>JAECXO010000307.1:10845000-12124888 GCA_018152825.1 Scaptomyza hsui | reverse complement strand
TCAACATCCCCCCCCTTGCTATGAATTGCAATGGGGCTACTGGCCGCAGGTCCCGGACAGAATCCAGCCAAAGACCGAGTTCTGGGCCATCGGCAGACCATTGGCACTCGGGAGCACTCCGTTGAGAATGATGTGAAGATACACATCTGCCCCGAGTGCTACGGCTAGAGTCGACGGACGGTACCATCGATCATCGGCCAGGACAATACCTTTATACTGATCCTTCGATCGTGATGGGCTTTAGCGGAGTGCGGCAGCTGAAGGTGGGGTCGACTCGGAGGATGACTTCCTTGCAGAAGTTGGTCATCCCTGATCTCAGGATCACCGTGCAGACACCTTCCGCACCGACACGAGTGACGGATAGCTTGAAGGCCATTGCCAAAGACGTGACGATGCAGCTAGTGGGGCTGCACGGGTCAACCAAGACCTTGACGTCGAAAACTTTGACGCCGGTGTCGAGCTTGATCACCGCCGTCGGAAGCACGCTCACCGTCTTGTGTTGGATTAGAGACATTAACGAAGTGTGCATGCCATGAGGGGGTGACGGCGGGGGACGATGATGAGCGGTTGGAGACCGCGAGCGAGAAGCTTCTGCTGCCCGGGGTTTAGTTGCACGCCCCCGCTCTCTCGACGGGCGGACGTTGCGTTGGGCTTCCTTGAAATGCAGCAGCGTATGGTGGTCCCGGTGGCAGATTTTGCACCTGCCCGAACTGCGGCAGGATTGCCCGGAGTGCTGATGAGCCAGGCAGTTCGGGCAGTATTTGTTGATGAGCACGGCTCGGAGGCGCTTCTCAGCCGTGAGTCGCAAGAAGCGCTGGCACTTCCGCAAGGCGTGGACTCCTCGACACATCCTGCACCGAAATGAGTCGGTGCCGATGGGGCGGCTGTGCTGCGTGGGCTTGCGAGAGGGCATTATTATTTCTCTACAAAGAAAAGTCCGAAAAGGAAAAAAAATATAAATATTTGAACTCATTGGTAATTAACAATTAACACGGCGGTACGTGGACAGCACAAAACGAGTGTTTTTAAGGATGAATAGTCACGTGCTCAATGAGCCTTCGGACTCTGAGGGCTCAGGAATTTTATCTTCCATCGGAAGTCGGATAAGTTATGCGATCGGCCTACGTATGATGCCACGAGTGGTGAGCACATGCACCACGCGAACCTTGTCGTCACTGCCAGGAATGGTCAGGGTTATTCGGCCAAGGCGCCACTCGTTTGTCGGCAGGTTATCCGCTTTTACGACGACCATATCACCGATTCGCACAGGTGACTGCCACTTAGTTCGCTTAAGGAGCTCTTTAAAGTACTCATCCTTCCAACGGAAGCAGAAATGTTGGTGGAGAGCCTTCAAGCATTGCCAGCGATTCAGAATAGAAGTGGCCTTTTCGTGTATTTCTGGTTCGGAGACAGAAATGAGGGGGCCACCTGTCAGGAAATGGCCCGGAGTTAGGGCAAGTAGGTCCGTAGGAACTTCGGACATCGGAGAGATTGGCCTCGAGTTGAGACACGCTTCAATCTTAGCCAGTAGGGTCGAAAGTTCTTCAAACGTGTATTTGACCGTGGATGTGGTCTTGTAGAACAAAGATTTGAAACTCTTCACCCCAGCCTCCCATAGGCCTCCCAAATGTGAAGCGCCTGGTGGGTTGAAGTGCCAGGATAGGTTTTGGTGGGTGTGTTTTGAGATAACACCAGTCCTTATCGCTTCCAGGAAGTCGCGCGATAGAGTTTTCTCCGCCCCGACGAAGGTTTTGCCATTATCCGAGTGCATCTGTTGTGGACACCCACGCCGCGCTACAAATCGGGAGCCGCAAGAAATTTCTCGGTCGTAATGTCCGATGTCGCCTCCAGATAAATTGCTTTTGTACTAAAGTACACGAATAAACACGCGCGACCGGTTTAATTTTTTACGTCGAAGGGTCCGGCAAAGTCCACGCCTGTGTGTAAAAGGTCTCGAGAAGGACGAGCGTTCCGTTGGCAGATCTCCCATCATCTGCGTCTGTAGCCTTTTCCGATATATAACACAGACTTTGCAGGAGTTGATGATGGACTTGACGAGAATCTTTAGTTTCGGGATCCAGAACTTAGAACGGACGAGACGCATTTTAAGCTGGTTTCCCCCATGCAAGGATATGCGATGGGTGAACCTAACTAACAACCGTGCGAAAGTTGACGAACAGGACATAATGATTGGGTGGCGCTCATCATAGCGTAACGACTGTGACGCTCTCACGCAACTACAGGCCCTTAGAATTCCCTTGCTGTCGAGGAACGGATTCAAATTACGGATGTGACTTGAGACAGGGATTTGCTGGTTTTGAGCCAAGCTTTTGACCTCGGTCGCGTAATCCCTACGCTGCGCAAGAAGGATAGCAGCTCTTGAGTTTCGGACAACTCACTGGAACTGAGTTCGATTGTAATTGGATTGGCAAGCTTCTTGCATCTCGAAATAAACCGCCGGAGATAGGCGATGACGCGAAGCGCTTTGTGGAATTCGGAGAAAATGCTAAGAAAATCGGACATTGGAGGCAGCTTTGCCAAATTGCATTTAATAGTGCGCTGATGGAACGGAGTGTGTCTAGGGCGTGTCTTGACGATACATTTTCGTGATGTCAGCTTTGAAGACAAACCGAAAATATCGCCACTTGAGGATCTGCATTGTGAGATCGGACTGAAGAATGGGTCCTGGATGAAGGATATCATTCAAGCTCTTGCCATTTGAGGATGGACAGGAGGCGTTGAAAACAACCCGCACCTTGGTAGTGGTGCTATCAGGCTTAAATACAGCGTGGTGTGGCAAATAAAAATTGTATTTGGCGGAGTTGCCATGGGGTGAGATTTCTCTCATGTGACCCATATCGAGAAATTCTTGGAGCACGGAGTTGTATTGCTCTTTTAGAATGGCGTTTCTGGATAAACGGTTCTCGTTTTTAAGAAACTGGGCCTGTGCAATATACCTTGAATGACCTAAGACGATGTCATCCGGATTTCGGAATAGAAGGGTCACCACATATCTGCCACATTCGGTCCGTGTAGTCGTTTTGACAAAATTGGACTCACATATGGAGTCGGCTTACTTGACCAGCTTCGCTGGAACTTCCTCCACCTCCAAAAATTTGGAAATAAACTGGTCCAGTTTCATCCCTTCGTTGGCCGAAATTCTCGTCGAGAAAGATGAAACGGACCGCGGTACAATCTTTGAAAGTGGGCCGGTAGGAATCCAGCCAATCATGGTTTCTTGCCCAAGGAGCGAGCCACAAATATTTGCATGAGACCCGCTTAAGATGACAGACGGAAGGATATCCGCGCCGATCAGCAAATCAATTTGTGAGCTCTGATGGAAGGTGGGATCAGCCATTTCAATGGCTGGGAGGTCTCTTAATGAGCTTTGTGGAATGGAGGTTGAGGGTAGGTTACCCGCCCGCTGCGGAAGAACGAACGCTGATGCCTCTATATGTAACCTAGGCTTTGTTGGAGAGCCTATGGTGAAATGGCATAACTTTTGAACTTGGGCTGCCACTGCTTGATTCAGCCCCGAAACTTGAGCTTGCACGGACTGGAAGGGCAGCTTTATTAAGTGAAATAATCGCTTAGAGATGAATGTCGCCTCTGAGCCTGAGTCGATTAAAGCACGAGCGGTGTACGTGCATCCCCGATGGCATACATTTACAACCGCCGTGCCGAGTAGGACACTCTGCTCGTTAGCGGCAAAATAGGTTTGCACATTTGCCACGGAATGGATCGTAGTGGACTGTATATTCGAATTGGAACTTGTATTGGAATTTGTATTGGAATAGGAGGAATTGACCGGACCACTGTCGGCTCGATGTAGTTGAGTGTTGTGACGCCCTTTGCATGTAAAACAATTGTGCGCACTCGTACACTCTCGTAACTGGTGCCCTCTTGCGAAACAATTCAAGCAAAAGTTTTTTTTGCTTGATGTAAGATGCCCGCTCATTAACGGGCATCTGTAGAAAACGAGGGAACAGACGCTGTCCGTCTCTTTGGTTCTCTTTGGAGCATAAGTCGCAAATCTTACTTTTCTGGAATAACTTGTGCTTCAAAAGAATTAACCCTCTTAGGGGCTTGGGAATTGTGGGGCGTCCTCAATAGCTTCGAGCGTGCGATAGCGTTCGTTGAGGAACGCACTTAAATCGTGCCACGCTGGAATTTCTGATTTGTTGGAAATGGACTGTTCCCACAAGGAAAGTTTGAGTTTTGGCAGCTTTGACGAACACAGAAAAACTAGAATACAATCTGCGAACGGGGAAGACGCGTCGATATAGGAATGCTCTAGCGCCGTCAAGCATCATTGGATTGTACTTTGGTGCTCCTTGATTGCTGCACCAGATTCGTGGTTAACCGGGGCAGGTTAAACAGAATTTTAAGTTGGCTGGTGACAAGCAGCCTCTTATTCTCGAAGCGCTCGCAAAGTGCTGCCCTCGCAGTCGCATACCCATCGTTGGTAAGCGGGAATTTGGCGATTATCTCATTGGCCTCACCCGCTGTCTTGGAGTTGAGATGGTACAATTTCTCAACCGGAGTCAACCTCGGATTGTTGACATAAATTGCGGAAAACAAATCGCGGAACGTCGGCCAGCGCAGGTAGTCTCCATGAAACACCTCTGTGTCACACGGAGGGAGACGGCAGCCCGCGGAGAAGGGCAACTGAGTAGGTATTTCAACCATTTGGGACGCAGACGCATTCTTGATTTGACCATATTTCGCCTCCATGGCAGTTATATCATCACTGCTCCCGTCCTGTCTGAGTGCGCTGGAACACAATGCATATTCCGTCTCAACTTTCTCCCAAAATGATTGCAGCCGATCGCGGCGAATCTCGTAAGTGAAGATATTGTCATCTTCGGATGCGCGAGCCTCAAACTGGATAAGTTTGTCGGTGACAGAAATTAAATTTGTCAAAGACATTGTGTGGCTTCTTTGTACGCACCTGGTCTTTATCGGATTACGCTACGGAAACTTGGAACTTAAATCCCTTTTCGGAAGTGCGCTTGGAAATCGCGATGACGTTGGTGCGGGTGACACCGAAGGATCTTTTTTAAATCGCGAAATGGGATTTAGTTTAGGTTTTTCACCTTGCTGTACTGGGTTTTTCGGAACACCAGTCGATTTTATCGAACCTGATGGAGCGGACGAGATGGAATGACGACTGTCGATTTGTGGAACCGCAATATTTGCTTTGGGATTTGCCTTCTTATCAGTCCCTTTGGACCCTGTGGACATTGTAACACTTGAGCACAAGGACGAGAGTGAATTAATATAGCGGAATTACTGAATAATATTTAGGACAAAATATTATTCAGTCGTGGTAGATGTGTATGTATGTACGTAGATATGTACATACATACCATATATATGTGCTTTGCACGGAACAATGGAATTGGCACTTGTAAGTACCGGCATATGCTAATAAATATATTCAAATATATTTGAGTTTTAACATATGTTGTGCTATGTAGGATTTTATGTGCGGACTTGGAAAATTGTTCACAATTTTTTGGACGGATTGGTATAACATACATACAACATATATATGGAAATATACGTATGTTGCAATATGGCGGTCGTGGGATGCCGGTATGTACGAACAATTTTTACACCGTTGAAAATAGAAAATTAATTTGTAAAACTTATCTTTTACACCAAGGAACTAGCTGGGGCGAGTGCAGAAGGATATCCGGCTCGAAGGGCCAATGTTTGTAGCGGAGGCTCCAAAAAAGATAAGACACAGTGGTGGTGTTGTAGTTCAAAAGTGTAGTTTTATTCAATGTGTAGGCTTTCCGTGTGGTGTTGAATCCAGTAGTTGTAATAGTAGTCGTAGTAGTAGAGTTAATCTTATTTTATTTGTAACAATAATAGTAATTGGAAATAACCGTAGTATTACGCGTAGACACGACGTGTGTGTTCGGGTATGTAATTTTGACTGGTAACCGCGCTCAGAACCAAGTGTTGAAGCTCTGTTAATGTTAACAGAAACTTCAACGGGACATTTGAAAACTCAATAAATAAGTAAAATGTTAGAGATGCGTCATGGTTCTGAGTCGGTTACCTTTTCTGGCATCAACAACCTTTAATAAAATAAATAAATATTATATATAAATTTTTCGTGTCACGGTGTTTGTAATTCAACTCCTCCGAAATGGTAAATAAATAGTTTAGAATAAACAAAAGTGTGCAGAAAAAGAGCCTGATATGACCATGAAAAACAGTGGAATTCGTGAAATTTAAATGTTCGATATTTTAATTTTTAGCTATATAGGAATGGAATTTCATTATGACAGGTGCGAGGCACTTACCCAAAAAACAACAAAAAACAAGTAAAAACGTTGCAGTCGGACGTTACCGACAGCGGAATACTCTGATACCAGTTGTATACATATTTTTCTAAAATACAATAAACTATTAAACTAATCTAGAGTAATGTACGTAGCTTAACATAAAATCGCCGCTCGAATTCGCTCCCGATTAATAATTTCAATCGGTAACCAGGGAACACCACGTGGAGGCCATCACAACTGTAATGGGGTTCTAATTGAGTTTTAAAACCTTCGAGTCGACTTGAAACGATTTTAAAAAGTCATTTCCTTGTTCCCCACCTAAAACTACCTTAGGTCTTACATTTAATCAAATTATAAATTTTAACAAAAATATTTATATTAAATATATAAAAATAAATAAATAAATACGTAATACGTTTAAATAAATAAACATAAACATAACCATATATAAATAAATAAATAAATAAAGATAAATAAATAAATAAAATAAAGCACATAAATATTTATAAAACCAAAATCGGCTATTCTTCGGTCAAAATGTTTGCTAGGTTTATACATATCCCGCTATGATGGCTATATATTGTTTCATAGGTTTGCGCGCTGACCCTCCCCTCGGATATATTAGAAAATGCCCAGTCAATATGGGTATCGGACTTGGTGGTTGGTGTATTTAAATTAAGAAGTGAATCATAATTATTTGAAAGTAAAAAGCTATAAGCCCCACTGCTAGTACCCGAAACTGTTCGCAAGCATAAATTAAAGTCCCCCAAAACAATGGAATCGTTATTTAAAAAGTTAAATTGACTAAATAAATTCTCAAATTCTGTTTTAAATTTGCGCAATGGATAAGACGGACTTTTATATAAAATAAGAACCCCCAAGGACTTGTATTTAAACAAAGCGTACTCAAATACATGTGACCCAGAAAAATGTTGACCAGTTGAACAAAGACTAACGTGACGATATAATTCTTTTTTAATAAAAACAATAATGCCTCTTTTTGGTCTATTTCTTCCATTAGGTGTGCAATCAAGTCGCACGATTGTTGAAAAGTCATTAAGTTCATATGTTTCGTGTGAGTATGTTGAGGCCTCAACGAAACATAGAATTGAAGATTTTAACATTAAATGATCAGACGAAATGTCACTAAAATGGCAATGCAGACTTTGCGTATTATGAAAAATTAAATTGAATTTAGAAGAGTTAAGTAAATTATCGAAATGCGTCTTAAGAAGTTTTTCGGAGCGTAAAATTTGAAGTTCCTGATTTACAGCCGAGCCTGCATCAGGTTTTGGTGGACAAAATTCACCGACTATGTATAAACCAGACGCGTTGGTTGCTCTACTACAGGCTACATATAATCACTGAGCATAGAATACATAGAGACCTTAAATCGACTCAAATCTTATTGCCGTCAAAATGTTAAACATCCGATCCAGGAAGAAGAAGAGTCGAAAACTTAACGGACAGAGCTGGCCGCGCAAAAGCGCAACGTCATTCTGTTTCTTGCTCTGCTGTAAGCAACACAACGGACTTGGGCTGGAGCTGAAGTCGCGTGTATGTATGCGTGCATATGTGAGCGAGCAGTTAGTCACACGGACACATGACATGTATG
Source organism: Scaptomyza hsui (assembly GCA_018152825.1). Lineage (NCBI taxonomy): Eukaryota > Metazoa > Arthropoda > Insecta > Diptera > Drosophilidae > Scaptomyza > Scaptomyza hsui. The sequence goes on along the minus strand of JAECXO010000307.1, from coordinate 12,116,974 downwards.
TGTTAGTGCTTCTTGGCCGCTCTTCAATGATGAGAGAGCGAGACAGCAGCAATTGCAGTTGCTTTTGTTTCAGTTGCTGTTCGTTTGCAGCAGCCCGACTAGTGTTTTGAGGGTAGAGAGCGCACCATCGGAATGCAAGTAACGGTAAAAATACATTTGAGTATACTTGCACTTGCGCTGGCTTCATTTTTTGGTGGGCTAGCTTTGCCGAGATTTTTTGATTTTGTTTCGTTTGCTCAGCACAGCATATACATGTGTGTGTGTGTACATGTATGAAAAGGCAGCACATTTTTATGTATGCGGTCGCAATTGTCTTGTTAGTTTTGACCTGCCTCAACTTTTAGAATTTTCAGCAATTTTATAACAAGTTGAGGATACGAATAAAATTTATATTATTATTATATTTTTTTTTATTAATTATTAAAATACATTTAAATCGTTAAGAGGTGCATAATTAATCATTTGTCTAATCATTATTTATATTTTATTTATACATATAATTATGTATTTTCGACCCTTGAAAGTAAATACGTATTTGATGTCGATTGCCAATGTTCAAATTCAAAATTTGCGCGCATTTGTATCTGCCTACAAAAACCTAAAAAATACACTCTCTGTTCATACATACTCTTTCGAGATATTAACTATATGACACTAGCAAACAATTTTGCAACACAACTACTTTTTATTTGAGTTATTTACATACAAAAGATGCACACAGATTCCGAAAGAGTATTCAGAACTGTGCTTCCTTTGTGATCTAATAATTATTTATATTTAAATAATTATTTGTACATACAAAATATTCAGAAAGAGTATAAATGGGTCATTATGTCGGCAGCTGGAAGAAAAACCTTGGCTCGCGAGAGAAGCATGCCAAAAAAACACAAGTGAACGCACACAAGTTTCAACGATATCAACAGAAGCACAGTTCTGAATACTCTTTCGGAATCTGTGTGCATCTTTTGTATGTAAATGCTCAAATAAAAAGTAGTTGTGTTGCAAAATTGTTTGCTAGTGTCATATAGTTAATATCTCGAAAGAGTATGTATGAACAGATAGTGTCTTTTTTAGGTTTTTGTAGGCAGATACAAATGCGCGCAAATTTTGAATTTGAACATTGGCAATCGACATCAAATATGTATTTACTTTCATGGGTCGAAAATACATAATTATATGTATAAATAAAATATAAATAATGATTAGACAAATGATTAATTATGCACCTCTTAACGATTTAAATGTATTTTAATAATTAATAAAAAAATATAATAATAATATAAATTTATTCGTATCCTCAACTTGTTATAAAATTGCTGAAAATTCTAAAAGTTGAGGCAGGTCAAAACTAACAAGACAATTGCGACGACGCATACATAAAAATGTTCTGTCTTTGCATACATGTACACACACCCACATGTATATGCTGTGCTGAGCAAACGAAACAAAATCACAAAATCTCGGCAAAGCTAGCCCACCAAAAATGAAGCCAGCGCAAGTGCAAGTATACTCAAATGTATTTTTACCGTTACTTGCATTCCGATGGTGCGCTCTCTACCCTCAAAACACTAGTCGCTGCTGCAAACGAACAGCAACTGAAACAAAAGCAACTGCAATTGCTGCTGTCTCGCTCTCTCATCATTGAAGAGCGGCCAAGAAGCACTAACACATACATGTCATGTGTCCGTGTGACTCTAACTCGCTCCATATGCACGCATACATACACGCGACTTTAGCTCCAGCCCAAGTCCGTTGTGTTGCTTACAGCAGTGCAAGAAAGAGAATGACGTTGCGCTTTTGCGCGGCCAGCTCTGTCTGTTAAATTTTCGACTCTTCTTCTTCCTGGATCGGATGTTTAACATTTTGACGGCAATAAGATTTGAGTCGATTTAAGGTCTCTATGTATTCTATGCTCAGTGATATAATGCTTCTCGGCGCATTCTGCTGAAAATGTGGACAACCACTTTGTTATATGTAGCACCCTGACTTTTATAAATTGTAATAGCTTCTACTAAAGGAAATTGTTCGCGGTCAATAGTTACTTGCTCGTTAGAATGATATTGAAAACTTTTAACTGTCTTTTGAATTGGAGTCCAAGAAGGTTCCCGACGATGTGAGCACTTAGCTCGATCAGTAACTCCTACACTTTCTTCTAAAAACTTTATCCACAGAATTGATGGTGTGGCTGAGCTAAATCCTACTTCCATTAAAGTTCCTGTTGCTCCGTTGACTAATCCATCAGCAGTATCTATATTGGCTGTCACCATATACTTTGCTGTGGTCTTTAATATAAGAGAGAAGGGTAATCCCTGGGTTTGGGAAGTTTTAAAGTCCTTAACGGACTCAAGAATTCTACTTTTAGCAGAGGCATTTAAATGAACGGCCTTTACAAAATCTCTAGAATTTGAAATATGTTGGTCAGTTGTAATTGAGTTAAGCTTTGTTGTATTGAAACTATTAACTTCGGCGTTGGTTTCAAAAAGATGAATGACGTCATCTGGAACTTGGTCAGTGCGACAAATCCTATTTTTAAATAAATCTACGTCCTCTGTTGACATTTGACCAGATGCCATATTGTTGAGGGCTACTGCGAAAGGTTGATCATTTCGCTGTCGCATAATCTCTGTAAGTTCAAAGAACTTAAAAGCAACCCCAAAGAGAAGACCCAAATATAGCACTATAAGGGTTATGCGACTCGGAAGTGGATTGAAATATCCATCTATCTCCTATTGGACGTAGTTGTCTAAGATCGCCGAAAACGATCACTGAAATTCCTCCAAATGGAGCTTCTCTATTATTGAAAATTTTATTAAGACGGGAGTCTATGAACGAAAACATCTTTGATCCTACCATTGAGATCTCATCAATAATTAAGACTTTAAGATCAATTAAAGTTAATCGACGATTGTTAAGCAAATCTGCACCCAATTGTTTAAAAGCGGACCCAGACTGGTTAATGGGAAGAGAAAACATAGTGTGAAGTGTGGAACCGTTTATTCCAAAAGCAGCTTTACCAGTTGGTGCACACAAAATTACTTTAGCCGAAGTTGGATCACATCCGGGTTTATTATTATAATATGAAGTTAAGGACTGGTAAAGTGCTGATATAAGACGACTCTTCCCAACACCAGCGCCCCCACCAACAAACTCATGGAAAACGTTCTTCATATTGGCGTTATGAAGAACATGGGAAAAAAAAGTTTTTTGCTTTAAATTTAATGATTTTACGAGATCTGCTAAATTTTCCGGCGAAATGAGTGGAGGAAGCTTAATTAGACGGACGTTATCTGTTTCTTCGGAGGTGTCATTATCATTCAAATTTAAAACATTCAATTGAGAATTTATCTCTGGGAAAGCCAGAACTCTAAACTCTTCATCAAGAACCACTTGATTTTCTAAATTATCTTCAAAATTCTCACCTACTTCAGCTTCCCTAAGCGCGTCTTCTAGCATAGCGGGAATACTAAATACGTCGTAGTTATCACGTTCGTTGTTAATACGGTCCTCGTTGTCCCAGTAATACTCCTCACAATTTCTGTCTATTAATTCCCGTTGCTCCTGTCGCCAATTTGAAAATAACATAACCAACTCCCTAAAGTGGTTTTGCCTATCCTTGTGAAGGCCAAAATTTCTAAACCTAATTATCCGGGACTTGGACCTTCTTTTCATAAAACCACTACCATCTTTAAGCGGAAAATATTCGGAACCCACAACCTCATTTTGCTCGTCATCGTCGCTATCAATATTTTGGCGTGATACCCTGCTAGTTTTGCTAAAATTGTAGTTTGCGGCAAAATCAGCTAAAGAAATATTTTCAAGATCATTAGGCCGCTGTATATAATGATCTAACAGACCAACTGTAAAAATGTCTGTCGAGTTTTGAGGCAAATTTTGAAGTTGTTGCTTGGGCCGAAGCATTCTTACTCTATTCTCGGGAAGTGCTGTGTTAATGTAAATTTCACCATTACTGGTCTCGGACATACGCAATCCCATACAACAATATACGGCTTCCTGAGCGGAAATCTCAGTGCCGGAAATAAATTTATGCCCAATGTGTTGCAACTTTTGCTTAATTGAGAAATTGTGGCGTTGTTTAATTTCATCCACGGCATCGCGCATTAAATTAGAAATTCCTCTTTGTGATTTATTAATATAATTAATAACATAACTGCAGCATGCGTAAGGATCTAATATAAACTGAATGTCGATATTAGCCCTTTGCATAGCAAGAATATGTTTGTTATAAGCGTTTACTTTTATAGCGTTAAAAGATCGCTTCAGGAAAATTTGTGGTTTTTTCAAACTAGACCTAATTGCCATTACATATTCCTCGTAAGTAAGGTTGATTTGATCGTGAGATAGGAATTCCTCAAATGTGTCAAATGTTGGCAATGCATCACGATCAAAAGGAAAATTTAAAAAGTTTTGAATTTTTTGAAAATTTCGCATTGGCGAATATGGAATACCAAAGCGACACATGCGGGACCCCCTTATTTCCCGCATACAAGAATGCCCATGATTATGCTTTTGGTATTCGATGTACTGGCTAAGATCAACATTTGTCACATCTGTAGTAACAAATTGGTTGATAAAGTCTATTACACGTGGAATAGACCTGTCTCTACTTGCATCGTCTTTTAAGTCAATTTTAGGGGCACCTTTAAGCCAAAACATACCGTGGATGTGAGGCGAACCTCTTTGTTGAAACTCAACTCGCCAATAATATTTGATAACTGGATGACAACCAAAAATACCACCCTCCTTTTTCATTAATTTTAAAATCTGTCTATAGCGAAAGTCGAAATAACGAGCACATGTAACCGGATCCGCGAGAATCAGCCTTGCTTTTTCAGCGAATTGCAATGCCGCTGCGCTCTCTTCGGTAATGTGCTCCTTATCGACATTTCGCTTTAGCAGAACTAACAGTTCCCCCCACCGAGTCTCAGCAGCCGACAATGTTATAAAAAAGGTTGGCAAATCAAACTGTCTTATCATTGCCATTACCTTTTTTTTTCGCTCTCCCAATGAGCTGGAGACGAGCGAATTCCCTTTAAAACCCGATAGCCTTCATCATGAAGAATTAAATTATCTACTAAAGTATTATTAAGTGCATGGGCTGCAGTAGTGTAGCGAGGAGCAGTATGTTTGCGGAGGCAAATGGACGTATTACTACGAATATGGATCATTTCCAACTTTTTATAGTTATAAAATATTTTGTCGGTTCTACAACCTCGCCTATCATAATTTCTAAGCTCAGATCTAACAATGGTAGTGAAACTTCCAGAACATAATCTTTTTTGCCTGCAAATATAGTAGGAAAAGACAATTCTTCTGCATCCTCATCTCCAATCATATCAAGGGGTCGTTGGCCTTCGCCGGGGGCCATTTGAATTCTTTGCATATTTACCTGAATTTCGTCTAACAAAGTTTCTTGCCCACCTGGGTTAAGCTGCTCTTCTTCTATGTCTTGTTGGGCCTCCTGATTCTCATTATTTAATTCAATTTGATTACACAAATTTCTGTCCTCGTTATTTGCAAAGAATGGCATATTATTAGGAGCAGATGAAAGTGAGGACATTATTTGCTCATTGATAGAAATACTATGCTTCTGATAAAGCTCAGTTGAAACTAAAAAGCGCATGGCGTCAATAATTTTAGAAGGTCGAATTGTTTCAGCCATGAAATCATGGTTATATTCTAATCTACGTTTGAGGTGGAGCTGAACAACCTCAGCTTCGTGAAAAGCTCTCGGGAGAGAGGTAACAACATTGGCGGTTGGAATGGGGACATTCACAACAGCCCCTTTTATTGCACTTTGACGCTCATGCCCTAATGACTTAATAATCATAAATGGAAGACGTGGAGAAATTAGTCTTTCCTCTAAAGGAGTCAAGTCTTTTAAGCATTGGGGAAGGAATGGAAAGTCTAAGCCATTAGTAATGGAATTTTTTGGCAGCCTACCTGATTTTATAGTGCGACTGCACGATTTACAAAACTTGTAAGTGCTATCTTCTGAGGGGAAATCCCTCGACAAAAACAAAATCTGTGCACTATATTCATTGTTTTCTGTAATAAATTGGGATCGAATTTTGTCCACTTGATGTGGAAACCAAAGCCCAGCAAAGGCAAAGTTGGTCAGGGCCTTGTTTAACTAATTTATTATATGCACTTATTTGGGAGTTAAATTGATTAGTGGCTAAAGGGGTGTTATTCGCTTGCTCCAGCCCACTAGGCTCTTGTACGACTGCCTCTCTCGCTAATCTCCTTGCATTCTGCCTATTTATTGTATTTCTACCTTGCTCAGCTAGCCTACGCAAACGGTTGCTCGCCCGTTGAACTGTGTTTTGCGTTTGTTCGGTTCTCCTAATATCGTTATCTTGTCTCCTACTTGCCCGACGCAAACTGTCCTCCGCTTGTTCGGCTTGCCGAATTTGTATGTTTGTTCGTCTTCGTGCCCGTTGAACCGTATTTTGTGTTTGTTTGCCTCTCCTTATATTTGCGTCTTGCCTCCTACTTGCCCGACGCGAACTGTCCTCCGCTTGTTCGGCTTGCCGAACTTGTATGTTCGTTCGTCTTCGCGCGTGGTCTATCGTGTTCTGTCTCTGTTGAATTCTCCTAGTTTCTGCGTGTTGCCTACGAATTCTCTGGGTTTCCGCATTCGCACCCAATTCTCTTTCTACATATTCCTCATTTTCACGGTGAATCCTATTTCTAATTGCTTGCGCTCGCAATCTTTGCGATGCAGTCACCCTAGTCAAACGCGGCATTTTTTAATCTTTAATACGGACTTTACAATAAGTACAACGACAAGGACTTCCACTAAAAGCTGTGTGAAAACAATTTTTTATGTGCGTTCAATTTTTATTTATTCAAATATATGTTATATATATATATTTGTTTTATAAATACTTAAAAATATAAATATATATATGTAAATATGTATATGTAAATTTAAACTTGAATGTAAAAACTTAAGTACTATTTACAAATGGTAAAAAATTAAATTTTGTTACCATATAATAATATATTTTAATAATTTTGCATACAATTATCGATATATCGATGTGCCACAGCAGAATCGATAGCTATCGCTTAAACAAAACAATTGATGCAAAATTATTAAATATATAATATGTAATTTGATCAAGAACTATGTATATTATTGTAAATGATATGTAAATATGTTAGTTTATAAGACGTACTTTTACTCTATATGTTAATGTTAAGGGCAATTTGAACCGATCGATAAAATTGTTCAGTTTTTCAAATTGGGCAAAATTAAAAAAAGCAATTCCTTGTAATTATGAAAATAAATATTTAAAGGCAACAGTCTTGAAAAAGACTTCTGAAATGAATACCGGGTACAGCAGACCGCTGCGTGTAAAAATATCCACGTTCGGCTGTATTATATGTACATACATACATATGTATATATGTAAATATACACTTTGGCACTGCTCACAGTATTCAATCGCGATTATTTAATTTTATATTTTAAACGAGACAAATTATTACAATTTACGTTAGTTTAAGTAAAATACTTTATTTATTTTAAGAAAAATATTAAAATAGTAAAAATTGACTAAAAATGTAAACATAGCGCAATATGCGCCAAAAGTAACATAGCAAAGAGCAATATGCGCCAAAAGTAACGGCACTTACTCAATTCGAGTAATGCAAGTGCACTGCATTTCTATGTATTGGTGTGGTTAACATATGTTAACAGATTGAGTAACATAGCAAAGAGCTAATTGCGCAAAAAGTCGTAATTGGCTACGCTAAAAAATAATTCCCAATACAAGTAAATTGACTAAGGCCCAATTTTTCAATGTCCGATTTATAATAAGCGTAATTATTCGCTTAGATATCGATGATGGCTTTTTATTTTATAAATTCAAGTCTCCGATAGCGCGCAATTGCGTGTCGTCGCCTTGGTTACCGGAAGAGAAGAGGCAGAGCGATCTGGTGTGGCCAGACGCACCATTTTTGATACAAAAATACTTAATACTAACATCAGTACTTAGAATACTAACTTACGATATATCGATACTTAACATATGCAATCGATATAAATAAACGTGAATATATATTGAATGAATAAATAAGTACTTTACAACTCGGCCGTCCTGACAGCGGAAACGACCACGATTCCATTTATGGTCGAGTGTTGCTTGCGGTCAGACGTCAGAAGCACAATTTTGATCAAAAAGGAGGAAAAGGAGGACCGAGGGTGCAAATTTAGTTGTGGAATGAATTGAATTGTTCAGGGCGAACTCAATGTTCGGAAGTTGCTTCACCCAATCGGCATGATCCAATGGTTCCGTCAACTTGCCAAGCATGGGTCCCAAGACTCGATTGACGCGTTCCACCTGACCATTGGCCCGAGGGGAGGCAGTAGCATTTTGGACATGGATTATATGGTGGGACAGCAGGAATGTGGCAAATTCAGCGGAAGTGAAGCAAGTACCTCGATCACTTATAATTCGGCGGGGTCGGCTATAGTTCGGAAAATACTCTGTCTCCAGAGTGTGACACGCTTCCCGGGAATTAGTGGTAGCGGCCGGGTACAACTTGACGAACTTGGTAAAGGCATCAATAACGACTAACAGATACTTTTTCCTGGACTGGATGGACGGAAGGGGTCCTAAGTGGTCAATATGAAGAGTATCAAACGGCAGAGGGATTTTCGGAATACTATGCAGGGTAGCATTATTATTATGAGCGGAAGGGGAATAGTAAATGCATTTGAGGCAGTTTTAATAAAATTGTTAACGTACGATTACATATACGGAAACCAATAATGTTTTTTTATCTGTGTACCACACTTCTCAGTGGACGAATGACCTAACTTTTCATGAACCGTTCGTATGACATTGTTAATCATTCCGGCAGGGACATAAAGCTGGAGCACGTCGGTCGGTGATCGGCGATACACGACACCATCCTGCATCTCAAAACCGGCAATCTCTTGGTTTTCTAAGACACCCCGCAGCTTAACAATTTCCTGATCGCGATTCTGCATCAGTTGTAATTGAAAATCAAGGTTCAAGTCATCCACATATGCAGCGGTGTCTAGTCTACTAAGTGCATCCACATGAGGCATAGAAACACCGGACCGATGCACAATGGTATAGTTATAGTTTTCCAAGAGTAAGGCCCAGCGGGCAATTTTGGCGGACGATCCACCATTCTTCAGAGTTAATGCTAACGAATTGCAATCTGTGATTATCTTAAACGGAATAAACTTCAAGTACGTCTCAAAACGCCTTAAGGCATGTACAATGGCCAGGGTTTCCAATTCATAACTATGTAATCTTGATTCGGGGGCGGACGCGGTCTTTGAGAAGTAACACACTGGATGAAATTTATCGTCGGTTTGTTTTTGTAGGAGCATCGCTCCGAAACCGGCTGAGCTAGCATCGCAATGCAACTCGGTTTCTGACTTCGGATTGTAAATGGACAGCACAGGGGACTCAATTAGTTTAGACTGCAGGGTTCGGAAAGATTCACGACACTCGTCAGAGAAAACGTAAGGGGCATCTTTCTTCAGTAGACGCGACAAAGGATAAGCGATTTTGGCAAAATTGGGTACAAAACGGCGGAAGTACGAAAAGAGACCCAGACAGCGTTCCAATTCTTTTCTATCTCGGGGTTCCGGCAGACTTTCAATAGCTTGAAGATGAGCTGGTTTCGGGGTAATACCGGAAGAGTTCGCTAAATACCCTAAATACTCCAGCTCTTTATACGCGAAGCGACACTTAGACAGTTTGAGGCATAATCCATTCACTCGTAAGGTATACAGTGTCTCTTTCAGCACTTGCAGATGGGTTTCAAAATCACGCGACGCGATTAAGATGTCGTCCATATAAATCACCAGTTGACCTCTATTGATCAAATCTTTCAACACAAAGTATACGAATCTATCAAAAACTGGGGGACCATTACATAGGCCAAACGGCATGCGTACGTACTCGAATTGCCCATCAGGTGTTACAAAGGCAGTGTATTTAATTGAATCGGGGTGCATCTTAACGTGGTGGAACCCATTTTCCAAATCTAGGACAGTAAAGAACGATTTTCCCCCCAAGTGGTCGACACAATCCTCTAACAACGGAATCGGAAAATGGTCACGAACAGTAATCTTATTCAGCGGACGATAGTCAACACATTTCCTTAAGGTGTTATTTTTTTTTTCGAACAGGCACTATAGCGGAAGCGTAGGGTGAACTACTATGCCGGATAATTCCGGCCTTCAATAGGTCATCACATATCTGGCGCACCTCATTGCGCTCGTAATGAGACAAACGGCGGGGACGGCAGAAAATGGGGGTTTGATTCGTCAGCTCAATCTTCATTTCGTAGTCGGTTGGTTTAATCAGTTCCGGAAGGACATTCGTATACGAGGCGGAAATAACCGACTGCAGCTCTGCAGATTGTTCTGGTGGCAGAGTCGGTTCTATATCGAATTCGTTTTCACTGACAGCGGGTATTTCGATTGCATTAATGGCTGCCAGAGCCTCACCCAGCAGAACGTCAGACTCGACAGGACACTTTTTTTTTGTAGTACACGACTTTAAGGCGGAGGGCATAAGCTGATTCTCAATAAGCGACCGGGCTGACTCATCTGTAGTTATTGTGCGTCTGACGTCTGGTTTATACAAATCAAATGAATTTAGAACAGCAGTGAGTTTCTTATTATGGACTTCATTATTTTCTTTAATCTGTAGCAGTATTTCTTTCGTATACTTATTCCTAAACTTACATAAACTAATACTTGTTTTTCGGAAAAAATCCCTCCCCAGAATTATAGGAAGGTTGGTCGCGTTGTTCGGCAGTATATCTAGCGTGTGTAGTACACGCTGGCCTAGTATTTTAATTTCGCAGTGAACCTTTCCCAGAGACGTAAGGCGGCTATTGCCCAGCCCACGGCAGTTTATCGGACAGTACTTCAATTTATAATAGGGTGGCACTTCCGATTGCCGAATAAAGCTTCTAGGACTACCAGAATCGAGGAGAGAGAAAATGCTTATGAACTCACTGCTTTTCACTTGATCTGACACAAAAGCAACACTCACCATCTGTAAATGATCAACCTTCTCGATCAATTCTCCTTCTTCGGCAGACTTAAATGTACAGTCGGCAGCGGCAGCGTTGGTGGCGACGGTGCTCCCTAGTCTAAGAGGGCAACTTCGGTAAACGTGCCCCATTTGCCCGCACTTGAAGCATGAATTTGCGGGCCTGTATGGCATCGGGCAGCGCGACTTATAATGTCCGAACTCGGAGCAGTTGAAGCATCGCACCTCTCTCATCTCAGAGACAGCAGCTCTCGACGGCGATGTGGGGACGGCAGCTCTAGACGGCGTTGTGGGGACGGCAGCTCTCGACGGCGGTGTGGGGACGGCAGCTTGCTTCGGCAGAGGTTGACTGACGGCAGCCACTTGTCGGCTCGCATTCATTTGGGCTTTCCGGCGCTCGTACCTTCCAAGCAGCAACTTCAGTTCGGCGACATCTTTGGCTCCATACAACATGCCCACCGCAGTTGAGCTATCGCGCAGTCCTTCAATGATGAAGTCAACCAGTTCTGACTCAGGAATTGGTGCGCCCAGAGCGATCTCCTGCATCTCTATTGCGTACCGTAGGTGACTCTCCTCTTGCTTGTGACGCCTGTTCCGTAACGCAAGATACACCTCCTCGACACTCTTCACTCGCCCGAACTCCTGACGTAGAGTGTCCCTGAGCTGCTCGTAGCTCCTCACTGTTATTGTACGTACGAGCACTGCTGCTGTGCCCTCCAACAGCCGCCGACATGCGACTAACTTTAGTCTGTCGTCCAGCTGTAGTATGTCGCTCGCATCCTCGAAATCGTCTATCCACTTATGCACGTCATATGCATCGTCCGCCGAAAACTTTGGGATCATTGATTCGATAACGCTACTGTCCGTCACCCGCGGATTCGATGCACTAGCGGCGGTGCCCAAATTGGCTTGCAGGTTTGCAATCTGCTGGTGCAACTCCAAGATTTCTTTCTGTTTCCTCAATACCGCCAGTTGCTCATCCAGATCCGACGACGGGGGACAGGCAGTTGGCAGTAGGGCGGCAGGTGGTACAATAGACGGCGGGGTGACGGCAGCGTTTGGCACAGCGGGCGGTAGTGTCTCGTTGACGGCAGTGTCGAGCACATTCGACGTTGGCAAATCTGCGTCGATGACGGCGGCGGCGGCAGACTGGGCGACGGCAGACAGCTGAGCAGCGGCAGACGGCAGGGCGACAGCAGGCGGCGGGGCGATGGCAGACGGAGGGGCGACAGCAGGCGGCGGGGCGATGGCAGACGGAGGGGCGACAGCAGGCGGCGGGGCGACGGCAGTTTCAGGCGAATTTAATGGCGGCATGAAAATGCCGACGGCAGACGGCAGGGTCGTGTCAACGACAAGTGCACCCGACTCTGCATTTGTTGGGGTGCTGGCAGACGGCGGAGCGGCAGCGGGCGCGTTTGGTGACGAGGCAGTGTCCAGTTCCACGACCAGCCGGCGCAGCTGCGCCAGAGTTGCCGACGGTGGCACTTGCACTCCGCGGGCCCTCAGCATATTCGCCATCTCGTCTTTCGTTAGACCCATCTTGGTCAAACTGCAGAAATAATGCTCGATGTGATTGGGTATCCCACTTCTGAGTTATAATAAGCGTAATTATTCGCTTAGATATCGATGATGGCTTTTTATTTTATAAATTCAAGTCTCCGATAGCGCGCAATTGCGTGTCGTCGCCTTGGTTACCGGAAGAGAAGAGGCAGAGCGATCTGGTGTGGCCAGACGCACCATTTTTGATACAAAAATACTTAATACTAACATCAGTACTTAGAATACTAACTTACGATATATCGATACTTAACATATGCAATCGATATAAATAAACGTGAATATATATTGAATGAATAAATAAGTACTTTACAGATTAGTCAAACTATTCTCAGCAAGGTCAAATTTAAGTTTCTCAGTATTCGGTTAGCAGTTACCCTAGCGCAATCTGGTTAACACCTATACTGATATATAGTACCGATATAAATATCGATACAATCATCTTAAAGCGAACAGCTGATTCTAGCAGACACTAGCATTGTTTATTAGGTATATTTTTAAAAACAAAACGTTTAATGCTGGTTTAAGTCTTCTAGGTCCACAAGCACATGCGGCTTAGCAACTAAAAACTAGTGCTCATGAAAATCTTTTTTATATGTATGTCAACATCTATCTTCCTACCAAATTTGGTGGCTCTAGCTTGAAAACTGTAAAAGATAGCTGAATTGAATTAAAGTGGGGGGGCAAGGGTGGTCGTGGCATCCATGTCACCATCTATCTTCCTACCAAATTTGGTGACTCTAGTTAAAGATACACGCCTTTTCGTTTTCCAAGCGGCGGGGGCTGGGGGTCGGCAGGAGTGGGCAGGGCATCCAAATTTTTGATGCAGTTTAATGGAAAACTTCACTACCTATCTTGACACAAAATTTGGTGACTCTTGACCAATAACTGTGAATCCTATAGGCGTTTCCAATTTCATGGAGCAGTAAGGATGGGGGCGGAAGGAGTGGGCGTGGCATCTAAAATGTTGATGCATTTTTTTGAGATCGTCATTATCTATCTTGACACAAAATTTGGTGGCTCCAGCCCAAAAAATGTAAAAACTATAGGCGTTTCCAATATCAAGGAGCAGAGAGGATGGGGGCGGAAGAAGTGGGCGTGGCATCCAAAATTTTGAAGCAGTTTTTTGGGGAGCATCATTACCTGTCTTGACATAAAATTTGGTGGCTCTTGCCCAAAAAATGTTAAAACTATAGGCGTTTCCAATTTCCTGGAGAAGGGGGGATGGGGGCGGAATCAGGGGCGTGGCTTCCAAAATGTTGATGCATTTTTTTGGGGATCGTCATTTTCTATCTTGACACAAAATTTGGTGGATTTAGCCCAAAAAATGCGAAATCTATAGGCGTTTCAAATTTCAAGGAGCAGGCAGGATGGGGGCGGAAGGAGTGGGCGTGGCATCCAAAATTTTGATGCAGTTTTTTCAGGGACGTGACTAGCTATATTAGTGCAAAATTTGGTAACTCTAGCTGCAGGAATGTGAGAAATATATGGTTTTATCGGTTTTCAGTTATCGAATTTATCGATTTCCCAGCCTCCTAGTAGGCGTGGCAACCCAATCTTGACACTTTATCTGTCTCGCCTATAGACAAACATATTTGCAAAGTTTCAAGTCTCTAGCTTTACGGGTGTCGAAAAAAGTTGCGTTCATACGGACAGACGGACAGACACCATGACGGACATTGCACAAAACCAATATACTATGAGACCTTCGGTATCAGAGTATAAAAATAAAAATATATAAATAAATTTGCCACTTTTTATATGCTTTTGTTTCAGATGACGATAAAATATGTAATATCATGTAAAAAACCACGAAAAACAGTTTTTCCTTTTGCCTAGTTACAAATTTGACTATCGCAATTTACAAGCTATGGTGGCATGAAGAGAAGACTGCTGCTTCACAGGCCGAAGGTCTGTTCTGGGTTTAAACCCCGACCGAGACACACGTTTTTTTAATTTTTTTATTTTATTAATTAAAATCGATTACAAATGTATGCAAGAAAGCATGTCTTCAAAATGTTTTTTGATTTACTTGTTGTTGTTATTGTTATTTCTATTGTAAATAAAATATTGACATATAAAAAAAAAAAGAAACAATACAAAGCGCAGTATGTATACCAAAAACCAAAACAATTCATTTCCAATACAAAGTATACCAACACTGTCAATAATAAAAAAAAACAAGTAAAAACGTTGCAGTCGGACGCAACCGACTGCGGAATACTTTGATACCAGTAAAAGAACGGTTGATAAGGCGGAATGCAGGGGCGAAGGGAGTGGCCCATGTGGTAAACATCGCCAGCTATCATGTTACCAAATTTGGTGACTTTAGCTCAAAAACTGTGGAAGATAACTTAACTCCCAAATTTAAAAGGTGGGCGGCAGAGGTAGGCGTGGCATCCAAATTTTTGAATCAAATGTTTTTAGCTGTCACTATCTATCTGCCTACCAAGTTTGGTGGCTCTAGCTCAAAAACTGTTAAAGATATAGCCGATTCCGATTTTATAAGGCGGGTGGTTTAGGTGGGCGTGGCATTCAAAATTTTGATGCAGGTCTTTGGTAGATGCTGCCTTCTATCTTTCTACCCAATTTACGGGCTCTAGCTTAAAAACTATAAGAGATATCGAAATTTCCGATTTTAAATGGTGGGCGGCAGAGGTGGGCGTGGCATCCTAATTTTTGATGCAGATCTTTTGTAGATGTCACCATATATCTTCCTACCAAATTCGGTGACACTAGCTCGAAAAATGTGAAAACTATAGGCGTTTCCAATTTCTTGGTGAAGGGGGGATGCGGGCGGAATCAGGGGGCGTGGCACCCAAGTTTTGATGGGGAACGCCAGTACCTATCTTGACACAAAATTTGGTGGCTCTTGCCCAAAAAATGTGAAAACTATAGGCGTTTCCAATTTCCTGGAGAAGGGGGGATGGGGGCGGAATCAAGGGGCGTGGCATCCAAATTTTGATGCATGTTTTTGGGGAACGTCAATATCTATCTTGACACAAAATTTGGTGGCTCTTGCCCAAAAAATGTGAAAACTATAGGCGTTTCCAATTTCAAGGAGCAGGGATGAGGGGGGCGGAAGGAGTGGGCGTGGCATCAAAATTTTTAATGCAATTTTTAAGGGACATAACTAGCTATCTGCGTGCAAAATTTGGTAACTCTAGCTGTAAGAATGTGACAAATATTAGGCTTTATCGGTTTTCTGTTATCGAATTTATCGATTTTCCAGCCTCCTAGTAGGCGTGGCACCCCAATCTTGACACTTTATCTGTCTCGCGTATAGACAAACATATTTGCAAGGTTTCAAGTCTCTAGCTTTACGGGTGTCGAAAAAAGTTGCGTTCATACGGACAGACACCATGACGGACATTGCACAAAACCAATATACTATGAGACCTTCGGTATCAAAGTATAAAAACAAATTTAAAAATGGCGGCATGACGCGAGAAGTAAGCAGTGCTTACTAAGCACAAAAGCCAGATTCAAAACGAACACAGCCACGCCCCTGTCATAAAAATAGTCAGGCACAGCCAGCTTCACTGGCTTTTGGTATGCACCCAGAATCAAAGCAAAAACACACCCAGAATCTAAGGAAACACAGCTGAGCTACTCGTTACTTAGACGAGCTTGTTTTGGTGCGTAAAACTTAACAGGCCTTTAACCTGAACTTTTCTTGTTACCTATCTTGATGTTATTAATCTATGGCTCATTATACTTTGAAACCGAAGGTCTCATAGTATATTGGTTGTGTGCAATGTCCGTCATGGTGTCCGTCTATCCGTCTGTGTGAATGCAACTTTTTTCGACACCCTAAAAGCTCGAGACTTGAAACTTTGCAATTATGTTTGTCTATAGAGTCTACAGATAAAGTGTTAAGATCGGGTTGCCACGCCCACTAGGAGGCTGGGAAATCGATAAATTCGATAAATAAAAACCGTTAAAACCATATATGTCTCACATTCCTGAAGTTAGAGTTACCTAATTTTGGACGCAGATAGCTAGTCATGTCCCTGAAAAAACTGCATCAAAATTTGGAATGCCACGCCCACTCCTTCCGCCCCCATCATCCCTGCTCCTTGAAATTGGAAACGCCTATAGTTCTTACATTTTTTGGGCTAGAGCCACCAAATGTTGTGTCAAGATAGACATTGACATTCCCCGAAAAATTGCCTCAAAATTTTGGATGCCACGCCCCCTGATTCCGCCCCGATCCCCCTTCTTAAGGGAACGCCTATAGTTTTCACATTTTTTGAGCCACAGCCACCAAATTTTGTGTCAAGATAGGTAGTGAAGTTTTCCAACAAACTGCATCAAATATTTGGATGCCACGCCCACACCTTCCGCCCCCCACCCACCGCCGCTGTTAAAACGGTTATGCGTGTATCTTCCACATTTTTTTAACTAGAGCCACCAAACTTGGTAGGAAGCTAGATGGTGACATTTGATTCAAAAATTTCGCTGCCACACCCACCTCTGCTGTCCACCATTTAAATTTGTAAGTTCAGTTATCTTCCATAGTTTTTGAGCTTAAGTCACCAAATTTGATAACATGATAGCTGGCGATGATTACCACCGTCCCACTCCTTTGCAAAAAGACTCCTTACCAACCGTTCTTTTACTGGTATCAAAGTATTCCGCAGTCGGTTGCGTCCAACTGCAACGTTAACACTTACTTAACGTTAACTTACTACCAGTAAAAGAACGGATGGTAAGGAGTCGGCTTGCAAAGGAGTGGGCCATGTGGTAAACATCGCCAGCTATCATGTTACAAAATTTTATGACTTTACCTCAAAAACTGTGGAAGATGACTTAACTTCCAAATTTAAAAGGTGGGCGGCAGAGGTGGGCGTGGCATCCCAATTTTTGATGCAGATCTTTCGTAGATGTCACCATATATCTTCCTACCAAATTTGGTGACTCTAGTTCAAAAAATGTGGAAGATACACGCATAACCGTTTTAACAACGGCGGGGGCGCAAGGTGTGGGCGTAGCAGCCAAATTTGCTATGCAGTTTGTTGGAAAACTTCTCTTTGTATCTTGACACAAAATTTGGTGGCTCTAGCTCAAAACATGTGAAAACTATAGGCGTTTCCAATTTCAACTGGATGAATATTTTTGGGGAACTTCAATATCTATCTCGACACAAAATTTGGTGCCTCTAGCCCAAAAAATGTGAAAACCATAGGCGTTTCCAATTTCAAGGAGCAGGCAGGATGGGGGTGGAAATGTAGTTTTTTCAGGGACGTGACTAGCTAACTTCGTGCAAAATTTAGTAATTCTAGCTGTAAGAATGTGAGAAATATTTGGTTTTATCGGTTTTAAGTTATCGAATTTGTTGATTTCCTAGCCTCCTAGTGAGCGTGGCAACCCAATCTTGACACTTTATCTGTCTCGCCTATAGACAAACATAATTGCAAAGTTTCAAGTCTCTAGCATTACTTGTGTCGAAAGAAGTTGCGTTCATACGGACAGACGGACACCATGACGGACATTGCACAAAACCAATATACTATGAGACCTTCGGTATCAAAGTATAAAAATTCAACCAAAACTGCCACCCAGCGGTTTGTTTTGATTTATGATTTCTTTAAACATCGAGCCATTTTAAAAACGATGAATAACGATGCAGTGAACAAAATGCGTATAAATTTGGTGTAACAAAAAAATCCAGAAAAAGCTGATCTTTCAACAAACAAAAGCCAGTTTTCCTGCTTCCCGCAATTTGCAAGCCTGATTTGACGGGAAAAAAAGCTGATTTGACATCAGTGGTTTAGGGTTACCAAAAATCGGATTCGTATTGTGTATCATTGGTTTCAAGGTATACTTTACGATCGTGCTCGCTCTCTTTGCTTCCTTCGTTCTCTTTGCTTCACTTCTTAAATTGTCAGTCTGTTAGCAGCAGTTGTGAGCGACGCATCTCCGCGGACGATTTTTTCGTGTTAAACTTCTTGTGCTACAGACTTTACGTATTTTTGCAATGGCGCCTCCATATTGCTCTGTATGCAAAATTACTTGTGAAATGAGTTGAAAGTGTGTGCATGTGCCCAAAAACGATTTAAAAAGAAAATTGTGGATTGAGTCAGTGGGAGTTGACTTAAAACCTATACATACAATTTGTGAAAATCATTTTCAACAAAATGATTTTTATTATGAAAAGCTAAGTAAACGACGACGACTGCGAGCTGGTGCAATTCCAATCAAAATTCCAAATTCCGCTACAAGAAATGTATTCAGTTACACCGAACATTTTAATTATTGCTTAAATAATAATCAAAAGGATTTTAGCTCTCAAACTGAGTAAGTATAGTTTTGTGTGCAGGACGTGTATATGAAAATAATGTTGTTTAATTTAATTTAAAGAAAGGAGGTTGTGGAAGCGGGCATTGCCCTTGAAAATTTGCGCCTGCAAATGAAAGTTAAGGCATTGGAGAGCGAAATTTATAATCTCAAGCACCAGCTGGAACAGGCTAATAATTTAAATGCCTGCGTAAGCAAACTTTTTACGACAAACCAGGTGCAGCAATTAAGCATTGGAGGACAAGCCCGTGGGACCCAGGAGGACATTTCTGAAGCCATTTGCCTTCACGCAGCGGGGCCACGCGCATATCGGCACCTTTATAAAAAAAGGGTTTCCACTTCCCCATGTGTCAACACTGCAAAAGTGGTGTCAGCATATTGAAATCAGACCAGGGCCATTAGATTTGGTTATGAATCTGATGGAGAGCTCAACCGATATGGATGACGCAGACAGAGTTTGCACCCTGATGTTTGATGAGATGAAAGTTGCCTCAACTTTTGAATGGGATGCTTCGCAGAGTGCAGTTCAGCCGCCAAAAGAATATGTGCAAGTGGCAATGGTGCAGGGCGTTCTTAAGTCGTGGAAACAGCCCATTTACTACGATTTTGACGAGCCGATGACTGCAACAATAATAAAATCTCTAATAGAAAAACTGCACGGTGCTGGCTACTATATCGCGGCAATAGTGTCGGACATGGGACCGGGAAATTGTAAATTGTGGAATAAACTTGGAATTTCCACAGGTAAGAAGAGCGTTTGTAAAGCTTATAAATTTAATAACTATATTTGTTTTATACGCATTTTTCAGACAAAACATGGTTTGTGTTCGTTTTCGCAGATGTTCCACATCTTATAAAGCTTATAAGAAACCATTTTATAGATACTGGTGTCTTTAATGGAAGGAAAACTGTTAAAAGCCGACTCCGTGAGGCAAGCGATGCAACATTGCGGCACATCCGATGTTTCCATACTATGGAAAATATCGCAAGAGCACCTGAATGTTCAAAGTTCCGGGCGACAGCGTGTAAAGTTGGCAACGCAACTATTGTCCAACACCACAGCAAATGCAATTTTAAGATGTTTTGCATTAGGCTTGGCGGTGGACAATGCAGTAGAGACAGCGGAGTTCATTAAACTAGTCAACGACTGGTTTGATATTTTTAATTCGAAATTATCAACTCTGCAATATACGTGTATGCCCGCAAAACAGCCATATGGGTGTTCAATGGAAGCGCAGCAGCAGCTGTTGGAAAAAATGAATGCATTCGTGGCTGTGCCCATTATTCCAAATTTAAAGTCACTCTCACTGTCCCAAGAAGTGCAACTGAAAAATGCTCTTCCTTTTCAAAAGGGGATTACGATAAGCAACAATTCGTTACAACAATATATTCTAACTTCCAGACTATCGCAAGACCAGCTAGAACATTTTTTTGTCGCAATGCGGTCAAAGGGTGGTTTACATGACCATCCATCGCCAATTGATTTCAAGTTTAGGTTGCGTAAATAAATATATACTGGGTAATTTTGAATAATGTAATTTTTAATCGTTGATTCGTCCAATGTTGTAGTTAGTAAAATGTTTGATGTTTTAATGTTAATTCCAGTCTATTTGTCAAATGTAGTACTTAGTAAATGTCCCATATGTTTTAAAGTAAGTGTAAAATAGTTTTATAGATCATACACCTAATTATGTTATATTCTTTACATTTTAATTTAGCACGTAATACAGAACTTTTGGCCACAAAGGGTAATGTAGAGGTCGAAGATGTCCCGTGGATCAATATTGACATGACAGCTCCAGCCGGGCCGCTAGCTGAGTTGCCAGAAGCTGAAGATGTCGTGAAACTGTCATCTTTTCCTACACTTCCCGACAATGTTGATGATCTGAAGGGATAAATATGTCGGGATAAATAATTAAAACTACAAGAGGAGGACAAGGAGACCAGTTCATTTAGTAACGTCGACCACTTGTCGGCAGGGTACCTAAAAAAGCCATCAGCAGAATTTAAGGCAAAAATATTAGAGCTAGAAAAAATTTTCCTGCAGACTAATCAAGACAACAAAATATCACTTAAAAATAATTTGTCAATTTATAAGTAAGTTAAGCAAGCCCATAATGTTTTGTTTTAGAAAAAAAAAGCATAGCACTTTTCTTTAAAACATACATATTGTTATACTTTGATACTAAAAGTATCATAGTATTTATATTGCTTTTGTGAAATGTCCGTCATGGTGTCTCTCCGTCCGTATGAGACCTGAAACTTTGCAATTATGTTTGTCTAAGTGTCAAGATCAAGCTGCCACGCCTACAAGGAGGCTGGGAAATCGATAAAATCGATAATTGAAAACCGATAAAACTGTATATTCCTCACATTCCTGCAGCTAGAGTTACCAAATTTTGCACTAAGATAGCTAGTCACGTCACTCCTTCCGCCCCTATCCTCCCTTCTCCTTGCAATTGGAAATGCCTATACATTTCACAGCGCGCAACTTCCGCCCCCGGCTTCCGCCGTTTTTAAAACGTACATGCAGCTAGAGTCACCAATTTTGTTAGGAAGATAGAAAATTACATCTACCAAAGATCTGCATCAAAAATTTCGATGCCACCCGCCTTATAAAATTGGAATCGACTTTATATATAACAGATTTTGAGCTAGTAAGAAGATGGTGTCAGTTCAAAAGATTTGTTTTAAAAAAATTGGACACTAGATGGCGAGGCGTGGTCATTTATGTTGCAGCCCAAATATGTGGCAGTGCCATCTACCCATACATAGCAGGTGATGCGATGCGTGCCTTTTCAGCGCATTCTCGCGCTCTTAATGTTTACAAATACTTGAAACAATTAGTAGCTGACAATAGCTTGAAAGAAATACATATATTGGTGAAACAATTCACCAAAACTTACAAATATCTCAATTTCGTAAGAATTTAAGCTAAGCTACAAGAACAATTTTCTGAAAAAGTACCACCACTGCCTCCACCAGCCCCTTTCAATACTACGAATGGCTGTATATTTCAGAGTTTTTAAGCTAGAGTCAGTATCCTAAAGATTTGTATCAAAAATTTTGATGCCACACCCACCTCTGCCCATCATTTAAATTTCGAATTTCAGTTATCTTTCACAGTTTTTGAGCTAGTCACCAAACATGATAGCTGGCGATGTTTACCACCTGGCCCACCCCTTCCGCCCCTGCTTTTCCCCTTTGCGTCCGACTGCAACGTTTTCACTTGTTTTTTGTAGCAGTTTAAAATTATATATTTTTTTAAAGCTATTTCTAACTATTTTTGTTTTTAAATCAATTTAGCTACTTCAGCCCACCTAATTCTGGAAACACTGTCCTTAATATTGGCTTCTAGATATTAAAAGACAAATCATGAACCGTTGCTATGCAATTTAATAAATATGTGTATGTATGTGTGTTGTTATACTTCAATATTATGTAAGGGATAAGACTTAAGATATACAAATTTTATTGCCATTTTGCGTTTGATAGATACAGTTAGCAGCCTGGGCATTTAGACAGCGCGTTTGTGTCGGTCTAAACTCTCAATATCAAAGGGCTCGCTTACTATTTTGGGTAATAAACGTGCGAACCGCCTGTTTTGGCGAAACTGGATATTAAATCGATTCTGTTGTGAATGGCAGTTCAGTAGCTTTTTTCAAGGGTGCTATAGCTGTAGTTGTTGAAAACGTACAATTTGCAAACCAAGGAGACATGCAGCGTTCCAGTTTTGCGCTAAACTCTTGTCCCGCGACACAATCAAAGGCTACAGGTCCAGCATAACTACACTGAATAAACTTGGAGCAGTCGTTGGGATAGGGCACCAGTTTTCCCTCCTCAACGCCACCACAGGGATCAGGCTGAGGTGTTGTTGTAGTGGGCTTGGTTGCAAATTCTGTAGTAGTCGGATCTAAATGTATTGTGGTTGTTGAGTAATCCTCAATTTCTGTAGTAGTCGAACCTAAATTTATTGTAGTTGTTGAGCTACCATCAATTTCTATAGAAGTCGGCTCTAAATCTCTTGTGCTTGTTGAGTAATCCTCAAAGCAGGCATTGGGAGAAATGTCTGCACCACACTTTCCGCTCATTGGATCATAGTATTCGCCACTGTTACAAACGCTGATCATGTAAACATAATCGTTGACACAGCGCAAATACCATTGGCAGCTTTCACGGTATGGATATGTGCAATTTTTGCAATTCAAGCAGATGCCGGGAGATGGAGTTGGTTGGTTACCGGGCGGTAAAACAGTACTGGAAGTTGAATCACAATCACTTTGTTCCCAGTCAACACATTGCTGAAGAGCCTCACTGAAGTAATACCCGTTAGTGCAATAAAATGCAATCGGAACTGGCTCAACGCACACAATGTACTTATTACAGCTATCCGGATAATTCACATAACCGCCGTACACCTTGCCGGCACAGATCTCTGAACTATTGGGTTTAACTGTTGTTGTTGTTGTTGAAGTCCTTGTAGATTGAGTGGAAGAAGACGGCGTTGTAGATGGCATGGTTGTTGTCCTTATGGTTGTAGGTTGATAGCTATCCTGACATGCTGTCGGTGAAACTTCCTGTCCACAACTGCCAGTCACAGGATCATACCAAGCATTGTAAATACAATTGACTGTGGCAGACTCGTCATTGCCCAAACACAGTATATACTGCTGGCAGTTGCTAACTAATGGATAGGAGACGCCAAGTTCCTGGCCCACACAAGGGTCATTGGAACTTGAGGTTGTTGTGGGATTGCTGCTTGTACTTTTAGTTTCAATGCAAGCGGTTGGTGACACATCGGGACCACAATTGCCGGTCTCTGGATCATACCAAGCATTTGATGGGCATTTAGCTAGGACGGACTGATCATTCCCTAGGCACAAGATGTACTGCTCACAGTTGTCAGCATACGGAAAAGACGTGCCTACATTTTGGTTCTGACACTCGTTGTATGCTTCGCTGGTTTCTTTGGGAGCTGCTGTAGTTGTCATTTTTGCAGAATGTTCGCCATAGCACGACACTTCTTCTGGATCATCACATACGAGCAAGTCTGGATTAAAAAGATAGTTCTCAGAACATTTACAGAGTACAGCCCGCTGATTGATGCACAAGACAAATTGATCGCAGTGCTCAAATGAAGGCAGCACAGTTTCGTTATCTAGGCCTCTGCAACCGTCTGGATATTCTGTCATTCTAGTCATTATTGTACTTTTAGCTACGGACATTGTTTGGTTGAACTCTTTGTAGTTGTAACTGATTTGGGTAGTTCTGGCTGAAGTTTTTCGAGAAGCAAAAACGAGAAACAACGTGATAATGCTAGGACATTGCCAGTCAAAAGCTGAAACAAAATAAAAATTAAATTTTAAAATAAAGTTTTAGATTATAAATATTAATTGTTTTTCAAGTTAAAAATTGTACAACGATGCATTCGAACTTCACCGACAGCTCGAACCTCTGACATCGTTTTAACATGTTTTGAGAAAATATAAAAGGTAAATTGAGCAATAAAGAAGGAATACGTAGTTTTCTGATTTTTTAGTGAGTTGACCCGATTTTTAGACGTTTTTAACAATATAAATAAAAGCTTTGGTAACTTCAGTTCTAATCAGATAAAACAGGTATAAGTTGAATCCAAATCATTGCAGACCTTCGAAAGGCTCTTAACAGTAATCTTGCTAACGAAATTGGTTACTCTAGCTATACGCTGAACTCATAAAATGGGTTTTGTGCAAACGTATGTAACAAGCAGAAGGAAAAAGTATATATATTCTTAATCAGCATCAAAAGCCAAGTTTCTGATGTTATGTACGTCTGTCTGTATGTAGGAACACATCAATCCCAGAGACTATAATTGCCAAGGATTCCAGAACTGGCAAACAAGCTCACCTAAGCCCTAGCCAGTAAAAATTGGTTTCAGATTGTGAACATATTTTTTCAGGTATACATACATATATGATTCCTATAGGAATCGATAAAAAAAAATCTTGAATTAAGAAAATGTGAAACAAGATTTAAAAACTTAAAACAATAAAAACTTAAATCTGTTAAAATTTGCATTCGTAGTAAGCAGCATAAAGAGATCAGGTCAAAATCAACAGATATTGAGTTTTTAAGTGTGCATTGGAGGTAAAAAAAAATTTTTTTATCATGCATATTTTAAGTTCAAGAAATCGAAAACTTTCGTTGTAGTTTTTTTTTTATCGCCTAATACATTTCATTCATAATTTTCAAATTGTTTCGAATCACCTCCTTTGATTCATGACATCGAGCCTGTATTAATAATTGCAACTGTTAGAAACGTCGCTAGAAAAACAAATATAAAAATAAGGATTGGGACGTCCTTAACTATTTCTGACATTTTCGCAAAGAAAAATAATTGATCAGTAAAATAAATAATATATATATATATATATATATATATATATATATATATATATATATTAAATTATATTAAAGTCATTCAATGTTAAAAGTTCAATAATACTTAATATTATTGTTAAATGTTACTATTCATAAGTTTTGTTCTTTATAATTTTATATGTATATTTGTTTTTGCCATTTTGTCATAGTGATTAGTGCTTTAATTTATAGTAGTAATACTGTAGCACTAAGAATTAGTTTTTAATAATAAATTGTGGGCGTGGCATTCAAATTATGCAGTTTTTTGGAAAGCTTCACTACCTATCTTGACACAAAGTTTGGTGGCTCTAGCCCAAAAAATGTGAGAGCTATAGGCGTTTCCAATTTCAAGGAGCAGGGAGGATGGGGGCGGAAGGAGTGGGCGTGGCATCCAAAATTTTGATGTAGTTTTTTTCAGGGACATGACTAACTATCTTCGAGCAAAATTTGGTAACTTTAGCTGTAAGAATGTGAGAAATATTTGGTTTTATCGGTTTTCAGTTATCGAATTTATCGATTTCCCAGCCTCCTAGTGGGCGTGGCACCCCAATCTTGACACTTTATCTGTCGCGCCTATAGACAAACATAATTGCAAAGTTTCAAGTCTCTAGCTTTACGGGTGTCGAAAAAAGTTGCATTCATACAGACGGACAGACGGAAGGACAGACACATATACTATGAGCCTTCGGTATCAAAGTATAAAAAAAAAAATGATAATAAGAACTTATGTATACAAAGCAGTTCAGCCTTGTCATAGTTCGAGTGAGCTTAGATTAAGCTTAGTTCAATGGGTAGAAGCTTAGATAAATTGACAAAAATGAAAGCTTAAGAGTAAATGGTTAGAATTACAAATGCAGTCGTTGATGTAAAACTCTGATTAGCCAGGGATGGATGTCGTCAGGGAATAGCCCAGTGGCTAAGACTTCCGCCTCGTTAACGAGAGGTCCCAGGTTCAACTCCTGTCCCCGACTATAGTTTCATATACGATCAGTTTGAGTTTAATAATTCTAAACAGTAAGGTCACTGATGAGAATCTTTGGCAACATTCGAAATAGCGCTATCTGGAGAGCCTAATACATTTCATTCACAATTTTCAAATTGTTTCGAATCACCCCCTTTGATTTATGACGTCGAGCCTATATTAATAATTGTCGAAACGCAACTTTAACGAATAAAACAAAGAAACAGTTTTTTATACCACGGGATTCTATGACCCAAAATTAAGTTTACGTGTCCGGCCGTCTTGGTGTGTAATATCAAAAATGGAAATTTTACGTAGTGTTACTTATACAATAAAAAAAATTTAAATATTGCTGTTTGCCTTAGCAGTTGCTATTTATGCAATCAACACACTATAAATCCGTATAACCGTCCTCTTGATAAAAAAAATAATTAAATAAAGGTAGTGAGGTACAAATACCTTTACTTATAAGGTGCCTTTTTTGGCTGTTGCAAATTTTATTTTTAAATAAATCATATCTAAAGCTTCATTTTGCTTTAGACTTATACCGCGATTTTAATAACAAACGGGGTTTTGTGATCTAGTGCTGAACACATCCTGTATTTTCCGGAAAATCGCAAATGCCCTTTTGTCCATTGAAGTATTTATCCCCACAGCTAACCTTAAGTGCTTGTTGGTGGCGGCAGATGTAATAGTCATTGCAACGTTTTGGTGAGGCCATTAGAAATCCGTCAGGTTTGCCTACACAAATGATTTGGGTTTGGACATCGGTGTCTGTGGATCCTTTCAAAAACTGAAGCACTTCTTTTAGTGGCCGACGATTTGCTAGGGATCGAACAGGTTGCTTGCTATGTAGTGACGAACCGAAAATATTCGCAGCTGCCCCAGGGCATTTTGTTGTTGTGCATGTAGTTGTACTGCATGTAGTTGTACTGCATGTGGTTGTTGTTGTACTGCATGTAGTTGTTGTGGATGTTGTTGTACTGCATGTTGTTGTTGTGCATGTTGTGGTTGTGGTCGTGGTTGTTGTTGTTGGAGTGCAAGTAGTGGTTGTTGTTGTTGGAGTGCAAGTAGTGGTTGTTGTTGTGGTCGTTGTTGTTGTAGTGGTGGTTGTGGTTGTTGTTGGAGTGCAAGTAGTGGTTGTTGTTGTTGTTGTTGTGGGAGTGCAAGTAGTGGTAGTTGTTGTGGTCGTTGTTGTTGGTGTGGTTGTTGTTGTTGTCGTTGGAGTGCAAGTAGTTGTTGTCGTTGTGGTAGTTGTTGTTGTAGTAGTTGTTGTGGTGGTAGTTGTTGTTGTGGTCGTTGTTGTTGTGGTCGTTGTTGGAGTGCAAGTAGTGGTTGTCGTTGTGGTAGTTGTTGTTGTGGTAGTTGTTGTTGTGGTCGTTGTTGTCGTTGTTGGAGTGCATGTAGTTGTTGTTGGTGTGGTTGTTGTTGTTGTTGTCGTTGTTGGAGTGCAAGTAGTGGTTGTCGTTGTGGTAGTTGTTGTTGTAGTAGTTGTTGTGGTGGTAGTTGTTGTTGTGGTCGTTGTTGTTGTGGTAGTTGTTGTTGTTGGAGTGCAAGTAGTTGTTGTTGGTGTGGTTGTTGTCGTTGTTGGAGTGCAAGTAGTGGTTGTCGTTGTGGTAGTTGTTGTTGTGGTAGTTGTTGTTGTGGTAGTTGTTGTTGTGGTCGTTGTTGTTGTGGTAGTTGTTGTTGTTGGAGTGCAAGTAGTTGTTGTTGGTGTGGTTGTTGTTGTTGTTGTCGTTGTTGGAGTGCAAGTAGTGGTTGTCGTTGTGGTAGTTGTTGTTGTGGTAGTTGTTGTTGTGGTAGTTGTTGTTGTGGTAGTTGTTGTTGTGGTCGTTGTTGTTGTGGTAGTTGTTGTTGTTGGAGTGCAAGTAGTTGTTGTTGGTGTGGTTGTTGTTGGTGTGGTTGTTGTTGGAGTGCAAGTAGTTGTTGTTGGTGTGGTTGTTGTTGTTGTAGTAGTTGTTGTTGTGGTAGTTGTTGTTGTGGTAGTTGTTGTTGTGGTCGTTGTTGTTGTGGTAGTTGTTGTTGTTGGAGTGCAAGTAGTTGTTGTTGGTGTGGTTGTTGTTGTTGTTGTCGTTGTTGGAGTGCAAGTAGTGGTTGTCGTTGTGGTAGTTGTTGCTGTGGTAGTTGTTGTTGTGGTAGTTGTTGTTGTGGTCGTTGTTGTTGTTGTTGTTGTTGTGGTAGTGCAAGTTGTTGTTGGAGTGAAGTGTGTTGTTGTTGGTTGTTGTTGTCGTTGTTGGAGTGCAAGTAGTGGTTGTCGTTGTTGTTGTGGTAGTTGTTGTTGTGGTAGTTGTTGTTGTGGTCGTTGTTGTTGTGGTAGTTGTTGTTGTGGTCGTTGTTGTTGTTGGAGTGCAAGTAGTTGTTGTTGGTGTGGTTGTTGTTGTTGTCGTTGTTGGAGTGCAAGTAGTTGTTGTTGGTGTGGTTGTTGTTGTTGTAGTAGTTGTTGTTGTGGTAGTTGTTGTTGTTGGAGTGCAAGTAGTTGTTGTTGGTGTGGTTGTTTTTGTTGTTGTCGTTGGAGTACATGTTGTGGTTTTTGTTGTTGTAGTTGTTGTTGTGGTAGTTGTTGTTGTGGTAGTTGTTGTTGTGGTCGTTGTTGTTGTTGTTGTTGTTGGAGTGCAAGTAGTTGTTGTTGGTGTGGTTGTTGTTGTTGTTGTCGTTGTTGGAGTGCAAGTAGTGGTTGTCATTGTTGTTGTGGTAGTTGTTGTAGTGGTAGTTGTTGTTGTGGTAGTTGTTGTTGTGGTTGGACTGTATGTTGTTGTTGTATCATCGTTTCCTGCGCATGGCGGTCGAGTGGTAATACATGAGGGAGTTGTTGTGGGCTGAACAACACCGGTACACGGTGGTCGAGTGGTAACACATGAGGGAGTTGTTGTTAGACAAGGTGTTTCTATATCGCTGGTAGGGAACACTGAATCGTCAACCGTTTCAGTGCAGCCTGGATTGTATGTGACACAACTTCTTAACTTAAAGTCATAGTACTTAGGGCATGTGTACTCTGTTGATCGTCCATGTTGGCACTCGACAAACTTGGAACAGCTGCCAGGCACAAGTGAGCGCATGCCGTTAGCCTTTCCCTGACAGAACTTCTGGCCATAGTGACGATTATCCAAGCTTGCACCAAGTATGCTGCTTGCAAATACTGCTACTATAAGCAGTAAGGTAAAAGCTGCAAAATTGCAAATCTGTAGTTCAACTCTTTTAGTGTATTAGAAGCAGTCCACTTACCATTTAAGTTTCGCATGGCTGTTTTAAGTTGCTGTAGTTTAAAGTTTGTAATGCAATGCTTTCCACAACCTAAGCGGTACTGGGCGTAGTGTCTGCTCCTCGTACTTTTATATACTCTTTTGCGAAAATAGCCAATGTGCCAAAAATAGTATTTTTCATCTGGCTACTTCATTGACAAAATTGCTTCCTGGCAGCATCAACGTCAAGTACTGATATCAAGATCTTTATCGGACTCACCTTTTGTGCAACCTACGAAGCAACTTACGCTTGTTCTTCTGATATCGTATACCCTGTGCTCTAATGAGTGAAGGGTTATGTCAAGAAAGTATAAATACTAGTAGGTTTTCCAATCCTATTTTAGTACACTTGCTTTCTCCTATGCTGCGAAATAATGTGTCTACTTTCTTTTTTTTTTGTGGCATGGCCATTCGCGGAGGCGTTTATTAAATGTGTAATGATTATAATGTTCACCTGGTATAGCATAGTCGAGGGTACTGATTATTCTGTATTGCTATATTAGTACCATACCATTTAATTATATGAAAATTAAATTTTGGAACAGAAATGTAATGTTTGATTAGATAGTTATAGTTCTATTTTGAGACAAAGGAAACACGTGTCAAACTCAAATACTCTACTTTGTTGTCTTAGCAGCTCGCATGAAATACTAACATTCATATTAACACACAAGACGCATATAAACTTATTAAAACACAGATATTGCCCACATTGTAAATATTATATTTTATTATTATTATTAATATTCACCTTTCATTTTTGTATGCTGTATGTGTTTACTTTTAAGGTATTTTTTGTGTTTTGTCTTTGCTATAAACAAATTTTCAGTTTTCTTTGATATTGTTTTTGTTACTTGTTAAACCGCGGCTAAAACAAAACTGAAGTCACCATTGCAGTTTTATTAACTAAGTTCGGAAGGCGGTCAGAAAAATAATGAAACTGATAGATAGCCGTTAGTCATATCAACGAATGAACAAAATCTACTGATAATAAATACGCACGGTACCATATGATTAGATTTTGGCAAAATTTCATTGAACTAAATTATTAATTTAAAAAATTCTAATCACGGAAAACAATTGCATGAGTAATTGTTTATTATTTTATATACTGAACCCATTAAAAGGGTGAAAAGGAAAAAAAAAGCATTTAGACATGTCCGTATGTCTATCTGTATGAGAGCGCCGATATAAGGGACCATGATACAATTAATTGCATCATGTCAGGGACCATAAAAGCCAGAGACTACATATTTGGAACATAAACTCTACCTCTAGTTAGGTAAAACAAATTAATAATTACTGATAATTTACCATTACAATCTTTAATTTGAAAGATGCGCCAATCTGAGCAACAACTTTCCATTATTTCGCCTAACTCCAAAGCTCCAACTGTCAATTTGTAGTCCCCATTGACATTTGATCGGTCCAAACATTTACTGTCAAACTTAAAGTCATTCTATCTTGTCTTTCATTTCCGTATATTTCTCATCAACCCATTTCGTTATGTGATACGTCGAGGGCATTTTGTAGCGTGGAACAACTTGTTTTTTGCTTTTTGACCTTCTGCCCCAAACTCCGTTATTTTTTGAGAGCTTTGAAAAGTGGAAGCTTGTCGTGTCGTATTTTAGTGCAAATTTCGATAGGTATCACTTTGACATTTTCTCTGTTTACCTTATGAACATTGCGTAGGTGGTCCTGCATGTTCATCGTGTTGCCCGCAGTCCTAACAGTTTTGCCACAAGTGTTGCACTTCACGCTGATTGCATCTATATTGATGAAATGATTCCAGCAGAAGCTCGTCTTTCTTGTTATTATTTCATAAATGTAGTTACAATATAAACAAATGGCAAGAAGGCCTTCTGAATCAAACTTAACATTTAAATAGACAATCGCCTTCTATAGCTTTAGTATCTTTGAACAATTTTAATAAATTTACTTAAGGTGCCGTCAGACAAAGAAAGTTTTTCGTGCAAGCAATGACTTTTTCATTTCTGAAACGCCTAGTCAAACGAAGCAATGGAAATACATTAACCACACACAGAAAAGAAAAATAAACAAATCAAAGAAAAGATCCATTTGGGTTCGGCCTTTCTGGCAACGCGGAGATAAAAACCCACATTTTGCCAATATGATGAGAGAATTGCGTGCTGAAGAAAACGGCTTTTTTAAAAATGTTGTACGCGGTTCCGATGCAGACTTTAAGCTAATGTGCGAAAAAGGGCGGCCGCTTATCCAACATCAGGACACAAACATGCGTGTGGCAATTACTGTTGAGAAGAGAGTGGCACTTACGTTAAAGCACTTGTCAACAGTGCTGCCAAGTCTTCCGGGCAATAAAATGCTAAAGTAACCTTCCAAACCTGCTAGAAACGGCTAGATCAAATTCAAAAATAGCCCGAAAAAAAGCCATTTTAGTTTTGATGAAGTTTTGATGAATATTTACGAATATATTGTTATTTTAAAATTGAGAGACAATTATCGAGCTCAATGAAATCGTTTTCTCCTCAGCAGTGTACGAGTCGTTTGTACCAATCATATTTAAGTACTTTTGAGGCACTTCGAATTTGTGGCAACATTTATTTGACCGTCGCAATCCATTACTGTGAGTATAGATTAATTTATGTTTAATAAGAAGTTAAAGTTTTAAATATTGTGTTAAAATTAATGTTCATCTGACTAAACATTCGTTCGACTTCCGCGTTTGACCACGGCAGCGATAGTAAGTTAAAGACAAAAGAAGCTATCACTTTAAATCGGTGATTACCTCCCGAATCCACATAACGGTTTGCTTCAGCCCAAAATTTCACGGTGCAATCCGTATTTTCCCATTTTAAAAGATGTACATATATTGTTGTGCTGCAGAACGAGCTGTTCAATCTAAGGGACAGGCAGTTTGAAATGCTCTAGGATTTTAATAACAGAGCCCTTTTTAGCATTCAAAATTTTCTCAACAGAAAAAATGTCGTTTTGCTGAAGTATTTGGAAGTTTTCTGGTAATCTGAAAAAAAAGAAAAAAAGAAGTGTTAGCCTAAAATTACTTACCTCTGTTTAAGCTCATCTATTAGAGCAATTATAAACTCCGTGCACCAAAATCGAATCTCCATTTCTATTTCGTCAGAAATATTTTCCTTAATTTTTTTAAGCAACATTTCAAAAGCATTACCTAAAGACAGATCCTTCTTGACATGTCCTTTAAAATCTGTATTTAGAACGTCAACTTTGTCTTCAAGGGGTATTACTTTTGATTTTAATGTATTTTTTGCAAATACAAGATATGTCAAAAGTTTGCTTACATTTGAATTGGCTTGAAAATTTTTGTTTATAGTCTGCATTTCGCTTAATACAGGCTTTAAAAACGTTAAATACAAACAATTAATTTAATCGCTGAACAATTTATGTAAGTTTTGCGTTTTAAAACATTTATCTTCAATCCACTGATTTACAATTCTGGCAACTGCAGTTTCTATGAATAGCCACCGTGTTCCGCAGACTTTTGGAATTTTAAGATGTGCCTTAAATATGATAAAATGTGTTAGAAAAAGAAAAAACTAGACTTCAAACAAAGACAAGACTACAAACAAGACTGGACAAACACAATGAAGATTAGTCAGATCTAAAAAGACATACAAAAATATTAAGGAACTATATATTGATTACACCGAAATAAAAACAATCAAAACCAACGTACTCAAAACGCAGCCCAACGATGTCAATAGTTCGTTAAGGCCGGAATTCTCAAAACAGAAACAAAAATTCTTAAATTAAGAACGTTTTGTGTAAATCCGGAATTCTTGAAAATAGCCCGTGGGATTGATTTTAGCCCATGTTTCAGACTTAAACCAATCCCAATAAGGCTAAATTCAAGAACGATTTATGAAAAACTTCACTGGTTCTTAATTTAAGAACTTTTTTAACATTTGTCAAAGAATATTACTTAAATTTACTAACCATTTGTTCAAAGAGTTTATTTTTAAACTGCCAAAAAAAGAGAAGAAATTAAATTAAAAACCTTTACAGATTTTTCTGTATTTACTTACCCGTGCCGGGATTCGAACCAGGGACCTCTCGATGATGCGGCGGGTGTCTTATCCGTTGAGCCATTGCCATTTGCATTATAGATGCAGCTGAACACTTACATATACAGCTCATGAAAAAATATAAGCAGCAACAGCTAAGGCACCCGCCGCACAAAAACACGCGGTCGCAGGTTCGAGTCCCGGTGCGGTAGATTGTACAAAATAATTTTTTTTGTTTTTTTTCTAATTTTCTATAAAATTTATGCTGGTGTATGTCAAAAAAGTTCTGTCTCAAAATTAACACTTGGTTTAAACAAATTATGAAAACGATTATCGCGACTCAAATAAGTAAATGCCGGTCTTCTCTCATGAGAGAGATTCCGTTATTTTGCATATACATTTTATGCAAGAATGATAGAGACCAGATTGCGACATCCCGAGCTCAAAATGGTGGAAGGCGGCCACTGACGTTACTGTTCGCCTGATTCTATTGGCTAAAAGTTTAAAAGCAAATGTGCAAACCGTGCGACATTGGGACAAGGTTTCAAATTTGATATTATTTTTTAATAGTACTTAGTTCATGAATTATCTCATAAAAGTCTTAGCTATTGTCAATTATAACAAATATAGCAACCAAAACCTAAATAAAAAATTCCATGTCCTTATTAATTTACAAATTATTTGCACTTTGTTTTCTGTCTTTGACTGCATCCGCCCACTGTGCACTTCATTTAGGGTTTTTTTCAGGGTTACCAAACAACATAAAATTCACTCGTTTTGCTTATAATTTGTATAGCCTAAATTTTTGTAAGAAATACGTTATACGGTGGCAACTTTTCAAATGAAACCAATGACGTATTATAACGGGAACACACTCGGATGTCGCAATCTGGTCTCTATCATTCTTGCATTTTATGTATGCGAGAGAGCGAATTTGGTACATTCATTTTCTATCGGTAAATTTAATTATTTTGGTCTTATATTGAGCTTAAATCGGATTGAATCTTGGTATTTAGTACGTTAGACTTCTATTTAAGTACGTTCGACTTGATTTAAGTTCATTATCTCGAAATTCGTTCTTTCGCGCTTTCCATATCAAACTGACACTAAAATTCTTAAACTTTTTTTTTCTGTGTACTAAAACACACACAAACACTTAAAACACAGATTCTAACTTACCTTATCACTATTAATCAGCTCATAAGCTTTTTGATAATCTGATTGGCGCTTACTGCTTTTCGAGAACCAATTAAAGCTTTCGTATACAATATACTCCAAAGATTCAGGCAAAAACTTTGTACAGGCCGAATTCACTGCCAAATGCATAAAGCATTTGATAAATATTAAAGAAGGTACGTTCTTCGTCAATTCAGTAAATACGCTTTGTTTTGAGCCAACCATTACGCTAGCGTTGTCTGTACCGATTCCAATTAACTTCATAATATTTAGTCCCAATCTTTTTAGCTCTTGACGGAGGGTGTCAGCTATGGTCTTCAAATCTCCTGCCTCAAGTGGGACAAGAGACAAAAATGTCGATACCATTAACTGCCGGTGGGAAATTAAATAATTAATTACAACACTTGAAAAGAATACTCGTATGGTTTAACCATTTTATTAATTCATAAATTTTATTTTTAACTTACCAAGAGACTTGCAAACACTGACATCAGTACTTTCGTCCAGCAATAAACCGAATTGAGCATCACCAATATCAGTTTTTAACTCCTCCAGAAAACATGGTCCCAAAACATTTTTTATTATATTCGTACACTTCGTTCTGTGATTTTGAACATGGTCTCCAACGAATTTTGTGGCGCACAATATACCCAAATGGTCAATTGGTGAAATTGCAGAATGAGTGGCAATATACAAACATAAGGCTGCTTCTTGTTGTTTGGTTTTGGGAAGCACATTTGATGCAAAAACGATTTTTTTTTTGTGTAAAGCAGTCGTTGACGCCTTATGTTTGTTTGTTTTGGCATGTCCGTGCAAATCGTAAATTTTTGCAACTATGCTCGATTTGCAATATCTGCAATAACACTTATTTTCATCATTTTGATCTATAGTTAACCAATCCTTAAACAATTGATCTCGAAGCCAGGTGTCACGCGGTTTCTGTTTGTATTGAATTTTTGGCATTTTATTAATCACTTTTTGTTGCGTGTTTAGCCAAATGAACGCTTTTAATAATTGTGAAATTCTTGTTAGTGATGGAAAAATATACAAAAAGATGGGAAGGCTGCATCGGTTTCATATATTGAAACAGCTATCGATTAATGTGATGCCAATTTCCCTGTTTAAGTAGTGCTGCCAGAATTTTAAATAATGCTAAAAGAGGCCAGTTTGATTTTCAAAAATGCCAAATTTCCCGCCAGCAGCTAGCTTACAATTTTTCCTGCATTTGACAGTTGAAAAATGCACTGCTTGTCAAGCGTCACGAACTACAAAACAATATCGCAAATTTTTAGGATCTCACGACAATAAATTAGCACCATAGTGCCGCAAGTATGTGCAGCAATATACAACACATTGGCGCACGATTTTTCGACCCCGAACCCATGAAATGGGTAAAAAGGGTATAATGGTTTTGTGCAAAAGTATGTAACAGGCAGAAGGAAGCATCCCGACCATATAAAGTATATATAAATTCTTGATCAGCATCAACAGCCGAGTCGATATAGCCATGTCCGTCTGTCCGTCCGTCTGTATGTATGAACGCGTCGATCTCAGAGACTATAAGAGCTAGAGACTAGTGTTGGGTAAACATCGTTCAAATTGCTGAATAAGTTCTTTCGTTCTTTTTCAATTAGTGAACTAAGTCATTCTTTTTGTTCGCTCGATTTTGTTCCCACATATGATCATTTTTGTTCATCGTTTGTGTCTGTTCGTTAAATTTAAGCCCGTTTTGTAACGTTTTTGTTTGATCTTTACTTATGCGGAATAATATGCCACACTTATAAATGAAAAGCTTTAAAAATTAATTTTTATACCCCGAACCCATGAAATGGATAAAAAGGTAATAATGGTTTTGTGCAGTAAAAGTTTGTTTCCGGTTTTCGATAACTATTTCCGTTTCCGATATACTCATGTGATCGATTACATAAAAATATCGAATTTTGAAAATGTGTAGCTCGTTTTAGAAACTTGAAAAAAATATTATGAAAATCTGCGAAAATTTCATCGAAATCGGTTGAGAACACCAGAGATATCGAAGATTGAAGTTTAGGTCACAGATGCATACAGACAATGACTGTACGCGTTAAGTATGGGGCTCGGGGTATCTCCTAGTCGGGAAATCTTGACTAGAGCCTTCTTACTTGTTTTTACAAGTGCAGGGCGTTTATAAGAATAAGACACATATTCAAGTGTCTTTTTTAATAAATTAAATAATTAAAATTAAATAAATAAATGTAAAAACAATTGTCAAATTTTGGACATACAGTAAGCAAAATTTAATTAAAAGTAATGTCTTAGTCAGATTAAATAAAAGTGTTTTTTATTTATAATTAAGTCATATCAGCACAATATATGATAGATAAGGGTTGTTTTGTTGAGTAATTACCCAACGCATATGAATGTATGTGTGTGTATGCATGCATGTTTTTATACCCACAAACGGCAACACAAGAGTTTGTATTTTCAGTACCGCACCTAAACTACTCTAACTTGCAACATTACCAAGTGTACCCATTCACATTGTAAATAATATTAAAAGAGTATTCACAAGTGTGTTCCTGCGATCGCTAAAAACTTGTGTGCGTTCATGTAGGTAGAAATTTGTCGCGAGCCAGACTTTTTCTATCATACATGATACACATACACTTTTGCATACCCTTTTAAAATATGCGTGGATCTTTGTATATGTAATTGCAAAGCTGTATGGGAGGTGCGTTGCAAAGATGTTTTCTAGTGTCATAGAATGAAAAATATAAAGAGTATGGATGACCAGATATTTGCAAAACTGAAATTAAGCTGCCTTTATGATTTTGTTACATTTGCTTCTCGGCTTCAGCGGCCCGAGTTTGTCGAAAGGGGAAGGGGGAAAATGCATCAGTATTTGTATACGTGTGTATTTCATTTGTTTCATTTTTTAGTAGACTAGCTTTGTCGAGATTTTTGTATTTTTCTGTACCTAGCATTTGTACATGTGTGTGTGTGTCATGTATGCATATACAGAACGTTTAAATGTTTGAGTGACAATTGTTTGTCATTTGTGGACCTGCCTCAACATCTGTGAATTTATTCTTAAAACAAAAAACCAAAAAAAATTATAGGAAAAAATATTTTTTACGTTGTGTATTAAGTTTATGAATGAATATTTTATATATTTACGTTTTTAGACTTTAAGAAATTAGGTTGTTTAAGTGGGGACTTAATTTAAATTATGTATATATATATTATTGTTATACCCCGAACCCATGAAATGGGTAAAAGGGGTATAATGGTTTTGTGCAAAAGTATGTAACAGGCAGAAGGAAGCATCTCCGACCCTATAAAGTATATATATTCTTGATCAGCATCAACAGCCGAGTCGATATAGCCATGTCCGTCTGTCTGTATGTATGAACGCGTTGATCTCAGAGACTATAAGAGCTAGAGACTTCAGATTTTGCACATAAGCTCATCTAAGTCCTAGGCAGTACAAGTTTGTTTCCGATTTTCGATAACTATTTCTGTTTCCGATATACACATGTGATCGATAACATAAAAATATCGAATATCGAAAATGTAAAAATAGTAGTTGATATAATAGGTAACGATATAACTTTTCTGAAAATTTCATTGAAATCGGTTGAGAAACATCAGAGATATCGAAGATTGAAGTTTAGGTCACAGATGCATACAGACAATGACTGTACGCGTTAAGTATAGGGTTCGGGGTATCTCCTAGTCGGGAAATCTCGACTAGAGCCTTCTTACTTGTTATAATTGTTGTCACATTTTTTCCAAAGACACGGCTTGCCCTCCAACTCTTCAATAAGTTTGAAGATTTTTTCATTTGTCTATGACCTATAAAAAATATTTATGTAGAGATATATGTAATTAATTATAAATATGCGATTTAAATTACTTTACCTTTTCCATTGTTGATTCCATTGCTTCCAAACAAAAGGGCAAAAACTTTTTCACAAAAACTGTCAATGTCATTGCTGCAATAGCTTTTATTTCGTTTGCAGCACTAGCAATGAGAAATGATTACCAGCACTTGTTTTCATCGATTGCTTGGAGCAGTCAGCGACGCAATTTTTTTAAAAATCGATTGCATGAAACCATTGACCATTTCCTGCGGATACAGTTTGACCAATTCGAGTGTTTGTCCAGCATCGATGTTTTTTGTTTTATTTTAATTTTTGTATTTTCATATTTTTGCTGCTGCTGCCCCGGCTGCTGCTGCTCCGACTGCTGCCGGTACAGCTGCTGCTGGTATAGTTGCTGCTGGTGCAGCAGCTGCTGGTACAGCGGTAGCTGGTGAAACTGCTGCCCCGGGAACTGCTCCGGCAGCAGGTAACCAGGAACAGGGTTACCCGGGATCTGCGGTTGCGGCTGCTGCTTCTGCTGGTACAGCGGCCGCTGGCAATGCTGCTGCCCCTGCCCAGGGTGGCAGGCGGGACAACAGCCCGACTGCTGCCGTTGCCGGCACAATTTTATTTCTTTCTTTAACTCCTTTATTTGCAGCTGCATCCGTTTTAGTTCAAAATATTCGTTGTGCATGGGTGCCTGCGCTGGTTTATGCTTGAAATGATAACATTTTTTTGAAATCTGTATTCCATTGAAATTTAAGTTCCGTTATGTTTAAAGCTGCCACCTTGTTTTTACGCAAAACGCTGCCACCTTGTTCAATATATTCATATACTGCTTTTTACAAAATGTGGCAGGTCTGCACACATTTTTCATTAAATTAGTAAAATGCAATTTTCTTCCAAAAAAGCGTTGCATCAGAAACAATACGCATACCAAAATGATGGGAAAATTATTGGCAGTTCGCATAGATACCGTTCAGTTTTCATGATTAGCTGGCAAAAAAATAAAAGCTAGCAACGATTTTGTATATCGACATAAAAAGGTGCCACCTTGTTCAATATATTCTTTTGGCAACAGGCGGGATAGGCGACAAAATGGAATATTTTATTTTCTTATAAAATGACTATTTTAATAGCTATATATTGGTTAGATAATGACATTAATGCAATGCATATGTTTTGTTCATTTGTTGTGATAATCATGCATTAGAAAAAGACCACGACCATTTACGTGTTTCAGGCTGCCTTCGTTAACTATTTTTACTCATAAATGCATGCATGCATTAACAAGATGTGGCAGGTTTGCAGACATTATTCATCGAATGCAATTTTCTCAATAATCTATTGAAAACTTGTTTCGGGGAGCATCTTAAAATCTTAGTTAAATTAATTCCTATAAATCTGTATACCGTGCATCTCTGTATGAGCTCTTAAAAGTTAATTTTTTTATTTATACTAATAATTTTGTTGTGTTTTTTTTTTTGTTCTTATTTGG
Source organism: Scaptomyza hsui (assembly GCA_018152825.1). NCBI lineage: Eukaryota > Metazoa > Arthropoda > Insecta > Diptera > Drosophilidae > Scaptomyza > Scaptomyza hsui. Next base: position 12,076,908 of record JAECXO010000307.1, on the reverse strand, counting down.
ACGCTGACGCTGCTTCTGTGGCCCCTGCTGCCGTTGCGCTAGCTCTGCTGTCTGGCGCTGTTGCTGCTGATGCAACAGCTCCTGCTGCTGATGTATTATTTGATGCTGCTGCTGCAGCTGATGATGAAATAGCTACTGCGGCTGTCCATACATTGGATGCTGTGGCAAAAAATATTGCTGCTGGGGCAGCATATTGTACAATTGTGGGACTTGGCCCACCAGGCAGTCCAGAATTCAAATTATTAAAATTCATAGCGTCGCGACGTCTGCTTGGTTTGCTTTCAGTTTTACGAATGAAATAGAGCAATGCGAAAAAAACAGTATGTATTCACCAAGTTATAACTGTAAATTTATGGACTACGCGACAAAACTACAACCTCTTTTCCTCTTCCTTCTGATACAGTGCAGTTTTTTTAAGACACGCCTCCCCTTATAATAATTTGCCTTAAATGCCTGTGCATATACATATTGTCAATTAATATAGGGATAATTAAAAAAAAAAAATTTATTATATAAAAAAACATAAAAAAAGAATGTTTCGGTCAGGGTTTGAACCCACGACCTTTGGCGTGTGTAGCGGCAGTATGTAATTTTATTATTAACTAGTAACCTAAAACATGACTTTAATGTATTTTTAAAATCAATTAAAATTAAAAACAAAATATACATATTTACGTTATTAATATGTTTACATATATCTGCATAATTACTATTGTTGCGGAATGTCTGTGAATTTGAAAGCAATGTGTGTGCATGTACACACACAATTTCACATTCAAGTGCATAGAGACAGAACAATATTATGAAAATCAAGACAAAACTAGTCAATGCAAAAAATAGACAAATGTATTATACATACAATAATTAATAGCGAATAATATTTTGTTTTGTGCCTAGTGGGGACATTTTTAATAATTTCCATCGCTATAATGACAAAACTTCTATTTTTATTTTATGAATTTCAATTAATTAATTTTTGTTATATTTTGTTGAATTTTATTATTTGAAATGTAAATTTTTATAAATTTAAATTAATTTCAATAAATTATAAGAATTTTAAGAACATTTGATTTGATTTTTATTTATAAAATGTTTAATTATGTAATAGTACAAAAATTTCTATCAAAACAAACGCTGTGTGCTCAAATGCATACACACTATGAGATGTGTTTGTATGTATGCATGTCAGCACTCATGCACTTTAAAGCGAAATTCACTAACAGCTAGCTATAATCAAAACAAAACAATTCAAATATGGCGCGCAGCCACAGCAAAACGGCAAGAGCCAGATTCAGCTCACCATCGTGTAGAAAACCAAATGAGTACTTTTGAGCTATCATCGTCTCTTGGTTTTAATACTCATTGCCTTTCTGAGCCACCATAGATAGTTTTTTTGTCGCAATCGATGGTGCTGGGCATTTTTCACATCATTTACATTAGCACAGGACACGAGGTTTGGTTGCAGAAATTTGGGTAAGAAAAATGAAAAAAAAAAAAACACATAAAATCTCTTCGACCATCTAAAGCGTGTACATCCAACATAAAACGTTGGAGATTTGGCGGTGTCTTCATGAAAGATTGATGCTTTTGTCAATACATGATATGATTCGAATTCTCGTCGAAAAGCTGAACTTGATTTTGTCTTGCGATACATAGCCAAAGACATGCGTCCGTTTTCAGTTGTGGAAGACACTGGATTTCGCGACATGCTAAATGGTTTTGATCCGCGCAATAAATAACCATCTCGTAAGACATTGCAAAATGTGTTAATGGCACGGCAAATGGACGAAAAAAGAATTAAATTGATGAAAATATTCCAAAAAATGTACTTTTGCGCTATTACCACGGATCTCTGGACATCGCAGGCTAATGAAGCATTTTTAACTGTGACATGCACATTCGTCTCAAAATATTTTAAGCTGCAAACTGCCGTTTTGTCAACAAACAAATTACTTTGTGAAACAAACCACAAAGCACAAAATATTAAAGAATCTTTACAATCAGTTTTCGACAAGTGGGACATATCTTCTATGATTAAAGCGTGTGAATTACTTCAAAATATAAATATGCCCTGCTTTGCTCATTCTATTAATTTAGTAGTGAGACAGACCTGCGTTTCAGACTAGATTGTTTGGTGCATATACTTACTAAATGTAAAAGCGCTGTGACATATTTCAAAACCTGTCATAATATAGGACATATAAAAGCTGAAAGACTACCAAGATGGGGAAACAAAATATAGTCTCAAACAGAAAGTTTCTACTCTATGGAACAGTGGATATTATATGATTCGCATGAGGCTATCGGCAAGGGTTTATAAATACGTCAAAAGCACCACAACCATTTACGGTAGATAAATGGGACCTCCTAGTGTTCCCGCCACATCTACAGAGTCTGAGCGTATGTTCAGCATGGCTGGACTTGTAATTAGTAAACGCAGGGCTTCGCTTAAGGCGCATTGTCCGCCTTCTCTCATTAATTTCAGCATAATGATTCTAATATGAAACATATAGTACCTACAGAGTCTGAGCGTATGTTCAGCAAGGCTGGACTTGTAATTAGTAAACGCAGGGCTTCGCTAAAGGCGGACAATGCTGACACACTTCTATTTTTGCAAAGAAAATCATGGATAGAATAATATTTTTGTTAATAACTTAGTCAAAACATATGACTTGAATTTTCTTGTTTTGTTAGAGACTCTCTAATAGAGAGTTGATCTCCGAATGAGTTTCTTATATTTTTTTTATATCAAATTGAAATGATACAATAATTTTGATCTCTGATATTTTTAGTTCAAGTTATAGTACTAACATATAGGGGGACTCTACGGTTATTCCGACGCCAAGGTCTGATGATAGATTTCTGTAGAACTCGACAAAATAAGACGAAAATATTAAATAATATTAATACAAAATGGAAAAATTTAATTTTTTTGGTGAAGTTTAATAGATTTCCAAAAAAAAAAACCAAAAATACTAAACACAATTGATCGATTTATCGATATTTATCGAGCTATCGATATAATTGAAACCGAATTTTTTGTTTGATGAAGTTTAATAAATTTCTAAAATATAAGACAAAAATTTATCGATATACCGCATAGTTATCGAGATATGATTACTTAAAAATCGAAAAATGACCAACGAAACTCAATAGACTTGAGAAAAAAAAATGAAAAACATGTGAAAACGTTTCAGTCTTTGATACCAGTAAAAGAACGGATGGTAAGGAGTCTTGTTACTAATATTGATGACTTTAGCTCAAAAACTGTGGAAGATAACTGAACAACTCCAAATTTAAAAGGTGGGCGGCAGAGGTGGGTGTGGCATCCAAATTTTTAAATAAAATCTTTTTAAATGTCACCATTTATCTTCTTACCAAGTTTGGTGGCTCTAGCTCAAAAACTGTTAAAGATATAGCCGATTCCGATTTTATAAGGCGGCTGGCTTGAGAGGGCGTGGCATCCAAAATTTTGATGCAGATGTTTGGTATATTGGATGGTGTACTATTTACATTACAGCTTCCATTAAATTGTATATTGGGTAGTGCAGTATAAGCATTACAACTTACATTATATTGTATATTGGGTAGCTTTGCCGAGATTTTTTTAATTTTGTTCTTCCTCCATGCCCGTGAATATGCAAGTGTGTGTATACAAAAAGCATAAAAATGAAAGGGTCAAGTATAAAAAGTAAGACTGAAGATACCCTGTGCCCCAGACATTATTCGTAAAGACATGGCCAAAACGACTCCACTGTTACTGCTAATCAAGAGTATATATATATATATATATATATATATATATATATAATTGGGTCGAATAAGCATCCTTCAGCCTTTTACATACATTCTCACAAATGCAATATACCCTCTGGTAAATTGATTAAATGGTCGTTTCATATGCAACTGCGTTTTGTGTGTACGCATCTATTTATTTTACGTATATAAATACAACAAGTAAGAAGGCTCTAGTCGAGATTTCCGGACTAGGAGATACCCCGAGCCCTCTACTTAACGCGTACAGTCATTGTCTGTATGCTCCTGTGACTAAACTTCAATCTTCGATATCTCTGATGTTTCTTAACCGATTTCAATGAAATTTTCAGAAAAGTTCTATCGTTACCCATTATTTCAACACCAATTTTTACATTTTCAAAATTCGAGATTTTTTTGTAATCGATTCCATGTGTATATCGGAAACCAGAATAGTTATCGATAATTTGAAACAAACTTGTTCTGCTTATGGTATAGGAGAACTTATATTCACAATCTGATGTCTCTAGCTCTTGTAGTCTCTGAGATCGACGCGTTCATACAGACGGACGGACATGGCTATATCGACTCGGCTGTTGATGCTGATCAAGAATATATATACTTTATGGGGTCGGAGATGCTTCCTTCTGCCTGTTACATACTTTTGCACAAAACCATTATAACCCTATTACCCATTTTATGGGTTCAGGGTATAAAAAGGAATATGCCGATTAACGAAAAGAATAACGCTGTGCTTTTGCTAACTGGCAATTGCTGCGCGCCAGCCAGTGCAGCTGGCTTTGCCTATCTGATTGTTGGACAGGGGGCGCGCCAGCGGAAAGTAGCGGTAAAAAAATACTCAAGTACTTGTATATGTGTCACTTGTTTCATTTTTGCCTTGACTAGTTTTGCCGAGATTTCGTAATTTCGTTTTCTTTATGCACTTGACTAGCTCGCTAGAAGATACCCTAAACCCTAAATGCTATGCGTAACGACATGGCCAAATCGAGTCGCCTTTTGATGCTGATCAAGATTATATATACACTGCCGATCAACGAAATAGACTCTGCATGTTTTTATACCCCTAATGTCCGTCTGTCCGTCCGTCTGTATGAACGCGTCGATCTCAGAGACTTCAAGAGCTAGAGACTTCAGATTTTGAATATAAGTTCTCCTATACCATGAGCGGAACAAATTTGTTTCAAATTATCGATAACTTTTATAGTTTCCGATATACACATGGAATCGATTACAAAAAAATCTCGAATTTGAAAAATTTAAAAATGGGGGTTGAAATAATGGATAACGATAGAACTTTTCTGAAAATTTCATCGAAATCGGCTGAGAAACACCAGAGATATCGAAGATTGAAGTTTAGGTCACAGATGCATACAGACAATGACTGTACGCGTTAAGTATGGGGTTCGGGGTATCTCCTAGTCGGGAAATCTCGACTAGAGCCTTCTTACTTGTTTCTTTTCTATTTTGATATTCTCCTTTTTGCTGTAAGCTATTGCCGAAGTTGTTGTTTTTTTTTTTTAGAGCAAAGCAACAGACAAATTTAAGAGATAAGAGCTGAGCGCTGGAAATGTACAGTGATTACATATTCCTATTTTGCTATGCCTATGCCAAAATAATGTGCATTTTTAACGATCATCGGAATAGACTCATGAGCTTTAATATTAGTTACGGGCTAGTTGTGCAAGTGAAAAGTTGTAAATTATCTTTAGCATAAATTTTTGAGCAATTTAACATAAAATGGGACGTGGAACAGCACTAACTTTGGAAGAAAGAGGCAAAATATTGGCATACCGAGACAGCAATCTTTCAACTAGAGAAATCGCAAGAAAAATTTCTAGAAGTCAGTCTGTTGTTTGCCATTTTCTAAGAAATCCATCGACTTATGGAAAAAATATGAAGAAACCCTAATGGAAAGCACTCACGCCTTGCCAGGAGCGAAGGATTCTTCGAGAATCTTCAAACTCAACATGTTCTGCAGCTAAAATTCGTCAAAATTTGGGTGTTAATGCAAGTGTCGCTACCGTAAGACGAGTAATTCGCAAGGCAAAACATCTAAAGAGACTAAAACTAAAAAAAAAACCACCGCTGACCGACGTTCGAAAGCGAGCTCGCTGTCTTTTTTCTAGAAGCCACATGGCTTGGAATAGGGAGTGGCATCAAGTTGTTTTTTCTGATGAAAAACGCTTTAATTTGGATGGACCAGATGGACTCAATTACTACTTTCACGATATAAGAAAGGAAGAACACTATTTGACCCGTCACCATAGTCGTGAGGGGGGTATAATGGTGTGGGGTGCCATATGCTATTATGGTACATTTGATATTCAATTCGTTTCATCTAAGATGAACGCAGTACGATACAAAGAGCTACTACAAAATGCATTTCTCCATTTTTCCAACCTTTTCAAGCCATTATATTGGACGTTTCAACAACATATTGCCCCAATCCACACGGCTCGAGTGGTAAAGACGTGGATAAGTGACCAAAATGTAAACTTAATGGAGTGGCTTCCGTATTCTCCTGACCTCAACATTATAGAGAACTTGTGGGGATGGCTTTCGCGGAAAGTTTATCAATCTAGTAGACAATTTGAGGATGTTGAATCGTTGAAATCTGCCATAAAGACCGCCTGGAGCGAAGTGTCCTTGGATTATCTAAAGGCTCTCTACGATTCTATCCCTGACCGAATTTATGAAGTGATTTCAAACGCATTACTAAATAACATTAAAGCATTATAAAAACCTATTTAATAATACATTTTTCAATTTATTTATGATTTATATTAATTTTAGGACCTTGAGTCTATTTCGTTGATCGATAAAAAGTGACCGTTTTTTAAGGTTTACTCACAAAACAAAAGTTAAAAATTAACCATTTAACTTAGAGCGCTCATTTTTGTACTGTTTAATTAAGAATTGAACAATAAATAGTTAAAAAATTTGATTTCCAACATATGTGTTGTTAATCTATATAAAAAAGCTCAATTTTCTAAAAAAAAAACAAGTAAGAAGGCTCTAGTCGAGATTTCCCGACTAGGAGATACCCCGAACCCTATACTTAACGCGTACAGTCATTGTCTGTATGCATCTGTGACTTAAACTTCAATCTTCGATATCTGTGGTGTTTCTCAGCCGATTTCGATGAAATTTTCAGAAAAGCTCTATCGTTATCCATTATTTCAACCCCCATTTTTTCATTTTTCAAATTCGAGATTTTTTTGTAATCGATTCCATGTGTATATCGGAAACTGGAATAGTTATCGATAATTTGAAACAAACTTGTTCCGCTCATGGTATAGGAGAACTTATATTCAAAATCTGAAGTCTCTAGCTCTTGTAGTCTCTGAGATCGACGCGTTCATACAGACGGACGGACAGACGGACGGACATGGCTATATCGACTCGGCTGTTGATGCTGATCAAGAATATATACACTTTATGGGGTCGGAGATGCTTCCATCTGCCTGTTACATACTTTTGCACAAAACCATTATACCCCTTTTACCCATTTTATGGGTTAGGGGTATAAAAACGACGTGAGTCTATTTCGTTGATCGGCAGTGTATATAATTTGTTCGGAAATACTTCCTTCTGCATGTTACATACATTCCCAAAACCAATATACCCGTCTCGTCTGTAGAGTGCTGAGCGTATGCACATCGAGAATGGGAAAATGCAAAAAAAAAAACAATTAAAAACTTTGCAGTCGGACGCAACCGACTGCGGAATACTTTGATACCAGTAAATGAACGGTTGATAAGGGGGAATGCAGGGGCGAAGGGAGTGGGCCATGTGGTAAACATCGCCAGCTATCATGTTACCAAATATGGTGACTTTAGCTCAAAAACTGTGGAAGATAACTTAACTCCCAATTTTAAAAGGTGGACGGCAGAGGTAGGCGTGGCATACAAATTTTTGAATCAAATGTTTTTAACTGTCACTATCTTTCTTCCTAATAAGTTTGATGGCTCTAGCTCAAAAACTGTTAAAGATATAGCCGATTCCGATTTTATAAGGCGGGTGGCTTAGGTGGGCGTGGCATCCAAAATTTTGATGCATTTTTTTGGGGAAAGTCAATATCTATCTTAACACAAAATTTGGTGGCTCTAGCCCAAAAAATGAGAAAACTATAGGCGTTTCCAATTTCTTTGAGAAGGGGGGATGGGGGCGGAATCAGGGGGCATGGCATCCAAGTTTTGATGGGGAACGTCAGTACCTATCTTGACACAAAATTTGGTGTCTCTAGCCCAAAAAATTTAAAAACTATAGGCGTTTCCAGTTTCAAGGAGCAGGGATGATGGGGGCGGAAGGAGTGGGCGTGGCATCCAAAATTTTGATGCAGTTTTTTCAAGGACATGACTAGCTATCAGCGTGCAAAATTTGGTAGCTCTACCTGTAAGAATGTGAGAAATATTTGGTTTTATCGGTTTTCAGTTATAGAATTTATCGATTTCCCAGCCTCCTAGTAGGCGTGGCACCCAATTCTTGACACTTTATCTGTCGCGCCTATAGAGAAACATAATTGCAAAGTTTCAAGTCTCTAGCTTTACGGGTGTCGAAAAAATGAAATTAATAGTATGTTTAATGGCCTAAGTTGTGTATTATAATATAATAATATAATATATAATTATAGTTTATATTCAGTAAAAGAATAATTTGCCGGCGGCAAAGCAAATATTTTTTACGTTTTTAAATGTTTTGCTTTAACGGCAGCACTTCTTCGACCCCGGGTTCAACACCTGGTTCAGATATTTTTATAATATATATATTTATCTTTTTTTCACACTTTTAAGTGCTCCCTGAAAAATATTGTTATGAAAATTCTCATGTTTCTGTAATCATTATAATATTTTAATCAATTTCTTAATATTAATAAAAATATAAAAGGAATTTAAATACAAAATTATATAACTTAAAAATATACAAATTAAAATTAATGTATGACACAAAGTGTTAATTAATAAAAAAATTACAATTATCTTAATATAATAAATCCCTCCTTCTTGTGGGTTCCATTGGGGGCCATCAAAAAAATCGGTCCAGCGCAAATTACCTCGCAATAAAATCAAAATTTTTTTTAAATATGTGACAACAAATTATGTACATTAAATACTTACAAAGCTGCAAAGCAGCCGTGCTTAAATATCAGTCGCATTTCATTCCAGTCCAGATTTTCCTTACAGCGATTCAGATTTGCTCGCTATAATAAAATCAAATTATCATTATGAAAAATTATAATAAATTATTTTAAAAACTTACAAAGCTGCACAGCAGCACAGCATTCAGACTATCCGTCTTCTTCTTCATCCTTCTTGCGGTTTTGTTTCCCGGTCATCCCTCTAAGCGCTTGCGGGTCATCCTTCCTTCTTTGGGCATCTTTTAGTGTTGGTGTCATCCTTCTTTCCAGGGGCATCCTTCTGTTTTGGGGTCATCCTTCGTTCTTTGGGCATACATCTAGGGTCATCCTTCGATGTTATTTAATACTGTAAGCGGGTAGCCATTGCAATGGATGCCTACACTTTACTGAAAAATTCAATAAATTAAAATTTTTGTATAATTAAAATGATTTTATTCTTACCATGATTATGTAGGCACCAGGTCAAATGATGGCAAACCCATTTGAGAAACACGCTTTTTTGTGCCAGACCTATACAAATTAACTTTTAATTTATTAATTTTTTTTTTTCTCTCCTTTAATATGTAAACTTACCAAATGTATCGGAGTGGCATGACTTATTTGGCCAACTCTTCGGATTGTATTGATACTGCAAATATCTGGGCCCGGCCTTTAAATAAAAAAAAAATAAATAAAATTATACAAAATATATATTATTTTATAAGTGTATCTTCAATTTGCCAACTTACCTATATAATTACTGTTGCAAAATTTTCAGCTTTTTCGCCATGGGCTCACGATGCTTTTCTGTCCTATCCAATAGCTTTCCCGCAAACAGCCACTTCGCTTTTTTTCGGGCTAATATTACTAATAATTTTTTAAGCAATTCTAAGCGGTGGATATTGCAGCTGTTTGTTTTATCGAACCAAGTTGGGTAAAGCATATTGGTTCGGCGAAGACATTCCTCAGTAATAGTCTTGCACAGGTTTCTTGAGTGCGGTGACCTATCGAAAACTTCGGCAAAGGGGTCATAATGCAAGTTGCATACGAGAAAGAAGTCGTCTGATGGATTTGTAAGGCACATTTTGTCCTTAGCGAAATTTCGTGCCTTTATCAAATCATCGTAATTCTCGCTTGCTAATGAGTCCATATGGTTGAGGGCAATATCGCATTTTTCGAAATTGAACTTCTTCTTAGCAACCAAGTAGCCGTCAAAGTATCTACGCGACACAGGTTCCCCAACAGATACATGAGGCGTACATGGTGCTACTTCCTCACCATTCAGATTGATGTGAATGCGAGATTGTTGAATAGCGGGTAATGCTACGCCGTCAACATTCGCATCTATTGGATTATTGTAGTCGCAAATCCAATCCATATGCAAATCATCATCATCATCTGCACAATTGGCATAAGGCAAATATGATGTTGTGATTATCTTCATGGACATCAATCTGGCCGTTAAGTACTGCATTTCGCGTACTGAGGGGTTTGTGTTGTTCTCCAGCTTTGATCGCAAAGCAGCAAAGAAGTTTTCAAGACTATCTTGATTGAATCTTGTTGTGTGGATACATTCGATAGTTTGGTCACCGAAAAGCTCGTCCATAACGCGGATAATATTGACAAGAGTCATTAGCAAACCTGCATGGCAATGGTTCATAGAGAACAGCTTTATGTTCTTAATGTAAGTTTCGAACTCAAGCAGTTTGTTCCTGTTTGCTAATTTGTAGGGGTTTTTACAACCACGTTTATATGACCTGCAGTTCAGCATATAAAATCCGTCATTAAGAGCTATGACGAAATCTGCAGTGGCCAATGCAATATCCATATTGAGGGTGGAAAACAGTTTGTTTTTATGGCAAACCTTAATTGCATTTCCTACTGATCTTGACAATACTTGGACAGCATATTTTACACTCATTTTTTCGTGAAATTTTGGTCGTTTATGTTTCTCCGTTAGTTTTGGAACCATACGAGCTGTTGTGCTCTTTGTGTCAATCTCGTATAACTCGGCAATAACACTCCAGCTTGCGAGGCCGCTAGGAGTTTTCACATTTTTGGACAAGAAGCAGTTCCTTCTGCTTTTGAACATGTGTACATAGTCATACATCAGGAAAATTTTATTGCCGTTGGAGTCATACATGACCAAACCGCCAAGTCGGTTATAGACGGATTTGTTGACGAAGCTCTGATCGCATATTACGGCTTTTACTTTGAGACCCAGTTTGCTTAGGATATCCACATTTTCAATTCAGCAATGCATCGTGGTGTTCACAGCCGTTTTTAAACTACCTATGCAATAGTAGGAAAATGCGTATTTCCAAGGCTGAAAAGGGTTTGACTTGGAAAAATAGAAAAGAGTTCGCAATATCTAGCTCGCACTTGCCGTTGCCACAATCAACGAAGCCGTCTATTTGGTCTGTTGTGCTGTTGTATTCGAGCTCAGAACGTCCGTGCATTTCGTCGAATACAATTACACAATTACGTTCGCTCTGAGACATCAGTTGCACATGTTTTGCAATATTTTCACAGACCTTTTCATTGATACCCGGACCAATTATTCTTATTGGGCTCCAGTTCAATAAAGTTCTAGGACTTGGCAGATTAAAAGATAGGGCATCGCGCATAAATTTGTAGCCTTTTGATGATCTATAATTGATGTTCATCAGAAGGTTTTTCTGCACATCACTGAAAGTTCTTGTGTGGCTCTCTTTCAGGAGGAGTGATGCAAAAAACTTTGATGCATCGTTAACTGCGCTGGGAACCGTGATTGAGTTATTTGCAACATCAATGCACCGCACTGACCAATCATTCTCCCTATCTTTTAATATTTCCAGCAAAGCCGCCTTATCTTCTTTTATTTTTGAATGCTCAGCCAATAAAGTTTTGTACTTGGAATGCATTCCAAAATATTCTTTCCGCCAATATACTTCGCAACGAGGGCATACTTCTTCTTATTTTTGCTCATTTTCATTTTGGGGCTTGCTTGTAGCGTGGTTCTCAATTATTTGAATATTGTCATCTTCGGCTATTTCATTTTCCAGACCCATTATTGGATGGACATTTCGTTTGAGCTTCTTTGAATGTAAGTCCGATGGGTGAAAATGTTTGTTGCATATGAAAAGCCGGCTGTTGTTCTTTAATGCAGGTTTTATATGACGAATATTAATCCACTCTGTTCTTTGCGTTTCATCTCTAGGAAACTTATGCAGCTCAGAAGGTGGATTGCTCATATTGCAGTTTATTATGCAGCAATATTTAGTGCAAATGCCTGTTTTAAGACAACTTGCATGCATTGGTTTGTCTGCGTGACCTACAAAGCAATTTTGTAAAATACATTTTCAGTTATTAATAAAACTATTGTATATTTTGGAGTTTCTCAACGATTTCGATGAAATTTTCACAGATTTTTATTATTTTGTATAAAGTTTCTAATGTGGCGTTTATACTACAGCGAGTTTGCTATCGATATCGTCATCGACGCAATAACGCAGATTTGGTGTTCACACTGGCACAAAAGTGCGTTATGCGTTATACGTGAAGTTAGCAGCAGCTGCTTTGTTTTGATTTCGGTGATACGGAAAATTTTTATTAAAATATTATTATAAAATGAACTCAAGCAATCTCTTGGAATTGTTATGTGCAATGGAGCAAAACAATGCAATGTTGGCAGAATGCATGAATCTGGCGGGAACGTCTGCAGCAACATTTGCTTTGCTAGATGACCCAGGACGCCGTCGTAGCATTTGGACACTTGTGAGAAAATTGGTTTATTCATGCCAATAATCTTTTATTAACATAATATTGTTTTTCTTAAAATATCCCAAGCCACGATATGGATGTTTTTGGGAGAGTGACGTTCCAAATAATTCGGACGCATTTTTTAAGGAGAGCTTCCGTTTAGAAAGGGAAGCATTTAATATCCTGGTTGGTCGTCTCACGGGTCTGAGAAAGAAGGACACTTCTTTGCGTTTGGCAGTGCCATTAGAAAAACGGATTGCTATAGCGCTGTACACTTTAGGATCGTCTGCAGAGTATCGCACAGTGGGAAGATTGTTTGGTGTGTCGAAAGCATTTGTATGCCAAAACCTTCTTGATTTCTGCCGGGAAGTTATTATCAGACTTGCTGATGACTATCTCCCGGCAAATTTTTTAACACAGGAGAAAATAGAAGACTGTGTTAAAGGGTTTGAAGACCTTGGCTTTCCACAGTGCTTTGGGGCAATGGGTAAGAATTTGTAAATGTTATTATAAAAAAAATTTAATTGAATATCGCCCATAGATGGCTGCCACATTGAAGTGCGACCAAAGTCTGAGCATGCCGTGGACTACCGCAACTACAAGGGTTGGTATTCCACCGTGCTATTTGCCTTAGTTGACTATCGGTAAGATTATATTCATTTCGTATTTAAAATCTTGAATATTACAAGAATTGTTTATGTCAACAGTTATAGATTCACCTACATTAGCGTTGGCAGTCCGGGAAGATGCCATGACTCGAGAATCTTCGAAACCTCCAGCCTAAAATCGAAGCTTATGAGCACGGACTTGCTTCAAAATAATGCAAAGGAAGTTAATGGCGTAGTGGTTCCCATATTAATTCTTGGAGATTCGGCATTTAAATTTTCCAGAAACGTTATGAAGCCCTACCCATTTTCTGTTGAAGCAACACCACAGCAACGTGCCTTTAACTACCATTTATCTAGAGTCAGGCGTGTGGTGGAAAACGCGTTTGGCCATCTCAAGGCTCGCTTCAGGAGGATTGGGAAAGGATTGGATAATCGGATAGATAAAACTTCCCAAATAATTGCTTGTTGTTGCATTTTACATAATTTTTGTAACATGCACAACAGCTCCGTGTGCGAGAACTGGCAGCGGGAAGCTGAAACTGCACATGGGAATGTCCAACCGGAGTTTGAAGTTTTCCTGGGGAATATGAATGCTAGTGCCGAAGCAGTTCGTCAAGCTTTAGCAATAGAGTTTTTGAATAATAATGATAATTAAATAAACAATTAAAATGTATGCCATCATTTTTAATTTTATTTTAAACTACTCCGCATGACGGGCTCTAAGGATATTCAAAACTTCTTTCTGGAACTTGGCAGAATCTTCCGCCAATTGCTTAATCACAGCCAATTTTTCCTCCTCAATGGCAACTAGCTTAGCCGCGTTGTCAACCCGCCGTCTCTTTGCCCCAGAACATGACGGCTCGGTTATCGAGTTGTCGCTGCAGCTCGGCTCCTCTTCAATTAACCGCGAGAAATCTGTAAGAATTGTATTATATTAAATATATGCAATAGATTTAGTTCAATATATTACCTAGGCTATCGGCTATGGGATGGAAGTGCACAGTGTCCGACTTGTTAAGTACTCTGGCCACGCTCTCCAAATACTCCCATGTAGACGGCGTGCCACCGGAAGAACCTACCTTTGTACATTCAGCCCTATAAATACATTCATGTAAATAAGCAATTAACAAGGTTTATCAAAAAGCTGTTATTATTTTTTAACTTGCCTGTATTTTTTCATCAGATTTTCCACCTTGTTTTTTATTTCATTGTGCGATGGTCCATAGTCTTTCAATTTCTCCGCCATTTCCTTATAAATGTGGGAGTTTTTCCGGGCTCCCCGAAACCCATCAATATTATCTTCCCATAGCTCTATAAGCGCTTTCGTTGCGGCAGTCGACCACAAAAATCTCTTATCATAGCCTGTAATTGAGTTAAAATGTTTTAAACATACATATTATATTTAGGGTATTCACGCCACTTTGCTTAACGGGTTGTTTGCTTGTTTGATTACTTTTAAGCAGAGTCTGACGTGAACGACCGTTTTGCATTGTTATCTGCTTGTCTCGTAAAAAAAACAGCTGTTTTCTATCGATTATTGTGTATCAGTAATCGCACCATCACTAACTAACGCAAAGAATATACATACATAACTGAATTTTTTTTTAAAAAAATAGTAAAAAATGCCAAAAACAAGCGTTCAAAATGAGATGATAGATTTTAAAATTATGACCGCTCTACATCATATCAAATCTTTGGAAGGTTAGTATAGAAAGGATAGCAAATAGTTGTGAGCTTGATACTAAACTTATGTATACATATATGTAAAAATACAGATAGCCCCTACGCTCAGCGTGATGAAGAAGTTCAAACGCTTATGGATGAACTAATTGAGGATGTAGCTGTAATAGCTTCTTTTCGTCGCGCCGTTGCAGAAGATATTCCAAAATCAATAAATTGGCGATCCAATGTTCTCCCTGATTTTGACGATGGGCGTTTTCAGGCCATGATGCGAGTCACCAAATTTCAATTCCAAAGGATTTTGAAGCTGATTGAAAAGGACGAGGTCTTTAATACCAACAACTCTTGGCATCAATTTCCAGTTGACTTGCAACTGGCCATAGTCCTCTTCCGATTGGGTTCCTCTGGAGAGAGCTGTTCCACACAAAAGATAGCAGCCACATTTGGAGTTGGAGATGGCGGAACGCTGTTTAAAATAACAAATAGAGTATTTACTGCGATCTTAAGAAAAATGCCGCATATTATAACTTGGCCTGATGGTGCTGAACGGGAAGCGTTAGTTGAGCGGACATTTGGCGAATTGCCGCACTGCGTTGGCTACATAGACGGTAGCGAAATTAAACTTGCCGAAAGACCAAGCGTAAATCACGAGGAATTTTTTTCGCGAAAAAAAATATACTCTATTAAGCTCCAAGTAATTTGTGATCGAGATCTTCAGATACGAAATGCTGTGGTTGGCAACCCAGGAAGTTACCACGACGCAAAAGTTTATAAGAGCTCGAAGTTTGCCAACAACATAGAGCGATTCTTAAGTGGAGAGCAATGGATTGCTGGAGACTCCGCTTACCCTCTATCAAATTATTTAATAACGCCATACCGGAGCAATTCAATACATATGACAGCAGAAAAGCGCGCTCGTTTCAACAGACAGCACTGCAAATTTCGGGTCTTGATAGAGAATTGTTTTGGCCTATTAAAGGAAAAATTTTGCAGCTTAAAGGAAATGCGTGTACGCATTAAAGATAAGAAAAGCGAAGAATTTTTATACAGATGGGTTCTTGTATGTTGCACTCTGCACAATCTCTTGCTTGAGGACAACGTAACTCCACCTGAAGAAGTAAATGAAATAAATGAAACTACAGATGGCATAGAGCCATTAAACTCTGATATTGGCGAAATAAAAAGACAGGCTATTTATGATTTGCTTTTTGAATAAAAATATACTTATAACTTATATTTACTCTTTTTTTTGTCTATTTTATATTTTTTTACTATGAGATCATTCTCCAGCTTTAGTTTTTTTTTATATATAGCTTGTTGTTTTCTTTTTCCTCTTCCAATTTCATCCGACGCTCTTCCATGTTTTTCATCCACTCAAACTTCTGCGTTTCTAATAAAAACTGACGTTCCCGGAATTCTGATGTTCTTTCTTCCATTTCAGCCATTTTTTCTACGGCTGTAGCCGGGCGCTTCCTTGACAGTCTTTTAGAGAAACTTGGAGACTCAGGAGCAGCATCTGGAATGTCCAAAGTTGCATTGCAGTTCTCTTCTTCCCAAAATGGGGGTGTCCTCAAAGTCAATAGTGTCTAGCACTGTGGCCTCCACGTCCGATAATTTGTTAAAATGTGGACACATTTTGTTTATTTTATCTGCAAAATAGAAAAATTAGGCTTCCAATCATTTTAACCTCCTTAAGTGTTACCATTTATATTTTTTTCGGCATCGCCATCTATGATACCTGCACCGGTCGATTGCGTCCACTTATTTGCTTTCAGTAGCAATCCTTTAAGGTAGCGAACCTTACATTTCACCAAATGCCATTTAGCGTCAATTTTAATCTCTTCCAACATTTTGTTGCAGTAAATCATTGCCGTTGGTTTCTTATAAAAAGTAGCGGTTTTAATGACAACTGCTTATATGTAGTTATAACATGCACAAAACATACCTCATGATTTCTATGCACTTGCATATAATCTAAAATTGCAACAATTTCATGGTCCACCCACTTCTTTGACTCGTTAACTCGCATGCGCTTACGTTCTTGTTTAGATTCCACTAAAATATTTGTTTACGGTTACTTAAATGCATTATTTGTTGCTTTTGTACTTACTTTTTCGCAGTTTTCTCAAATTAACCCGAATATAAAATATTTTTTGTGGTGCTGCCACCCTGTTAAAATGCGGTATTTTCAGTATATTTTATACATTTAACAGCACTATTTCATCAACTTTGAACACTGTTTGCTTAAAATTTAACTCGATAACTTTGTGAGCAACGTCTGGGCTGGTCAACTTTGCTTATTTCTCGGCTGTACAATTTGTTGTTGGAGAAATAAGCAATAAGCAATCAACCCGTTAAGCAAAGTGGCGTGAATACCCTAATTAAAAAAAAAACAATTGCTTACCATTTTGTTGCGACATGTTACCAATGAATTGCTATTTATTTTTTGATTTTGTTTTCCGGCAAGCCGTTTTTTGAATAAGTGGTGATAGTTGAGAACGATATACGAAAATTGGCAGTTCCTTTTGAGTCAATCGACTATATTAGTTACGTAAACCGAATACACGCAACTGCATCCAAACTAAACTCAACTTTTTGTCACCACTAGGCCCCTATGCTATTTGTATTGGGAAAGAAGCTGCTTGTTGGCATTTAACGCAAAACGCAAAACGCAACCGTAGTGTGAACACCATATAAATCGTGTTAGACATTTTCGGTATTCGATATTTTTTATGTTATCGATCACATGTGTATATCGGAAATGGAAATAATTATCGAAAATTCGGAAACAAACTTGTACTGCCTAGGACTTAGATAAGCTTATGTTCCAAATCTGGAGTATCTAGCTCTTATAGTCTCTGAGATCAACGCACTCATTCAGACGGACAAACGAACAGACAGACAGACAGGCACACATACACACTGACAGACAAACAGACAGAAGGACACACAGACACACTGACAGACAAACAGACAGACGGACATGGCTATATCGACTCGGCTGTAGATGCTGATCAAGAATATATATACTTTATAGGGTGGGAGATGCTTTCTTATGCCTGTTAAACACATTTACACAAAACCATTATACGCTTTTTACCCACTTTATGGGTTCGGAGTATAAAAAGTGCTGGGAGCCCGCCAAAAAAACACAATAAATTGACACTTACCTAATTTAAGTGTGGGCACAGCTCCATACTTAAGGTTCCGGATGCCTATGCATTCCTCCTCAAAATGCAGGTTGCACACTCTAGTGGACGGATTTATACCAAAAACATAAATTTTAAGGTTCTCGCACCACTCCAAATCGAAGTCGTTGGGAACGCTGAAAAATTTGATGCCGCCAACGCAGCTTTGTACGACGCACTTAAAACGCACTCGTTTGCACTTATTTTCCATTTTTAAATGGATTTAACAATTTAAGGTTTATAAAATAATAATAATAAATAATATGTGGGGTTTTAGTTTTAATAAAAACTGATTTTAATAGCACTTTTGTAAAATCGCTTTAGATTTGAACTTATTGCTTTAATCGTCAGCACAAAAGTAACAAAAATGCATTAAAAGCGCGCAATTTTTTAGTTTATTTTCCCTTTATGCACTTATTCTTACTCTCGTAAACTTTTGTTTTTGATTTGATTTCCTTTTGTGTTCCATTACATCGAACACAAAATAAGACCAATCTCAAGTCGTCCACCTGCAAGAGCGGTCGTGGCGCAGTTGGCTAGATGCTTGTTTGTAAAGAATTTTTATGATCCGAGTTCAACCCCCAGCCAAATTAAACAAACTCTTTTTTATACTTTGATACCGAAGGTCTCATAGTATATTGGTTTTGTGCAATGTCCGTCATGGTGTCTGTCCGTCTGTCTGTCTGTCCGTATGAACGCAACTTTTTTCGACACCCGTAAAGCTAGAGACTTGAAACTTTGCAATTATGTTTATCTATAGACGGTACAGATAAAGTGTTAAGATTGGGTTGCCACGCCTACTAGGAGGCTGGGAAATCGATTATTTCTCACATTCTTACAGCTATAGTTACCAAATTTTGCACGCAGATAGCTAGGCATGTCCCTGAAAAAACTGCATCAAAATTTTGGATGCCACGCCCACTCCTTCCGCCCCCATCATCCCTGCTCCATGAAATTGGAAACGTCTATAGTTTTCACATTTTTTGGGCTAGAGCCACCAAATTTTGTGTCAAGCTAGATATTGACGTTCCCCAAAAAAGTGCATCAAAATTTTGGATGTCACGCCCCCTGATTCCGCCCCCATCCCCTCTTCACCATGAAATTGGAAACGCCTATAGTTTTCACATTTTTTGGGCTAGAGCCACCAAATTTTGTGTCAAGATAGATATTGACGTTCCCCAAAAAAATGCATCAAAATGTTGGATGCCACGCCCCCTGATTCCGCCTCCATCCCCCCTTCTACTTGAAATTGGAAACGCCTACAAAAGATCTGCATCAAAAATTTGGATGCCACGCCCACCTCTGCCGTCCACCTTTTACATTTTTAAGTTAAGTTATCTTCCACAGCTTTTGAGCAAAAGTCACCAAAATTGGTAACATGATAGCTGGCGATGTTTACCACATGGCCCACTCCCTTCGCCCCTGCATTTCCCCTTATCAACCGTTCATTTACTGGTATCAAAGTATTCCGCAGTCGGTTGCGTCCGACTGCAACGTTTTTAGTTGTTTTCTTCTTTTTTTTGCATTTTTATACTTTGATACCGAAGGTCTCATAGTATATTGGTTTTGTGCAATGTCCGTCATGGTGTCTGTCCGTCTGTCCGTATGAACGCAACTTTTTTCGACACCCGTAAAGCTAGAGACTTGAAACTTTGCAAATATGTTTGTCTATAGGCGAGACAGATAAAGTGTCAAGATTGGGGTGCCACGCCTACTAGGAGGCTGGGAAATCGATAAATTCGATAACAGAAAACCGATAAAACCTAATATTTGTCACATTCTTACAGCTAGAGTTACCAAATTTTGCACGCAGATAGGTAGTCATGTCCCTGAAAAAACTGCATCAAAATTTTGGATGCCACGCCCACTCCTTCCGCCCCCATCATCCCTGCTCCTTGAAACTGGAAACGCCTATAGTTTTCACATTTTTTGGGCTAGAGCCACCAAATTTTGTGTCAAGATAGATATTGACGTTCCCCAAAAAAATGCATCAAAATTTGGATGCCACGCCCTTGATTCCGCCCCCATCCCCCTTCTCCCTGAAATTGGAAACGCCTATAGTTTTTACAGTTTTTGGGCAAGAGCCACCAAATTTTGTGTCAAGATAGGTACTGGCGTTCCCCATCAAAACTTGGGTGCCACGCCCCTGATTCCGCCCCATCCCCCTTCACCAAGAAATTGGAAACGCCTATAGTTTTTACATTTTTTGGGCTAGAGCCACCAAATTTTGTGTGAAGATAGATATTGACGTTCCCCAAAAATGCATAAAAATTTTGATGCCTCGCCCCCCTGATTCCGCCCCCAACCCCCTTATACTTGAAATTGGAAACGCCTATAGTTTTCACATTTTTCAAGCTAGTGTCACCGAAATTTGGTAGGAAGATATATGGTGACATCTACAAAAGATCTGCATCAAAAATTAGGATACCACGCCCACCTCTGCCGCCCACCATTTAAAATTTTAAAGTATAATCATATTATAATTTAAAGAAACGCAACTTTTTAACTCAATTATAAATATAATTATATCTATCTACCAATAACCTGCATACGGAATTTTGTCCCGCCCACATTTAGCTCACCCAAGCACGTTATAAATCGGATCGGCTATACTTGAGGACAGTTGGTTTTTTAGAGAGCCACAAACTTGGTGAGTTGCGATTGAAGTGCTCAGACCTAAAATTATTTAAACTTCAATAAATTTGGAGACACTTCCATCCTCCATGTTATAGTTTTAGTAGCATATAATTATTAAAGTTCACTTTTAGAACTTTAAGTAACCAAATACCAACTTTTGTCCAGTCAGCTCGTCAGTATAAGCAGTTTTATATAACCAACATTCAAGTAAAGTATAGAAAAAAGTTAGTTTTGTTAAAATATTAATTTTTTTGTTTTGGAATTATTATTTTGCAATATTTTTATGTTTTTTTTTTGGCTATTTTTGGGAAAGTAACAAATTTGTATTGTCAGTCAGTTTGTAAATGTGAAGCGTTTGCGTCTAAGATTTTAGAATTTTTAGCTTACGTGTACTGCGACCCTGAGATGCCCCAACTAATTTATCTGAAAGCCACATACTATTTTTCCGGAGCAGAACCAATAGAAAGTAATTTAAAATATACTTTCTATGTTCACTGCAGACATGGGATTCGGAAAACCAATCACTAAATTTAAAATTTTGTGCAGTGTGTGAAACACATTGATTGTAAATACTTTCCTTGATTTTCCTAGCATGTGGTCTCTTTTGAAAAAAGGAGTGAAATATGTTGTAGAAAATTTTAATCATATTGAGAAATTCATCTTGTGGGGCTTTAAGTTTTAAATTGTTATTAATATTTTTGAAATTTTTATTAAACAAGAACAGTTCAGAGTTGTGAAAATTAGCGATATCATCTTTTAAAAGCCCTTTGCAGTTTTCACAGTTAAATTTTTGTTGTGACTCAAACAACACAAAACCTGTAAAATATCTTAATGCATTCTCACTACATAAGTTTGCAGATGTGGAAGGAATATCATCGGAATTACTTGAATTTGTAATATCAATTGGACTGTCACACCTAAGCTCTTTGCATTGAAATTGTTCATCATGCTGCTCTATAGCATCACTCTGAATTTGTCGTTTAGCCTCATCAATAACATATAAGAGCATTTCGTCATTATCTGGCTCGCAATTACTAGTTGATGTTTTCGATGTTATAACCTTCATTGATAACATTTTAGACATGATTGCATTAAATTCAAAAAGCATTGGATTATTGTTTGTAACACCCCTACTCCTTATTAAGTAAAATAGGTTTTCTAATGCATCTTGGTTAAAGCGGGTTAGAATTAAATAGTAAACATTTAAGTTTTCACTCCAAATGTCTTTTGAAAGCAATAAAAAAGAATTTAAAGAAAGAATAAGTCCATCAATGCAATATACCCTGCCGGCATATCGACATTTTTGAAAATAGTCTTTCATTTCAATAATATATTTTTCAATATGGTTATCATTTTGTAACGCTGACTTAAATGGATTTTTATTAGTTAAGTTGTTGCTATTTAGGCAATCAAACAGTTTATTTAATCTGGCAAAAAAATTTGCTGTTGATTGAGCAACATCCCTGCAATTTACATAATTCCCATTTTCAATTAACGTATTTATTGCTGATACAACAGTGTGGCTAAAAACCTGTGTTGCATATTTAACTTTCATTTTTTCAAAAGAATTAGGGAATATATGTTTTTTAGTAAGCTTTGGACATAAACGAGCGGAAGTGTCAGCAGTGTCAATTTCAAATAACTTAACTACAATTTGCCAAGACACCGTACCATCGGGGGTTTCGATCGAATTTCGTAATAAAATATTTCTAATCGATTTGAAAAGGTGTGGAACATCATAAATGCCGAAGATTTTTTTCCCATCGATAGAAACTTGGCCTTTTTGCTGCTGTTTATGGCTGCCTTTAAAGCCTGCCTGGCTATTTTGTAGGCGACTGCTTCTGCTTCCGCAGGGCTTCTTCTTCGAGCTCTGGTGAGCTTCCTCCTACAACGGAGACAAGTGCTTCTTAGCTCGGCTATCTCGCCTGTCCACCAGTATGTCGCCTTTCTTTGGTTTGCTTGTCTGATCCTCGGCATAGCT
Source organism: Scaptomyza hsui (assembly GCA_018152825.1). Lineage (NCBI taxonomy): Eukaryota > Metazoa > Arthropoda > Insecta > Diptera > Drosophilidae > Scaptomyza > Scaptomyza hsui. The sequence continues at coordinate 12,054,183 of JAECXO010000307.1, read as the reverse complement.
GTATCACAGGCCCGATCAATGATTTGCATAGTCCGCTGGACAAGAGTCTGTGAGTCTTGTGCTGTGGTCTGTTGGGCGGGGCTGCTATCAAGGGCTGCCAGTAACGCTGGAATGTTAAGGTGCTCACTCTTCCACTTTCGCGTCCCTCTGAGGATCCTGGTCGGGTCCGGGTGCCTTGTCAATTTGATCTCAAACTCGATGTACTGGTGGTCGCTGCCAGTATAGTCCTCGAGTACTCTCCAGTTCTTGAGCGCTCTTCCAAGACTGTCAGACACAAGAGTTATATCTGGTGCAGTGGCTGTGCAACCAGCTCTTCGAAACGTGCTAGTCTCTGAGTTTGCGACTGTTAGTCCCAATCTGGAAGCCATATCAAGTATCCGCCGGCCTCTCGAATCCGTAGTACTCGATCCCCATTCCAGAGCCTTGGAGTTGAAGTCTCCCGCAATGACCAGGGGTCCTCCAATTTCTCTCGCTGAGTCTTCGATGCCATCGAGTTTGGTCTCGAATTCCGCGATTGTGTCGCTTGGTGTTAAGTAACAACTCATTAGTGAGTAGTTTCTGCCCTTAACCCAAACAAAGCCTCTTCCTCTGCCGCTGCTGATTATTGGGGCCATTTCGCCCGATAGAATCCATAAAGCTGCGGTCCCAGTGTCGTCCTGAAACCAGTCTCTATTCCTGACTTGTGAGTACTGCTCGCTGATGACAACTGCGCCTATCCCCTTCTCCAGCAGTAGCTGTTCTAGAAGGTTGTCCGCAGTTCTACTCCGGTGCATATTTGCCTGGAGGACTCTCATTTGTTATTTTTTTTTCTTGCGTTCTGCTGCTTGCGCGCTGAGCATCTGCCGAAACCCGTCATGTGATCCACGGGGGACAGCTTTGCGTCGATGCACGCCCAGCATTTGGGAGTCTCTTGGCACTGTGCCATTTTGTGACCGGTTTCGCCGCACCGGAAGCACATGCCATCTCCTTTCCGGTTGGGTCCCTTGCAGTCATACTGCATGTGACCAATACCCAGGCATTTGTAGCACCTCTTGATGTTGTCCCATCGCTTCATTTTGACTTTCAGCCAACCAATCTTAATTTTGTCTATTGCAAGGAGCTTTTCGGCATTGTCATCTGGAAGCGTGACGAAGGCCTGTGTCTGTTCCCGGTTATTTGGGACGGACACTGTCACCTTGATACCACTCGATACCTCAGGAAGTACGTCTTTGACAGCTTTAAGCACATCTTCTTGTACTGTCAGCGCATCGAGGTCCCTTATGACTATTGTGGCCATGGGCCTGGCGCTAGCCACATCAGCAGTGTTTTGGAGCACTGTCTGTAGCTGTGCACAGAGTTCCGGCTTTAGCTTCTCGCCTTTCTCCAACTCGAGGAGGAGAGCACCGGTCTTCGTTTTGCGGACTTTTAAGGACATCCGCGTAGCTGTGTCCCTCTGCTGGTTTTATTATTACCGCGTCTGATTTCCGATTGGAGGTGCGGTTTATTCTGCTTCGCTCGCTCTTCTCTTTATTTCCGGTTCTCGCCTTAACCTCGCGTTCTTTCGGAGGTTGCGCTTTGGTTTGCTGCTTTTGCGTCTTCTTAGCTTTCTTGCTAGTGATTGTTTGCCACTTCCCAGGACCATCACCCCGCCCCTTTTTTTGAGGCATCCCCACCTCGGCAGGACTCGTAGCTGCTCGCTTGCTTGTAGGAAGCGTTTCCACTAGTCGTTTGCTTGTTGTGGGCGTCCCCATCGCTACATCTACATGGGCAGTTTCTCTGGCTTCTCTCGTAGCTGTCTCGGTTTTAAGCCAGCCTGACCTACAGGTCTCGAGGATAGTAAGGATTTCCCCAAGCTCAGATACGCCATCCTTGACATCCATGCTTATGTTCCGCTGTTTCATCGTGGCCGCCTTGATTTTCCGCAGAACTCGTCTGCACTCAGCTACAGCTGCTTCCTCATTTGCCCGCATTTTTGCGATGAACACCTGAGTTGGCGTCATCAAACGGCCTCGTGGCTGGGCTGCTGGTGTAGCTGCGATTTCTGGGCCGTTTTCTACTTCAGGTACCGGTTGCGGAGTTGCCAATGTCTGCTGCGTGTCATGGCAGATAGGGGACTGTTGGGTCTTACCATTTCTGCAATAAGGGCTACCATGTGCCGATTCTTCGTCTAACAGCTGTTTTGTTCTTTGATCAGTTGGTGATCTCGTCATTAGAGTACTTCTGCCAAATGTTTGGCTCACTTCCGTTTGGTGTTGTTGGAGATTGTTGTTCATTCTAAATGGGTCCCCGCTCCAGTCCGCTATCCTCACACGAAAGAACCGTCGTCCATTGATCCCCGTAGTTGTCTGTGATGGCAATGACGCCAACAGGGAGGCTACGCGAGGGTTGACAGGAGTCCTTATGGGTGCTTCTGTTCAGAGCCAGGATCGGACGCTAACTTGGAGTAATCTCAACAAGACCAGTACCGCCAATTCAATGGTGTCGTGCTTAGAACGTAATTGGAGACTAGCCACAGTTTTAGCGGGACGGAGGCAACTGACAGCATTAGCCGGAAAGCCGTTTCAGCAAGATATCACTCTTGTGTACTTAGGTAACCGAATACTGCAGTCGTCAGCCCAAGGCGTGTATTCCATATCGTGTCCATATCGTAGTCCGTGTCGATAGCCAGGTTTTTCATGACGCCTTCTCACCTTAGCCAGCTTCCTGTCGGATGACAGAGGAGCTGTTTCCAGGGTTTCCAACTTTCATACATGCCCCTAACCATAAACACACAAAGTTTTGCTCCAACTGTCTGAAGAAGGAGCAAAATGAATTGTTTTATAGGAAAAAGTATTGGGAAATGTCTCAAGCTTTAAATGCAGAGAAAAGAAAAGTCGAATTTTTAAGGAGAAAGGTTCATGCTCTACAAAATTCTTTAAGAAATCGAAAAGTTCAAAATATTAGATTTTCAAGGGAATATACTCGTAGCAATATATTTGGGTTGATAGATAAAAAAAAAAATTATCTAAAAATTCAAAGTCTTTTTGCAAAATGTTGCTAAAAAATAGGAATTCGTGGAAAGAAGACGAGAAAGTAATTGCTCAAAGCATTAATTTTTACTCTTCTAAAGCATATGATTTTATGCGAGATAGTCTTGGATTAAATCTTCCTTCCAAATCGTCCTTAAATAGATGGGCTCCTATAAAGTTTATGGTTCCAGGGTTAAACAAGAATTTATCTAGCACATTGCATTTAATTTTTTCAAAAATGGATGACAGAAGTAAGCAAGCAATTTTATTATTTGATGAAATGTCAATTAGAAAGGGCTTGCATTATAACTCGTACCGGGATGAAGTAGAAGGGTTTGTCGATGACGGTGTAGAGAAAGAGCCCCAGCTATGCAAACAAATTTGTGTTTTTATGGTTAGGGGCATGTATGACAGTTGGAAATTTGTTTTAAGCTATATTGCAACTTCCACTGGTCTGTCCGCTTTGAAATTAAAAGAAGCAATAGATACAAATATTAGAGCAGCGCATGGAATAGGTGTTAATATTCGGGGAATAGTGTGCGACCAAGGCCCAAATAACCGTGGGGTTTTTACTAAATACGGAGTAGGCAGGGAAACACCATATTTTTCTATCGATGGAAAAAAATCTTCGGCATTTATGATGTTCCACACCTTTTCAAATCGATTAGAAATATTTTATTACGAAATTCGATCGAAACCCCCGATGGTACGGTGTCTTGGCAAATTGTAGTTAAGTTATTTGAAATTGACACTGCTGACACTTCCGCTCGTTTATGTCCAAAGCTTACTAAAAAACATATATTCCCTAATTCTTTTGAAAAAATGAAAGTTAAATATGCAACACAGGTTTTTAGCCACACTGTTGTATCAGCAATAAATACGTTAATTGAAAATGGGAATTATGTAAATTGCAGGGATGTTGCTCAATCAACAGCAAATTTTTTTGCCAGATTAAATAAACTGTTTGATTATTGATAAATAGCAACAACTTAACTAATAAAAATCCATTTAAGTCAGCGTTACAAAATGATAACCATATTGAAAAATATATTATTGAAATGAAAGACTATTTTCAAAAATGTCGATATGCCGGCAGGGTATATTGCATTGATGGACTTATTCTTTCTTTAAATTCTTTTTTATTGCTTTCAAAAGACATTTGGAGTGAAAACTCAAATGTTTACTATTTAATTCTAACCCGCTTTAACCAAGATGCATTAGAAAACCTATTTTACTTAATAAGGAGTAGGGGTGTTACAAACAATAATCCAATGCTTTTTGAATTTAATGCAATCATGTCTAAAATGTTATCAATGAAGGTTATAACATCGAAAACATCAACTAGTAATTGCGAGCCAGATAATGACGAAATGCTCTTAAATGTTATTGATGAGGCTAAACGACAAATTCAGAGTGATGCTATAGAGCAGCATGATGAACAATTTCAATGCAAAGAGCTTAGGTGTGACAGTCCAATTGATATTACAAATTCAAGTAATTCCGATGATATTCCTTCCACATCTGCAAACTTATGTAGTGAGAATGCATTAAGATATTTTACAGGTTTTGTGTTGTTTGAGTCACAACAAAAATTTAACTGTGAAAACTGCAAAGGGCTTTTAAAAGATGATATCGCTAATTTTCACAACTCTGAACTGTTCTTGTTTAATAAAAATTTCAAAAATATTAATAACAATTTAAAACTTAAAGCCCCACAAGATGAATTTTTCAATATGATTAAAATTTTCTACAACATATTTCACTCCTTTTTTCAAAAGAGACCACATGCTAGGAAAATCAAGGAAAGTATTTACAATCAATGTGTTTCACACACTGCACAAAATTTTAAATTTAGTGATTGGTTTTTCGAATCCCATGCTTGCAGTGAACATAGAAAGTATATTTTAAATTACTTTCTATTGGTTCTGCTCCGGAAAAATAGTATGTGGCTTTCAGATAAATTAGTTGGGGCATCTCAGGGTCGCAGTACACGTAAGCTAAAAATTCTAGAATCTTAGACGCAAACGCCTCACATTTACAAACTGACTGACAATACAAATTTGTTACTTTCCCAAAAATACCCAAAAAAAAACATAAAAATATTGCAAAATAATAATTCCAAAAAAAAATTAATATTTTACAAAACTAACTTTTTTCTATACTTCACTTTAATGTTGGTTATATAAAACTGCTTATACTGACGAACTGACTGGCAAAAGTTGTATTTGGTTACCTAAAGTTCTAAAAGTGAACTTTAATAATTATATGCTACTAAAACTATAACATGGAGGATGGAAGTGTCTCGAATTTAATGAAGTTTAAAAATTTTAGGTCTGAGCACTTCAAGCAACTCACATACTTCCGGTCTCTCTAAAAAGACCAAGTATCCTCTGGGTAGCTCCAGCCAAAACGTGCTTGGAGTGAGCTAAATGTGAGAAGGCGAAATTCCGTAATTATTTAATAGATATAATTCTATTTATAATTGAGTTAAAAAGTTGAGTTTCTTTAAATTATAATATTATTATACTTTAAAATTTTTTTTTGGCGAATCTCAATCAATTAAAATAATAAAAAAAAAATTAAATTCAGCGAATTTAATATTTTTATACATGACATTAACTTGCTTACAAACAACAGAAAATCATCAAAATTGAGGCAGGTCAAGAATAGCCAAGGCAATTGCTACGCATACATTCAAATGTGCTGCATATGAACATACACATGCACGCACACATTGATATGCGTTGCTAGAAAAGTAACAAAATCCCAAATCACTTGAGAGCCACCAAAAACTGAAAAAATATGCATGCGCACATACACACACACATATATATGTGTATTTAGGTATACATTCGCCCTAATGATTTTTGCTTCAGTTGAGCTCGGAGCCACCAAATACAGAAAAAATGCACATGTGTTGTTGTTGTTCGCACTCTGCTGCTGCTATCCCCCTTCCACAATATACAGCAGCTCAGAGCAAACTGCATACAGAAACATACATACACACATATATACACCTAACGGCGATCTTGTCGCTGACATACAGACGTATACACAGCAAATTGCTGGCACTCCGTCTGTACCGAGTCAAGCGCCGGCGCATGAATGACTTGCACTTTTTTAGCTACGCAAATGGTCTGCAAAATTTGCGTTCGGCTCGCTGCTTTCAGCAGCCGAATGATGGTGGTTCCTCCACAACGCATTTTTTCGGCAGTTGGGAAAACGCGATTTGACTCCTATGCGTATACCTACCTAATGGTGCAATGATACACACATTACATTTCTTATGTGCACCCTCCACACAGACCCCAATCACCCCTGAAAATTTCATTGAAATCGGGCAAGCCGTCTAAGAGGAGTATGCGAACAGGAAGTTTTGCCACTTAATTTTATATATATATATATATATCGTATATATTGAGTCGTACAACACGCGCATTACAACTCAAATATACTTTTCTTAAAATGTATACTGAGTCGTATAACTCGCGCATTACAACCCAATATACTTTTCCGAAAATGTATGTTGAGTTGTGGACAGACCACCCACTAGCTGCATTACAATTTCATAAAAAGTATATGCAGTTGTAATCGGCCGCCAAACGCCATTCGAACACCCTTCGGCTGCTGATTACTTCTTATACCAAACGTGGTAAAGGTTGTTGGCACACCGCCCACAAAGCGGCTGTATAAAAGTAATCCAGGTTGTAATCCCTCGGTGGGCAGCCCTTGGCTCTTGCTGCTCTCAGTGCTCCGACCGTTACCTTGGCTGGATCGCGATTTTCGGCGCCACAACAATAACAAAATAAAACTAATCAACAAACACACAGCAAATGCTCGAGTTTCGTCTGCGAAAAGTACCGTTATAAAGTGTTAATTTTCGTTTGATTTATGACTTTTGTTCACTATGCGAAAAAAAAAAGTTGGTTTTGACTTTTGCCACAAATTAAAATTGGTTTTGGTGTGTTTTGATTTTTACTACATGATAAGCGTAGGAGTTGCAATGTTTTTAAAGTAAAATTAATAATGGCGAAAAATATTCACTCAATAATTTCTTTCAGTGTATAATTTTTTTGTCATTACAACCAACAACAGCCACTTAGATTTTTCGTCACGACGCACAAGCAATAAAAGTGTTAATTTTCGTTTGATTTGTGACTTCAGAAGTTGAGTTTGTGGTCGATGTTGTTGTGATGCTACCGACAACGAAATTCCTGCCCACCGAGGTTGAAATCGATATTTTCTCGATGCGTAATCGATCTCGTAATGAGCATTTGCGCCACTGGGTTGTTAATTGGATCATGCACTGGCCCAAGATGTACATATGTATCAAGGTGGTCTTAAATTTGACAGCTCGGTCAAAATTCGGGACCAGGTAGCCCAGTCGCTTAGCAAAACAGAAATCTATCTTCCTCGCACTCATAGTTAAAAGGCAAGAGAGCAGAAAATTCCGCTTTCCCTTTCGCACTCAACTGGTACCGAGCTTTCACAAATGAGACCACTTTGTTAAATACATCTTGCACTGGCCCATGATCAAAGACAATGTTATTCAACTAGACTGGACAAATCTCTCTTATATCAAAAATTATATGCGGCACGATTGGGTGCGAAAGCAAACCAAAGCCATAGAAGAAGTAGGAAGCTAGCAAACGCCGTTAGGCAGCTTGGGCTTGCGCTGTGTGTTTACCAAATGGCTGGGAGCGTAAAAATGAGCTCAATCGCAAGCGCGCTGTCAACACAGCAGGTTGATATCGCTTTGCGTCGCATTTTGCATTTGCATAATTATGATAAACGCAGATAAAAATGATGATGTTTAACAAAATAGTAGTGTAGCAGTATGTCGAAATATTGTCATTAAATGTTGTGCAGAACTTCTGTTTTTATGATCCCAGCTGTATCGCTTTCGCGTACAGGTGGCGGCATACGTTGAGGGCTTGTAATTCACAACTAGTTCTAGCTTTAACGTATGCACTATCAAGCACCTAACGATCTGCACATTTTATGCCAATTTTATACCGAAACTTTAAATATGTGGAATACGAATTGGGAAGATGATACACAACAATGATCCGCAAATACTAACTTTGTGATAAAGTAATTTCTGTAAAGAAAAATATAATTATAAACGGCACTTCAATAATCACGTCAAACTGAATGAGGTCACAAAAACCAAAAAATGTAAAGTCGATAAATAAAAGGTCCCCATCATGATGCAACATAAGGCGGAGCCCACCAAGGAACAAGAACGGGCGGAAGGCAGGGTGATAACCCAGCAGTCCGAGGTTTGAATAAGCCATTTATAATAAAAAGACAGACTTTTTTTAAAGTTTAATTTTAATAATTTGAATTACCAATAAACGTTCTTGGTTTTAATATAATTTTTGGTTTAAATACTTAATTTAAAATAAATTCTTATTTAAAATAAAAGAAACAAAATCCAGCCACATTGCGCGTCACAATTTTCTTTAAGTTTTGTTATTTTAAAATGTTCTTTGGTGTAATACGAAAAATGGTTTCTAGCTCTTTGACTTATTTTAAACATATCCGACGGTTTAATAAGGCCGCCGGAGACACCTCACACATAGGAATCCAACTTTGTTGACCCACCACTTTTTAATAACAAACCGCGACATACTCTACATCCCCGCAACTCATCTATTTCGATGCCGCAGGTATGTGCGCCATGCCTGCTCGCATCTTCAGGCTCATCATCTCAGGCTTATTCTCCTTGTCTCAACAGTTTAGAGCTAAACTAAATAAGCCAGCTACACAATGTCTTCTCGACATTCCAGTGTTCTCAACAATCTGTATTCTGGCTGGATAAAGTATAAGGATTATAGTAAAGATAAAATTAAAAAAACACAAAAACAAAACACAAAAACAGCACAAACACCACATCCGACACACTTCGAAACATTAGCAAACATAAACAATTATAATTAATAAAAAATATTGTTAATCAATCTCTAAATTGACATACCTATTAAAATTTCTTAACCTAACTAAACTAGGGAGTCGGAGGCAAAGCCACCCCCGACCATAGCGCCAAAATCACAAGCTGAAGACGGCTAGTTAATATATAGTCCATTTGTAGCTTTCTTTAAAAAGACAATCCATCCAGGGAGCATTATCACGAAATTCCTTGAAAGGCAGCTTGATTGCCAAAAAGGGCTCATGATTCCTGTCATTTTTCCAAAATATCTCTTTGAATTGGAGTTGATTTCCATAAGGCTGCGTTGATTGGATGCAATTTGCCGTTGACAGTTTTGAATTAAAATGTCGAACCAATCATTAATTAATTTAAACAAGTCCGAAGTTTCGCACGCATTCTCCACATCATACCCCAACGAATAGCAGCGTCTGATGGAGCTGGCGGTAGTGTTCGAAAAAATTGTGTAGCCAATTTCGAGCGAGCGAACATTTAAGTGGTTCTCGTTTATTTTAAACAGTACAGACACATCGGACTTGGCGCAGTGATTAAGTGTCTGTTGAACTGTCGTTTTGGTCAACTTTTTCCATTCAATGTCAATCCGGAATCCACATAGTGTACACCACTTTATCAAATGTGGTGTATCAAAAAACGAAAATTTTAAATGTTCGTCCGTTGGATCTAAACCAGGTTTTGCTAAAAATAAATTACAATATTTTAAAGCTTTTTATTTTAATCTTCAACAAAAACTTCGATATGCCAAGCTCTGACCATAGTCTTTGGTTTCCAGAACCCAAATCGGATACAATAGCTACTACTGGATATCCTTTTGTGTATAGCTTCCTTATTATTGTGTTTAAAGAATTTGCGTCCATTCCAAATTCTGCTTCCACGATTTTTTGAGACCACGAACAATAGCCAGTTGCACATAGTTGCTGGGCTCGTACACAACATCTGCTGAGCTATCGTACTCGAAGGCTGCAGCGACCTTCATCTCGTCGAAGGCCAGTACGCAAGCTTGTCGGCCTCAACCATTTCGTCATTTTCCATGAGATCTATGGCCACATCCACATCCCGTCTTTATCTCCACATCTGACAACCATCTATACAACGTGGTACGGCTGGGTAAAGGAAATCCTTTTATAAAGATGATTATACGCCCGAGGGCCTGCGGTGTGGAGACAAATACCCCACATGTCGTCTGAAGTGAATGTCCCTCTTTTTCCACCATTCTTTAGAATTTTAATTTGAGTCTCCGTAAAAATTTTGCCTAGAGACTCTTCCAATTGGCGAGACTCCTCAAGCTCTGTTGTAAACGATGCATGTCGTACTCCATAGCTCGAATTTTCTGCCTCAGACTCTTATTTTCCATTGACAAGAACAGCACCTACAACACAGTCACATTATTGTTTACAAAAATGTACATGCTTTTACTTATTAAACTTACTCTGTTTGCGTACAGGAACTGGCGTAGCCTTCTTTAATATTTCTGGTTCAGGCTCTATTTCTTTTGTTGGAACGGCATCTTTATTAAGTCGCCTCCTTTTATAAGCCTGACCTTGATGGGTGCAGACTTCCACTGTGAATCGTCAAAGTGTGTTCACATATTTGCGAGTTTTCACCGCTGCACCCCAGGCTTTGTTCCCACAATTTTCTTTTCACCTGACACTTCGGTGCATGCACAAGACTCACTCCCGTCACAACTTTGCACAAAATTTACAATATTTCATATTATTTAGTGCACGCTTAAGGGTTAATGAAATAACAGACAAAATTCGTCCGCATACAACCTTTCTCGTCAACAAGCAAACGTGCACTGAAAATAAGTGTATACTTCGTAAAACTTCGCCCACCCCCCGGTCCCCATTTTAATAAACTTATTTTGCTGTTTCGTTGGCACTGGGGAAAAATAATTGGACATTTACGGATGGATTATTTTTATACTTTGATACCGAAGGTCTCATAGTATATTGGTTTTGTGCAATGTCCGTCATGGTGTCCGTCCAACTGTCCGTATGAACGCAACTTTTTTCGACACCCGTAAAGCTAGAGACTTGAAACTTTGCAATTATGTTTGTTTATAGGCGAGACAGATAAAGTGTCAAGAGTGGGGTGCCACGCCTACTAGGAGGCTGGAAAATCGATAGATTCGATAACTGAAAACCGTATAACCATATATTTCTCACATTCTTACAGCTAGTTTTTCAATTTTGTACCTACTCCCTTCCCTCAAAAAACCCCCCCCCCCTCCTCCCTCTTCTAAAAAAAAAACCCCTTTTTTTTTTTTTTTTTTTTTGAAAGCACCCAAATTTTTTTTGGGGGGAGGGTATGAGGGTTCCCAAAAAAATGCATTGGATGCCTTACCCCCTGATTCCGCCTCCATTCCCCCTTCTCCTTGAAATTGAAAACGCCTATAGTTTTCACATTTTTTGGGCTAGAGCTACCAAATTTCGTGTCAATATAGGTAATCACTTTCCCACAAAAAAATGCATTTAAATTTTGGATACCACGCCCCCTAATTCCGCCCCATCCCCCTTCTCCATCAAAGTGGAAACGCCTATAGTTCTCACATTTTTTGGGCTAGAGCCACCAAATTTTGTGTCAAGATAGGTAGTGAAGTTTTCCAACAAACTGCATCAAAAATTTAAATGGCACGCCCACACCTTTCGCCCCCCACCCCCCGTTGTTATAACAGTTAAGCGTGTAACTTTCACATTTTTTGAACTATAGTCACAAAATTTGGTAGGAAGATATATGGTGATATCTACAAAAGATCTGCATAAAAAAAATTGGATGCCACGCCCACCATTTAAAATGAGAAATTTCAATATCTCCTTCAGTTTATAAGCTAGAGCCCCTAAATTCGGTAGAAATATAGAAGGCAACATTTACCAAAGATCTGCATCAAAATTTTGGATGCAACGCCCACCCAAGGCACCCGCCTTATAAAATTGGAATCGGCTATATCTTTAACAGTTTTTGAGCTAGAGCCACCAAACATTTTATGAATATAGATGGTGACAGACTTGAAACTTTGCAGTTATGTTTATCCATAGCCGGTACAGATAAAGTGTCAAGATCGGGTTGCCACGCCTACTAGGAGGCTGGGAAATCGATAAATTCGATAACTGAAACCGATAAAATGATATATTTCTCACATTTCTAAAGCTAGAGCTACCGAATTTCGCACGAAGATAGCTAGTCACGTCCCTCAAAAAAATGAATCAAAATTTTGGATGCCACGCCCACGCCTTCCGCCCATATCCTCACTGCTCCATAAAATTGGAAACGCCTATAGCTTTCACTGTTTTTGGGCTAGAGCCACCAAATTTTGTATCAAGATAGGTAATGACGTTCCCCAAAAAAATTCATCAAAATTTTAAATGCCACGCCCACTCCTGCCGACCCCCAGCCCCCCCCTTTTGGAAAACGTAAATGCGTATATCTTCCACATTTTTTTAAAGCTAGAGTCACTAAATTTGGTAGGAAAATAGATGGTGACATCCACCAAAGATCTGCATCACAAATGTTGATGCCACGCCCACCCATGCCCCCCACTTCAATTCAATTCATCTATCTTTTACAGTTTTTAAACTAGAGCCCTAAAATTTGGTAGGAATGTCATGAGCACTAGTTTTTATTTGTTAAGCATCTGTGCTTGTGGACCTAGAAGACTTAAACCAGCATTTAACGTTTTGTTTTTAAAAAATATACTAAATCAGGGGTTTTCCAGCTATCAAAACCAACCCGATTCCAACCTAAAACCAACCTCGAGCTGGTTTTAGGTGTTCCAGAGCCCAGTTCGAGATGATTTTGAAACCTCAAGAAATTTGGTTAATTTAAGCAATATTAAATGTCTAATAAATAACAACTGTTACTTTTTCGAAAGGTAATTTTAAGCTTAGTTGCATATTGCAAATACATTTGAATTTAATAAATGTTTAAATTCATGATTTTCAATATTAATAAATCTTTAACAAATCTCTAAGACTATTTGCCGTTCTGTGTAAGCGTGCAAAACCGTCCCTAACAAAGGAGCTGCCACCTTGTTTGGTTAACAATAACTATTATTCGGAGTCTGTAATAGATCAATTTTTTAAGACATTTTTTTGTGACAAATAAACATAAGAAATCGTACTTTAAGGTAACAAAATTGCATGGTTGAGCAGTGTACAGTTTGTTGTAAATTTATCTAAGTTATTGCAGCAAACCTTTTTTTTATGAGGTGGCGTTGTTTGTTAGGTGTGTAAAGAAGAATTTAATTTATGGAAAGTCATTGAGCAGCCAAAATGTATAATGAAAAAAATGTATAAGAACTAAAAGAGATAAAACCTAACATTTTTTATTTTACCATTTATTAAATATAACACTAATGCCATGAGGCCAACCTTGGAAACATTGACAAAAATTACAAATACATTTTAGGCAATTTTCATTTTTGAAAGGTAGCAACTCTTTTTGGCCATTTTCGTTTTACGTATTTGCTCCGAAACATTTTACCGAAAAATGAAATCTCCCTAACTTCTGGAACACCGACGGTTTTTTTTTAGAGATTTGAAAACCAGCTCGAGCCAAAATTTCCAGAGATTTCTGGCACACCCCCGTAGATGACAATGTAAGGAGAGCCGAGCAATCGCAAAACACTGATCAACGGGCGCGGAGGCGTACGAATGTACAAATTCGGCAAGCCGAACCAGCGGAGGACAGTTCGCGTCGCGCAGCTTGGAGGCAAGACGAAAATGTCAGGAGAGCCGAGCAAACGCAAAACACAGATCAACGCAAGAATGATAGAGACCAGATTGCGACATCCGAAGGGTGTTCCCGTTATAATACGTCATTTAATTCATTTGAAGAGTTGCCACCGTATAACCTTTTTCTTACAAAATTTAAGCCATACAAATTATAAGCAAAACGAGTGAATTTTATGTTGTTTGGTAACCCTGAAAAAAACACTAAATTAAGTGCACAGTGGGCGGTTGCAGCCAAAGACAGAAAACAAAGTGCAAATAATTTGTAAATTAATTAGGACATGGAATGTTTTATTTAGGTATTGGTTGCTATATATAGAAAAAAAAAAAAAATATGACTTTTATGAGATAATTTATGAACTAAGTACTATTAAATATAATAAACCTTGTTCCAAATGTCGCACAGTTTGCACATTTTTTAAACGCCGTTGCTTTTAAATTTTTAGTCAATAGAATCAGGCGAACAGTGACGTCAGTGGCCGCCTTCCACCATTTTGAGCTCGGGATGACGCAATCTGGTCTCTATCATTCTTGAGATCAACGGGCGCGAAGAGGAACGAATGTACAAATTCGGCAAGCCGTGGACAACACGATGACATTAGAAGAAACGAACAAACGCAAAATACCTAAGGTAAATGGCTATATGTGCAAAATCAAATTTTGATATTTCTTCAAGTGGAACTTCTGTTTGTTTATTTTGAGTATGCAGTTCTTATCTCTTATGGATTTGCATTATTATTTAAAATACACGTCTTCGTTGACCGCTGTTTGTGGTACCATTAGCCAATATAAGAGTTTTAAGTCGCGCTCTTCATAGAAAATTGATATATGTGCATTGTGCTTTATTTATGTCTTGAGAGTTGGACTGTGAACACCGAATTCTAAAAAGTGACTTAATTGTTATTCTGTAAGTAAGCAATCATTAAAGAAAATAAAACCAAGGCCATACCAAACAAAAAACTTATTTTTAGTTGAAAATGCCTCGTGGTACGGAGTTGTTTTTGGAAGAACAGGGAAAGAAAAGTGGAATGCACATAGCCGGCATGAAAATAAGTCGAATTGCTTCTTTAATGAATCGCCATAGAAATACAGTTTCAAATTTCTTAAAAGACCCAGAGGGCTACCGCGTAAATTGTCCCCACGGTCCACTACCAACAATAAGCAACCGGACCAAACGGCACATGCGGCAGTTAGCATCTCACGATATGATGAGTTGCAACAATATCAAAGCGGAACTCGGTTTGAAAGTTACCAGGCAGCGTGTAAGCCAAATTTTGCACGAAAATGTTAACCTCCAATACCAAAAAAAAAGTTGGAAAGCCGCGCCTTAAAAAACGCCATTAAGATGCTCTCATGGCTTTTTATGAAAAACATAAGTTTTGGGACATCGAATTCGAAAACATAATTTTCAGTGATGAGAAAAAATTCAATTTGGACGGTCCAGGTGGCCACCACAAATATTGGAGGGATCCGCGTCATCCACGGGCAACGTGTTCCAAACGGAACCATGGCGACGGATCGCTAATGATATGGGCTGCCTTTAGCGCTAAAGGCAAGTCTCCAATATGCTTTGTATCCGGCCGGATGAATGCTCAAGCATATATAGACCTTGTAGACAGTGAACTCATTCCATTTGCTGAGCATTACCATGGTGATGAGTGGACTTTTCAACAGGACAATACGCCAATTCATGTTGCCCGGACTTCAATAGGTTATTTTGAAACCCATAATATACCGTTGTTGAAGGTGCCGGCACTGAGTCCGGACTTAAATCCGATGGAGGATTTATGGGGAATCCTTGCTGCAAAGGTTTATGCCAATACGAAGCAATATGCCACTTTGAAAGAGCTTAAGAAAGCCATTGTAGAAGAATGGGCCAAGATTGAGCTTCAAAACTTGGTAGGTTCAATGCCCCGGCGGCTGCAGACGCTCCACAACAACAAAGGAGACGTTATTAATTATTAATAACATTCACTTACTTAAATATATTATCTATATTAGATATTTTGGTTCATAGAAACAAAATGCACATATACCTATTTTCTATGCAAAAAAATCTATAAATATTTTTTTTGGTGAAACATTTTTTTTTGGATTTGTTAATGTTTTATTTAATAGTACTCATTAAGAGCTACTAACAAAAAAAATATAGCCCAAATAAAAAAAATAAGTATGGAAAAAAAAGTCATGCAAAGCATTGCACATATAGCCATTTACCTTAGGTACAATTTTACGGGCGCGAAGACGGACGAATTTATTAACACGTCAGGGGGAGCAAGTGGTGGACAGTTCTTGCAGGCGAACGCGAAGACAAAACGAACATTACAGACTGTTAGATCTTCTAAAGCGAAATGTCGATTAGGAGCACATTACCGAAGAAAGCACAACGGCTTTGCTATTCGCTGAAAAAGCAAGGCTGTTTCGGGCAGATCCAGTTACATGTGCTCGTTATTTCGACTTTCGCTATAGACAGATTTTGAAATTAATGAAAAAAGAGAGTGGTATTTTTGGTTGTCATCCAGTCATCAAATATTATTGGCGAGTTGAATTTCAACAAAGAGGTTCGCCTTACATCCACGGTATGTTTTGGCTTAAAGGTGCCCCAAAAATTGACTTTAAAGACGATGCAATTAGAGACAGGTCTATTCCACGTGTAATAGACTTTATCAACAATTTGTTACTACATACATATGTGACAAATATTTATTTTAGCCAGTACATTGAATACCAAAAGCATAACCATGGGCATTCTTGTATGCGGGAAATAAGGGGGGCCCGCATGTGTTGCTTTGGTTATCCATATCCGCCAATGCCCCAAACAGAAATTTTTTCCTTTGTCCGAAAGTGATCCCCTGCTTTACATCGCAAACATTTTCAAAAAATTCAAAACTTTTTAAATTTCTTTTTGATCGTGAGGCATTGCCAACATTTGACTCATTTGATGAATTCTTATCTCCCGAACAAATCAACCTCACTTACGAGGAATATGTAATGGCAATTAGGTCTGTTTAGAAAACCACAAATTTCCGAAACTTTTAACGCCATAAAGTAAATTTAAAAAAATTCTTCTGAAGCGATCATTTTATTAGACCTATGCAATTAAACGTAAATTCGCGATGCCGTGATAAATTAAACAGCAAAAGTTGCAACAAATTGGGCATAAATTTATTTCCGGCACTTTCCCCAGATTGTTGTATGGGATTGCATATGTCCGAGACCAGTAATGGTGATATTTACATTAACACAGCACTTCCCGAGAATAGAGTAAGAATGCTTCGGCCCAAGCAACAACTTCAAAATTTGCCTCAAAACTCGACAGACATTTTTACAGTTGGTCTGTTAGATCATTATGTACAGCGGCCTAATGATCTGGAAAATATTTCTTTAGCTGATTTTACCGCAAACTACAATTTTAGCAAAACCTGCAGGGTATCACGCCAAAATATTGGTAGCGACGATGACGAGCAATATAAGGCTCGGAATTTTTTCCGCTTATAGATGGTAGTGGTTTTATGAAAAGAAGGTCCAAGTCACGGATAATTAGGTTTAAGAATTTTGGCCTTCACAAGGATAGGCAAAACCACTGTAGTTGGAGTTGGTAATGTTATTTTCAAATTGGCGACAGGAGCAACGGGAATTAGTAGACAGAAATTGTGAGAAGTATTACTGGGAAAACGAGGACCGTATAAACAACGAACGGGACAACTACGACGTATTTAGGAAGGCCCGCAATGCTAAAAAGACGCGCTTAGGGAAGCTGTAGTAGGTGAGAATTTTGAAAATAATTTAAAAAATCAAGTGGATCTTGATGAAGAGTTTAGAGTTCTGGATTTCCCAGAGATAAATTCTCAAATGAATGTTTTAAATTTGAATGATAATGACACCTCCGAAGAAACAGATAACGTCCGTCTAATTAAGCTTCCTCCACGCATTTCCCCTGAAAATTTAGCAAATTTCGTAAAATCATTAAATTTAAAGCAAAAAACTTTTTTCCCATGTTCTTCATAGCGCCAATATGAAGAACGTTTTTCATGAGCTTGTTGGAGGGGGCGCTGGCGTTGGGTAGAGTCGTCTTATATCAGCACTTTACCAGTCCTTAACATTATTTTATAATAATAAACCCGGATGTGATCCAACTTCGGCCAAAGTAATTTTGTGTGCGCCAAAAGGTAAAGCTGATTTTGGAATAAATGGTTCCACACTTCACACTATGTTTTCTCTTCCTATTAACCAGTCTGGGTCCGCTTTTAAAGAATTGGGTGCAGATTTGCTTAACAATCGTCGATCAACTTTAATTTATCTCAATTATTGATGAGATCTCAATAATATGATCAAAGATGTTTTCGTTTACAGATTGCCGTCTTAAACAAATTTTCAATAATAGAGAAGCTCCATTTGGAGGAATTTCAGTGATCGTTTTCGGCGATCTTAGACAACTACGTCCAATTGGAGATAGATGGATATTTCAATCCACTTCCGAGTCGCATAACCCTTTTAGTGCTATATTTGGGTCTTCTCTTTGGGGTTGCTTTAAGTTTTTTGAACTTACAGTACTTCGCAGTAGCCCTCAACAATATGGCATCTGGTCAAATGTCAAAAGAGGACGTAGATTTATTTAAAAATAAGATTTGTCGCACTGACCAAGTTCCAGATGACTTTATTCATCTTTTTGAAACCAACGCCGAAGTTAATAGTTTCAATAAAACAAAACTTAACTCAAATACAACTGACCAACATATTTCCAATGCTAGAGATTTTCTAAAGGCCGTTCACTTAAATGCCTCTGCTAAAAGTAGAATTCTTGAGTCCGTTAAGGACTTTAAAACTTCCCAAACCCAGGGATTACCCTTCTCTGTTATATTAAAGACCACAGCAAAGTATATAGTGACGGCCAATATAGATACGGACAACATACGGATACAACAGGAACTTTAATGGAAGAAGCATTCAGCTCAGCCACACCATCAATTCTGTGAATAAAGTTTTTAGAAGAAAGTGAAGGAGTTTCTGCTCGAGCTAAGTGCTCCAATTCAGAAGACCATTAAAAGTTTTCAAGATCCTTCTAACGAGCAAGTAACTATTGACCGCGAACAATTTCCTTTAGTAGAAGCTATTACAATTTATAAAAGTCAGGGTGCTACATATAACAAAGTGGTTGTCCACATTTTCAGCAGAATGCGCCGAGAAGCATTATATGTAGCCTGTAGTAGAGCAACTAACGCGTCTGGTTTGTACATAATCGGTAAATTTTGTCCACCAAAACCTGATGCAGGCTCGGCTGTAAATCAGGAACTTCAAATTTTACGCTCTGAAAAACTTCCATTGACGCATTTCGATAATTTACTTAACTTTTCTGAATTCAATTGTCTGCATTGTCATTTCAGTGACATTTCATCCGATCATTTATTGTTAAGATCTTCAATTCTATGTTTCGTTGAGGCCCCCACATACTCACACGAAACATATGAACTTAATGACTTTTCAACAGTCGTGCGACTAGATTGCACACCTAATGCAAGAAATCGACCAAAAAGAGGCATTATGGTTTTTATTCAAAATGAATTATATCGTCACGTTAGTCTATGTTCAACTGGTCATACTGTTTGAGTACGCTTTGTTTAAATACAAGGCCTTGGGGGTTCTTATTTTATATAAAAGTCCTTATCCATTGCGCAAATATAAAACAGAATTCGAGAATTTATATAGTCAATTTACCTTTTTAAACAACAATTCAATAGTTCTGGGGGACTTTAATTTATGTTTGCGAACTGTTTCAGGTAGTAGCTGTGGGGCTTATTATTTTTTACGTTCAAATAATTATGATTCACTTCTTAATTTAAATACATACATACCAAGTCCGATAACCATATTGACTGGGCATTTTCTAATATATTTGAGGGGAGGGTCAGCGCGCAAACTTATGAAACAATATATAGCCATCATTTTTAAACATTGACAAACAATTGATTGAAGAGTAGTAGATTTTTCTTATTTAAATATTTATGTGTTATATTTTATTTATTTATTTATATGGTAATTTGTATATATATTTATTTTTTTATATTAATTAACTTATTTATTATTACTTATTATTTTTTTTATATTTGTTTTTTAGCGACGTTTCTAATTGTTTGCAATTATTAATACAGGCTCGACGTCATGAATCAGTGGCTAAGACTTCCGCCTCGTTAACGAGAGGTCCCAGGTTCAACTCCTGTCCCCGACTATAGTTTCATATACGATCAGTTTGAGTTTAATAATTCTAAAACAGAAAGGTCACTGATGAGAATGTTTGGCAACATTCGAAATAGCGCTATCTTTCCAGCCTAATACATTTCATTCACAATTTTCAAATTGTTTCGAATCACCCCCTTTGCACATCAAAATGTATATATAATAACTTTCTATGAGCCCTGTTCTAAACGGCAACGATGGAAAAACATTTAAGTTGTTGTGGAGCTTGTGTTTGTAGACCTAGAAGACTCAAATAAACATTTTGAAAATTTGCTTCATAAAAAAAAAGGAATGCAAGTGTCAGCTTGGGTCAGCTGTTCGCCTTACCATGATTGTATTGATATTTATATATCGTTACTTAGCATCGGTATAAGTAGTAACCGGACCTCCATGCATCGGATAAGCGAGTGCTAACCGAACATTGAGAAACTCAAATTCGACTAAACTTAGAATAAGTTGACTAACCGGACATTGAGAAATTGGGCCTTAATAAAGCAAAGTTCATATAAGGTGTAAGCAACTCTCCCAGTAGACGTATAATATTACCAAACTCAAGTTCTACGACAACAACAAGTGAAATTTAATACGGCAACAACTAATTATGTCTTACGCATCGCAAACTTCGCAATCAAAGCAAAAAGTTAAACATTAATGGTCGATATTGTTTGTTTGCAACTTCTCTATTCACCAGCTGGCTGTCAGCGAGTATGGTGGGGGAAATCTACCAAAGCAAGGGACAAAAATAACTCTCTGTTTTCTGTTTCCCCTTGTGTATGCTTCGAAATTGCGCTATGTTAGTTAACTGAACATTGCCAGTTCTGGTTACCAGTCTTGTTATATTTTTAGTCTATGGGTATCAGAATCTAAAAATGTTTTTGAACGACAAGGAGCAAGCTGCAGAACTTAAACGTTAACTGTAATTGTTAATTGCAACTTACAGAAAATTTTATAATGGATTACTACGAAAAAAAAACACAATCTTAAACCACAATCCGAGAACTGCTTATTATTCTACAGTGGTAAAAAGAAACGAAAATAGATAGATATTTTTTCAAATTTATCAACAATAATATTTAAGTGATATCAGTTATATTTTAATCATACGTGAAGATGTGCGTTTGTTGTCAAAAGTGACGGTAAATGAAATGTTTTTTTGACGCCTATTTAAACTTCTCTATCATATAAAAACGGAATAACATATATGTATTCTCGTTAGTATAGAAGAAAGTACCGATGAACTTGTCAATATAATTTGCCATAAAAAAGGATTAAAATTGCGAAATTGTTCAAACTTGGAATCACCTGGCTCCTTTGCCATCGAGAATCAAAACTGCCTATATCCTCTGCAGCTTTTAAGCTACGTATAGATAGCCATTAAATTAGGAAGCTATATTACTAGAAACCGCCTATAATTATGTGGAAATATAAACGACTACGCCTACACATTTTTAACCGACTTTAAAGAAATGGAGGTTATTAATACTTCTGTATTTTCTTGTGTTTGTTACCTCTTTACTTGCGACTGTATGAACCGATTTTGATGATTCTTTTTTTATTTTAAAGTTGATACTTCCCGTGTGCTCTCATTATTTTTTGGCCAAGTTCGGACAGTGGCATCCATGGTCCCATTTTCATTTGGTTCAGTTTTGACAATTGTATCCATGAAAAAACCATAAAAGTCTTATTTTTAGTTTTTAGTTAACTGTTTGAAATCGGTTTTTTTATTATTGCCAAAATAAAGTCAAGCAGACTTATAAGGCATTTTTTATACAGGATATCTCGGTTGCTTTCGATTGCAACGTTTTCTATTATTTTTTTTATTTTTTTATCTTTGTCCCGATTGAATTATAAGACAGAAGCTGATATCAGAAATGTAGTTCACCATCTATTTGGTGAAGAGCTAACGTTGTTCCGCTCGTGGGAGCAAGTGTCTACAAGCAATTTAAGAGATCTATATTGAATAAAATTTGAAAAAAGCTTTGTTATCTTCTTATATGCAAAATACACTGTGTCCCTAGTCAGTACAGTGTGTACATAATATAGGAGAACCATGGGAAGCACAAATGTAGTTAGGGCGTTCACCATCTTGATATGGGGTGTAACATTTGATGCATATGAATGGAAGATTTTATCAATTCACTGTAAAAATGATAGGCAAGAAATACTATCTACTTATCACATGGAAGTTGCCGATACTTTTATCTCTCCATACAATTTACATACTGGCACCTCAATCAAATTTCACAAAACACATCAACCTATAAAATACAAGTGTGGATACGGCGAAGATACAGTTTATGTGCGAATTTGGTCATGACCGGAGAAATGAAGTTACTAGTCTCTTTTTGGATCATTCTGATTTTACATAAGACAACTGTAGCCCAGTTAAAGGTAAATGATCAGTAAACATTGCTGTGCAGATTAATCTGTAATATTTTACATAAAAGGATGGTTTTATGTTCAAAACGTCTATTTGTGAGGGAAAAAATGGCGGACTGTTGCCAATGTTCGGTACTTGTCGAGGCTACTATGTTTGCAACGATGGCAAGGCTGTAGTCGGATCATGCGACGAGAACAGTCGATTCAATCCCCTTACCCTGCATTGTGATGATGCCGACAAGGTAATATGTCAATACGAAAGTTTTGCTGACAACGAAGAAGCCGACCCGGATAGTTCAGAAAGCGATGAATTTGATTACGACAGTGTAGAAGTCAAAGCGGTGACATCAACTCCACGTCCCTCGGTGACTTCAAAGCCAACCAAACACCAAAAACCACATACCATGCTGCCTAAACCAAATGATGTAAACGTTGATGATCTATGTTATGGTAGAAGAAATGGAGCTGCCTTGCCAAAAGCAGAATCTTGCACTGAGTACTATGTGTGCAAGTCTAAGAAACGTCAGCTCCGATTCTGCCCGGGTCGACAGCACTTTAGCCCAAGTCGACACATTTGTATGAAAGCATCGGAAGCCAAGTGTTTTATCAGCCAAAAGTGGCTGCAACCGGAAGAACCCTTATCAAGCCCTGCCGTTACCGCCGGCCTTTGCTCCGATAAGAAGCAGGATGCGCTTGTTCCCCATCGCGATGACTGTGGGAAATTCATGCTCTGTAGTAACATGATGTTTCTGGTGATGGATTGTCCTATGGGATTGCATTTCAATGCCCAGGCCAAACGCTGTGACTATCCAAAGATCGCACAGTGTAAGCTGCAAAAGAAACAGACTAAAAAAAATAAGAAACAACTATTGAGTAAAAGTAATGATAAAGCAGTTCATATATAACATAACTTTATTTTATTAAACCTGCAATGAGATTTGAATGGCCTTGAATTTCTTTGTTGCATTTTAATTTATCATTTTAGTTTGTATGATTAGACTTGGTGTAAAAAGTAAATTTTGGAAGCTGCTAAAATTTCATCATTTATGTCGTATTTATTAAAATGTTAACTACAATATTTAAACAAGTGAAAACGTTGCTGTCGGACGCAACCGACTGCGGAATACTTTGATACCAGTAAAAGAACGGATGGTAAGGAGTCTGCTAGCAAAGGAGTGGGACGGGTGGTGAACATCGCCAGCTATCATGTTATCAAATTTGGTGACTGTAGCTCAAAAACTGTGGAAGATAACTGAACTTCCACATTTAAATGGTGGGCGGCAAAGGTGGGTGTGGCATCCAAATTTTTTAATCAAATGTTTTTAACTGTCACCATCTATATTCATAAAAAGTTTGGTGGCTCTATGTAGATGTCACCATACTACTATTGCGACACATATTGTGCGTTGTGCAGTCAGCGATATTCTGTGTGTTCAGCATAATTTGGTATTGGTTACAGTTTTATTGTGTCAATAAATATAGGGTATTGTGTATGGTCTTGACATAGTTTTACATGTGTTAATAATTTGTGAGTCATTCTCTTATAGCCATGTGCAGTTATTTGATGTCTTATAATATAAATGTGTGCTGACTTGTATACGACTTAACAAAATCAAAATACTCAAAAACTTAAGTCATGCAACTACTTTACGCCAAACAGGCAGAAAGCGAAAGAAATTCAATACGAAAGAGACCCGAAGGTCTCATGGTATATGACTCCGTACGAACGCAATTTTTTTCGACACCTGTAAAGCTAGAGACTTGAAACTTTGCAATGATGTTTCGGGAAATCGATAAAATCGATAACTGAAAACCGATAAGACCACATATTTCTCACATTCCTGCAGCTGGAGTTACCAAATTTTGCACGTCCCTGAAAAAACTGCATCAAAATTTTGGATGCCACGCCCACTGATTCCGCCCCAATCCCCCCTTCTACTTGAAATTGGAAACGCCTATAGTTTTCACATTTTTTGAGCTAGAGCCACCAAAATTTGTGTCAAGATAGGTAGTGAAGTTTTCCAACAAATTGCAATACAAATTTGGATGCTACGCCCACACCTTCCGCCCCCACCCCCCAGCGTTGTTAAAACGGTTATGCGTGTATCTTCCACATTTTTTCAACTAGAGTCACCAAATTTGGTAGGATGATATATGGTGACATCTACAAAAGATCTGAATCAAAAATTTTGATGCCACGCCCACCTCTTCCGCCCACCATTTAAAATCGGAAATTTCGATATCTCTTAAAGTTTTTAGGCTAGAGCCCGTAAATTGGGTAGAAAGATAGAAGGCAACATCTACCAAAGATCTGCATCGAAATTTTGGATGCCACGCCCACCTAAGCTACCCGCCATATAAAGTCGGAATCGGCTATACCTCTAACAGTTTTTGAGCTAGAGCCACCAAACTTTTTATGAATATAGATGGTGACAGTTAAAACATTTGATTCAAAAATTTGGATGCCACACTCACCTCTGCCGCCCACCATTAAAATGTGGGAGTTAAGTTATCTTCCACAGTTTTTGAGCTAAAGTCACCAATGTTGGTAACATGATAGCTGGCGATGTTTACCACATGGCCCACTCCCTTCGCCCCTGCATACCCCCTTATCAACCGTTCTTTTACTGGTATCAAAGTATTCCGACTGCAACGTTTTTACTTGTTTGATTATGTTTATTTGAACCTTTAGAATTTTATTGGTGAAGTTGAGAAGATTATATCGGCTAAATGGCCGCCATAACAATTGATTGCAATACGGGCTCGTTTTATGGTATCTTCATCACTTCGGCGAGAATTTCGGGCGACAGATTCTCGCATTCGTGTCGAATGTTGTCCTTAAGGGCTTCCAGGGTCTCAGGCTTGTTCATGTAAACACGGGACTTCAAAACATCCCACAAAAAAATCTGGAACTGTTAAATCGGGCGATCTTGCGGGCCAGTGTAAATCGCCAAAACGGGAGATGAGACGACCCAGGAGCGCCGCCTTCAGAATATCTGTTGTGGCTCGCGCAGTGTGTGCCGTTGCTCCGTCCTGTTGGAACCACATGTCCTCCAGTCCTAATTCGTCGAATTGCGGCAGAAAGAACTCGGTCAACATGGCCCTATAACGCTCCCCATCCACTGTTGTCGGTTGACCAGCGGCGTTCTCGAAAAAAAATAAGGGCCCGATCACACCTCCAGCGAGAATAGCGCACCATGCAGTCACTTTGACCGGGTGAAATGGCTCCTGGTGCATCACTCGTGGATTTTCAGTGCCCCATAAGCGATAGTTTTGCTTGTTCACGTACCCACTGAGGTGGAAATGAGCCTCATCATGAGCTCATTATGATTTTGGTCGAAAAATCGTCCACTTCGTCCGCGAGATTGAGGATGGATGACGCGTTAAGCGGTCATTAGGCAGCAGCTCATGCACGGACTCTATTTTGTAGGGGAACATGTGCAGATCTTTGACAAAAATTCGCCATAGGGACGACCGGCTGATGACTAATTGCGTGGCACTGCGTCTGGTCGATGCAGCGATATTCATGGCAGAACGGGCGCTCTGGGGTCGGACACTTTTGGCAACATCTCGTGTGGTCCCATACTCTTCAAGGTTGGTGGCCCAACGGCGCAGTGTTTGCGCAGTCGGTGTCGGACGGCCGGGGAATCGGCGACGAAATTCGCGCTGCGTCAACACCACAGACGAATTGTTACGAAAAAAAAAAATAGACACGATTATTCCGCTTTTTTGGGGCGTATATCGTTCCATGGCTTATTCACATAAATTTTACATCTATCTAGTCGACAAATATCAAAACCGATTTGAAATTGGCGGTCATTTGCAAAAATAAGAGCAACTTCCAATAGGGTGATTTCTTTTGGGCCACCCTGTACATATATTCTTGATCAGCATCAACAGCCGAGTCGATATAGAAATGTCCGTCTGTCATCTAATCGTATAATCGATTACAAAAAATTCCTGAATTTTGAAAATGTAAAAATGGGGGTTAAAATAATGGGAAACGAAAGAACTTTTCTGAAAATTTACTCGAAATCGGTTGAGAAACACCAGAGATATCGAAGATTGAAGTTTAGTCACAGATGCACACCGACAATGGCTGTAAGCGTTATGTACAGGGTTCGGGGTATCTCCTAGTCGGGAAATCTCAACTAGAGCCTTCTTACTTGTTTCAAATATTTTTTCTTAAAATTGTATACAATATTCATTGAATGTCGTCACAAAAAATAAATCACAAAATCATGCCTTTTTGTTCAAATTAACCACCATCTACAAATGCCTTTCCAATTTGTTAAAATGGAACCCAATCGAAGAAGTGGTTGGACCAGGAAATTGCGACAATTTTAGATTAGATTTAGTTCATTGGAATCACAAAGTATGTTTTTTAACTATTAGCACCAACCCACAATCTTAAATTAGAAGCCTACTGCTTGCGTGTACTATACCAAAATGGTGAAGGGAACACAAATTAATGCTTAATGTAATATAGTGAAGTGCAAGGTGCGTTACTTAAAAAGCATGCTACTTAAAGCAAACGTGTAGACGCAATTTTTTCTGTTTTGCAGATAAATTCAACAATATGTGTCCGTCTTTTGGCTAAGCAAGAGAAGATACCCAAGAGACCCAAGAGATACTTGGTGTCCTTGCACAGCAACTTTCTCAAGAGTTTCTCGTCGCTCTTAAGTTCCTGTCGTATTGCGCTTTTTCCTATCCCATATTACGGTTCGGCAGAGACTAGCAACACCATAGACGTGTCTTTTCTTTTTTGACACTGCTTGAAATTATATGCGGCCAACATTGGGTGTGCTCTTATTAAGCAGAGCACGCTCTTGTCTTGTTTAACCGTTGCCTTTGCTTTTGCAGATAGATAGAGAGAGAGAGTGCATAGATAAGGGCCAAATAATATGGCGGCCATGATTTTTTCCGCAAAGTGTGGAATGGGTGAATCATGAATCATGAATCATGAATGTCATTGAACTTGGTTTTGGAAATTTTAGACTTTCGACTCAATTCGCTGGCTGCTACCCTGCAAGGAAGGGTAGTTTGACTTTATTTGAACTCTGTTTAAATAACTATATAAATTCAATTTACCTAAATATAATGTTTATAAAATATGTTTATTAACATTTGGCAATTAGGTATTGCATTATTAGGCTGTGTATGGCATTATAAATACGCAGTAAAATAAACTTATTTTGTATTTAAATACTTAATATAAGTTATATTTATTTGAATTTTATATATTCGGAGATTTCATAGACTATACCTAAATATTGAAACAAAGGGTATTTTTACTCTGTGCTGTTTTTACGTCTCAGCAACCATCAAGTGCTGTTGTTGATGCAAAGAGCACAAGGTGGCGCAAAGAAGTCCGCGATTTCGCATGCGCAAGAAAGTACTGAGTACTGTGTCCATTTTCTAGGCATTTTGTGCTAACATTAGATTAGCTAATAACAAGCAGCACACAATGTCAAAAAGAGTACTGAAAACCTTAAACTAGATTTATTCGACTTTATATTTGCACATACACCTTCAAAATTTAAATTCGGGAAACATGCACCGGACCCATAGTGCGAGACACACAAACGTAAACAAAGCAAACTGTGACGACCCAATTATATATACATATTCTTGATCAGCATCATAAATCGTGTTGATTTGGCCATGTCAATACGCATTACGTCTAGGACTAAGGGTACTAAGGGTTTTACTAGAGCATTATCTTGATGTGATGGGATTATGTTATGAAGATTCAGGAATTGATTAATCCGAGTCAGCAAACATTTTTCGAAGAGCTTCGATAGACACGATAAAAGGCTTATAGGTAGGTCTATACGACGAGGGAACTGTTCTATCTTTGCCCAGCTTTGGAATCATTATGATGATAGACTTTTTCCATCTCTCTGGAAAGTGGCCGAGTTGTGTGATTGCATTGAATAACTGTGCAATGATGCAGACTGCACAATAGGGAAGCTCAATAATCATCTTTGGGGTTATGAAGTCCCAGCCCGGGGATTTTTTTGGGTTTAGATGCTGGTTGAAGCCGAGAGTCGATTATAACGGTCGGGAGTACGAACGCGTTTGTAGCAGGTTAAGTTTGGAAAACTTTTTGCAGATGATCCGCAAAAGTGTTGGCTCTGTCTTCATCGCTCCGGGCCCAGCCGCCTGCATGGTTTCTTAAAGGCATCACTGTTTCTGTCGGTGCTTTTAGAGTTGGGTGAGCTTTCCACAGAGAGTTTTTAGTGCTAGATGTTGATAGTTGCTTAATATATCGGCGTTGGGCATATTCTTCTTCTCGCTTTAACGCTTTGGTGAGTTTACGTGTGGCTCTTCTTAGATTTTGCTTTGCTGACGGCGATCTGTGGGATTGCCAATGTCGTCTGAGGCGCCGCTTTTCATGAACGAGCTGTTCAATTTGAGGATTTGTTGTCATTTGGACGTGAACTGTTGGTGTTGAGATGCGAGCTGCTTCGACGAAGACTGACTCAAGTTTGTTTGTCATAGATTCGATGTCAGCTTCCACATTCAGATGCGGATTTAGTTCAATGTGTGAACTTATATATTTTTTGTATTTGAGCCAGCTAGTTTTTTGTGATGTCAATTTACCGGGGCGATTTACAAACTCTGATCAGGCGAGTGGTCGGATGAAAGATGCGAGAGGCTTTCGGCGCTTATCAGGCTGCGGGGAATATTTTTGGTAACTGCAAAATCAATCAAGTCGGGTAGTTTTTTGGGGTCTGTGGGCCAGTAAGTTGGTGTGCCAGGAGAGACGTGGCCGAGAATGTTGTTTACTTTTACAAGTGCGTTGTACAGCTGCTTTCCTTTTCCTGCAGATAGTTTCTGGCGAACACTTTGTGGTAGTGGTGCTTCAGCCGGCTTCTAATCAAAATACCATCGGGATGATTGGTTTCGTAGAATGTGTATCCGCTTATTGTAAAATTATATTTGTTTGTAAGGTGTGTTTCGGAGAGAAGCATAACGTCGATGTGCTTGTCGAGTAGGAATTGAGCTAACTCAATGTTTATGCTGTGGAACGCCATTAGCGTAGATATACGTAGCTAAGCCATTGATTATTTTGACTGTTGTGATACAAGCATTTGTAATAAAAGATTTTGATTTCGCATTAAATCTTGCATAGTTGTGCGCATAAGGCCCAATTTCTCAATGTCCAGTTAAACTTGGAATAAGTAAACTTCAGAATAACTTTTATGCTCGAGCTATACTGATTTGGTTTTCTCAAAGCCAAATTAACCTATCATCGGTATAGCACTATCGCCGAATGGTGTTGCCAACCTTAACGGGGATTCAGCTGTTCTTTTGGTTTTGTTTTTGCCAGTGACTCCTAAACTGCTACATGTTGCACATCAAAATGTTTATATAATAACTTTCTATGAGCCCTGTTGTAAACGGCAACGAGGGAAAACCATTTAAGTTGTTGAGGAGCATGTGTTTGTGAACCTAGAAGACTCAAATAAGCATTTTGAAACTTTGTTTCATAAACCATGCAACTGTCAGCTTGAGTCAGCTGTTCGCCTTACGATGAATTTATTGATATTTATATATCGGGACTTAGCATCGGTATAAGCAGTAACCGGACCTCCAGGCATCGGATAAGTAAGTGCTTACCGATATTAAGAAACTCAAATTCGACTAAACTTAGAATAAGTTGACTAACCGGACATTGAGAAATTGGGCCTAATTAACAGATGTCCAGTCGTCTTTGGCACACAGCAGTTACAGTAACCATTTCTTTTTATACTAAACTAATATAGCCTGGGCAGTGCGAAACATTTTTTATTGATTATATTTTGTCTTTTTAAAACGTTTTGTTTTTGGCGTTTAAGCAAACGAAAGTAAACCAAAACCTTTCTAAACAGAAGAACTGATATGCAGCAGGAACAGCTGAGCATGTATGTTCCTTTCTTTGGCAAAGCTTCAGGTAATTAAAATAGCCTATGAGCAAAGTCCACCGTTTAAACTCTTCGATGTTTGCGGTCGTCTTCGTTCGACGAAAAACACAACACAAAAATTAATTGTTTTTGAAGAAAAAACAAATTTTTGCGAGGAGTTATGTGCTTACGTTCGTTAGTTTTTACTTCTCTATGACAACTAACATGAATAGTGCTACAAAAGTTATCACATCCTATGTTGCAATCGCCTCGAGGAGCAATCAGCTATGCGTCGGTCGCTTGGTAATCGTATACTAAGGAACATACGAATAGTAAAAAGCTAAGAATTCAATGCAGCTTTAAATAAGTTTATTCGTGATTTAGCAATTGACATTTGACGGCCAGTCACACGACTTGATCTGCTGGTTAAAAACTAGACCACCAGAGCAAGTGAAGTTCACCTCACACTCGCATTGGCAAACAATATAGGATCCGCTGCAGGCGTTTTTGGCATCGGCAAACATTGCACCATCGCGTTGTCCCACGCAGCTTCCCTTGCTTTCACAATAGGTGCCGGATGGGCCGGCAGTGGGACCGCTCGGCGGAGGACTACCATCATCGCACTTAACATTTTCGGGAAAGTCGCATTGCTTTGTAATGTTATTGAACTGCAGGTTATTGGGACAGGTCTGCTGGATCTTAATACCATAGAGACAATGAATAAATGCAGAGCAGTTCTTGTCGACGGATCCCATCCAGTCGTTGGGAACACCACAGCATTCGTCGTCACAAACATTGGGAATACATACGCCTTCAGTATCAAAAACGCATGACATCAGTTGTGTGTCAAAATATGTCTTATTGGCACAGCTTCTCTTCACCAGAACGTTGTTCACACATTGGAAATATCCAGCACAGTCGGCGGGGTTGACTTGAAGCTCTCCATCTCTGCAAGTGGAGTTTCCATTGCATTCGCCGTTGTCTTGCTCACATTTACTACTTTTAGAGTTCCAGTACAGTCCACTGGCACAGGATGCTGATACATACTGACCGTTGTTGCACACCAGATATTTGGTACAGTCAGAGGAATCCGGCTTGGTATCTCCATTATTACATGTTACGGGTTTGCACTGGCCATTGTCCTGTTCACACTTACTAGTGTTAGAGTTCCAGTACAGTCCACTGGCACAGGATGCTGATACATACTGACCGTTGTTGCACACCTGATATTTGGTACAGTCAGAGGAATCTGGCTTGGTATCTCCGTCAGAACAAGGTTGGCCAGTGCAGTTGCATTCACCATTATCTGTTTCACAATCACTTTTATTTGCGTTCCAGTATTCTCCACTTGGACACGACTTGCTTACGAATTGTCCAGAGCAACAGGCGTAGTACTTAGTACAATCATCTTCGTCAAGTTTGGTATCGCCGGGCTTACAGCAATCGTCAGCCACAGCTCCTAGAAACAGTGACAATGCAATACAAAAAAAGTACCCTGAAAGTTGCCAGACGATTTAGAAAAACTTCATTTTAAAATATATGTGCGTTATGTATCTTACCATAGTTTGATTTTTGATTTAAAGTCATATTTGCGCTCCACTTGTTAAACGACTTATTCCTTGGTGGAGGGTACGACTACTGAAGTCTTCTTGGCTATGCATCAGCTTTTATATTTTCGGGCAATTAAAATAATTAAATGTTTCTGCTATGGATGTTATACAGGTGCCAAAGATAAAATGATATCAGATCATATCTGTCATGTGCAGTAGTCGAAAAAGTTAACATATTTAATTGATCAGAATGGTTAAAAGTAGAAAAAGAAAATAGAAATTGCTTTGTCAGCAATGAGGGAGTTGCTAAAGTATTTTTTTTTTATTACTCTACTACGTTGAACTCGAAGTATACTTATACAGTTAAACAGATTAGTTGTTGGAGGAACAAAAGACACGTGCCCATTAAAATACAATTATAATAAGTAAAATCGTTTACACATTTGAATCTATCACTATAAACAGTTTGTAGGCAGAAAACAAACAAACCACAAAAATAATATTGAAAAAATATTTATTTCATAAAATAGGTGCAGCTTTATAGAGAGCATAAACCTTCGGAATCGACCACACATGCCTTGATTGTTGTATCAAAAAAGGCACCACTGGCACATGTTTGTTTTACAAATTGTCCCATAACGCATAAGAAGTAGGCTGCACAGTCTTGGGGATCCACTTGTAGCTGGTTTTCAGTACACGTTCCGGGACTGGGACTACACTGACCGTTATTTTTTTGACACGTTGCTGAGTTCGGATTCCAATAGTTGCCATTTGAGCAAGACTGGTGTGCAAATTCTCCACTGCAGCAAACAAAATAGCTGAGGCAATCGTTAGGATCTTCTTTGGTTTCACCATCTTTGCAGCAGTTTGCAGCCAAAGTTTCGGACAAATGCCAAAATAAAAGGCATAAGATGACCACTGTATAATAAATTTTATTTTGAATCCTTAACATTTTAGGTGAGTAACTTTTAAAATACAAACTATACCGTATTGGGGTTTTTGTAGCTTTGCGAGACACATTTTAAACTGTAATTTTCATGCTATATAAACGTTTACTAAACAGGTTTGCTGTTTTCTTCACCTTTTATATTATTTTCCAATCAAAATAATGAGAATTTGGCCTGATAAAAGACACTGATAATGCAACATTACACGATGACCTTATCTAACATGTTACAAGAATCGACTAAAAATTGTAAGCTAGTTACCCTCAAATCTTTAATTAAAAGTATGAAATGATGCTGAAGGCACTAACACAAACTGTGCTTTGTCAAAGATTTCAAGCTACCCTGCGGTTCGTTTCAGATGTGAATCAGCCCTGAACGGCTCATGTCCATGCATGCATCATAATTGCAACTACGGGCTTTCGTGGCATGATTTCAACATGGGCATGTCTTTGGGCCTTAGGGACGGTCAACTCTGCAAGCAGGCCTGGCTCAGATATGACGTTCTTCCACACGTAACTGTGATTTCTCTCTTGGTTGTTTTCTCTTTGAACCCGCTTTTGCTTATTTCTCTCTGCAAAATGCTCAAATTTGTCGATCGCTGCGGTTTTCGCTGTAGTCGTTGATCCGCCTGTCCATTTGAATAAACACATTGATATTGGAGACTATCACTTAATACAAAATATTGAAAATCTGTGACAACTTATCATTCATCGAAATCGGTTGAGAAACAGCATAGATATCGAAGACAGAATTTAAGTCACATAATACACCAACAATTAATATACGCATTAAGTATAATTTCAGGGAATATGCAACTCGGGAACTAGAGCTTACGAACCATGCCGGGTTCATTCCGCTACTTTTTAAACTGGCGACAGACTGACGCCCAAGCTTAGGGTATGATCGCGAGCGAATACATACATGCATGCATCGAAAATAGGCAAAACACAACTAGACGCACAAATTGCACAAAGAAAAAATACCCTGTGTCCCAATATTCAATTATAGTCCACGAAATCACAAATATATATTTTCAAGATATAGACAATTTATTAAATGGTGTTTGTAATTGAAGCTATATAGCGTGCGTTTAGTTATTTACTAACGAGAAGTTAACTTTAGCCTATACTACCCTCCTGCCTTACGCTGCAGCAAGCGGATTGAAGATATATGAAAAACGCAACAAGACAAGCACAGACAAATGTGCTGGTTGTCGTTACTGAGACGCACAAACTGCGCAGATCTTAATACCCTTTATCGAAATATTCACTCCTAGTCAATATAATTACTAACTCATAAATGAAGTACTACGACAACTAATATTAAGTATTTGTTTACAAAATACCTTTTAATAAGTGTTAATTTTAGTTATGAATTAACTAATGAAAAATGCCCTTCCATATTTCCAAAATACTAAGCATAAGATATGGAAATCATATCAAAGTTTTTTTTCAAAAACGCAAAGTCCATATGAAGTATAAGCTACCCTTCCATCTAGGGCAGCAGCAAGCAGATTGAAGCAAATCTCTAAAATTGCCGAACTCAAGTTATGTGACAACAACAAGAGAAATGAAATACGGCAACAACTAATCTTTGTCTCGCGCCTCGCACAATAATGGCCGAATTCGTTTTTTTATCCGCGTTATCCAGACCGCAAGCACCAGCTGATTTTCAACGAGAAGGCAAAACAAGTTGGCAAGGCAGACAACAAAATTACTTGCCATGTGCCTTCGCAACGCTAAATGTTACTCTCTCAAAGCTGGCAGCTCTGAATTCCGCTGTTGTATATTTCATACTCATTGGTAGCCAATAAAATTCGAAATTTCTTACCGATATATCGCGATATTTGGTTATGAACATTGCCAAAATAAGTATACCACATAGACAAATAAACCTAACATAGATATGTAATAAGAAACGTTGCTGTTAAGGGGCTGTTACCAAAAACGCTTGAAAACCAGCTCGTCTGACTTAAAGGCCTGTACGCAGATGCCCGTACAGCTTCCGTACCATAATGCACAGATTTTACTTTCGTAACGACTAGTGTTGAAAAATGCTTAAATTGTGGTGGTGGATGATTACTTTTAATAAATTAATCGAAAAAGACACCTCTGTTTGGCTAACGTATCAAATAAATTAACTGATTTTAATTATGAATCACGACCAACGTTCGCTACTTTTGGCTTTGTGCACAACAAACACCTTGCTGTTGGCGGCAATTAAAAAAAGAAGGCAGACTGCAAAAAACAAAAGACGCATTTGGGTGAACCCATATTTGATGGGCAGGGCTGAAAATGGGCGATTCTCAAGAGATTTTGAAAATTTGTACCAGCAACCGGGTGCTTTTTATGAGAATTTTCATATGACCTCAACAAATTTTATGGATTTATTTGGAATGGTGGAACAGTACTTGGTACCTAAACGGCTTACACGGCCAGATGCAATACCAAGTAAAGCCAAGTTTGCGATTGTGTTGGAGTAAGTTAATTGTAAGGTGCATAGCATTTTTAAAGCAAATTGCTATCCAGATATTTAGCTTCTGGTGATCTGCAGCGGCACATAGGTTTTCACATTCAAAATTTGGAAAGGCGATGCTCGCAGATACTCTAAAGTTTCCAAACGATAGCATTGTTAATAGTCTGCTCACACCATACTTTCTTGTTGGGGATGACGCATTTCCATTGCATGAGCACTTAATGAAGCCGTACAGGTCCCGCAGGTTGACTCGGGAAGAACGAATTTTTAATTATCGATTAAGTAGAGCTCGACGCTGCATCGAAAACGCGTTTGGCATACTGACAGCTAGGTGGATTGCGGTGCAACGGACCCATCCTGGCAGAGCGCAAAAAATTTATATTTATTTAAAATGCACAATTTTTTAATAAAAAGGAGTCCACATGTGTATGGCAACACAACAAACCTGAATATAACGCAAAGTTGCATTGTTGAGCATCCCACAATTGGCAGTACCAGAGACTATGCTAAGCAGATTCGCAACCACTTAAAAGATTATGTAAATTCACCTAATGGATCTGTATCCTGGCAATATGAGTCGGCTGGAGTTGCCGAATAAAAATGTAATTATTATTTTTATTATTATTATTTTTATGTTTTATTTTTTTTTTGATTGCTCGTCTAAAATTACTTTTGTGACCTTGGCCACAACTTCATCCCGAGTGTCCTCGTCCATTTTGCGCAGCATCGACTGCCAAAATAAAAGGTACGGCTCTATTGGAGCTTCTTTGGTAAGCTTCTTTACCAAATTTGCTTGAGAGACCAGCATATTGTTGAGCAACTGATCTTGGTCGTCGTACCTGCGCTTCTGTGCACTTCTCGGCCTGTAATCATACAGTGATGGCGATTCAGTGGCCGAGCTAGTGGACGCATCAACATCTGCTACCAACGGTTCAATTAGGCTCTCCATCAGAGCATCATCATCATTATCAATGTCAATTGGCGAGCTGATAGTTCTGAAACAAAAAAGATTTATTGCTAATAATATGGCTATACAAACATTTTCAATTAAAATGGCCTTACGTTCTCTTTTCCGACATATTTGGCAAAAATGCCATATGGCCGGCCAACTCCCAATCTCCAATTTTTTGCGCAGGAAGGGCACTGCCGCCTGCACTTCCGCTCTTTGCGCGTTTGCCGCTTGGCTTGCAATAGTAGCGGTGGCTATCACGCAAAGCCCCCACGCCAATTTGCACTCACTTGCTGAAATTTAAATACGCATACATATGTATGTATATATAATGTTTTATTTTGTATCACATTTACTATAACAGCTGTCTGTCACTTAACCCCAATTCGGCGACTACTGGGACAATACCTCCCAGGAATTCAATCTGTATTTTGACTTTATTTTTAATTTGCTTATCTAAACAATGTTAAATGAATTTTTTATAACTTAATACTTGGTCATTTATATTGATTGCCTCACGTTTTGGGATAGTATGTCCCAATTTTATATGCATTGGGATTATATGTCCCACTGAAAATACGTATTGGAATTATATGTCCCAGGATAAAAGGACGATTTCAGGATTTTTAAGTATGCAGAACAACATTTTTTTTTGTCCCCTTTCAGAATATGCAAAAAGTTTTAAGACAACTATCTTGGATTTCAAAATAAAACTCCGTCCCGAAAGGGTTAACAGTTTTATTGTTCAACACCACCTTACAAACGTAACTAACAGAACTGCGTGCTATCAAATGTTATTCTTGTCTGGTCGGTGTACGAGACCCTTTTTTTTATATGAAGTTTTTTCGTTACGGCAGCTGTACGGGCATCTGCGTACAGGCCTTAACTTTAAACAATATGGAAACTGCCGAGTTGTTGCAGTGACTTATTGCTTGTTGAACCGTTTGCTTTTTCCATTTTTTCCCTTTTATATTGAATCCGGTGTCAACATAGTGGTTAGAAGATGCGGCGCATCCGAAAAGACGAAAATCTTGAAATGTCCACATGTTGGATGACTAAACCATGATTTTGCTAAAACAAAAAAATATATAAATTTCTATGTAATTTGTTCAATTGTTTTCACACCTACTTTCTGTTATTCCAAGCTCACTCCATAGTCGTTGGTTTCCAGTACCCAGATCAGACACAATGGCCACTACTCTGTAACCATGGACCATCCATTTTTCTACAATACCGTTAATGGTGTCCGCGTCCATTCTTCTACTGTAGTCATAAAAAACTGGTTGCTTCCACGATTTTATCAATCCTCGCACGATTGCGAGTTGAACATAGTTCGCTGGCTCGTATACGGCATCCGAAGAACTGTCGTTCTCATGCAGCAGCAACTTTCATTTCGTCGAAAGCTAAAACACAGATCTTATCTGATCTTCTGACATTTCATAATTTTTCATCAAATCGATGACCACATCCAGGATCCCCGGCTTAATGTCTATATTAGACAACCAACTGTATAGCGTGGAACGGCATGGCAGTGGATAGCCTTTTTTATATCGGTGATTGTATGCTCGTGGTCCAGTGGCGTGTAGACATATTGCATCTGATATGTCTGCAGACTTAAAAACCGATCGTTTTTCATCATTTTTTTAAAATTTTAATTTGCGTCTCCGTAAATATTTTGCGAAGAGAATTCTCCAAGCGGACCAATCCCTCAAGCTGATCTTGCATATATTTGACTTGATTTTCAAATCACTTATTTTTTGACTAAATTTTTATTTTCAATAAATACGTCGTATCCGAAACTATACAAAATAATATTACATATTGTTATTTACCCGCTCGAACAATTTCTGGTTACGGCTCTTTCTCCTTTTGCGGCAAAGCATCACGCATTAGGCGCTGTCTCTTCGATTCCTGGCCTTGAACGTAACATACTTAAAATCACTTGCATTAAAATGCGTTTGGCATATTTTTGAATTTGGACCAAGGCTGCAACTTAGGGATTTTTCCCACAATTTTCCTTTGTTTTCACATTTTGGAACATTTACAGATTTCATTTCTTAACTTTTAACATTTTGCTTATCCTGGCTTTGAGTGTCGCTATGACGCTGGACACATGTTTAGCGAACGTTAGATGCTTGTCCAAATGTACTCCCAGGTACTTGTAGCTGCTTAGATGCTCCAATCTCTGGCCCTGTAGGAAAACGCCTGGACAGAGGCTCACTCGCAGAGCTTAGGTTACATTGGCGCACTTACTAATATTGATGCCAATGTTCCATTGTTTCGCCCACTCTTCGAAGCTGTGTAAGTATTGCTGCAGAATATCAGCGGCTTCAAAAATGTGTCTGCTCCCGGCCAAAATTGTCATTTGCGTAGGTGACGATGAGCAGATTGTTCGCATCTTCCATAGGGTTAGTTGCTCCATTGGGCATGTCGTGCGTGAAGAGGGTGTAAAGCGTGGCCTAAGACACGGCAAACATTTTATTTTTGCATTTCTCAAAATATTTCCATACCTCAGAAGCGCTTTTCTTGCGCTTGCAAGAAGGCTCATAATCTGTTAAATCAATTGACTCAGCAGCAGCTGATGTAGAGGCAGACGAAGAAGCAGCAGCAGTCGAACAAGCCTCAGCAGACGAAGAAGCAGTAGCAGACGCAGGAGAACCGCTAGCTTTGTCTAAAACGCAATTGAGCTGTAATAAAATTGGGTATCAAATCTGCGAATTATACTTACTTGATATGCCCAAAAACTTTTCCATTTCATTAAGAGGAACCGCCACTTTTTATTAATAAACGTATTGCTGTAAGAAACTATTAAAACAATGAATTTATGTAACAAAATCAGAGCTGCAAGCCGGTCCGGAACCGAACCCAGTGGAACCGGTTCTCTGCGGGCTCCAATGTATCGGAGCCGTGAACCGAACCTGTTCCATTTTTATTTAAGGGTTCGGTCCAAGAAAAAAATAAATGCTTATTATTTGAGTGTAATTTTTGTTACAGTCGAGTTTCCATATTTTACTAAGTAAAGAGGAGAGAAAATAACATAAATATATATGTACCTCCCAAACCCCAAATCTTCCCACAAAACCGGCCCCAGCTACCCACACACAACAAACCCCAACCAACTACGTTCCGGGTATATTAAAAATATAAAAACAAGGCTTTGATATTATCAATTTCGCTGTAAAAAAAATCGATACATCGAAATATCGTTCCCAAACAAAACGGGTAATATGCAAATTTTTTGATATTTTTTTCAAACCGTTGATAAAATGAATACACACAACATAACTGCTTGCTTTTCTTATATTTTACTACCAGAATTGTTCGTGTAGTGACTTTAAAAAGACGCGTTGTTGATCATGTTCGTCCGTCATCCTGCTTCGGTTGTCATTGCATACTAGTTTAATGGCAGGAGCAATCAAATATTTGAGTGCCAACTTATGAAGATTTGGCATTACATATTTTTGGGCTTGCCAGTATTTGGCATGTTGAAATATGTTTTGAATTCGCAGTCAAATGCATTTTCCTGCGACCCTTCGTCAACAATGTGGTCTGCCCATAGAGAAAGCGACTCAGCAAATTGAAATAAATAAATTGAAAGTTAAAATTTATAAATATTATATTATTAATTGTGTACTTACAACCGAAGTGAGTTTTACTGGAACCAGCTGATTTGATCCAGTATTTGGAGGTATCTGCATATAAAACGTATTATTTTTAATATGTGAAAGGTATTTGGCTTTAAACGGGCTTTTATATAATAGGGTACGTGTACTTACGTCTGCTTCTACTTCCACTTTCGATTGTGTTACTTTCGTCGCAACTGTCAGTGCAGACTGAAAATATATTTTCTTGAATCGTGGATCCAGCAACGTCGGCTTGGTCAAAGTGTTTTTTTTTTTTCAATTTCCCTGAAACGATTAGCTGTTTCCTTCACAAGGATTTTTTTCGCTTCCTCGCCGAGGTCCGTTACAACAACTGCTCGTTGTAGGCATTTGTCCAGCAATGATGTAAGTGGTATTACGAGACTCGCTGTGACAAATTTTTCTCCGCTAATGGTCTCGGAAGCCTCTTTAAACGGCTGCAAAACATTTATTAGATCCCGTGTAAGGCTGAGCTTATTAGGGGAAATCATTTCCGGACATCCCAGCCGAGTGCACTTTCCTTGGTTCCTTTTTAAGAGCACTGCTGCGACGATGCTGTGCAATTTTATAAATTCCACCATCATGTCCAAGCACGACCAGGGTATTCACTGATCCCTCTGGGATACCGACAGCACACTGCATCTCACGGAGCTCATTAATTGCCGTTGTGCTCTGCTTAAAATATTTGACTATGGCTTTGATTTCGCCCAAAACATCTGTAAAATGCTTAAAGCCTTGCATTGATTTGTCCACAACCAAATTAAGGGCATGTGCCATGCAAGCAATATGGTGGTTTGGGCCAATAATTAATGACATGGCTGCAATCATGGCAGGGTTATGGTCTGTTGTTAAGCTTACCCACTTTGCTTTGGGTATTTGAAACTTTTTAACACTTTCTTCGAACAACTTTGCTATATTATTAGCCGTGTTTGTCTAAATTTAAAAAATTATTATTATTAAATTAATTATTTTTAACGATCTGCTCTCAAAATACATACATTGGCGATTCTAACGGCAGCTAGACAAAGCGAGTCCAGTTCGTTATTTTCAATATAGTGCGCTGGTATTGTCATAAACCCTCTTGATGAATTGTTTATTGTTACCAAGTCGCAGGTAAAGGCAAAGTTTGCGACTTTTTCAAACCGTTTGGTGACGGTCTCGACGGTATTTGTGTATTTGTCTTCGATTAAAGACGTTACCTAAAACAAGCGAGTGATTATTTTGATAAAAATATTAAATCAGTCACACTTACCATCGATCTGCTTGTCAGCTTATATTTAGCATTTAGCTTTGCCGAGTAATTTTTTAAGCCATCTATTTCTACGCATCGCACTGGCATATTGTCTTTACAAATTTGGATATGATTTGTTCCATTTAGATCCATTTTCTAGAAAGAGCAAACTTGGAATTCATACCAGTCATTGACGCAGCTGTGCTGAAGGCCTGATTAATAGTCGGTTGCATTGGTAGATTCGACCTAAAAATGAATTACATTTGTTTTAATTATTTTGTTAACATGATATCTCTTGGTTTTAATAAAGTCACGTTTTCGAGAGTGCGCTGTACTTACGTGTTTCCTTTTCTTGGGGGCTGGCGGCTCGCTTGCAGTAACCAGTTTGCATTTGAGTGCCGCATCAAAATGGATATTTTTTAAATGCACTTTTTAATTGGTCGTATTCCCACTTGTTTTCACAACTTTGTTGCAAATATTAAAAGTGGAAATGTGTCCGTCAACTTTAACAAAATAACTTTTTACGTCGGTCATTTTTCTTTTATTTCACAAATTTTTCCCGTTATAGTATACTCAAAAATTCGTATATATGATAATATCGCCACACAAAAATATCGCCCTATTATATCGTATCGTATTTCTTCAAATATCGATATATCGATATATTAATATAATATCAACATCCCGAGCCTCGCAGTCGGTGCACAAGTCGGCATTAAGGCGCCACTTGCTTAAATTTCTCAGAAAAATTTGTGACGTTACCGTTCGCGTTGTTCTATTGGTTGAAAATTAAAAAGCAACGGCATTTAAAAAATGTGCAATGCGTGTGACAGTGCGACAGTTTATAAATTCTACATAATTTTTTTAATACTTAGATCATCGCCATCTTTCTTTATTTCTACTATTGCAACCAATAACTAAATAAAACATTCCATATCCTGATTCAATTACAAATTACTAACATTTTTTTTGTGTTTTTGGATGCAACCGCCCACAGTGCACCTCATTGTGTGTTTTTTTTAGGGTTGCCAAAAATCGTAAAATTTACTTGTTTTGTGTATCATTTGTATGGCTCTAATTTATATGAGAAAAACGTCATACGGTGGCAACTCTTCGAATGGCACCAGTGACGCTGTAACGGGACAGCACGCGCATGGCGTAATCTGGCTGGCATTTTTTTTGGCATAAGAGAAATTAACGTTGTTTGACCATGACTTCAATACGAGACTTTTTTGAATATAACGCTCAAACAAATGTAAGCCAGTGTAAAAACTGTAACATAAAATTAGTTGGCCGACATGCCACAAATTTAAAGAAACACGATCAACGCAAGCACTCTGAAGTTTACAAGCAGCTTGCCGAATTAACAAAAAAAAAAACAACAGCCACCGATCAGCAAATTTTTTGAGGAGCCCAATTTAAAAGTGAAGCTATGTAAAGATGAATTAATAATTGCATGTGTTGAGCTGGTCGCCACAAATGGGCGAAACACTAAAAATGGTGGAAGCTTCTGGGTTTGAATAAAATTTTAGATCCAATATGCAAGGCCTTTCCAAAGACTTTAACAATAAATCGGCAAAATATTCAAAGCCTTGTTCAAGCGAAAGCAAAAGCTATTCGGGATAATATTAAAGAAATTTTATCAAGCCGGTAAGTGAGTTTCAAATTAACAAAAAAATTTTCATGTGTATCTGTACATATATATATATACATACATATACAGATGTACATACATATATGTTGAATAGCACATGCAACTAAAGTGTTGATGTTTATTTTTAAAAATTATTTTAAAGGTTTGGAAAAATTACAGCAACATCGATTTGAAAAAAGTTGCAATGGTTTTTTTTGGCGGTTCCGGCAACTCAAACTTCTGTAGAGCGAGCATTTTCGTCTCACAAATTTGTGTTGTCGGACAAAAGGGCATCGATTGATGAAAACCTCCTTGAGGATATTATGTTAATTAACTTAAATTGAATTTAGTTAAATTTAAATACATATGTAATGCAATTAATGCAGTAAAATAAATTTTGTTATGTGTATACAACATGGAATAAGTGTGTGCTCTTTATTGATCTTTATTTGCGCATAAGCGAAACTTCTGCTATGTTGGCCTCAATACTTTACTGCTAAACAAGCTAACAATAATTTAATGAAAATGTTTTCATTAAAAGTAAACAAATGTCTTTTCAGTGTTTTTTTACTCGACGAACCCTGGTTTGGAACCAAACCCGAGGTTCCAAAATATTCAGAGCCCGGTTTTGGAACTTCTGCAAATTTTCACCCAAGGGTTCGGAACCCGAACCGAACCCTGGCCGTTTTCAGGGGTTTGCATCTCTGAACAAAATAAACAATTTATTTTAAATTACGCACTCGCAATCTGAAGCTTCACTATACAATGAAATATCGATGTTGATAATAAAGCATCGATGCATCGATGACCAATTTTGAAAACATCTATATAATCGAAATTGGCATCGATGTTTTTGCAGCTCTACACAGGGCTGCCATTTTAGCTTTTTTACAGCTAGATCTGGCTTTTTTTCATATGCCATTGCCGGAAAAATTCAAAAATATCAGATTGCGGGAATCCCAGCTTTAAAATAAAATGATTTAGCTTTTTTTAGCTTTACTTTATTTTTCACCATATTTTATATTTTATTTTATTTCTTCGCTGCATTAAGAAATTGTAGCAGGCTGGTAGTAGAAGCACCACATTTTAACGGCTGGTAGTGGTAGTACCGCAGATCGATACACTACCGATGAATGTGATGGTATGTCGAGCTGACCTATAGAAAGGTTGAGGTGACGCGATAACTTGTAAGCGTGCCCAACTTCAACAAAACAAAACATATTCCAAAATATTTAAATTTATTTTCAATTTTAGATACGAACTTAATCGAAACAACAAATTCTGCTTTGAATACACATTGCCATACAAATGGTTGCGAGCTGTAGGCAACCTATACTATTATCCTGACGAAGAGGCAGTCTCTTTGGATACACTCATAAATGAGCTTCATTGAATATTGTTTTATTTTTTAAAATATAAAAATAACCTGGTTAACTTTAACTTGAATTTGAAATCAGTACTATTATTTTACCAAGAATCTTTTTATACCCTGAACCCTCAAAATGGGTAAAAAGGGTATAATGGTTTTAAACAAAAGTATGTAACAGGCAGAAGGAAGCATCTCCGACCCCATAAAGTATATATATTCTTGATCAGCATCAACACCCGAGTCGATATAGCCATGTCCGTCCGTCTGTATGAACGCATCGATCTCAGAGACTACAAGAGCTAGAGACTTCAGATTTTGAATATAAGTTATCCTCTATCATAAGCAGAACAAGTTTGTTTCAAATTATTGATAACTATTCTGGTTTCCGATATACACATGCAATCGATTCCAAAAAAACCTCGAATTTGGAAAATGTAAAAATGGGGGTCGAAATCGGTTGAGAAACACCAAAGATATCGAAGATTGATGTTTAGTCACAGATGCGTACAGAATATGACTGTACGCGTTAGGTTAGGGTTCGAGGTATCTC
Organism: Scaptomyza hsui; assembly: GCA_018152825.1. Lineage (NCBI taxonomy): Eukaryota > Metazoa > Arthropoda > Insecta > Diptera > Drosophilidae > Scaptomyza > Scaptomyza hsui. The sequence goes on along the minus strand of JAECXO010000307.1, from coordinate 12,009,672 downwards.
CTAGTCGGGAAATCTCGACTAGATCCTTCTTACTTGCTATTTTATTATTAGTAGAGACTCGCAAAAGTTAAGTATTTTGTTTTTGGGGTATTTATATGAATTATTAACTTTTTCAAGACGAAACTTTAGAAATAGCGACATATGCACCTTAAAACTAAAAAACGATTCAAAATCTATGGCCAATCGATTAGCCAAAACGCCTTTTTCTACGTACTGCTGACATTATTGCGTTCACAACCAAGTATGCACTGAATGCTGCGAATCAGCGAGTCATAAACAACGATACGTGGACAGCGAGGCAAGATTCTACAGAACCTATGAATACAACGCAATTCGAGCGTCAACATGGGGGTTCCCCTTTTTCGTAAACTGTCGCATTTGCCAAACATTAGCTGCACCACTCACATCACGATTGAATAACGAGGCGGAAGTCTTAGCCACTGGGCTATTCCCTGACGACATCTATCCCTGGCTAATCAGAGTTTTACATCAACGACTGTATTAGTAATTCTAACCATTTATTCTAAAGCTTTAATTTGTATCAATATATCTAACTTTCTACCCATAACGAGAGGTCCCAGGTTCAACTCCTGTCACCGACTATAGTTTCATATACGATCAGTTTGAGTTTAATAATTCTAAACAGAAAAGTCACTGATGAGAATGTTTGGCAACATTCGAAATAGCGCTATCTGGCCAGCCTAAAACATTTCATTCACAATTTTCAAATTGTTTCGAATCACCCCCTTTAATTCATGACGTCGAGCCTGTATTAATAATTGCAAAAGTAAGAATTAATTAAAACAGTTATTTCCTTCAATTTAACCAAGAAAATAGTGTTTTTAAAACCAGCTGTTTTATAGCTTATTTTTCCTTGGATTTAGCTTATTTTTCTTTTATTTTGTTTGCATATCAAGCTTTTTTTGCTTAAAAAATTATAACAGCACTGGCTCTACAGTGCCTGCTTGCTTGTTGACGTGGAAGGTTGTGTGATTACGATTTTTTATACTTTGATACTGAAAGTATCATAGTATATTGGTTTTGTGCAATGTCCGTCATGGTGTCTGTCTGTCCGTCTGTCCGTCCGTATGAACGCAACTTTTTCGACACCCGTAAAGCTAGAGACTTGAAACTTTGCAATTATGTTTATCCATAGAGTACAGATAAAGTGTTAAGATCGGGGTGCCTCGCCCACAAGGAGGCTGGGAAATCGATAAATTCGATAACTAAAAACCGATAAAACCAAATATTTCCCACATTCTTACAGATAGAATTACCAAAATTTGCACGCAGATAGCTAGGCATGTCCCTAAAAACTCCATCAAAATTTTGGATGCCACGCCCCCTGATTCCGCCCCCATCCCCCCTTCTCCTTGAAACGCCTAAAGCTTTCACATATTTTGGGCCAGAGCCTCCAAATTTAGTGTCAAGATAGGTAGTGAAGTTTTCCAAAAAACTGCATAAAAAATTTGGATGCCACGCCCACACCTTCCGCCCCCCACCCCCGTTGTTAAAACGGTTATGCGTGTATCTTCCACGTTTTTTGGAAACGCCTATAGTTTTCACATTTTTCGAGCTAGAGTCACCAAATTTGGTAGGAAGATATATGGTGACATCTACAAAAGATCTGCATCAAAAATTTGGATGCCACGCCCATATCTGCTGCCACAAAGCCACCAAACTTGGTAGGAAGATAGATGGTTACATTAAAAAAGATTTGATTAACAAATTTCGATGCCACACCCACCCTTGCCGCACACCTTCTTAATTTGGAAGTTCAGTTATCTTCCAGTTTTTAAGCTAAAGTCACCAAATTTGGTAACATGATAGCTGGCGATGATTAACACCCGTCCCACTCCTTTGAAAGCAGACTCCTTACCATCCGTTCTTTTACTGGTATCAAAGTATTCCGCAGTCGGTTGCGTCCGACTGCAACGTTTTTACTTGTTTTTTTTCTTAATTGTCTTAACACATGTTTATCTTTAACTTTTATCAATTATTAATAATTTTGTATGTTATAATATAAAGAGGGGGCGTGACAAAAGGTTTCGTTAAAAACATTCTTACTCCCTCCCCACCAAGTACGTTTCACTCGCAGTTATTGTTAGCATAAGCTAAGGACTTGCTTTTTTGCCGACGAGACCACCTTATACTTATTTCATCATGAGTAAGTGCCCACTTACACGCTGAAGTTTTTCATTAATTTTTTATTCATTCCGCTTTGAAAATTATTCGGAATTCAGGTCGCATTTACACGCTGAAGTTTTTTAGTGAAATTTTTCCTTTGAAAATGCAACTCTGGTTTAAATAATAATGGATACGTTAAGCTTTTTATTAAATGATGTTTTTATTAATTTTTATTCATTCCGCTTAGAAAATTATTCGGAATTCAGGTCGCATTTACACGCTGAAGTTTTTTAGTGAAATTTTTCCTTTGAAAATGCAACTCTGGTTTAAATTTATAATCGATAATCTTTAAAGCCATCGATTGTTTGATATGTTAAACAACAGCTGATTGAAATTAATAAGAGGGGTGCTAATTGAAATAAAATGGATACGTTAAGCGAGTTAATTAGTGTAACAGCTATGGCGGTTGATGAAACCGATTTTGATTGTGAAGAAGATGTGGAGATTCTTTTTAAAATTGCTGGATTGCTGCAAAACTGCGGCAGCACGCCGAAGCCCTACAGAAAACGCACGGAGTGGTGAGTGAAGCCATGGCGGCAAAATAGACCAGACCACGGCTCATTTTCGTTTTTAATGAAGGAGCTTTCCACAGATTTATCCTCATTTTTCTTACATCCGTATGGATATAGAAACATTTAAGTTTATTTTGACGACCATCGAAAGAGAAATAGTGAAGCAAGACACAATCATGCGAAAGGCAATTGCCGCCGATGAAAAACTGGCTGCAACATTGCGTTTCCTGCAACTGGCGAATCCTACCAAAAGTACGAGCTTTCAAACTCGACTTTCGTTCATTTCTACCCGTGTAGCCCAGCCTGAAGTGTGCTCTGCAATTTGGAAGCATTTCAGAGGCACATACTTAAAGGTTTGTATAATATAAATAACCTTTTAATTTTTATAGTTTATAATAAAAACATATGTATTTATTTCAGTTCCCAAGTACTCCCCAAGATTGGGAAAATATTGCTGAGAAGTTTGCAATAAAGTGGCAATTTCCCCTCTGCTTAGGTGCGCTGGATGGAAAGCACATCGTGTTCCCAAGCCAAGCGAGCTGACGGGTCGTTCTATTTCAATTATAAGGGAACGCACAGCATTGTTCTGCTTGCACTGGTGGACGCAGATTGTAAGTTTATTTACATCAACGTAGGCTGCAATGGGCGAACTCATGACTCTGGAGTCCTTTTTGCAAAGCGATTTGAGGCCAATTTTGGACAACGCCGGCAACGTTTTCCCAGGAGATAAAATTATTGGCAATGGACGGCGACTACCATATGTGATTGTTGCTGATGACGCTTTCCCACTTGGAAAGCATGTGATGAAGCCGTATTCTAGTCGGAGCAACATAAAGAAAAGCAAATTTTTATCTTCTGCTTGCTTGTTGACGTGGAAGGTTGTGTGATTACGATTTTTTATACTTTGATACCGAAAGTCTCATAGTATATTGGTTTTGTGCAATGTCCGTCATGGTGTCTGTCCGTCTGTCCATATGAACCCAACTTTTTTCGACACCCGTAAAGCTAGAGCCTTGAAACTTTGCAATTATGTTTATCCATAGACGGTACAGATAAAGTGTTAAGATCGGGGTGCCACGCCCACAAGGAGGCTGGGAAATCGATAAATTCGATAACTAAAAACCGATAAAACCAAATATTTCCCACATTCTTACAGATAGAATTACCAAAATTTGCACGCAGATAGCTAGGCATGTCCCTAAAAACTGCATCAAAATTGTGGATGCCACGCCCACTCCCTTCCCCCCCCCATCCCCCGCCCCCTTGAAACCACTTTTGCCGAGCCCAAACTCCGTATCAAGATAGTTTTCGACATTTTTTAAAAACGGGCATAAAGCCACCAAATTTGTGTGCCAAGATAGATATTGACGTTCCCCCCAAAAAATGCATAAAAATTTTGGACGCCTACGCCCTCTGATTCTGCCCCCATCCCCCTTCTCCTTTGGAAACGCCTAAAGCTTTCACATATTTTTGGCCTAGAGCCTCCAAATTTAGTAGTGTCAAGATAGGTAGTGAAGTTTTCCAAAAAACTGGCATCAAAAATTTGGATGCCACGCCCACACCTTCCGCCCCCACCCCCCAAGTTGTTAAAACGGTTAGGAATGTAGATGGTTTTGTACAAAAATGCAGAAGGAAGCATCTGACCCCATAAAGTATTATATTATTGATCAGCATCAACAGCCAAGTCGATATAGCCATGTCCGTCCGCCTGTCTGTATGAACGCGTCGATCTCAGAGAGTACAAGAGCTAGGGACTTCCAGATTTTGAATATAAAGTTCTCATATACCATGAGCGGAACAAGTTTGTTTTAAATTATCGATAACTATTCTGGTTTCCGATATACACATGGAATCGATAGCAAAAAACTCGAATTTGACACATCCAAAAAGTTCTTTACTGGTATCAAAGTAAACGTCCGACTGCACTTTTAATGGTTTTTTCTTAATTGACATAATGGTAACGATAGAACTTTTCTGAAAAGTTTTTTTTCTTAACGTGTTTATCTTTAACTTTTATCAATTATTAATCATTTTGTATGTTATAATATAAAGAGGGCCTGACAAGGGTTAAAAAACATTCTTACTGCCGTTTCGTTCATTCTCACTGCACCAAGTACGTTTCACTCGCAGTTATTGTTAGCATAAGCTAAGGACTTGCTTTTTGCCGACGAGACCACCTTATACTTATTTCATCATGAGACAGACACCGTTTTTACACGTCTTCTTTTTGAATTTTTTAAACACGACCGAAACCAAATGCATTTGTGCAGGGCTCTAATACATACATACTGCTCAAATTGAGAAAGATTGAAACGGGGGAAATCACCCAAACGCATCAGCCAGACCATGATACAATTATACTAAGTAGCGTAATGCAGTCGACGCGCTGCCTTATAAAAATGAGAACATAAGAGCGAGAGAGCGAGAGCAAGAGAGTAATGAATTTGTGTATACGCTTTTGTCGTTACACAGAAATATGTACGTGCATGCATATGTATTTGTAAGTTGTTTGTTGGAACTAAGACCAGAATGATTAAATTAAAGTTACAAAGGCAATAAATCTTTTTAATAATATTTGTATTTGTTGTATATTCTTATAATAAAATTTTTAACAGTTTTTTGTTCCCAACTATTTTTTGTTTTTGCTTCTTATCTCTAATTTTTTTGTTTAAATACTTAATTCTAAAAAATATTCTACATACACAACAGAAAAATTCGTGCGTGGAGATGCTTCGCTTACAACGCTCGCCTCGAGACTGAATATAAGGCAGTGAAAAATGAGAGCGCGCGACTGCGTTACGCTACCTAGTATAATTGTATCATGAGCCAGACGACTCGTAAGACGTTTTAAAAGTACCTGTGGACAAACCGGTTTATATGCTGAATAATGACACCACACTTTAAATATATGTACATACATTTCTTTAAAGTTAAGTTGAAGTGTACTACTACTCTTTTTAAGTTTAATTTAAGTTGTTGATGATAATATAAACAGATAATTAAAGGAAAACAAATCCTTTGGTATCAATGTACAAAAACCTTTTTACAAGGTAAATTTCTTATGACGGCAGCGTATTAAAGTTACAAAACTTTTGATGCTTGGTAAAAAAGAAGTGTTTAAACTCTCAGGAACATACCAATTTAATTTACTTATAAACCTCTTAAATAATAATTATCGAGATCTTTTGAGTATATTAATTTTTAACTTTGATTTTGATCACATATGTCTTTTCATCCCTGTCTTTCTTTGTTAGTAAACCTTTTTCTTTTTACTGTGTAAACTGCTAGACTTGGCTTTGCTTGCCCACAAAATTTGGATTTAATCAGAAAGAGATACACAACGCCTTTAATCCTTATCGTACTAATCGTATAAAGCCTAAAATACGTACATTATCGTGCATACTTAATAAATAAACTGACTGATAAGGCCATCGGATATTCGAATTCTTAATGAAATACAACTAACTTTTTTTAGCTTCCTTGAAATCGGCCAGGCAAAACAAGAAAAAACAATCGAAGTTAAGTTTTGTGATAGTATTTACTTATGTGACCTTTATTATTTAGAGTGTGCAGTTGACATTATATGAATAGTTACAGGTTTCCAGCTTTTGATCCCAGTACAACCCGTCTCCACAGTTCATGACCACCTCACACTCGCACTGGCAGACCGCATATTCGCTGCAGCTGGTCAGAGAAGGTAGAAGGGTGCCCTCGCGTTCACCCAGACAGCGACCGTTGCTTTCACAGGAGATGCCTGAAGGTCCGGCGTTTGGACCCGATGGTGGTGAGTGCTCCCAAATGCAGGGAACATTCTGAGGATAATCACATAATTTGGCCTTGGAGTCGTACAGTAGATTGTTGGGGCACTGCTGTTCCACTGCACAATTAAAGTTGCACTTGTAGAACTTATTGCAAACGCCCTCAATGGGAAGGAGGGTACCCTCCAGCTGACCCTGACAAGCTGTGCTGGTGTTGTTGCATATGACCTCTGGAACATAGCCCTCGGCATAGTCGCACTGATCCGAAGTGGCATTATAAACAAGGCCATCAGGACAGATAACACTGCCTCTGCCGCTGTTTGAGCCCGTTGTCCTATCCCAGTCACATACCTGAGCCGTCTCATTGAATTTTGTATTTGCATCGCAGGGCATTGCAATAGGACATTGGCACTGACAAACGAAGTATCCATTGGAGTCGGGATTGGCAAACATTCTGCCGTCCCGCTGTCCAGCGCATACGCTCTGATCGCTACAGCTCGTGCCTGAAGGACCAACTAATTCACCACTTGTATCTGTGTCGGCTGGCTTGCAGTCTACATCCCAGACATAGTTGCACTGATTTATTTTTGGGTCAAAGTACAAGCCACTGGGGCAAGTTATCTCCTGGCAGCAGCCGTGACTACATTGAATAAACCTTGTGCAGACCCCATTTATGGCCAGCATGGCACCATCCGGCTTGTCAATACAGTCCGTGCGTGGATCGCTGCAGTAAGAAGGCACTTCGCCGCCCGGAGGCCCGTCATCGGACGGGTCCGTGTTGAAGGTGCTCTCATTAGTGGTGCTTTCCATGGGTAACGTCTCGGTTACGCCCGCATCAGAGCTGCTGGTCGCATCGCTGGGCTTTGTTGATTCGACATCTGGTGGACAGGGCGTTGTCGTTTGATCAATATCATCAATAGGGCACTCTTCTGCACAGCAAGTGCAGACGCAGTCGCCATCGGTGTTGGCCAAATCAAATAGCGACAGACTACTGCATTCGGCACGCCACTGGAAATCACATTCGCCCAACTTTGCATTGAAGTGTAGGCCACGTGGACAGTGGCGAATTTCAGCGACTTCTCTCTCCTGGCAAAGAACAAACCGACTGCAGTCCTGTGTAAGAGGCAATCGCGTTCCATCCGCTTCGTCTGCACAAATATCCGTCCATTGTGCGATTGCGGACTGGGTTACAATGAGCAACAGCAACCCAGTGAAGGCTAGTGTTCATATAATTTGTGAATGGTTTCTTATTATCGATTATAAAGAAAGTTCTGTACTCACAAATTTTTTTAATTTTACACATTTTCTTGGTATTCCTATATCAGCTGAACTTCGATCACAACTAATACACCATCTAGGCAGTTCAAGAGCATTTATGGAAGTGGAAAAAATTGGCAACGAGTATGTATAGTATATCAAATCGGTAGTCAATCTTTTTTGATAATGCCAATAACCGTATTTATCTCTTGATTAATTCACCAACTCTACCTGCTATCGCAGCCGCTCGCGCTGTGTGCATCGTTTGTGTGTAATTACGCACATGTTTCGGATTCGGTGCCCCTTATCGTACTATAAATATGCATAGGTATGTGAGCTAGTTCCTGAGTTCGAGCCGTACTTGTGTGAAATGCCCATTGTTAGAAATGCCGACACTCAAAACGTTAACATTAGTTAATTTATGTTCTTTCACGCCGATAAGACATCTCCAGAATGGCATGATTGGCATCAGGCGGCTGCTCAAAACAGTTTGCAGAACTTATTAAACGACTGCGTTATATTTCCATCATCCATTTTTAGAAAGAAATCCTTAAAAAATTGTTATATACCGTTGTCTCAACTGACTGACTGACTGCTATCAATGCGCAGCCCAGACAGTAAGACAAAGGTATTATGTATATTTTTCATTTAAAAACCAGCCCAATTTGATAATGTAAAAATTTAATCTTGCATTATTCTGAACTCTCAATCTTACACAATTTCAAGCTGACAGCCTAGTATCAGAAATTAACAGTTAAATATGTATTGGTGACTCTTGGTGGTGACTCAGTAGGTTTTAGACTCTTAACTTTAGAGTTTAAAAGAAAAGGGCGTTCATAAAGAAACTCACAAAAATGTTTATTTGTATGCGGGAAAGTATGCAACAAAAAATACATATTTGCAAAATAAGCATTAAAATAACTTGATAAACAAATGTATTTTTTGTAAAGCATACTTTTACATTATGGTACATTTGTTACTGTTAGGCCCAATTTCTCAATGTCCGGTTAGTCAACTTATTCTAAGTTTAGTCGAAATTGAGTTTCTCAATGTTCGGTTAGCACTTACTTATCCGATGCATGGAGGTCCGATTACTACTTCCCAGCAGGCAAACACCTCCGTTTTTAGCGAGCGTCTCGTACGTTTCTCGTATTAAATGTAATCGATGATGACATTTTTTATATCGCAAGGACTCAAATGAATACAACAGTTCTGGACCGTCAAAAAGTATTCATATAAATAGGTAAGTACAAACAGCAAACTAATTTTTAAATATATATGTTAATATAAATTGTTTAATTTTATTTAAAAAGAACCATGGATATGAAACTGGAAGCTTTTGGAGCAACGGCTACAGTGAGAGTATAAATTCCCAACCAGCCTTTCACAACATTCGAAGACTTCTACGAGCTTGAGAAAAAAAATTCTGAATGAAACTTTTGTAAGTATATATTTCATTTGTAACTAAATGTGTTCTTTATTTTGCCTTTGATTAGGTGAATGAATTGTACTCCTCTGGCGAGAAATCTTTGATGACAACCAGGCGAGCCAGCACTCTTGGCGCGGGACTGATTTAAAAAACATTCGAAGTAAGTGAATTGTATATTTATATTGTATTCAGAAAATAATACGATTCTTATACTTTTTTACAGATGCGTTCACGAAAAACTTTTCCCAGGAGGATGTTAGATGAGTTGGTGATGAAAATTGTGAAATGTAAAGAACAAATTTTTACTATAATTAAATTACATATAAATTAAAAAATATTAATCAAAATTAAATTAAAATTAAAAGGTAATTTTTAGTATCGCCAATTGAATCATTTTGAATACGTTCTCGAGCCAATTTTCGAACCATTCTCATACCATAAACCGGTCCGTTTTCACATGTCCATTTTCGACATCTTTTCGATTCGGAAACGGATCCGATCGCAACTATCGCTAACGAAGTTACAAAGTGTCGTTCACTTCAGTTTCGAAAGACAAGTTCGAGAAATTGTTGAAAACGGACCCTATTCTCGAAACCGATTGCCCGCTTTATACCGATGCTAAGTCCCGATATACAAATATCAATACAATCATCGAAGGCACAGAACAAATTAGTGTTCACACTGGCACAAAAGTGCGTAGCTTAATACAAGTGAGCAGCAGCTGCTTTATTTTGATTTCGCTGATGGAAAATAATTATATTAAAGAAAAATATGACTTCAAGCAATCTTTTGGAATTATTATGTTCAATGGAGCAGAATAATGCAATGTTGACAAAATGCATGAATATGGCGGGGGAAAGGGTTTGGCACATAGGACTTCTGTAAAGTCACATGCTCCCTACTAACTTGACTAATAATCCTATATCACGAATTTTATGTCAAGTGAGCGAGGATTGCTCCCCATAAAAAGTCAGAGCTGGTGTACCAGGGCTCTTGGCCCAGTTCTGTACATCTCTGAACAACGCTATGCCTGTCTCATCGGACCCAAGACTGCTGACAGCCACCTACGCGACCACACTGGCAAATGATGTCTCGGCTCAAACGGCCTCAGATCTTATACAACTGCAGCTGAACACAATAAAAAGTGGAACATTATGGTTAACCGAAATCAACACACACAACTTTCGCCCTAAGAAGAGGACTATGCCCACCGGTACACTTGGATGGCTACAATACAAAAGCGTCACAGCCAAATATCTGGGACTGACACTGGACAGAAGATTAACCTGGAGACCACACATTGACACAAAAAGAAAACAGCTACATCAAATTAAAGAAGCATCTTTGGATTCTGGAAGAGATCTCCAATGAGGCTTCGTGTCAAACTTGTTATAAAGTCATTCTCAAACCATCTGGACCTATGGCATATCCCTCTGGCATGCTAGTGTTAGTAACCGCAACGTTATTCAAAAGTTTCAAAACAAAGCCCTCAGAACTATATCGAATGCTCACATTTACCACACAAACAGGGATATCCACAATGAGTTAGCGATTCCTTGCGTAAACGAGATCGCAAGGCACAGCAAAGCCTACGTCGATCGTTTGGAAAGGCACGTCAACCCGCTTGCTATTAATTTTAAGACAGCACCCGCTGGATCTGCCTTCCTCCTCCCCCCCTCCCCCCCCCCTCCCCCTCCCCCTCCATCTCAACCAAGCTTTAAAAGACACGCTCTTATATTGTTAAAGTATTCATTATAACTAATGTCTTTAGGATAGATTGCAAATATATAACAAAAAAAAAAAAAAAAAAAAATGTTTTCAATTAATTTTTTTTTTTGTATACCGTCTTTTGAATTAGTGGTGATAGTTGAGAACGATATACGAAAATGGGCAGTTCCTTTTGAGTCAATCGAATGTATTAGTTACATACATTGAATACACGCAACTGCATCCAAACTAAACTCAACTTTTTGTCACCACTAGGCCCCTATGCTATTTGTATGGGCAAGAAGCTGCTTTTTGGCATTTAACGCAAAACGCAACCGTAATGTGAACACCATATAAGTCCTAGGCAGTTCAAGTTTGTTATCGATTTTCGACAACTCTTTCCGTTTCCGATATAACATAGAAATCTTGTCACAGATGCATACAGATAGTGACTGTAATGTGGCGTTTATACTACAGCGAGTTTGCTATCGATATCGTCATCGACGCAATAACGCAGAATTGGTGTTCACACTGGCACAAAAAGTGCGTTATGCGTTATACGTGAAGTTAGCAGCAGCTGCTTTGTTTTGATTTCGGTGATACGGAAAATTTTTATTAAAATATAATTATAAAATGAATTCAAACAATCTCTTTGATTGTTTATGTGCAATGGAGCAAAACAATGCAATGTTGGCAGAAAAATGCATGAATCTGGCGGGGACGTCTACAGCAACATTTGCTTTGCTAGATGACCCAGGACGCCGTCGTAGCATTTGGACACTTGTGAGAAAAAATTTATTCATGCCAATAACTTTATTAACATAATATTGTTTTTCTTAAAATATCCCAAGCAATATGGATTTTTGGGAGAGTGACGTTCCAAATAATTCGGACGCATTTTAAGGGAACTTCCGAAGGAAGCATTTGATATCCTGGTTGGTCGTCTCACAGGTCTGAAAAGCACTTCTTTGCGTTTGCAGGCCATTAAAAAAACGGATGCTATAGCCTGTACACTTAGGATCGTCTGCAGAGTATCGCACGTGGAAGATTGGTTTAAAGCATTTGTATGCTCTATTTCTGCCGGGAAGTTATTATCAGACTTGCTATGACTATCTCCGGCAAATTTTAACACAGGAAAAAAAAATTGTGTTAAAGGGTTTGAAGACCTTGGTTTTCCACAATGCTTTGGGGCTATTGGTAAGATATTTACAAATGCTATTATAAACAAAGTTTAAGTTTATATCGCCCATAGATGGCTGCCACATTGAAGTGCACCAAAGTCTGAGCATGCCGGGACTACCGCAACTACAAGGGTTGGTATTCCACGTGCTATTTGCCTAGTTGACTATCGGTAGATTATATTCATTTCGTATTTAAAATCTTGAATATTACAATACTCGTTTATGTCAACAGTTATAGATTCACCTCATTATTGTGAAGATGCCATGACTCGAGAACTTCGCACCTCAAATCGAAGCTTATGAGCACGGACTGGATGGCGTATTAATTCTTGGAGATTCGGCATTTAAATTTTCCAGAAACGTTATGAAGCCCTACCCATTTTCCATAAACAACACCACAGCAACGTGCCTTTAACTATAACTTATCGAGACAGGCGTGTGGTGGAGAACGCGTTTGGCCATCTCAAGGCTCGCTTTCGGAGGATTGGGAAAGGATTGGACAACCGTATTGACAAAACTTTTCAAATAATTGCTTGCTGCACATGGGAATGTTCAACCGGAGTTTGAAGTTTTCCTGGGGAATATGAATGCTAGTGCCGAAGCAGTTCGTCAAGCTTTAGCAATAGAGTTTTTGAAATAATAATGATAATTAAATAAACAATTAAAATTTATACCATTATTTTTAATTTTATTTTAAACTACTCCGCATGACGGGTTCTAAGGATATTCAAAACTTCTTTCTGGAACTTGGCAGAATCTTCCGCCAATTGCTTAATAACAGCCAATTTTCCCTCCTCAATGGCAACTAGTTTAGCCGAGTTGTCAACCCGCCGTCGCTTTGCCCCAGAACATGACGGCTCGGTCATCGAGTTGTCGCTGCAGCTCGGCTCCTCTTCAATTAACCGCGAGAAATCTGTAAGAATTGTATTATACAATATTAAATATATGCAATAGTTTTAGTTCAATATATTACCTAGGCTATCGGCTATGGGATGGAAGTGCACAGTGTCCTTCTTGTTAAGTGCTCTGGCCACGCTCTCAAAATACTCCCATGTAGACGGCGTGCCACCGGAAGGTCCTACCTTTGCACATTCAGCCCTATAAATACATTCATGTAAATAAGCAATTAACATAAGTTTATCAAAAAGCTGTTATTTCTTTTTAAACTTGCCTGTATTTTTTCATCAGATTTTCCACCTTGTTTTTATTTCATTGTGCGATGGTCCATAGTCTTTCAATTTTCTCCGCCATTTCCTTATAAATGTGGGAGTTCTTTCTGGCTCCCCGAAACCCATCAATATTATCTTCCCAAAGCTCTATAAGCGCTTTCGTTGCGGCAGTCGACCACAAAAATCTCTTATCATAGCCTGTAATTGAGTTAAAATGTTTTAAACATACATATTAATATTAAAAAAAAACAATTGCTTACCATTTTGTTGCGACATGTTACCAATGAATTTTTTTTTTTTTGTATGCCGGCTAATTTTTTTTTTTTTTGTTTTCCGGCAAGCCGTTTTTGAATAAGTGGTGATAGTTGAGAACGATATACGAAAATGGGCAGTTCCTTTTGAGTCAATCGAATGTATTAGTTACATACATTGAATACACGCAACTGCATCCAAACTAAACTCAACTTTTTGTCACCACTAGGCCCCTATGCTATTTGTATTGGGAAAGAAGCTGCTTGTTGGCATTTAACGCAAAACGCAAAACGCAACCGTAGTGTGAACACCATATAACTGCGTCAATTACAAGGTTCAGGGTGTCTCCAATTCCAGATATCTCGACTAGAGCCTTCTTACCTGTTTTTATACTTTGATACCGAAGGTCTCATAGTATATTGGTTTTGTGCAATGTCCGTCATGGTGTCTGTCCGTCTGTCCGTATGAACGCAACTTTTTTCGACACCCGTAAAGCTAGAGACTTGAAACTTTGCAATTATGTTTGTCTATAGGCGAGACAGATAAAGTGTCAAGATTGGGCTGCCTCGCCTACTAGGAGGCTGGGAAATCGATAAATTCGATAACAGAAAACCGATAAAACCAAATATTTCTCACATTCTTACAGCTAGAGTTACCAAATTTTGCACGCAGATAGCTAGTCATGTCCCTGAAAAAACTGCATCAAAATTTTGGATGCCACGCCCACTCCTTCCGCCCCCATCATCCCTGCTCCTTGAAATTGGAAACGCCTATAGTTTTCACATTTTTTGAGCTAGAGCCACCAAATTTTGTGTCAAGATAGGTACTGACGTTCCCCATCAAACGCCCCCTGATTCCGCCCCCATCCCCCCTTCACCATGAAATTGGAAACGGCTATAGTTTTCACATTTTTTGGGCTAGAGCCACCAAATTTTGTGTGAAGATAGATATTGACGTTCGCCATCAAAACTTGGGTGCCACGCCCCCTGATTCCGCCCCCATCCCCCCATTCTACTTGAAATTGGAAACGCCTATAGTTTTCACATTTTTCGAGCTAGTGTCACCAAATTTGGTAGGAAGATATATGGTGACATCTTCAGAAGGTCTGCATCAAAAATTAGGATGCCACGCCCACCTCTGCCCCCACTATTTAAAATCGGAAATTTCGATATCTCTTATAGTTTTTAAGCTAGAGCCCGTAAATTGGGTAGAAAGATAAAGGAGCATCTACCAAAGATCTGCATCAAAATTTTGATGCCACGCCCACTAAGCCACCCGCCTTATAAAATCGGAATCGGCTATATCTTTAATAGATTTTGAGCCCTAAACTTGGTAGGAAGATAAATGTGACAGTTAAAAACATTTGATACAAAAGTTTGGATACCACGCCTACCTCTGTCGCCCACCTTTTAAATTTGAGAGCTAAGTTATCTTCCACAGTTTTTGAGCTAAAGTCACCAAATTTGGTAACATGATAGCTGGCGATGTTTACCACATGGGCCTCTCCCTTCGCCCCTGCATTCCAGATATCTCGACTAGAGCCTTCTTACCTGTTTTTTTTTTTTCAGTTAGATCATTTGACAGATCAAACATATTTTTATATGCAAGATCTGAAGTTGGGTCTAAATATATGTACACAAATTTAGTGCTACTATGAAATGTTGCATTCCAGATGCTTTAACTTTAATGTTCTCAAATCGGTCAAATTTGTTCATAGGTATTTGAGAATTGTCTACTTAAATAGCCATCAATGAAAACTAATATGCATCAAAGAACCTTAGCCGTTAGTGTAGCTTTAATAACAATTTAACAGTAAGTGATATTTTTACTATAAAGGCACATAACAAATGCACAGACAGAGCAGTTGTCAGACACAGAAAAAAATCGTTGGATTGCGTACATACATTTGTACATATGACATGTACTGTTAGATTGAAATAATTGTGCACCTTGATGCACAAAAGACTGCGGTGACAGGCTTCCTGCTTTGGGTCGAGTTAGATGGGATCCGCTTGAAACTGAAACCAAAACAATTCTAATTATTTCATAAAAACATACGCCTAGGTACGCTTGAATTAAATTACCAAAGTGAAAAATAGCATTTAAACGAAGTAAAGAAAAGAAGTGCAACAAATGTGCAATGCCAAAGCTTTCGATTGGTCCACGGAAGGCAGACTTGGGCTTATGGGTGTACATTACATGGTACAACCGACTAAGTGTGCATATACATAATGTACATACATATAAGCAAACACAGACACACTTTAGGGTCGAACTTACTCTGTGTGCGGTAGGTGGCTAAGGTAGTAAGCTATAAGGGAAAAGCAAAAGACAGAAATACGAGTTGATCGACAGTCGCTCACACATGAACATGTGTGGAAGACATGCACACGGTCTATTGTAAAAATCTTCTCAGGTGTAACAGGTTTCTCAGATTTAAACAGAGGTTGGGACTGTGCCGCACACAGTCGTCTGTGACTCTCGCTAGAATCGTAATCACTCGGGATTGTGATCGCGTACGGAATAAGGAGCAAAGAGACTGAACCCTTTGATGCACCAGCCAGTTCAAATTGAAGAACTGAGATCGATTGGTGCTTAGATATCGTCCAAGAATAATTTATTTCAATTCTAGCACCATTCGAAATCAGTGCTTTGTATTGGAACCGATCAGCGGCGCATTCAAATAAATGATTAAAGTGATTAACCTAAAAGTGATTCAAAAATGTTACTATCATATATTGAACACAGTGAATTGATTCTACTAACTATAAGAGCATGCACATACATATACCTTTTTATAAGTGTGGGCTAAAAGTGAGGAACGCGATCATGATGGAAGCCGTTAAAGTGCAACCGATGTAAACAGTACCTTACATGAAAGGCATTTTTATACCAGGCGGCTTATATTAAAAGCACATTATGTTTTATAAAAAAAAATACATATGTCAATGGTGTTTGTTTATTTCAGTGAGTGACTGGTTTGCTTGTTAAGCTTGCTTATCAGATTTTAAGGCATATGTACTGACTTAAAAATTGACATATTTACACTTGTTGTTAGAGTTGGCACCAATTTGAAAATAATTATACCGATCTTATCATTTAGCGACACGCATAAATCTAAATGAGCTACCAACAAATCAGTGCTAAGTATTATTCACAGCCTTCGAATACTGAAGTTGTGAAATTCCCACTGATTTTCTCCAGCTGACTTTAAATTCACTCAAAATAAGAACATGTTTTCAAGCTCGTGCCAGGCCAAATTTGTTCAAGGTCATGTTGTGCCTAGAATAACTTGTACAGTTATTAGCAAAAACTTTCACAAGCAATAACGCTGTGTGTCAAATATCGGGCATACAGATGGCATGGCGCAACCTTAGCTGATAGCTCAGCAGTGTGGCATGTCGAATCTTATCTGAAGTGAAACCGTAATTGCTTTCTTAATATATAACCAGCTCTCAGTTTTGTGTCACACAAATCTGTGAGTAAGGCACACTATCTAGTTTGTCGTCTTGTAATGCCCATTGAGTATAAAATGGCAAATTCCAAATGACAGGCAGCTAGTCGGTTTGGATTTTAATAACAGACAAGACGTTCAAATGATGCAAGGTTCCTGAAACTAATTCTGATCAATGTGTGATATATGATAATAATAATAACTGTTTGGTCTTTGCAGGAAACTATGTGAGTGTCCTGCTGCTGGTATTGGCTGCCCAGCTGCAGGTCAGCTTTCAAACGGAGTATCTGAGCAGCGGTAAAGATATTTGCCGACTTTTTGCCGATGGCACAAAGATACGTAAGCCAGGCTACTGCGATCGCTGGATTGTCTGCAAGAACTCTGTGAGCACAGAGGGCGGCAAATGCGAGGGTACTACTCCATTTTTCAACCTGGCCAAAAACAGCTGTTATAAGTCACTCGAGACCACAGATACTTACTGCAAGGAACCGTGTACGTCGAAGACCCAGGGCTACGTCGGAGACACTTTCAACTGTGCCAATTGGTACTACTGCGACAAGGCTAACCGTTTGAGCAGTGGTGTTTGTGCCAACGGCATGCACTTTGACCAGACCAAGCAGGTTTGCGCCTATCCCAAGGATGTCGAGTGCAATGCCAAGTTTGAGATTTGCCAAATTGCGCCCACTGGAGTTCAGGTAAAGGACGAGCTCAACTGCAGCACGTATATTACTTGCAAGGCTGGTAAGCCTACACAAAACCCTTGCGGTTCTGGACTCTATTACGATGTGACAACAAAAAAGTGTATCAAGAAGGCGTTAGTCAAATGCGATAGGCATCCGTTGCCGGAAGAGGTGTGCGGCTCAAAGAAGCTGGCAAAACGAAATAAATTCGTTTCCGACGGCGCTACTTGTCGCGGCTATTTCTACTGTCGTGATTTGGGCTCCGGAGTGCCGGATCCTGACCCTGAGTGGCATCAGTGCCCCCTTACTACCTTCTTCAATGAGGAACTAGAACTTTGTCAGGACAAGAGCGCTCGGAAGTGCTCTGAGGATCGTTGCGACGGACGAGACAGTGGCTATGAGCTAGCGGAGATTAAGGGCTGCCAGAATTTTTATGAGTGTGAGAATGGCGCAGAGAAAACACCTTTCAAGTGCGACGATAACATGTACTTCGACATGCATACTGAGAATTGTACAACGGAGCCAAAGCATTATGGTATTTGTAGTTGAACTTTATTCAAAAAATAAATTTTTATAAACTTTGAACTAATTTTATTCATTTTTCAAGACAATTTAACAATTTAAGTTGGGTGTTACGAATTCCATTAATGTGATATAATGAACCAAAAAATAAAAAAACTTTAAGTGCAGAAATTTGTCTCTTTGTTTTTTTTTAAGCTTCATCAACAATAAATGCTTTCAACATTAAGTACTGAGCCAAGCTGTAGAAGGTATAGTCGGTAGCCGTTACTGTATCTTATTAAAATGTAAATGTATTTTAAAAATACATAAAGGGCTGTTACCAAAAACGCTTGAAAATCCATAGACCAATTAACTAACCATAGACCAATTAACATCAAAATTGGTAACCAGAATTGTTCATGTTAAGGCCCTGTAAACAAAAACGCAAGACGCAAAAACCACTTTCCCTTTAACGAAACTTATCTGGTTTCGTTTTGATTTTGGCTTCGTTGTTTATTTTTCGTGTTTGCCGCCATATTTGAGCTGGTGCGTTTTGCTTATGCCCAGCTGATTGTGTATTGTTCTGGGCATACACACCGCACAGAGAATATGTATGTATGGACGCACAATGAACAGCGTATATGGCAATGAAGTGTATTGTATTATGAAATAAATTGCATTATGAAATTAATATTAGTTGTGTATTTAAATGCATGTTTTAAAGCACATTAAATTATAGTTTATTTTAAGTAAAACGATAATTTATGTTTCGGTAATCATTATACCATTTTAATAAATTTCTTAATATTCATAACAATATAGAAGGAGTATAAATTCAAAATTAACATTAATGCATGCAACAATGTATTAATTAATAAAAATGTTACAATTATCCATTACATCGAACACAAAATAACACCAACCTCAAGTCATCAACCTGCAAGAGCGGTCATGGCGCAGTTGGCTAGGTGGTTATTTGTAAAATATTTTTATCACCCAAGTTCATCCCCCAGACAAATTAATCAAACTCTTTTTTTTTCCTTTCTTATTTTTTGCATTTTTATTTTTAAATATATAGTACATTCGTTTTTTATATTCAAATATTAATATAATTATTTATTTTAAAATAAAAAACGGCTGCTGACTTTCAAATCGTAGTCGTGGTCTGGCCCGTCTTTGTGTGTATGCATGTGTCTGTAGGTCAGGCTCGTGTTTGTGTGTATGCATGTGTAATACACATTGTGTATGTGGACAACAACAATAAGAAAACGTAACAAGGCAGCTAAAGTAGCAGTTGCTGACATTTAAAACTGCACAGATTTAAAATACCCTATGTCACAATAATAAGTTATTGTCTATAAAACCACAAATATAAGCTTAGTATATAAAGATAAGTATTTGAAAGAATAGTACGTTTTTTTACATGTTATTTTAAATTTCACATTAAGATATATAAACCACATTTAATTAGTTATAAGTGCCCTTCCTTATGGCCAAAACACATTTTAAAAATATCATAATTAATTATATTGCGTTTATCTATTTAATAACGCAAAGTTTAAATAAAGTCGAGCTACCCTCCCTTGCTAGGGTAGCAGCCACCAGATTCAAGCAAAAGTCTAAAATTGCCAAACTGAAGTTCTGTAACAACAACAAGAAAAATGAAGTAAGGCAACGTCTAATTATGTCTTACGCATTGCACACTTTGCAAACACAACAAAAGACTAAAAAACCATGGCCGACATATATTTTTTGTCCACCTTATCCAGCACCAGCTGATGGTAAACAAACCTACAGAGTAGATAGGCAAGAAGTTCTTTCGTTAAGTGTTGCTTCCCCTCAACCGAGCTGATTTTCAGCGATTTTCATTTTCTGTTAAACTTACCGGCGCTTATTTCCAATCTATGTAAAGTTTATTAATCTATGATTTGTCTATGTGCACTCATAGACAAATAAACCTAACATAGATATGGAATAAGCGCCGGTAACTTTAAATGACAAAGAAAAACGCTGAAAACCAGCTCGGTTGAGGAAAAGTAACACCTAACGAAAAAACTGCTTGCTTATCTAATGTTCAGGTTTGTTTACGATCAGCTGGTGCTGGATAAATGGATAAGGCTGGATAGTAAACAAAAGTCGGCCATTATTTTTTTTGGCTTTTGTTTTGATTGCAAATGGTGCGATGCGTAAGACATAATTAAACGTTGCCTTCCTTCATTTCTCTTGTTGTTGTTACAGAAATTGTATTTTGCAATTTCAGAGTTTTGCTTCAATCTGGATGCTGCTACCCTAGATAGGAGGGTAGTATAACTTTGCATGAACTTTGCGCAATTGAATAAATAAACACGAGATACCTAAATATGGTGTACATAATATGTGCTTACTTGTGTTTTGGCAATTAGTAAGCGCGTTTCTAATTAAATAAACATAGTAAATATGACTTAATGTACAGCTTTAACTAACGCTTAAATTATCGTTATTTGGTATTTAAATACTTATCTAAATTTATTAAATTGCCAAACACTAATAAATACACTCCTTATAAACAACCAATCCGATATAGCCATGTGCATCCGTCTGTCTTTATGTATGGTTCGCTTTAAATATAAGGTAAAGGGCATCTCCTAGTCAAGATTTTTATACCCCGAACCCATGAAATGGGTAAAAGGGGTATAATGGTTTTGTGCAAAAGTATGTAACAGGCAGAAGGAAGCTTTTCCGACCCTATAAAGTATATATATTCTTGATCAGCATCAACAGCCGAGTCGATATAGCCATGTCCGTCTGTCCGTCTGTCTGTATGTATGAACGCGTCGATCTCAGAGACTATAAGACCTAGAGACTTCAGATTTTGCACTTAAGCTCATCTAAGTCCTAGGCAGTACAAGTTTGTTTCCGATTTTCGATAACTATTTCCGTTTCCAATATACACATGTGATCGATTACAAAAATTTCTCAAATTTGGAAAATGTAAAAATGGGGGTTGAAATAATGGGTAACGATAGAACTTTTCTTAAAATTTCATCGAAATCGGTTGAGAAACACCAGAGATATGGAAGATTGAAGTTTAGTCACAGATGCATACAGACAATGACTGTACGCGTTATGTACAGGGTTCGGGGTATCTCCTAGTCGGGAAATCTCGACTAGAGCCTTCTTACTTGTTCTGACTAGAACATTCATGGCTTGGTTTTACTCTCGATGGGTACACACTAGAGAGCTGCATGAATGGCAAAAAAACGGCATTCGAGTATACAATGCGTAAAATGGATTGAGTGATATTGAGTACTTTGACAAAATTGTATAGGTGAACGCAGTGCGCTGGCAACGTACGCAGTCGCAACACATCCAAACGTCAGGGCACGGATCAAATAAATGAAAATATCACCAAAAATGTGTGCACTGAGCGAAGTGATATATGCACAAAAATATGACAATTTAATTTGCTAGCGCATCGTTGACTTTTTTGCCTATGCACGCATTGTCTAAGATGCAGGTCTACAGTATTTTTATAAGTGCACACACAGAACCCTTTTTTTAGCTGCTTGTGCTTCGCGCTGACGGGGCGACGCTTGCGATCAGATTCTTGGTCAGTTGGGCCGTGCATATATATATAAGCGTAATTTCTCTAGGCCCACGACCTGAATGGAATCAATACAAATGAGTGGAATCAGTCTGCGCTTTAGTATGTTTTGCGTTTTCTACTCATAGTATTCAACTTCAATGTCATGAATTATGATGAATATTAGTATCGACACATGCTACTATTCATATTCACCCATATTATGTTTTGTTTTCCACTCATTCTACGCTATTCAACTCGAATACATTCTATTAAATTACAGTTGTGAATGGATTTATGCAGCTCTCTAGTACACACAAAGACCATACACTCTCTAGACTGGACAAGTTTGCATGCAAACAACCGTTAAACGCAAGCAGTAAACGACAAAGCTAATCGTCGCCGCATACAATTTTCAAGCAGAGCAAAAATTGAGATGCTTGTCCAGTCTAGAGAGTGTATGGTCTTTGGTACACACATGCAAGTACACTAAAATGTTACAATAACAACACACACGCTGTGCCCGATCATATTCCTACATACTATGCATACTATGCGCCGTTCTTGTATGTATGCACATGTGTACTCGCTTTTCTTGTTGCGTTTTGCCTATTGCTTCATTCCGCTTGCTGCTGCCTAACACAAGAGGGTAGTATAGACTAAAGTTAACTTTTCGTTAATAAATAACTAAAAGCAAGCTATATAGCTTTAATTACAAACACACATATAATAAATTGTCTAAATCTTGAGAATAAATAGTTAGAGAATATATACATGTGATTTCATGGACTATAACTGAATATTGGGACACAGGGTATTTTTTCTTTGTGCAATTTGTGCGTCTAGTTGTGCTTTGCCTTTTTTCGATGCATTTATGTATGTGTTCGCTCGCGATCAAGAATGATAGAGACCAGATTGCGACATCCGAGTGTGTTCCCGTTATAATACGTCATTGGTTTCATTTGAAGAGTTGCCACCGTATAACGTTTTTCTTACAAAAATTTAGGCCATACAAATTATAAGCAAAACGAGTGAATTTTATGTTGTTTGGTAACCCTGAAAGAAACACTAAATGAAGTGCACAGTGGGCGGTTGCAGTCAAAGACAGAAAACAAAGTGCATATAATTTGTAAATTAATTAGGACATGGAATTTTTTATGTAGGTTTTGGTTGCTATATTTGATATAAATAACAATAGCTAAGACTTTTATGAGATAATTCATGAACTAAGTACTATTAAAATATAATATTAACGGCTTGTGTGCCACAATCGCAACTCTAGTTCCCGACTAGAAAATACCCTGAACATATACTTAATGCGTATAGTCATTTTTTGTGTATTATGTGACTTAACTTCAGTCTTCGATATCTATGCTGTTTCTCAACCGATTTCGATGAATGATAACTTGTCATAGATTTTCAATATTTTGTATTAAGTGATAGTCGCCAAGATCGATGTGTTCATTCAGATGGACAGACAGGTCAAGAATATATATACTTAATGGGGTCAGAGCTGCTTACTTCCGCCTGTTACATACTTTTGTACACAACCACTATACCCTTTTTTCGCATAAAGAAACAGACCCAGCTCGCAAGAATAAGCAAAACAGCAAAATTCAATGCAAACGCTGTGTGCTCAAATGCATACATACTATGAGATGTGTTTGTATGTATGCATGTCAGCGCTAATACATCTCAAAGCGAAATTCATTAACAGCTATCAATAATCAAAACAAAACAATGGTAAAAACAAATCAGAAGTGGCGGGACGTCGCGGATAGTCAGCATAGCAGCCAGAATCAAAACAAACACAGCTGATCGTCGTTGAGGTTTAAAGCAGTGTTTCGTTAACATAGACACTCATAGACCAACTAAATAACAAGACTGGAAATAAGCACTCCGTAAGTAGCTAACATCTGGATGGGAGTGCCAACAGGGAAAATGAAATTATTCGTTCAGTTGTTTCGTCGCCGGTGACAACCAGCGGCCATTATTGTTTGATTTTGTTTTGATTGCAAAGTGTGCGATGTGCCGACAAAGATGGTTTGTTGCCCACTTCATTTCTCTTGTTGTTGTCGCAGAAATTGAGTTTTGCAATTTTAGACTTTGCTTGAATTTGGTGCTGCTACCTAGCAAGGAAGGGTAGTTTGACTTTATTTAAACTTGCGTTATTAAATAGATAAACCAATATACTTAATATGATATTTTTAAAATGTGTTTTCATAAGGAAAGTCACTTATAACTAATTAAATGTAATTTATATATCATAATGTGAAATTTAAAATAACATTTAAAAACGTACTATGCTATTAAATACTTATCTTTCTATACAAATCTTATATTTGGGTTTTATAGAGAATAACTAATTATTGTGACATAGGGTATTTTAACTCGTGCAGCTTTAAATGTCAGCAACTGCTACTTTACTGCCTGTTGCGTTTTCTTATTCTTATTCTGCATACACAAAACAACTAGGCTACGTTTGCGTTTTCTTCGCCTAGGTGTCCACAACATCATGCATACACAAAGACGGGCCAGACTACGCTTTGAAAGTCAGCCGCCGTTTTTATTTTAAAGTAAATAATTGTATATAATATTATAATATTTATATAAAACACGAATGTACTATATATTTCAAAATAAAAATGCAAAAAAAAGAAAGAAAAAGTTTGATTAATTTGGCTGGGGTTGAACTCGGATCATAAAAATTTTACAAACAAGCATATAGCCAACTGCGCCACGACCGCTCTTGCAGGTGGATGACTTGAGGTTGGTCTTATTTTGTGTTCGATGCAATGGAACACAAAAGAAATCAAATCAAAAACAAAAGTTTTCGCGCGTTAGAATAAGTGCATAAAGGAAAATAAATTAAAATTGCGCCTTTTAATGCATTTTGTTACTTTGTGCTGACGATTGAAGCAATAAGTTCAAATCTAAAGCGATTTTACAAAAGTGCTATTAAAATCAGTTTTATTACAACTAAAACCCCACATATTTATTATTATTATTTTATCAACTTTAATTGTTAAATCCATTTAAAAATGGAAAATAAGTGCAAACGAGTGCGTTTCAAAAAAAGGAAATATTTATATTATAAAAATATCGAACCCGGTGTTGAACCCGGGTCGAAGAAGTGCAGCCGTTAAAGCAAAACATTTAAAACGTAAAAATATTGCTTTCCGCCGGCAAATTATTTTTTACTGAATATAAACTATAATTATATATTATATTATTATATTATAATACACAACTTAGGCCAATAAACATACTATTAATTTCATAGCGCAATTTATTTGATAATTCAATACATTTCATATACGCTGCTCATTCATTCTGTGTTCGTCCATGCATATGCACACATACATATACTCTGTGTCGTGTGTGAGAGCAATACACAAACACGAACCAAAAATAAACACGAAGCCCAGTCAAAACAAAAGGCAAGTTTCGTTAAAGGGAGTGGTTTTTCGGTCTTGCGTTTTGTTTACAGGGCCTTAACATGAACAACTCTGGTTACCAATCTTGATGTTAATTGGTCTATGGATAGACACTGATGTCAAATCAGCTTTTTTCCCGTAAAAAATTAGCAATAATAAGCGGGAAATCTGACTTTTTTCTGTTGAAAGATCAGCTTTTTCTGGATTTTTTTACACCAAATTTATACGCATTTTGTTTACTGCATCGTGGTTCTTCGTTTTTAATATGGGGTAATGGTTAAAGAAATCATAAATCAAAACAAACGGGTGGGTGGCAGTTTTGTTTATTATTTATTATATTAAACACGTAAATTTTTGTTGCTATCTCTTATTCGTTTAGAAGTGCCAATTTTTAAAGTCCCAAGAAGCTTCATACAAATTTTGTACAATGGGTTCCTAAATCACAATGAATGAAAAATCCATAGAACTCAAAAAAATTTTGTGATATTTAAAGAAATTAATGAATTAATTATTAAAAAATAGCATCAACTTTTTTTTACGCTTTTTTCTAATTATTTGCGCTTTTTGTTCTCATTTAAAGCTAAAAACATCTTCACATCAAAAGTTGACATCATTGGTATGAACTCTTACATAAATGAAGAATCCATTGATTTTAATGAAATTGATGAAATGTTTGACGAATATAATGAGTAAATGATTAAAAAACCGTCAGCTTTTTTTCCGCTTTTTTGGTCTGAAATAAAGCCAAAAACAGCTTTTCTTCGTCCCCAAAAGTTGACATCAGTGAACATAGACGAGCTGGTTTTCAAGCGTTTTTGGTAACAGCCCCTTAACAGCAACGTTTCTTATTACATATCTATGTTAGAATTATTAATCTATGGTGTGCACTGTAAACAAAGCAGTTCGGCAAAGCAGTGCGAAACTGCGTCGTACCGAAAGCTCGCTGCTATAGTAAAATTTTACTTTGAGGAGAGCAAAAGCTTGCGTTTCAAAAAAGTAAAACGTTACAAAACGACAACATATAATTGTTAATTTTAAAAACTTAAAACTAACTAACGCAACTGTCTCCGCATTCTCACACCTGTTCCTTTTTATGTATGTTGAAATTTTTCGCTTGTTTATTAAAAATGTAAAACAGATTTTGTTCTGAATCAAAAAACTTTACCATACAGTTTTGTTATTATACAAACGGAAAGCAAAAAGTTTAGATATCATAAACATACTAAATACATTTCAAAACAATTTAAAAAAATGCACTCGAACAGTTAACACGAAGTTAACGACGAGCGGATGCATTTTTTTTTAGAGAAATAATCACTAAACATTAAAATTGTTTTACACTGACCCAATGCGTTCTGGGCATTTCGAAGGTCTCACCCTCCGTATGCAATTCCTGTCAGGATGCCATGGCAACGATTCGTTTAGGGAATGGGGCATGGTGCTGTTTGTTGTCAGACGGAAGATGCTCCAACTCCGATGCAGCAGAGGGTGTTAAAACTCCCATTTTGGAGAGTGAAGTACTCAGTTTTGCAGGACTGCAAGGCTTCTGCAAAATTTCGCTTTTTGCCATGTAGAGACTTTTGTTGTAGTTTTTTATAGACCTCGATGTGACATGAACAGCCACCTGGAACAAAGGCCAAAATAAAAAAAAAATCAATTGAACGTGGGAGTGTGTTAGTAAGGCTAATTGACTTGGGTTTCTGTTTGGTTTAAATAATTCGAGAAGGAAAATAATTACTTTGATTATTTATTTTTTTATTGCTAAAAAAAAAAAAAAAAAATTCAATAAAACATCGTAGTAAATTAAAAGGAATATATTATAAACATGTCGAAAACCAATACAGTTGTTCGATCTGGTCAAAGTTTTAGCTCGATAGCTCAAAAACTAACAAAATAGTTAAGAAAAAAAGCAGACGGAATGAATATAATGGCGTGGTCTTGAATGCTTCTTTCTTTGCGTAATACATTTCATGACACTTTTCTTACCTTTTACTTTACTCAATAACTAGAGTATCTGCGAGTCGTGCACTTTTGGTCACGTCTTCCTGTTACTTCCCTGTGGTCAAGCTACGATGAATGTTGGTTAATACAAAGAACTGTAACACAAATACTCACTTAAACAAGCAAGAAGTCTCTAGTCAAGATTTCCCGACTAGGAAATACCCTGAACCCGATACCTCACGCGTTCAGTCTTTGTTTGGGTGGATCAGTGACTAAACTTCTGACTTCGATAGCTCTGGTGTTTTCCAGGCCATTTCGATGAAACTTTCACATATTTTTTTTTATTTTCGATCAAGTGAACACATTTTACATTTTCCAAATTAAAGATGTTTTTGTTATCTATTACGTGTGTGTATCGGAAACAGAAACAGCTATCGATTAGTAGTACTGCTTAAGACTAAGATAGGATTTTTTTTTTCAAATTTTGAGTCTTTAGCTCTAATAGTCTTTAAGATCGACGCGTTCATACATACAGACAGACGGACATGGCTGTATCGATTCAGCTTTTGATGCAGACCAAGAAAGGTTCTAATGTGATTTATCTTTTGGAAGTCGCGTCAGTATTTGTATTAGAAATCGAAAATGTAGACCATCAACTTTCCAATTACAACTTACAAAACAACAAGAGCTTTAAATCGGAAATAAAAACAGTTATCTTGTCATCAAGTTATGAGTTCACAACTTAAACACACAATAGCTTAAAATTATTATTATTAGCTTAAATTGTGTTATATATAACATTAGCTTCTGAAAAGTACCTATTTACAATTGTTTGTTGATTCAAATAAACACTTGCTCAATGCATAAGTAGTGCTATTATTTTTACCGCCGGTTCTTAGCACTTTTCCCAATATAAATACTATTAATTATTATTAATCGATTAATATATCAAAAAAAAACTCATGCACTACGTTTAGTGAAAATACTTAGCATTATAAAAATAAATACTTTCTAAACAAAATATTAGTTTTGTCGTCGATAAAAACAAGTGCCAAAGTATTGTTTGCCTAATATACGCCATGCTCTTTCGAGAATGTTAGAAAGTTATAGAGGAGACTGCCACCCACTTTTCGGTGGATCTGAGCCTGCTGCACCCTCGTTGGTTTCGCTGACGTTAGTGGCGTCACGTACGCCGCACGCTGTCGTCTGCCATTTTGGGTTTTCCTGCAGGAAGCTTGCATATTTAACTTGCT
Organism: Scaptomyza hsui; assembly: GCA_018152825.1. NCBI lineage: Eukaryota > Metazoa > Arthropoda > Insecta > Diptera > Drosophilidae > Scaptomyza > Scaptomyza hsui. The sequence goes on along the minus strand of JAECXO010000307.1, from coordinate 11,981,392 downwards.
CCGTGTTGAAATTATTGTTGTTGCTGTTGTCGTTGCTCTGTCTATGTGCGGGCATCTGTCTGTGCTATGTGCACTGTGTTCGGTGTTTGATGTTCTGTGTGCTATGTGCTGTGTGCTGTGTGCTGTGTGCTGTGTTCTGGTGCCCCAACTCTTCACTTTTATCGATTGAAATGTGTCTCAGGCTGTGAAATACAGGTCATTGATCTGCTCGTGCCATCTCGTTTCGTTTGGATAAGGAGTGCATTGAGCAGCCTGCACCGGGTAGTAGCTAGGTGGAGCCTTTGTCGGCTTCTTTTTTTGTTGGTACGAAACATTAAGTCTATTAGCATGCAGCATGCTGATAAATAAAGTTTGCAAGAAAAGAAAAGTTTTTCAAACTTTTTGTTCTAGGATAAATAATATGCTAAAGGATTTGAACTAAAACCTAATTATCAAATTTATTTATATTGTCAAAACAAGTTAATTATATGCAAATGATAGATCGTTGGAACTAAAATTAAATAAATTTAAAAACAGTTGTTTTTCTAATTAAGTATTCTTCTAATTTTAAAGTGATAAAATAAAAGTGTCATATTTCTAATTAAGAAGTCACCCAATCGTTACTTAGATACAGATCTACCCAGGCCTTAAAAATTATATACGTATGATTAATGTTCGTAGAGAATCAACCACCAATTCAGTAACACAACAACAAAGGCCAACCCAATAAAGTCTGTCCCAGTCGCTATTGCAGTCGCAGTTGCTTCGCTTCCTTGTCGCACGGATGCCGTGTTAGACAAAAGAGACGGTCCAGGACGCAATTGTAGACGAGGACGAGGACGAGGACGTGGACGTGGACGAGGACAAGGGCAACGCTGTGCCGACGAGTGGCGACGATAACGAAATCGTTTTTAGCTTTGGGGTAGTGGAACATGCAGCGAGTGGGGCGCGCTTGATGTCATGTTGGGCAAACTGTACCAAAAGTGCGCAATGAAATTCGCCAAGGCAGCTAGCAGACGGGGCGGCCACTAGACCAGGCCCAAACCACACCAAACCAAACCAACCCAGCCCAGCACAGCACAGCACAGCCCAGCTCAACCCAGTCCAGACAGTAGTAGAAAGAGAAACCAACTGCGACTTATGGCCCAGGATGTGTTTGCCAAAGTTGTAGCTGTCAGCATTTATTTTGAGGGTTGCACTCCGCTCGGAAAATGTGAATTAAAACAACTAAAAAACAAAAAACCAACACACACAGAGCAACAAAAAAAAAAAACGTGGAGACGTCTGTTAGCCAGAGCCAGTGTGGTTCAATGACCAAATGCCGCCGATGGTATCGCTGTATATGAATTGTCCGCACCTACCCAAAACCCAACGCCACAACGGCGGCTCTAATGTGACTAAGGAAAACTCTCGTGGCTGTGGCGAATGCGCAAACGAGTTGCAAGGTCGATGAACGCTGTTACAGTTGCAGTCTATGTTGCTTGTCGCTGTTGTTGTTGTTGTTGTTTTTTGTTGTTGTTGCTCTATGTTGCTTGTTCTATGCCTTTCTGTTTCAACAATTGCAGCTAGAGACGAAGCAGAAGAAGATGAAGCTGTAGCTAAAGCGCAGTTAATACTATCTAGCATTTCTTGCCAAACACGTTTTGGCAAAAGGCACGCATAATTTGTGGTTAAATTTGTTAAAATTGTCTGGCAACGCCAGCGCAGTAATCAATCAAATTAAGTCATGGATCTGAAATCGTTCCTCATATTATGTAACATTTATGAAACGATAATATTGTTAAAAGCATTCAAAGCTTCGCGGTCAATGCAGTTGAAACAACAGTTGAAATGTGGAAGAGCGCATGCGTCGTCGGGAACGCTCCCTAGCTAGCATAACCATAGGATAATGGCCTTTGGAGTCGCTCGTTGATATTATAATCGCTGGCATCGCTGCTCCAAACGAAGCATTGCACAAAAGAGACATTGCCAGCGTTGTTAAGAGCTCCCCGCTCACTCTCACTTGAACCGCATGGAGGCGCTTCAGGCATTGACACTGAATGTGCCTCTGCCTCTGCTTGTGCCTCTGCTTGTGTTAGTGCTTGTGATTGTGCCTGTGGTAATGGTAATGGCAATGGCAATGGCCATGGCACTCAATATGCATCTCGTGCGTTCGTTCGTTGTGTGCCACACACAGACACACCTTGCCTGACCCAACTATTTACCATTGCATTATGGCATGGCAGCAAAAAAAAATAATACTTATGTAAGAAAACTGTGCTTGTCTAAAAAATACTCTAACAAAATTTATATTTATAATCAAAGACATTAGTGGGTGTGGGTGTAAAATTGGCTTCAAAACTTCCTATGAAGGTATTTGAAGAAAGTCACCACTACAAAGAAAACAAGTAAGAAGACTCTAGTCGAGATTTCCCGACTAGGAGATACCCTGAACCCTATATTAAAAGCGCACTTCAACCAATTTCGATCATGACGTCGAGAATGTTAATGCAATTTCAATTTTTAATTCATTTGTATTGAGTTTCTAAAATACATTTCACATTTTCCAAATAGAAGATTTTATTGTATATCGAAACCGAAAAAATTAGCGATAATCGGTAACAAACTTATACTGCCTAGGGCTTAGATGAGCTTATATTAAAAATCTGAAGTCTCTAGGTCTTATAGTTTCTGAGATCGACTCGTATATATACTTTATAGGGTCGGAGATGATACCTTCTGCCTGTTACATACTTTTGCACAAAACTATTATACCCTTTTTACCCATTTCATGGGTTCAAGGGACAGATACGCACAAAACGGAAAAAACAATACTTATACCCTGCGAAAGCTTGTGAAAGAAAAGAAATGATGAACGGAAATCGGATCGGACCAGCTGTATTTAAGTTCTCGCAAAACGCGCTCAAAGTTTTATGCTATGCATTTTTTAAAAATCAAAACATCTTGAATTTAAAAAACTTGCAATGAGTGTTGGAAAGTATAGACAAAATAATGAAAGACTATAAAATTTACTTCGAAATATGTTGAATAGCATCGGAGATATTGAAGATTGAAGTTTAGTCATTTATTAGTAGGTGTAAACTAGAGGGCTAAGGGTATATCGGGTTTTCGACTAGGTCTATTAAGTTTTCAAATATAGCTTTAAGACAATTTAAAACAAGTAAAAACGTTGCAGTCGGACGCAACCGAGGATGGGGGCGAAAGGAGTGGGCGTGGCATCCAAAATTTTGATGCAGTTTTTTCAGGAACGTGACTAGTTAACTTCGTGCAAAATTTGGTAACTCTAGCTTCAGGTTTTTAGTTATCGAATTTATCGAACTCCCAGCCTCCCAGTAGGCGTGGCACCCCAATCTTGACACTTTATCTGACTAGCCCATAGACAAACAAGTCTCAAGTCTCTAGCTTTACAAGTGTCGAAAAAAGTTTCGTTCATACGGACAGACGGACACCATGACGGAACATTGCACAAAACCAATATACTATGAGACCTTCGGTATCAAAGTATAAATATAGAAAAGATAATAACTTAATAACTTAATTTTGAAATCGGGAAATATAAATACAGTGCAACCATTTCCCTAAATACCCGACAGGCAAAATCTGCATGAAAGAGTATGAAAACTGTAAAATTGACAGAGCGTAAACTTTGCCATCGCGATCAGAAGAACAGTCAAATCATTCGACAGTCAGCACTCGATAAATATATTCCACGAGTACAACGTGTATGTGTAATTTATAATTCCCTTTTGTCCCTCGTCATTTAGATGGTTATCTCAAAAAAATGCATCCGTTTGCAGTTTCACTAAACGATGAAAAGTGCAACACAATTAAAATGAAAATCAACGAAAAGCGAAAACTTAATACATATAAGTTTGCCGGGATACACAGGGATTCACCAGACACACACACACACACACACACACTCACACAGATATACAAACACACTCGCACACGAATAGAACAATAACAGACTAACCTATTGTAAAGTGGGGAAAACGTACACACGAGTATTTTCATACACATGGACACGTGAGTGAGTGTGAGTGTATCATGCAGAAATATCTGTGTAAATACAGATTTACTGTTGGCAACAATTTTACAAAATGGCGTCTCAGCGTGACTATCTTGCCACTCGCTTTCTCCCCGCTCGCCCCATTTCCAAAAGCCTTTATGCAACCAAACACAAGTTTACACTGTGCGCAATGTCAGATGTTTTCTTTCTTTTCCTTTTTCTTTTTTTCGCATGTCTGTAGAAAACTCCAGAGCAGAAAAACGGAGCTAACAGCAGCAACAACAGCCACATCGACGTCCACAGAGCTGGCAGTGGCATTGCAAGTGCAGAGCGGAGCAGGTCAATGATACCAAAAGTTAACCCACACCAACAATGTCTGCGTTTCACTTGAGTAATTTTCACAAAAAAAAAAAAATAATAACAAAAAGCAAAACAACAACTGCCGCACCCTTCGGGCAAAATCCACCACCCACACTTCCACACCCCTTCTCATTGCAGCAGTTCCAACTCCAACTCCAGCTCCAGCTCCAACTCTAACTCCAGCTCCAGTGTCAAGTTTACAAACATGTACACATGTATGTATGTACATATGTATGTATGTATGCAAACATACTGAGCTGGTCATGAACTCCATTCTCCATTTTCAATGGCAGCCATAGGAGTCCCCGCAGAACCCTATCACAAAAGCTCTTTTATCTTTCGCATGTTTCATTTGTGCAGTGAAAGAGGGAGTCGAGTGAAAGAGGGAGCCAGGGAAAGGGAAACACAGAAAGAGAGGCAAAGAGAGAGCGTAAAAAGCGAATGCGGCACCTAACAACATATCTATGTACATATCTGGCAGTCATGCCAAACTCCCACTTAACCCACCCCCCCCCCCACACACACACTCACCACGCCACTCTCCACTGAGAACTGCACTGAGAACTGCGACGCCTCATGCATCATTTATTGCCTCCAACTCTTTTGTATCTTTTTATCTTTTTATTCGTTGCGCTGCTTTTTCCTGTGCAGCAGCAACAGCAACAACAACAACTACAACAACATGCCACGCCACAACTTGAACAACGCGGTGAAGGTCATTGCTACCAAAATTGTGTCTCCCTTTTGTCCTACTCTACTCTCGACTCAATTCGAATCGCATTCTCATTCGCAGAGCTGCAGACCAGAGCAAATACATACATATATATACACAAACACCGTCGGGTATGTGTGTGTATATGATTGTGTGTGTGTGTGTGTGTGTGTTTGTGTGCGCTTTTCTGCATTTAATCGTTAGCAACGACTACAATCCCCATGGTTTTGTGTATATACTGTATACAAACATACAGAGACACCATATCCGCATCTAAAGCGGAGCATGGGCTTAACACAGCGTTGCCAGACTGTCTTGTTATTTGTTTATTAATAACATTTAAGAGCTTAGGACGAATCGACCATTTAAGAAACAATTTAAGGATGATAGTGAGATATTATGCTAAAGAAACTATTTAACAAACCCTTGGAATTGATAATGAGATGACTATTAGGAACATGAATTACCGATAACGGTGGCAACACTTGGCACACGTCCTATTACAACATCTAGCTGATAGTCACAGTCTGAGCAAGCAAAAACTCGTTCGCTATTCGCGACCCGTTCCGCTCCCGTACCAAAACCAAACTGTGTCTGTGTCACTCAACCCACTAAACTTGCACACAATGCCATGGCGATGATGACGACGACGACGACGACGACGACGATGGCGATGGCGATGGCGATGACGAAGTCGAACTCGAACTGTGTGGCGCATTCGTGTTTGCTGGCGTCGCTCAGCGTCGCTACCTTCTCATACTCCACGCTGTTGCTCAGTTGCATGCAACGTTTTCAGCTCAACGCAGCTCTAGTACGTCAGTCCCTGCTCCCTGCTCCCTGCTCCCTATTCTCCGGTTCGGTCTCTCCACGCAACGTGGGTTGATGTTGACTCTATGCGCTCTTTTCAGCTTGCTGGTGTTGGGTTCAATGTCTGGTGGTTGACCTACCCGTACCAGACTTTCCGCAGGACGTGTTTGCTGCTTAACTTTGCTTGCTGCTGCATTTTGAGCATTTGCTGTTGACTCATTGCATTGCACTAAAACCACCGCCCACCAACTACTATAGCCCGCCACCATCTGCATCTGTGTGACAAGTGAAAACTAAAAACAAAAATGAGAAAGATAATTTTCCGATGTCTGCTCTAAAGTAAAAGTTGTGCAACTGAATAAGAGCGGTTCTCTATGTTATGTACTATATATATTTACGGGCAGGGGGTTGTACTGTTGCACTACACAATGTTGTAATGGTGTTGCTGTTTGATGGCATCTTGCTGTCCAGACAACAGCTCATAAGAATATTCGCTTAATAGTTTGATTTGATTAGCTTCTATCTGGGGTTTGGAGGACGCTGAGACGCTCAAGAGTTCTTCAATTGACCGTGGGCATGGCATCTAGAATTCAGCAAGCATATTCTTCAAGTATTCCATTTTATTACTGTGCATGTTATCCAACTGGTTTTCCATTTTACTCGCTTGGCCAGTTTTCCACGCGCGCCGTCCCCACCTGGCGATGGAAAGAAAAGCCAACAAACCGCACTCGAAACTATTAGAAGATTCAAGGCTAAGGCTGCATGTCTAAGGCTAAGGTCATTGCCATGCAACGTTGCTTCTCAAATACCCTGTACCTCTGACTACAAGTGGTATATTAGTGAAAACAAACCACATTCACATTTGACTTCTTGTCTTTCTAAAAGAAAAATCTCCTCTACCATGAAGAGTTAACCTTTCTTAGTTAGTTGTTTGTTTCGCAGTTTTGTTGAACAAGCAGAGTTCCCTAGGTATTCAACGTTCTTGACTGCGATTTAACAATTAATTGTTCTATCAATGCATTTTGCATTTCGCATGCAACTTGGAAAACTAGTTTTTCACCATTGAGCTGGAAGACAAAAGCCAGTTACTATTATTTTGTTTTCAGGTAACTGGCAACTGGCAAGTGGCAACTGGAGACGAGCAGAGCAAGTTCTTAGAGTACCTGTTGTGTATTAGAGAAAGTTCTATGTGTGTGTCGCAATGTTGGCTATCAAGCGATTACATTGGAGAAAGTACTCGCTGTTGTAATAGAAGAAAGTACTGAAATCGTCATGTGCAATGCCAATTGGAACTATGTGCATGTAAGGTGAGTCACAGTTTTCACAGTTACAACTTGCAACCCTCAAAAATAAACGTCGAGCTCTGCTGGGTGGCTGGCTTTTTGCTGTTGCTGTTGTCGCGGTTGCTATTGTTGTTGCATTTGTTGTTTACCCAGGGCCAACAACCGCCAGCAAGTGGTACGATTGACAAATTACCCTGCAAAACTTCCATGCATATCATGCAGCCGGTGGGTGTAATTTTGACATGACCTGCTCAGACCTAGGTGCTCAACCCAGAGCTTCCGGAAAGTAAACGTGTGGGTTAAAAGAAAGGACCTCTTTGAAATAACTACCAAATTGACCACCAACAATGTTATTTTTATTATTTTGAAAAAGTATATATTAATTTTTTGATTATATGTGTAATGCATAGAAGAAAACGTCTCCGACCCCATAAAGTGTATATGTTCTTGATTAACATTGCGAGCTGAGTTGAATTCTAATCCCTCAGTTATAGAGCTCTCGAGCTGAAACTTTGGACGGTTAGATCATGGCTAAAAATTGGCCACATCGGACCTCTATATTATATAGCTGCCATACAAATACAAGACATATAATATGATTTAGGCCGAAAATAGCTTCCTCACTTGTTTCTGTTTTATTTTTTTTTAGTCGCTTAGTGTTATTTACTGTACTTCCACTGAGAGCGGCTTTAGAAATATTTTATTATACTCATAGGAAATGTCTTAACATTAAAGTTTTAAAAGTTAATTTGTTGACATATATGTATATATAAAATTATATTTAAGAAATTTGAGCTATTAATACAAATTTTCAGAAAACAAAAATCTATTCACCTATCTAAATAGGACCCATAACTGTATAAACTGAAAAATCTATTAGCACATCGCAAGGAATATGCAACCCTAATGCGAGTCCTTCCACTTATCTCGGTAACTAACGAACCACTTGCAAACAGAGTAAACAAAACAGTCGTCGTTTAGTCCGAGAGTGCAATTTATCCCCGTTTACACAAGCCAAACTTTCACTAATTTTGTTGGGGTGAGAGAAGTTGCATTTTTCTGCTGGCGTTAAATATAAAAAACCGCAAGGAATCTGCAACTAATATGAATTCACAGCCGCGTCCAGTTAGCCATCTTCATTTGCTTGTCAATTTGTATAAGTTTATTAAAGTTTATTATTCCTTTCATTCCCGATTCGCTTAAGAACGACTTCAAAACAATATAATAAGGATCCGTTAGGAAACAGAACAATAATTAAGTAAAGAAAATGAAAAACATTTTCTGCATTAGCATTGTGTTGCATTTATGTTCTACAATTATTGGCTCAATTTCGTTCAATTAACGTAAGCCTCTCCAACTTTCTTTTAACACATAACTTAGTTCTCGCACTTTAAAAACAAACACGTGATTCCGATGATTGTGAAGTTCATTCATTGTAGTAAATCTAAGAGAGCACATGACTAATGTGCCAAGTACAAAGGTCATGACGAACTTTGAACCTGTATTTAACCTGTGCTCATCGTCATTATCACTATCATCATTGGCATCAGGTGCAATGGACACACGATGTCGGCAGCGGCGCCTCCTAAGCCACAAAAGATTACTCATCCACACCACCCAATCCAAATGATTCACATTGTGCGCACCTTTTTGCCTTTATATAGACATAAAGCACAGCCAACAGGCACAACAAACGAATATACTTCGACATGTCCTGGCAAACACTAACGTGTTGGGAACTGGCTGTAAACTTTGGCTCCCAACGGCACCTAATGAGTCACTGACCGGGCGGTGCTCTGGTGTTTTCTGTGTTCTGTTTTCGTTTTGGGGGTGCGCATAAATAAAACAAAGTGGAGTCCTCCTGTTTCATTGAACTGCTGAACGATGACGACTGACGCATAGCATACATTTTTGGGCTGAAACATTTTAGCCCCAAAAACAGGTTCAGCATACGCATATTGACCTAATAATTGTCCCCATTTGTGTTCGCCTTTTCTATAGCCTCGTAAGAGTTGGGCAATATTTGTGTTATTTCTCTGACATGTCAAAGATGATTTTCATGAGCAAAAAAAAATTGTTATTTTGATATTGCAATTGGTTTATACCATCCAATCTGATTATCAGAGTCTAATGAAATAAAACTAAAGAAATTTGCAAGTAAAAAGGTTGATTGTTATTTGACATCTATAAAACTATAAAATTTGGATCAGACTTTCGCATAAAAAAGTGTTATTATTACAATATAGGAGTTTCCTATGTCATAATGATCACTGTACCATATGTTCAGAATATATTCAGGTACATTTGGTTAATTCTCTATTGAAACTTGGTGAACTTTTATTAGAAAAGAATAAGTATAATTTTTGTTGTATACACTAAATTTTTGAATGCTACATATGATTTGTGTATCTATTTTTGACGATTTAAATTTGTTTTTTTTTTTTCAGAAAACACAAACGTCAAAAAAAAATAGTTAAGCAATTGTCAATTGTTGATGGTCAGAGACCAATGCTAGACAACCCTCGCAACCCTGAAAATTAAGCTCGTCTGCCCAGCAGCCAGACTACAGCCCAATCTTTCCATCAACTTCCACGCCCGCTCAATGTCATTTGCAGCAGGCACCAGCTGCAGAAAACGGCACCGAGCTCAGCCAGCTCCCCGTCAAATCAGTCCTTGGCAATGAGAGTAAGAGCAGCGGGTACAAAAGAGGGAGAAGAAGGAGCAGAAGCACAAGCAGAAGAGGAGCTGAGCCATGTGTCCCTACTGCAAGAGCCGGCTAGTATGAACATACATACTATATGTACTAGTATGTTTGCAACGGTTTTTGTGCATGCGGAAATGCGCATGCTTGCGTGTCCTTGCCCTTGGTAGCGAGTCCTTTCTATGTAGCTATATAGCTGTATAGCTGTAGCTGTAGCTGTAGTGAGTGCCCCTGAAAACTGTTAACCTTCGTGCAGCGCAGGCAAGGGCTTCTGCAATGTGCAATGTACATCTTGGAACATGCGCGTTGCATCCACAACTCTTTCAAAGTACAGAGAGCAAGAGAGGGAACTAGAGAGCAAGTTGCATATCCGAGCTGCGAGTCATGCCACCAAACCTAACCTACAAAATGTTGATGGGGGTGTCGTCTGGCTGCCCCTGCTGCTGACTGGGGCGAATTTCATGGCTCTGTCATTGCCATTGACCATGATATTTAGCAAAACGTCAGCCAGTGGAGGTAAAATTCGGATAACCTTTTAACTTCACAGCGTTCAATGCAATGGCCTCACAATTCCCTTAGAGGTTACACACTCGCTGCAAGGATAGAAAGCTCATCTTACACATTTTTAAATAATTTTACTCAACAATGCGACCTTACAAATGGCATCCAAGAAGAAAATGCGTCTTAGCGCAAATCTTCCCCACAATTTGAGTACAATGCTTCGCTTCATTTCATTGCTTGAGGGTTGTAACTCCAGACAGACAACCTGGTCTGTAGTGTTGTCAAGACCCCACCCTATTTAAAATATGTGCAATTATATGTATATTTGTAATTTCAATTCTGCGACAACTCCAGGAATTCTATGCCAAACTTTGCAACCCCAAAAAAAAGCACACTATAAAGGCGCAGTGAAAAAAAAAACAACTGTTCCAGACGCAACCGAACCCAACAATACAACTATAAGTGTTGACATAGTTTGAGTACACCATAAAATACCCTTTATTCTTGTAATCCATGTTTATTATAAGAACATTAATCTACATTTACAGATTATAAATAAGTTACTTCAAATAACCTACTTATAGACTTAATTTACTTTTTCAGATAAAATATAAATTAAAAATAGATGAGTAGTACAATCTAATGACTATACATACGTAAACTTGCTTTTACTTGTAAACTATACTTGTAACGTATAAAAAAATATATATCAAATCAAATGTTTAACAGCAAAAAAAATTGTTGTTCAAGTACAAAAACACAAATCCGTTTAGTGGTTGAATTCCACTTGTAATATTAGATTTAAAAAAAAAAAACCTGGCTGACATACATACCACAACATCATTAAGCTTAAAATACAAGCATAAGCATACCCGTTTTAGTTATTGGCCCCAGGGTAGAATAACAGCGCAAATCTGGTGCCCAACACTTCCGTCCTCGTCGCCGTCGTCATCGGTCTCTTGTTCATTGCACCCCCAACGTATTGTACATTGACTTCTCTGGGCTACGCTTTGTTTTCTGCATTCGTCGACGGCAACGTCGTCGTTGGCAGCGACGTCAGCGTCACCAGAATGCGCTCTTGCTCTCAAAATTTCTCTCTCGTTCTCTCTCTCTCTCTCTCTCTCTCTCTCCCTGCTGCTGAGCAACATTCCCATACCACGACCTACCTTACCCACACCCGCAGTGCGCTTTCAGCTTTCTGCTTTGGGCTTTGGCTATTATTCCGTGCACAACTCCCGCCCCAGCCGATACTTAGGGCAGTGCATGGCAGGGCTGGGCAGGGCAGGGCAGGGCATGGCGGGGCGGGCGGTCTGGCTGTTTTGGTGATTGGCGATGGTTATGGTGATGGTGATGGTGATGGTGCTTTTGCTTGTGCTGTCGACGCAGTCGGCGCTGCTGCACAAATTCGCAGTACGTTTTCATATTGAAAGTAGAATTTTTCACTTTTGCAAAATTTGTGTCTCGTTTCAGTCGCGTTAACGACGTCATGTCGCACGTTTGCTCTGCATTTGGTGTGCTGCTCTTTCAGCGACCAGTTTTTAATTCTCCCAGACAAATCTGAGCTTGAAATGCGTTCCGAGTGTTATTTATCTCGGTCGGTCTAGACTCTAGAGAAAAGATTAACATTCATCTTTAACTTATTTGCATATCGGCCGAACTGTGCTTATCTTGTGTGTGTTTTAAAGTGATAATGATCATTGTGCTCTAAAAAGTGTGAATAAACATTGGATAACAAACTGAAAAGGAATAACACTAACAACAAAGTAAACACTCCCTTTTGGAATACAGTTTCAAGAATCTATCTTAAATGACCCATTCCTCGTCCCGATCGTTGTCTTTCAGTGTGACCTTTCACTCTCAGGATCATTTCAGTAGAGCTATCGCAATCGCCCCATAAACTGAAACGTTCATACATATTTACCTTCTTCTCATTAGGTTGTCTGCCCAAAATGTCTGACTCATTCCAGCCCAGCCCAGCCCAGCCCAAGATGGCGCCCACTTTTGCACAACTTCAAAACTCCAGACATTGCAACCCTCATTACGCCCCCAAACCTTCAATGTCTGGCTCCGAACAGGGCGGACTGCAACTCCAATTACCGACACAACCAACACCCCATCAAAAAATTCACCCAACTCCATTCAATCTCTTTTTGTCTGCTGCGCTTTAACAGTGCGCTGCTCGCTCAACTGTAGCGCCGCTGTAGACGCGCTGTTAAGCACTAGTGACACACACACACACACACACACACACACGTGCTAGCGAATGCGGCAGCGGCAACTGCTGTTTACCTTGCCTTGGTATTGGTGAACTTGACTGCTCTTTCATTCTCTCGCACTTTTTCCGCTTTGCGTTCTCACTCTCTGTATCTCTTGCTTTCTCACTCTCTCTCTCGCTCTCGATTTTTTTTGTTTTGCGTTTCTATTTCAAGTTCTTTTTCACTATGTGTGGATGTGGAGCGGCGTCGACAGCAATGAGCATTCAGTGTTAAGGTCAATACATTTGTTGTGTTTCTATTATGTACACACAGACGTCTGTGTATGTGTGTGTGAGTGTGTGTGTGTGTGTGTGTTTGTAGATGACTGCAACGAGACTACATCTGTGAGGTTGCATTTTGTTTGCTGATTACTTTGCTATTGAATTCTGTCACTGGCGCTTGTTTATGAGCACATTATTATTGCTCATATATCGTTGCGCTTTTTGTTTGGGGTCACACTGTGAATGACTCTGACTCGTGACAGCCTGACGTTTACGGAACCTTTCGTTACGCCCTTGAGCTGTATTTGGTATGTCGATTTCAACTAAGATATCAAATTAAAATGAAAATGTTGTCGGAGAAGAAAGTTAGTACGATTCCTTGACAGCACAACACGAACCTACCTCAAGGCACAACTCTCAGACGGTTTGCTACGCACATTTATCATACGCATTGTTGGGCGGAAGTTGACGCCCACTCAAACTCCAGCAACCCACAAAACAACCCCTTTTCAGTGTCAAACGCAACCCTCAGCTGAGGACAAATTTTCATGGCTGTCGAAACTCCGTCAAGTTTGTGAACCATACTCATCCCACAAATTGTTAACCCCCAACGAAACTTTGTTGGCTTTTTTTTTATTTTTTTTGTAAGGTTTGTGCGTGTTTGTCGTTCGCATGCTCATTCGCGTTTATTTTTGTTTATTTATGTTTTGCTTTTTGTATTCTTTACAGCTCCGCTTCCTTATCCGTAAGCGCTCTCTCGATTGCACACACACACACACACACACACAAAGCACTTGCCTCTCTCACTCTCTTTTTGCAGTCCAATAAACGGCTTCCTCGCTCTCTGACGTGCCCACTTTGCAGCACACAACACACACAACGACAGCGAACGGTTTTCACTTTCATTGTGCAGCTTATTCGCCCACTCACACACACACACACACTCACAGAAAATCAGACTCGCTCTCAGCAGGTTTGTGTTCTGCTCTCCTCTGTGCTGTTTTGTTCTGCTTCGTTCTTTTGTGGCCTGCAAGCTTTTGCAATTTTCAGTTTCAGTCAGAGAAAGTACGGCGCACGCAGCGGTTGCGAATTCTAAGCGCGTCTATCAAAACCAACTAAAACACACACTAAACATCTCCGTCGCTGATAAATTTTCTAATTTATTTATTGCCAAGTATTATTATTTGGCAAAATGTGCAACAATTATACGCTTGATAATACATAGGAATATAGTGACAAAAGTGTTGTAATATTCATGAAAAATTACCATCGTCATGCAAAGTGCAAAAGTGTTTCTTTCGGTAGTTTAACATTGAGCCCTTGTCTGTGCCTGTGCCTGTGCCTGTGCCGTGGCAGTGGCAGTGGCAGTGGCAGTGTCCTTGTCCTTGTGCAGCGCCCATCGGTCGAGCCGAACAGCTGTTGGTGTTGGATTATTTCTAGTCCTCGTGCTCGTCCTCGTCCTCGTCAACGTCCTCGACCACGTTCGCAATCCACAATCCGCGTCCGCGTCCTCGTCCACGTCCACGTCCTTGTCGCTGTTGCTGTTGCTGTTGCTTCTTCACCTTGCTCTTGAACGCAACCGTGCCGTCAACGTCAGTGTCAGCCTCATTGCCAGTGCCAGAGCCATCTTGGTGATTATATTGAGTTTTCGCAAACATTTCGGGATTATATCCACCCTTTCGCACCGACCGAACCCGCTCCACTCCGCCCCGCCCATTCCCAGCTGTTGCACGATACTAAATCAGAATTTTGAAACAGCTTGAAGCAGCTGTAAAGCTGCTGAGGAATCATATTTTGAATACAATGTGTTTTAACAAGTTATACTTATTGAATAAATGTGTGAATTATTCGCCAGGTACGAAGGTCAAATGTCAAACATTATAATAAGTGCTAAATACAAAGCCAAAAGGATACACACTCAATAAACGAGTTCCGAGAAAAAATAATACCTATAAAATAAAAGTGAACTAAGGGAGAAAATTAATAAGGAAAGCTCAAACTCCTTTCGAGATAATAATAATAAATAATCACACAACTAAAGCTACATGCATATATTTTTATAAAGCGGTTTATTTGTACAATACTAATTAGCAAGCAAAGTTAAAATTCAAACAAATTTAATACTCAGGTGAAAAGCAAATATGTTATAATACAATACAAAATAATAACCAGCAACTATCGCGTTGTGTTTCATGTGCAAAATATTTAACGTATACTTGTAAAACATATACATACATATATATATTTTTGGAGATAAATCAAACATATTTAAAAGTAATCTAAATCTTACAACTGAAGTTTACACATCAACGGAAATACGTTTTCGAAGGCAAGTTTTAATAACTAAAAATAATCAACTATTGCAACGTTATCAAACATACGGCTTTAATCGAATTATACATCAATACTTTAATTTATTCGCATCTATAAATAATAACAACAATATTTATAACAAACTCTACGATAATTATAAATAATGCATTGAATAGTGTTTATTTAATCATATTACTCAACGATTTTAATCATCATCAACTCATCAATCAAGCACACAATCAATCGGTCTCTTTATAATTCAAAAATGTAAGTGTTCTCAACCAAGATCCCAAAATATTGATGAACTACATTTTTGTGTTTCTCTTCCTTTTTAGATACTAAAAATACCTTCAACATACTCATATTCAAGGATCTGCTGTGGAGACAAAAAGTAACCGACAACAAGTATTATTAGTTAATAACATTAAGCCCCAAACATTCTCAATCCCAACAAGGCCTCATCAGATTTAGATCTATATAGCTCTGAAAGGTTTAAGGTTAAGGACAAACGAACTACGAATATTTAAAGGAAAACAAAAAAAAAACCACTTTGCAACTTGAAGGCTGATACAATTTTGATAATCCAACAAAAAGAAAATACTAAAATATATTTGCAACAAGTGTAAAGAAGAAGAGACTGATTTTAACAAACAAAGAAGGACAGAGATAGTACTCAGAGGCACAGAACAGAGGCAAAGAGAACGCAAAGTGATTTAGGATCAAATCCAATAAGCAAAACTTTCCATTAAAAACACACACAGACACAAATACAACACGCACATTTATATCTCTTGTGTGATTTCATTCAAATACGTAAAATCGAAACATGCTGAAGAAACTCAAGTGCATGGAGGCAGCAGCAGCAGCAGCAGCAGCTGCCGCCGCAGCCGCCAATGTTGCCACGCCGACGAGCACAAAGCTTATCAAAACCGAACCCATCGATTTTGAGATGCTGCATCTGGAGGAGCAGGAACGTCACCAGGCAGAACCAAGTAGCAGCAGCAGCAGCAGCAGCAGCAGTTGCAACAACAATGCTGCATCAGCTGTTGCAAGCAATACAGCACCGCAACGCTACACACACGTGCAGGTGCAGACTGTGCCACCCAGACAGCCCACTGGCCTGACAACGCCCGGTGGCACACAGAAGGTGATATTGACGCCACGCGTCGAGTATGTGCAACAGCCGCGTACAGTTAGCAACAACAACAGCAGCAACAACAACAAGCACATCTACACACAGAATGTGGGCAGCCCCAACAGCCACGAGCCACAAGTTGCAGCTGCACCACAAATCATAATAACGCGAACGCTGCAATCGAATCAGTCGCAATCGCATCTCTCTCGTCGTCACTCCGTCAGCCCCTCCTCCGCGCACTATCAGCAGCAGCAGCAGCAACGTCTCCCTGTGTCCAGTCAGGGGCACTCGCCACCCCCGCTGCACCATCAGCAGGAGGAGCAACAACTGGAGCAGCAGCAACGATCTGTGTCTCAGCAACATGTGCGTGTTATTCGCGATGGTCGCCTCTACGACGAGTCCCTGTCAATGTCCGGCAACGGCAATGGCAACGGCAACGTTTGCTCCTCCTCGGTTGCGCGTCGTCATTCCGTCTCGCCTCCTCCCCTGCATCATCATTCGCGTTCCGCGCCCGTCTCCCCCGTTATATGCAGACGCGCTGCCTACATTGAGCAGTCGTCGGCACATGTGCAATATCAGCAGCAGCAGCGTCAGACTCCACCACCAGCAACACCGCCGCCTCCACCAACAACAGCTCCACCAATTCTACAATCACCCCAACAACAACAACAACAACAGCAGCAACCACACCAGCAATTTATGGGTGGTGCGCCGCCCACAGCCGCTGCTCGTAAGTTTGTGGTCAGCACCAGCACGCGTCACGTCAACGTCATTGCTGCCAACCACTATCAACAACAACACCAGCAACAGCAACATCAGCAGCAACAGCAACATGTCATTACCAATGTCAGTTCGAGTAGTTCTGGTGCTTCCTCTTCATCTTCCTGCCCAGCAACTTCTTCGTCGTCATCGTCTTCGTCCTCGCACGTTTTTCGCACGCCCATCGTCTCCAGCAGCAGCAGCAGCAGCAATGGTTGTCAGCAACAGTTGACGGCACACCATCTTCACGGCCACAGCAGCAGCAGCAGCAACAACAGCAGCAATAACAACAACGTTGGCGGAAACGCAGCAATGCGCCCACCCCCTCCTCCGCCGCCTCCCAAGGTGAAGCATGCCACCAGCCTGGCTAACAGCAGCAACAACAACAGCAACAGCAGCAACATCAATAGCAGCAGCAGCAGCAGCAGCAGCAATGGAGAAGAGCCATCTAGCTCAATTCCTGATCTAGGTAAGTGCTAATTACCCTCAACACCTGTTTTCACTTCCTTGCCGCCCCAAAAGCTGACCATAACTAGCATCATGTACCATATATGTATATATATATGGCGGTTAAAAGTAACTGTAACCCGTTGACCCTGAACAAAAACACTTGTGTTCAATATAGTCGATAACTTGTCTGGTTCTAAAACACTAGACAACAAAAAACAATTTGTAAACAAAATGTTAATTTACGGCTGAAATGTGTATTAAAATCCAATCATGCTGTTCAATTTGATCCTTATATCCTGATGTTTGTAAAGTATTGTATTTATTATTTTTTATTTTATTGTTACTGACCTTAATCAGTGTTTGTTCGACAGTGTAAATCTAGTATTGTGTATTATGTAGCAAATCGAAAACGTTTGACATCTGAGTCAATCGGCAGCTTACTGAGCTGTTAAGTTGCTTTCACATACATACATGCTACGTATTTACGTAGGTTTATATATGTATATATGGATAAACTGGCATAATCAACTCTAAAACAAGTTTTGCACTAAAGCATATAACGGTTGATTTTACAGTTACAAAAGGTCAAATTACATACAACACTTTTCCTATTTGTAGGCGATCTAATACGAATATAATACGCATACAGATTACTCCTCGATCAATGTAAACTGTTGTGAACAATTTTGATACACTTGTTTGTCGCTACAAACAAAACAAACAAATAATAACATATTCATTTGGCTAATTTAATTGAATAAACATCGGATTAATGTCTAATCTGAATTACATTACATTGAAAATTTGCCTAAACTAAATATGAGTGTCAAACTGCAGTTAAATTGCTTTCATTCTGCATTTTATTTCAATTTAATTATCAATTTAAATTGCCTAACTTGATTTTTGTTTAATTTTTTTTGTCACTGTTTTTGGCTTTGTGTTTTTGTCAAGGTTGCGAATTTTTTGCTTGTGTGTTAATTTTGTATATACGATAATTTTTTTTTGCGTGTCTGTTCTTTTTTGTTTTCTTTTTTCAATTTTTGTTTTGTTTTTTATTTGTTTTTTTTTTGTGTTTTGTTGTTTTGACTGAAGCTTTTACCTTGAACTTCAACTGGAATAAACTTGGCGCGCTCAGCTTTCAATTCTGAATTCTCAGCAGCTATTTATAAGCAGCTGGTAACAGGGGTACTCGACTTGGACATACTCTAGATTATCAATAATGCTTAAAATCTTTTCAAAAATCATACGTTCAACTAACAACGCTAAAACAAAAGCTAACCTATTTTGATTGTGGACTAGTTCATGTGTAAATTTTTAGTTTTGCTGAACATTCTCTCACTTTTGAAAAGGTCCATCTAAGTCCGTTAAGGGTGTTCACTTGACCCCTGGCAAAGTGCAAAAGTTTACTACAAGCAGTGCAACTGTGCATTATCAGCTGATTTTTGTTTACATTTTGACTTCTAAATAATTTGGTATTTTCATCGGATTCCAATCTTTATTTGACACAACTTATCGTGGTTGGTGCTATTTGCTGTTGTGATGTTTGCATTTTGCCCCAATGCAATGATCAAGTGGATTGACTTATCAAACAAAATCTCAAACCATAGAAAATTTCGATAGTGATTCGATTGTCTTGTGTAGTGCTCGTACAGGGTATGTATGGAATATCCGCTGGGACGAAATGCGCCAAAATTTAATATACATATAAATGTATAAGAATTCAGCATACAATTAAATATTGCACTGCTTGCTACAAATTACGTATACGATCGCTATATATATATCAATATATATGTATGATTGTTTGTGTATAAACAAATGTTTGCTTTTATTTTTGTTGTGATTTGTTTTATACATATTTTTGTTTGTTTGAAAAAGCAAACGAAAAATTTGCATTGGTAATTGTATGGGGAATATCCGTTCGGTTGTCTGAATACGTGATCTGAAAATTAGGATACTTGTCCCGTCACACTTCAAATTTATAAAATAGAAGCTTATACACTACACTACACATAAATGGCCCGTCAAATGACTGATTTGATTTCATTCTTTTCCTTTTGTGTATCATACTGTCGCTTGGCTAATAAATAAATAAATAAACAAGTCTGGCGTTGTTGTTTGCCGCTTATTAAAAGTTAAACAAATAAAAGTCAAGGCCAACTTGGCTGCTGAGACCGATAAATAGATTTATGTGTGTCCCGTTTTTAAATGGGTCGATGGTGTGAAAGTGTTTGCCAATAAGTATATGTATGTTCAAATTCTCTTACCTGCCCTGCCGTCTGCCGCTCTCTGCCTCTCTCTCTCTCTTTCTGAATTACCATAGTTCGACTGCCTGGCTGTCTGCCTGCCTGCCAAAGCAAATTTTCAATGTCAATGTCACGCACACAAAAGCAAGACTTTGAAATCGAAATGTATCTGACTGCGACTCTTGGTGATAGATCTCAAACACTCTTCTTCCTTCTATCAGCAACTACTGTTCTCCCTCTCTCTCTCTCTCTCTCTCTTCGCTCTTTGTGTTTATATGTATTTAATTGTGTTGAATGTGTTTGTGTGTATAAAGCTTTGAAAGCATTTTGATTTTATTGTTGCTTTTCGGCGGAATTTCAACAATTGTCAACACAGTTGCATTCGCAGAATTGTCTAATACATTTAATAATAATAAATAATATATATATGAAATGTTCAATTACAGTCGAAATACTTTTAAGCGAACTTCTTTCTAATTAATTGGTAAAATTTCTGCATTAAATATGTTTTCATTAGTTCAGTGTTCAATGTTTCAAGCAGGTGATAAGATTGAAAGCCATATAAACAATTTATAAATAAAACAAACACTTGGAAATCTGTTGCATATTTATATTATTGAATATATGTATGCATGTACTATTTAGCGACATACGTAGAATGATTTCACGTACTGCGTTTTAATTAACTTTGAATCGACTTGTTAACAACAATTTGACATAGTTTCCGGTTCGTGCAATCCTCAGTAGCAACCTTGATGTTTGACAACCCTATTACATAGTGCTCTAACAGTTGTATAACAGTTAAACACTTGGTACGTTTGAGTGTAATGAATAATATGCGCTAAAAGTATACCTATATGTAGGCTCTAATAGTAAACAAATGCGAAATTTGCTAAGCACACAAAATACTATTCAAAGTATATATTAATAATGACCTATTCAAAGTGTTAGGAAAGCAAATTAGTAATCAAAGTGACCGGGGGAGGCCTTGAGATTATGCAAACGAAATGCACGTAGTTGTTATATTGTAGTATAAAATATTTTACAACTTTACAGTAGATTCAATTAGAATCTAATGACAATTGCAAGAAAGATCATTTCACTTTTATACTTTACTTTGCTTTACTTTACTTTACTTTGAAACAATCGTAACAAAGTTACGCCAGACGTTTGGAATATCAATGTTGTTAAGTAACCAGGTTATTAATATTAGCTGTATTGTTCAGATACAGTTAGCCGAATGCCAAGAAGCCCAGATACAAACCTGTTACTAAATACAACTACAATAACAACAACAAATAATAGCAGAAACACTCAAACAATTATATAATGAGCAATGTTTAAATACGCGAATAACAAGTGGGAGCGAAATACACAACAACAACAAAATAAGTAGTAGTAATAATAAAAGAGAGAGAGAGAGAGAGCAACAATAACAAAAACAAAACGAAGCACAAGGTCATCTGACGTCTGACGCGGTAAGCGGCATTAGAAGCGGAAGAGATATAGCAACAATAATAATACTTAAATGTATACGAGTAATACTAATAAAAGCAAAAGGCGGCTACAAAAATGTGACACACTGAAATCAACTCGTGCACACACAAACACCCAGACAGACAGACAGAGAGAGAGAGAGAGAGAGGGAGAGCGAAAGCAAGTGCAAGTATATGAGAAAGAGATGCAAGTGTATCTGTGTCTGCATATGACGGTGAGAAAGAGATAGAGAGGGACGCCAAGTGCAGGCGTAACGTTACGTTTAAAATCTAAAACATGTTCTGAGAAAGAGAGACAGACAGAGAGAGAGAGAGAGCGCTGTGACAAACTGTGACAATTAGCGAAAATCGAATTTGATTACAATTACAGCTATATACGTAGTTACAATGAACTTGAGATCCCTCAACAATCATCCTCCGTCTACGTCGTAATGTTTTTCCGCTCTCCCTCTCACTCTTTCGAGCTTGATGTTGTGTTGATTAACCGTTAGATGAGGCACATTTTTTTTTTAAATTCTCAACCAGTTAAATGCATGCGTGTGCAATTACCGAGGTTGGGTAACGGGAGCTTGCGACTAGGCCACCCAAGCAATGATTACGTTGACGAGGTCTTCTGTAATCCCAGGCATTGTACTACATACTACAATACAGTTTCATTTGATTTACTTGATATTGTTCCATGATTTAAACAACAACATTTACAGTGCAACTACATAGTACTAACTTTTCTTTGACACCATCGCCTGAAGGTCGCCACTGAGTCATTGTTGAAAAGTGTTTAATTTCCCTCTCTCTCTCTTTTTTATCCAATTGAGTCATCGCATATGAAGCTCGGTTCGGTTGATAGCCTCTAAATGGTCACGCAGTGTTCTATGTAAGCCGATGTTTTGATACATTTATGAAGAGACCGTCTCATTTCAAGATAATACAGAAGGTCAGACAGTTTAATAGAATTGTTGAAATACACTTGAGAGCACATATTTCATTTCAAACAACAGTTGATTGCCTTTCTATTTGAATTTTCATGTTCCCTATAAGAAAATGAACGCAAAAGGAAAACTGAAGTTAACCTCAGTTTACCCAGAAATAGTAGTTGATTGTTAATTGCATTTTATTTGATGTGGCTTGTGGTTCATCTTAGCAAAAATTCAATCTCTATCAGGGACATTAAGTTTTTAGCAGGAATATTATTTACCACCTTGGAGTTTATGCATTATCATCATTGACTATGCCCGCTTTCCCTACTGGCCCAAATAAACGCATTTAGGTCATCAGCCGGAAACGTCTTAATTACACTGAGAATAAGAAAGGCTCAAAAGTCAAATTGCATGATAAAAACTCATACACACACACATTGTGCATTCATGTTGAGATCTGGATTCGAGTCAAATAATTAAGCCAGACAACAGAGCAGAACAATAGAGCAGAAAGGGCAAGTTTGTTTTAGGTTTTTATTTGTATATAAACGTATGAATAAAGTGTAAGAGATAAAAAACATGGAATGGACAGACAAAGGTCTGATGGACTTAAATCGAAAAGATACCAAAAAAAAAAGAGAAGTAAATCTGTGCAGACGACGATTTTGAACTGTGCAAGAAAGACCTTGAACTTTAGTTAAACAGCATGCAGAGCAGTCAAGGGTGGGGAGGGGGAGTATAACATGCACAAGCAGTGAGCATAAAATCAGACTAAAGAAGCGCTAAATCAAACCGTCGCGGCCCCTGTTGAAAAGCCTGAGGTGCCCAATCACAATGTAGGGCAGCCAGACAAAGAAGAGGCAGAAGGAATTCTTCTGTCTGCTTATTAGCTGGATCAGCAAAACCAGAACTGGTTATACTCCCCACACACCAAGAGAGAGAGAGAGAGAGAGATGAGAGGGAGGGAGCCCCTTGGTGCATTGACCTAGAAGCAAAGTCGTTGGCTTCTTGATCCTCTTGATCGTATTGAAAAGGACTAGGGCGCTGGGCTTCGGCTTGGGCTTGGGCTGGGGCTGCTCAAACAATAAAACAACGCAAAGACCTTGATATTGTCAACGACTTGGCTGCTCTCCGCTCAAGTTTAAAAATACAAATCAGCGTGGAGCCTACTTACATACATACTTACACATGGCGTCACGCTTTGACTGCGCTTCTAGACAGGGACAGGCACATTAAGGGCAGAGACGTAGACAGAGACGCAAAACAGGCTCGCTATTTTTACCTCGCTTCATGTGCAACGCTATTTCTGTTCTCTCAACTCTACGAGTATTTTTCGCGCCTAAAAGCCTCAAGATTCCATGGCTGGATGCACTACAGCTCTCTTCGAGAGGAGCGCCCTTGACTTGGGTCAATAACATGGCAAGAGCAAGGGCAAGCAAGAACTCTTGGTGGTTCCAACACCACTTAGTGCTCATAACTTCAGATTTGAAATATTTCAACTTACAGATCCCTCTTCCGGTTTTCTAAAATGAATGAATGTTATCAACTAATCTATTCTTCTCTATCTACGATGTCTCTATTCGGTGATGATCACGTAATAAAATTTATTTAAGTTAACAGCAAGTGCAGAAATAAGAGGCTTTAAATATTGGAAACTTAAGATATAATGATAATCTATTATAGATGTATGTACATATATACTTTTAGATAGTATTGATTTGCGCGTTGTGTAGAAAAATAAAATGCTCATCCAGTTTATAAACCCTCTATGGATAAGGAAATGTTTTTCTAAGAGTGTAGCGTAATTTAATCAATAGATAGCTTACAATTTACATATTATTGCCATTCAAAAACAAACTCCTTATGAATTTTAAAGCTATAATATAATATTCACTTGAATTATGTACCTAAAATCACTTACATTATCTGCCTTGGATTGAATATTGAACAAAGTTCTGGCTTGGCACAGTAACCCACACAACGCAGTCGATTACCCGTCGATTAGGCACAAGTAGCAAACAGTTCAGTTATTTATGGGTGGTGCCACTGGTGAAATGTCAAGTGCCATGGCCCTGACCTGACCTCCAATTTACACTAGCCACCAACAACAACAACAGCAACAACAACAGCAACAAAAACAGTTGTGGGGCAAAGGCAACAATAACACATAGTCATACAAAGTGCCACAACACAGCTACCCCATCCCTCACCCCAACGGTTGTTGCAACCGAGTCGGAAGTCAGCGTAAGAAAATTTCATTGCCAACAAATTCACGTTCAATGTCAGGTTCATGCGCGTCAACCTAAAATGCAAATGCAAATTTGGATGCAAAGCGAATCACTGGACTAAGCCAAATACATACATACATATTTATGTGTGACGCTTTGTTGCTGTTCTAAGGTCATAGGCACTATAAAGCAGCGTACTATTAGGGGGCGTACACATGACCCTTGAGGTGTGTAAGTGTGTGTGGGTGTACGTGTATGTAAGTAAGAACTACTATCAAGTTCTTAAATTCTAGCCCAAGTTTTAGGGTTAATGGTGTGCTGAATGAAGGTCTTCATTACTTTCAAACGAATGTGCTAATTAAATTGAATTCATAATCATTTTACACTACCTTTGGCTGCTGCTGATTTCAAACGATTGATTTTGTGTGACGAATATAACTCTATGAGTGTTTTGTATATTACAAAAACGTATACATAATAAAATTACGTAGCCGACTCTCTCTCACACTTTCACTCTTCCATCTCAGCATCCACAGGCATTAAGCAACCACACGAAAAAGAGATAAACAGACAGTGATAAAGTAAGAGAAAGAAAGAGAGAAAGAGCGTGAGTGATTGAGGAGGCGTAAATGCACGATGGGTGGTCTGATGTGTGTGTGTGTGTGTGTGTGTTTGGAAAAGACCTTCTGAAATTGACAAGTTCTTGTTCAGGGGCATGGATGCGGATGTGCGGCAGCAGCAACAGCAACATCAGTTGAACTGACATTAAAATGTGCATGCGTTGCCAGCAGCAACAAGAAGAACGACAAAATGTTCTCACTAGATTGTATAATCAAGAGGAGGACAATGACTGCCAGGAGAAACAAGGAAGCCAAACCTAAGCCTCAGGCTCCTCGTCTGATAAGCTGCGTCAACATCGAGTTCTAAAATTGACAGAATATATATGTATTGAACAATATGTGTTGAACAATACCTTATATAATAATAGGTAAATACAGAAAATGGGAATCGATTTTATTTTTTTCGGGTTTCTAGTAGTGGGCCCAACTAACCCAATTTGAAACAACGCTTTTCACTTTCGTTTTGCTTCACACACCGACTGTCCTGACATTTGGGTTTATTTTTAAATCGCCAAAGCACTCGACACTTTGCCAAAGGCTGCCTTGTGCCCACTGGGTGACCCTTAGCAATAATGTTCGATGCTCGCAGGCATTATGTTCTAAATTTCTACGCCATTGGTGCACAATTATAATTGGTTGGCCAACAGTCTTGCCGCCACTTGGCTCACTTCCGCGCATTCATTGCGGATACTTGGCACTCTGCCCACTGTGCTGCCAGCTGACGTAGCTGCTGCCCCCCCTAACACCTGCGTGCCCCTTTCCTTCGCAATAGCCGTATTGACCTCACCCACATTACTTTTTTTTTGCACAGTTGTGCGACATTGAAAATGTATTTCTGTATACTATACTATACTATATCTGTATATGTAAGTGTACACAGTTACGAGTATGAGAGATCGGCCGACGGCAACGCGGCGAATCGGATATTAATTGCTTGGCCACAAACGCTTTAAATGCGGAAGCATTAAGATTTATTCATATTGTAAATGTTTGCAAAGGTGAAAAAAAAATTAATAAATATATTTTTATTTATATCGCATTAAACAATATGTAATTTGCTTTGAGTACAAATTATATTTTACAAAAATACTCTAATATTTAAAAACATCTTGTAGAATTATTGTCATCCAATGTTATCATCAAGAAAAGTTGAAAATTAAATAAATTGTTTATACTTTGTTTGATCTGATAATTTCCTGAATCGCCTTCTTCTACGCGTTACAAACCGTGTGCTTACATTTTAATGACTTCTGGCGAGGGTATAAAATTAAAAAAAAAAAAAAAAAGTTTTTTTTTGCGACTGATTTTGCCGTAGGTCTTGTGTAAGCCAAATACTAAATGGAAATGGCAACTATGTGTGTATTAGTTTCTGTTTGTATGTGTGTGTGTGTGTCACTCGGTGCTCAACAAACAAAACAACACATGCACCCAAACGGCGAGAGCAAAGAGCGACAGAGATGGACTGAGAGAGCGAGCAAAAAGTAAAGTGAAAAGAAATTGTGATGGTCAAGGTCGTTGGCGTGCGCTTTGCGTAATAAAACATGCAACAACAACAGCTGTAAAATTTGCAAACTACATAGAGAAATAGGGAAATAGTAGATAAACTCAAAACCTAAGGCGAGCCAACTGACTTTGTAGTCAAACACTATGAGCAAGCTGTGCAATTATTGTTTTGTTGACCTAATTCTTGAAAGGGATTGAAATGTTTTAACTCAATTTGTAATTGAATTTGACTGCACTCAAATGTGTGCCGTGAGTGCAATTTGTTGTAAAAGTCACTCAAAGTCATTTAAATTGCAATACAGTTTGCGTCAAGTGACACCACTGTGCACGCTGTGCAATTAATCCGAGTGTAATTTGTGCCAGGAGCTGCGTGCATGAGGGGAAAGGGGAAAAGTCCTTGTGCGAAGGTTAACAGCGATCAAGGGCAACTCAATGCCACTAACTCAGATCCTTGATGCATAGCACACAGACACACACACACAAAGTATTTTTGCTGGTTTGGCTGTCAAGGTCCTTGTTGTCCTTGCGCATTAGTTTGCTTTTGAACAGCTGTTCGCCTGTTACCAGCCGCATTCGCTTTGTTGTTGCATCTAACTGTTGCGCTCTCTCTCTTTCTCCCAGCTGTGCGTGCTTGCAACAACTTGTAGCTCGATTTTCCAGGTCAGGTGTGCACAAAAAGTGCTTGCTCTCCCTCTCCCTCTCCCTCTCTCTCACTCTCTCACTGTTCTGCTCTCTTTCTGTTGGTTGCATAGGGTTGCCAAGTGCAATAGGTGAACAGCTTTTTCCACTACAGCTTAATAGCAGCAGGCCATAAAGAGTGCAAGTGCATTGCAAAGCTTTTGACTTGCTCTCAGTCTCTACATTTTTTTGATTTAAGCTTTAACTGATAGTTGGTGATGCAACCAAAGAAGCTTTGAGCTTTACGGTGCAGCTTTATTCTAGCAAACTTCTAATGCATTTTGTGCTTTAAATTTACAAACTGCAATAATCGCTTGCAATAGTTTATAGAGCTTTTTATTTAAAATTTAAAAGTTCATAAAAACTGTTAAAGTGCTATCGGCTATTATAAAGCGTTTTAGTATTTTATTAACATAATTTATGGTAATTTTTTTAGTATCAAACCGGACATAACATATGGAAATAATTTTATAAAATGAACTTTCATTTTCTTTTAATTTTTTTTTATTTAAACACTTTTGTTTGGTATTTAAGTTGATAATTGGGCAACTTTTGATAGTTTCTTTTAATTTCTTATGTTATGTGTACCCTCTGAAGAAAAAATCGTTCAACAATAAGCCTTTATCTTTCTAATAACAGTATATTCACCTTTTATTACTATACATTGCCATAAATTTAATTAAGCGGTAATTTCAATTTTATTTTGACACTTTCTGTTTCCTGACTGTCATTAAACATTGTCCAATATACATACATGTACATGTATATAAAGTCTGAGTAACTTAGACAAAGCCGAAGTTAAATTGCCGTTGGGTTAAGTCTGTGGGTTGGTTGAGGGTTGAATTCCTTTTGCACCCTACACACATCCATACATTTATATATATATATATACACACACATACACGCATTAGCACTTTGTCAAAAAGTTTTTTTTTTGCCCTTTTGCTTTCTTCTTTCATTTTGTTTCTCACCGCATACCCTAGAGCAAAAGTAAAGAAAGGACAAGGTTGTTCACATTTGCGATCAAGTAGCAACAATAGTTTGAAGTAAAATACTCACAGGGTATCTGCTTACCTAGTTTGTGTACAACTTTAGCTTGACTTTGTGGCGTTTGTCGAATATCGCTCGCTTGGCTATACTTATGTGTACATTGTTATTGGCCTGGCCTTGACTTTCAGTAACCTCTCGGTTAATTCTAGTGTTATTAATGGACAGAGCTTCAAGTTCGCGGAATTTGCTCCTCGTGTTTTCGCTCTTTCAGCTTCAGTGCCGTCGCATCGCTTTCATTTCTCTCTCTCGTTGAGTAATTGAATTTGTCAGTCATACTATTGATAAGATGCATTCTCTGAATATAAATCCTTCAAGCACTTTTAGCACTGAGTTTAAAGTCGCTTAATTATAATAAATGAACATAAGTGTAACGACACCTACTTTAAAAGTTGAACAAAATTGCTGACACTTTGCGTATTTCGCACAAAACTTGCCACGCGTAAGGCCCCAACACAAACACAAACACAAACAACACAAGGCAAAAGTTCACATTCCCACCCTCCCAACATTGTGCGTCAAATTCAAATTCATGGTCAATGTGTCAAACCCCCCAAAAATGAGCGGTGTACATAAGGAACCCCAAAAACAACACCCAACCATTCACCCCAAAACCAAAACTCAAGCTCAATACATGCTCTGTTGTGCTAGGCCTAAACTCATCACTCTCTCTCTCTCTCTCTCTCAGTCGTTCTCTCTTTCTCGCTCATTTTTCCTGTAAGCTACTCGGGTGATTTTTTCGTGCTAAAAATAATAAAAACTCACAGCCATACCCAAGTCTGGTTTTCCACCCAACATTTTTCTTGTGTTGTCGCCCATTTTATTATGTGTATATATTCCCACTCCATTTCCTCCCATCTCTCTCTCTCTCTCTCTCTGTCTTTGTATGTAGTTGTTTTCAGTTCTTTACAATACATTGATTTGATGCTAAGCATTATTTTGTGAATATTTAATTGGCTTATTTTTATTTTTTTTTTTATGGCAAATTTTATTTATAATATAAATAAACCTAGAAATAATAATATCATTAACAAATTATTAAATGAACCAAAATAAAACTAATTAGATTGTCATTGAATTTGACGACCTGTTAATAAGTAATTTTTTGAATTGTTATATTGCCAAAATGCTCCGAATATTCCATTTATCAATCATATTATTAGCTCTATGTGTGTGGTCTCTATAAATGGCGATAAATGCGCAGAATTAACAAACAAAACGCATAGAAAACACATAAAATCCATATCAAATTCATAAGAAATGTCCATTCATAATAAGTGCGGAGAGAATGAGGACTTATGTATGTATGTGATGGTACTATAACTTGGCTTGAATTCTTTCTTCATAGGTTTTCCGCATTATTTTGTTGCCTCTCCCCCCATCCCTCCCTGCCTAGTACAAAATAAAGAGCCAACTGTCGCATAATGTGCACGCGTCTCAACAACAACAATAAGGAAAACTGCTGATTAAATATACACCTAATGTGTCGACTGTTTTTTTTTTTTTTTATATACATATGTACATATGTATATAGTAAGTATATACAACATTCCAAATATTATATGGGCTCAACAAAAACATACACACATACATACGTATGTACATATAATGGAGCCGAAAAATGTTGCCGACGATGAAACGAAGAGAACCGAACGCGCAATTGTCGGCGTCGAATAAATAGGTGAACGACCGTCGATAATACACGACCTTCAAAATAATCTGGGCCAAGTGGAATATCATCATCGTTGTTGTTTTTGTTGCTCTTTCTGTGTGTGTATGGCTTTTTTTTTGTATGTGTGTTTGTTTGTGCCTCCTTCTCTCAGTTCGTTCTCTCTCTCTCTCTCTCTCTTTGAAACACATCTCTCACTTTAGGTTTGCTCTCTCCCCATCCCTCTCTGTCTTTGTTGTTGGTGCTGACGAGCCTAAATAAAGGCGCGCCCAGAACGCAATTCCTTTATTATTGTTTAAGCACTTAATAGTTGTCCATCTCCAACATTTGTATATGGGTTCATTTCATATTCATATACATATGACCTCAAGTGAAGAGCGTTTTCTTATTATTAATTGGAACCTATTATGGTTTATTATAAAAGATTTAGCTGGTATGGCAAAGCTGCTTCAAACGTATTCATGGCAAACTAATATTCAAATTTATTCACTCATAATTCTCAAATAAACAAAGAACTTGACACAATAACTTTCAGTTAATTTCAACTTTTGTCTTACTATATACAAAACTTGGATCTATAATCTTTACAAAAGCTTTCACTCAAAGTCCTGCATGAGTGCTTTTGTTTCAGTTTCGATTACATTGGCCTTAGACAAAGTCGTTGCACTCTTTTCCAGGACAATGACTGAGGCAGCACAGTTGCACACTGAGCTCTCCACCCTCTCTCACACACACACACACACACACACACACACAGACACACTAATACAGGCAAGCACATGGCTGGCATTTGAATTTTATTGCCGTTTTTAATTAAAGATCCACACTTCTTTTATGAGCTCCTAATGCCAGCAGCCATTAATGGACCGCCTTCTGTTCTACTTATTTGCATGGCTGGCAGCAGCAACTCACCCACCCACTCCCTCCCCCCAAATGCCCCATAGCCCCATAGTTTGTGTCCTTGCCCGATTTTTTGAGTTCAACAAACGCTCAAGGTTGAAAACGGCGCTTGACTACGTCAAAGCCAAAACGTATCTATAATTGTGTGTGGATAAAAAATAAAGTCAATAGTTGAGATATCGTAAAATAATGCTCAAAAGTTGCATAAATAACTAAAGAGAATTTCCCTAATATCAAGTTGTTTAAAATTTTCAACATTAGACTCTAATCAGTTACAGTTTGAAATTTTTTTGTTGCTAGTAATTTTAGTGCAGTTTCCCCTTCAACAGCTCTGCAGTGAAATAATGCCAATGAAATCTCGTCATTGAGTGCATTTAGGTTTGACGCCATTGCAGCTGCCGTTTAACACGCTTAATGGACCATCAAAACGAACAATCGAACAAGCAAGCAGTCAACCCACAAGCAGCCCGTAGTAACCAACCCATCCGTAGACTATGTAGCTGAATGCAACTCAAGGGGCAACAACAATAACTACAACTGGTGAATGCAACGACTGGCAACAACAACAACTGGCAACTGGCAACTGACCCTGAACTCGGCCAACGACACAGAAACAGAAACTAAAACTGAAACTCAAACTTGCCACTGGCAAATTGCATGAAATGCAAAGCAGGTGGGCTGTAGAAGGGGGTGTGCAGTGGGGCAGGCGGTGGGCTAGTGGGCTAGTGGGCGGGCACTCGGATCTAAGTCTGTCTGTGTGTAAGAGCTGCAGGAATAAACAGTTCAAATACGTTCGCTGACATTTTCTCTCAATGTCGCGCTGTTATTTCGCTTCAAGACTACGTCGGCTGGGTGCTTGAAAATGTAGCTCAAGGATTACATTCGGGTCCACAAACATACAATACAGTTAGGTTTACTACTGGCACAGATAGAAACAAACACATTCATCACTCCTCTGTCATTGACATTTTTAAGGTTCACTTACCCTTTAACCCAAACGGGGGAATAACTTCTTAGATTATTGAAAAGATGTAGCATTCAACATATTTGAAGTTAGACAACATTTTATTCTTCCTATTTAGTTCACTTTACTTATAACATAAAAAACTGTTTCTATTTCAAATCACGCGCTCAGTAGTCAAAAGCTTTTTCTTTACACACAAAAGCTTACTTTAACCGTTCCATTTTGAGTTATCTGATAATAACAGATTCGTTTGAGTATAACAGTCAATCGCCTTATATTTTTTATTGCTTTCTCTTCAAAAGAAAATGCTGTGTACAAAAGTATTTATAAAACAATTTATTAAAACATTTTAAAGTGAATTTCATTAAGCAAATCATTTTCTCTGACATCTTGAATACAATACAATCAGAAAACATCACATTTTCTGCAAGCGCTCTGTTATTAACATTTGAGCGAATTTGAAAGCTCTTGCGGTTGGACAGCTGTGTGTGAGCTTGTTAGTGTTGGGTAAATTCAATCGTTGGCAGTGTGTTTGTATTGTTGTTCCGGTGCTTGCTTGGCGCTCAAAAACATTCGGCATTTTTTTGCGAACAGAAAACTATGCAAAATATAAGTGATTCCTCATTCTAGCTGCCTAACCAATAACCCAGTGTCATAAAACCTA
This sequence comes from Scaptomyza hsui, assembly GCA_018152825.1. NCBI lineage: Eukaryota > Metazoa > Arthropoda > Insecta > Diptera > Drosophilidae > Scaptomyza > Scaptomyza hsui. Next base: position 11,948,972 of record JAECXO010000307.1, on the reverse strand, counting down.
AGACTTGACGGAGAGAGATAGAAAGATTACAAAAATAAGTCTCAAATAGATAAAGTGACAATTATGTTTAAACTTCTTGTTGCATTTATTAGATGAAAATGCATAAAGACTTGTCCAAAAACAAAACCCGTAAAAAATTGTTGTTGCCAAACAAAAGTGCAAGTGTTTTTGTTGCTAATTTGTGATATTTCCCTTAGACACACTATTTAAAATAAAATTTCAATCATTAGCCAAAATAACGGGTATTTAAAGACTATAAAAACACAAATAGTTAGCTAGCGTATTTAATTCAAAATAGATCAAAAGTGCCATTAGAGATTTGCGATATAAAGTGATAAAGAACTTTGTTAAGGTTAATAGTACCATAAGCTTTATTAAATATCTATACACAAAACTATAAAAAACAAGCACAAAGGAAACGCTCATTGAATTTGTCATAGCACGCAAAAAGTAAAACCCAAAGCCTATTGCGAAAATGACTGTGGGAAGTCGAGAGGATTTGTTTGCTCAAGCTAAGCACATTGATGACACGGAACGTTTGATTGGACGAGTCCTAGCTGGTGAGTGGGAAGAACTATAATACGATCTGGTGACATTTTTATCTTTATCCGAAATGAAAAGCACATTCTCATTTTATTGCGTATTCTGTTCGCTTCCTCTGAGGTCGTTGAACTTATCTAACCTAAATTTTCATAGTGCAAATCAACAAGCAGCATTTTGCGATAATAAAACATGTTTTCATTTGCATCCTATTTATGTATTGTATGACTTCACTTTGTTTGCTAGTTCTGTGAACTTTCTTCCAGCATTATGTCAGAAATGTGTTTTGGGCGCCGGTGGCGTATACTTAATATTAAGTAAGAGCATCACAGTCATCTTAATCTCACGCCGCATATTCTAATTAATGTGCATATATTTATATAAGCTAAGAAAATATCAATAAAAACAAAATGCGTAACAAATAATAGAGACAGAGACAGAAAGGGAGAGAGAGGCAAAAAGTGAGATACGAGCGACAAAGTCAGTCGGCAAATCTAAACGCTGCAGCCGAGCAAAATTAAAAAAGTCACGAATCTAACGCAGCTAACGAAAGTAAAAGCAACAACTACAACAACAACGACGTCGACGACGACAATATCAACGTTGCTATTGTAAAATCTAGGCCATGGACTCGTGCGGTCGTTGAACTTGGCGACTGCTAACAGATAGAACTACTAAAGTGCGCAATGGGTAGGGAGGGGAGTAAGTGGGGGGTGTAGAGAAAACCATGCGAAAATCATTTCGCTTTCAATTGATAGCAAGTAGCAAATCGTGAGAGGAGACTAAACTTGTAACATATTCTTAAATATTGTTCATACGCCCGCATTGCTCAAATATTTTTATGCCCTGCTCCAAACACTCTCTCACACACACACACACACACACCCACACTTGTATGTGGTGGACAAAGAACTCGCAAAAAAATTCAAAATGCTCGAAACATTAGGTATTTAGGGCATTTGTTGACATTTGCGACATGCATATGCATATATTTTATTTTTTGTTTTTTTTTGCCATTTACAACTGTGGTTTTTTCGTGATTTATGTATTGACAAAACGACTTACATGTTTTTTATACTTTGAGTTCATTAAAAGGAAGCTAACAGTGTATGACAGTCGAGTAGATAGACAAATATCCGTCTTTATGAAGAAACTCTTTTGTTATTTTTTTTTTTTAACAATTTTATATTTATTAAGTTTAACTACCCTTTTCATTCATTTTTACATTATATTGCTACTTTGCAAGCAGCTAATGATGTAATTTTGATTATCTGTGCAAATTTAATCGAATTCGTTTAACGTCGAGCTCTTCCGACCAAGAAAACTAGTTTTCAAGATCCTTTTATGTAGGTTTCTTTTTTCATATAAATTAATTTAACAAATATTTGTAACTCAACTGGGTCACCCAACAAGACTTAGATCATATTTTAAAGTAAAAAATAATCTATTTTGCCAAAAAGTTAAAATTCAACATTTGCGATAAGATAAGTGTGCCTGACATTTTTATAGAGAACTTTAAGCTTATGTCCACTTTAAAGTGTCCAAAAAGAGATAAAGTTCACGAGAGAGTCATCAGAAAAACTTAAACATCCTGAAATTAAAATCCAGCATACAATCATCAGCATTTCCAATCATTTTGCCTAGTTTGAATTGTTCACCTTCAGTGTTAATAAAGTTTCATCTCTTCTCCCCGCCCAATCATTTCATTGTCTCTCCCTCTCCCTCTCTCCTATTCCACTCCCACTCCCACTCCCGCTCTCTCTGACGATTTGAAAAGCTCTCTCGTTTTTGGGGTTCTATGCGCCGTGGCTTTGGCCTTGGAATTGCTTTGCCTCTGCCTCGTTCATTGACCCGAAAATTCAGTCAGTCTGTGTGTGTTTTTTTCGCTTGCAAATTGCGCTCATATCTGGCCTGACTGTGTGTGTGTGTATTAGTGCGATTGTGTGTTTATTTCTATTATCACCAAAGTCGATGTATGGGGCGATATGAATCCCCCATTCTGTGTTTGTGTGTGTGTGTAGCAGTCAGTCCGACCGTCTCATGACCTAATAAAACTTGCCTGCTGTTGCTGCTGCTGCCTACGCGGTTAACGCTGCCAGTTTCAGCTATCAATTGTGGCAACAGTAATAGATTTTCAGATACCTACAGGGCGTATACACAACGATAAATGCGTATGTACATACATAGTACGTAAATAATGGGTACAAACAACTAATTGCTTTTATTTGTTTCTTTGAATTGGATGGTTGTTCATAAATCGACGACGAATAAATGCAAACATTGCTCATACGCATCGTGTGCAATAAAGGGTGTAGAGCAAAGTTCACGACTACTTTTTACAGAATCAGGTAGAAGTCAATGTTCGATTGACTTTTTAACAAATTTATGTTTAAGGATACTGACAGGAAATGATAACGATAACCTATAAATATGCATATTTTAACTTGTTTCTAATAAACTTTTTTACTTTGTCTACTTTCAGGTAAGAATTTCACTATGTTTGACAACCTTTTACTCAAGCGTAAGTACAATAATTTAAGTTGACAGAATGCGGCGTACAAAAGTCAGTTAAGGTTTTTCACCAGTGTTAGCTGAGGCGACCTTGCAAAAGTGAACAGAAACAGAGTCAAATAACTCATCTAAATAAATGTCTGCTCAATGAAGCTCTCGACTATTTGTGGAGTTATCCGCCTCACCTCACCCCTCCTCTCTTGTTCAAAGGCTGTAAGCTTCTCCGGCCTAAACGATTTTAAATTTTCATCTGAATTGATAAAATCAAGTGAAGTGAGAGAGAATGCAACTGAGAATGCAACGTTCGTATCGTTCGTTTCGTTCGTTCGCTTGCTCTAGCAATAAATAAATTCAACATAATTTTTCTTAATGTCATTTTTTGTATGCTATTGTCAGTCTACGACTACGAAGCAAACGGCAGCACTAAACCGAGAGTTGAATGCACGGCCAGCACTGTAAAGCAATAACCTCGATCTAAATTTACACTCAGATACGCAAAGCTGCAGCAAACTTTTATAGTTTGTGTGTCCATGTGTGTGAGTGTGTGTTTGTGTCTGTGTTGAACTTGCACTCAATTTGTTGTGTTTCTCACACCAAGACACACCGCTCGACGGTTGAATTGAGCTTTTAAAAGCTCTTTTTAGTGAACGGAAATGACAATGGAGCCCACGATGAGCAGCCATTGTTGCAGATTAATAAATGTAATTTCAAAATCTGTAATTCCATAATCCTGATTAATATATTAATAAAATATACCATCAAAACTTCCTTTTTGGGTAAATTAATTTATTTATGGTACTAAATTTGCATAATTCAATAATTTTTAATTAAAAACACAAAACTTCTGATCAGATTTGAGCTCAATGCTCATTTCAATAATAAATACACCTAGCACAATTAGAATGCAAATTCTCACTGCTGCAAAAAGAGACGGATTCGTTTTGCACAGTATCGAAAAATAGAATCACATTTTTAGAGGTTATCGCGAAGCGGGTCAATTCAGTTCATTCGCCCGCCTGCATTGAGCGCCATATTGTAAACTGCACGTGACCTCGTTGCATGCAGCGTAGCAGGCCTGCTTGTTATAGTTGCACTAGTCGTTGTCGTTGTCGTTGTCGTCGTTGTCGGCGTCGTTAAATGTATGTTGCTTTATGCACATTTTTCTAGTCAGAGAGCAAATTGAAGTCGACAAACGTTCATGAACTCAATTTGGGTTTTCCTTCAAACGTGCAATGGATGACGTCAAAGAGCAACTGTAAATTGCATATGCTTTACCGCGCTTACAGAAAGCTTTTAACTAGTTAGTAGCGCTTTCTGATATGTATGCCAAATTTAGTTAGTATGCAAAGGCGAATATTATTCTTATTATTTCAGTATAAGCGACTAAGGAAATTAACATTTGATTTACATATTTATTTGGCAAAAATCTGGCCTCAATTTAACCTTTTAATCCATCATTATTATATTTGTACCGAGTAGAATACAGATTAAGAAGACACATTTTTAAAGTACAAGCAAATTTACAAAGATATATGTTTACATATCTTAATAAGAACAAGTGAAATATAACGGACAAGAACGTTGCATACTTTTTAGCGGCGAATAAATTAGAAAATTTAAAAATATGAAATGAGGCGTGTATAGCGCCATCTATTGTCAAAATGTGAAGCAGCAGACTAGCTACTATTTTGCTGGACACACAAACTAAGAAACACACAAACTAAACAATTTACGCAAGTTTAAGTTATGAAGTCTATTATCTGTCTTTTGTTTTGACATTTTCGAAGCATTCTCTCACCCTTAAACACATAAAATCAAAACTTTGTCAACATACCAGCCACCTATGCGCTAAGCGCCATCTAGCGCCAAATGTAGGCCGAGATTGTTGTCTGCTCAATGCGTTTTGTATGAGTTGCGAAAAATAGCCGCAAGTAGCGCTGCAGTTTTTTTGCCTCTGTTTTAACACAAAGCTTTTAGTTACGCGCGAAATTAAATTTTAAACCAATTGTCAGTTAATAGTTTTTTATATTGTAAAAATTTCTTTCAAAATTTACTAAAGAGAATCTTAGTTATTTAAAGTTACACATATGTATATAACAGACAATTTTAATTTAATTGTGAGACACACTAATCAATACTAACTGGTACCATTAATAGTTCTGTTCTAAAATCAGAATAATTTCGGAAAAAAAATGCTGCAACTTTTATTAATACGATCTTGACTTTGGATAAATTGTGTTATTCGCTAATCTTAAGAAACATCATACATATAAAATACTTTTTAAAGATGGCAATAATGAACAAAAAGTTCAGAGTGAGACAATTCTAAAACTATTGCGCAGTACAATTTAGATCGCACGTTTGCCCTGCCATATTGTAATCGCCACCCTCACCGAACTCATCTGAAATTTAGATTGCCCTTAGATTTTGATAAAAGTAATGAAAACAATCGAACCAGTTTATGCGCATTACAAATTTAGTTAGCCCTTTTTAATAAATTCGACTTCTCTCTCCCTGCATTCTCTCCTCCTCTCTCCACCTCTCTCTCTCTCTCACTCTCACTCTGTCTCTCCCTTGTGGCCATTCTCCCTTCTTTTTGTGGTTTGTGTGTGTGCCTTCCTGCGTTCTGTTCTTTTGCTTGGTAGCTTTTCTCCTCTGACTGCTTTCAAGGTTGTTCGGACATTGACATTTTCATTATTTTTTTGGGCAAAAACCGAAAAAAAAACACATTTAAAAAAAAAACAGTTTGCTTTTTGTTGGGTCTTCTTTTGGTGCGTATGTGTGCGTTTCTCCATCGTTACTCTTTGATTTTGTATGGTTTTTTGCTTGTTTTTTTCTTTTCGTTTTTGGCATTATTTTGTTTCCTTTATACTCGTATAGTGCCCGCATAAAATTTAACTAAGCGACAGGGCGCTGAAAAGTTGTTTTATTGCCCCGCAACACCTTGCCCCGACTTACCCTTTTCATTTCTCTTTCTTTTGGCCCGCTCACCGCTCACGACACCCAAAATGGCGGCATATGTGCCGCGTGCCACGCCTAACCCCCTAACCCCCAAAAACAATCAAATCATCAACATTTCTAACACGTTCAGCAACCCAACGGGCAGCCCTTGGCTTTCAACAGAACACAGAAAATACTAGGTAAAAAGTATATTCTTTATATAAAAACGAAGTTCAAGTTCAATTTACGCACTTTAAATTCCGACTCCGTTATTGCTTTTTTGTGCCTTAAGGCAGCTTTAATTGAGACATGCGTATGCCCGACACGACACTCAAAGATATGGCCAAAAACGTCGACTTAAGCTCTGTTCATATCATCCAACTTTGCTGCCTGGCAACTGAGCCGTGACATGGCCAAAAGTTACTTGAACTCGGCTAATACCCACCTCAGCTGAGCAATTGCCTGTGACTTGCAAAAATATTAAGATACTTAGCAGTACGACTACCAAATACCCTGCTCATTATCTATAAACCATTACAATTCTATTCGGATATTAGGAACTACAAATCAAGTTTGAAAGTTTCTAGTTTTCGATTGGAAAGATGGCTTAATCAACACTTACAGGGTATTAAAGAACAAATACAAAACAAAGAAATAGCAAAATGTTTAAAGTTCTCCAAAAAGCACATTTAATTGGCCCTGGCATTAGAACTTCAACTTTAACTTTAAGTAAAAACCGTCAATGACATCACCAGCAATTACTGAGCCTACTTCTATTTAATTGGTAATTCCATTAATCATCAGGCTTTAAAACCTGAAAACAGGCATCATTATTAGCATAAGTGCAACTATTAACCAAACCTTGCTTTATGATCATAAAAACATGTACCTTAATTAGAGACTATTGGATAGTTAGTTAGAAACAACATCTCAATAAACTTAAAATTGTAAAGGACAAGAACGCATTTCAGTCACAATCTCCATACCCATTAACCCATTTTTATTGCCCGAAAAGAGCTGGTCAAAAGCAGGCCATGGCCACATCACATCAGTTACATAAAACTCAGACAAAGAGAGAGAGAGGCAAGAAAGAAAGCACCAAAGAAAGCATTGAACAAAAGAAAGTAGTCAAAAGAGAGGAGCAGCAAAGCAGAACCGAATCGAGCTCTTACAACATCGACTTTTGATTTCAGAATCAACAGAGGAGCAACAAGAATTTAAGAGAAAGCTATTCTTGTGTATTATTTTAGTGTTTACCTAGTCCGGCTGGTTAGTTATTTGATTTTGTTAACACCTCTTGACGGTGCGTAATCTTGAGATAAGTTTTTTACTTTTTTTCGTACACACGTATAACTAAGTATAGTTATAAAGGAATCGCACACATCCAATTAAGTTGGCCGACCTTCAGTGCGTGCTTTGACCCATGCCTTGAGGTTTTGGCCATTGTTTTGATATCAATTTTGATGGCTTGAACAAGTTATACAACCGTTTCGCTTAGAACGGCCAAATATTGCTGTTGAATAATGAAAGCCAAACTAACCAAGTTAACCGGTTTTCCACCACACAACATCAGATCATCAAATATAAACAGAAACTTGACGATCCGACAATCCGATCGGACTGTTCTCTAACCCCCACAGACCCTAGACAAAAGAAAAAGAAACCTCCAACACGCATTCTATTTTCTAATGATGTTTAAAATTTCACACCCGCACCAAAAACAAATCTAATCTATACAAAACATGATCATTTCCCCTACCTACACTCATTAGAATGTATTTTTGTAAAGTTTATTTCTTGTTTTCTACTTCTTGCTTTGTATCTGTTCACTTCTTTTTTGCGTTTTACCGACCGAGAGACCAAGCGACTCATAGACACAAAGCCGCTCAGCTCATTTCAAATTCGTTCTAGTTTCATTAAAATGTATCTAAAAGAGAGAAAGAGCAAGTGAGAGAGCATTGCGTTCGTTTCTATTCCTACTCATTGTCTTTATCTCGCATTCGTATCTGAATGTTTACCCGACTGCTGCCTCGGTTCGCTGCGTGTGCGTCGCGTCGCCGTCGCCGTTGCTGCTTGCTGCTTTTGTTCCCATTGTGCGTGTGCGTAGCAAGTTTACTGACCTTGAACTTCGAAATAATTTTGGTGTGTGTGCTTGTGTGTTGTTTTTTGGTTGTTTGGTATGTGTACCCAAAAATGAGAGCACCAACACACACACACACACACACACAAGACATACATTAATGTACATTTCTACCCTATTTATGTACATATGTACGTATACAAAGTTATCCAAATGATATATGTACAATATAAATACATTTTTGTGCAGATCAACATTTTCAATACCAATAAGTAGATACATTTAGTACTCATTTATTGCTCCCGCTGCGTAGTGTCTAGAGTTGAATAGAGTTCGTTTAGGAAATAACCTTCGCTGCATAGATAAAGATATATAGTTGTTATATAGAGTGTCATACTTGATTCAAACTTGTTTGGCTTTCAGTTCACGTGCGTTTCCAATGATAAGATAAGCGGTTCGGAGCATTTACCTGGTCAACGGCTCTGAACTCTAACAAGGGCTTTTTGCGCATTTGACGCACATGCGACAATCATAAACCGAGGTCACGCCCAACGTTTGTTTTAGCCCTCTGCGCACCCTCTTTTAAATGTTTGAAAACTTTAAGATACAACAAGAAATGTTTTCGACACACCTTGCCCAAAAGTCCTATGCAGAACAGATACTATTAAACCGAACTAGAAACACATTTAAAAATCGACCTTTTCTCTCTCTAACCAAACACACACAACAAAATATCAAATCACAATTCAATTGTGTTTGAAATAGAATCTGAAACAGTATTCCCTGCTAGCCCTTGAGCAAAGACAACAACGGCTACCTGGAAAATTAATGAACCTATCCAGACACTGGCTGCTATCCCTACACTCGTACACTTTGGTTACGTCAACTATCATTAACCGTATCATTATTACGTTGATCACAATTGTAATTGTAACTTTGTAAATTCTTAACTGTCCAGTAATAAAAAAAAAAAAACGTTGAATAAAGTTTGTTTTTGTCTGTAAGAACAAATGTAAGACGCATTAAAACATGTAATAAAAATAAAAATTAGGCAATGCTAATTTAGGGCCCAATAATATTTCCATTTACAAGCAGTTCCGCTTACTTTTTGCGTTGTTTACCCATTTTGCATGAAACATTCTACTCATACAAATTTGGAGGAAATTGTAAATTGAAGGTCATCAAATTGCTTAAGCGTGCAGGCAAAAAAAAATTTTCTGATCTTAGAAATGATTTAAAACTCTACGTTCCACAACGATTGAAGTACTTTTACCAAATTTTGTTTAACAAAAAATAGCTTCACTTTCTAATGCTTGTACGTGTTAATATTCGACATCTTCCCTGATTCTTGAACGAATTAAATTAATCAATATAAAAAAGTTTCAAAGCTTCTAAAGAAAATGCTAAGCCTTTCAAATAATTGTAATCGAAACTATGTGTTAATTGGAAACGGAAAAAATTGATGACCGATGATGTCGAGAGCTTATATGCCAAATCTGAAATCTCTGGGTCTATAGGTTGTTGATCAAGAATATGTGTACAGAAGCTTCCTTCTGCCAGTTACATTCATTAAGATAAATTCATTTAACTCTTCTTTCCATTTTTAATAGGTTGAGGTATAATCTATAATAGTTTATAATTTACATATGTATATAAAATTAGTAAGAGCTTAGTAATTTGTTTCTTATAATAATACGCAATTCTCTTATTTGTCAGTTTTGAACTCCGCCAAGTGTAGAAGTATAAAACTGCTCGGACAAGCCAGCAAGCCGGCACAAAGCGACAAAGTGTCATTCACACTGCGAAATGAAAAACATGCCAAAAAGAAAATGGCGATCAGAACGAAAAAAAAAACAGAAGAAAAAGTCTTGCCAAAAAGCAAAATAACAAAACTCACAGACAACTCATGTCGAAATAGTCCGAAAAAAAAAAAAAACAAAAAACAACAACAAACCAACTTGCGAACAGTAATGAAGGGGGGGAACCCGGGCTCTTAGTGTCGACGCCACGAATCTAGGTTATTACGCCGAAAATAATTAAATATACTACCATGACGAGGGTTTTGGGGGAGGGTCGAGGGATCGGCTCCACTCCAAAGTCTTGCAAATATACATATATGTACGTGTATGTATGTGAAGTGACACAATACAGATCTTGCCAACATCAATACTTGGCCAAAAGCGCGGCAAAATTCCGCTTCCCCTCGTTCCCTGTATCATAAGACAGCCATTGTGTCTTCTAGCGCTTATTGGCCAGAATTGAACACATACAAACATACTTATTCATACGGCTCACGCGTGTCTCAAGTTCATTGCCAAAGACGTTCATACATATTCATATACATACATACATAAAACGTTTATATTGTTTACGCCATTAACAACAGAAAAGTTGTAATCATTTTGTGAGGATCGACACGAAGCTACCCTAGATTCAGCAATCATGTATTCTGTGTAAAATATTATAGCTTATGATAAAATTTATTAGGCATATATAATACAATTATTTGAGCACATTCAACTTTTGAAGAAAATCGATGAAACTCAAAACCCGGCCATAAAGTATTTCCAAGTCATTTACTTTCAAATCATGTGTTCTTTTTCTTTCATTATTATTGGTTTTTAGTTTCTTTTTGTCTTATGTTTTTTTCGGTTTTGCCTGGTTTGCTTTTTGGCATGTAATTTAGCTTTGCCAAAGTGGTAAAGAAGAACTTTAAGCTGGAAAGTTTTGAACCTGTTTCCAAGCCAGATTTGGACTGTTTGACTGACTGACTGACCGAGAACTAACCGATTTTTGATTATGCAGAAAAATTGAGTAGGCTTTTGCTTTGTTTTATGTATGTAAATATTTACATACTTCCTTTGCTAAGCATTTTAGCTTTCACTTTATCTACATTTAAGCTTTGTTTAAAGTTTTATAGAGTCTTTTATTTATCTAATACTCAATGAATACGTATGATATTTTTAAGCATATCTAAAATTGTACATACTCTTTCCTACCATCTCTCTTACTCTCTTCTCTGTCTTTCTCTCTCGGCTTGTACTGTCTTGAACTGTATCTGCAGCCTCAGCGCGATCATTGCACTTTGCGTCTCGGCCTCAGACTCGCTGCTGCATGTTGCAAATTGTTTTGTGAAATAAAAAAAAAACCAGTTTCACAATCGCACTCCGAACCAAAACGAAGCGAGCCGAAACCGACGAAGCTTTGCTCGTGCAGCGTCTGTGTTGCAAGTTGCATGGCCGCATCGTTGTTTGTCGCTGTGGCTTCTCGGCACTGCTCGGTCAATGGTTCTCTGGTTCATTGCCATCGCGCTGGGGGTAACTAACCCAGCAACCAGCAAGCAACCAGAGAGCCAGCTGAGTCAAAATCGGAGGAAATACCAAACCGACTAAATCGACCACTTTTGTGCAGCGTCATTGTAATCGCGATCGCTGCTTTTGTCGTTGTTAACTGAAGCAAGGACGTCGTCTATGTGTGTGTGTGTTGTAAATGTTGTTATTGTTTTTTATGGTACTTTTTTTTTGCTGCACTAGTGAGTGCAGAAAACGAGCCCGTAGATGAAGATAAATACTTCATAGTTGGTTTGTCCGCTTGGTTCATTGACTTACAATTGGTTGATACTTATTAGTGTAGCTCTGCTTTTAATATGTGGGCTGAACACTCGATCTATAGATCGATTGGTTAATTGACCAGACACAATGTTTTCCATGACTCAATAAACATTCGTCAGGCACGCACAGTTTTTTGCCAGTCACCAAAATTTCGCCAGAATCAAATAAACAGTTCAACTTGAGAGCATTTTAATTCTCATACGCAGTTTGTTCTGTTCCCGTTCTCAACATCGGGCAGTGTCACACGATTGTATAATCGGGTCTTCGTGAGTATGTGATGCATGACGTATCTTTCGAATGCATTCGTCAGCGCTTCACACACTCTTCAAGACACAAACAAAAAACAAAAAAAAAAAAACAGCAACAACGACAACAAACACAATCACTGACAAATGAAATTTCACAACAACACACAACAACAGAAGAGTCAGAGGCAATTGACCGCTTGGCAAATACAAATCCTGATGACATTCACCCCGTTACGAGCGAGCGTCGAGCAAACAAAAAGCAACATCAACAACAATAACAAAAGTCCAGCAACAGCGACTGCATGAGAAACGTGCAAAATCTCAAAAAAGAGAGCGATGATCAAAAAGAGACAGCACAAAGTGCAACAAGTAAAACATCAATGCAGCTAAACACAGCGACGTAACAAGAAAAAGGGGTTCTTAAATCTGACTAAATATATTGTAAAAAAAAATGATCAACCATGAACGAAACTAGTTAAATAAAAAGTAAGAAGTATCTGAAATTTTTTTAAGTAATAATAATAATTGTTATTTTGAAGTTAGTTAGAAGTAAGAGCATTATAAATTAATAAAAAAATAAATTAAATACCATATTATTATAACGTATATGAGTTTGTTAACAAGACTTCATATGTTCTTCCTGAAACAGAAACATTTCCTTTTGACTACGCCACTGATCAGGCCCTGAAGTACTTTTCACTCTCTCGTAACTCTCTCGTATCTCTTTGTTGTTGTAGTTGTTTGTTGTTAATAAACTCGAAAACGTTTTCATAACATTTTCAGAGTAAAACCACAGAGAATAAACGAAGATAAGAAGGAATTTTTTTTAATTTGTTGTTTCGAAGCAAGCGAAAGGAAGCAATATATTTACCAGACAACAAATGAAACTTGGCTCTTGGTTGAGGGCATATGAATTCATTTTGGCCTGATTGCCTCACTGCAGTCCTCCTTTTCTTCTTCTTTTTGTGCACACATATTGCGAGGCGCACCTTTATCGACCACACGCGCCTTAAATTGACCGTCTTTCCGATAACATCACAATTGCAGTTGCATCTTCCTTCCAAGCTGTTCCTTGAGATACATAAATGTATATGGAATACGGAGATTATATATCCGTAATACTTCTATTGTCGAATAATAAAGTTAATACATAAACATATTTTTTAATTTGAACTTAATTTCAGCAATTTTTCACAAAGCTTTCATTCATTCTTGTTTTTGTCATGTTTCAAAGAAGCTTGAGCTAAATACCGTTAATTGCCTTTGTTAAAAAGATTTGCAATGCTTCGGCTTCGACCAAATTGTTTTGTTTACACACTTACTAGGGAACTAATCAAGAAGTCAAGCAACGAACCGTCCAAAAACTTGAAAACAAAATTTCATATGCCAGAAAACAACAACAACCAGAAGAAGAAGAAGAACAAACAACGCATTACATAAGGCCCAGGCTAAGACTGACTTTACTACACTCTCCACTGCGCCCTCTCCTCACTCAGCTTTCTTCCGCTCCAAGGTAGAATAACAAAAGTGGCAGACACATAACAAAATAAAAGTAGAAAGTCATTAAGTAAGCAAGCGTCGCAAAAATCAGTCAAAAGAACCAAAAAAAAATAAAATCAAAAGTTGTAAACAAATATGAGCGTAAAAGAAAATGAAAATCCAGCGGGGCTAGTATTGCATCAGTAGATGGGCAAGACAAACAGTCAGTTCGTCAGACTGACAGTCGTGCAGTCGTTTCAGATCTCACCGTACATTCGTGGTAGTAGAATGCTTTCGACCCAAGTCGGTGCCAGTGAACTTGTCCCAAATAAACAAAATTCCATTGGCCAAAGTCAGTTAGGTAATGATGTTGTTGTTGCTTCTTTCTTGCTTCTTTCTTTCATTCTTTATTATTATATTTTTTTTTTTTGTCTATTGCTCCACTCGTTTCACCACCAGCCGCCATTTTCTTTGTTATTGTTAGCTATTATTGTGCTGGATCTTATTCCCATTTTTGTTGTTTAAACATGAGTATACATTTGAAAGGTGTTGGAAGTGTTTTATTTTTTTTTCCGACTTTTGTTGTTTTCGCGGAAATTTAAAGTCTAAACATTTCTTGGATCAGATTGAGTCATTCCCGTTGACAACGACAAATTCTGAGCTGAATACTTAAGCACCTTACCGAAGAGAATCATTAGCAATTCCAAAGACTTTCTGAATCTGTAGCTTCCCCGATACTTGCAAAACAATCAAAGTATACTTGTAGGTTCAACTTTCACTGCCACCCACGGCAATTGCATGACCTCCAAAAATCCAAATCCAGCCAAAACCTAACAATCTGATGGTGGTGGTAGGAGTTGTTGCTTTCCAGTCGTTGCACTCGCTCTATAAACTATAAATTACACTGAGAAATGCCGAAAAAAAACAACTAAAAATAAGACAAAAACTTTCACAAGCAACAACAAAATGATTGGGTGCATTGGTGTTGTTGTGTGTGTGTGTGTGTGTGTGTGTGCAACACGTGGAAATTCCCAATTCCCGAGACAAGTCAAAAACATTGCCGAAGCAAATCGTCGATTTGGCAACCAAAAACACACTCTCTCAGCCAACAATTTCACTTTGCCTGGGTTAAAGTCCTGGCATCTCGGTGTCAGTCAACTTTCATAGCTGTTGTTGTTGTTGGTGTTGTTGTAGTATCACTAGCATAGTTGCCCAGCAAAGAAAAACACTCGAATGCTCCACTGAATGCAACAGCGCTCGAAAAGTGCAGCGACCTGCGATCAGTAGGCATACTCGCTGCATACTGAATCATGGCTATGCCCTACCCCCTACCTTCCCAATTTTTGTAGCAACGTCATCAGCTGTTGGTTGTTGCCCCGACGCTGTTGTTGCATACCAGTTTTGAACGCTGCGCTATTTTGCATGCCCAGCCCAGGCAAGCAGCCAGCGAGGCACATGTGGTAGAAAGTGGCAGTGGAGCGACTGTTTGGCTGGTTAGTTAGTTAGTTGCCTGGGTTGAGGTAGTAATGACCTCTTTGGACGGGGTGCTTGACTCATGCATTGACAGCATAGCTGCCACATGGCGATCGTACTCGCCACTCTTGTCTAATTTCGATTAAAAGTGCATGCCAAAATAGTTGATGCGATCATTTAGTAGTTTTAAGCCGGAGTTGTTCTGGTGGGAGGTATTATTCAGTTAAACTTCCACCTGGCTAAGCAAAACTCTTCCTGTTTTGCAAATTGTGCGATTATTCTGCGGTCTCACGTCATCGTTTTGTTTTGACGGCCTAACCGCCGCCCTCTAATTTAATCGGGCTAGAGGCGATCAACAAGTTCGTCTCAACACCTGTATAGTTGTTCTACCCGCACCCTCCGTCACTCCCCTCCCTCAAAGTTGTGTATTTGGCTTTTGGCCCAAACGTTCTACGTTAAACCCAGTATCAAGCTTCCTAGTGAGGAGGGGGCAGGCACTGGCGCTACGTTGAGCTCGCATTCATAAATTATGGCAGTGGCAGCAAACATTAAACAACAACAAACGAGATGAATAAAATTATGCTAAACGCGTACAAAGTTTGCTACTTCTTTTATTGTTGCTATTGTTATTGTTGCCCATCGTCTTTCAAACAGGTTTCAAATTCCTGGCCAGTTGGTTGCGACTTTGCTCACCTGACAACACTCAACACAGAGGGCCATAGAACAAAGCCAAAGCCAGCGAACTAATAAACAAAAAATTAATACATTTTGGGTCTCCGGTCCGGACTCTGAGCTCCGAGCTCCAGCTCCAGCTCCAGCTCAAGCCCAGTTTTGGCTTACTAATTATTATGCTAAGCTTGATATCAGAAACGAAAAAGGGTTCATGCGAATTCAGAGACAGAAAGAGGGAGAAAGAGAGACTAACGAAGCAAACGCATGTTTCTACAACAGGAGAAGAAGAAGAAGCAGAGCAAGCACAAGAGCTTGAGAGCTGAGCGGCTTTGTTCTGTCCTCCGTCTTCGTCTCCTTCGTCTCCCGTCCTCAGTGCCAGAGTGTTCGTTCAGTCTCTGTCGCTTAATGGCGGTTAATGGAGGTCATTCACTTTCGCACGAATTGTAATTTTTGTGCTTTAAGTCAATTCAAGTTGGCAAGTCAGCGTTGTACTTCATGCCTCTCCATCTTCATCCCCGCTCATGGTCCGCTTCTCCTTTCTCTCAATTTCTTGCCTTACATATGTATGTATTGTATGTGCGTATATCGGATAATCTTATTATGTTGGGCGCAAAAAAAAAAAAAAAATGTTTCTGTGTCTTGCTTTTGATTTTGACTTTCGTTGTTTTGTTATTTTTGTGGCTTTCCACACTTATTATGTGAAAGATATCAATCTTTGCGATCTCCTCTTCTTCTTCTCAGCCAGCTGTCCCCATTTGTCTCGATCTGTTCTCATGTCCACAAGTTGCGAAAGTATCGAGTCTTAGAACGAATTGAAGTTTCGAGAAGTTGTTTTTTATTGCATAAACAGGAGCACATCAGCTCAGGGCAGAAACAAACCCCACTTGAACCTATAATTATCTATCGATGAGTTTGCTTCCGCTTTGCTAATAAACTTACTGCAAAGTTCTCAAACTCATAAATCATAACCAAATGACTTTGGCCCCATGGCTCCAAGTTAGCCTCAGCATTGGCATCCAATAACATTGGGCCATTAACAACCGTTTGAATCAATTAAGTGCAAAGCTATAATTTTCAACACATGTCTCCTCGGAGCGAAGTACTCTGATTACTAGTTTACCAAGTGCAAATTACCAATTAACTTTCCCAGCTCCCAGATGTGTCGACAGAGTTTGGACAGGGCGCAACAGAGCCTAGGATCTAACTACTCTGCCCCTGACTTGCGGTATGGTCTTGGGCATGGCGTAATCATAGAAAGCACGTGCGGCAATATCCAATTTCTACTGCTGCTGCTTCGGCAGTGCATTCAACTTGTCCAACTGTTTAACTGTGCACATGCGTGGCCGTCGTCCAACTGACAAGTCAATAAACTCATTCCCAACTAACACACCTCTCCCTCTAACCCTCTCTCACTCTCTCACTTACTCGCTCACTCGACTGGCAGGCTTATCAGGGAAACTAAGCACGATCAACGATCATTGGCACCAACTAGCAACTACTACTACCAACAACAACAACAACAAAAACAACTCCAACTCCCAACTTGAACTGCAACTGCAACTGCAAATAACCCTCAGTAACAGTTACAAAACTGTATGCAGTCGTAAAAAAAAGAAAGAAAAAGAAAGAGAGGCAGTAGCAACAGTGCAACGTACGCAACTAGGCCTAGACCGCGAACCACAGCAGCGAATGCAGAAGAATGTGCAAGAAGAAAATTGCACACACACAAATACTACACAGAAGAGACGAGACTAAACCCAAAAGGTGGGTTGGGGATGTAGCTACGAACTGAAGTGGAATAAAGTTGTGTCGTCGTCGTCGTCGCTGCTGTCGTCGTCAACGGAGTGCATTGCACTACGAAAGGGTTAAAGACCCTCAACGATCGGCGCCGCGAGCGCTGTGAAAATGTGTGCGAAGAAATGTGAGTGGAAAAATCCAAAGCGCTTGCCAGTTGCAGTTACACACACACACACATACATGTGCATACATGCGACTACAATCGAACGAATCTGTGCAGCGGAAAAGCAAAAGTGCAGCAGCCAGCACAGCAGCCCCATTAGAAACGAAGACAGAGGCCAAACCGAACCTACATCAACAACCATGCACGAGAGCGAACACTAGATAGACGACGACGAGAGAAAGAGAGTGCATAGAGCTTGAATCGTCGTCTACGGTTGCGGTTGCGGTTGCTGTTGCTGTTGCTGTTGTGAGCTGCACTGGCTTTGAACTTCACACAGTTTGTGGGAGCGCTCTCTTCCGACGCTTTCTCTCTCACACGCACACACTCTTTTACTCGCTTCGACGTTGATAATTGTTGATGATTGCTTTGCTTTTGTTGTTTTTTCAATGTCGAGTTCACTTTTCAAAACGGGCCATGTGCAAGATGCTAGTATTGGGATAGATCATTGAACGTTCAATGCACCATTACAATAACACTGTGTGTATGTGTGTTTGTGTGTGCTTATGCGTGGGTCTCTGTGCCACTCAAGTGAAGGCGTCTGCTGCACTTTTGATTAATTTTTCACTGCGAGCAGGGCCAAGTAAGCATTTTCCACTGATAAGCCGCAGAGTTGCAGCTCCATTGTATTTAATTCTGTTGCGCTTCCTGCCCTTGCATGTCCACTGATAATAACAATAGAGCAGCAGTTGAGTAGGAAAAAGAAAAATGAAAATACGCCTGCATCTTGGTTTGTGTTTTCTACTTTTTGATAAACGATCATCATCCTCACTCTTATAATTATACATACTTAGGCCCAGAAATTTTTCATTTAGACAGCAGAAAAACGAGTTCAACTGCACGAATAGTTCTAGAAAAAGCAATAAAAGCGAAGATTGAGGACAGAGAGACAGAGAGAAAAAGAAAAGAGGTAGACCTGGAATTAAAGTTTGAACAGTAAAGTGTTCTCCATATAAAACGAGACAGACTTTATATGTATTTGGTTTGTTAAGTTAATCCTAAGCAGTTTTGAAAACAGAGAACAGTGCCCAAGGTTTAGATCACAAAATTATAAATTTTGTCTGTTGCTGGTTTAGGAATCAGGCAATCCCCAAAAATATTAAAATAATAATAAAACAGCGCAAACAAATGAGCAAATTTCAACGACCTTGGCTAATAAAACGCGTTTTCTATATACAAGTTTGTCTTTCATTTGTTCTCTCCCTCCCTTTCTCTCTCTCTCTGGTATTGTGTAATACTATGCCCAATTAATAATTGCACGCGCTTCTTTATTAGATAGTGTTAGGACCTTGAAGGCTCTTATCGAATTTTCACCTTTTGTGCGAAAACTACAAAAAAGCGACCGTTGATAACCAAACCTATTAATTCGTAGTTCAAACCGACTACTGAGTGCTCTACAAAGAGCAATTTTTTACTTTAGATTGTAAATTTTATATACATCTAGAACACCAATTTTGTTTGTTAACTAGAATGAATGTGTTAATAGCGGACGATAAATTGAGATTGAAAAGTGTACAGAATACGGGTAGCTGAGCAAACCGACCCCAAAAATATTCGTATAGTGTTTTCATCTATTTTTATCTGAGTGACGCGTTTTGCGTTTGTATTTGTGGGTAAAATAGATAAGCGCCCATCAGGAATTTGTTCTGCTGACCTTCATTTTTTGCGGCTGTCCGCTGATAACACCGATAACCGATAAGCATATGTATGTGTGTGTGTGTGTCTGTGTGCTTGTCTGACTGTTTATTATTATTATTTAAGTTTTTGTAGTTACGTGTATATTAATTGCCATTACGACATTATAATGCATACGATTAGATGGTGCAATATTTTTATTTACAATGTACGTTGTTTGTAACGCAACAAAGACCCATTAAAACCCTATATCAAAGTTTAAAGTTGCATTGCGATTCCTCTGGAACGACAAAGTCCCCTAATTCCTATAAATACAACTTGACTTGCTGCGGTACTTTTCCTCTAAACAGCTGCTAGCTGGTTCTGATCTATTGTTATTGTCCTCAACCTTGGAAAAGCATTTGAATCTTCCAATCTTTCTCTTTTTCGGTCTCTCATTCTTTATACTCTTCTCTCGTCTCAGTAGCATGACATCATGAGATCTCTGGACTGCCAAAAATTATGCGTAATCACCAACCCTGCAAAAAACACACACTTAACGTCAAAATCTGGCAACATAAAAAAAGAGCCACGCAAAAAATTAAATTGCTCGAGTACACACCAAAAACATTCAGGAAGCCAATTATTAGAATAACATGACGAAGTTTCGATACTCTTTTTTGTTTAGATTCCTACAAAGCCTAGACTAAGCTAAAAAGTAGATTTTTGATTGATATGATCTAGAAATTAGTAATTTATGCACAAAATATCTGATGTCTAATCGAAGATGATGACAATGTTATGGTACATTTTTGGTTAGGGTAGAACAACCAGACTAAACCGACACATACCATTTTTTTTTTTTGTATGCGTACACCGCAAAATTGTTGGCCTTCAAATTGACCGAGTTCATGAACACCAACAAACGAGGCACGGGCAGACAAACGGACGGATGGACGGACGGACGGAGCTACGCACCTTCTCATTGTGCGTTAATTATATAGTTAGAGCAAGCGATATGGATGCATATGTATGTGTGTGTTTGTGGATAAAGAACAAATAAGCTAATACACATTTAGCATCTGTCTTAAATTGTGATATTCTAGAGACCCCCTTCTCATAATTCGAACCAGCGAGCAAGTTCAAAAGTTGCGCAATCGGCAAAAACTGGTTTTCCAGTTCTAAACTCAACAAAATTACTTGCCCAAATTGTTAACAAGTTATCAAGGAAGTTTATTTTGTCTCTTAATCACACAGTTTTTTTTTTTTTTGCAAAAATGAAAATAAATAAATAAAATAATATAAAAACCAACAACAGCGTCAAACTACCAAGGAAAAAGTCATCAAGAGTCGTTCAACTTACGCGGGAGAACAGCTCGTGTCGGAGAGAATCGAGAATGCGAACTGGCGCGAGAGAGAGAGAAACAGAGAGAGAGAGCAAGACTATTAAGTAGAAGGTCGCTCTTATTAAGCCAAAAAATAAAGTACAAAATACTTATATAGATTATGCTGATTGACTGAGATGATTTGCAATGAATTTACGGATAAGTTCGAATTACCTAAAAGGGTTTAGTATAAATAATATAAAAGTATGATTTAATATTCAGCATCATAATCGTGAATTAATGCTCATCTCTCATATGGTCTGCCTTAATCACTTGACCCTCTTTCAATTATCGGTCAACAGTTTTGTAGTTGAAGGCTCTGGACTTTGAGTTGCACTCATGGCAAATTTCCTGCTGTTGTGCATCAACACGAGCCGGGCCTATGTGGGATATCCAGAGCTTGAAGCCGCAAAGCCAATGACATTTGCCAGGAGTACATTCGCCTCTTGCAGCGTTCAGCGTTCAACGATCGTCGTTGTTGTGGATGCATTGTTCATGACGCAGCCGAAAGTTGTTCATGACGTTGCGCATTGAAATCACTTGCAAAACCCCTCCGAAAAAAAGTGTTTTTAATAATGCATGCTGTGTTGTGTGCAGCGATCATCAAATTAAAATTCACGATGGTGGCTTCAGGCTCTTGAAAGCCATCGACATCAGCTACCTAATTTCTTTTGCACATTTCAAGCGCTCATTGAACTTGACCTCCACTTGAACCGCTCCATGCTCCATGCTCCATGCTCCCTGACTGAGTTGCCTTTGGGCTGTGTTGCCTTTTGTGCATGCCACTTTCGTTTTGTGTGCTCATTTATTTTTGAACGAACTTGTTATTATTGAAATTGCATTAATAAGGAAGTTAATGGTCTGGTCAGAAGTTTATTTAAGCGGGTTGTTGACACTTTACATATTTCCAAGTAAGCCACTTTGGCATACATTGCACAAGGATTGTTTAGACCGAATCAAGCAATTTGATAGCGGGCGATATAAGTAAACAGCTCGTATGATTCAAAACAATACACAATTGTTAAATAAGTTTATCAATGCATTTACAACTCTATAAACACCCACAATTCACATGTTTTGAAAACATGTTGTCTTTAAAATGCCATAAAATTTAGGCGAAAGGAAAAACAAACTAAATATCACACCCGACAAACAAATGTGTTGAAAAGCCGAAACATTTTTCCAGAAAATGACTTGCCCGATGGTATTTTTGTCTGAACGAGATCTCGGATGACACCCACGCAAACGCTGAGTAGAACAAAGTGCAAGGGAGACAGAACGAAAAGAGGCCTTAACCTTGGACAGACAGACGAAAAACAATAAAAAAAAAAAAAAAAACGATCGTTGGCCACACGTGGCATATTTGTAAAGTTGGTTTGGCTACAGGAAACGTTTTCCACATTGACCTAGGCGGGCCCAACGGGTTGATCGTCTCCCCAATCATGTACAACGAGTATGTAAATATTTATTTACATTGCGTCTTCTTGAAATGTCAACGGCACGATGTCAATGACTGCAGTGACTGCACGGAGCGCAGCCAATGCACCGCTCGGTATTGCAATTGTGTTGTGTGTGATATAATTTTAATTATACACGCAACAAGTAGTAATTAAATAAATTGCATTACGGAGCACATGAACTTAGCTTCAAGTTTTGTTAAACACTTTTCGAACGGAGGCGCCATGAACTAAACCGAATAAAGTAACACCCAACATGATCATAATGGAGCCGTTGCTATCGATGTTGGCAATGGGGGAATCGTCATCATTCGCAAACCGACGAAATCATTGCCTACTATAAGAGTACAATAACCGCTGAGCGGCGTTTACCTTGGACCGGCTCAGCTATCGGTTTATCGCCGACATGTGTTTCACTCGACGAGAGCGACCGCCGTTTGTTGCCAGGGTGGTTAACGTCTCTGTCAAATTGGGCTCTGGTGGGGTGGCTAATGCCCGACTATTATTATGTGTGTGTTTTCCTAAACAACACCCTCACCTTTTCAGTGTGTGCTGCTATGGATCCCTCTCTGGCTCTCACTCACACACACACACACACACACATATGCACAATCGTCCGCTCTTGTTGATGTTTTGGTTTCATGCTTGCTGCTTGCCGCCACATGTTTTTATTATTTTCAAGAGCACGTGAGCGTAACTCTCTTGCTCTCTCATGCTCTCGCTCTCTCAGGGTCGAGCAAGCAAACGACTGGCCGAAAACTGAACAAGATCCAAAGCGACTGTTGATTTTCCTTTCATTCAACGTTGAAACATCGCAACGAGCAGATCGTCGTTGCTCCGTAATATATTTGTTCGTCGTTGTCGTTGTCGTCGTCCCGATTCGTTTTCGTTCGTCGCGCGTTGTTCGCGTTGCGCATATCGGTTAAATATCAAATATATATTGCATACAGCATACAACAAATAACAAATTATCTATTATCCCTCAAGTGACTACAACTAAATGATCAAAGTAGCTAAAGCAATTGCCCAGTGTATTGTGGAATTAGTGAATTCATTTTTTGGCAAGCGCTACCCAATTATAACAAGTGCACAAACAACAATGCCTGCAAAGGCCCATTAAGCATTTAATCGCAAACAAGTATTCAGGCAGCAAGTGAAGTGTCCTCTGAATTGTCCCAACAAATCAAAATGCTCATGTCCGCGGACAGTTCCGATTGTCAACCCAGCAGCAGCGCCATGGAATCACCAATGGAATCCACAGGCGGCGGCGCCAAGACCTCGGTCATATGCCTGGGACAAGCCGCACAGGTGGCGCCCTCTAGCACTACGAGCAGTGCCCAGCTTATGGTCGCTGGCCGCTCTCACTTGGAGAATGCACTGAAGCTGCCGCCCAACACGAGCGTCTCCACTTACTATCAGCACAGCAAACTGATTGTGGGCCAGCCAACACAGCAGCCCACATCTGCTGTTATCTTTCAGACCGAATACCATCAGCGCCAGGTCGCACCTGTCACAGAAATGGATACTGTGCCGCCCACAGGTGTGCCTGTGCCCATGGCCAGCAAGATGCCGCACAGCAATGTCATCTATGTGAACAAGTCCAGCTCCAGTGTGGTGGTCAGCACAAGTGAGCAATCACAGCTGCAGCCCCAGTCGCACTTCGAGCAGTCGTCTGCAGGTCATGCAGCTCATGCAGGTCATGCTGCTCATGCAGGTCATGCTGCTCATCATGCACATCATCACATGGCGGCTGCCATGTACCAACAGCAGGCTAGAGAGGGCGCCACTTCACATCAGGGCTATGCAAATGCAGGCCAACATCAACATCATATGGTGGGCAATGGTCAGTCCAATGGCGCCATTGTGGTCATGCCCGCCGATTCACGTCCACAAACTCCGGAGTATATCAAATCCTACCCAGTTATGGATACAACTGTCGCCAGCTCGGTCAAAGGCGAACCAGAATTAAATATTGGTAAGTCGGCGATCTCTTAATCACTACGGGCAATCCTTGGAGAGGACCCTATCCAAATTCTAGTCCTAACCTATCAAACGTCGAAATTGTCGGACATATTTCACATTTCAAATATATTGAAATAGTTAAATGAGTCGGAGACTTTATCCTTAATGCCCATGCTCATTGGGGTCTAAGTTTTTCCAACCAGGTAGAAAAATTAACGGTTATTTTAAGCTCTAGTTTAAACATTGATCTCAAAGCCTTAAACTATCATTATTACACATTTGCCAAAGGCCTAAGTTTAGGGGTCGACTTTCGGTTAGCAACAGGCTCGGGTAGCGGAAGCATTATTTGTGTGTGTGGGGGGGGGCTAAGGCTAAGGCCTAATGGGTATATTGACTTTTTGACGTCATATTAATTGGGCAGGCAAGTAACGCTTCCGAATTTTGCAGTCAGTCAGTCGTTCACTCATTCACTCAGTCAATAAACGGCAGCAGCAAGGTCGTTCCGCATACAATAAAGCAGCAAAAATCACAAGTCTGAAAATACTTATGACCAGCTTGGAGTTCGAGCGAGTTCAATTAACTCGTTTAAACATTTTGTTGGTTGTTCTCAGATCGTATGCGACAATTGTATAAATAACTGTACCACTGTGAGGCGTAATTTCATTGTTTCCTTTAATGACGCAAGGAGTACTTGAGTTATCAAAGTAACCGGTTAAGAATCATTTATAACTAACTGATGAGCCTCAGTTCAAGCGATGAGTCAAGGTTAACCTACCAATGATGTTAAGCAGAGGTTTGTGAACTAAATGGGAAGTGTTATTAATCCAATGCAAATAATATTGATTGTTTTTCTTAGCCTCTTAAAATCAAAAATTTAATTTGTCATGGGTGAAAAAACGTTAGCAATCTTGTATTCATTAATCCACATTGTCAGTCACATTTCACGCCTTGTTAACCGAAAGTGAAATTTGTGCACACCTTAAGTTAAATGTAATGTTTATAGTATGTCGTCTATTATGCGTTATATTTCGCTGTATTTTTACGAACTTTTATTTATTTATGTGTCTGTCGGCGTCGCATTTCTCCAAACAAAAACAAAAAACTGGGCGACTAGGCGAATTGCATTTGATATAGCAAAGAGTCGCGAACGCGATTCCAAGTTCATTGCTACCCAATGATATATGTATGTATTTGATACTCTGTTGTGTGTGTTTGTTGTTGGCTCTTGGCATTTGTAAATGCATCCGCTAGCCAAGTTTTTAATTTCAATTGCGAAAACGAAAGTGAAAAGCTAAGCGACGACGACGACGACGACGAATTCAACTGCAACTGCAACTGAAATTCACTTTTAGTTTTCACTGCGCATGCTCAGTCAATTTATGGCTAAAACGCAGCTCCAACTAACCTGAACTCAACTCAACTCAACTAAACCTCCTCTTGAGAGTAGGTGCATGATGCCTGCCTCCACCTTCACCTCCACCTCTACCTCCCTCTATTTGTGCATTGCGGCGCTTAATTTAAATTCGCTGTCAAATTGTCTTTGACATTTTTACTTTGGCAACGACAATGACTCGTCCGTCCGGTTCGGTGTGGTGCGGTTCAGTGCGGTTCGGTTTGAGCCTCGGTTTCGGTCCCGGTCCCTGAGTCGAACCCCCTACTACTGAACCGTTTGCCTTTGTTGAATGTCGGTGAAAGTCAATGCAGCCGTCGCCTCGCTACAATTGTGCAAAAGAAAAGTTATTTGCTTTTTGCAGTTTTTCGTTTTATTATTTCTTCTTTTTTTTTGTTAGTTAGTTTTTGTTTTTTATTTACTTTTTTTTGGTTTTTCGTAGGCGGCGTTTGAACTTTTGCTTGGAAAGTTTTCATCAGCGACATCGACGACGTCGTCGTGTTTATTTTTATTGGCACAATTATTTGTGCATTTTAGAAATTTTATTAAACGGTCAAAGACCCGATCCGGTCTCTAATTCTCTATGTGGAGGGCTCAGACATTTGGAAAAGTGAAACGCGCCGAGTTGAAAGTAAAACCCTTTTTTCTTTGCAATTATATGTAATGTGTATTGTGACTTTGAGATCTTTCAGATGTTGATTGTTCGTTATTTTTACCTTCCATAGTCGTACAACAGACATATAATTGATACTCTATCCTTTGTTCTTGAACCTCGCACTAGTTCTTTCACTTATTTCTCTCTTAGGGCTTCTTAAAGGCGTATCCGTCCCGATAGATCTCAACACATTTCTCTTGACAGTTTCGACGATCGTTCTCCAGAAAGTGGCAGGCACCTTAAGGCGTCTAGTCAATGCACGCAATTTGTGAATCGGCCGTCTGCCGGTCATTAATTTGAATTGAATTCGTACACGCGCGAGATTGCATAACCGAGAATACCGGGGAAAAAGTCAACAGACTGCCGAAAAGGCTGAAATGTTGAACCGTATTGAACCGAACCGCTTACTCACTTGTGTTTGTAATTCAATGAACCGAACGCCTTTGGGCGGCAGATCACGCCCACTTTACAAGGTGCCGCATTTAAATTCGCATGACCTTAGCTGCGTTTTTTGAACTCGAACGAATAAATACAACAACGAAATTTTTGAAAATTGAATTTTATTGCAAGATACGTTGAACTGCGGCCGACTCGAAACCTGTACGAACATTTCCGCATTGAGGCACTGAGAGACGAAGATTCTCGCTCTCTCTCGCTCTTATTCTGTTTGTGCTGGCAACACGCGCTGAACTTTATTTATTGATTTAGATTGGTGCGAGCAAGAGGGCACGAGACGACGACGAAGCGAAAAAAAAAGCCAACAGAATTTCAATGTCAAATTTTAATTTAGTAGAGTTTTTGACTCAGAACATTACCAACATTATGGCAGGCACACACACCTCTCTCTCTCTCTCTCTCTCACCTCTCTCACCCTCTTTGCCCATCAATGTGTGTGTGTGTGTGTGTAAATGTATTTCATATCAAGCAAGTCAGCCGAATATTTTCGGCTGTCGGAATTAATTTGTTTGTATTTCACACACATACGCATATCTCTTAAGTGTGTGTGTGTGTGTGTGTTTTTTTGGGTCTGCCATTTGTTTGTTATTCTAGCTGATAGTGTAGTGCCTGCCCCTACTTCCCTCTCGATCTCTCCCTGTCTCTCTCCCACTCTCTCTCTCCCTCTCTCTCTCTGTCGGGGTGTTCGTGTGAAGTGAATGAAACTTTCAAGGTCGGTTTTTGTGCTTGTCTGCGTAATGCGTATTAGATAATACTACTAATAGATTTCATTTTTCGACCATATTTTTTCGTGTATTGGTGAGCCAAAATTGCTACCCAGCGTCCTTGACGTTAGATTTGCGTATCGAACATAATCCAATATATGAAAATCGAACAGCTGAAAGAACATAGAAATATATCGAACCGGTTAATCAGCTTTTGATCAGCTCCATTTGTGGATTAAACAAGCAATAACACATAACTTCAGTCAAAATAAAATCATCTCAACTCTATATGTAGAGTTTCAAACCAGGAAGCATTGTTATTTTTGCTATATCTAAATTTAACTTTTACTCGATTATAAGAAGTTCGTCATAATCATAGAAATTGATGGCTATTTACCTTATCGGCTGAATCCAAACAAAAACAAATCTATTTATTTTAAAATTTCGATAACAAACATACAAATACACTACAATATTTATTTAAAGAAGTACGTTTGAGCTTGAGATATAAATATTTTCAAATATTTCTCGTTATTTTGATGTCATGTACTTAAAAACTGAATAAATGAAATGAATTAAACCGCGTACTAAGTGACAAACACACTTTTGTATTCAAGCAGGGTATTTGACAGTCGACAGCAACGACCTGCTGTGCATTTTTTTTTATGTATGCCAAATTTATAAGAACACAAAATGTTGATTGTGGGCGAAGAGCGAAGAATCGCACCTCTGCACATACGTAGATGATCATTATCTTAAAGGGAACCTGCTGACGTCATAGCAGCATGCCACATTGTGGCTTTGTAATTGATTCACGCGCGTTCCAATAAGCAAAATACCCAAAGTGACAAGGTCGAAACACGTCCCACCCCTCGAGTCCATTCAGTTGCTAATCGGCGACACGTTTAATGGACTGATAAATGTTTTGTTTTTGTCTGTGCGGTAATACCATATTACAAATAGAAATGTAAGAGCCTTAGGAGGCGGCGATGGGTAGAGGGAATGTATTGGCCATTAAAGGCGGACAATGTGTTAGCAAAGGAAATCACAATTGTATAACAATAGATTTGAGCTGCATTAAGTGAAAATTCCATAAATATTGAAACCCGCATCGATCGATAAAGATTTCACACGCACTCGCAACCACAACACATGCAACATCTTGTTGTTGTTGCAGCAAAAGTGCAACGATCTGCAGTGCGAAATGTCAGTGAACTTGTCCAGACGACAACAACAAACACAAACACAAGCAACAAAACAACAACAACAACAACAACAACATCAGCCAACTGCAGCAGAAACTGCAGACGCAAAGCGTGTCTGGCACAGAAACACAACACAACAACAACATGTGTATGAGTGTGAATAAGTGTGTGTGTGTGTGTATGTATTGTATGTGCATCACACATAATCACGATCACGATGTTGATAATGATGATCATGAGCATGAAAATATTTATCAATTTTGGTATTTTCTTTAAACACGATTGTTTACAACGAATGCCACAAATGCAGAGAGGTTTTTCCTCTCTCTTTTTTCTCCCCTTTCTTCAAACCATCTTGCTTTATTATCAATTAAACATAATTGGATTAATGCTTGGCATGAGACAGAGAGAGAGAGAGAGAGAGAGAGAGAGGAGGAGGAAAGAAAGAGCGAAACCCGTTTGAGGCACATACTTCTGCCAAAGAAAGTCTTTCTCCCAAAGCAAACTTGTTTGACGGGTATCTCTTTTCTCTCTATCTCTCTCTCTTTCTTTTTCGTGCTGTGCAAGATTCTTGTTCTGTTTTGTTTACTTTCTTCTTGTTGGTTTGGCCCGATGCTTTCTTTCAGACACGTTGCGGTGAAAGTTACGTAACACTTGCTGCCTGCTCTCCCTCTCTCTCTCTCTCTTGGTGTGTGTTTGGCCAGAACGAGCTCAAGTTCAACAAGTTTGCCCATTTTGCTTTGCTGCTTTCTTCGTATACACATTTGGTTGCCAGCATTGACATTGGCATTGGCCACGATTTTCGTGTAAAGAAAGTATTACGTCTTCTCGGTTTACTTTCTTCTTGTCGTCGAGAGTAAAAGTTTGCAAGTTGTTGATTCTAAGATGAAAATTTAATTTAAGACTGTATATTATACAATATATATTAATCGATTATTAATTTCTCTTGTTTTCTTGCAGAATTCGATGGCACTACCGTGCTGTGTCGGGTCTGCGGTGATAAGGCATCCGGTTTCCATTACGGCGTGCATTCCTGCGAGGGCTGCAAGGTAAGTTCTTCAGTCTTACTCCCTTCTGGTGGGATGGGAATTAGTACAGCGCGTGTCTGCCACGTGCATATTCAGTGTGGCTTCTGATGCTGCAGCAACCACCATTGAAATCATGTCTGGCTGACATTGAACTCATTTGACCTCGCAGCGGATTCGGGGGTTGTTCCAGGACACAGTAATGCGGGAAAAAAAAGGGAAACGAGACCGGCTTTTTGGCAATTTGCAATTGCGTTGCAGACATTAAACCTGCGCCTTCCTCACCCGCCGTCCCTCTCGCCCTCTTGCTCTCCTTCTGTTCGACATTGTCCTTGCATAAATTGCGTCGCAATAAAATAAATCAAAAGTATGTATGGGACGTATATAAATCCTGAGCCCACCACCACCACCATGGACAGCCGGAGTAGTCGCACCACTGTTAGCCCTTTTTTTCTGTCTGTGTGTGACATTGAAAATGCCGCAAGTTCATTCGCCCTTTTGTGACTGACTGCGTATCGCGCTCGAGTCCAAGCTAAAGTCCAATGTAGATCTTACTCCCTTTCCCTTCGTCCGTCGCCTTACCCTCCCGGTAATCAGTCTGTGTCTTTCTCTCTCGGAACGCATAACCTTGGCAAAGTAGTTTGCCCTATTCCCTTATATTCGTAGCGTTGCCGCCAAAGTCGGGAATAATGTCTCAATGACGTCCTTGAATTAGGTTAACAGCCACTCTCTCTCTCTCTCTCTCCTTCTCTCCCTCTCGCTCTTTGTGAGGCACGATCCTTTTGTATTTGTATTTGTACAGCATTGGTTTCAGTCTTGTTGGGCTCCCGACGTCTGCGCGTCTGAAATTTCAAACTTTCCAAGACTTTAGCCCGCTTCTTTGCTTCCAATTTTATATGATTGCGATTTTTTGTTTGCGAATATCTTTTGGGTTTTTGGCAAAGTTCATTGACTTGTGCTCTTGACCAAAGCCAGCAAAACGTCCACACTTTGGCATTGGGTTTCTCGGAACGTTCTTCTTCTTTTTTTTTTTTTCTTTTTTGTGTGCTTCGTGGTGTGGTTTGCCTGATTTTCGAGTCTTTCTTGTTGATTATGTGTTGTTTGATATAAAAAGTAGTTCGTCTCCTTTGTCAATGTGCCAGTCACACACATGCGCTAATTTAAATACATACATACATTCGGCAGGTAGGCCTATTAACAGGCTTCGTACGCGCTTTTTTGAAGTTCAAGGTTAAACAAAAGGCACAGGGTCCCAGTAGCAGATCGCGCTCTAACTCGCTCAAAACCTGTCCTGCCCTCTTCGTATTGCTCTTCTCTTCTTTGAGACGCACTTTTGTGCGTTACGCTCTGTCTCACTCTTGTTTCCTGCCTCCTCTTGTTCGCACGTGCTTAAAATTTCTGTAGGCTAGAGAAGTAGGAAGCAAGTTTTTTGTTGTCTGTTAAGGTTTTTTGCCATTTTTGCGTTGCTCATACGCCACGTTAACGGCGACATCGTCATCGCCAACATCACATTATCGTTACCTTTGTCGTTTAGCAGTTACTTCCGCCCCAAGCTATACCTGACACCTGATTCAAGCTTCGTTTTGTCTGAAAGAGTCAAGACTGATTGGTTTCAAGATCTGACAACACTTAGTTATAGAACTTTATTGACACCCTAAGGTGAGATTGCTTCATCCCTTGTCAAATCACTTCCTAAAACTTCACACAGTTCGATAAGCCCAACCCATTTTCAAGTCCTGTTTCCAATGCCATTCAGTTGGCAACAAGTTTGACCAATTCTCTTTTTTGCGCTATTCCTAATGACCTAATTTGAGTTTCGAGCTCGAGTTATGGGAATGGATTGGTGCGTCTTCGTCTTCGTCTCTGTCTCCGAGAATACTTCCAAATTTAAGCATAAAAACAAAACGTGGAAAAAGCAAACAGAGGCAAAAAGAAAAAGAAAACGAAAAAAAAAATTAAATACACACGCAAACAAACATAAATAGGTAAATATGTCTGAATGTATATTTGTTGACGTTAGCGTTTTCAAATATTCGAATGTATGTATGTATGTATGTAGATACTTGTTATTTCTGTTATGCTTTGCCCCTTTATCATCTCCTTCGCCCATCGTTAATGTGTCTGCTTTCTTTGCTCTACTCGACTATTATACAACATGTTGTTGTCGTTGTTCTTTCACATTATTATTTAGCATATTTATTCATTGTACATTTGTTGTTATTCTTTTCCTCTTCACACAACCACACACACGCACACACGTTAACTTTTTACTACTTCGTTGTTGCGTTTTTTGCTGTGTCTCTTTTAGTTTCGCTGCCCGGGCAGTTGTTGTTATTTTATGCTTCGTGTAGTTTTCGTGTGCAGTTGTTGTTGATTGAGTGTGAGTGTGCATGTGTGTGAGTGTGTGTGTGTGTGTGTGTTGGTGTAAATGTGAATGAACTCGTTCAATGTCAGCACAGCGGCGAAGAATCGTACACAGCATGGGCCAAAGCAGCAGCGAAGAGCATAAGCCGTGCAAGAGAGAGAGAGAGAGGGAGAGCAAAGTGTGCGTTGTTCTCTCACTCACATTCATTCCCTCTCTTTTGCTCACTCACGATTACACTCTGCAATCTCACTTTGGGAGTGCACCAACGATTTAGTTCGTTGAGCATGTGTTGTTGTTGTTGTTGTACTTGTTCTGCCCTGGACATAATGTTTGTTTATTTTTACAGATGTACATGCCTACATACATTTGCTTGTATTTCTGATCTACTTACTTACACATGTACAATAATAAATATCGATACTTGTACGATGATTTGCATAAGTTACATATTTGGGACCTGAAACTATTTTTCTGTCTGAGTCATCTGGGTAGAAAAAATCCACTTTTGAATTTCCTCACAATCCTAACCTGCATCAATTTTAAAGCACACATCTTCACAGCATGATAATGACTTTGTAATAATGTAGAGACGACCCACACACACACACTCACAAATAACGAAAAGAAAACACAAACAGAATAAAAATGCACTTGATAATCATTTTGGGGAAAAAAATGTGTGTGTGAAGCGAAAGACCAAAAATAAAAATAGATAAAAAAACCTAAGAAATTTTCTAGAATGAAGACGAAAACGGGAATAGAAACAATACAAATACAAATAAGAAACGAAAATTATTTTTCATTAGACCAAATACGTTTAAGTCCAATTGTCCAATATCAAAAAGTAGATTTTCTTATTATCTTACTTCTACATTTAAAAGTATTTTATTTTATATGAATTAATTAGATGTGGGTTCATACAAATGACAAAGTGCATTGAATGTTTGAGAGAGAGAACTTATTTCCTGCTCGTCTTTCATTTCACTTAATTTCCCCCACAATTGTGTGCCAGCCTGCAATCAGATTTTCCACTCCAAAGAGAGTGAATGCAGAACGCAGCAAATTGAGAGCCAAATAGAAATACAGAGAGAGAGAGAGAGGGAATGCACATGCACAAGCTGCGGTTGTATTAGTGTTGTGCTAGGACCCAAATAGAGTCGAGATACGTAAGCACACACACACACACACACATCTATACTAACGTACATATGTAATAAGAGGTTAACGCTCTGACATGCACTTGAACGACTGACTTCAGCTGCTAGATACATGTATGAATGTGTGTGTATGTGTGTGTGTGTGTGTCGTGTGGGAGTGGAGGAAAACCTCAACTGAATGTTCTGGAAATGTTGCTGTAGCATGTGTTGTGTTTGGGGAGGGTGCATTTAAATTCGTACTGTTATCTATTCTATGTATAAAGTAGACTGGAATTACCCACCTCTACTCGACATTTGTATCTGTGTGACTGCATTTTCGCATACCAATGCAACTTGAATCAGTGAATTGCTGCTTAATTGACAGACACACGCACACTGGCTCACTCTTCCACGTGCTCATCCTACTGCATTTTGCCTACAAATAGTTCAATGCACTTTGCAATTTGGGTCAACAACCTCGTGAAGGCATTATATTTGGGTTACATCAACAGAGGTTGCAGAAAATAGAAGAAATTAATATATAGAATGAATGTGATATCTTAAATACCTTATGCAATTTTTAACTCATTTAAGTAATTTAAATAATTTATGTTTTATAATTCCAAATATATAAAATACCTAGCAACTCTCTGTTAAGTGTGGAGCAGCTATGTTAAATCAGCACTAAACGCCACCTGGCGTTCTGTCGAATAACGAACTTGCCAGCGCAAAAGTATGCAACAGAAAACTTAGCCACCATATTCTAGCAGCAATGAGCTTTTGAGAGTGAGCAAAAGTCAGCGCGCACATTTAAAACAAATGTTAAAGCAAATAATTTAACATTTTTTGTAATAAACCAAATTGACAATTAACTGCCATTAGATCACTTTTGCAACAATGAGGTCTTTACAATTCCAAGGCCAACATACGCTCACATGCAGCAAACAATTCCTAAAAGAAAAACACTTATAACAAATTAGCGCTGCAATAAAACGAACAAAAAAAAAAAAAATTAAATTAAATTAATATCTGAGCAAACGCCCACCAGCATCAAAGGCAGCAAAGCTAACAGCAACAACAATGCTTATCTAACAAATATATTTTTTTTTGTGTGTGCCCTTGCAACGGCAACTGGCAACTGGCAAAGAGAACGTGCAGCTGCAACAGCAACAGCAGCAACAACAACAACATTGAGTTTAACTGGGGCGAGGGCATAGTGCAATGAACTAACTGGCTAGTCCGACTTTAGCAGCAGCAGTTGCAATTCTTATTTGCTGCCACACACACACACACACACACACACACACACACACACAGCACACATGAGCAGAAAACTACGAGTGATAGTAAAACGTGAACTGTATAAATGTGTGTGTGTTTGTATTTCTGTGTGCAAACATTGGGAAAAAGCAACCCCCAAAAAAGGCTAACTTCTCTGCAGCTGCAAGGGTTGTATAGTGAGGGGATGGGGTGGGGGTTGGGTATGGGTATGGGGGTTGATTGCCACTTTTGCTGACCCAGTTAAGTGTCATTCGCTGCTGTTTGCTGCTTTCTGCTCACTGTTCTCTGTTCTCTGTTCTCTCGGCTCCACGTGGCATTTTGTGTGTGCCTTTGCTTTCATTCGAGGTTACTTACCCCTTTTTATTGAGGGGGGTGGTTTTAATGCTGTGTTTGTTTTAGCCAAAAATTGGGCTATAAATTCATGTTATTTTGGCTAAAGCTTGTTGACTTTATTGCTAATTAAATGCTAGCTAGCACAATGTTTGCTTTTACCCACACTAGAAACTAGTTGCTAGATACATACATACAGCAACATGTTGCCAAGCATTGAATGTTGCCATGCATTAGACTCATGATATCTAATTATTGAATGTTGGCTATGATTATCATAATTCTTGTCCATCAACTACTAAGCGATGCTTTCTCTTTCTCTGCTGCAACACACAGCTCATTTGGCGGGCAACATTCTAGAGAAAAGCTCAACACGAATAACAGCAAATAGCAACAACAGCAACAACAGCAGATGGGAATAAACGTCAACGAACTCAGCGAATGAAGCTTACTGCAAAAATAGTTGAATGCTGTTGAGCAATGAAAGTACCGCAACAAAACTGCACACACACACACACACACACACACTGGAGGGAGGCAGACAAAGTGCATTGACTTTGCTTTGCTTTCTTCGCTGCTGCTAATGTTGCAGTTGCTGTTGTTGTTGTTGTTGTTGCAATTGCATGTTGCTGCCGTGCTTGTGCTACGAGTTGAATGCACTTTGCATGCAAATGCCTCTTCAGCATTGCACATTTTTTTCAGCTTGTTGCCAACAGCAGCAACTGGTTGTTGGTGTCGTCGCTGTTGTTGCTGTTGTTGCACCTTGGCTATATAGTATGCTCGGTAATTGTCTGATGTCATAAGTCAAAATGCTGTGTGGCATTTGTTGACAGTTTTATGTGTTTGCCAGCTGTTAGCAGGCGAAGCGAATACAAACAAGCAACAAGAACAACTTTAGCCAACCCCATAATTAGAAGCAACAAAAGTTGTTTATTTTGATATTGTAAACTATTTTTTAACATTCCCTCCTGCTGCTGATTTGAGGCGTGGCATTTGTGGTTTCAAAAGGCGTGGGAATAGTGCAAAAGAGTAGAAACGACATGTATTTTACAATATATTTTTATTTATTTTCATTTCATTTACTGAATTTATTTCTTAGTTGTGCCAAAAAATGTATAAAATAATCAACGAAAAATGATTTGTTTATGAATTGTTTTAATTTTCCTACTTTTTATAAGCGGAAAAAAATATGAAAAAAATAACTGGAGAGCCATAAGACTTACAATCAAGTTTCAAAATTGGTTTTGTAACCCCAAAAAGGATTTGAATTTTAATGAACACAAAATAATCAGATAATGCATTTCAACTTTCATAGAGCAGAATAATTGTTTAAAAATACTAAATTTAACAATGTTCACATTCAACAACATATATTCATTCATGTTCACATCATTTGGATCCTTTTTAGCCCAATTATTATCTTTTAGTCTCACCTTGTCTCAACACAATGAGTTCAATAAACCCAACAAGGTTTCTAATAAAATGCCACCGGATCCCATTCCATGCCACACACCCTGCTCCCTGCACCCTGCCCCCTGCGGCACCCTCTAACTAATTGATTTATGGAGCTTTGCTTGCCCATTTGACGCGCGATATCCAACACGAAACATATATATATATATATATATATACATGCCCCAAGCAACAACAACAACAACAACAAGAACAAGAACAACAACAATGGCAACATTATTGTGGGTAACAAGCACGCGAGTCGAATGAGAATGGAAAATGTTTCGACTTCGACTTGGACTCGCTTTGGATCAGAGTTTTTTGTTGTTTCGCTTTGCTTTGGATGGATTTTCTTTGGTCTTTGGTTGCTTAGGTAGCCAAAATTGTTGTTGTTGTTGTTCTTGTTGTTGTGGCCAACGGGCGTTTAACTGATTTTTTGTTGTTGTGGTTTTTGTTGCTGATTCGCCATGCTCTCCTCTCCCGCCTAACTAACCTCAGACAATGAACGCCACATTGTGGCAGGGGCAGGCAGCAGGCAGCTAACGGTTGTGTGCCGACCGTTCACATACGCCCCACCCACCCGCTTGCAAATGTTGGTAGCCACAACAGTAGTTGTTGACTTGTGTAGCCTTTGCTTGTTGGCCAGGTTAACAAGAGTTCAACTGCCAGGGCTGCCAGAAAGCGTCACTTGGGGAAACTTTTCGTTTGACCCTCGCTTTTGGACAGCGTGCGTAAAGTGCGTGACTAGGCCAACATGCAACATGCAAGCAGCAACAACAACTGGCGTTAACCAACAAAACGTTAGCCACGAATCTCGACAGTTGTTGCCGCATGTTGCATGATAATTATGCAAGCGGCAACCAAGTCAAATGCAGCCGGACTCAGGCCTGGCCAAAATCCAACCAGCTACCTTATTTTGTTAGGCGTTGCACGTGCTTTCTCTCTCTCTCCTCCTCTCTCTCCCCCTCTCTCTGTCATAGTCCATTTATGGAGCTCTATGTGGCATGGCAAACGGCATTAACTCATTTCCGTCACAAATTCTATGAATGCGTCCATACACCCCCCCCTCCCCTGCTTCTCGGCCCAAAGTTTTGGGCCTGCAATTTCTATGCCTATTTTTATGGTAATTAATGTGGGCCAGGCAAACTTATGAGTGTGTACAGTGCGTATGAGTAATATATATATGTAGTACATATATGTGCCATGCCCATTGGACGTTGCGAAAATGTTGCATAAATTAGACTACCCTCTGCCCCACTCCATCTCTCTTAGTCACTCCACTCCAGAGTTGAGAGTGGGCGTTGCAATTACCGTTAACAGTGCGTATGAGTAATATGTCGGTCAATAAACTAAACTAACCGGCAGGGTAACTTTAGAATATTCTCAGTTTGCAGTGATTTAATGAGTTAGAAATCGAGTAAAATGACAAAATAATGTCGGAACTTATTTTTAGTTTTTTTAATATCATTTAATTTATTTGTATAACAATAACTGCAATTTTTATTGTGTGGCATTTAATTTTTGATTGGTGCATTGTATTTCTTTAGGCTCTTTGGCATTTTCACGTGTTGATCTTGTTGTTGTTTCTCCTCTTCTTCTTCTTCTTCTTCTTTTTCGTTAGTGTGCAACATTCGAAGCGAGACCCTTTTTGATTGTCGCTGTTGTCGTGTCATGTCTTTTTGGCTGCAGCTCTTAACTGTTGTCATAACCCCAAACTGGCAACTGGCAACTGGCAACTGGCAACAAGAAACATTGACAGCTTCGTTTCGCAGGCGAAAATGTCAAATGCATATATACATGTATATTTAGTTGTTAGCTGGTTGTAGTAGCCGATCTGTTAACTGTGATCTCAGTGTGTGAAAATTAAGCAGCATGTAATTTATGTTGACTCTGAAAAATCGAATGTAACTCAATTGCAAATAGATTTTTCGACTAGCTCGAAAGCTCGAAAACTCGAAAACTCGTTCAGCAGCCTTCAGAAACTGCACGTACTTGTTAGCCAAGTACAATCACCTCTCGTCGTTGTTGTTGTTGTTGTTGTTGTGCTCAGTTCTCGGTTCTCAGTTGGACTAGACCAAAAAACGTGACTCGACAGGCAGCAGCAGCAGCAGCAGCAGCAGCAGCGAGGCCCAAGTCAAGTAGATGGAATTGCATTTAATGGGCGCAACGAAAAAACACAGAAAAAATAACCAATTCTCTGCCCAGGCATTAAAGTTGTTCAAGTATATATTCAAGTTGTTGTTGTTGTTGTTGTTGTTGTTGTTGCAGAGACCGCAGCCTTTACAATTCAAATTTGAACAATTCGCAATTGATTTTGTTGTTCGTTCTTGCCATTTTTTCTGTGCTATGTGGGCGCCTTCGGTTTGTTTTGGAATCACTGTTACGTTGATATTTGAATTTGACGCTGGCACCAATCCATACACAAATTGCTTAGAATCGACAATGAGATTAACAAGCAGCAGCCACATCCAGTTTCTGCTACATGCAACATGTCATTCAACGCCATAAAGAAAATACTTTGATTTCGGAACAGAAATTCACACTTTCTAACATTATTTTAGTGACTTTTTGCTGTAGGAACTAGGTTTCATTTATCTTCTTCTAGGTACTCAGACAATCCCAAAAATGTTTAACCCATTTTGTAGCACCAAAAATAAAGTGTGTGTTAGTTGTCGCAAGCAAAAAACCATTTTTCAGTTGTTCGCGCTTCTTTCTTTGTCCACCATAAATTTTCTAATAATAAAAAAAATAAGGCGACGCTTTTCAAATGCCTAAAATTGTGTGTTTCCGTCAGAACTGTCACAGGCCCCACAAAAAAAAAAAAAAAAAAAAAAGAATAAGAAGAACGAAATTGAAACTAAAACTAAACGAGTCAAATTGAACTGACGGCGACTGTCAGGAATTCAGTTGAGAGGAGGCGCAGCTATTTTTAATTGCTTTTAATTAACAGAACCTACGAAATTTTACGTGACAAGCATAATAATTTTCTTTGCCCCTTTTCCTTCCCAATTATTCAGACACAGGTCCACAAAGTGTGTCAAAAATTGCACATATATTAATAGAGGAGCGGGACAATGGAGTGGGAGAGAGGTGGGTTCGTGGGCGGTTTCTGGAGTTATGCGAAGATTTGCGTACGGTGTTTTTTTTTTTTTTTATTCGCCATGTGGGTCATTGTTTGGACATTGGCTTGAAGAAAAACCACAAACGAACAAAAAAAAAAAGAAGCGAATCAAATGAAAAACGTAACGAAAAAGAATAAGCGACCACAAAGTAAAAGGCAACCGCAAATCGTGCCAAAAGATAGGTCGAAAGCGAGAAGGCAGGACTGAAAAAAAAGCACCAAGGAGAGAGAAAGAGAGGGCGCGATTAATGCAAAATATGCCGCTACGCCAAGTGCAATGAACTCTCGGCAACTCTGGGAGGCGACGACGACCAAGTCAAGCAAGTTCTAGTTGAGGCAGTCGCGCAGAGTCCAGATAGAGAGCGACAGAGAGAGAGAGAATTGACGACTATCGCAAAAGAGAGCTCAACGAAACGAAAGACTGAGCAATTTACACACATACACATACACATACACATGCATTGTACTACTATGAATGTTTGTATGCCAGTGTGTTTGTAAATGCAAATCAAAGCAAGCGTTGCGTATGCTTTGCTCACAGTGCTGATTAGGCTGCAGATTTACAGCTAATCTATATTTTAGCATTGCAATAACTAGATGTCCCGCTGTGTGCGTACACAGTAAACAATTTTAGTTCACAACGAATTCAATTTGCAAAAATAATTTAGTTTATTTTCACATTATAAGGTATACTTGAGTTAAAGTAATTGTCTTTCCCTTACTCCAACTCTGCGTACATTGCAATAAAATGACGATTGTTGCTGTTTCGCTTGCTTGGGTTATTGAACTCGACGCGTTGGCTCCGAATTGGGTTAGCGTAGGTTAGGTTAACTTCACTCAGCTTAGCTTTGCTTGAGTCTCAGGTGAGGTGAGGTGAGGTGAGGTGAGCTGAGGTGAGGTTGGGTTAGGTAAGGTTAGTTAGACCTGCACTGACGCCAGCCTGCTGCTGCTGCGTTTTGTTTGACTTTTTATTTTCGTTTCGTTCTTTTTGTCTGTGTGTGTGTGTGTGTGTGTTGTAAAATGCGATAAGCTCTGGAAACTAACAACATGTGAAGAGTTTGCTTTGCTTTAGTTGGGCTTGATTGCATGAGGAGGGCTGTTTTTTTTTTTTTCTCTCTTTGATTTTGGGGAATGGGTGCGAAGAAATTGGATTGTTGCAATAGACGAAAGGAGCAATAGTGAGTGTGTGAAGAGGCTAGTTATGATTATTTGTTTGGTTCTGATAAGTCTGAGATTGCTTGAAATCCGTTTTTAATAGTTGCTGTTCATTTTATTTATTGACCTCATTTATGACTTGATCTAATACGTTTTTCTTTTCTCTTGCAGGTTTGTTTTACTTTTATGTTACAAAAAAATTGAATATTTAAACGCTGAGTAAGTCATTGCAATATAATGCGTTAGATTCTAGAATCCTCCTTATCCACCTCCTTCTCTTCCCCCTTCCACTTTCCTCTTAGTCGCTTTGCCCAAAGCAGCGATGCCCAATTACCAACAACTAGCAAATGGAAAGGAGAGCGAGGAGTACAACAAACAACATACAAATATATATATGTACATACATATGTATATACAGACGATTAGTGCGAGTCGGCGGCGTTGCCAAGTGCCTCATATAGCAGCCATAGGCATTGCACACACACACTGAAACATACGCATGACATGGCGCATGAGTGTGTGGCATGAGTGTTGTTGCATGGTTGTTGTTGTTGTTGTTGTTGTTGCTATGCTGAAATTGCGTAGCTGCTGCACTCAACGCTCGAGGTTATTGAACGGCAGCGACCTCACTTTGCATGAGGCACAAACACAACACACACTAGCAACAACAACAACAACAACTGCAACTGCAACAGAGATTGCTGTGCAATTTTCTTGTTGTGCTCTTGTCAAGCAGTGTAATTTTAAAATTAATAAAATAAATTATTATTAGACATCATTCGAGTGGCGACTTTTTGCCTCTCTGTCTCTGTCTCTGTCTCTCTGTGTGCTGTCAACTTTTGATAAAGACTCGCTAAGTTGTGTGTGTGTGTGTGTGTGTGTTTTCTAGACTAGGCTGCACACACACTTAACACAGTTTGCTTCTCGACATGGCAAACATGCGATGAGAGTTTAACGAACTTGCTGGATTAGTGCCCAAAAACAACGAAAAACTTAACGAAAATTCTCAACAAATTGCACAAACAAAAGTTCACCGCAAGAGTTTCGAATATTCTCGAAATGAGTTTAGAATTAAAATGCAACTTTAAAGCCAGCCACGCCCACTTCCTGCCCGCCTCTATTTTGGACTGCTTTATGACTCAATATATTGAAAATAATTTGCCGCCACTTTTGTCATAAATAAAAGCGAGCGTCACAAAGCAACAAATATGCGAATGCAGTTGCATAATTGAACAAACTGCATCGCTGCTGCAGCTGCAAACCCCATTCAGGCCCCCCACCCCCCACTTGCCCCACCACATACTTACATAGTTACGTGTATGTATGAGTGAAATCTCATGCGTTCCAGCAGTAGCGCCAAGCTAAACTCAAGAAATCAAATTAAAAGCACAGCCAAATAGGGCACAGATTAATTCATAGATGAATATTGAATACACTTTTCTAATAAATATTTGTTTTTAAAATGCGAAACATCGTTTTAAGAGTTTTTTTGTTGATTGAAATGAAGCTTAAGCGATTGGAACTTAAGAACCGTGAACTGAACCAGTATTAGCTGTGGTTTTATATTCACTGATGAAAGAGTACATACATACTTAGTTAGGGTATTGGAAAGAAACGCCCATATAAAGACATTGCCAGAGGCACGTGAGTTGTTCAGTTGTTGGTTTGTGGACTGCAGTTCGGAGGCGGTTCGAAGGCTTCGAAATGATCTCGTAGGTGAGTCATTAAAAGCGCCGCCGACGAACAACGCCAACAATTTATATGACAGTTTTTTGTGTGTTTTATTTATTTATTTTTTTTTTTTTGCTTTATTTGCTCATTCTTATGTCAGTCGGGGCGTCATTAAGAGTCCAACTGACCAAAAATGGAGAACCCAACAACAACGATAACGATTGAAATTACATTAATGGTGGGTGAACAACAACAACAACAACAAAAACGAGCTTCGTTCGATTTGGAAGTTTGTTGTTGTTGTTGTTGTTGCTGTTGTTTTTTGTTCCGTTTGTTTGTTGGCCACAGAGTTCACTGCACTCAAACGTCACCTGCCCTGTCTCTCTCCCTCTCTCTCTCTCTTTTGTGTTCTCTCTCTCTCTGATCGTCTGTCTCTGTCCCGCGTGGCTCTTGTCAAATGGCAACGACCTGCGCAGAACTGCAGTTAGATTTGTTGGTAGAGTTTTGCTGCATTTGCACGCAAAAGACCTTGCGTCTTCTGTGTATAAGCCACATTGCGCTATGGGCCACATTCATTTTGTGTCTCTCTCTCTCTCTCTCTCTCTCTCTGTGAAACTCGTTTCTCTGTGTTGCCCCAACTGTTTTAATAGCATTTGCGTCAAGCCGTGACGCCAATGGCCCAACATGGATTAGATTTTTTTTTTCGTTATTCGTTTTTCGTCGTTATTATTATAGTATGTAGACATATTCTCATATTCTGTTTATTTGGACAAGTCGACGTGCCCAAAAAACCAAACAACAAAACAATCAGCGGTATAATGGCTCATAATTGTGCACAGCAAACACAAAACAGGCGCCTGTTTATATTTTGGGGAATTATTGCGTTTAGTTAGAGTAGGGTGTTGGAGGTAACCTTCAAGTAAGTAGGATTTTCTAGCTTCAAAAGAATCATTCGAAATTTGACATGCGGTT
Organism: Scaptomyza hsui; assembly: GCA_018152825.1. Taxonomy (NCBI): domain Eukaryota; kingdom Metazoa; phylum Arthropoda; class Insecta; order Diptera; family Drosophilidae; genus Scaptomyza; species Scaptomyza hsui. The sequence continues at coordinate 11,906,125 of JAECXO010000307.1, read as the reverse complement.
TTCCAACCACAAAGCAACTATCGCAAGAAGATAATCGTATAATAATTGCGCGGTAGTTCAATGAACTCAGCCGACAATAACAACAATAATAATAATAGTGAACATATGAATTTAATCAAAAGTGGAACACATTCAGTGAAAACTGATTCAATTTGTTTCACAATAATCGTTGGTTGCTGGTTGGGGTCAGCTGACGTAATTATTGGTCGCATTTTAATTGACCGGGCACAGCGGATAAAGGCTAAAACAATAGGCTACACACACACTCACACACACACACCACAACCAGCAATTACATCCTCCTTTTTAGTCCTTTTGGTGCTCTAGCTACAAATTGCAAATTGCAATTCGCTCGCTTGTTATCCTTCAACTTTTGCCGAGCTGCGGTCATTGCTCCATCTGCACAGACCAGTCACATGACCAACATCAAACCCCCCCAAACCCCAAACCCCATCCAAGCCCAACAACAGCAGCCAGTCAGCAATTTTTTAAGGTTAACTCTGCTGCAGCGCCACCTAGCGGGTGGCAAAACACTTTCGTTGTACTTACATACATACATACACATAGAGCGTAACCCCTAAAAGGTTGTTGTACATATCCCCCCCTTGCCGACCCCCTCCAATCCTTAAGCTTCTCCATAGACTTGAGCTCTCATCCGGCCGTGGCAAAAAGTTCAACGCACGCTAAGTGGGTCAAAGCAAAGTGTGCAACCCTCTTACCCTCTCTCTCTCTCTCTCTCTCTCTCTCTCTCTCCCCCTCTCTTACTAGCTGCTGCTGCTGCACCCTCTGAAGCAACAGCAGCAAAAGTGAAACGTTCTCGGAGGCGGTGGGTGGAACTTTCTGTTCGTTTATTGTTTGACATGGCACAGGTGTCTTCCATTGCGAGCGCGCCAATTTTAACACTACGGGAGCTGAATGCCTTCCTGCTCCCCCCCTTCTTCCCCAATCCACCTACCACCTGACTGACAGTTTGCTGCATTGAGTTCATTGCACTGGTTAAAGAACAGTTCCCAATTTGAGAGCAAGATATAAGGGGAGAAATATGAATTTTCCTGTGAACCTAACAGAAACGTCCTACCTCTGTGGAAGATCAGTACAATTTTCATAAGACAACAATTTGCCTTTATTTGTTACTGTTCACATTTGGCCAATTAGATTGCATTGCATTTCCTTTCTGAGGTCATTTCCTCTGCCCACGACGAGACTAGTACAATTCGCATAGTCGAACTGGAGCTTTCTAACTGTGCAATCGTCACCGTTCATTCCTAGGCACACAGCACCTCCACTTCCCTCCCTCGCACATGTACCCCCTTTCGTCTTTGCTTATGCAAAAAATGTTCTTTGGAGCAATCACAGCTATATTTTATTTTCCATTTTTGCTGTGCTCCAAGTCAGAAGAGAACGAGGGCCTATCTCTCTCTCTCTCTCTCGCTCGCTCGCTCTCTCTTGACTTCTCGTTGCTGATGCTCTTGCTGTATTTGTGTGTGTGTGTGTGTCTGATTCTGGCTGTGATTCAGCCTGTGTGCTGCTTCTTTAAGGTTATTGTGGTGCAATGTCCTCAATCGTGGGTCTCCTTGGCTGCTTCGTTTGTAGTTACTCTCGTGGTTGGTTCTCTTTGTTGTTATTGTACTCGCTTGCAGTAGTAGAGTATTTTTGGGCGCTCAGATGCTGTCCCTGGCAGGACAATTTGTGTCGTATTTCTTTCTTCTTTCTCATTCGTTTCGGTTGCCCTTCGCTGCGTTTGGCTGTGTGAGAAATGTGAAAGGTATTTCCGTTTGCCCCATTATCGAGTTCAATATGTTTATTTTTCTCTACTGCTCCCATGTCTCATCTTTATGCTAATGTTTCTGGGAATATTTTGTGTAGGTTTGCTTGAAGAGAATGAACTACTCACTTAAATCTATTTAATACTTGTACAAACGGACAATAATGACTGTGATTGGTGTAGGGCTAACCAAGTCATTAGATGAAGCCCTCAATTATTTATGCATGTGATTAATTGGTAATTTATTGATTAGCTATTGAATAAATGAGCTTCTGATTTAATGCCAATTCAGCTGCTTTCACTTGATAACAGCATTTCCTGTGCTCAATCAGTAGCACCCGCAAACCACCCCAAACACGAGCCCTTACCCCAAACCTCAATTCAAGAACTGCTGCTTCTCGATTGCACACTGGCGACCATGAGGCAACAATGGGTTGAACGAACTCAGGCAGGCAGGCAGGCAGCGACTGCAAAAGTGACGTCAATAGGCACGAGGCCAAAGGGAAACTCTTGGTGCGCTTTTTGGGGGGGAGGGTCGCTGGGTGGTGAGCGAGCTGGTTGGCTGCCTACGTGCGGCTGACCTCGTGTTCCTTTTTACTACGACGACGACGATGACGACTGCGCTGCTGTGTGGGTAGCAGAGTGGGAGGAGAGAGTGTGTGTGTGCCTGGCCAGGCGAACGGAATATCCTTGCACGGGGAGCGTTGAACTCTGACCTGAATGTGCCGAGCTGGTCGACTTGTAATATAAACATCATTTATTTATTGTTGAAAATATGTTTCGTCAACTAATTGCTGGTCAGCTGGGTCCCGACTTCCATTCAGTCACTGAAATATGAAGTGTGTTTCTATCCTCTTACCACTTTCCAATTCCCAATGAGCAGCCAGCAACATAAATTAGATTTGGCCGTCATATAAACTTAACCCAAGCTAAACATGACAAACGTTGAGAACCCAACTGTAAAGCGCCATAAAGTTCCGGGAGTTTTGTGCCTCAGTCGAAGGCACGTGCTAATTGCTTACGCATCCAACAACAACCGATAATGGAAAAGCCAGTTCTTCTTGGAGAAGCTTAAAAGTGAGCAATCAAAGCTATGACAATATGTGGGCGACCGATGAGAAGAATGGAAAGAACCCCATGAACCTATCAAGGAAATTTGTGTCTTGTGGTCCCTTTACTAAACTATCATACTCTAGCTAGCTGAAGAAGAAGAGTTCGAGTGAAAGAAATTCTTTAGCAATCATTTTGGTGTCAAGTTGTGGCGGTAGCCCAAGAAGTGACTTCAAGTAGCCTGGCAACCTATATGGAAGGAATGCAGGTCAAGTAGTCGATTGTTAAACTGATCAAACGATCGATGAACGTTTTTGGTTTTCATTCATGAGATTCTGTTGACTCTGACAGATCCCAAACGATCGTCCCTCGTTCAACCATCGGTGGAAAGCAAGTGTGCCATGGCTGAGTTGCGCTAAAGCAGCCCGTAAAATTGTTAACAAACAAACAATGAATTATTATGCTCTCTGCCAATGGTTCAGGCAACGAAATGACGACGATGACGATGATGACGAAGTCGAATCATGCAAACAAGGGGGGAAAACGCTTGGCTGCTTTGCGGCACGTTGCCCAACACACGCATCCACACTCATGTAGTATGTTTGTATGTGCCAGCTAGACGACTGTGTGTAACGTGAAAAGCTCTCACTTTCCTTTGAAACTTGTTATTCGCATTGCAGCTGCCAGCAGAGTTCATTCACATTTGGCAGCCAGACCAAGAGAGAGCGAGTCAGTGAGAGAGCGAGAGAGAGAGGCGCGATGAGAGCTCATGCAGGTGATAGAACACAAAGTGAGAGAGAGAGAGAGAGAGAGCAGAATCATTCGAAACGGGCACAGCTGTTCCCGAAAGTTCTTCGGCTCAAAGAAGAAAAAATAAACGGAGTAAAGCCCGACTTCGTTATTTGCGGGGGCTGTGAGGCATTGAAATGAGTGCAAATTGTCGCTGCTGAGGAGTGCATTGAACTCGACTCGGATTCAACTCTTTAAGTTTTGCTAAATTAGCTGTGTTTTAGTTTTCAATTATATAATAAAAGTAATGTAAGCTGATGTAACTTTTCGAGCCTATCCCACTTATGTAGCTGCATTTTTAGCGTATTGCATTGCCAAAGATTTCCTTGAACGCATTTTAGTCATCTAGTCGCCGTTGCAACTTTGCCTTTGATTTTGCCTTTGCCGCTGCATTTACCGATTTGCCCTCCTCCCCCCCCTTAGGCCAAGCCCACAAAACATTTAGTCGTCCGTCCGCCTGAGGTTTCTGTGTCGTTGACCGACCGCCAGCTCAAATGAACTCCAAACCAAACCAAACCAAAAAGCTAAACCAATGGCTTGCAAACTGCAGCAGCAGCAGCAGCAGCAGAGTCGACCGAACGACCGACAACAACAAATTCGCATGCAAATGCATTAACAGAGAGAGAGAGAGAGAGAGCAATTTGAGAGCAACAATGCACGAAACATTTGCTTGCTCATACGTTCGTTCGTGTTGGTTCGTTTGCTAGTCGTCGTCTCGGTCGTGTTTGGTTGGTCGCTCGGCGCTCAGCAGCTCCACATTTGGAGGTATTTGACCGAAAAGTGGGTCACGACAATGGCTGGGTTCGTTGAACTGAACTGCCAGTCAGCCAACCTCTGCTGACGTCGTCGTATTATGTTGACGTCGCCGTCGTCGTCGTCGTCGTCGTTACGTAGCCTTCCAGCATGTGTCGTTACGTCGGCCATATGTATCGTAAGTATGTAGAAGCGGTGTCTTTGTTTTTGTTGTCTACGTTTTCGGTGGCCTCAAAAATAAAAGCACAAGATACAACACAAAAAAAAGAAGAGGAAAATAGAGCAAGCTGAAATATTATTTAATACGAGCATTATTAATAACGAGCCATGTAATTTTTGTCGTTCACACTTTGTGTGTAGCATTTTTTTATTTTGGGAGATTTTTGAGTGTTAAATAATCATAGCACACTTTTGTAATTGGGGCAACGTTTTTTTTGTCACCAGATTTGTATCGGTAGTAGCTAAAGTTTTATGATTAATAGGTTCGAGTGCTAGAAATCGTAATCCCCACCACTTGACAGTCTCTGGAACTTGGAACCCACCCACAAATGTTCTATTTCATGTGAGTTGAGAGCTCTGTTCCACATCTCAGATCCTCTTATGCCTGTCATACTATTTGATAGCTCTGTGTTCCCCCATATCAATATTCCCCCTCCCCTCCTACACACAATATCAATTAATCTTATTTGTCACTCATTTTTCAAAAAAAAAACAACACACACACCGAAATGTGTTCTATCTAAGCCCAAAGCATCAAAGCAACTCCAACCACCTACATACAAACATGTGCTTGTTGTGTTTGTTGTGTTTGTTGTATTTGTTGTATTTGTTGTATTTGTTGTATTTATTGTTGCTGCTGTTATCAAACAAAGCTGATCAGTCAGGTGGCAGTAGCAGAAGCTACCTAAAATCTGCGTCGCGTAGGTGTTCCAAGAATTGTTTACAATAAACACACACACACACACACAAGCGCCCCCACCAAAATGCAGCAGCAGCAGCAGCAATAGTTGCTGTCGCAGCGACGTCTATTGTTAGCTGGCTGCGTCGACGTCGACGTCGGCGACAGCGTTGGAGTGAATGTCCTCAGTTGGTACACTGAAACAAAAACAAAAACAATATGTAGCGCGAGGCTGGCATGGCAGTAAGCGAGAGAGCAAGCGACCCCAGCAGCACCAACGGGAGCGAGAGCGCAAGAGAGCCGACGCACGACGCATAACAAGCTTGAGCCGAACCGAACGAAGCACATCGAACACAACAGGCATGAGTTGTTGGAGCTGTTGGCGCTGCTTTCATTCGCAAATTGCTCGTCGTAGGCAGCGGTTGTGCAGAGCAAGAAAAGCGCGCGAAACAGAATAAACTGAAACTAAAACTAAAACTAAAACTGAAACTGAAACGGCTAAACAAAAACACAAATAGTTTAAATAATCATACAACATATTATTATTTTTATTGGTGCCAGTGAAGTGCGATACACGTACAAATCGAGAGAGGGAGAGAGAGAGAGAGAGATCATAAAGACTTCCATTTCCGTTATTTTGTGCCCCCGAAAAGCGCATCAAAGTATTTTGGCGCTGAAATTGTTGGTGTAAAAGTGCATTTGAAAATTGAGTTTCAAGTTGAAATCAAAGCAAAAGCAATCGAAATGTTCCTTATTAGCAAATTGTAGAGCAACTAAATCAACAGCAACATCAGTCTAGAGGCAAAGCGGAAAGTTCAAGTGTCATTGTGGTACCAAAAAAAAAAACAACAAGAGTTCATATTTTTATCAAACAACATGGTTTGTGCAATGGAACAACAGCAACAGCAGCAGCAACAACAACAGCAGCTGCAACAATTGCCGCAGCAACAGAGTACAACAATTGTGCTGCTGACCGCCGGCAACAGCAATGTTCACTTTGTCAGTGCACCGCAGCAGCAACATCAGCCACAACAACAACAGCAGCAGCAGCAGCAGCAGCAGCAACATCAGCCACAACAACAGCAGCAACAGATCAAGAGCCAACAGCTTAAACAGCAACATTCGGCATTGGTTAAGCTACTGGAATCTGCGCCACTGAACAAACAGCAGCAACAGCAACCTAGACAAATTGTTTACCTGCAACAACAGCAACAGCAACGCAAAAGACTGAAAAACGACGAGCAACAGCAACAGCAAACACCTGCAACATTAGTAAAGACAACCACCAACCAGACAGCAACAGCAACAGCAACAACAAAAACAAATAGTATTAGTCAGCAGCAACAGCAGATTGTACTGTTGCTGCAACAGCCAAATGCAACGGCAGCAGCAACAGCAACACCAACTCTCACACCAGCAACACCAAAGCCATGCGCCGATCTAAGCGCCAAAAATGACAGCGAATCGGGCATCGATGAGGACTGTGGCAACAGCGACGACGATGTGCCGCCCAAGGCCAACATACAAGTCACAGCAGCAACAGCTGCTGCTGCTGCTGCTGCTGTCGAGGATGGCAGCAGCGGCTATGAGCAATATCAGTGTCCGTGGAAGAAAATACGTTATGCGCGAGAGTTGAAGCAGCGAGAGCTGGAACAGCAGCAACATGAAGACAAACCAGCAACAGCAGCAACAGCAACTGTTGCAACTCCCACCAGCAACAGCCAGAAGCTCAATCAACTGCATTGTGATAGTCCTTTTTCCGCGCAAACACACAAAGAAATCGCCAATTTGTTGCGCCAGCAGCAACAGCCACTGCAACAGCAACACCAGCAACAACAACAACACCAACAACAGTTGCAGCTGCAGCAACAGAGAAGAGACAGCTCCGACAGCAATTGCTCGCTGCTGAGCAACTCGAGCACTCAATCGTTGACAAATGGCATTGGCAATTGTTGCACATGCAACAGCAACAGCAACGGCAGCAGCAGCGATGATGATCTGCAGCTGAAACAGCTCGAGGATATGGATGCCCAGGACTCGGGCTGTGATGATGAGCTATGCGAGCAGCATCATCAGCGTCTCGATTCATCCCAGCTAAACTATCTGTGTCAAAAGTTTGACGAGAAACTGGACACGGCCCTGAGCAACAGCAGCAGCAGCAACACAATCAAAACGACAACAGCAATTGAGGATGCAAGTGCCGATGTAGGTGGAAAATGGGTCTAATTAACATATACATATATATATTCTCAAAGATATTGTTGCTTTAGATTAAGATTAATTTGAATATTTCTTTTGTTTAATTTGAGAATTTCTTATTTGATTTATTTGCAGGGCTTCTTCCGTCGCTCCATACAGCAAAAGATCCAATATCGCCCATGCACCAAGAATCAACAGTGCAGCATTTTGCGGATCAATCGCAATCGTTGTCAATATTGTCGCCTGAAAAAGTGCATTGCCGTCGGCATGAGTCGTGATGGTGAGTACGATTTTAATCTCTCTCTCTCTCTCTTTGCTAATACCTAAATCCAAAGAGAGTCAAGCTTTGATAACAACACTAACAACAAACTATAAAACGAAGCATAACGAAACGTAACGAAAGACGAACGACAAACGACGCAAGACGACGAAAAGTTCATTGACCAGCCATGAACGAAATTTTGGTTTGAGTGTGTATATGTGTGTGTGTGTGTGTGTGTGTGTGTGTTTGTGTTGCAACATTTGTTCAGCAAGCGATTTCACGGCAAAGTAAAAGTTGTTAGCTGCCTGCAAACCAAACACTCGCACACACACACACACACACACACAACTGGTACATATGTTAATTTCGTTTAAACAAATTTCCAACACCCGCATGATAAATGGGAGCAACAACAACAACGACAACAACAACAACAACGACTGTGCGCCATTTCGAAATTGTGTTAAAAGTTGAATGAACGCACTTAACCTAAATTCATAGCGAGGTTGTTCTCCCTCCGATTCTCCCCACGATCTTTCACAATTTCTCGTTTTGGGATTTTATTAAATTTTGTAACCATTTGTTTAAATTGAACGCAAGCCCGGAAAACTTATACAGGAAATGCCGTGACGTCTCTATCGATTATGAAAGCGGGCAACATTAATGCACACACAAAAAGCAACAACAACAACAACTGAATGAGAGAGAAAGAAAGAAATAAACACACAAACACACTCGCATCACGTTCATTGACTTTTGCCAGTCGCTGTTGTGCTCTTCTTCTTTCTATTATGGCGGCCATGTTGCTGTCGAAAACGAAAGTGGTTCATGCTCTATGTGTATGTGTGTATGTGTGTCTGTCTGTCTGTCTGTCTGTCTGTTAGTGTGGAGAGAAAGAGAAAGAGCGAGGGCGAGAGCTTTGGAGTCATTCACGCAGCCTGTGCTTAAAAATAATAAAAATAATATTGTTGTTGTTGCTGTTTGTTGCTGTTACATGTGTATGTTGTAATTGATGGATTAGATTTTGTGTTTCTGTTGTTTTTTGAGCAATCGAGTTAAAGTCCAGCAGATAATATATGTATGTACTTAGAAATTGTTATAAATCAAATGCCTGGCATTAACTAAACAATTTAGAAATTGGCATATCCTTGAACTAGTTCTACACACAACCAAAAAAATAAAAATCTCAATAAAAAACGCAAAACGACCGCCAACAAAATAAATAGCACCAAACTTAAACTCGGCAACAGCAACGAAAAAAAAATTCGAATTGTTTATAATAAAAATGACCGTGTGCTATTTAAGCGCAGTCGCTGCTGCCGCTGGCGTCGACAGCGCTGCCCTCGCTTGCCTTATCTTTCAAGGAAAATTAAATTTTATACACATGCAAACACACACACACACACACACACATATGTGGGCTGTTGTCGAAATATTTACAGTTACTTTTTGACCCAGAAAATGTTTGCTGCCAAAAAAAAAAAAAAAACAAAAAGGGAAAAAAGTTGATAATTGACTTTGGTTATATTTAATTTATCGCATCTTCATATGCAGAGAGTATAATATGCAGAGATAGGGATAGAGGGAAAGAGAGAGACTTTCACTTTTTTTTGTATCCATTGGCCATTTCGAAACACTTTCTTTTACGGCTTTCATAATTTCTTTTGGTGTGTAGTAATATTTATTAGGCGCCATTTTGTGTGTGTTGCTTGTTGCCTATTGCAAAGATACGAAAATAAACGCAAGACGCGCCGTCAAAATGAAAACGAAACCGAAATTTAGCGCACAAACTCACACCAACAAACATACTCTCTCCCTCTCTCTCTCTCTCCCTCGTTTGATAGAGCGCCCCCCAAACGCCAAAAAGCAACACGAATCAGGCGGCACCCTCTCTTTCTCTCTCCCACTCTCCCCCACTCTTACCCACTACAAAATTCAGCCTCGAGAGCAGCGCTCAGTTCATTGACCGACGAAACTGGGTCACCCAAAGCAGCGACGCAGCGCAGCAGCGACAGCGACAGCTGAGTGAAGGTGCTTGACAGTATGTGTGGTGTGTGTGTGAGAGTAGTGAGCTTGATAGTAAACAAGCTTTTTTCTTCACTACTTACTTATTTGATTCGCTCGTTTTGCATTTGCTCTTTTCGGTTTTTAATTGTTGAATTTATAGCAGTTGAGCAGATATATTTATTTTAGCTTGTTTTCTATTTAATTGTTGGACATTTTTTGTTAGTTTTCACATGCATGAAATGGACTGAAATTAGCGCGAGGTTAACTTAAAATTGAAAGTAAATAGGCATGGAAAAATAAAAATGATTCCTAAGATAATTTTAGACATAACTCGTTAAGTCTACAATTATCTTTGTAGTTGTGTGGCGACAAGAGCGCATAAAAATAATAATCAGACAATTGTCAATTATCGGAGGCAAAATTTTATTTAATTCTTTTTTTAATAGTTACTGTGTGTGTGTGTGTGTGTGTGTGTGTGTGAACAACAGCTTGAAGCAGTAGGCAAGCGAGTGACGTTTTTGTTGTTGTTGTCGCAATCATTATTATTTTGAGGCTACACACAACAACAACAACAACAACAACTTGCATGTAGATTTCGCCTTGCCTTCATCGTTGTTGCCGCTGTGAGTGCTGTGAGTGTTTTGAACTTTATTCAGGTCAATTACAAATACATTAAAATGCCACTGCTACACACACAAACACACATACATATGTACACTGAGCGAGACGAGGTGTTGACTAAAATAATATTGGAGGCTACTCTATACAAAATGTACAATATATGACAACAACAACAACAATGACGATGACGATGACTGCTGGCCTGGGGTCCAATTTGATTTGGGCTTTGTGGAGGGTGCAGTTTTAACTATGTATGGAGGATGGAGGCGGGGTGAAGGGGTCAAAAACTTCAAGTACAACTAGCTAATGATGAAGTTAAAACGTGATGATAATGATGTTGCAATGCACTCGAGATTGCAGTAAATGTGTAAATGTGGGTGGGGTACAATTCTCGTTGTTGTTTTTTTTTTTTCTTGCTACGTGGGTTGACTAAGGTGTGATCTGAGCTGAACTGAAGTTGAAGCTGTTAGCTGGAAGGTTAAGCCAAACGTTTCGTTATTGAAATGTTAATGCATGCATAATCGTACTTGTTATTGTGTATTATACAATTGACTTTTGTTTCTTGTCATCATTCGGTGAGTGAAATCAGTTTACGCGTGACACGCATCATCATCAGCCAAAAAAAAAAAAAAAACACAACGAACGAACGAATTGAACAACGACAAGTTTTGTTTCTCTATCTCTTTCTCTTTCGCTCTGCTGCCTGCTGTTACATAAAATCGTGCGTTGTCTGCGCTTCACCTGCCTTACAAATTGTATTTGTTGCGTTTTGGCTTAACGGTGAAATTGCAAAGAAAAGAGCGCGAAACAAAGCAGTCAAAGCAGCAACAACGTAACAAACTTGTTTTACACTGCAAACGTCGCAGTCGACGTTGACGTTGCGATGTCGACGTCGCCTACTACGCAAGTTGAACCTTCAAAAGGTTCATTTACCTCGACAACGAACGAACGTCACACGAAAGCCAAATACGAGCAGCAACAAACGCGACGAACACACGAACACACGAACTCACGAACGCAATGTACGAGCGACGGGCAGCAGAAAAATGTACTTTCGCTTTTTCAATGCCTCGGCATCAAACTAGTTTCAAGCTCCAAGTGGAGCCGAGCTGAGCCACAGCCAACATTGCTGCAATATGCTGCCGACGTTGGCGTTGCTGCTGTTTTGGGGCACAGTTAAACGACCGACACATGGCGAGTTCAACGACTCTTGTAAAATTTCTCGAAGGTTTCGCATTGCAACATCATTGCAGCAGCAGCAGCAGCAGCAGCAGCGCAACTTGTTCGACTGCAGCCACAGTCGCAGTTGCAGTCGCATTTGCATAGACCACTCTCCCACTCTTTAAGCTCTCTCGCGCACTCACACACACACACACACACAAGTGGCGCTCTCTTGTGCGCTGAATGCTGTTCATTGCACTCGGCCTCATTTTGAGTGCGCGCTGCGCTTTTTCTTGCTGCAATTTTGTTTTTGCACGCCGATGACGACGACGCGACGTCAGCGTGCAAGCGAGCGAGCGAGCGAGCAGAGCAAGCAAGTATTTGTCGCCTTTGTTGGCTGGCAGCAGCGAGTGCAGCGACATTTATTTGGGTCAGGCACGGTCATTCGCCTCAGTTGCAGCGCTGCTGCGAGTTCGCATTGCAATTGCAATTGCAATTGGCGGTTGCCTTGGCGCGCATTTATTTGAAAATAATTATGAGCACAAAACGAGCGAGAAAAACACAAAATGAGCGAGCTTCGTTTGGCATTCCCTTGGTGCGTTCGTTTGCTCGTTCGATTCGATTTAAAATTTTAAGTGCAGTCTTACTTTCGCATTGCCTATGATTTGCATGTGGTCTTATTCATTACACAAAAGTCGAATCACAAAAGACAAACACATTCATACATATATGCAATTCAATACTCATTGATGGCCTCTTCTTTGTCTGACTTTGGGTTTGTTTCAATGTTTCCTTCGTTTTTATTGATGTAAATACATACATACATATAAGAATGAATGTGGCCTCTTCATGTGATGTGAAATTAATAATAATTGTAATATGGCACAGGGTCTCCTGAACTGAACGCTTGTTATTGAGTCTCGCCGCCCTCGTCGCTGCCTTCGCTGTCTGACCTCCCCAGCCATCATATTCATTTATTGGGAAGTTTTCGTGACCCAAAAAAAATATTTAAAAATATGTTAAAATAAACATATTCATATGTATGTATGTATGTATGTATGTAAATTGAAATACATATGTTTTCGGTTTGTGCAAACAGTGAGCTTTCTTTTGTCGCAACTTGTTGCAGTTCCACGAAATTTCTCGAAACTTCAAAACAAACGTCCAAAAGTCTCTATTTCTTGTATTTTGTTTTTGTGGCTTTTTGTTATTATGTATTTCTTCATTCCCCCCTCATTCCGTTTTGTTTTTATTACATTTCTTTTTCTTTAATGCTTGCTAGTTTATTATTATTTCCAAGTCTATTGTGCCTTCTTTCTTTCCGCACACTTTTCGATCATATATTTTTGTAAACAACTTACGCAAGCAACACCAAAACAACAACAACAACAACAACTTTGTCACTTACTTAATTTTACGTAAAGCGTAAAGCATTGATGTGAATCACAGCAACAACAACCGAAAGTAGGCCTACCTCATCCCTCCCCCCCCTCTCTCATCAATCTCCCTTCCTCGTTTCTCGTTTGTTTCTCGACAACTCGTTGAACATTGAGTGCATTGAACCTTTCTTTGGGTGAAAACATAAACAAATGTTGTTGGCTTGCAATTAGCGCCGAGAGAGTCGAGAGTTCGCCGTAATACGGGAAGCTTTGGACTTCGTAGTCATAACACCCTAACACCTCAATAATAACCGTAATAATAACAATACAAACAATTGCTATTCAATTGTTGTTTACTCTATACCAGAGAAAGCAGCTACGAGCGAGAGAGAGAGAGAGGGAAGAGGTATTGCTGTCATATTGTCAAAGCGCTGACTGAAATTGAGGTTAGAGTCGAGAGAGAGAGAGAGAGAAAGAAAGAAAGAGTGAAAGTGAAATGTTGTTGCTGAAGACTTGTTAATTGGCTTTTAATTGTTGTTAAATTGGTATTATGATAGGGCAATTATTATTGCGAAGCGAACGAGTGAAAACTGTGTAAGAAGAAGAATTTGAAAAGTCTCTGATTAATTTTTACTCCATTCTGCATTCCAGTTTCTTAACTTTTCCTCCTACCGTCTTATGTAATGTACACTCCGGGTTGAGTTTATAGGCCTACTTACTTACTTACCAACTAAACTACCTGATTGACCAACTTGCTTAATTTAGCGACGTTGTCTGCTTCTGCTTCTTCTTCTTCTTTTTCTTCGGCGTCGTTGTCTTCCACAACACGGACGAAATTTCTACCTAAAATGCGCCGTAACTTTCACTTTTACTTTCGTATGCGTACAAATGTGAGGCAATGACGTTATAAAACAACAACAATCGTCGCTTCGATTCGCTTATACTTGTTATTAAATTGTTGTTGTTTGGCTTTCGTCGTCGTCATTGTTGGCTTTTGGCCTCATTTTCGAACGTAAAGTTCAACGGCCTGTTTGTCTTATGGCTCCTTCTGTTTCTTCTTGATTTTTATAACGTGCGAAATGCGTTGACATCTTCAAAGTGGTTTCTTCCGCAGCATTAGTTTGAATACGATTTGAATAATCAGATTAAATTGCTCGCATGACTCAAAAATCTGACTCACTACAATTTTGACCTCAATTAGATTTTGTTTTCCTCTTAATTCGATTTGATTAAGTGACTCTCAGCATTGACCGATCTGGAACATGTGCATCGCACATCTGCCCCTGACATGGTGCATGCAACTACCAATAGCTCCAACCTTACACACACATGCTTACAGACAGATTTGCACTACTCTATAATCTGTAACCCTCAGACAGTGGGCCGAGACGGGGCCACTGAAGTCATAAATTAAACGAGCGTAAAACCAACCGTAAATGACAAAAGTTTATTTGAACATTACAAAGCTCCATGCAAATGGGATAACTAACAACATTGCAGCGTATGCACATTGGACGCTACAATTGTTGCGAAAGCTCACACGAAAGCTTTTGGTGCGCGCTCTCTTAAGTTGCGAACTCAACACAGCGCGCGCTCAGTGCTGTGTTGAAAAGCTCAACGAACTTAAGAGAGAGAGAGAGAGTGAGAGAGCATGCGTTGAAGAGAGCGTAAATTCTCTCTTAATTAGACTTGATGGGTTCTTTGATTTTGGCGCCACGAGCATTGAACTTTTGTTGCGGGTTGAGATATACTGAGATAAAACAGCTTGTGGCAAGCTTATCAGTTCTTGAACTTACATATTTATTACTGCTTGAATCTTTATTCTTATAGACTCTACTGCTTTCCTGATACAATTATTAATATTATCATATAGACTCTATGACTAATAGTTACATATTTGTATACTGTGCTTATCAATCAAAGACCGCGAACAATTGCTTGCTGGTTGCTGGTTTGTTGGCCCCTTCCACTTCCACTTACTCACCAATTAGTATATGGAGCTTTGGGCGCTCTCTCTTGCTCTCTCTCTCTCTCTCTCTTTGGAACGCTGCGTTGGTCGTTGCCTCTGTAGCTTTGCGCTATGTTGGCGGCGTTTTCAGTTTCGGTTTGTTGTTTCTGTTGTGCTGCTCGCTCGCTCAGTCTCAGTCTCAGTTTCGATTCGGATTCGGTCTCAGTGTTGCTGCGCTACCTTTGGGGTATATTCGTAACGTGCTTTTGCTTTTACAGTTAGTCGCGTTCGAGACCTTGTCGAGTTTTGTCATGTTAGCGAATTAATCCAAAATACAAAATATTGTACAATACATTACACTAATATGTACCACGATTTAAGTATTTTATCGCTCTTCTACTCGTGCATAACAATTATAATAAATAAATAATTTATATAAAGCAATCCAAAAATATACCATATATTTTCAACTCTGTTAATGTGAAGAAAAGTCGACATCGACCAGTCTCAAATCTCAAGTTCCAGTCCCAGTCCCAGAACCTCTACACACACGTCTGTTGGATTACGCGGCAAAATATTAAACAAATTTTAAGAAGTTACAACCCAAAAATATTGCTGCACATAGAAATTCAGCAAAAGAAATTCCAAAAATTATTGTTATAACTAAAACAAAGTTTTACACAAAATTTAAAAAGCAAACAAAGTTCCTGCAACAAAAACAAAATAAATTAAGAAAAATAATTAGTGAAAATATATTCAAAGAAAGTTTTACAAAAACAAAACAAATTATCTGTGTTGTACCTGAAGGAAAACATAACAAAAATTCAGAGTTTGTTAACCCAAAAGAAATATATCTACCATATACATATATGTACAGCAAGCTAAATACTCAACCAAAGTCAAATTGTGTGTGCCAAAAGAAACCCAAAGGAAATTAAATGAATATTCCGAACGGAAACTAAATGCGCCCAGTGTGCAACAAACAGAGAATCTTCAGAATCTCACAGTGCATGTGTATATGTGTGTGTGTTAGTGCCAACACTTAGAAAAGTTACCAAAAAAAATAATACAAAATTATATACCCAAACACAAAACACATTTCAAAAATGGCCGAAGAACTACCAATATTAAAAGGCATACTCAAAGGCAACGTGAACTATCACAATGCGCGTAAGTTGAGAAATTGGACTAAACTAATCGAAAATAAAAATATGACATACACAAATTTGCTTTCAATTTCCAATCGTCACCAAAAAGACAACTCTACTTTTTACTCTGATATCTCAGAATTTGACTTTGCTTTGGTTTTGTTTACCTTTTGTTTTGTTCTGTCTTCTGTCTTCTGTCTGCTGTCAAACAAACAACAACAAGAGCAACAACTAGCGTTTTAAGCGCCATTGAAGTGTTGACCTCGTTTATCAACGCACACACAACAATAATGTTGTTTTCTTCTTCATCATCACCATCATCATTGTCGTTTTGGTGTGTTTGCGGCCGCGCGGAAGAGCTTTAAACTTGAAATGAAACTCAAGCAGCAGCAGCAGCAGCAGCAGAGCCGAACTTAGACGAGAAGAGACGAGCCGAGCGTCAGAGGTGAGGCGACAGAGTTGCCCACTACTTGTACTGCTTTTGCTATTTTCTAAAAACAAGCAACAACAACAACAACGAAAGCTGTCTTTTCTCTTACTCTTCTCTCTGCATGTTTGACCAACTTTGCTGCGTCGAAAGTTGGCGCAGGCGTCGCTGCTGCTGCCGTTAGCGCAGGCGCAAAACGTTGTGGTTTGTTCAGTTTTTTTTTTCTCGTTCGCTTGCTCGCTCTAATTTCTACGCGCAGTCGTCGTCGTCGTCGTAGTGGTTGTTGTTGTTGCTGCGTTCATTTTCCATTTCGTTTGACCTGAATTTCGCTGCCTGGCAAGTGGGTCATTCAGTCAGTCATTCAGTCAGTCAGGCAGTCACTCAGTCAAGCGATTTCTCGTCGGCTGCTGTGTGTGTAGAAAAAGTGTGGTGAAAAATCTGCAAATCTGTGCGTTTGTTTTGTTTTTCACTTTTGTTGCTCGAATGTGCCAGTTTTGTTTTGTTTCGATTTTTCACTGGCTTTGAGTGAAATTGTAGAAACTCACATTGCATTGACATTGAAAAGTTGGACAGCATTTGTTTTGGGCTCTTCAAAAATGAAGACAGAGATTACCAGTAAGCAATTGTATTCAAACACTTCCAAACACTTCCACTCAATTAGCGGCCGACAAACTGATCCGTAAAACGTGACCAGAAACGTGTCGGGGCTATTTGGTAGTTGGGCAAAATGTGAAAGTTCACCCACATACAGCAAATTCGATAGTGCAAATTAAAAGAGCTACCAACAAACAGAAATCAGAAGAAAAGAGAAAGTGTAGCAAGCATGAAGAACGAGTCCAAGTCAAACGAAAAAAAAAAAAAAGAGTTGAACGACAGCTGAGAGCAGAGCAGGCAATGACCTAGTTGGAAGGGTTCGTTACAGTGAATACTCATTGTACAGGTCGTTCGACAACTTCCTGCGTGACAAACAGAACAACAGCTGTCCACTTTGCACCTGCTTCACTTATATATATGTATTTATATGTTGCAAGGTCTTAAAAACAACTGTTTAACACTCCTCCTCTTCTTCTTCTTCTATTCTCTTTGCAGCTGTGCGTTTTGGTCGCGTGCCGAAGCGAGAGAAGGCGCGCATTTTGGCCGCCATGCAACAGAGCACACAGAATCGGGGCCAGCAGCGAGCAATGGCCACCGAGCTGGACGATCAGCCACGCCTACTTGCCGCCGTGCTGCGCGCCCATCTCGAGACATGCGAGTTCACCAAGGAGAAGGTCTCCGCAATGCGACAGCGTGCCAGAGAATGCCCATCCTACTCAATGCCAACATTGCTGGTAAGTAACGAGACACAATTTCCCATTTGAAAAGGCTGAAAGGTTGCCGCGTAGGCGAATGTCAAGCACATTTCCGGGCACTATTCTTTTTTTTTTTTTTTTTGTTTTATTGATATGCATAGATCGACAACGACAACAACAATAAACTAGTTACTGTCGCGTTACTCATACGCCAAGGTGAACCTGTTTGCATGATTCTAAACCAGGAAATCAACGACATCGCACGTAGAAGCATCGTCTATCATTCTCTCTCTCTCTCGCCCTCAATGGCAGACACTGACACAAACATAAATACAGAGACAGATCGGGGCATTGATGGCCCTAACAAAACCTAAAGCAACAATTTTTGACTTTGGCCAAAAAGCTGTCAATGTCAGAAATGTGACGTTGACGAACTGACAAACAGACAAACAGAGCAAAACAAATGATAAATGATAAATGATAAATGGGCTGTGTTCGGAATGTGTGACCTCTTTTGTAAGATCTCGACCAGGATACAATAATAGCGAATAGTAAAAGCGACGAGAATTATCAAAGTGAACGATAAGCCAAGCGAGAAACGTGTTCCGACAACAACAAAATGAATTTCGAAAACGCTCAAGGTCAACTGAAGCGTCATTACTAATGGAACGAGCGGGAAATAATGTACAGGGAGCGATAGGGAGAGAAAGAGGGAGCAGGGAACAGGGAACAGACATGTGTGGCGGCTCTTTAAATAATCAGCGGAAGGGGGCAACGCATCTATTGCTTTCTTCGCTCTCTCTTTTAGTTTTGTTGTTGTTTTTTTTGGCTAATTATCAAGCAGTTGAGTTAATAAGTGCGCGATAAGAGCGCGATAGGAAAACAATCTGTTGTCACTGTCAAACTCAAAGTCAAGTGCAAGGCTGAAGGGGCAAACTAAAATACTACAATGTAAAAGCTATTTACAATTCAAAGAGTTTCCAAAAACACACAAACGATCGCAGAGAGAGAATAATTTGCACAAGTCTGCAGCGTAGAAACAACACACACACACACACACACACACAATGGCAAGAATGCTCACATGCCAGTCGCGAGACGACCTTGTGGCGAGTTATTTTTTAACCTTGGAATGAATGAAATGGTTGTGTGTGTAGCTTTATTTTTTTTTTTTTTGCGCATGTTTATACGTAGGGTTGATACGAGCTGTATATATATAGAAGTATAGTAAGCAATAATACTTGCATAATAAATATAATACAAATATGCACAGTTCTCAACTACACTGAGCCGCCCACCAGTGTAGGTAAATGCCATTCAGTGCGAGTACGAGGAAGCGAAATGACAACAGCAACGGTACTTTTTACGACAAGCGCCAGTCAAAGAGAACGACGTAAAACTAATGCCAACAATAATTACGAAAATAAACGATCATTATTTGCAATTTGTAATATGCGCGCGCGTTAGAAAGAGATGGCGAGAGAAACACGACAACGACGACGCAGTTCGTTTAATATGTCAGGTGGTTGGTTATACATACATACATACATACATACATACATACATACATACATACATACATACTGAACTTATAAGGAAGCACATTCTATGCTAAATTCGATTGCATGTGAGTTGTGAGAAGGCGGAAACAATAGCTGATGCAATTGCAAGGTAGATTAGTATTCTTATTCTTAATAAGTACATGAAATCATAATTCACAGCGACTATAAGAATTCAAGAAATTGTTTTGGCAGCACTCTCTACAATGGTCATAAAAGAAAGCATACTCAAATTCTCAATACACATCTATTTTATTTATACACACAACCATTTGTATTTTTGCAAAACTATTTCCGCTTTTGCGCAAATGAAACGATTATATATACATATACACATATATATATATGAACGATACGAACGGGGTATCGTGAACAACAACGAATCCCAATGCCCCTGAAGACGACGACGTCAAACTGCCGGCAAAAGGTGTACAAAAAATAGAATGAAATTTCTTTATCGTTGTTGTTGCTTCTTTTATTGTTGTTGTTGATGTGTTGATGTGCCGGTTGCCGGCATGCCACATATATGTATTATTGTGTTGTTGTTGCCTTGTTGCTTGCACTTGATGAAGGCCAACAGATGTAGGAGGCGTAGTTCGGAGGGTGAGCAAGGAACTATTTATTTTTTGGGGCGCACAATTCTTCAAGGTTAATCAGTCTCTATCACCGACTATTTCCGACGAAGACCTCTCAACGTGTTCTGCTCACTGAAACAGAACGATACAAAACATAATTTTATATAAATTAAAAGAGTCAAGAAGCGGGGTTAAGAGAGAGGGGGGGGGGTAGTAGTTAGTGCTTGGGGGTTTGGCACGTTCCTCTGTTTGTCTAGCGCGTGCATGTAACTCAAAACCCGGAAAGCCAAATGGCAAAATATCATGAACATTTTTTTTGTTTTTTCGTTTTTTTTCGAATAGACAAAACAACAACAACACCCAGATATAGGGTCAGAAGCAGTAAGCTTTACTATCTTTGCTCTCCCTTCTCCTCACTTTTCGCTCTACAAACGACTATCTGAAAATCCCCAACCAGGCACACGCGCAGGCAAACAAAAAATAAAGCGACAGCAACAACAACCGGAACCTTGAACTCTGGTTCGTCGACCTTGGTGCTAATGTCAGCGACAGGCGAGGAGAAAAGCACAAATACTGTCATAGTGAAAGAGGGAGAGAGGGAGGGATGGAGGAGAGCAAAAACCGCCCCTAGAAACTAAAAACTAGCAAACGCTCGCTGACGTCGCTTTTTCTGCTGAAGCTTTTTACGGTGTAGTTGTAGTAGTTGTAGTAAAAAAAGCTTCCAGTGAAGTGAGCGTATGAGGAAATGCGACGTTTGAGCGAGAGCGAGAGTGTAGTAGGGGGAGGGCGAGGGCGAGGGCGAGGGCGTACGGAAGTACTAATAGTTATGATTATTGATTTCAGTGGGTTTGAGGGAACGTTAGTTCGGTGACCTTCGCGTGAATAGAACGCATATAAAAGTGACAAGTAAATGTGAGAAATGCAACAGTTAGTAAACATGCCAAGTAAATTAAATGTGGCCTACACACTAACCACATAATTAGCGTGTCAGTTGCATTTCTTGAGATATTACCTTCCTGATAGGTTCAATCATTTAATCAATCCCTTCTCACTTCTTCTTGTTGCAGGCCTGTCCGCTTAATCCCGCGCCCGAACTGCAATCCGAGCAGGAGTTCTCACAGCGCTTTGCGCACGTCATACGTGGCGTTATCGATTTCGCGGGCATGATACCCGGCTTCCAGCTGCTCACCCAGGACGACAAGTTCACCCTACTGAAGGCGGGACTGTTCGACGCGCTGTTCGTGCGCCTGATTTGCATGTTCGACTCGTCGATCAACTCGATCATCTGTCTGAATGGACAGGTGATGCGTCGCGATGCTATACAGAACGGAGCGAATGCTCGCTTCCTCGTCGACTCGACGTTCAACTTTGCGGAGCGCATGAACTCGATGTGTTTGACGGACGCGGAGATCGGACTCTTCTGCGCCATCGTCCTGATCACACCGGATCGTCCCGGCCTACGCAACCTCGAGCTGATTGAGAAGATGTACAGCCGCTTGAAGGGCTGTCTGCAGTGCATTGTCTCCCAGAACCGACCCGATCAGCCCGACTTCCTGGCCAAGCTGCTCGACACAATGCCCGATCTGCGCACCCTGAGCACGCTGCACACCGAGAAGCTCGTCGTGTTCCGCACCGAGCACAAGGAACTGCTGCGCCAGCAGATGTGGAGCATGGAGGAGGGTGATGCATCCAGCAAGAGCCCCGCTGCCAGCTGGGATGCCATGGACGTCGAGGCAGCCAAGAGTCCTCTCGGCTCTGTCTCCAGCACCGAGTCGACGGATCTCGACTATGGCACACCCACCAGCACCCAGCTCCAGCAGCATCAGCAGCATCAGCAGCAGCAGCAGCAGCAGGTCTCCACACCCAATCATCATAGTGCACCCTCCGCTCTGGCCAGCTCGGCGCCCCTACTCGCTGCCACGCTCTCCGGCGGCTGTCCGCTGCGCAATCGCGCGAACTCCGGCAGCAGCGGTGACTCCGGTGCCGCCGACATGGACATCGTTGGCTCCCATGCTCACCTCACCCAGAACGGTCTGACAATCACGCCCATTGTGCGTCACCAGCAGCAGCAGCAGCTCGGACAGCAACAGCCTGCACAGCAGCAGCAGAATGGACAACAGCAGCAGTTGAGCCACCATCAGCAACATCCACAGTTGCACCATCACTTGACGTCGGGTGCCACACGCTACCGCAAGTTGGACTCGCCCACAGATTCGGGCATTGAGTCGGGCAACGAGAAGAACGAGTGCAAGGCGGTCAGCTCCGGCGGCAGCAGCTCCTGCTCCAGTCCCCGCTCCAGCGTCGATGATGCGCTAGATTGCAGCGATGCCGCTGTTGCCCAGGCAGCCCAGGCTCACTCCCAGCTGAGCGTGTCCGTCTCCCCGGTGCGCTCCCCGCAACCCTCGAGCAGCGCGAACCTCAAGCGACAGATTGTCGAGGACATGCCGGTGCTGAAGCGTGTGCTCCAGGCGCCGCCCCTCTACGACACCAACTCCCTGATGGACGAGGCCTACAAGCCGCACAAGAAGTTCCGCGCATTGCGTCATCGCGAGTTCGAGTCCGCCGAGGCGGATCCCAGCAGCTCCACCAGCATGCCGGCTCACAGTCCCCGCCAGAGTCCCACGCCGCATATTAGTGTGGTGCAAACGCCCCCGCCTCCTGTTGCTGCACCTGCAACCGCAACGACAACAACAGCAGCCAACTCAAGTCAACTGCACATGCATCTGACACGCAACACCAACCAGCAACAGCAGCAACACCAACACCAACAGCAACACCAACACCAACAGCAGCAACAACAACAGCTGGGTTCAATGGCCAGCACGCACTCGGTTCTGGCCAAGTCACTGATGGCGGAGCCAAGAATGACGCCGGAGCAGATCAAGCGTTCGGACATCATACAGAACTACTTGATGCGCGAACCGGCAGCAGCAGCAGCTGCCAGCAGCACAACGGGCGGCGCACGCAGTCCGAGCAGCCATTGCCCCTCACCCTCCACTAGCTCCCCGCCGCCACCGTCACCATCGTCACAACAGCAGCAGTTGCAGCAACAGCAACAGCAGCAGCAGCAGCAGCAGTCACGTTGGGCTAGCAGCAACAGTTGCCAGCAGCAACGGCAGCAATCCGTCTCGCCGCACAGCAACGGCAGCAACAGCAGCAACAGCAGCAGCAGCTCCAGCTCTTCATCCAGCTCCTCATCCAGCTCCACCTCCAGCAACAGCAACAGCAGCACCAGCAGCAGCAGCAGTTGTCAGTATTTCCAATCACCGCACTCCACCAGCAGCAGCAACATCAACAGCAACATCAACATCAACAGCAACTCCAATTCGAACTCCGCCGCCTCCTCCTCCTCCTCCTCATCGACAGCCACATCCACGTGCATAGTGACGCCATCGTCGCGTCCCTCGCCCATGCTGGAGCTGCAGGTGGACATTGCAGATCCTGGTCAGCCTCTGAATCTGTCCAAGAAGTCGCCAACGCCGCCGCCAAGCAAGCTGCATGCTCTTGTGGCTGCTGCTAATGCTGTGCAGCGTTATCCAACACTGTCGGCCGATGTCACAGTCACAGCTACAAGCAGTGTCAGTGCCACGCCTTCCAGCGGCACACCGCCCACAAGCAGCAGCAGCAGCAGCAGTGTGCCAGCCGTTCTCAAGGTCATGTTGGAGGCGTAAGCGAGATAGACCGAGGTGAGGAGGAGCAAGGGGTGTTGTGCTAAAACTTTCCTTAAACACTGCAGCAGCCACGCCCCTCACACACACACACACACACACCAACACACACAAAGTAAAAAGCAGGTAACATAATTTGATGCGTCGAAAAAATCGCAGCCCGCAAGAAATATATATATATTTAACAAAAACAAAACAAAAAAAAAAACAACAAAAAGCAGATGCAGAATACAAATTTATATAAATTATTTTAACTTTAATGACAAAGAAAGAAAAATCACAAAAAAAACAATGAGCAAGTGTACAAAGTTTCAAAATGCATGCAATTTAAATATTTAAACAAAAAGTTAATGATTACAAAAATACAAAACAACAAATTTGGACGCATTTCAGTCGTCGTCGAGGTATTAAAAAGTGGGCAAGGCAGCAATGCATATAAACCATACATTTTTAGCAACAACAACAACAAAAAGGAATTATTTTTACATTTTTTAGTCCCAATTTAAAAAAAAAATAGGTTTCCCTTTGCATTCGCCAAATAATTTTAAATTAATTGTCACACGATTTCAATTCTATTCTCTATCTGATCTGATTGATTTCCCAAGCTTCTTCTTTTATTGTTTTTTTAGTTTTAAGCAATTGTTGTACATACTATTACGATAATATTTACATATTAATTTTATTATAACATTATTATATTATTAAGTTTATTGAGTAGGCAAGCAATGCGTTCAACTACTTGCTTTTAAAATGTTTTTTGAAAAAACTGCAAATTAATTTTTTTTATATTTAATTTTTTGCAAAGCCCCAAAACAAAACAAACGAAAAAAAATGGTATGAACTTTTTTTTGCGATCTCCGTTAACAAAAGCTGTTTTTAACATGAGAACATGCGAGAGAAATTCAACTATATTTAAGTTTAAAAATTCAGTTTTTATGAATTACAAAAGTATAAGATCATAAGCGTTTAACATTATTGTTTTCTAATTTTAAAAATAATTATAAAAAAAAAACACACAAAAAATAAAAAAAAAACAAACAAAAAATTACATCTATTTATACAAATATGAATGAAATGAAATGAAATCAAACAAAAATGCTTAAGAGTTTTAGCAGCAAAAAAACCCAACGTTAAAAATATTTGTTGTGTACATAGTTAAATGTTAAATTAAATCTTAAACCAACGTATTTAAAATATAATATATATACAAATATATGCTTAAACAATTCAATGTTTAATTGGCGTAAAATATACGAAACAAAAACAACAACTTAGCAGCTGATTTGAACTCGGCAAAAATTACACAGAAAAAAAAAGAAAGAAAGAAAAAAAAGATGATATAAATATAATTTAAAAGTATATAATATACACTTGCGGTAGCAAAAACTATTACATTAATTATACATATATATATATATATATATATTATAATTATGCAGTACTATTATGATTATTCTAATTCTTATGATTAATTAATTACTATTTCTTGTGGTAAGCAAACAAAAATCAACAAAAAACAAAAGGAAAAAAACTCCGGCGCAGAAATTTGTATGTCAAATCAATAAAAGAAAATTGTTTAAAAAATATTAAATATTCAGTTCTTTTTATTTTTGTACCTTTGTTTTTTCAGTTATCTGTCTTTTTTAGCTTTGTTATATGGTAAGCTTGGACTCTATAATTTTTTATATTTTTATTCTTTTAAGTTTTAGTTAAAGAGATTGACAAATGAATACAATAAGTATAAATTATGAAATCTATAATACATACATACATATGCATACATATTATAAATATATATATATATATATATATTCTTTTAAAATTTATGCAAGCATGCAGACAAAGTGAAGCATCGTCAAAATATTATAAACAGAGAAGGTTATAACAAAAACCATAAAAACAAAATATCACACTTCAATAATAATATTAATATGTAATAATATATATATACATTAACATGCATAACATATGCGTATGTGTAAAAACATTTTTTGCGTGTGTAAAATTGTCCGTAAATTTTAGCAAACAGATATTGTATTAAAACTAAATATTTTATGTAAAAACGAAAAACAAACACTTTGTAGTGCGATAGCAGCCAGCCTGTGTCTGGGTATCTGTTAGTGTGAGTGTCTATCAATAGGAATAGGAAGTCTTTTGGAGAGAAAGCAGGATGCAGCGACAACTGAAACAATGAAATTGCGACAATTAAGCGTATAATTACAAAGCGTAAATGTTAAACATAATAGCAGCTTACAAAGAACTGCACTGAGCTCCACAGTGCGGGAACATAATATAAATATAGAGAGAAAACGATACTTGGCAGAACGAGTATAAATATATTTTCATCAGTCACAAATTCATGTGAATTGAGCCAAAGAAACAGTTTTTAAACACAAAGGGCAAGGTACAGGCTGCAAGCTGGACAGAAATACACACTTTAAATGTATCTTGACTCTGAAAACAATGTTACGAAGAAAAAAAAAGAAAGAAAACTCCACAAAAAAATTTGTATTTGTGAAATAAAATAATATTGCAGTTTGTTTTAAAACCAGAATGGAATATGTGAATAAAATATTAAAATAGGTATTTAAAATATATCAACAAAAATTAAAAAAGAAAACCAAATTGTGTGTTTGTTTCTTAAAGTTGAATAAAGTAAGTATATTTCAGAGCAATTAGAAGTGTAAAATAACGGCACTTTTGCTAATTCATTTTCGTCTGCTTCGTCTTCTTCTTCTTCTTCTTTATTGTGGTTGTTGGTCGTCGGCGATAACTTTCAATGTCGTCGCCTGTATGTAGTATGTATGTGTGTGTGTATGTGTGCTTGTGCTTGTTGGAATTTTGCCCGTGACCTTGAGCGATAAGTGTCGCGAAATGAATTTGCCGAAATAATCAAATAGGCATTGTCCCATGAACAGAGGGACGTGCGAAGGGACGGAGAGGGTGAACGCTCGCTTGGAGCGTGAGTGCCTCGTGTAGATAACAGACAGTCAGATAGCGTCGTGCTGGGCTGGATAGCAGTATGGGGGAGTAGGAGCTTTCTTATACTTTCATATGTATATAAATATGTATGTATGTACAAAGTCTTTTCGTATTCTAATTTTAAATACCGAACAGAGATCGGCAGAGGAAGAGAGTGAGTCGGAGACAGACAGACAGACAGAAGGGGAGAGGAGAAAAATCACACTCAAATTTGTTATCTTCAAAGTCAATGTCAAAGCTATGACAGACGGAGATAGAAATAGATGAAGAGTGCGATACTGAGAATTGATAAAAAGGCAACAGTCAAACAGCGCAACTAATTATTGGACTGTACAACGTGGCGTATGAGTAATGCTCGGAAAATCGATATACAAACAATTTGTAAAATGTTTAAATGTACTAATCCAGCATATCGTCTATCTCAATGTTGTGGCAAATGCATTAAGTTAAAAGTAGCAATACTTGTAGCGCTGGGAAAATCTTCAATAAATAATAAATAATAAAAAAAATAAATTGAATAAAATAAAATATAAGTATAAAATAAACTTTAGGCATGTACATACATATTTGTAATCTGAAACCGAATGTATCATGGTATATTGTTTTTTCTTTTGTTTATATTTAGCTCGACATCAGTTAAAATAAAATTCCCAAACTGGTTTAAAATCTACCTATAGCTTAACTTAATTAGCAGTTCACAAAGCGATCAAGAAATATATTTAATTAAAGCTCTTTGAATATAATATGAGTATTTAGGAACTGTATTATTGGTAGTTTTTGGCGTAAATAATAATTACTTTCTCTATCGAGTAGAACTTATCACTTCGTCGGTGATATTGGGTATCATCCAGTCAGTCAATATTCACCAAAGTTTGTATACTGTTGTTTCCTGCAGTATATTGTTATGAATGTGTACTTTTTCTGGTTGATTCTTATATTATTATTTTTTCTTTTTTTTTTGCGTATTTCACCTTGAAATCAAACGAGCCTCAAATAAATTAATACACACAACGCGCGCAAATTCCACGACAACAAATAAAATACAACAACCACAACAAAAACAACATATGTGTGTGTGTGTGTGTGTATTTAGAAACAAGAACAAATACCGGGGAAAAAAACAAAATTTCAAGGTTAACTGATTAGACGAAATTAGCAAAGTTCTAACAGATGATTGAACGAACCAGCAGAGGAGTGGCGAGAGGGCGGTGGAAGAGCGGTCGGGGGTGCGGGTGATGAGAGCACGCGCTATAAAAAAAAGACCCACGCAACGCGTTTACGGTCAGTGCGTGTGCGTAGCTCGGCGAACCGAATCTCTTTCCCGAAGTACTCTACGCACACAAGCGAATAAGAGACGAGGAGAGAAGCGACGAAGTCCGACGAACTCTTACGCACACACACGCATGTTTCCAGCTCCCCTTTTACCCTGCTTCCAACAGCCACACCTCTGGAGTTGAGCTATGTAAATAAGTTTGTACATACATATGTACGTCGTAGCTGCGTGGCAAAATCTGCGTTTTATTTATTTATTAGCTTTTGCACATTTTGCGAGTATAACAAAAAAACTTTTAACTAAATTGTAGATTCAACAATATGGAAATAAAGGTAAATGGTTTAATTTGTCTGGATTCCAAGTTCATTTTTGAAGACGAAGAAATGTTCGCCAAATATAAAGTCAAATTTTAGTAACCAAGCACATCCATACCTGCACGCTTAAGCGGGTTTGCAACCCTGCACTTATGCACAGAATCTCGAATTTGTGCACAGCAGTAGCCTTAACTATGAAATAAAAAGATGTAAAAAGGTTTGTTACATATCTCGTAACCCATAAATTATATTAATTTGTGATCCGTTTCTTCATGAATCTAACTGTATAAGCGATTTCTTGGTTTTCACACACTATGGTTTTCCTATTATTATAAATTATTTCCCACTATTAAATATAAAACATTCAATTTCATCGAGCTCGGTTTAGAAAACCAGAAAGTATACAGACATAACTTTAGTTCTAGTTTAAGACTAGGGATAAGGGTATCTTCTAATCTGACTTTCTTGGCTAGAAAAGTTGTATCTTCAACTTAAGCATTTAACCTGACAAAGTTAGTTGTCAAAAAATTTGAAAACACTTGCACATCAACATCTGTATAAATTCTCTATAATGGCTGATATGAATCACACCATTGATTATAACTTGGCTATAAGACAGAAAACAATATTTGTGTGTGCAAAAGCGGCAACAAAGTAAGCAAAATAAAAAGTAAATTGAATTATAAACAAAAAAAGTTTTACGTTTTGGAAATGAGGTAAATATAATAATAATAGCATGCATATACATACGTGTACATATGTATAATACAACAGTATAGCGAAGACACAGACACACACAGACAAATAACAAACAAATAGCAAGCTAAATGCGCTTGACATTGAACTTGAACTGCAGTGCAGTCGATGACGATGTAGACAGCGACAGCTACAGCGACAGAGACGTCGACGCCTGTCAGAAGCAGAGCCGATAGCAGAATCAACGAAAGCAGCAGATGTTATTGTTATTGCAATTGCTATTGTTGTCATTGTTGTTGTTGCTGTGCTGTTGATGATGAGGCAACTGAAGTAAATATGTGAGAAAGTAATCACAACAACAACAGAATCAACACTGGAGAATTGCGTGTAAACAGTAATTTAATTTACAATATTCTGAATTGTTTCTCAAGTTGAGTGCGCTAGACTAAAAGATATCATATAATTTACTGCAGATAAAGTAAATCTTTTTATTAACATACATATGAATAAATATATGTACTTATTCGAAACCATTTACGTATACGTAACCTCTTATGATTTAGATCCTGCGTTTTTGGACAATAGCCAAATAAAAATGTCTCAGTGCATTATTTATATGAAAAAATTAAAACAGATAACATATGATTATTTTGTCGCTCTATGTTTATAGTGAAATGCATTTTTATTTCAGCTGCTATTCATGGCGTATGAGTAATTGTTGTCGTAGAATTTAATAGGGACCAAGCTGCTCAGAAACCCCTGACTCACATAGGAATACATTAATGTATTAACATATGTATATAGCACGTAGTCTGAGTACACAAATAAGCAGATGACCATGGCAAGGGACTTTTTTTTAACCTTTTAGTCATTGGGGGTTTTAGGTTATATGTATTTTAAGTGGGAATTACAAGTAATGCATGAATTTAATTTAGTTCATTACAATGAAAAAGGGGATGAAATCACATTTTAATATAAAATTTATTAGCGTTCTTAAAGAAGGGACTATTTTAACTTCCAGGATATCGGAAACATTATTTTACTATAAACAATTTGTAATCTGACAATGATATCCCAATCAAGGTATGTAAGGGTATCTATACTGTTGAATGCATATATGTTTATGTGTACAAGTGTAGGTATATAAGTAGTAAAGTTAGGCTTCACCCTTTATTATTCCCAAAGGACAGGCTAATAAACGGGCAACATGTCCTCGGTTTGATGAGGCGTAAATCTGAGAGAGAGAGAGAGATGGGAATGGATGGCATGGACAAAGCGCGAAATGACAGCCACTCAAATCATAAAAGCTGTGTACACTAAGGTGAATTTAAAATACTCTTTCTGTTCAAAAACAATGAACCAAAATTAATGTTTAATCGTTAATTATTGATTGACTCGATTTCTTCTATTTCTAACTCCCTCCCTAACTTCTTCCTAAGAGTGTTGCAGGGTCGATGATCGTTCGTTGGGGCACCACGCCTAAAAGTATGCAAAGGACGGCAAGTTTCGTGCGTTGGCGTGACGCAGGCATGAGGGTTTAACTAGTTGTTGGGTGTTTTTGGGTGTCCGCTGGCATTGGCAACTAACAAGGTCACATTGACAAGTGTTGCACGCGCCTGCGATTGACAAAATGTGTCGGGGTGGGGGAAGGGGGTGGAGGCTTGTGTTGTGTTCTGTGTGGGATGAAGCGTGAGTTCTGCGTTTGGCACTTGCCGTTTATATTCCTCTCGCCAATGTTTGCGTTTACCTTCTTCATCTTCTTTCCCTTTTCTCCCTTCACTTGATTACCGACACGCGCCTTCCACACACGCAAATCAACACACACCCACACACACATACTAACGCACTTACAGATTTGAAGTCTGTTTGTTTGCGTTGAGAGGCGGCAAAGTGATTTTTGGTTTTAAACAGATTTATTTAAAGAAAATGTCCCGATTTTTTTTGTTTTCCTTTTTTGTCAGCAGTTAAATCTGTAATTAGAAGGATACTAAAGATCTTCCCCTGCGCATGTCTTATCTGCTATCTCTTGTTTATTACAACTTTCATCAAGTATTCAGTGCAATCCCGACTTTGCTTGTCCATCAAGTTGCCAACAAGTTGCGCAGTTCACAAAATCTCCTTCAGAAAGGTCAAAAGCGTCCCGGTCTCAGCATACAGAATGAGAATGAGAAAAAGAGAGAGAGAGAGAGAGAGTGAGAGAGAAAGTGAGGAGGGCGATGACTACGCGTGTGTGTTGTATTGAAATGTCCTTGACAATAACATTGGTTGCCAAAAGTTGGGGGTGGATGCCTGGATGCCCGAATGTTTGGGTAGGCGTATAAATCCACCTTGTGGGAGTGCTTGTGCCGAGGATGCTTGATTGCCTGGGAATGTGTTCGTAGGCTGTGAAGTAGGTGAGGAAAATGAAGATCCTGAATAGAGAAAGCGCGTGGAAAGAAAGGCGTTTGGCTAATTAGGTTTATGACTTGGCAAGTGGCAACAACCCCAAACTAAATTTCACAAAACTTTAACAAAAGATACATATCTAGGTGCTCCAGCGAACACACACACACACACAACCTAACCTCTTCTTAGCTGTTTGTTCGGCTGGGCGCTAAGGCAAACAAACCGCACAAAATACACGCTCGCTAACCCCACAAGCCAATAACCTAAAGCCATTTTGCTATTTACACAATTACAATAAAAGAAAATATTTACTCTGCCCCTCTCTTGCCCCACCTTGTACCCTCGAACCCCTACCCCAACCAATTAGACAAGAGGCACAACGAAATTGCGTCGAAAATGTTTCGCTGCGTATTTCAGTGGCTGGAGAAGGGACAGGGGCAGGGAGGAGGAGACAAGGTGCTGAGAGTAAGGGCCTACAACTTTTACCCACATTGTATTGTTTGTGTGTTTGTTTCTGTTCTCGACTGGAGCAGGTTTGCCAATGTTGCACACCAACCCCCAAAAATGTTGTTTTGGTTAGCATTCAAGGTCAAAGTTGAGAGCTGGCCGTAAAAACAAAAGCACAAAATAACCAGGTTCGAATGTAGACTGGAAAATACCCTCTAAAAGCAATTTGTAGTTGGCTTGAGGAAAAGAAGCACAAGGAAATATTTTTAGAAGAGATTAATAAATATTATTTAAAATGAAAATCAAAACTAAAAGTTATGGTTTTATTTTTTATATAAAAATCAAAATATAATAATTATTTTGAATTTTTATTATTAAAGTTAACTTTAATAATTAGAAATAATTTTTTTAATAGTTCAGAAAATAATATTATTTTGAATAATAAATATAATCGTCACAGTCCCTGATAAATAAATATGTAATAAATTAAATAAAACATTCTTTGACTGTCTGTCTTATTGAAATGAAAGTTAACTGTAGTTAAGCAACCCCATTATGTTAGGGTATACATTTATTCCTAACCAGAAGCGAACTGCGCCGAATCGTATGATATTAGTTCAGTTGTTGGCCTGGGCAGAGACAACCACCATAATACAAAAGCATCCCCAACAACAAGCTGGGGCCCACATGGAACATAACTTTTTGGATTGAAATTTTTGCTGTCACTTGACCTAAATCAAAACAGTGTTCAACAAAACTCATATTAAAGGACGGTGATTTGTTTAATTGTCTTATTAAAATCAAGCTATTCTCTACCCAAAATCGTGTTAATAACTGCAACTGACGAGGCATATACTCAAAGATACAAAAGCTGGGATATTATTCAAATTTACACATGCATGAACAATTTAAAAGAATGCTTTTAAATTAAAAATGAAATAGTTTAATTATTTATAAATACAAATATTGCTTTAAATAATTTCATTTTATTAATAAAACCAACTTAAAAAGCTAAAAGTAGACTTTATTAAGATAGAACCTCAAATAATGCAGCTAATTACGCCCTTTTCAAGGACTACGCTAATTAGACCCGTAAAGCATCTTGAGTTTCCACAAATTCAGCAAGTCGGCTTAACTGAACACTTTGTAATTTGCATAAGCGGTCTGACATTAAGTCTACGCATTGCTGACTATGAAAATGGAGCAGACTATTTTTAATAGCACTTTGTTCTATGTCGAGACTGAAGGCAATCGATTGTGGCATACAGCGACTTCGAACAAAGTCATGGAGAGCACCGATCGGGAATCAAATTACGCATAAAATGTAATTTTTTGTTTCATAAACAAACCAAAAGTTGGCAACGATGACAGCTGTGGAATAACATTTCATAAATGTTTAAATTGGAATATGCTCTTGATATTTATACGAACTGAGCGAGGGTTCCTATTACGACTGAACGTCGAGAACAAATGCTGATGATGCCGATATCGAACTCAACTTGCTTGGCAATGAGAATCCAAACGAGAATTGTGGAGGCGTCAGATTGTTTACCATTTTCCTCGCCCTCACAAATCACACATACGTATGTTGAACGCAACTTTTAAAATACTGTCAAGGTTACATTAAGTATTATTAAGACCTGTGAGGCAAGTGGTAATGCATTACCTTTCTATTCTTCTTAAATTAAATGTTTTAGAATCAAGAACACGTTCAGTTAGTAGTTAGCTAGTTAGTTTTTATAGAAGCTAAAGGTTTTGTTTTAAGTATTTAGCATTTTTGACTTCACCCGTGGCATCTTTTTTTTATGAACATAATGTGCGTGTCTAAGAAACATTGACAACCAACTGTTGCCAATGTCGATAAATAGTACATGTATGTATGTAATTGAGAAATGAGGGCAACAGTTGACGAGGGAGAGACGAGGGGCGGTGCGGTCAACTGTGGCGCCGCTTGTCATCAGTCGCCGCCTGTCAAGGACATGGCTCACATTACTGCCTCCTAACAAAATGCGCATAAAATTGTGTCTCTTTATTTGCTGAATGTTGCTGAATGTTTGAAAGCGTTTAGCATTGCAAACTATGGCAAACATTTTGGGATTTCAATGTCAGAAGCTTCTTCTTCTTTTGCTCGAACCGATCGTTTCAGGAAGTGCTGCTGAATATGCCAAACTTTTTGCTTTTGCCCGACGAACGGTGCATAAAATGAATAATTTGTCGAGTCTGTCAATTGATCAGCACTTGATGTCTGGATGGTGATCAGTGATCAGTGAAATGTTTAATAATATTCAGTTGGTGACAGGAAGCAGCGAACAACGAGAAATTAAGTTTAATGTATGCTCCAAATGGAAGCCATGAAAATAGTGGAATATTATGAATATATCTTTACATTAACTTGCTTTCATACACAATAACCTTGTGACTATTTTTGGGGGAATGAAAAAAAGAGAAATGTGCTTGTTGCCACCGGATGAAACTTACTTGAGAATCACCGAGAAAGGTGCTCAGAACGAGTGCAATTAAAAGGATGTTCTTAAAGAATGTTTTCTGATTAGGTTAAATTAAATGATAAATTTGAATGGCAATAATTTACTTAAACTGACATCATCTTCTTTCCTTCCTCTATCCCCTCTTTGTTATCTATTGGTCTCAATTCATGCGTGAAATCTGCAATCAAATGTAAATAGAAAGCTCATAAGCTTTATTTTATGGGCATGTAGTACTAAGGCAGAGCTTTACAAAATTCAGGCTGACTCACACAGGATGTCGTCAGTTTATGAGAGTTAGTAGAACGTTCATGTTTTTGGCATGAAATGGTGCCAAGGATGCGGCCGCGTTCAAGAACCCGTCACGTATACGCCGCGTACGCCAGCAATTATGTTTTATGTATGTAAGTATGTATGTATCGCGAGGAGAAGGGAAAGAGTGACTCCCGGGGGTGGGAGCACGCACATACACATAAAGTAACCAAAATAAGTCCAAGGTTATGTGTTATCATAACTTGTGGCAACAACAAAACGCAAACCCGCAACGCAATTCAATCAGTTGCTCCAGGTTTGGAGTCTCCCTAACGGAGCCTATGTCGGCTTATGTTCATGTTTGGGTCATAAAAAAAACGAGTAGAGCCTAATGACAGGCAAAATACTACCTTTAGACTAAGTTAAACGTGTATCATACTAACTAATAAACTATTTGCTCCTATGCTCCTTTTTGTTAGTTCTCAGTCTCTTTTTGCTTATGTTAATTTTCCTACGTTTCAAGGTTGCATTAGTCCTGCTTCAACAGTCGCTGATTAACTAAATAAAATATAAGGTGGGCTCTGTCTTTTTTTAGCTTTTCCAACTGCGTCACATTCCACAACAACAAAGGAAAGTATGGTACGGACTATTAAATACTCTTTGTTTCATTTAAAAGGTTTAAGCTACTATTGTATGATACAGTTATTACACCAAATATATAATCTGCATACTCCCTGAGAGAAAGTAAGATTTATGTCAAAGCTGTCATCTTCAATACATGATACTTGTTATTGATAATATTGTTATACTCTGCGAAAAACAATTTGTCGGGTCAGTTCATTGTGTCCTACACCCCGCCCAGCACTTTTACTATAATGATAAACTGATATCATGTAATTAGTATTTAACGTAGGCGTTCTCAATGTTTACTGCGACGCCAGCATTGTTAGTATTGATGTTGTTGTTGTTGTTGCTGTTTTGACGTTTTGTCAGAATGCCTGGAACGCAATTATCGAGTGTTTGTCTTAAAGCTGAAATTTGAGACGATACCCTTTGAGTGGGAGTACGATAATTATGTTGGCTTTGCAATTTGCGCACAAAACGAGGTCATTAAGAAACGAAAATAGAAGTGTAATCCATAATGGCAAATAAGTTAAAGGAATATTAATTTAAAAAAAAAAACCATTTGACTAATTAGAGCCTATTTATTCACTGAAACCGTTTGGGTATACTGCGCCTTTTGTTGAATTATTTCGGGATTCTAATCAATAAAAAAGATAAACAAGTAAGAAAGTTTTAGTTGAGCAAGCTTTGAACCCTGAACCCAAGACTTTATGTATGTATGTGTATGTATATTTAAAAAAATGATAGCAATACTGCTGATATATGTGGTATTTTTAAATCGATTTTTATTCAAATTTAATCCAAATTATTTTGAAAACAATTTATCGATTCCATGAGCTATCGATCATTTGAAGCAAAATTGCCAATTTATTTATTTATTGTCAACTATGAACATATGACATCAAATAAAAATAAATTTAAACTAAAATTTAGTAAGAAATAAAAAATTGTAAGTAAAGTTTATAATTAAATAAAATTCAGAAATTAAAATGTAAAAAACTTAAGGTAAAAAGCCATAAAAGTGAATTGTTGTGAGGAACTCAACCAACATTTGTTGCAAGGATTGGGGAAAACCCAGAAAAACCCAATCATTTATGGTTCAAAAAGAGCTTATATTTAATATCTACAGTTCTTAGACGAATTATAAAATTTTAGTTCAGCTTCAAAAAATTATTTTTACTAAGACTCCAGATTACTTGTTTGAAAAGTTGCGTTTCAATCTGTCGCAGAGGACCAATAATATTGCTTGCTTTAGAACCAAACTCTCTTGTTCAAATATACACTTCTTTATCTGGGCTGTCCGACTTTGGAATCAGTTACCACCTTATTTGAAGACAATTAGTAGCGCACCATTGTTTAATAATAAATTGAAAAGCTATTTAAAAAATCAAAATATTACCATCTAAACTTTAATAGGCATGTATTTCAAAATTTTAAATTAATTTATAAGAATAATTGTTTTAAATGTTTTAAATTTTGCTTTTTGATGTGATTTGTTTAGTATTTTAAGTTTTAAATTGTAATTATAGTTTCTTAAAGTTAAGTTAAACAGTTTTTAATGAAAAACCTGATTGTGACTAGTGCATTAATTTAAAAGTGTAAAACTTGTAGCACTAGGAATATTTGAATAAAATTAAATTAAATTAAATTAAATAGTTCATGAGATCAATGCCTTTCTTATGGGGTCAAAAAAGCTTTCCTCTGCATATTTAAGGCATCCTAACAAATGTGAACCTATTTTAATTAGCCAAGTTACAAAATAGCCGCTATAATTAATAGTTTGACTACTTAAATAATTAGCTCTAATATTGAACGTGCACTTTAAGCTTTATTACTCATAAATACAAATATTTTCTCTTTGAGTTGGCAATACTTATTACCACTATTAAACACTAATAACCAACAACTACAACAACGACTGCAGCAGCAGCAACACTAACAACAAAACAAAACAAGCAACTCTCAGCGTCAGTAATTTGTTACAACAACTACAACAACATCGAAAACGGCAATCACAAACAAAAAATAGTATATCAAGAGACGGGGGGGCTGCTGAGCAGCGACCCAATTTTGAAATTCACTTTCTTTGCTTTGGTACGAATAGTATTTTCGTTAGTTATTTTGAAAAGTTTCACTTCTCTATGTTTTACAGTTCAGTCAACTCATTTTGGAGGTCTCTAATAATTAAATGCTCAAAATCAAATAATTGAGACTCGTGCTTTTTATTGTTGAGCTGTTGGCATCGTTGCCTAAGTGTGTGTGCAAGCCAATCATTTCCATATGGGAGACAGCCGTGCAAAGGGGGACAGGGAGGGAGACTACAAATCAACAAGAAACACTTTCCACGCACACTTTTCGTTGACCCAGAAAGCAACAGTGAACAGCGAACAGCGAACAGTGAAGAAAACCCGTTTCAGTTGCTGACGGGTTAAAGAAATGCAACAAAACTACTACAACAACAACAGCAGCAAGAAAGTAAGACTGAAATAAAACTTTAAATTTAAAATAAATGGAGTTACACTTTCGCTTATGAAAACGAAAGTCAACGGACTTTTGCACCACCACCACTACAAGCAACAACAACAAACAAAACACCAAAGAAATGCGTCGCGTCGGTGAAATGGCGGAGAAATTTGTCAGTCTAATGGGGGCCAAGCAAAGTAGGCTGTGCAACGGGGCAAAGCGGCATTAAATAAAAAGAAACAATGAACATAAAATACACAATACCAACAACGTACAACGTACAACAACAACAACAACAGAAACA
Source organism: Scaptomyza hsui (assembly GCA_018152825.1). Classification (NCBI taxonomy): domain Eukaryota; kingdom Metazoa; phylum Arthropoda; class Insecta; order Diptera; family Drosophilidae; genus Scaptomyza; species Scaptomyza hsui. The sequence continues at coordinate 11,868,404 of JAECXO010000307.1, read as the reverse complement.
GCAACCAAATGCAAAATACACTCACAGTCGAAACGCGCAAAGTTCAAAGCTGCTTGCAGGCGGGCAAAGTCGCGCGCGTTTTCGACGCGACACTGAAGCGTTTTATTCACGCCCCTGAAAATGGCAGCAAGCACGCGACTTTTGCAAGTGACCCAAATTCAATACACATTGAAAATGAAATAAAAATAAAAACAATTCGAACAGTCTGCCTACCAGACTACGACTACTACTTAGTAGCCAGGCAACAATAAATTATTTGGAGGTTCCAACACTCACTCAATCTGCCGTTTTAAGTTTGGTTGTATGTAAAAAATAAAAAAATAAAAAAAAGAAACAATATATAAACCTCAGTAAAAACACAATAATAATAATAAAAGCAACTTCAGTGAACTGAATGCCTTTTGTTTTGTGGCAACGGCGACATTATCGAACAACCTTAAACCAAGGCAATGTTTAAATACATACTACTACAGACAATACATTTTCTGTAATACTTTTAATGTCAAGCACACCCAATTTCGATACATACAGCTTCTAAAACTATTAAGTCTCTATTAATCAATTAAAACAATAAGCATATGATATGTAAATATAGTTTAAGGATGAGCTAAAATATAAATAAAAATAGTTGATTGATAAACAATTATACATTTCAATAGTATTTTAAAGTGTCCACAATAGATCTGAACAAACGTTGAAAGTGTAAGACTAAAATCTAAAATGTACATTATTTTCTTTGAAATATTTAAATGTCGATCATTTTTTTTCGGAAGCTGCACGTTTAAAACGAATCATGCTTTTAAACGTAAACGATAACATAAGGCATTAACATAACATAAATTGTTTTATTTAAGACAGTGAAAAATAAAATATAAATGATATTCATATTATTTGATTTAATCAAGCTTGCATATTAATTGCCAGCCTCACGTGAGTTGGCCAAAAACCAAAACGATGTCAATAACCCAGGTACGGCACCTAAAAGGTGTATATATGTACATATATAATATATACTGTATATATATAAATAAGTTTGTGTAGAAAATTTCACTTGGCTGGGCTGCGCCGACGCAGCTGCCGACAGCGAAAGTGAAACTTAAAGAGGTTTTTGAACTCGACAAGTGGCTGCAACAGACGGCAGCTGTGATAGGGGGGAGAAGCGAGTACTGGCTACTGATGCAGTTAGGGGAGAGTGTAGGGCATAAGGGAGGGGGGGAGGGGGCGCATGGAACTGGAGCGGAACCGAAAATTTTACTTTCTTTTTCACATGCAACGCAGCCAAATCGAGAGACTTAAGCTTAAGTTTGGTTTGTTTAATCGGAGTGCAAAAGTTAACTTAAGCTTGCTTAAATGTCAATGAACTAAAAAACAGAAAAACGACAATGCTGAAGATCGTGAAAGCGCCGGCGTGTAACCCAATTTGACTGCAAACTTGGTTTAAGTTTTTAAAGTTGGTCTTGAAGTTGGTTGAAGTTCGTTTTTGGTTATTCGTTATTTACTTTGGGTTTGTCAATTATTTGGCGCAAATTTTGTTCGCTTGGTGCTCATCGACCAAAGAGCCTCGCCACTGAAATATGCCAAAAAAGGTCACAGACAATTAGCAAGTGTCGTTTTTTTTTTTTTCGTCGTCGTCGTCGTCGTTGTCGTTGCCTCTGTGCACCCGCACCTGCCCCTCCCTTGAGTACCCGGCCATGAGCCAAGCTCAATGTTGTAGAAGTTGCTGTTTAACGATCGCAACAACAATATCACTCTGTGCAGCACTAAATCGACAGCAGAGGAGGCCGACAACGTTTAAATAACCTCATAATTGCCGCTGAGGGTCTTTGCAATGAATAATGCGAATTAACCTCAAACATTGAAACGTTTCTCATAAGCATGCAACATTTTTGGACAAGTTTAATAAACTTTTGAAACGATTGATTTTGCCTATAATGAATTTAGTTTTATTTACAAGTCTTGTAATCTGTTATTGTTTGATGTCAAAAGTTTTCTCGCCCGAGGTCAATGTCCCCTACAAGCTACAAGCAACAAGCAACAAACAAACAATCAACGTCTATTAAGTAAAGCAATCATAACAATTTCATATTCCATGCCGCTGCGAGGGGCAAGCAAACTCGTGCCGCGCATGCGCAACCGCAACAAGCCGACTGAGACAGAGACAGAGACAGAGAAATCGGGTAAGCGGGTTATGCGGGTAACGGCAAACGGCAAACGGTTAAGCACATTTGAAATGAAATTGAAAGCAAAAGCGAAAGTGTATTTCTTTCTGGCGTGTTTTATTTTATTTTTTTAAATGTTGCTTGCTACTACATTGCTTTTGTGTTGCCAACAATTCTTCAAATTTCTTTTGCTTTTCAATTTCGTTTGTCAACGTTTTCACTTTTGACTATAATAGTATTTTTATGTTTGTTTCATCTTCATTCATTGTATTTTGTGGCGGCTGGCGAATATGGAAGTTCAGAAGTTCAGGCCAAAAGAAAGAATTGTCTCAATAAGTTGTTGTCATAGAAAAGATTGAAAGTTTTTAATAAGCACAAAGCTGTTTTCAATATAGAGCTGAAGATTTAACAATGTTATAAACCTATGCAAATTCTAGTGCAAATCAATTTATAAACATAACACTTTCCAATACTTTTTAAGATTGCTATAAAAGGTTACTTATTTTTTAATGAAGAAGTTCTAAAAGGCATTCAAGATATCTAGAAAAACATTTTGTTAGTTCTTGAAAGGAAAATATAAACTAGTAGAATAACTATTCTTCCGTTTCTTGCTGCTTAATCGATGTATTAATGCAACAAACTCAGCTGTCGATAATCAAACGCACTATTTGCGAGCCATTTTAGGACGACATATGCTCTGTTTACATTCAAGAAGATATGAACGAGCATTTATGCATAAATATGTTCAACATTATTGACCACAAAACTAAACAAAGCATTGCACCTTGTGTCTTGACTTTCACTGCCGAACTGCTAAAGCTGCTGAGCTGCTGAGCTGCTGACCCAGAAACTCCAATGACACATCAACCTGGCCATTTAATAAAGTTTTATGCAAGCGCATAAAAAAAATGCAACTGGTGTTTTGCGCTGCGGGGAGACGACCAATGTCAGGAGTAGACCCCTGGCCCTGGCTGGCAAAAAAAAAAAGATCAGCCGACCGAAAACACAAAACAGGCCTATAAAAACTGCAGACGACAACGTTACGGAAATGAAGACGTCCACATCCTGTTGCCCGATACCCTCCGTTGCCCCCAACTGTTGTTGCAGCCGGCGACTTTCTTAATGGCCCTCGCTCAGGGCTCAGGGCTCAGGGCTCAAGGCTCAAGACTCAGGACTCAAGGGCCTTGTGTTTGGGCTTGAAGCTCGCTGGTTTTGTCGATCATATGCGAGCACTAAAAAATTATTTAAGATGACATTAATTTTTTAAACGGCTGTGCTCGACTCAACTGCTAACTGTCTGTTAACTGTTTTAGTGCCGTGTTATTTGGCGGGCAGCTTCTGTTAAGGGCCTTGAGTCTAGAGTTGCAGTTGCCAGACACAATAGTCAAATTTTCAGCGCTTTCGTTTTGGCCACACCCTGAAACAACATAAACATACATACATTGTAGGGTATCTGTTGATAGCAGCACTTTTTCCATTAAAAGCAATTTAATGTACGCCACGATAAATACAAATTTCAAAAATTGAGACATAGACGAAAAAGATCATCGAAAAAGACCACGAAAGTTCAACACTTTCTTTTTGGCTTGAAGTTCAGCTGTTGGCTGTTTACTTTTTGTTGGGTAGGTGGGCATCAATTAGCCTACTCGAGAAACGATAACAAGCGCTGGAACCAGCTGTACCGAACCAAACCGAACCTAACTGAACCGAAAAACGGCAACAGAGACATTTCAAGAGCCAATCGGAAAAAGAAAGTGAAAAATGTTGCAACCAGAGCAGCAGCTACTGAGAGTCCAGTTCGTATTTTTTTGATTGAAGAAAGTGATGCACAATTTGATTAAAATCATTTGATTAAACACCCATTGAAGATGGGTCACATCAGCATGAAGATGTCATTGCTCCGTATTGAGTTCAGGCGGGTTTGTTGAACCCTGAACAATGCGTGATTTGAATTTGAATTGTTATTATTTTCACCTCAAACGCAAAACGAAATCCCAAGAAAATATACAAACCCAAGCAAGTAAAGCCCTCCTCAGTGATCGGCAAAAGTGAGAGTTGAGCGCAGAGAGCAAAAGATTTGAATGTTGTTTGTCTATTGAGGTCACTCAGAGTTTATGTTGTGTATTGTGGAGTTTGAAGTTGGCTTTTTAATGATCGTTATCGTTGTATTTATAACATATTTTTCACAGTTCCAGCCATTTTGGCCGTGACGCATGCGCCCAGCAACTTTCTTTGGGCGCTGCTTTTGAAAGAGGTCAGTGAACGAAAGCCGACACTGAGACTTGCCGTCATGCAAAAAAGAAAAGAAAAATTAAATTATAGATCATATCGAATATCATCGGGTTAGTGAAGCGTTTTAAATGGCAACGGCAACGGCAACGGCAACAGCTGTGCCAAAAAATGTGTCTGCGACTCTTTGAGAGAGTTCAAAAATGTATCTTCATTAGCTTAAAGTGTCACACAGAGCAATAAAGGATACGAAAAAATGTTAGTTCGGTGAAGGTCAAGTTTAATTAAAGTTTATCGACACCCAGATGAATTAATGCTTTTGTCCTTATGTTTATTGTCTGGACTTTTGAATGTAATACACTTTATTATTATTTTGATAACTTCATTTTTATATTGTGTGCAAAGTCCGTCAAGCTGGACGTTTGAACATTTCTTTCGTTCTTTGATCAAAATGGATGCCGCTAACACTTCAGAAAATGTTGAATATACAAAATTTGAAGACCTCTCCCACTCCCGCCGCACATCTTGCAATGCTGTATGTATATGTTTTGAAATTTCATAGCTAGATTTCCAGATACTTTTCGACGTCTTAAAAACTGAATGATATCTTAATGATAAATGTAGTTATTTAAATTAATTTTTACAGGTCAAAACAATGGTTTTAAACACTTTATTTAATTTATTTTCTTTTCTTCTTAACATTGGATTTTGTTAGAGCTATAATGGATTTTTCATGCGATTCGGGGTAGTTGTACTCGTTGGCATTTTAGCGTCGTTTGGTACATCCTCTTTGAACGGTTTTTTAAATCCTTCTATCCATTTTTAATAAAAATTGTTGATGAAAATATATAATTACACAATATTAAAAACTTGCATAAATGCTTAGATCAAAATCGTAAGCAGTCGGAGCACAAGCATTAGTATGGTAATAATATTAAATTATTTTTTTATTATTACCCATTTATGAAAAAAGACAAGCCCACAAATATTTCGCTGAACACCCCTCATATTCAGAACGACAACACACGAAATATAGACTATAGACCGCTTATATTATAGAAAGGATGTGTTTCCACCTTAAATTATTTCAATAAAAGATTTATTTATTTATTACTTCCTATTTCGCATGAAAGTCAAACTATATTTTCATATAAAATCGCCATTAAGAATCACCCTGAATCACGTTGAATAAAAATACATTACAAAAAAAATAGTTGGATTCAAAAAAATCCTTGCTCTCTTCCATTTTTTTTCGCAATATCGGCAAGAAATGGCTGTTAGCGATTTTAAATATAAATTTTCAACTTTTATATAGAGTACTAGTATATAACTTACTTTTCAGGTTCGAAAACTCAATCTGACTTGTAATTGTTTTAATTTTCCACGTGTTCTTTTTGCGATTTCCCGATGAGTCATCAGAGCGGTTCTTTATGCCGATTGTTCATGTATATATATACATAATAAAGCTTTACGGTATTACAAACTTGGCCCTTAGGTTTCTTAAAAGTCAAAAAACAAGTAATGATTAATCTCAAAATCTTTAGTACGATACCCAAAATAGTGGGAACTGATTCTTTTGCAACACAAATTGTACATTTTTTGTTAAAGTTGAAAACAAAAAGTTCATAATTTGTGTGGACAATAAGTTTAATTTTGTGTTTTGTTAGTAAACTGTCTTATATTAAAAACAATTAATATTTTAACAAAACATGTCTGGCTTGAAATTAAAAAAAAAAATTAAATTTCAGATTGTTATACAAATTCTTGTGTTGTACTAATGCTTGTATTTTGCTTATGCTTGTAAAACACACTAAACAAAAGTGTAGTAATAATATACCGAATTAGCAAGTAATGTAATAAAGTTTCTTTAGTCCTGAAATTTAGTGGGATTCTTAAGCCTTCCAAAGATCTGCGTTAATTTTGATGCAACGGCCATCCCCACCGCACCAAGCCCATTTAAACTACATTTACCAAATTTAATAGAAAAACTCACTCATCCATACCTGCTGCCCACATACCCCGCCTTGAAAGCAGACTCTATACCACCAGTTTTAATACTGTTTTCAGAGTATATCGCACATATGAAATTGGCTTAGCCCAATTTTTTATAATTTAATTTCTTTTAAAAACTGTATGTAAAATTACATTTTTTGCGATCTCATAAGTTTAAAAGATATTTTTTGGATGGTTTTCAATCATTATTAGCCTAGCGCTTTTGATATAAGGGTCTCTTAAAAAAATAAGTTTTCTTTTTTTTTTGTATATCAAGATAATTTTAATAAAAAAGGTAACAAAAAACTTCTTCTTCGCTGTTTATCTTTTACAATTTTAAAATTTAACATTTATAACTGGGACTAAAACATTTTTTAAATGAGCCTGTGCATATGCAACAAATCAAGTTTAAATGTCAAGAATCTAATTGTTTTAAAAAGACCCTAACCAAAAATGTTGTCATTTAAGCTATTTGGCCGTAATAATCGAGCTGAGCATGTGATGTGACAAACTTTCGTTAAATTTATTGAGTGCTTTGATTATTTGTTATTAAAAATTCTTCACAACAAGTAGTGTAATAAGAGAACTAATTTTGTTGTTGGATATCAAAGAAGCGAAGCTTTATCGAAAACGCGGCCGCACAATCAATGACCGCATGCCTCACTACACCCTCCCTACACCCTGCACCAATAAACACTATTTTAATTGTGTTAAGACTCGCATTTCAGGTCATCCCACTTACCCCCCTCTCTGACTCTCTTTCAGTCTTTCCGGTGGCCACGGGTCATTCACGCTGGACGCGACTGCCAAAGTGCGAGTCTCAGCAGTTTTAGGTGCGTCATCAACGTCGCAATTGTCTCGACCACGACGAGCGGACACTGGTCATTGGCCGTACCATCAACCCCTAACCTCCCACCCCCTCACCACAGACTATCACAGTCCCCAACACCCCCCAACCCCCCCGCTTCCAAGGTACGTAAGCATTTCGTTGAACTTGAAACGTAGTCATGCAACGAAAGCGTGAAAATTGTGAGCTATATATTTTTTTTGTGTAGTTCTGTTTACATTTCAGCTCTGGCCGGTTCCAGGAAACATCAACGACACCGAAACCCGTTGATGTTGGCACATTTGGCGACGGAGTGTCAGGCAGGGACAGGAACAGGGAAACAGGGAGGAGGGACGGTGTAATGTTGTTTATTGAATAATTGCTGAAACCTTGAAATTGGCTAAAAGCAAGTAAACTTAACAAACGCTGACGGCAAATTACTTGTGCATATAAATATATATTTATGATAAACGTCTGCGCCTTATATGACAATAAATTTCTGCTTATAGAGCAGAATACGACTTCAAGACATGAAAGAAATACACAATGTTTAAGATTTAACAAACATTTCATAGCCATGCGGCGCATGTGTTTTCCTAGAATTATGTATAAGAGTTAGAGTTTGAGAAACAACATATAAATACGTGGTAGATTTTATCGCTATGTGTAGCGTGAGAAATAATTCCAGCTTATTATGAATTTGAATGTGGTCAAAGTGGGTCACTGGATTTTCATTTCATTAGAATTCGATAAAGCAGCGATAGATAGATTAGGAAACCGCAACATGTCAAATTGTAAGAAATGAGTATCTAAAGAGGAAGTTCATGTTGATTATTGCATCCATTATATTCCTTTCCACACATGTACCACTGAAGTACATTACCAACAAAGTGCGCAATAGCGAAAAGCATGATTTCATTTACAAACTTTGATATTTGAGTATTTGAGTGAAAAGGTCATGACCTGAACATGTAGATATTTCTAGGAATTGCGTAAAAGGTCAGCTATGTATGCGCACACGACACATAAATTATCTATTCACACACACACACAAACACGAACATCGAAACTCAAGACTCACGTGGTGCAAAGGACCATCCAAAATCTAAACACTAATACATCAATTTAATGGCAATGGCAAAAAACAAAACATAAAAATGAAACTCAAGTAAAAGCAATAGTAATCGTCAGCGAAAAATCGTGGTAGGAGTAGAGCTAGAGTAACACGGAAAAAAAGACTCTGAACAGAAATGAGGAGAGCCAAGACATTGACCTCAAACATAACACGCATTGTGGTACAATGACCCAGGATACAGAATGTACATAAGTGAGTCCTGGGATGGGCTAGGGATTGGCGAAGATTAATAGCAGCAGCGAGTTGAACGAACCCGCGAAGCGGAAACGCCTACAACTTGGACGAGGATTACATAATGGCAGTATAAGCAATATGGCGTCGTTGGTTCGGTTTGGAATGGATTGGATTCGGTTTCGGTTTGGGTTTGTTTTCATTTCAGACCTCGCAAGTTGCCCAAAATTGTGCAGGGGTGCCAAGTGACAACCGGAAGTTAACCTTGAACGAGAACAACAACAAAACCGTAAAGCTCTGAAGCCAAAGCCATCTTACTGCGCACCCCAACTGAGCATCCCTGCCATTGCCCCCAAAAAACCGACACAGGTCCCAGGCCAAAGTTATACATTCCATGCCACACCACTGCTCCAGACACGTGTTGGAAATGAGTCAGAGTGTAGGAGTGGATAAGAGAGGATGGGGCAGCATTCGAAGATGTTGGGAGTTACGGGTTTGACTGCCGGAAGCTTTCGCATTTCGTCGCTGGAACCGGAAGCTGGCAAGCAAAGTCAGATGCGAATTTGCCCCCACTTCCCACGAAATTCATTTCAAGGGTGACTTTTTGCTCTGGAGAAGAGAGGACCGAACGCCAACAAATTGTATTGCAATGAAGAGAGGGATCCGTACAGGCTTAGGTTCAGTGCAAACACTTGACATTGAATCGATAATAAGTTCAAATTCCCCAAAAATAATACTTGTGAAATGTGTACAACTTTGCTTCGTGATAAGACCCTTAAGTAGTTGTAAGAGATTGTTTAAGTTGAGGTTTGGTTTTTCTCCAATTTATCACCCTTAAAGGTCAAGACTGGTCAAGGTTTTCAAGTTATTTGTTTATTATTTTCGTGACATTGCTTTGGATGGTAATTAGAATTTTCCAGCACGACAGTTAACATACCAACAACGCAGAAAACTTCAAGGTCATTCTAATGGAGTGGACTGGGCAGCCAGGGTAGTCATAAATAGCCACGCATTACAAACACCCCTCAACTTGTGGCTAGCTCTGACCTACACAGCAGAGAGTTTATTAGCCGGAGTGCCGCAAGGTGCAGTCAGAGAACATTCTCGCACATTGCCAGAGACATGTACAACATTTTGTTCTTGCGCCAAGTAAACGAGCTTTGAACTTCATTCACAAAAGTGCCACACATAAATTGCTCCTAAGGGTAAGCAAGAACTGGAAGTATTTTTACGACGCAGTCAACAAATTGCGCGTTGAGAACCCACAAAGAAGAAGTCTGAGCTATGGAGGAAGAAGGAATGAACACATGCGTTTGCAACGTGTGGCATTTACCGTTGCCCAAAAAGTATGCTACATGAAAATGCGCGCCCCTTTTTTGCGCTGTTTGGTTTCACGGGCATCGCGGATTTCCTGGAAAACGCTCATATTATTTGAAATACAAACTGAATTGGCGTTGCTTATTTAGGTGCGAGGGGAGGGTGGAGGAGGCAAGGGGCAGGCAAAAGTGATAGGCTGGCGACAACAATAGAAATGACGCACTTGGTCCTTGGTAGTAATGTAACAGGCGCCAGCCAAACGAAATGCGCAACAGAAAGCGAAGCTTTTTAAAACGGCAAGAAACTTGCGGCTTTAGGCTGGCATGGCCTTGTCAGAGAGCGAACGTGAGCGCAAAGCTTCTCCGAGAGTTGAAGCGCGTGCAATGCCAAGGCGAAAGTTCGAGCAATGTCACAGAAGTACAGTCAACCTAGGCGCTGGAGCGAAAAGCTTTCCGAGCTTTGCAAGAGAGAGCAAGCGAGCGAACGAGCGAAAGAAAGGGGGGAGAGAAGAGCTCAAAGCTTTCAGGGGTACTTAGCTCAAGGCTTTACGAAATGCCGTTATTATTAAGCGTCAATCAACGTTAAATGCCCTTCAACTTGCGAAGCGCGAGCGAGACAGCAAGAGACAGCGAGAGCATCGAGCAGGCGAAAAATTTCCATAGCTCATGGAGCATAGGCGATTCAAGGACTTTGTCGGCCATCGCAGTGCCGGCAAGGTTAACATAAAAGCACAGCGCGAAAGAGACAGCAACAGCAACACTGGCAACACTGGCAGCCGAGCTTGTGATGATGCCTTAGCAACGGTGAAGTTCAAGGTTAAAAGCTGAAGGATTTCTCGCTATGACATTGCCAATGGCTTCCACACACCCACACACTCGTACACTCGCACACCCAACACGTGGCCATTCAGTGTGACTAAGACGGCACCAACCTCTCACTCTCACTCTCACTCTCTCTAGCTCTCGCTCTCTTTCTTCTTTGCCCCTTACACCCACTCGTTCGCCATTTGTTCTTTGCATACTTAGCGGCGCATGGAGCTGCTTATTGTTTGACTGGACCTGATCCTTTCTTCCACACCTGCAGCCGGGCAACCTTGGGTTTATATTGTATATGCCACATGCCCGGTGCCTGAGACCTTTCCCTTCACGTGGTCCCCTGCTCGCAGTGCGCACTGTTGATTACATTGCGGCGCGTGACTTTGATTTGATTTTTAAATGATTCTTTTAGCAGCTTTCCACAGACTTACTGCTAACTGCTGGCATCGTCCCTGTCGAAATTGGAGGCAGCCACAGCCCACGCGAAACGGGATTGTCGAACGGTATATTCGCTAAAGGTCAACAAAAGGACAATGCTTGGAGGTGGCTTGTTATCACCAAGTCAAGACCGAGCCACCAAACTTGCAATAAGCCACGTGTCACCGTTGAAGTTTATTTTTATGAACCCATCTTGCTGACAACTGAGACGCACAGGCAAAAGAGGACCATGTAGCTGACAGGCAAATAAGTGTTTCTTTCAGCTTGAGCGAAGGGGCTTTTAATACTGTTTAAGATATCGTTACACTTTGTGATGCATTTAAGATTCTTAAAACTAATAAAGTAGGCCCAAAGTACTTCAAGAGTTCAATTTTAGTTTAAATTTGTCAAGCACCAGTAAGCACTTCCTTAACTAAGAAATTGCTTGTTTACTACTCAGTTCCTTTTGTTTAGTGTGGTTCAACTAGCAAATTTAATAAAAGGCTCAAATCAGGAATATCTTTTCGGAAATCATTCCTTCTGTAAAAACAAAGACCTCTTCTTTCTTAAGTTGTCCTGAACAAAAACCTTACTATTTTTAGGGAATAAATGAAAACACTCACTGCGAGCAACACCTTTTTTTTATTGTCCATCCAGGTGGAAAGCTAACGCCAAAACGTTATTCAACTAGTGTAACGAGTTGAAGCTAAGTTTAGATTTAACTTTGACGCACGTGAAGTCCTTTGGAACCCATGTTTTAATTAGTGACAAGCAAATTGCTAAAGTTCAACGAGTGACGCTGTCCTTTCCATATTTTGTAGTTATACCAATTAGGTGGACAGAAAGAACACTATAAATAGCCGTATCCAAGCTGCGATGGCCATGAGAACTATTTCAGCCGGCCGGCCGGCTGCAGTCGAGAACCAAAGGAAATTCCATTGAAATGCCTGGACTCTTAGGACCGGAGGACCCTGTCACGCCCACTCTGAAACTGCCGGTAACGTTCAAGGCCAAAGTCAGTGCGTCAATGGAGAGGGGGCATTAGAAGTGGCGGTGGTTAGAGGAGGGAAGCAGGGGGAGTGCAGGGGAAGTGTATGCGGCATGCAACAAGGCCAATGGCTGCCGTGTGAGCTTCGATTTGGTGGGTTCGGGTTCGGGTGCAATGGCAACCCTTGCACTTGAACTTGCGCACGCGGCAGTTGCATGTGCCTCATTGAGTGGCGCTAATGCTGATGCCACTGGGTGGGGTTTTTGACCTTCAGCATGAGCTTTCGCACAAAGCTTATTTTTAGTAGCAAGCTACGCTAGCAAGCGAGAGTGAGTGAGATGCCTACATTCAGCGTTGCATTCGAAAGGTCATTCCTATATGTGTATATGTGTGTGTGTGTGTGTGTGTGTCTGCGGGTTTTGCCCAGCAACGTTCAAGGTCATTGCTGCAGTCGCAACTGTTGGCGCCGCAGCAGCAGCAACAATATGCACAGTAATTACCTAACAACAATGCCCCATTTGGGGGTGTCGCCTCGACATTGACGCAAATTGCTGAGGGTCAAGTGCATGGACGTGGTTTTGTGAGTGAATCAAATTAGTTGGGAGCCCACGTTTTTAATAGCAAACCAACAAACCCCATCCCCATTCCCATTCCCATCAAACACACACACACACGCTAAATTATTAGGCGTCAACAGTGACATTTAAAATGAATTCATAAAGGTTACCAAAATATGTTTTTGGCTAAATTATGTTTAGTATAAATCTAAATTTTCAAATTTTAAAATCACATCTCAATAATTATCCCGGGAAAAGTTGAATCGGTTTAATATATACATATAACATCCAGCATGCAACACAGTGTAATAAAATAATTTCAATACCCTGACACAGATCGGGTATTGACTATATTACGGAGAGATCTGTTGTATAAAACTTGATAGTCAAATTACTTACTTACAGGATAAGGTAACCCATAACTGTTTATTTAAAGTTATTGTATGGAAACAAAAACTGTTTTTTTTCTCCACTTTGTAATTTAAGGATAAAGTTCTTAATCCGTTTTAGCATAAATTAATTTTAATACATTGAAAATGATTTGTGTCTTTAATATTAATAGTTTACAAGCATAAATACTACGTTGAAAAAATTTGAAATCTTTTTTAATTCGTCCGAAATTGGCTCCTGGTAGACAAAATCCAATCTCCTTACTACCGCTCTTTACTTTAACTTGCTACTTCGTGCGTAAGTAACTTTGAATTTTCGATAAATTTTGATTATTATTTTTCAAATTAAGGCGGGAAGAGTTATTGATGATTTTTGTGTACGAGAGCTTTCCAGTCCCTAGTGGGCGGATCTCACGAGTATTGACACTTTGTCTGAGGAAGACAAAATTTTATGTTCCTAGCATAAACAGTGTCGAAAAAAGTTGGGATCATATGGACACAAGGACGGACGTAAACACAGCATAAGGAACATTGCACAAAAGCAACTCTATAAGGACTTTGGATTTTACAAACTTTTTCATTATTAAAATTAACCTGAACATATATATTTGAGATGGCTCACGTTCCCCTATGTGCCAATGAATTCCCCCGGGGCTTATATATATAATCACATGCATACTTATTTTATATCAAATTATATGCAGTGCACAATTAAAAATGTTGACGCGCGTGGCAGGCAGGCAGGCCATAGACCGGAGCGATCAGACTGCCTGGCCATTGTACTTACTTTAGGGGCTTCGAGGGGTTGACGACGACAATAATGACGATGACTGACGCATACAAAACAGAATGGCGAGCATGGAGGAAAGAAGTGCTTACATGCCCTAATTAAGCGGTCAATAAACGGTTCAAGGGTGCACAAAGGCCCGGGTCCTTGTGCGCTTTATGCATTAGGAGCATTATGCAGGCCACACAGGCCACAGACCGCGATGCAGAGGGGAGGGGCTATGAACGGGGGAGGAAATGCCTTTAATCATTAAGTTCAGTCACTCAACTCAACTCAAGGGCAATGGCAATGACAGAGGCTACTGCAGAACTCAAGTGGAAGCGAAAAGAAATTGAAATCGGAATCTGAGAATCTGAATCTGAATCTGAATCTGAGAATCTCTCAAGCTCCACACTCGGAAAGGTGACAAAGTTCAGGGTCTGCAGCTGCTGCTTGCTTGGTTCATCTATCTTTTGTCGTCTGCATTCTGAAGTTGTATCTGCAGTTCAGCAAGAAAGGAAGCAGCTAATAAGTGCAATGAAAGAAAGACAAAAATACTGAATACTGATGCCGGAAATATGTTGGCGATGTTTGTGATGCGACGACCCCAACGACGATCTCTTGTTCAATCAACCTAAGTTGTCCTTGGCTGTACATTATGATGAGTTTGTGTGGTCAGTTTGGCTTTTTGAGTGGGCTAACCGGATGCTTGCTCATATACTTCTTTCGAGATGTAAGCAATACTCGAACAGTTTACACATGGAAGTACAATTAGTGGCACCTCTTAGTAGATCGGACTGTAATCATAATAGGTTAGGTTAAGAGACTGATCCTCTCAGAGGAAAGTCACTCATGAACCGCTCAGGGTCTTGTCACTCCGCCCTCATACCCTTTATAATTGAACATAATGCTTTCTTTATGTCTTAGCCTTGACATAAATGTGAAACGTGAATTCTTAAGTGCAGACTCATCCTTGATGCATGATTCTGGGTGTGATTTATGTGAATTATGCAAAACGTTCCTCACTTATCCCTGAAAATATAATTCAAGCAATTACTGTAGGATGGGAAGAGAAGATACCATTGTTATAAGTAATGATGACAATGACAATCTTAATCGGAATGTGGGCGTAATCGTGGCGAGAAAATAATACAATATCAGACATCAGCGAGCCATTGAACTCATTTCCACAGTCTATTAATACACACATAAACAGAAAAACAAAGACTTGCTGAAGCTGCAGCTGGGTGTCCAATAACCGTTCCAGGGTTCCCGGGTTCCCGGAGAGCTTTTTGTTTGTTATTGCAGCTACTTGCATTTGTTCAGTATATACATACATATATGGTAGTATATTCTTACAACGAACCCTTATCGGCCACTTGCCAGGTCGTTGTTTATAATAAACCGAGAGTCGTTGTCAACGCATGTTTACATTTAACGAAAGCGAACAAACGCCGAGTTTGTTGATCTTGATCTGGAGAGGAGAGGAGAGGAGAGGAGAGAGAAGTAAGGCTCATATTGCCCAAAGCTAAACAGGAAATGAGCTGAAACGTGAGACGCCTTGGGCACAATAATAAACGTCTGAGTCACAAACAAACCGCAGACCACCAGCAGGAGATGGAGATGTCTCCCTCCCTCCTTCCTCCAACCAACCAGCCAGGGTCAGGGGCCAGAGCGGGCCAGACAAAAAACACACACAGAGAGAGACATTTATATTTTCCACGTTCAAAAATTGGGTCAAGTTTTGGTTGCGAAGTGAACTCCGCGACTAAAATGCCGCAGCTCCTCTGCTTTGAAGCCGTTGAATTGAAGTCAAGGTGTCGAGACGAGAGACGACGAGAAACGATATATTTAGTTGAGTAGTGAAGGTTTTTCCGCGCCACGCTCAAACTCTGTGGGCTATTTGGAGCGTCAATATTTGGATCGGGGCGTCGCCGCCAAACAGTCGAAACAATTTCAACGCCGCCGGACTGACCTTAGCTAACCATACGGCTTGAGTTAGCCGAAGGCGAAGCAATCCAAAAGAGCTCAACTTGGCTGATCTTTTGGGTTGGGCTTTGAACTTGAACAGACAGACTGACAAACCAAAAAAAAACATTGACAGTAGCAGCAGCAGCAGCACTTACAAGTTCAACACTCGCCCGCATAGATACAGATACAGATACAGATACAGATACAAGTACGGATACAGATATAGAGTTGAAATCACGGTCCACACACAGATCGGAAACCAGTTTTCCTTCGCTCATTCATGAGATCGTACTTGTGTTAGATGCACGAAACACCGTTAGACGTGAATAAACTATATCCACTTCCGATATTCCACTCTCCGAGCCACAGCCCTCGCTCGATTGTTGTTTATCTTTTTGATTCCGTTTTAATTTGCAACGCCCAATGACATCGGCGATGTTGTTGATCGTATTGTACAATGTGGTAGACCTTATATTTGACTTCCTTAGGAAATTAATCAAAATTCATAGCTAAACAAACATGGAAACAGCTTTAAATCGTAGAACACGTTAATAGTAAAGATAAAGAACTAATTAACACCCACCTTAAAATGTACCCTTGTAATTTAAGACATAAAAACAATATTCAAATACTAAATTAGATTCTCAGACATGAAGAATGATTCACAATGTGTAGTTATGGAAGAATTTATAAAAATCTATTAATTTGAGTAATAACATTATAGAATATTTAAGTGGCGACAACAGACAGCTTTAATTAACTTAAAAATTTGCTAAATTGTTTTGTCATAAAATAAGTAGATAAGAAAATAAGCCTTACGCTAAAGCGACACATGAAACATTGTCATAAATCCCGAACATCTAAATGCCAAATACCACAAATATACACACATACATATACGTACATTATTTTACCGAGCAAGTATTCAGAAGCTTCGCACGTTCGCTCACCGTTCGACGATCTGTCTGGCACAGACGCACACACATACATACATACACACGCACACATACATATGCACCTAGCGACAGACAAATGTCTGTCTCTGTTTAACAACAGCTTTAGTAGTCGAGTAGCCTTGATCTTGGCAATATGATAACCCTAACCTTGAGCAACGTTTTGTGTTTGATTTTTGTTGTTGTTCATTTTATTTCGCGTGTGTGTGTGAGTGTGCATATTTTAATGCCTGTTTTACTTTGGTCTTTGACGCTTTTGTTAGAATTTGCTTAACAACAACAACAACAACAACAACAGCAAGAGAAATACAAAAAACATTTTGCATTTACTTTGACGCGTCTGCGTTTTCAATTAAGCTACTCTTTCAATCAATTGGTCATCCAAACTAGCGCACCTTTCGTCCGAAAATGCGGACAGAGGGGCGGTGAGAAGGTGAGAAGAAGAGCGACTGCGTCAGAGTATCGGAGATAAGAGCAGAGAGCAACATTGCATTCGGCTTTGTTGACTTCCGCTTTGGTTCGACTTTGGAAACTGAAAACCGAAACTAGTCGAACGTCCGATCTGTCCAAGTTCAGCACATTAATTAAAAGCACGAGCCCCCCACGGTTGATTTTGTTTGTGTGTATTATGTATGTATGTTTGTATGCTTTTTGAGTTGATTTTATTTGATTTGTCTCTTTATGACAAATCAGTCCATGCTCTTTTAATGGTCTGCACGCTTCAAGTTCACATGAATAATTCGTTGCATACCGCGAGAGAAAGGGCATTTGGCAATCATGTTGTGTTTTTGACAGCTTTTCACCTCGCGTCCTTGACCATAAACCCGTATCTTGTTGTTTGTTTGTTGTGCGTTCTGTTTTCTGTTTTCTTCTGAAAGCTGTTTTCGGCTGCTCGTTGTTCTATTTGCGAAATTATCGCTTTATATTCAGTGCGGCATTTGTCGAGTTTAATTTGTTAATTAGACAAATAGAAATGTTATTTACAAACGTGTGTTCGGGAGGTGTGGCAAAGTTATACCAAAATTATCCCCCTTACAAAGCTTAACCTTGAATATACAAAAGTCAAATTTTTGTTTTTATTTGTTTGCGCCTGAGTTAAGTAAATCAAGTTGGCCATAACATTTGCCCCGAAAAAAGCGTTAAAATTCTGAATCAACAAGGAGAACAAAAATACAAATGCTAATTTCGAGTACGTTTAAACAAAATACCCTATACATATTAAAAATTCCATTGCTTGATTCGCTCTCTGATTGCGATTTCAATGCACTTTTTGTTGTTTTAAATCACAATCGCTGCAACACAGTTACCTTTTTCGCGGGAGAGCGATAAAGGGAGAGTGTGAGAGTGGATCAACAACAACAAGTCCAGACAATAACAAAACAAAGCGACGCGTCCTTGAAATTGCTCAACAGGGCCGCTAAACTCGAACGTCGACGGCGACGCAAATAACTCACAACAGTCGACCGAGGGGTGGAGAGTCGAGGTGACTTCTGATCCAAAGAGAAAGACTGAAGCACTGGACAGACAGACAGACGAAAGAGAGCCAGCACACAGGGAGCATGGCCGAATGACGTGCGACGTGCGAAGTACGACGTGTGAGTAACTGTCGCTAAATATACATACATACATACATATGTAGATATGTATTGTTTTTGTATATTGTATATATTGTATATTGTACTTTGTGCGACACAATGCATTTAATGACGGCGACGGCAGCGCAAACTGCACGACCAAAAATAAACAAATAAATATAAATTATATAAATATGTATGACATTTTTCAATTCAAATGCAAAATAACAATACAATCACAAAACTGCTCAGGACGACACAGCTCAGAGCTGAAAAATCTAGGTTTAAAATCTATTTAATATGGGATTACTTTAACCAACGAGCATTGAATTCAATGCTCGTTGCTTTAACACACAATAAATGTACTAAATCTTAATGCTTGGTAAAATATAGCTGAAAAAAAATATCGATAATTTTAAGCAAACGTGTTCAAAATCTAAGGTTTCTAGCTGTGAGTCGCTTAGTCTCTGAGATCGGTGGATGAAAGGACTTGAAGTGGGTATCCAGGACAGCAAAAAAAAAATTTTCCATGAAAATCATTGCAGCAGGAATTGTTTTTTTTTTTGTCTGCGTATGTTCTGGGTATCCAGCAACGTAGCAAAAAATAATAAACTGCTTATCGATTGAAAAAATTAGTTGCACTTCTTAATTATGATTTTTTTTACTTATATATTTTAAACTTAAATTTAAATAAGTCAGTGTGACCTAGTACTTTTAAGTTATTTTTGTCAAATTGCCATATTTTTACCACAGATCAATGGACTATGGTCGCACTATAAAATCTTACGCCGCACCCTTCCAAAATATAACACAAATTTCTGCCAGGATTTATTTACTGTACTGGATACGGACTTGAGGGAGAAAGTCGGTTCTCATCAAACTACCCGGAACCGATGATCTTGATTTTATATGGATTTGTTTTCTGATTCCTAGGGCACTTTTGTTCAGGGTCATATTTTATATCGATTTACGCGATATTTTACTTTATTCGTGATGTATGAAATGCCTCAAATGTTATGCTTTTGAATCGATAATAAATCAAAGCGAACATTTCATTATATTTATGTTCCAAATCGCACGTTTCATGCTTGCAGACGCGTCAACTTTTTAATTTACAGATCCTATAAAATATAATGAACATTTTCACAAATATCGGCACGTGTGCGTCTCAAATCGATTTATTCAATAAATGTACTTTTCTATGTATGTTTGTAGATATTGGTATGTATGTACTTTGGCATTAGTTGTAATTGTTGCTAGGAGTGCGCCAAAAATTGAAACTAGGAACAACAAGAGGACTATCACATACCCTATAGCTAGATCTTGAGTGAGCTGGAAACGGAAATGAAAAATAACTATGAATATGTTATGTCAAACAGCTTCACATCACATTTAATATGAATCGACAGAATAGTTCAGACTGATTAAGAATCTTATTTAACAACTTTAGGGTATTTAAACTGGAATAAAGCGCTACGTATATGTATGTGTGCATATATTTGCACGGCAGTGCCAGCAACAACAAGACCGAAAATAACAAAAATCAATATTAATAAACAATAATTCTTCAAGGTCAAGATGCGAGTTTTGCTTAGAACAAAACAAACGCGAAATAACAAAAACAGCAATGAAAATAAATCGGCATTACTTAATCAACATCTGCTTGGTTTTAAGACACCCTGTACTTAGTTTTTGACATTATCATCTCAATAGAATTTTGTTGTCCATGATGTGATTTTAAGTGAATATTTAATCATCTTCTGAAATATTCTTTATTTAGTGTCTAAAAGCTAATATTCGGTCATACCCAGAATATTTAGTAAGGGGTATTAAAACAACAGGTGATTGGCGTGAATTAACAATACTTGTGTTATTTAAGTTAAACTGAAAGGGGGCTCGGCAAGAGTATTCACTGGGTAATTTATATGTGCATACATTAAATTTATTTGCTAGTGGAATATTATGAAACTAAACGATCGAAATTTGATAGAAATGTTCTGCAAAGAATAAAAGTAGTTCCTAGTTTATTATAATTTTTCAACCAAATCACATAAGATCACTTGAAATCTAAACTGTTAGGCTAACTCAAATGTGAATCCAGTAAAAAGTGATGTCACTGAATAGGATCCGAACATTTGTTTTTGCTGTTGTCAGCATTTGAGATCTGCTCTATCCCAAAACTGCGCACTTTTTGCGACTTTGTATTGATTGTATTCAAAACAAAAACTATTTTTAAAAACTATGAAATATACAAACGTACAATGGAAATGTACATATTTCTTGGCTGTTCTGAGTTCTAAGTAATTCAAGTTAGATGTACTCGCTTTTTTTTTATTTGAGTACAAGTATTATGGATTCAAGATCAAATTTGGTTGGCATTTGTTTTGTTGCCTGGCGCGTTATTTGATCGCCAACCAGAAACGCGACGAATACCGACAGAGAGGAAAAGACGAAGACGAAGGCGAAGGCGAAGGCAAAGACGAAGGCAGTCGGCTCAAGGTCGGCGTCTTCTCTTCTGCTCTTCTCGGCGCTTCTCGGCTCATCTCGCGTGTGAGCATTTGAATAATTAAGTGCGAAACAAATTAATTTCAGTAGAACTTTTTAGCATGCGCTGGCCATATTTAGTCGTATTTAGGCACTTCAATGGACATAGTAGTACTACAAAGCATTTGAATATTTATTAATTTTTTTTTTATTTACTTTCTGACCTTGCACCCCGCCCTCGAAAAGCATTGTTAATGTCATCAAAGCTTTAGCGTAGGTTAAAATTAAGCCTATTTTCTAACAAACACATGTGATGTGGCTTGTAGACTTTGTTTAACGAGCATAGATCTTACAATATCTATTTTCTCAGAATAACAAGTTACAGGACTTTATTTTTACTACTTTAATGTCAAGAGTTGTCAATATAGTCGGGAGTTTTTGAACGTTAAACGTTAAATGTTAACTATAGCAGAGATTTGGCCAAAAAGTGGATAAACGCTTTGAATAACTGACACCCAAAATTGTTGTCAAATCTGTTACAAATGATTTTCTAATTATTAAGATATTGTAACGTCTAAATACATTTTGTATTGGTATCAAGCAACGAAGCAAAGCGAAAATGAAACTGAAACCGAGTGGCTGCCGCAATGTGGAATGCAACAAGCTGGCAATGGGAAAGGAGGCGAGTGGTTTAGTTTAGCCGTGAAAGTTGCGGCCTGTGAAAGTGAAAATGGAAATGGAAATGGAAATGTTGCCGCGCTGTTGCCGACTAGCATGAAAACCCACTAACATCAATTTTGGCAGCTGGCAACTCCAAGCTGGCAAGGGGAAAGGGAGGGAGAGAGTGGTAACAAAATTGTGAGAGCGATGCGTCGGCGCACAAAATGTGCAAAGTAAATTTGCAAATTATATATAATTGTAGAAACATTTATTAACTGTTGCGATAACTTTTGTCTGGCGTCGCTTTTTGTTTAAGCAATTAAAAAAGTTATTAAAAGTATATACATTTATATATTTGCATTTATTGCCTTTTAGCAAAACACACACACACACACACACACAGCTTGTGTGACCTTGATGTGAAAAAAGAGTATAAAAAGTATACTATATTATATTTATCAAGTGAAATGTGAGTCAGTTTAAGTTTATATGGAATTAACAACTGGTTTTGCTTAGCCAAATATTTATTTTTATTAATTATTACAAATCAAACACAAACAAAACAAAACTGACCATATTTTGTATTAAGTTAAGTTAAGCTTGGAAATTATAGTAAAGGACACCTAAGAAATTTTGAAGCGCTTTAAAAGTTTTATCATAAATATTAAATAGTTGAATACATTTTATTATCGCTTTTTTATATCCAATGACTCATACCAAACATACATACGATCGTTTGTTTATTTTACATAAAAATGTAAATAAAATACATACTATTTATTACAGCAACAGCTGCAACCGTTTTTGGGTCGAAATGACGTTCACGCTGAAGCCAGGTGCCGCTGACGCAGTCAAACTCCATTTACATAGTAAGAACATGCGCCGCTGGATGGGGTGTGAGTGCACTCGAAGTGCAAAAGCCGGCGTGCAGCAGTTAACGATACTTTGATAAAAGAAACCGGCAAAACTAGCTAAAGAGAGCGACAGCGTAAGTAAAAGAGAAAAGAGCATGTCAGCTGATGAGTTGACAAAAGCTTCGACATAAGAGCGAAGCTTAAGAGTAAAAAGCCAAAGCTCTTCAGCTATGGTGAATTTGTATGATTTGAATTTCGTAAGAGAAATACAGACCGTTACAAGCCAGCAAAGTTGCTTTGACTCCAAACTTAAAAGTATATTCACAAGTACAAATACGTGTATGCTGAAATCCAAACAATTACAAAAACAACAAATTTTCTGTTATTTCATTAACTGTACCGAAGCGTCGTGGGCTTATTGTTAAACAGCGGCGGCGTCGGCATCGGCGTCGGTGTCGCGACGTTAACGGCGACTGCGGGTGCAAACTCGACCTTGACCGTGAAATTTATATTTAGAAGCTACGGCCGGCTACGACGTAAAAAATGCAAAAGCTTCTTGCTTTCTTTGTGTAAGTCTAAATGTACAAAAGTATGAATATATGTACATACATATGTATGTATAATATGCATATTCGGATGAATGTGTGCATGCCTATTGTAATTACAATTGAGAGGCATAAGACGAAAATTCTCGCAGGTATTCCCTGTTTATCGAAAAATAGCCTCATAAACAAATGCATACATATGGACATACATACATATATATTTACAGACTTCCATATATGTAAATGCATGCATTTGTATATGTACTGATGAAATTTAAATGTCTCATGTGCTCATCACATGTGACTTTTAAGTCTGTGTGATATACGAAATTTATTTATATCTGCAGTAGACGCCAGAACGATTAATTTAAATTCTTTGATTATTGCAATTATGCAAACAGCTTAAAAGGTTACACATCAGAGCAGAATTATTTTATGTGTACATTTCTGTTTAAAAATCAATTATAAATATCAACACGTCTGCAGTGTACAGAACTTTGTACACTTGAATACATATTAGAAAATAATATAAAATTGCACCCATTCTTTTAAAATATACCACCAAATACTAAAATTGAGTGCAATATTTTATCATATCATATTTCAATGCAATAAGGTTCTACCTGTACATTGCTGTGAAATAAAGTCCGTTATTGATACAGAATATTGCATAGAAATATTTAAATTCTTCAAAAGTTGGCGGGCTACATTAAATCATCTGTTCGTCAAAACCTCAATAGTTTTTGACTGAGTTTCGTTAGGTGAGTTCTCGTTCTTTTATCGTTAAGTTTCATTCGTCGTCAAAGGCAACAAAAAAAGATTTCGAGGTCGTTAGTTTTCCAAGCAAACAGCTGATTTGACGCACAGTAGACACAACATTTTTCGATCAATTCATGGATATTATGTGCAAGTTAGCTCCACAATATCTTAAAACAAACAGCCCCCAAGCTTGCTCATTCAAAGGACTTCACAGGAACAACCCAAAGTAATGTGGCAGGGAAAACAACAAAAGTTGTTTTAAATAAGACCTTACACACAATTCCATTAAATTCAAACGCGCCCAAGCTGCAGTCACGTGACGTGATGCGCAGTAGATTTTATTTACACAGGCAACTGGTTTTCTTAGATTCATGGTCAAAGGGAAATATATCGAAAGATTTTGATCTGTCGCCTAACCGCCACATTTTTTTTTTTTTTAGAAGCTTAATCGAAAAGTATCGATAATCATAAAGTTTTCCACACTGTTGGCGGATTTAGTGTTTGGATTGGGTTGTTTTTTATTTCATACTATTTATTTCGCTCAGCTGATTGCCACACTTTTATAAAATAGCAAACTCATTTTATTTAAAGTTTCTAAAGTTAAATCAGTTTTAAAAGGAACTTACTTGCCGCACAGGGCTTCAATCGGCAGCACGATTAAAGGGCACGTGGGACGCCGCAAACGTATAAAAAAGATTCGCTTCAAGCAAACAATTTAAAGTCGTTTACATTTCATGTCAAAATGCTAGAGGAAACATTCAGCAAATACTTCTTGTGCAACTTCAATGATGCAGTACAGCTAGAGGGTATGCAAATTAAATAGTGAGACGCTAGCAAAAGTAATTAAAGCCTCTATTGCAGATTTGCCTACCGATGACCGGCTGCGAACTCTGTGGACCGGCCAGGATCTGTGGACGGTGGCCGAGCTACAGACAATCATAAATAGATGGCGCAACAACACAAAACAGCTGGAAGGCACAGAGCAGGCAACACAGTTGCTAAATGATTTTCTGCAGCTGAACTTTGCCTTTGTTCAAAACAATTTCACTGGCCCCTTTGACAAGCTTGCAGACTGCACAGAAATGCTAACAAGCTTGGAGCTTGAGCAGAGCGATGCACAGGAACAGCTAAAGGCCAGCGGGGAGGAGCTAAATCCCAATGTAAAAACACCGCAATTGTTACTCATAGCAAAGCAAATGCTTGAAGCTTTAATTGCAGCACAGCCAACATCAAAGGTAGTTTGTACTTAGTAATAAATTTCAAACTCTAATAATCTTTTGATTTACAGCTTCTGAGCTGGTGGCGTCTGCGTTTAGTCTGTCTGCATCAGCACATTCTAGACGACTTGGCCAACGCTCTGTACGAGGAATTTAAATTGGCCGTAGCTGACCTGCGTCCAAATCTAGCTTCATTTGGCGAGGACAAGGAACTGCAAGCGCTGCTGCTACTCGAGATTGCTAATGGCTACCTGCAGTTCCATCGCTCCGATTTGTCCAGCCAGACGCTTGATGAGCTTTGCGACCATTTGCAGGTTGAATTGCAAGTTGAGGGCCTCCTAGGTGTGCGCACCAAGTTCCAGCAGAAGGCACTGCCTCAACTCTGCCTGAAGGTTGTGCAAAAATCCGATGATCAATGCCTTCCCACAGCAGCTGTGAGCAACAAGGACACAACGTTGCCTCAACTGCTGCTGCTGGAGGATGATACGCGGCTGGAGCGAATACGCTTTGTTGAGCCAAAGGACAACGAAGTGATGACACTGCCAAGCATACTGCAAGCACTAGTGCTGGCCAAGGTGTGAGTATATACGAATCTTACTGTATGTTCTTTTACGACTAATGCCGCACAATTTCCTGCAGCAAGCAACTGAAGCGTTCGCAGCCAAAGGATCGCTTGGCTGATGAGCAACTGGAACCGTATACGCAAACGTTGCTCTATCAGCAGCACGGACCGCTGCAAGTGCGTCAAGCAGCGCTGCTGCTAAACTGCCACCAGGAATCGAACCAAAGACGCACCGTGGAACGCAGCTGGAAGCAGTGTGAGGAGTGCGTCAAGCTGCTGGACAACGTGGACAAACACACACTAAGATCACGTTTATCATACGGCTTTGCTGCCTTTCTGCTGCCAAAGTGGCAGGTGCAGCTGCAACTGGTGGATCTGCTGCGCTCGCTGGGCATGACGAAAACAGCTCTGGACATATGCCTGCAAATCCACGCATGGCAGCAGGTCATCGAGTGCTACACGAGCTTGGAGCTGCGCCACAAAGCGGCGGAGATCATACGCCAGGAGCTGGAGAAGCAGCCAACAGTGCTGCTCTACTGTCTGTTGGGTGACGCCGTCGATGATCCCCAGTGCTACGAGCAGGCCTGGCTGCACTCGAAGCAAACCAGTGGCAAGGCTCAGGCCTACTGGGGCAACTACTTCTACAGGCGCGCGGATTACGCCCAGGCTCTCAGTCACTACGAACTGTCGCTGGAGATCAACGCCCTGCAGGAATCCATACTGCTGCGTGGCGGCTACAGCGCCATACAGCTGGAGCGCTGGGATGCGGCAGTCAAGTGCTATTTGGCGTACACGCATTTGGAGCCGAATGGCTTCGAGTCATGGAACAACCTGGCCAAAGCACTCATCAAGCTTGGCGACAAGCCGCGTGCCCATCGCTTGCTGGGCGAGGCGTTGAAGTGCAACTACAGCAACTGGAAGGTTTGGGAGAACTATATGCTTGTCTCGGTGGACACGAGCCACTGGGAGGATGCGATGCGAGCGTATCAGCGTCTGGGGGAGCTCAAGCAGCACTATCTCGATGAGGAGGTGCTGACCCGCATTGTGTACGGCATTGCACGGCAAATGCAATCGGATTGCGCCACCCAGGCACTGGCCAGTTCACTGCAGCGCCGCATCAGCCAGCTTCTGGGCCAGCAGTGTGTGCAGCATGGCAATGAGCCGTTGGTCTGGGAACTGGCTGCCTTGGTGGCATCTACTCCGCTGAAGAAAGCCGAACGTTTGGTCAAATCCTATCGTGCCTACACAGCCAAGCAGCTCAACTGGGAGACGAAGTCGGCGCATGCCAAAAAGGCTTTGGGTCTCTGCCTGGAAGTATCCGAGCTGTCACTGGCTGCCATCAAAGAGCATGGCGAGGATGAGAGCGAAGTTATGATTACCTCGCAACTCAACTCTAGCCGCTTGGCTTCCACATCTTGTTTGAATGCACTGAAGCGAGCCAGTTTGGTGGAGGTGCCCAAGGAGCAGGAGAGTCAAATGCAAGAGTTGGAGAAGCAGCTCACAGAGCTTACCAGCATCGTGCAGCAGCGCATGCAGCGAACATAGTTCCATTTATTATCTTTGTACATACGTAAACGTTTATTAAACAATTTACTAAAAATAACAACTAAAAACCTTAAAGCGTATTCAACTTTGTGGTGATGAGAACGCGTACGCTCTGATCGAAGGCACCAGCGACGGCGAGGCCAAGTTTGTCAGGATGCCAGTCGAAGCTGTGCACCGGCTGGGAGCTGAGCGTTACGGCGCTGACCATGTGCAGCTTTCCAGCGACGCCCTCCTTAATGCCATCGGCATCGTCCATGAAGCGACGATCGGGATATTCGTATTTCCAGATGCGTATGGAACCAGTGCCACCGCCAGTGAGGAATACATCCCGATTCTGTGGCAAGTGACGCACAGTCCATACGGTGGCTTTGGGTCCACTGATGACGCCATTGGTGCCCACACTGCGGCCAGCATTACGTTCCTCCACGCAACTGAATCCTTTGGTCGGGTGCTGGGTGCGCATATCGTAGACAAGAAGTCCGCCCTCGAGTGTTGTCACCGCTAGCTTGTTCATTGGAATGTCACGACGATCAAACTCTACGCCGCATATGCCATTTCTAATGGTGGCCTCCCAGCGCACGGCCAGAGCACGCAGATCGAATAGCTTTAGATCGCCATTATCATAGCCGGCGGCAATGATGCGTTCTTCTGAGTTGAACGTGTTGCCAAAGGCCACCGCCCAGCAGTCACGCCGCAGATTGGTCTTGTTGATGCCATCGCCCATCTGGGATGGTGGCGATATGTCCACGACAGGTGCCTGGCCCTGACGAATGTCCCAAACTTTAACAGCGCCGTCTCGACTTCCTGTCACGATTTCGGGTGATCCGCACTCTAGCTGAGTGCCGCCTATGGCATCAATGCAGTTTATGATGCTGCTGTGTCCTTTCACATTATAAACGGCCAGATCTGGACGCTCCAGATCGCTATAACAGTAACCATGTGTTATTTTTAAACGTAAACAAAAGTATTTCATCACTTACAGCACCTGCAGGCGACCCTCAAAGTCGCCAATGGCCATGTGTCTGTTGCGTAGAGACGAGGCGCCAAAGGTGCCACACTTGAAAGCAGCCTTCTTCTCCACTGACTTGACCTTCTCCAGCTTGGCCTCATTTAGCTCGTAGATGTCCAAAATGCCATGACTGTTTGGCTTGGAGCCGAGCACCACAAACTTAGCCGAAAGCGGAATCCATTTGGTATCGTACACCGTGTAGTTAACGGATTCATGTAGATGTTCAATCATTTGTGGCTTATCCATGTTGCCAACTTATTTTTTCATGTGCCTTTTGTGTCTTTTCGATGTTGAATTGATTGAGAATTCAAACAAAATATGTTTTATACGTTGCCATAGTTGCTTTGACATGCTGCCGCAAATTAATCGATATGTATTTTACACAATCGATAGTTCAAATCGTTAGAATCATGGTAATTATATTATAGTATAGCATACAGTTATAGTTTCACCATAATTATATTTTCAAATCATTAATACTTGCACCACTTTATCAAGTATTAGCATTGCTGACTAAATATCGTTAAATTGTGTTAAAACTATCGATAGCTGTATTTATCGTACGTGTGTTGTGTGATGCCGTAACAACACAAATTTATAAAAATTAGTATTTTTATAAAAGAAATCAATAAATATTGCTAAATATGTTGCGCGCTGGCTGTCAATTGCTGAACCAGTCAACCGTGGCGGCTGCCAAAACAGGCAGCAACAACTTTGCCTTAGAATTTGTGCGTTGGCGACGTAAGCCGCGTTGGTTGCCGGTGGCCAAAAGTAAAATGTTTCGCGTGCCCGAGCGAAAGAAGCAGGCGGAGGAGGAGCGTACAGAGTTGATGCGACTGCACAATCACTACAAGTAAACATGCCAAATTAAAATCAACCATCAACAAGAGATTACCCAATTCATTTGTTCCCTAGAACCCAGCTGCGCTCAGTGCGCCAATTTCTGCGGGAGGAGGTTGTGCGACACCAAGAAACGTCCACTGCGGACCATATAGTACTAACGCCGGAGCAGGAGGAAGCTGAGTATCAGCGCTGTATCGATGAGAATGCCGCATGGAATGCAAAGATTGCCAGCGAGCGTGATGTGCGTCTGGCCGCGGAGCGGGACGCGAAGGTCGCCTACGTGCAAGAGCGTCTGGAGGCAGGAAAATTGCGAGCCGAGGAGCGTCGCGAACGGGCCGATGAACGTATTCGCCGTGAAATCGAACAGTCAAAGACGTTCATCACACGTGAGGGTCTAGACGTGGCTATTGAAACGGCTCTCGCCAATCCCGTGGATCACAACTACGCCATCGACTTGTCTGGCAACATGTATAGGGGTCGGAACACACAATCGCTTCCTGACAACCTGACAAACTAGGTACATAATTGCTGTTATATTAAAAATGAAGTTTACTAATCAATGCAGTTAAATTATTTTGCCTTGGACAGCCTATTTACAATATACTAATTACATGCTCCTAAGTTAAGTTAAATAGAAATTAGGACTACGACCTAGTCTAGTGAATGCTACGTGGCGGCGGCGCCAGTGACTGCTGCGGCTGGTTTAGTCATTGGGTTTGATGGTCGCCTTGCCGCTTCCTCTTGCTGTTCGAACAAATGCACCCAGTCTGGCGTTGCCTTCAGCTTGGCCTGGATGGGACCTAGATTGATCATGTTTCCGCTTCGCTGTTCACGATTTGTGCTGATGGACATGAGTTCCTGTAACAATCAAATGGAACATGGAATCTCTGACAAACCAAAAAAAATAGTTGTGAGCTTGCCTGTAGGAAACCCGGATCTAGACCCATATCCAAGTCGAAACGTGTTTCGCCCAGGAGCAATTTAACGCGTCCTGAACGATAGCGCAATATTTTGCCAATTTGACCCTCCTCCAGCTGCGTCAACAGACTTAGTTTTGGAGCACCGCTTCCAGCGCCTGTGGACACGGGACTAGTTGGCTGATCCGCCGAAGAGCCGCTGGAAGTCGTCTGATCTGCGGCAGCTGGCGCATCTTTCTCTTCGTCGCACACACAAGGCAGAACGTTGGGTAACTGCATGACAAACAGCTGGGATTGTGGAGCTGCCAGAAAGTCGCCAATGCTGCGGGGATATCGTCCGTATTGTGGCGGTGGTTCCTCCAGGCCAGCCTGGGCACCCACTTGCAGACTACGCAACTGCTGGGCCACATCTGACGACTCTGCAGGAAACATTCAAATCCATTCACATTCACATTAACATAACAAATGGATTATGCAGACTGCAAATTACCTGCATCGTCCGTTCGTAAATGTGCCGAGTTTGCTACCTCCGGTTTAATTAGCTTCTGAGTAGTGTGCCAGAGCCCTTCTTTGAGCATTACGGGTTTGAAGGCCAATTCAGTCTTATCAAGTTCAGCTTCAGTGTCGCTGGGTGGCTCATCGTCATCGCTATCATCGCTGCCAATTAACTCGCGCACTCGCATCTCCTGCGATTTCTCATCCTTGCCCTCATTGCGTTTTCGCGAGACAGCCACTTCCTCGCCAGCACGCGCATACGCGGAGCCGCTGCTTGTCGATTTGCGAATGTGGACGGCACCAGCGCCCTCGGAGAAGACGCCGGTCGTTTGTATGAGTGAGGAGTTGCCATTGCCAGCACCGCGTCCGCGTGTTGCTCCAGCAGCACCACGTGCGCCACGCCTTCCACCGCGCCCTTGTGTGAAATCTTTAGATGTCTTGACGCTTCTGTAATAGGCAAATTGTAATAAGTATAAGTGATTAAATGGGTTCAGTCTAAATACTTACGTGTTCTTGTTGCGTACCGCGTTTAAGTTGGGCGCAAAGATTTTCTTAGACGCCGCACCGGCTCCTCGTCCGCCCAGCGTTAAGTCTCTCGCTGGCGTCAGTCGGCTCATCCCATTGGCTACACTTGTGGGTGGAGCAGATGCGGCAGTTGGCGCCGTTGCATTGTTGTTATTGCTGCTAGGTGCGGCGACCGGTAGCGCTCTTGCTACTGGCACTTTTTTTGTTGGCATCGTTTGCTGCCGCTTGGCACTGTCGCTGGCCATGTGCGGCCTTTGCAGTCAGCAATTATACGTATTGTTTATTAAAATACCGTGAGCTGAATTTGCTTGCTGATTTGAGGTTATTAGGTGAAGTGTTGCAAAATGCGCTCAACACGCACATGCAGAGAGATGGTCGATAAGTACCGATAGATCATCGTACACAAGAACTATGGACACAATAGTTTTCGTTGGGTTCATTACAAGCGGTGCGGCAACTGTGCATTATAACAATTAAACTGTTTGTTTTAATATTATCACGTATCAAAAAATGTATATTTCGGCTTAAATCGATTGTTTAACGTGCGTGCTTGCGTAAATTGATAAACGCATACTAATGAGTGCATATGTAAATATATTTAATTGATAAATGCATTGCGTCTAATTGCTAGCATTCTGAGCAGCTGTTTGCTTTTGTTTATGTGTGTATCGCACAAGTTGTTCGATATTAAGCTATCGCTTTCGCGCGTAGTTTGAAAACTGATTCGTCAAGTCTACATATAATATCATTTGATGCAATTGAGTGTGTGGTGCGAAGTGCTTTGTTTGAGAATTTATTTGTGCATGCACGTGGTTCAAATTACCCAATTAAAACAAACCGCGGCAGCTTCGTGTCAGGCATCTGAACAGCTGTATTTATTATAAGGGTGAGTTTATTTGTTGATTATATTTTTGATGTAAACCGTTCTCATTACGTCCCATTACAAAGATCAAATTTAATATTGTATGTGAGTAATATTTGCTCGCAAAGGTGTTATATTGCTATTGTATCAGGCTACACAAACACAATAATAAAAACGTAAACAAATTTATTTTGTTTGTATGCACACAGGGTATTTCCATGTCCTATGTGTTCAAAGTTTTAGTTTTTATCTTTCACACGAATGTTTGTAGATAGCTTTAAATAAGTTAATTTACTAATGACGTAAGCATCCGTTATTATTATTTTTGTACTCGCAAACATACAAAAATAAAAACATACATTAATGGCATACAATTATAACTTTAATATTGTATATTTTGGAGCCTTTCCAACAACGGATGTATTTATTTCAAAACCTGAGTGTGGAATAAGAATTCATAAGATTAGTAACTAAAGAAGCTACCGTCCTAACTTAATTCTAATATCGCTGATTCCAGTTTGTTATGATAAGTTTGTTGCACTTTGTGTTTCTTTACGGAGAGAATATCGCAAATTTCTCTTCACGCTCTGAGCGTATTGTTAAATGTTATGAAATCGTTAGCAACAACAATAATCAGTAAATTAGAGAGATATGTTCTACATGAATTACAACAATGTCATAAGCGATAAGCGTGTTCGCGGTTCGTGTGCTCAATTTATCAGCAATTTCATGAAACCGTCAAATGTTGAGTTTAGTATTTTGGAACAACTTGTCGACGACGGACGTACGTACATGCAGCAGCGATAGAAAAAGCATGGATCAAACCGCGGAGAATCAAGAAAAAGCTACTGTAGTGGAAGCTACCCCTACCAACTGCAATCCCGACTACATCGAAAAAGCTTTGGCGGTCGCGTACAAAAGTGAAAGCTTGCGCATAGAAAGTTTCCACGGTGAGGCTATTAGTCAGCGCGGCGAAAACTTTTGCAGCGTCATCTACCGGATTCAAGTAGCATATCGTAAGTGCAAAAATGCTCCGTTAGAGCATGAAAACTTGATACTGAAGGATTTGCTGCCCATTGTGGCCGAGGTGGGTTCAAATGAAAAGCTGATGTTTGAGCAAATATTGCCCGCCATGGCGAATGTACTGGAAAAGGCACCATTTCCGCTGGACGAGCACAAATTGAGCGCTAAGTAAGTTGACCTTTATACCTATCTATAGTAATTTTGTTATTTATTTTGGTTATTTATCCTTAGATGCCTGTTTGCTGAGCGTGGGAAAGCCAAGGAAATCTATTTGCTGGAGGATCTTGGTGCATTGGGCTACGTTTCTGGCAATCGCCAAAAAGGCTTGTCCCTGGCTGATGCCCGACTATGTATGCAAAAATTGGGTCAGTTTCATGGCGCCTCTATGATGCTAATACATGAACAGCCGCAGCTAGTGGCTCAACTGGAACCCTCACATTACGCGGATGGTGTAAGTGATCCCTTTGCGTCTGCCATTGTTTTGGATGGCACCGCGTATGCAGCTGATGTTTTGGCTAACATGCCTCAAATGGCTTCAATAGCTGCAAAAATGAAAGCTCAACTGCCAGATGAATATTCGAAGCGCATTCGTTCTGTGGTCGATGCCAGGAACGGTGCCATTTCAGTGATTGTTCATGGTGATTTATGGCTAAACAATATGATGTTTAATTCGGAAAAGAAGAAGTCTATTATTGTGAGTATTTTGATTGGTTATTAAATGCTTTAAAATTTTAATGATTTCTGTTTTAGGTGGATTTTCAAAACTGTTTTGTAGGCAGCCCGGCAATTGATATACAATTCTTCTTCTATACAAGCCTTCAGTTGGACGTGCTGCTGCATCAGAAGGAGCAGTTACTGCAGGATTATTATCAGAGTCTTTGTCAGACCCTGGCAGCTTGCAAGTATCCAGGACACATGCCAAGCTTTGACCAACTGAATGATGAAATGCAACGTTGCCTGTATTATGCATACTATGCCGTCGTCTGTGAGCTGCCCATTTGTTGTGCCTCTAAAGATGTATCAGAAGATTTCACTGTGCACACTTTCGTAGACTCCGAGGCTATATTGAAGAAACGTCATCAGCTCTTTGCCAATGAGCGAGTTCTTCAGACCTTGCAAGCCACCTTGGGCTACTTTGAGCAGCAAGGCATACTAAATACGGCTTCATAAACGGGATATATAATATCAGGCTCACACGCCAAAACACGCTTGATGCCGATACCTAGTGCTATTATTTTTAGATAGTCTTTAATATGTGAAATGTTATGTGTTTATATAATATATTGAAATCTGTTAAACTATTTATTAAAAAAGTACTATTTAATCTACACTACAAGAGTGATGGGAAAAAGATTATAAACAATTTAAAAAAATTTAATCTCTGTTATTATTCCTTAAAATAAAATCAGACCCCCTGATGAAGGAGAAAAATTTAAATACGAATGAAACATCACTGGCCGGAATAACCCAGCAACAGCAACAACACAAACGATTATAAACAATGTTTGCAAATCAAGAGCAAATTATGATTGAAGATTAATCTTGGCAAGGTTCTTTCCCTATATCTAAACACATTTGTATTTTAATTCAATCATGATGATTATCATAAACTCCTAAATTAAGCTGTAAGTTTCTATCTTCGCTTTTACGCTCAAGCATAATCAACTTCTTTGGAATGACTTCTAAGGATTTAGTTCGTTGTTGCTAACGAGGGAATGACATGTGCCGCTTAAGTGCATAGGAGAGGGAGTTTTCGAGTGAGGGGTTCCTTTTGTTTATGTGTATCAGAAGTTGATAGTGCTATGACAGCTACACAACTACTATTACTTAAGTGTTGTTTCTTGCGTTTATAAATAAATTTCATGTCTGCCAAAGTTTCTGGCCAAGATTTACGAGTACGAGCCGGCAATTGAATGCGAATATGTGTGTGTGTGATGCATGTGCCTTGTTTGGCTGCAGGAGTGCGATAAAGTTAGCATCGCTTTTCCTCTCACAATCCTCCTCCGTCGGGAGAGGTGCAAAATATGCAAATCGCTTTGCAGTTATTCTTAGAAAGTTGTCAGTTTCCAAGTGAAGCTAAGCCAAGCGTGCAACGCCGTGGCAAGCAGACCAAATGCACTTGACACCCTGCAACTTGTAAGTTGTAAGTGTTTAAAAAGCAATTTATTGTTTTGCTCAAAATAAGCACCTTAAACAAATTCCATTCTGTGGGTCGATGCGCTTTACTTATTCAAATTGTGTTTTATTATTGTATTATTATGTGATTTCTAAGTCCATCTATGACAGTCAACCTGTCTACTCCCTCCTCTGCTCCT
Organism: Scaptomyza hsui; assembly: GCA_018152825.1. Lineage (NCBI taxonomy): Eukaryota > Metazoa > Arthropoda > Insecta > Diptera > Drosophilidae > Scaptomyza > Scaptomyza hsui. Next base: position 11,833,530 of record JAECXO010000307.1, on the reverse strand, counting down.
TTTAGCCGATAAGCTAACTTGTCTCTTAAGCTTTGAACTGCAACGGAAGTTTGTCTCTCCTCTCATTTTTTTTTTTTTTTTGTTTGGGTATCTGCATCTCGCATTGCACCCGGAACGAAATGGAATACAAATCAAAGACATGAAGTTCTGTCTATGGGGCTGCTTCAAGGCATTAATTGCATTCTGCTGCATCACATTGCACTTTCAATTAGTTGCAAATGCCTCCGACTTTAACTCCAACTCCAACTCTGACTCTGACTCTGAGTCGACTTCGTAGCCGACGGCAAAGTAACAGGAAACGGAAGTTAAGTGCTGAGGCGAGGCGTTAAGTAAAATCAACCCCAGACTCAGTAGCTTCGAATGAAATGGGAGATGAAAGCAACAACAAAGCAACTTCCCAGCCATGACATTGGAGAATTATGCATTAATTGAAAGGTGGATGTCGACTTTGGAGTTTGCATTTGGGGGTTTTGCCTATCGCATAGGTGCAACTTTGACAGCGACTAGATTTGTTTTGGCAGTTACTTTTGGGCCAGCAGAAAGTTGACCTGTGCTTGTCTGCGCCTCAGTCGATGCCTCACCTTGTGCTTCAACTCCCTCCTCCGCCGCCTTTGGAATGTTGCATGCACTTTGCTTCGAGGCATTTCATTCTCCCAATGTAAACAGAAACGGACAGTTCGCCCAGTCCTTGTCTCTTGTCTTGTCAAATGCATTTTGAAATAGATTTATGGTTTTCTTTCGTCTTGCATTTAGAGGTGTTTGATTTGCAAATGGGGTGCTCTTTGGCTTGTTTTCCTAGGCGGCACACGCATTTGTTTGTTTTCAATGTTAATTAAGGCTTGCGATTACCTAAATTGGCCTAAGGGGCTTGTCTCACATGAGGGAACTCGTAAAATGAAGTGAAGGCAAGCTGTTGAAGACTTGGATAGATATCTGTTAACGTCTAAGGCTATTAAGATAGCATCATATTAAACTTTGTAATAATAATTTAAGGTTTTTCTTTATAATACTCTGATAGTATTTAATGTGGTTGTAAAGAGTCTGCTTGCAAGTGGGGATATGGGCAGATTTTTGGAAGACGTTATAAGCTATATTTGGTGACTTTAGTTCAATTATGTGGAAGATATATGAGTTTCTGATTTTATATTCTGCATATCTTAAGAAAGCGTTACCGAAATTTAAGTTTCGGAGATAAATAGACTATTTTAAATCCCTTACAAGAACATGTTTGCTGAATATGTTGAAAGCCACTTTAATGTTCTCTTATATCCTAAATCTGTACCGTAAGTTTGGAATTCTTAGTATACGGGCTGGGGTTAAGTAAGTTAATAATATCGTATCACTGTAACATAGATAAAAGGCTGTTCATTCTAACCTAGAAGTGCCTCGGCTTTCGTACCGGACAGCTGCAAATGCACAAATCTACTCTCTTTTTGCGTCTCCGAATTGGACCTCTACTTCAACACATGGTCATCTTTTTAATGTCTTTCAAAAAAGAAGGCGGGAGAAATTTAAAAAACCACTCACATTTCACAGCATGTCCATCCTTGGACCCATTAGTTTCAATGAATAATATAAAAGTGTATAATCCCTAAGCCCTGTATAATATATCCACCAAATTTGACATTATGAACCTAATTAACTTTTCTGCTATTTTTTTAATAAAAATTAATACAAATTTAAAAATAAAAAAGTTCTTATACTTTTATTAAACAAATGAAACGTTGCAATCGGACGCAACTGACTAATGAATATTGATACCCCTATAAAAGCAGGGCGATCGAACCTGCTTGCAAAGGGGGAATATGTGGGCGGTAGAAAGTAGGTGTGGCCTAACCTTTTAATATTTCAGTAACTTACCTTGTAAAAGATAAAGAGCTTTGCAAGATTTGGGACCAAATGGAAGTGGTTTTTAAATCCTTAGCTTTGGGATTTCGCGTGATCGTACGGACGAACAGACGGACAGCCCACAATATTTTACTAAACAAATATTTTTTGTATTTATTCTGCTCCCTTTTTTTTAAATTATGTTTTTCGAGTAAATTTTTTAAAAATTATGTTGTAACAATATAAATAATTTAAATAAATATATAAGTCTTTTATTACAGTTTTTTAATAAAAAACTTTCCTTGTTTACTGTTAACAATAAAGATAATTTTTAAAAATTTGTTTAACAATATAGATAATTTAATTAATTTTTATTGTTTATCGTAGATGCGAGCAGGTGGACATTAGTCGGCCAGCTATTGTTTCTGTTTTACATAAGAGTTTCTTTTTTTTTTTTATCTCAGACAAAGTTGGAAGTCTTTTCAATTAGCTAACACCAATTGTGAAGGAGACTGGGCTTAAGTAAGCGGCATTCAAAGGATGACACACAATTAAAGGCAATAAATTTGCACAACATACCATAAATCAAAGTCCGATCATAATCGCAAAGCGCAAAACAAAACAAAACAAAATGAATAAATAAGGAAAAAGCGCCAGCGAAAACTTTACTTCCGTTGCTGTATCAATGTATGTTTGTATTCGTGTGCGTTGGACAACCCCCATCAAAGAATCTCAGTGACCACAAAGAGCGTAGCAATGCCAACTTGGCTCGGATTCGGATTTGGGTTTGTGTTCGCTTCGTTTATTAATTGTACAACTGTCTCCAATCATAATTAATGAACTTCTGGCACATCCCACAAGCGACACATATCCTCTGCAGTCTGTCCGGAATTCAAATAAAACTAAAATACTAAATGTACAATCTAAACAGAAATGTATTTTGGCACACCATAAATCTTTCGTTTGGCAAATCTGTTAAGGCCTGTGGGTCGGTATGTGTGAGTATTTGTTTAATGAGTGGCAGTTTCAATTAGGCACATTAAAGGATTTTCTTGATTGTTTATTGAGCTTCGAACATTGGGGATTAACCAATACGGAAGATTTAAGATTACCTGCTAAAGTAATATTCAAACATGTGCAAGCTATATCTCAACTTTGCATTTCTATTCAAAGCAAAAGCTAATGCCATGAAATAAATAACGTTCAGTTAGACAATGATGTGACGCACTTGGTTGTTCATCAAGTAGAGTTTAACAATAGAGCCCACAGAATTTGAATATAAATGCCGGGTATGTTACGGATAGAACATGTCGTTCCTTTACCCAACCCTCAGCCAATTGGCTGTGAAAAATTGGGCAGCCATAGCAAACAGCAAGCACACATGATTACCATTTGAAAGTCGAGAGTGGGAATGGGGTAGGGGATGGATTTTGGACTAGCCCTTTCACACAGCTAATGACTAATGATGCAACAATTTATCTTGGATGATTTGTAAGCAAGTGTTAATGTTTTTTAATTTAAGCTACGTCTTTTGCACTTTACACCAGCCCCCAAACTTTGCATGACTTTTTAGCTTGTGCATGTGTGCATAATTACTTAAAATGAAACACGTTGTGTGTGTGTGTGTGGAAAAGAGCTATTGTCATCATTTTAAAATTATTTAAATTCCACCAACTGACTGATAAATGAGCTACTGACGACACCCACCGCAACAGTTCCCTCCCCAGCTAGCCAAGCACTTTTTTGCATTTCTGCTGAATGAAAAATTAACGCAATCTTCTTGTTTGCTTTTAAGCTCGGCTGGCAGCTAGAGCCAAGTGGATGTATTATAAGAACTTTGGTTATAATTATGCGGGATTTGCATATGTAATTTTACACACGAACGCCTGCTAATGCAAAGTCATTCATATTCAGTTGGAAATCCGAAAACATACAACCGAATAACAGAAACTTTTTCACTGTCTTTCTGGTTTTAGGAATGTTAATGATGCTTCTTGTAGTAAGGATGCGATACATAAAATTAAAGGGTATGATTTTCAGTCACCAACTTTAAATTGAAGAATTCTGAGCACATTTATTGGTACTCAACTCTACTTCAACTATCGGCACATCTGCGTTAACGACATCCACTGTCTTTTTGAACACGTAGCTGATAAGTAAGTTGGAATCTCCATGCTCCGTTAATGTAACTACGCAAATAAATCTAATGCAATTACCTTAAAAGCGCAAGCCATAAAACCATATTCCATATACGCTGGGTGCATTTTACAGAAATTTTTATGACATTTACGCGCGCGGCAATAAAAACTAAACAAATCCCCCATTTTATCCAAATGCTAATGGCGCCAAAGCGTTCGTCAGACAGAAGTCGGAGCCGATTGATGAATAGCCTGGCTGCTTGTTAGATTGAGACGGTTGAGTTGTTACATGGACATGGAACTGTACCGACAGAGAGCTGGACCGGATGGGGACAACAGCTTTTATGTGGCCCACAGACATGGGCCAAAAACTAATTATCTCTCCTGGACTCAGCGTCAGCGTTTTACGGCATCCGCTTTATAGACAAGAAGACTATGGACGATGCGGTTTTGGCACTTGCAAAATGCACGTACACAAACATATACATTCATATATTTAATGGCATTTTGCATACGATTTAAATTTGACGCTACGTTCTGCTTGCTGGGCTGCACTGCATCGATAAACCGGAGCGACCCTTTTTATGGCACTTACGACATTCGGGGACAACAGACGAGCCGGCAAATTTGGCGCATAAAAACGCATCGTCGCCATCGTAAATGTGTCTTGAAGTTTTTCGGCAATGTGTAACAAATATAAATGTTATTCATAGTGCAATCTTAACTGCTACCCTTATAGTTTTTGTGTTTTTGGGTAATAATTTAAAATGTGTGAAAAGGTTTTAGACACTTGTGGGCGGCACTGCAGTATTTATGACCACATATTCTTATTGCTGATTCCTTCAATTGTATAAATTATGAATAAAAGAGCCACGGCAGATTTTAGTTATAAATATAAGAATGCCATTCTTGATTTTACTTGCAACTCTTTATTTTTTTTTTTGCTTACTTTTTTTTTATAATTTTGTATATATATATTTTTTAACACTGCTTTATGTATATTTTTTCATGCTTACGGAACATAAATATATTTAATAGTTTCTCTCTATTTTAATCTCGAAACGTAGGAACATAGAATTTTGATTGTTGACTTCTTAACCGATGAATTGAGTGAAGTTTAATTAGATGTGTTTCATGTGTTCATAACCCACATCGGGAATGTTCTGATCCTGCCAGTTGTAGTTAGTAGTATAGTCCTGGCCATTGTCCTGCTCATAGGGAATAAACTGTTCAACATTATCATCGAGCTCATTATCAGAGTCAGTGCAGTCGTGGCTGGAACAAGCCGACACAAATTCCGGATCGACAGCCACTGTGGGAATCGTCTTAGTTTTAGGCATGAGCAGCTGTTGCAACTGTTGCAGTTGCATATTGATTGTGGGCTTCTTCCATTCGTAAAACTTTGGCACAGTGAAGAGCAGCACGAAACCTGCGATTGATAGATTTATTGAGCTATTGGTACTTGTTTCCATTCAGATATGCACTCCCACTTACCCAGTATAAGTAAAGTCATTCCATTGATGTAGTCTCCCACAACATTAATAAAGCAAAATAATAAAAGCAGCTTTAAAGAACCGATCAGATCTTCGACAAGGAACAGCGAGCGTAAGCGTAACAGTATTGGGTTAACCTTGGCTATAATCAGATGAGCTAGTTGCTCAGCTGTCTCCTGTGAAATGGTTACATCCATGTCCAAGTAGCGTTGACAGGGATGCTTGGTAACACTGCACTTTTGCAACTTCCGCATGCCCCACACATAGCAGCAATAGCAAATACAAAGGCCCAGCATGATGGCACCAGCTACGCTTATTACGCTGACTATCGGATTGGCTGCAATGTCCAGCAGGATCGTCAATGTGAGGCCAAAGATTAAGGCAGTCTTGCGCCAGTTGTGCCACAGCACAAGCTCCTTCCACATATTCGATGAATTAGATGTCTCGTGAGGTTTATTAGTATTTATTTTAGAAATAAATGTTACGCTCAATATTTAAGATATGCACAGACAGGAAAGTAAGACTATTTTTTTATATATCTTAAGAATCGCCAACTTTGTTTTCTATAAAGTTACAAAAATAACATCAACTGAATTTATCGAGTTTATCTTTAAAAGATTTAATTTCTTAACCGTAATAGATGATTGTAATTAACAACTGATAATGTTTTAATTTGTGTATTTATACTTTCAGTAATCTCCGCTGAAGCTCGATTTAAACGAATGCTAACTATTCAAATCGATAAACAAATGTATTTTACAGCTAGCTGGTAAGTTTATTAAAAATTAATATAAATATCATATTTTTGTGTCGAACACACATACTAGTTATTTTTTATTTCCTTTGCTTTTTGAATCGACATATGTTGCTTAGAAATTAAATATGCAATTGAATCGGGTGAATCACGAAAAATTGGGGTTTTTCCCCTTTGACATATACATATGTAAGTCGCATTAGCATGTGTTGCCAGGTTCACTCAGCTGCCAGGTGGCCAACATTATTTGCTTTGGTAAACAATGAAATATATATACAATAAATTGATTTTTACTTTGCCTGATTTAAATTTGTTGTAGTAGGAAAGGGTTTCATTTTTTGTTTCCCCTGTGGTTTAAATTTGCGTCTGTTTTGCATAAAAATGTGGATTGATTTCATCTGTAAAATACATGCAAATTCTATGCACAAAAGTGTATAATTGAACCTTAAAGTTGTGCACAGCTTCTCTCTTTTGATCTGTTGCGACAACAAGTGTCAAGTTTAACACTTTCTAGAACTTACTGGGTCTCAACAGTTTTGACAAACAAAAATTCTGACTAGGTGTCAACGTCAATGGGTCACTTAAAGCCCTTAGCCTTCTGTGGCTCTGTCGAGTGCCATTTGCCGATTGATTTGTCAAAGGAATTACGTAGATACTTTGGGCAAATAATACAAATCAGTGGCGTTAAAGTGACATCAAGTGGTTAAACAACCACCCTAAAAATTAAAAAACAAAAGAGAAGGGAAATTACTTGTCAATGACGAAGTATTGAGTGCCAAAGAGCGGTCGAGTGAAAAAATAAAGTGATTGTATTTCTCTCTATTTTGCAAAGTGCTTCAGTTGTGCTACTAATAATTTTTAAAATGCAAACGAAAATGTCTTCAAAGCTTTAAATTTTCTTAAGATAAATAAGTAAAAACGTTGAAGACGGACGCAACCGACTACGGAATACTCTGATACCAGTAAAAGAACGGATTGTTCGAAGTATGCTTGCAATGAGGAATGCAGGGGCGGCCGGAGTGGGCCGATTGCTATTTTGTCACCGAATTTGGTGACGTTAGCCAAAAATAGCTGTGAAAGATAATTCACCTTCCGATTTTAAAAGGTGGGCGGGTGACTCTAGCTTAAAAACTCTGAAAGATACATGCGTTCCTATTTTTGAAAGGGGGCTGGTGTCGGCAGGAGTGACCCAGATTCGATCCTTGGCCCAAGATTCAAATATGATAAGTTTGAGTTTAAATATTAATTATTTATAATTTATCAAAATCCTTCAATATTAATTTATAGACAGCTTTATATGAACTGTAAGTCATTGTCTTTATTTGAAAAAATATGAAGAACGCCTTGCAGATCATATTTAGATTCTAAAGTAATAATTCAGGATATAAAGAAAATAAGCCTGCTCGTTAATCAAGTAACCTGGCTGGCAAAAATCCTCAACTGAACCCTCCTCGAGGGTGCCGGCTGGGCAATGGGCATCGTGCTGCCTCGAAACAAACGAGGGGCATTTTGGTGATATTTGTCTTGAAGAGGAGCTATAAGGTGTCTGTCCAAGGTGAACTCCACACCTCTCAATGGCCTCAGTACGGCGAGTGCATGGTGCAAACCATACTACTCAATTGCTTCTTTAAGGCGAGGGTGCGGCGTAAACCAAGGCAACAGGCACCGAATTGCCCTGAAGCAATCGGACAGTACTTTGGTGCAACTCGCTTGTTTAGAGACAGGGCGATACCTAGCAAAGGTGCGCAATATATTTCTCAAAGGCTTCGGTACTTCGAGAATATGGAGCAAGCCATGGTTCGAGGTTCTTGGCAGTAAGGCTAAAATGCTATGGGTAGACCTCCCAGAACAGAAAAATCATATGGAGAAACTGAAGGATGAAACGCGGACTGGGATGTCAGTCCAAACGTCGGTGTGGTTGACAGCGACCACCGGCGGGCACGGTGGGGAGAAATCCTCTCTGCGTGTCGCCAGCAGTCAAACCTCCGTGCTGGTTGGAGCAGGCCAGGACGGTTGCAATGCTACTGCCAACACAAACAAGCCCAAAGTGTGGCGTGATACCGCAGCCCATAGAGACTCGGATTGCGAATCGCATGGAGGGTCCCATCACTCGGAGGCGGATGATAAACTTCTGTGCTCTCCTACCCCGGCGAGTTCCAGTGCCCCTAGTAGGGTCGGGCTCAAAAGGTCCAAGGAGGGCATGAAAGCCAAAGCGCAATACAAGGCTGCCCTAAAGATCAGGGCTCGGCTCACGGACTGCAAGCGGGCTCTCACTACGGATGAGGTCAGCCAGCAGAAGTGGGCCGACCAAAAGATCGAAGAGGGTAGAGCTTACTACGCGGGGAAAAAAAGCATGGAGCCGGCGGATGCCGGTTTTGCCAACAAGGTGGAAGAGCTTCTGGCCGGCAAACGCCAGCGCTCCGCTGAAACCGCCAAAGCAGAGGTACCAGCTTTCAAGCGGCCCTGTAACAAGCCAGTGTCGCGGGCAAAACCGACAGCCAGCAATGTGCCGAGGCGGCACCTTGTCGTCGCGCTCATCGACCGGAGCGACCCAAGCGGTCAGATGAAGCCCGAACAGTGGAAGAAGGTGGAGGTGCTGCTGTTCGACGAGCTTTTGAAGCGAATGGGTGAACCGGACTCGCTTCCCATCTCTTTTGATGGAGCGGGCTGGCTCGACGGCGTCAAGATTCTCAACTGTAAGGATGACTTCACCCTGAAGTGGGTCACCGGCGTCGTGGCTGCGCTGAATGCTCCGTGGAAGGGTGCCCAGCTTGAGGTAGTGGATAGAACCTGTATTCCGTCCGTACCGAAGGCAAAGGTACTCTTCCCTCGGGCTGTTCCGGCGGATCAGGCTCTTCAGCTACTTAAGTGGCAAAATCCAGACGTGCCGACTGTTAATTGGAAGGTGATCCATGTCGCGAAGCCCGATAAAAAGGGTCAGCAAATGGTTCTCCAAATAAACAAGGAGGCCGAGGACCTGCTATACCCGAGGTTTGGGAAGATGGCGTGGGGCGTTGGTAGCGTATACCTGCGTCTCAAAAAGCGCCACCCCGACGATCAAAACACTAATACGTTAATGGCGGGTGAAGTGGAGCAAGACCTGGCGGATGTCACTCACGCCACAAAAAGCCTGGAGCTGGAAGATGACGAGAATGCGGAGGACACCACCAACAGCCATGCAGCTGAGGGTCCTTCAGTTCAACCTGCATAAAAGCAAGCTGGCCTCGGCGGAGCTCTTGCTAACCCTGGAGGCAGGGCCCGCCGACGTCGCCCTAGTCCAGAAACCTTGTTTCCCGACGCCATCCAAGGTTCCTAGACTAGGGCTATTCAAAATTCCTGGACTGAACAGCCCGAACTACAACATATTCTACACGACAACAGTAAGTAGAGCAGGGACCGAGATCCTAGTAAGGAAGGGTATCTATGCTTCCTTAATGTCTAATTACAGCACTGACGACTTATCGGTGGTAGCGCTGGAGGGTGGCAGAGAAGAGCCAATTTTGATGGCATCCTGCTACATGGCGTACGAGAACGTCACACCACCACATGAGCTCGCGCGACTAGTGAGGAAGGCTGAGCCAACTTGTCATCGGCACTGACGCTAACGCACATCACACTGTATGGGGCTGCGGAAACATTAACTATAGAGGTGAGTCTGCTAGATTTTATACTACAATCTAATCTTAAAATATCAAATGTGGTGGAAGAGCTGACCTACGTAGGTCCCATCTCATCTAACTTGCTAGATATCACCCTCGCGTCGGTAACAAATACCGTGGTAGCAGAATGGAGAGTCCTTAACAGACAATCCTTCTCGGACCACAGGTACATTTAATTCCGAGTGAACTTTGAGTGTGAAAACAATTTTAAAAAAACGTACAGAAACACGGAACACGGACTAAGAACAGTTTGAAAAAGAAATCGTAAAAAATCTACCACGGCCGCCCACGGTATCATCAACAGATAAGTAAGATAAGTCCATGGAGACACACAGCAAAAATCTGGTGGAAGCCTTTCACAAAACATGCAGACCGTCCCAAGAGAAAAAGACACACAAAGCCCCATGGTGGACTCCAGAACCCAAGGGACCGGTAATAGATGTACAGGAACTCTTTAAACTCGCCAAGAAAGCTGATGAAGAACCAGTGTATATATATAAAATAAGGTTCCAAAGCTAAAAGACTGTGCACCGTCTCTGCACGATAGGCAATTTGACGGCCCACAACTATGGGCACAGCACAATTGGTAGAGGGATTCAAGTAGACACAAACTACATGACCCAAAAAAACCAATTTCAACTTGAAGCCCACGCTTCTAAGCAAAAACGCTCGGGAGCAGAGCATGTTTCCATAAACCTATATACAGATGGCTCAAAAATGGAAGATTAAGTCGGTGCAGCAGAGTACTGCGCTGAGCCACCACTGAGACTGTCATACAAACTCCCTGACCACTGCAGCATATTCCAAGCAAAGATATTCGCAATAAGGAAAGCAGCGGAAGCGGTGGACAGTCAGGCAGCATTAAAATTCCTGCAAGCCCACTACATAAGTTCTCGGAACGTTCTGGCAAGCAGCACATCTACTGGACTCCAAGCCACCAGGGCTGTAAAGAAAACGAGATGGCAGACGAATTAGTTAAGCAAGAGGAAAGGAGACAAAACAGTGAGGGTGTTCAGCAGCTCGTTGCAGCGTTTCATATTTCAAAGTTGAAACGTACAGCAACAACAACTTGCATTGAACTTTTTTTTTAAATAAACCAGTAATTATCTCATTTAAAACAGTGGAATCAACAACTATTTAAAAGCGCAAGACTCGCAAACACATTTTTAAGGCTTTTAAATGGCATTTTTTCTTAATCCAGGCAGCAGAAGCGCAGTCACCGCAAATGTGAAAGGCATTGGAACGCATTGAAACGCAAAATTCAGTTCACGAGCTAAGCGTTTCAACTCTGAAATCTGAAACGGGGCTGGTGAACATCGCTAGTGATACTGAAGACATTCCAATCTCCTGCGAACGATACACGCTCAGATGGAACCACACGCACGAGTCACGGCGGTATCCAGGTGGAAGAACACCTTCGACTGCAGAATCTCGAGAACAATGTGAAAAACCTACGACGACAAACGCACGAAATACATGCTGAAACTCCAAAGGAATGAATGCCGACAGCTAGTGGGTCTACTGCCAGGCCACTGTCTGGTCGCATTCCATGCAAAGGAGCTAGGCATATTGGATAATGATGAATGCAGTAAATGCAGAGAACCAGGTGTCTAGGAAACCTTGGAACATCTGCTTTGCAGCTGCCCCGCTTTTGCAGCAAAATGACAACGACACTTCCACGCACCCTTCCTTGCTACACTCAAAGAAGTGAGCAGCTAAGAGCCTTAAACGCTTCTGGACCTTGCAAGAGGCACACACACGCCTCAGGATAATGTGCCATAGTCCCTATCTTTTCCTTACACTGGCCCCACTAAGTTCCCCGAGTGGTCTATGTGTGACGCTCCTCAGGGAGCGTCAGCCGGCACTACCTAACCTCAAAAAAAGCAAAGAAAACCAAATAAGACAATGTCGATGCACACATGCCAAAGGCGAAATTGTCAACCATAAATTTAACTAATATACAACCGAGTCAGATGCCGCCCAGTCGCCCACTAAGTTGATAGGAATGTGCCGCAATAATCAAGCTGGAGTCGGGGCCAAGTCGAATTACAGTTACAGTTAAGGTAACGGTAACGCATGGCAATGTCCATAAAATGACACTGAGTGTCAGTTTCAATTAAACATGTTGACAGCTGTAAGGGCAGCAAATCCAAATAGTCCACATCCAACGACAACAACAATACGCCTACATACATATATCTATCTATCTATCTGGAAGTAAACATTGCTATGCATGTAAGTTTGAGGGTGGTTCAAGCAATTTCGATTTTAATACAAGAAATTCCAAGCATTGTTTGGCCGTGTGTAACAATAGCGTTGTGTGTGAGTGTGTGTGAGTGAGGTCGACTCGAACAGAACCAAAATAAAATTCACATGACAACATTATCAGAAAGGGAAAAGATTCGCTCAGTTCTTTCAAGCTACTTCATCTTACGCCTTACACGATGTCTTTGATTTTTGACAGCCAATTGTAAGAAAACAGCAAAACTAACTCTTACAATTTAAGTAATTTTATGTGTTTTTGAATTCTTGCTTTTACTATTTGCATTCATTTATTTATTTTATGTTTTCTGTCGCCAGGTTGCTTTTCTTAAGGTTTTTATGTCCAGAGAGTCCTGTTGTTATTCAGCAGCAATGACAGAATGTCAAACTTTATATTATATGTTCTCTCCTATGGCCGACAGCAGCATTGATGTCCTGTCTATGCTCCAAGGGATTTGGTTTAATTAAACTGGTGAACATGGCAAATACGAGTAATTTATGACTGCACACATGAAGCTTGCATATTAATTTCCTGTAATTTTGATTGAGTTTTGTATAAATTTGCAAATTATCAAAAATCAAAACCATAAGAAATTTACCAGAATCTGTTTTCTTCTTATTTCCAAGCTCAACTCTTCTCATTTTCTTGGCTTAGAAAGCAGACGCTCATTTAATTGCAGGCAGCCAAATAATGCTCAAGAATTTTTTTGTTTGTTTGCTGTTGCTATTTGTATTTGGGGCTTGGGTGTGGGTGCATTTAAGAAGTTGGCTCTTTGTGTTCGTCACGGACGAGTGGCAAAAAGCAATCACAGAGCAGTTGCAGCTCCCCAATCTAGCCACATTTTTTTGCGCATTTTCCTCGCTGTAGCGAGGGTCTTTTGTATTATTGGTGAAATTAGAATTTCTCATTAAAATAAGTGTTGGTGCTGGACCCGGTTGACTTGAGACAATCATTCCACCCAGCAAGGTGCTCGGCCGTGCCAATGGACTTAAGTTTTGCTTGTTTCTCTTTCTTTTCTTCTTTTTCTCGGCTCGGTCACTCATTAGTTGCGCCTCAAAACTGACTGACTGACGGACGAGATTTCACTTCTGTCTGTTTTCTGGGTATTTGTGTCTTTATTTATGCTCCCCAATGTCGTCGCATTGTTTTGCCCCTGACAGCTTGCCACTTGAACTGTTTTTTTTCTCATTTTTTTGTTTATGACTTAAGGGACTTGGCATTTCCTCGCCTCAGCTCACCTTGTTGCTTGGCTTTTTCAATTTTTAATGGATTTTGTATCCAATTGCGTTGAGTCGCTTTGCTTGTAATTAAAACTGCAATTCTTTATGCCCAAACAGGGTGTATCGAAGCATGTCGCATACAAGAAGAAATATGGTTTTTAAAAATCATGTATATAAGATTCGCCTAAAAATATTGTTCATGTTATGATGGTACTATATATGGTAAGGACTTAACGATATGAATTTTTTACTTTGGCCAGTTTTAATTCTGCTTTAGAGTATTAAGCAGTCGGTTGTGTTTGACTGTACACGATTTACTATATCTTGTTAAATCCTATAATTTTCCTAAGTAAGCATGTTTCTACTGCGGCCTAATAGGCTTAAGAAGCTAGACACTTTGCGATAATGCATAGATATATAACCCTTTAAATACTTTGATTGCTGAAGCAGATACAATACTGGCAAGGGTCCAGCATTTTAGTTCATTATATGTATATCGTTAGTGTGGGTTGATGTGCAAACCTTTTAGCAGTCCTTAACTCTTAATTGTTGCTACACTGATCCAATTTATGGTTTTCAAATGCAATTTACTCACTCAGTTAAAGCATTTATTTTAGCGGTGTTTGCAAAGTTTTGAACGAACAATTCATTTGATGTCAGCTCTGTTTAATTAGTCGATTGGAAACAACTCAAACAGATAAGTATTTTATGGTACATCGTGAAACGTTAGCTCTCACAACTCTGTTTTGACTTCAACCCCAACTTTTGCCCCGTTTGGTCATTCAGTTACAGCCCATGCCTCCTAGTTGGCAACATTGTTCCAAGTGTGGTAAACTTCTCATATGGTTTTTGGCTCATACGTGTTGTTTGTGCTGCTTGTTGCTCTTGCGGCCAGATATGGCCCTGCTACTTTGTTGCTGGCTGCCAAACGGTCTGTGAACAGTAGGCAAAACTTTTGGACTTAACTTTTGCTTGTTTCATTCAAGTGGCGGCGGTGGCGGCGGCGCTGGCTGCTGCCATGTGAATTGTTAACAAACAAAACTTTATACAAAACCCCCAAAAATTCATGGGAAACTGTTGCAGTTGCAGTTTACAGTTGTTTCTGTTTCTCAGTTGTGTTGTATTCTGTTATTGTTTGTGGTTTTGGCTACTTTGCATTTTGTAGCATTGAGTAGCTGGGTTACATGTGCTGCTGACATCTTCGATCCCCAGATTCCCAGAGCAAAGTTGCTGCCATAATAATATACATGGATAAAATACAATTTCCCAGTGCAATTTTTGTTTTTAATTAATTCTGTATTACTTTCTTTTCTTTTTTTGCTTTGTGTTATTTTGTGTTCTTGCTCGAAACGTGTGCAGCATTTGTGTGTGACGTCTGTTTAACGTCTTAACTGGGCAAGTCCGCAATGGTCTCTGGGGCGTCTCCAGATTCAGTTTTTTTCGTTTTTGCACCGTTGCATTTGTTTATATTAAGTATTTTTCTTTGCACATTTTGTTGTTTGCTGTGCTCTGTAATTAGCCACCCCTGTGCTAATGCCAATGCCAATGCCAGAGACTGTGGACAAGACAGCTGCTGTTTGTCTGTTGGCCAAAATTGCTGTGCATAAAAAGTTTAAGTTGACATTTTTAGCAACAGTTTGTAATTTGGTCGTTGCCTTTGGCGTAACCCTTTTAGATATTTGCTAATTTTTTCCCTTATACTTGCATTTTACTTGCAGACTCCTTAATTGCATTAGCAAAGGCTCCCGCTTTGCATTTAGATTGTTGCCAGCATTGAATAACCTTAAAGGTAGCCATAGAGTTTAAAAATATCCATTAAAATTACTGTATTTGAAATTTAAAAAAATCATAAAAATATTAAAAAAATATACAAATTATGCATAAATGTTTATGGTCCAGTTGCAACTTTATAGCTTCACCCCCCGCTAAAAAAAGAAGTTGTCTTAAGGCTTTCAAGTAAAACGCTTAAGTTAAAAGCATGCCTCACTTTTTACGATCTTTGGACACTTTATAGACGTCACCCCGAACCCCCGAACCCCCGAACCTTCAATCATCAACCCTTTTAGGCATTTTTTGGCACCCGCCATAACTTAATTATCCATATGAATCCTTCAGTTTTATTGTAAGCGACCCAGAAAGCAGGCAGTTCTTTAATTATGATGAGTACTTGGTGGGCTTTCTGGTTGCTCACTGTTACAGCTGCCATATTTTTATTTATCTAAGCCGGCAGATCTTCACGGGTTTGCTCATTAAAATGCCATCAAATCGCAAATGTTTTATTGTTGTTGCTGGCGTTTCCATTTCTAAATTTCTACATTTTATGTCCAGCAGCTGTACATCATCATAAGTTTATTGTTTGCATACTTCATGGGGCTTGTGCCGTTAACTTTACAAGCCCACGGGCCACACAAAAATGATGTTGAAAATTTTGAAAGTGCTGCTCGACACAATTTATAATACACTTGCATCATTTAAATAAGACGCCATTAACCGTAACCGAACCCTTTCCACTTGCAAAGTGCGTTTTGTCTTTGCGGTTGCCGAGGTCCTCTTCATGGTCAGTGAATATTTGTCATTGTGTTTATGTTTGGAGTGGTAGGGGGCGCGGTCCAAGTTGCTGCAACTGTAAACTGCTGCAACGCATTGCGGTTGCATTTGGGGCTGGCAGGCAGGTGGGTCGATGCGATGCTTTGAAGTCATCGCCAGTGACGTTGTTGCCTTAAGGCTAAGCCTCATTTGTGGTCAAATTGTGTGCTGTGCGTCAGCTGAAAGTCGATTATGTCAATATTGTGCCATGCCTAATGGCCAATGGGCGGTGTCGGCTGGTGAGTGTTTGTGATAAGGATTTGTGTAAGTTGCGGCCGCTGCCGCCGTCCGATAGCACCAGCTCATATGCTAATTAGTGAGTGTGCTCTGCTTTAAGCTTGCTTCAAGGCGCGCCCTTTAAAGCTTTACAATTTTAATAGCCGAAACTTGAACATAAAATGTTCAGCGCTACAAAACACATATGGGAAACTTTTGCCAATAGCTAACGAGAATCAGTGCCGCCTCTTCTGAACAACAGCCAAACAAACAAACGACCATAAACTACTAGCTGTAAAAACACATAAAAATCATAGCATACATTTAGGATTCGAATTACAAATGCCCGCCAAAAGGGGTGGCTAAGGATATGGCACACAGATAAACCAGCGGCAAAATAAAAAAAAAAGGAGTAGCTGCAATCGCACATTAAAAACGCATAAAAATCGGAATTGAATTGCCAAATACGAACATCAACAACAAGCGGCAAATAAAGTGGCCATGAAAACGAAAAAGAAGGAGAAGAAACATAAAAGTAAAATTGACGTTCGTTTTTTGAGGAACGGCAAAACCAATTGAAGCAATCAATTAAAATGGATGAATGAAATTGAATCACGTGTTACAATTTTCTTGAGCGATTGGTATCAAGTAACATTAGCGAGACCGTCGGATTGAAAAAATATAAAATGTGTCATACCCAAAAAGAAAAACTACATTTCAACAGTTCAGCTCGATACAAGTGTATACATGCACTCTAACACTTCCCCTTAAGCGAAGGTAACTGGCTTAAAACATTTTTATTTGTTGTATTCCCCTTATATTTTTAGGAACAGAAGTTGTACTAGTCTATACTGATAAGTCCTAGATATATCAAAATTTTTGACGGAGAAAACTCTATATGTTAAAAGTATATCGACTTGTCATCGGTTTCTCAACACCCCTAATTATATCGACACCCTGCTTGACGCTAAGTTTCAAGTCTCTAAACGCAAGGACAAAATACTTATTGAGTTCGGTATCAGAGCATAAAAAGAAAATCAAGCTTTGTATCCATATTCTTTTACTGATTAGCCGTAACTAACTGCTCTATTTTAGATTCGATCAAGTATGAAATAGTGTGAAGAAATCAGTTTTAGAGGGAAACACAAATTAAATCAAATCACAGTGTATAATGTATAATACTTATTACGTTTTCTCAGCTAGAAAGATACACATCTATTAAGTATTTAAATTTTAGCCAGTAATAATAAATAAAGATCTTCAAATATTGAAAAAGGAAAAAAATTTAGTCGATGCAAATACACACTGTTATTATGCTTAGATGAATGCATTTATTCTCATCCCAATTGTCACGGTTGCACAAAAAAAGAAAGTTCAGTGCTCTCGGTTAACCCCCTTGACGGGACTTACCTCTCACCCCTTTGAATTCCGAGCTATCAGTTGGCAGAAGCAAAAACTTTTATGCGCTTGTTAACAAAAGCGTGAAATTCAATGCGGACGAACACAAATTTACGACACTGCAAATTAAACTTGATTTTTATTTAAATAAATTGCATTTTATGTGCTCAGCTAGGATGATATACTTTACGTTGCCGTCGACAGCGACGTTGACGTTGTCGTTGGCGTCGTGTCGTAATAATAAGCAGGCAACGGCCATAATTTGCACCGGAATATGACGGGAGGATATGTGGCGATGACTGGGACGGACGGACGGGCTCGGCTGGCTGGCTGCTTTATGTATTTTTATTTATTACACACAGCATTGCCAGGAAATGTTTGTTGATTTTCCGCAGCGCGCGCACAATAAAAATCGGGGCAAAAAAACAAATTATTTTCTAGACGAACGCGCGTTCCTCGAATAAAATTCCAGAAAATTTTCCCAATTGTACTGAAAGTTTTTTACATACCCTTCTTACGGGTCTTGACATTGCGTCAGGAAGTGTGTTACGCAATTTGTAATCGGAAATGAAAATAATTTTTTTTAAAACGATTTCTTTAGAAGAATTTAATTAAATTAAATTATCTTAAGTTCACTGATATACTGACTATAGAGAAAAGTTGTTTAATTTTATATTCTTAGCAATCGATTTTGGATACAACCTCACTCTTTTTACATAAAAATTTGTTTTCTAAGCGACCAAATATTGTGACTACACTCATTGTGTGATAACAATATATTCAAGAGTATTTAAACTTCGTCACTGCGAATATAACTCTTACATCATGTTTTATTTTTTAATGGACGACCCCATCGCAGCCGTCATTAAAAACGGAAATGTAATGCGTAATTTGTGCGCCGCGGAGTATGCAATACAAAAATATTTGAATGGAGCCAAGCGAAGCGAATTGATAAGGGCTTAACAAAAGGTTGAATGGCTCTTACGGAGATGTATCCTTCAATCGGTATGAGCTGGTCTCAGCTTGGAAAATGCTTGAAGCACTCAATTTTTTTATTCCAAGATATTCTACACATAGAAATAGAGCCTATACTAGTTTCCCAACAACTTTCTTACTCGACACCTCGAATTTTGCAGTAGTACGGATTTTTGGTATGTAAGGTCATCACATAAATGAGGTGTGCCTTTTCCTGCCGCTCGCCGACGGGCTCAAAGAAAAAGCTCCTCAGCAAGTGGGCCAACACCAGTTTCATCATGACCATGGCATAACGCTGCCCCAGACAGCTGCGTGCTCCCGTCATAAAGGGTATGAAAGTGGAGGCTTCTATCTTAGGTTCAGCATTGCGAGCCCAGCGCTGCGGCTGAAAGACCAGCGGATCGGGAAAGAACTCCTTGCAACGTCCAATATACATAGGTGAGATGACTACATCGCAGCCCTTGGGTATAAAGAAGTCATCTGAAAGTATAACAATCTATCTAAGTAATGTTGAAGCATACAAACTTAAGTCATTACTTACTGATTGTACAATTGGCCGTAGCTCGTCTAGCTATTAGGGGAGCAGAGGGATACATGCGCATAGACTCTTTGATGCACATTTCCAAGTATTCCAGCTCACGTATTTGCTCCATGGTTATTGTTGTGGCCGAATCCTTTCCACACACTCTCCAGATCTCCTCACGGCACTGCTGTTGGTACTCCATATTTAGTGTCATGTTGTACATGAAAAACTTGAGCGTGGCCGCTGTTAGGTCGAATCCTCCAAAAATAATAGTGTCCACTTCCTCGCGTATGTCCTTCACCTTCAGCGGCTGACCATCCGGAGTTTTTGCCAGCAGCAAAGTGTCCAGGAAACTAAGAGTCTTCCGTTTGTCCAGCTCTACATTGTCAGTTGTTGGACAGTTGCTGTTGGCTAGATCGTTGCTAAGTTGATCCAAACGGCCAGCGATGATGCCCTCCGTAAAACCATGAAGAACCTTAAGGAGTTTCTTCTCGCGTGCCGCCAATGGTGTAAACCGATAAATGAATGGATTGCGATACAGCAAATTCTTCAGACGGCAATCGAATATGTGAATAACGCTGTAATAAATTATATAAATCAGAGAAGAGGAATAAAAATAACATTTAAAAACTATTACTTTTTATACCCCGGACCCATGAAATGGGTAAAAAGGGAATAATGGTTTTGTGCAAAAGTATATAACAGGCAGAAGGAAGCATCTCCGACCCTATAAAGTATATATATTCTTGATCAGCATCAACAGCCGAGTCGATATAGCCATGTCCGTCTGTATGTATGAACGCGTCGATCTCAGAGACTATAAGAGCTAGAGACTTCAGATTTTGCACATAAGCTCATCTAAGTCCTAGGCAGTACAAGTTTGTTTCCGATTTTCGATAACTATTTCCGTTTCCGTTATACACATGTGTCGAATATCGAAAATCTGAAACGCTTTTTAGAAACTTGATACAAAATAATGAAAATCTGTAAAATTTAATTAGAAAACGGTTGAGAAAAACCAGAGATATCGAAGATTGAAGTTTAGTCTCAGATGCATACAGACAATGACTGTGCGCGTTAAGTATAGGGTTCGGGGTATCTCCTAGTCGGGAAATCTCGACTAGAGCCTTCTTACTTGTTTATATTTGAGATTCTTGTACATAGTATGTGTTAAGGATAGTTTTTCTCTTTGTGTACTCACTTTCTGACTGCATCAAAGTAATCCGACTTTTGACCCGACTGCGCATTCACATTTGTCCCCAAGGCCGTCTCGCAAATTGTGTCCAGCGTATAGCAGCTGATGTATTGAAAGAAGTCCACAGCTTGATTGGTGCCAGCCAATTTGGATAGTCTGGCGACCAAGATGCGTGCCTGTCGCTCATACACCTCGACATACTGCTTGATCATGCTGTAGTTGAAGGCTGGGTTGATCATCTTCCTGCGATGCGTCCATTTCTCCACCCTGCTTGTGAAGAGACCTTCGCACAGCCAGTTCTCAAAGATGCGATAGTCCGAGGTCTTCTGTAGCAGCTGCTGTGCGCTGCACAGTGCCTGAATATCCTTGGGATTGCAGTCCAGCACGTAGAGTTTTGTGCCCAGCCAAAGCTTGCCTCGATGATCCTGCAGATGACAGTTGATCAGATCAGCGGCACGCTTGAATGGCCTAGGACCCAATATCTTTGCCAATATGTGCAAATGCCCAATTATGGGCAGAAAGGGTGGCCCGGGCCACTTACTGGTCAATCGATTGATTCGCGCCTGATATTGGTGCACGTATAGCAGAAAGGCGCAGAGCGCACTCAGGAGAAACCAAATCCATAGGGATTCAAACATAGCGCTTTGAGTTCTAACATTCAACTGGCCGAATCGAACGCGAAAATTGCAAATTTAAGTAAGTCGCAAATCACAATTCACACCCAAGACGCACAACTTCTTGATTGATTGCCATATGATGAGCAAAAAAGACTATTATCGTAATTATATATGTCTTTTGTATTATTGTGTAACTTGTTACACTAATGAACAGCACGTTCAGATATACATATATATATTCAAATCGCTCGATTAGCCAACGTCTCGATGCGAAACAGAAGTGACTCTTTTTGCTCGCCAGCTAGCGCTTAAGTAGCCCATCTGGATTGCTTGGCGATCTTCTGATTTGGGTCTCCGAAAGCGAAATGATCAAATGTAAACAAATACTATAAGCGTATCAAGAATGGTTTCAGGTCGATAGAAAGTCGCATGTGGAATACTCTACAAGGCTTCATATATATATGTTATTGTTTTAAGATATCATAGCTCAAGTTATAGCAAATAAATCCTCATTGAAAGTGTATAGTGTATATGACCATAAATTTGCATGCGTGTACACAACAAAGTGCTTAGAATGAGTTCCACTCAACGAATAAATAAAATTATTTAAACAAAAAGTTCAATATTGTTATTGCGAAATTATATATTTGATGAGCTGTCGCGCCCAATGCATACAAATTTACCCAGACTGAGTGATATTGACAAATGGTTTACTGGATTCGCAAACGCTCGCTGCGTTCAAAACCACCCAGAAGCCGTTGAAAATTCGGTGGTTAATTAGTGTATAGTTGCAGCCTCTCGGAGCTTCACTCGATCGCGTAAAACAAGTTTGACAATAATTTCGAAAAATCTTAATTCAAATTTAATTTTCGGCGAACGTTTAATAAGCATTTGATGTCATAGAATGGTTTTTTTGTTTGCATATTAATAATATATTTGCTGTCACTTGAAAGTTGCCAAACCGTGATTAATATTGTACATGTATATGGAAGTGTTGATGTTATACCCTGTATTATAATATGTGTAGTAATGTTTTTGCCAAATACGGGAACGAAACTACCAATATCGTGAATAATTTATTATATTATATATTTTTTTTTAAATTAAACTCATTGAATTTTAAACAATAATATTTATTAACATTTTAAGAGATCTATAACATAAGGGTGTCTTTAGGTTGAAAAGCGGTTTCTACAAAATTCTTGTATATTTCACTTGGGTTTTAAGAATAATTTTCTTAATAAAGTTTGATACCGGTTCATCCATATAAAGCAACAAATTTGAGCTGCATCTCAGACAGGTTTTTTTCTACGGATCTCAAGTACTTAACTTTATGGATAACTTTACTTCAACTAATAAAGTTATGAATAATAAATCATTAACTACTAATTTGGCAAATTCCGGACTTTCCATTTTAGATATTAACATAATAAAGTAAACAAATTCAAGGTTAACTGTACTTAAAAAATGGCTTGAGTGTTTAACAAAACACTCCATGATCGCAGTTAAACCATAAAAGCTTTAACCAAAACTTTATCAGGTTCCTTAGCGAGGCCGGGAAATTAAATTGCGTGTTAAATTGTACATAGGCAAGAAAATGTGATACAATTTATTGGTTGTCTATTGAGGACAGTTTTAAATAAACAAATGCCCAAGTTAAAAAATATAGAAAAAATTTAATTTTTGCTTTTGCTGGGAAGCTTGAACAAAAACATTAATATGATTCACTGCATTTAAAATGAATTCATATATATAAAATAAAGTGTTGTTGTATAAGTTCTTTTATAAAATAAAAACAATACCTACCCCAAGTGTCTGATTAACTTGACTCAACTTAAATGAAGAATTAATTCAGATTACATACACAAATTGTTGAACAAAATATTTTTTAAAACAGCACACAAAACTAAAAGCGTTTTAAAAAAAACTTCGACTATTAACAAAACAGCTTATTTCAAGTTTAAAGTGAAGTTAACTCAATAAGAAACAAAAATAAAAAGTTGTTCTCGATTTAATCACGTATATCTTTTGTGAAGAATCAATTTAAGTACAAAATGCTTAATTGAAATCAGAAAAAAACATCATGTGCGGATCAAGTTTTTTTTAGATGAATAATTTCGGTAACATCGGCAATAAAAACACAGCCCTGAAGACGAAAATGTGAAATTGTGCGTACCATGACATAATAACTTTTTAAGTCACTTATATAGGTACATACTTATTATGTGTACACGCATGTTAAAGAATGTTAGCTTTACTTGTTAATTGCCATGCTATAAGTTGTCTAAAGTCGTTGAGATTTTGTTGAATGGTAGAATGCCAGATTTTTCAATTTATTAAGAAAATAGAACATTTTATTATTTGTCAATAATAATTTTAATTAAACTCATATACAGTTAATGCCATTTGTTTGCACTTTTCATTAAAATAAAAACTGGAAAAAAATTACAGTGCTCTTCATTTACAATGGGGAAAAGAGCAGACAGGCTGCATTTTATTTTATTGAATTGAAACAAGTGGATGTCGAAAGTTGACTGAGAGGAAATATATGTATGTATGTAGTTTTAATGACCGGCAAATAATATATATTCAGCATTTAAATTTATGAATATGCACAAACACATACATACAGACACAGCTACAATAAATGATATGATATCATGCTATTCGCACAAGCGCATTAATTACAATTATTCATGTTTATTTGTGCGCTGTAACTTTTGTGTTAATTAGTGTAAATACATAGTCCTGACTGCCAATTTCTTTTTTTTTCACAGCTCTTTTTGTGTCTCCATTGATATGCAAATGTTGAAAAGTCTCAATAAATTGAATGACAGTTGGTCAAAATGTAAATCAACATCAAGAACGCATTCAGCATGAAGCAAATGACAGAAGCAGACTTTAACTTTAAACACATTTAATATTTAAGCATTAACTCAAACTGACTAATCATAAGATGCTTTGCGTAAGCAAACTGAGTTCCAACAAATGTTTGACATAAATTCCATTATCTAATAGATGCCAATAAACATCGTACACAAATAAACACACACACTTCCATAGACATACAATCAGATATAGATACAGATATGCACATGACAGGACCAAGGAACAATGTCTCACATTCAAAATTAAAAGTGATGCGAGAAGGGCAAGACGATGGATAAAAGGTAGGAGAGAAACGTTGGCAGAGAAGCGGTGTAAACTAATTTGAATTTATGCAAAGTTGTCGACCTGCCCATAACAATACCTAACATGCATATTTGTGAGCATATCAGCTAGGTTATTATTCTTGTAAGATAAGAACGTAACTAAGTTTAAAAATGATGTATAAGTTAAACTTTTGGTTTTGCTATTTTAACAAACGAATGTATTATTTTAAATATTTAAATCAAGTTTTAAAGCACTTACTTTTATGGAAGCTCAGGTGAATTTTCTCTGTGCAGTGCGCTTTTCCTATTAAAAGGTAGATTCCTTCCGGTGATTCTCATCAGGCATTCCGTTCTTGTTATTATTGTTATCTGTGAGCATATATGCCTCGGTAATTAAACTGCACATTATCAGGAGGAATACACACCCACACACATGCAAATGTGTATAACAACCACTTGCACACAGGCACAGTCACCACATAATTATGCAAGCATTTCTATACAGTATGTGTATTTGTACCCCGCCTAGCTGTCACTTTGAGTTTTGGCTATATGCGTAAAATTAAATTTGGCTACATTTAATTATTGTTTATGCAAGAGTTGTGGGCTGTGTGTTCGCAAGTTATGCTAATGTACACAGCGATAATTCGACAAATAAGACAAATGATAGAGTGATACCATTACTTTTGTAACTTTAAATGTCTTCAAACTATATGGTTATTCAGACCTCAAACAGAGCAATTATAACCCCAAGAAGGATGACCGCAAAGCTGGCATCAAATCGCGTTTTGTGTCAACATTAATCGCATCAAATTTAATTTCGCAATTAAATGCAAAGACGCGATGCATTTAGCATAAATTAACAGCATGTAAATAGGCGCCGCAGGGTGTTCAGGAACTTGAGGGGGTTGGGGCTTACGCTTGGTGCGTTGGGTTTAGTCTTAGGTGTCATTAGATGTTGTGGAACCAAATAAGCCGGCAGGCAGCGCTTCCGTTTCCTGCTTTCATCCATACGAAAGTGCGGGTAGCAATTTTCACCACATAAGGCAATTAACCAAAAGAAATTAAATGTCTTCTATCACTTTAATAAAAATAGCCAAAAAGTCATACAGATTTGATGCAGATCTTTGGAAGACATTAGTTATTATTTCACACAAATTTGGTGAGTCTGGTTTAAAAACTGTAAGGGATAGGAGTTTCTCATTTATTATACTCCGAACCCATAAAATGGGTAAAGGGGTATAATGGTTTTGTGCAAAAGTATGTAACAGGCAGAAGGAAGCTTCTCCGACACTACAAAGTGTATATATTCTTGATCAGCATCAACAGCCGAGTAGATATAGCCATGTTCGTCTGTCCGTCCGTCAGTCCATATATGGTATATGAGCGCGTCGATCTCAGAGACTATAAGAGCTAGAGACTTCAGATTTTGCACATAAGCTCATCTAATTCCTAGAAAGTACAAGTTTGTTTCCGATTTCCGGTAACTATTTCCGTTTCCGATTTACACATGTGATCGATAACATAAAAATGTCGAATATCGAAAATCCGAAGGTTTAGAAACTTGAAAATGAAAATCTGTAAAAATTTAGTCACAGATGCATACAGACAATGACTGTGCGCGTTAAGTATAGGGTTCGGGGTATCTCCTAGTGGGGAAATCTCGACTAGAGCCTTCATACTTGTTTTAAGTTTAGGGGGCTTGCAGTGGTGGGGATGTGCGTTGCACCGTTGCGGACCTTAGGAAGCTGTAAACAATCTTACTTAATTTTGAGACTAAATAAACTAAATAGGTTTCGTGGCTACGTATCATTTAAAATGGTAGGCTTACTTTTACCTTTACTTTTTCGCTGAGTGTGTTATACAAGCATAAGCATTAGTACAACACAAGCAGCAGTATAGTCACAATCTGAATTTTTTTTTGTAGTATACTCATAGTTTTTAAGGGTGGTGAATATAAAATATTTCGCACAAAATAAATATACATTTGTTCAAAGTAGACGTAGTAAAAAAGCCACTTCCTTAAATTCATTAAATTAATATTTGAAGTTGTTATTTGCCACTTGGAATACAAAAAATAATGGATGCAATGTATTAATTTTCAACGTCTTATCCGGGCGATTCTAAATGGAGATTTTCCGTGACAAGAAGTTGCATGCTTCCCCTTGCCTGTTTACATACTTTTTGAATTTCGTATTTTAAATAAACATTAAAAAAGCCGAGGAAGTAGCAGAAAATAACGGTTAAGATTTTATTTGCGACGCTATATTGCCTTGGGCTTTCTATTGAAAAGGCCAACGAATACTCCGACACCGAATTGCCTAGAGCCTTTATTAGCTGTAACAAAAACACCACGAAAAAGTCACTTAATACGTAATTAAATAAAATTGTTTATTGTTAAAAATATAAGTGTACAATTTTGTAAAATTTATTTGGGTGGAACTCAATTTATTGAATTAAGCGCTGTTGACATATAGATATGTCATGTCTTCTGTCAAAATTTAAAGTTGCAGTCACTATTAAAATTGTTTTGAGAAACTTTTTGCATTTAAACAGTTTTTGTTTAAGCCTGAGAAAAAATATTTCAAAAGTAGACTTACAAAAATTCTTAATTTTCAATGGGTTAAGGAAAGTTTTATATCATTTAAACGGAACTTAAATAACCTATCCGTTGATACCAAACTTTACATGAAGTTAGTTAAAATTATGAGTACATTTAACTTTAAGTGTTGTCAAAATAAATTTGCCGACCAGTGTACCTTCCAAATTTAATGAGGCTGTTTCAAAAAATTTGCTATCGATTTTCCACCCGTGTTTGAAACGCCCCTTAACGCCGTGGAGACGAGCGTTTATACGGGCGGACAACCGGACAGACGAACGGACAGCTTGACGACAATCAATGTACAAAAAGCCTTTAAAATTGTTACTGAAATAAAAGCTTTTAACATTTATCAAAAGCAGCTGATCGAAACTATTGGGAATATATTTCGGTTGTGACTTAAGCCAGTAACAAAACATATGTTGTGCGTGTTTTACCTTCAATCGATATTTAACTGATATTTTCGTAAAAAAAATTTCAATTTTCGCTTGTATGTTGAGGTATGAAAGTACATATTTATTTAAACTGAATTAAGCTAAGGAGGCGCCTATGAAGTAATTTCAGTAATTAGTTAACTAAAATTTAACTTTAATTTCATAAATTAAAAACAAAAAACATAAAAAATTATACAAGAAAGAAATATGAAGTAATTATAATAAAACGAAGAGTACATAATGATATTATTTAGTGCTTACCAATACTAATTGCTGTGGATTTCGGCTTGTGAGTTTTGCATTAAGCCGCATCGAAACTATGTGATAATTATACCCTGTGGCCAAAAAATGCTAAAACTACCGGTTTGGTAACCACACGACATGCCACAGAATTTAATCAGCCTAATCTACACCGGAGGTTCATGCATTATAAATTAAAAATAATATTTTTAAATAGTACGTTTTAGACTCATGCTTCGTTGCACAGACAGCAATAAAGTGTTTTTGATTTATTTTTGTATCTTTCTTAATTTTCGAGTCGACTTTGCCGCTAACCTTCGACGCGAAAATTGTTTTGTATTTACTTAATTTTTTATAGGTGTTTTTCAGTTTAGTTTTTTTGTGTTAACGTTTCGGTCAGGGCATACAGTAAGTATTACGCTGCAGTGTTATGGGAGCATAAGTTCGTAATTGAAGGACGTCAGCGGCATTGGCAATTCGAAGGCGAGTCAAGCTGCGTTTCTGTATTCAGTTACACAAGTTTGCATTTATATAACTGCCCAGTTACCTACCGTTAGTTATCCGCACGCCGATTCAATTCTCAACTGCAGTTTGCCATTTGCAGTTGCAATTGCAGTTGCGTTTCCAGTCTCCTCACTTGACTGCAATTTGTGTACGTTGTCGCTGTACTTGTTGTTATTACCTTTAATTTACCTTTTTCGGTAATTGTTAGCCACGGCTGCGCAAAAACAGACAGAGAGAGAACGAGAGACAAGTCACGTTCGGTTGCACTAAGCCAACAACTGTCCGGTTGTTTGACTTGGATTCTTGTTCTCCTCACATGTTTGGTAATTGCAACACTCAACGCTTGACAGTCACTCAACAGGTCTGGTCTGTCTGGCAGGGTCAGACTGGTTTATTTTTTCTTTATTTTTCGTTCTTATCAAATCGCTAAGTGACTAGGGTCTGCGCAGGTAATGGATGTGTGCAATCATAAATCTTTTGGCAGCGGTCGCTCAGTGACCTTTTACCTGTTGATAGGCATTCAAATTGCAGCTGCCCAAATTATATGCAAAATGTTTTACATTGTAAACCATTACCATATCTGTGCCTACGTGACTAAAGACAAGTTTATAACTTCTTTTGAAACTTCTTTGTTAAAGTCGATATTCCGCTTTAGTTCGATAAACTTGACGAAGCTTCAAACCGGAGTTTTGTTAGTTTGTTAGTATATGGTTATAAATATAAACATAATTATTTGAATCTTTTCATTTGAAGTTATGCATATTACAAATAAATCATTTTGTACTCATGTTCGAAATATTGTACCACTGTGCACTTTGACTGTAGTTCAAGCTGCACTTTGCCAATATCAGCAGAGGCCATTAGCCTGGACAGGTAATCGAACTCGGAATAAAAAATGTTTCGGACGTTCCATATATAGTATATACTATAAGCGTTCTCTTAAAAACAATTTCAAAATTTAATGTGATGGTAATTTTGGTTTGTTTTGATGAACAGCTGCTGCGACTAGTCGCATCTAATTAACACAACACTGAGCGCTAAAATTATACAGCAGGTAGGCAACAGGTAATCGCTCACTCTCGCTCTCTCGATCGCATAATCTCTTGAACTCTCTCTCTCGCTACCTCTGGTAGCTGTCAGCTGTTTTTGGCTGCTAGTAGTCTGAGCCGAGCTGAGCTTAGCGAAGCGTTTGGTGTCTCAGTTCAGTTAAAAGCCGCTTCCAAGTTGGACGCGTCGGTCGCTTTGTGTGTTGTGTTCTCCTTTGACGATAAAGTCGTCGTCGTCGCGTGTGTCTGCTGTGGATTTACAGTTACATTTTTACTAACGTGCTGTGTGCGCTTGAATGCCAAATTTAATTGCCACTGTTCCATGGCAAACAACAAAAGCAGCCAGTATCTGAGCTAACGGCAACGCGAAAACAACAAAAACAACAAGCGTTTAATTTGAAAACCGATTTTAGAAACGAAAATCGTGACTTTCGTTTTTCCAACTTTCATTTTTACATGTGCTAGCTCACTTGTGTTATCATTCAAAAAATAAAGTGTCGCCAGTCAGTGTTGTAAGAGAGCAAAAAACTAAAATTACAAAATATTGAAAAACCCCAAATAAATACAATATTAACAAAAAGATGGCACTCATGGACACTGCGTGGCGTTGTCGCCTCATGATCTTCGGCGTGTTCTCATTGCTGCTGGTGGGCGATCTCTTTGGCTATGGCGGCTATAGTGTGCGCGGCGTCAAATCGGATCATCCGGATGAGGTGGGTGTTAGGGGCGGTGGGGCGCCCACTGGACCCTCCGCCGCTGCTGCTGGCAAGTTTCAGCAGAAGAATGCCGAAATCGACATAGGCGAAGGTGAGTGACATTTTCCAATTATTTCCAATACGCATTGCATTTCAATTTTGTAAGCGACGACTGGTTTTAAAACGCAAATTTAAACACTTGTGGTTCGTTCATTGTTTTATTTTTTCTTTTGCTCAATTTATTTTTTGGCTTTATCAACGCTAATTTTTACACACTCGGCGCATCGCATTGCAAAATACATAGCTGGCTGTGGTTTTTTATGGTTTGCTTCATAAATTCAACTCGGTTGTTGCTTGTGCTTTTTTAAGCCGCGCTTTGTTTGGTCGTATCAAGGTCAATTTCGATTTATAAATGGAGGTTTTGTGCTTCATTTTTTAGTCGAATGTTTTGTAAAATTGCTGACAGCACGTGTAAGCGAACAATTAATGAAAAATAATACCAGCTACCCGGAATTGAGCTGTACAATTCCATTAATACATATCTCTTTGCAATCTAAGAGGTTTTTTTTTCCATGTTTGTTCAATTTTTGACATTTAACTGCCAAGTTAATGCTAGCCAAAACATTTTGCTCGCATTTAAAGCAGATAGTCAAAAGTTGTTATTCCAGCTAAAGACATTAGTTTTGTTATTGTGAATTAGATTCTTACGTCTGAAATTATATGATATCATACTCAAGACTCGTTCCTATTTTTCAAAATATTTATTTTGTTACCTATTTTGTTTCTAACAAAAAGTTTTTTTCTTATGACGCGTTCATTTTCGAGGTCATTTAAGAAATATATCAAAGTGAATCCCAAAAAAGTCAAATATTCAACACCATAAAACTGTGTTCAACAATATTTGAAGCTTTCGTATAATCATATAGCTGAACGCAGATTTGTAACCACTTTCCAATGCGCAATGATTTGCATTTTTAGCAGTCTCATAGATACGAATGTGACATAAGAGCCGTAAATGTTTGTATTTTGTTTTTTTTTTTTTTTTAAATTTCGATTCGTGTGTGTTTGCTTATGCAACGAATACCACAACTTGGGCCAGTCAACAGCAATAAGCGGCAAACTCAATGACAATAAAAAGTTAATTAAATCAGTGGAAAGTCAAAGTGCAGCTCTGAGGAATATGTTAATTTGTTTGTTCCAACAGTTTAAGACTTACGCAACTAATATACCAAACAGGTCTCATAAAGAAAATTGGGGTTGATGAGGGCTCTTTTCCGTTTAATAATGTCAAAGGTTGCACAAATTGTAAACAAAATAAAATTGCGTGTTCAATTGCAGGGCAGAAAACACTTAATATGTATTTGATGCCATTAACCCGAAGCGGTTTATTTTAAAGCAGCACCGATCAAGCCAAAAGTACATTATGCAAGCTTTTGCTCAAGTTTTTGCATGTACTAAAAGAAACCTTTTTCACATTGACACTTTTCGCATTTAATTATAATAATTACTGCACTCAAATCAAAATGTTGTCAATTGGTGTTCAAAGAATAATTCGATGATCATATTCTAATTTGCATAAAATCATTTTAGAGTGATTGCTTATGCACAATCAAAATACAAGGGCCAACCGGAATTAAACCGAGGTCATTAACATAATCGCATATGTATCTGGTCTGGTCTCGCATGATTTTGCATTCGCTGTTTGGTTTCTTTCTTTGTTTGCTGAGGTGAAAGTGGAAAAATGCCAAGCAAACATACACAAATATACTACGTAATATAATCAGCGACAACGACAAGATTTTTTTTCCCCTGCCTATGCATGTGGGAAACTGTGGTGCAACTTTCCCAACGAGTCGCATTCAGGAGTAATTTGCAACTTTTCGGTAGCTCTTCATTTTCTTCAGTGAAAATTTCAATAAATAAGACTGCAAAAAATATTGTGGTTTTTTTTTTATGTCAAAAGGAAGTTAATAGAATGCCAAATGGCTAGACAATTTAAATGAATCTAGAGCTATTTAATTTATTAAACCGAGCTAATCACTTTTAAATAGGCAAGTTTTTTTTATTACTATTTGTCGTATAAGATGCCGGTTGAAACTGGTTCCAGAACGCAATCACTTCAAGCGCCGGTTTATGAATAATTTATTTAAAACAAGTTTTACGGAAATCGAGAGTGCTTTCAAATAACTATAAGCTATTAAAAACTATAATTATGCGTGTTACTTTCAAACCCAAAGATTTTCTTACCTTTAACTTGCTGTTTTTGGCATTTATTTCACGTTTATCGCAGATAAGTGCAGTGCGTGGTTAACATGCAGATCATGCATTTGATTTGAGGGCTAATCAACCCATTGAAAGTACGTGCATTTTAACATAAACTGTTTCAAAGTATGCTTAATTGCACTTTGAAATATAGAAATAAACAAATTTTATCTCTACATTTAAATCGCATGGGCAACTAAAAAGCATATCAGGCTTAATTGAAAGTCTTTATTAGCGCTTGGTTATGCTTTGGCACCTTTCCTTATGAGTAAATTCATATAAAATATGCAAATGGCCATAAAATAAAAACCGCAAACAAAACATCTTACTAGCATTTTTTGTGGCTTTTTACAGGTTTTAGTTTTGTTTGTTTCTGGGATTTGGATATTTTCGAATCTTTTCCGTGTGCAATGTTAAGGTGTTTAAAACTCTACGTCAAATGAGCTAAATGATTTGGTGTTAATTGCCAATAACTGCCAGCTGACTAAAACTTAAATTTGTATACAAATTCAGCACCATAATTAATTAAACTAAACTTCAAACAAATGACTAAGCAAATATTTGCAAATATTTTCATTTAAAAAAACCAAAGTTCAACGCACGTTTTGGCCTTGCTGGGGGCGAGTATTCATCAGTGTGACCATTCACATTGCTACTAAGCGAAAAAATATGCACACTATTCGCAACATCTGATTAAACGCAACTCCGTCCAAATATTTGCAAACAATAAACAACTTTGTCAACTTAAAATATTCATAGCGAAGCAGCTAACTACCCTGTGCTAAAAATATATTAAGTATTGTTTTTAATCATTTCAGTCGTAATCAATACTAATTATTACTGCGTATATTTTAGATTGTTATTGTTTTGACTAAAATGACGAAAATCTTTAAATAAATAAATAATGCGTATTTATGGTCAAATATTATTTCATATCGAATTTTGTTATGCAAATTTAGAATACTTTGGCAGATAACCAAATACATTAATGGTAAACTGGAATATTTTCTAGAAATTTTTTATTTTTTTGTAGAATAGTATCTACCTACTTAATCAATTCAAGTACAATGCATAGAAACATAGTTTTGTGCCAAGTATTGCTGGATTTCGGGTTTGTAGCCTTGAGGTTATTTTGCGCAGTTGCAAGACTTAATTAGAAAGCAGTAAACAAAATAAATCTGAACACCAATTCCAAAATTCGAATGCCAAATTAAAATGTAATGCAAAATGAACGAGTTGAAATAATTAATTTTAACAATTACTTATACTAAGTATATATAAAAATTTTAGAGCACGATTTTGATGAGTTCTCGGCAGCAGCTGCTCTGAAGCCAGTGCCAAATGGAGTTGTGACCGGAGCGAACCTGAAGACAAAGTCA
Organism: Scaptomyza hsui; assembly: GCA_018152825.1. Lineage (NCBI taxonomy): Eukaryota > Metazoa > Arthropoda > Insecta > Diptera > Drosophilidae > Scaptomyza > Scaptomyza hsui. The sequence goes on along the minus strand of JAECXO010000307.1, from coordinate 11,800,355 downwards.
CAGCTGTCGGATACTATCAAGGAATCGTGCCTGCCCAAAATGCTATGTGAACTGGCAGCCAAGCCCGAGTACCAACTAAGTGAAAAGGAGAGGGAGCTGCTCAGATTGATAAGGTAAGTGCAAGTCGTGATTTCAGTTTAAAATATTTCCCCCAACCGAAGGTTCAAAGATCAGCGCTTGTAGCATAACTTAACTTTTAGCCCCTATTAACTGACAACTTCAATTACTAAAAAAAATGCTTAATATTCACTTTCCCACTGTTGCTGATCTCTGGTTTGACTGGACGTTCATTGAACTTGTAAAGATGCGACTGTTAAGATTGCTTAAAAATATTTAAGGCTAGTCATGTTTAAACACAAGCAAATACAATGCCAGTATAAAATTGTGCAATAGTTGTCGATCGAAACGGGTCTGATTGAAATCAGCCTCTTCTGAAATACGAGTCATTGAGAGCTCGGTTATTTACAACAAACAGGCATAACCTACCTCACGTAACAGACGCGTTGTACAATGCGCTGAGCAAACTCAATCGTTTTGTAACCTCGCACTTGAGTCGAAGGTGAGCGCAGCGAGGTAAAAAACTGTTAAAGCCGACTAGACACAGAATCGTTGTTGTAGTAGTAGTAGTATGTTGTTCTATTATCTACAAGGTATTTAAAAAAAAAAGCTGTTTCTCGAATGAAAAAACCCTGAAAGAATTTTGTTCATTGTTTTACTAACTTCCGGCTTTTTTACCTTTTACTTCTTGCAGATCGCCCACAATGCCCTGGATGATGAATATGCCGCCCAGTAAATGGTATTTTGCGGCTCATATGGGCGAGCTCATGCAACACACGGGCGATAATCTGAGTGGACCCATGGGGTGTGCCAATTTGTGGCCGAACTGTCCCATTAGCTCCAAGAAGCTAATGAAGCTCAGCTACAAGGTGCGCGTTTAGACGCCTTCAAATGTGATCAAACTACATATTAATTTAAGTATTAGATATCTTAAATGTACACAAACACACACACAAACACACACACTATCTACCATATCTATCATCTTCGCACTCTGGGCCCTAAGCTGCTGAACAAACTCAACTGTTGTACTATATGTTTTCGCTCTAAGCACCTCAACTGGCCTTCAGTTTTTCCATAATGGAACGAGCGGCATGACTGATGTGACAATTTGCAATTTGTATCTATTAGCTGTAAGTCCTAAGTAGTCATTTAAGTGTGGCTAGTCTATCTCAATTATATGTTAGTTTAGCATTATGCCTAATGTTAGTTTGACTCGCATGTAATTGTAAATAAATGCATATCGTTATTTTTAGCATGAATTCGATTTTCTTTCCCTCTGTTGTCGCTGTTGTGTCACTAATGACATTTTCAGGTAAAATTCATTTGGCCACACTATACGAATAATGCTGCGTCATTTTTGGGCATTACAAGCAATTTAATTGGAATTCGTTTTCTTAGGTGCTTTTTAAGTGGAAGGAAATGTCGAATTTACAGGTATTGTAATACTATTGGAAGGTCGTATTACGAAAGTAACTAGTGTCTTTAATCAAAACTGAATTTTGTAATGTTACCACATCTCAAAACCGATATCAAAACAGTGAGCTAACATTTTTTATTGATTTGAATCATACTATCACAGTAATGAGTTGTTTTTAACATTACTGTTTAAATAACAGTTAAATAGTAATGACTTCCTCTTCAAAATAATTATACCATATTGATTTTACAAAAAGATATTGTCTTGTGTAAAAATTACTTATAATTTTTGTTAAATGGTTAAAAATATGTAAAATCTGCTTTTACTGATTGAAAAAATATATTGCCAACAAATCAAAATTTTTTTTTACGTTATAAGTATTGTTTTTGGTTAAAAATGCAGGCGCAGTAATAATTATGAGAAAAGCAAAGTCTTCCTAAAATTTGTTTACGTATTTTGATGACTTGATTATAAAGAAGGAGAAAATTCTTTACTCGAGTTCACAGTGGGTTAGTAATAATATTTAATACATGTAGAAATAATTGTAAAAAAGCATTTTGTCTTAGCTTTCTGAGATTATATAATTTTTATATATATATAAATATAACGTCGTAATTTTCCAAATTGTTATAAATATATAACCCTAAGCTAAAAACTTGACCACTTAATCTTATTTTTATTCACCTATGTATATAGTACAAACCTAAGAAAGATTTTTAGTTCAAAATCTAGGTACTTCTGTATGAACGTAAATAATGGCTCTCTCAATGTAAAAGAAAGCATATTAAACTTTATCATAATCAGTTTTGCATGTACCAGGCAGAAAGAGGCGTCCCCAACTTCCATATAGCTATGTATCTTCTTGAGTAGGTAAATTGAACGCCCAGATGATTTTGCTTTGTTCATCTGTCTTTGTATTTTGATATGTGAACGCGTCCAACTATGCACCAGAAACGTTCCATTCTGAAAGTGACTTAAGATTTCTTTTTTTGTAAAAATACTTTCATGTGGTACGCTACCATGGGAAATTTTAAACATAAATGCATGAAAAGATAGTTAAGATTTGGGGTCATTGCGTGTTCCTAATAAAACTTAAGATATTTAGATGCAATATCTCTTGCATACTTTTGGGTGTTTTGCCAAAAATACGACCCACGAAAACCGATATCACTTTATACGCAAATTAGTTTGCTTGAACGCTTGCTGGCATTGCACACCTCCAACGAAAAGGTACTAAAAATCCAATTCAATATTTGTTTACGCCGACTGCTTCATTTAACATGCGAAAGGCGTAAATATTGCCACACACCAAAAACAGAAGAATTTGAGCGAAATTGCTGGTTGACGATAAACATAAATGATTGCTGATTAAATGTTGAGCAATAGGCAAAAAGCTAGAAAGTAAACAACTCGATTATAGAAATAATTTCTGCGCTCAAGTCATAAATAAGTCAGCGACATTTATGTGTTTCTATTATATGTATATTAAAGTTATTTTCAAATTTTTTGCAGTTGAATTGAAATGTTTTATAAAAAAAATTTAACGGGAGATTTCCGAGCGTGTGAATCGGAGCGCCTTTTTATACTTTGATACTGAAAATATCATTGGTTTTGTGCAATGTCCGTCACGGTGTCTGTAAATCCGTCCGTCCGTCCGTCCGCAAATCAAGATCGGGTTGTCACGTCTACTAGGAGGCTGGGAAATCGATAAAATCGATAAGTAAAAACCCATTAAACCATAAATTTCTCACATTCTTACAGCTGGAATTACCAAATCTTGCACGAAGCAATATTTTTTTTTTTTTTTTTTTTTTTTATTTTTTTTTTTTTTTTTTTTTTTTCCAATTTTTTTTTAAAATAGGTAATGACGTTCCCTAAAAAAACTGCATCAAAATGTTGGTGCCACCCCCCCCCTTCTTCTTTAAATTTAAAATAAAATTATTTTTTTTTTTTTAATTTTTAAAAAAAAAAAAAATTTTTTTTTTAGAAAAAAGAGATTAAAAAAAAAAAAAAAAAAATTTTTTATTTTTCCCCCCCCCCCCCCCCCCCCCCCCCCCCCCCCTTTTAAAAAATTTTTTTTTTTTTTTTTTCTTTAAATAATAAATTTTTTTAAAAAAAAATAAAAAAAAAAAAGGGAAAACTTCCCAAAAAAAAGATCCAAAATTTTGGTGGCACCCCCCCCCCACGCCCACCTTATAAAATCGGAATCGGCTACATCTTTAACAGTTTTTGAGCTAGAGCCATAAAACTTGTTAGGAAAATAAATGGTGACATTTAAAAAGATTTGATTCAAAAATTTGGATGACACACCCACCTCTGCCGCCCACCTTTTAAATTTGGAGTTGTTCAGTTGTTTTCCACAGTTTTTGAGCTAAATTTATCAAATTTGGTACCATAATAGCTTGCGATGTTTACCACCTGGCTCACCCCTTCCGTCCCTGCATTCCCCCTTTTCAATTAGACTCCTTACCATACGCTGATTTTCTGGTATCAAAGTATTCCGCAGTCGGTTGCGTCCGACTGCAACGTTTTCACTTGTTTCAACTCACCGAAGTTAACATACTCTTGCGGAACAGAACAAACACAAAACTAATGGCCATATGAGTAAATTACTGGAATTGTTAACAAACAATCTTTTTATGTACATTTAAGTTTATTTAATTAAATATAAATATAAAATATTAACAGGACTTAAAAGAAAGTTCCTTCAGGGAACAAATTCAATAACTTTGCCTTTTTGGTGCAGAATTCATCGCATTCTTTTTTGGTAAAGAACTGATTATAATTTCCGCGGCAGCCCGAAAAGAGAAACTTTTCGCATTTTCCTTTTCCTTTATTAAAATACCAAAGAACTACATGTCCCTTGCATTGGCCATACTTTGGCGACAAAGAACATACGGCTGTAAAATAAAATATTAGACATATTGTATTTCAAAATAAATAAGTTTGATTACAACCTTTGTAGATTTCGTCAAAGTTTAAATGACTATGAATTTTTGTATATTGTTGCACATCCCGTTTCAAGGCAAGTACAGTTGGTAACAAAACAAGGAACAGGTAAAAATAGTGTGCCATCCTGCTGCCTCTCTTGTTCAATGGTAAAAAAAGGTGTCTAAAGAAATTGAAAAATGCACACACAATTTATAGTGAGTTTAAATCTTCAAAAAACTGCATAATATTGACAACTGTTTTGCTATCAAACCAATTTCCAAAAAGTTCTTGGGACCAATTTAAAAACACGCTTTGTTAAGCGAAAAAGTTTGTGTACTTTAATACTTAAAGTATCAAAGTATATTGGATTTGTGCAATGTCCGTCACGGTGTCTGTCTGTCCGTCCGTATAAACGCAACTTTTTAGGAAAATAAATGGTGACATTTAAAAAGATTTGATTCAAAAATTTGGATGACACACCCACCTCTGCCGCCCACCTTTTAAGTTTTTGAGCAAAATTTATCAAATTTGGTAACATAATAGCTTGCGATGTTAACCACCTGGCTCACCCCTTCCGCCCCTGCATTCCCCTTTTGCAATAAGACTCCTTACCATCCGTTGTTGTTCTGGTATCAAAGTATTCTGCAGTTGGTTGCGTCCGACTGCAACGTTTTTACTTGTTAATGCTCACTTTCAGTCATACTCTAGGACAAACTCTTTTATATGGTGGATATATAATTATCTTTACTGACTTGCCAAGCGTTTCAATAATATTTACAAAAGACTAAAAGATTAAAAGAGGCCAAAAAATAAAAACAAAAGCAATCGTGAAATTACGTTTTTGGCATCATTGGATGGCTTAACAAAAACAATAAAAGTAAACAATTTGTAATATCAATGGAATTGGGTCAGTTTGCCAGTTGTTACGCTCGTTGCGTGCCAAAAGTGGACCCCGGCGCACTTTCATTGTTCGAACGGGGCGCCCCGCTTTTGGGATAGACCAGCACTTTAATTTTTGGTCTGACGTTTGACAAGTTGTTTGTTGCTGTTAGTTGATCGGCGTTCGGTGTTTTGTTGTGCAATGGCAACGAATGTGCGACGAGTGCAGACAAGTGCAGCTTATGGGCAGAGCATACTCGTAACATGACTGTCTTTCAACAGCAACAGCAGCAGCAGCAGCAGTTGCCGGCACTCAAACTTCTATCAATTTGTCAGGTTGCCTAATATTTCCGCATTGCATTTGCCAAAATATATAAAACGAAGGAAAAGCACACGCTTTCTGGCCAAACAGTTCCCCCAGCTAATCCGTGCCTGCGAGCGAGCAACCGAAACGGCAACAAGTGCCAGGCAACTGGAAAAACACGAAAATTACCCGCGGCTCAACAAAAAAAAAGAAAAAGAGAAGCATGAAAGCATCAATGACGCTACAGAGCTGAGGCTTAAATACACTTACAACAGGGGATAGATACACAACAACAGGAGATTAACAACTATTTGTTTCCATTATAATTTTTCGTGGCAAATATATAACATATAAATAAAAAACTTTATTTACCCAGAGTACAAAACATTATTTTTAAATCTGAAAAGGAAACACAGATAAGTTAGTAAAAACTGTGATTTTAAACACATTTAGCGTTCAATTATCTGCATCATAGTTATCGTTTGAGTTATACAAAGTTTTACCACCTTATCTCTATTCGTTTACCAATTTTACGATAAATTCAGCACCTTGTAGATCAGGTTGTATGGAATTGTGTAATAAGTATAAATAGAGCCATAAAGTACAAAATAAACTTTACATATTGTAACCACAAAGATATCTAGTTTGAATATTAACTGTCAAGTTTAACAATTTTCCAAAAATAATGCTAATAGCTTAACAATAAGTAGAGTATATCAGAGCAATCACTTCGCAGCCAAATCGATGCGGCTTGGCTTTGTAGAAAATGTAAGCTTGGCCGAGAGTGGGAGCTGTAATTGTGGCTTGAGCGCGGATTGTGTTAACAGGCGCCGTCTTGCGTAACCGGGCAACCGACTGATTGAATGACTCGCTGACTTGTCGGTCATGTCTGTGCTCTCACCTTATCGACCGAGTGATCTAATAACGACTGATTGAATTGGTATTGTGTCTGTTCTATGTTAATGGTCTCAATTGTCTGGCTAACTGTAAGCACAGCTAGTTGACCAACTGACTTGACTGATTGCTGGTTATTTTCTTGCAGTTTTTGTAAACTAGGTTGCCATATTCAGTTGCTTGTTTTCCTCGTTCTTGAAGTTTGTTTTTCCACTTTATGAGGTTGGTTTTTTTTTTTTTTTAATAAATGCGCTTGTAATTGAAAGTCATGTGGCACATTAATAACAATAACAAGAAAACGTGGACAATGGCACGTGCTCTAAAGATCTAACCAAGTATCTGTCAAATAGTTAGGCAAACAATTTCTTAAGTTGGTTTTTTAAAATTATCTGCAAATTGTGTTAAATGGCAAAATAAACAAAACTGTCAAAACGATTTTAGCTGCACAAGTGTCGAAATTTGCTTCGAAAGGTGCCAGCAATAATTAGATTAAAAATTATTTTCATATAAAGTAAAGTTTTGATAACAAATGAAATCGTGTGTTTACTTGTTTTTTTAAGCAGAGCTGAAGTAAAAATAATTAAATTGAGTAAAGACTACTGTTACTTATTGTTGTAAAGGAAGATTTGTGTATTTTAAGTCAATCACAATTATAAGAACTGAATTATTTTTTGGCTGACGGTTGTTGGACTTTTCCAAGTCTTTCTGCGAGTATTTGATTCTGTTTCAGTTTGTTTTTACACTCATTATTTTTATCACCAAATGCAGTGAAACAAACGCAGGTCAGGGTCAAGATTGGTTACGTTTAATTGATTGTGAATGATCTGAACTCAAGATTGCAGTCATTGTCATTTGTTCGCTATATCCTTGTCATTACGATTTATGAATAATACATGTGTCGATTCCTACTTTCCTTGAAGACATAAAAATAATGCACAAAATTTTTTCAGAGCGACCATACAACTTTGTCTTTATCTTATTCTCAAAATTCTATGTTAAATAATTTACAATTTTCTACCAAATCAAACCATTCTTGATTTCACAAAAATTCACAATCGGTCTTAATTTTTGGAAGGAGATCGTAACTTAGAGACGCACAGGAGATTACGTTAACGGTAAAACCCCATTTAATTGGTACTAGTGTTTTAGGGTTTCGCCTTCCTCAAAAACCGAGACTCGCACCTCTTTGTAGATCGTTTAACCAGTAAACGGAAACGAGCGGTGTGGCTTTGGTTGTGGCTGTAACAAATGCAGATTAAGTAATTGATATGCAAAGCCAAGTGTAACGCATACCCAGACGGTAGACTGTAAACAGCAGAAACACGCCAAAAGACTTAGCCAAAAGGAAATCACAAGTGCAAAAGTAACGGCCACAAACATGGAAAATTTCATAACTTTTCATAATTGCAGACAGGCAAAGAGCGAAAAAGACATCAAAGCGAGAGGGGAATACAAAAGAGAGAGAGAGAGAGAGGAGAGAGAGACTGGACAACAGCTGAGCAAGCAGCTTGTTTGTCCGCTTTTTAAAAGTGTTGGTGTTTACTCTCATACTTACACACACACACACACACACACAAACGTACGTACATACATATGAATATATAAGTAGGCTCGGCCTGCGCCCTCCACTTGACCACATTGCCTCACTTTCACTTGTCTTTGGCTTCTTTTGCTTCCGCACGAAACTTGGTCAAAATGCAAAGCAAACTTGGCCGCCAAGCTTTTTATTTATTTATTTTTTTTATTGTAGTTTTACACTGAAGTTTTGTCATCCTCTCTCTCTGTGTGGTTTAGTTTTTATTTTGTGCGCTTTGGCAGCACAAGGCGGCTCCAAGTCGCCTCAGTCACTCAAAGACTTTAAACGCACCAAGTTGCCTAGTTGGCTCAACGGCTCCTCGATTGTGTGTAGTGTGTGTACACAACATGAATCTACGTTACGTTTGCACCTTATCACTGCTGCCCACACTCTATGTGCTGCTTGTGCTGCTGCTCGAGTATGTGGAGGAGGGCCTCGCCCAGAATCCGGATCCGTTGTTCGAGCTGCCCGTGCAGCTGGTCGGTTTTCCAGTGATTGTCCTTTCGGTTCGTCTGTCACAGTTTGCCAAAAAGTTGGCATACTCGCTCAATCCAAGTAAGTTGGCGGCCCTTTGTCTTGGGTGTGAAAGTGCAACTGCCTCAGTGTGGCATGATTCAGCAGTTGGGCATTTTTAATTTCTTTTCTATAAGTGAAAGTCAAAACGTGTGCATAAATTAATAATTTCTCAGTTTGTGTCGCGAAACTTTTAGCAAATAAAGAAATTGTTAAATGGATATTAAATTTAATTTGTTTACAATCCGAATCAAAGTTTAATACGATAAATAAGATTAAGTAACAAGTAAGAAATGCAGGAGTGTCTTCAAATATTTGTTGACAAAAGCCAAGTTCCTCTCTTGCGTGCGTCTCAACCATGGTAGTTGCACTCATTGAGCCGCATCGCTCAAAACCAGACCCAAATGTGTGACAAAAAAGGCGGGCATGAGGCTGACTTGTTGGCTGGCAGAGCTTCGTGCACGTCCACTTAACCAAATGCCAAAATGGGGTCAAGGCTTTTGACGCGGCTTCAACTGAAGTCAGCCAAATGTTGTACAATCAGCCATTTAGCTTGTTGTTGGTTGAATTGTTGCCAGTGTTTTATTTATTATTTTGGGCAAAACCATTGCCTAGTAGCTGATGACATGCAGTGATGAGTGGGATAATACCAATGCTAGAAACTTGTGCAATCAGCCATAAGAGACACTTGGTAACTTTGGCATTCTCATCTGCTGCCACTTTGACTAATTTCGCGTTCTATAAACAAAGGGACAACAACAGCTAACTGCCAACTATAAAACTTCCCCTTTCGTGCCACTCTTTGCAGATACATACCGTTCACGCACCAGAAGAGACGCCGCCCATCCCCTGGCCCTTGACGCGGAGTTGGCCCAGAAGCAGATACGTCGCGAGTTCGGGCCACAGGCTTGCATCCTTGAGGAGCCTTGTCGCGTGCACGCCTCACGTTCAGGCACTCAACGCCGTACAGGCAACGACGGCAAAGTTACGCCACATGCGCCCTGGTCAGAGGTCTTGAGGTAGGTCAAAGTCTTGCTTCAAAACAAGTATTTGTAAAGGGTATGATTAATGTTTGTAATGGTTTTGGTAAAACTTTGGATATGCTTGCTGGATCTGCTAAATTCATTTTAAATGTTATCAGTGATTTGATTAAAAAACTATAGAGTATCTGAGTCGCGGCGATGCCTGAACTTTGTAATAATTTTCTTGGTTATTTCTTGTTCTAGTGGAACGCTGACTTTATGGCTTTCCAAATGGCAACTGACAGACACTAACAACTTGAACTTTTCTCTATCTCCTTCTCATTGAGCATTCCCGGCATCGTTTACGCTCTCTCTCTCTCTCTCTCTCTCTCTCTCTCTGTTTCTCTTCTCATTGTGCGCATCTCAGATTGCATTCGTTATTGCTACGTTGCAATTTGGCGCTGCTGTTGTTGTCATTTGGCAAATGAATGACTTGTTTTTAGCTGAAAATGTTTTCCAATCAATTTTTATTGTTGTATGTAGCATTTGTGTATCTTCACTGTCTTCATTGTCATTGGCAATGCTAACTCATCTGCGCATAATTTAATGTTTTCTCCTCTCAGATTGCAGTTAGATTTCACGTTCTTGTTACTTGCAAAGTTTAAATGTGCATGTCATTGAATTGGCATTGGCATTGGTTTTGGATTTCAATTTGTAAGTTTACATAAATTTGTAAGTTCCTGATGAGTTAGTTGCCCTTGCTGCAGTACGCCATTGTCATGGTAATGCAACTTGCATTCACGACTTTTTCCCAGTTGGGGAAATTATTCTTTTCCGCACTGGCAGTCATTTCTTGTTCTTTTCACTGTTTGTTCGTCTAGCTGCTGTGATTCATAATTAATTCTTTCTGCTTTCCTTTCATTACGTTTTTCTTTAATAAAAGTTGTGCTGGTAAATATTTCCTGATATCTACAGTTTGTTTAGTGTTTACTTTTAACAAGACAAAAGATATTTTAAAGGCGAGACGAAGACTTATAATAATACTACCAAGTAACAAAAGCTTTTGCATAGAAATCTATAGCATACGTATCGTATGCGCAACATTTGGCATTCATAGTTTTGGCCATTGTTGTAAATTTCATTTAATATTGTGTCATATCGCACTCGCCTCAGCCCAAATGTTGCACATGCATCTGACATTTTCACACTTAACATGCAAAATTTTCAACACTCAAAGTTTCCTTACCCCTCCCCACCCCCTCCGCTTCACAGTTTTAAACTCTGACCAGACCCAGACCCCAGACAGCCATCCTAGCAAGACCCAAGTGCTGGCCCCAACGTGTCAAGAGCAAATATTCAAAATTATTTTTGAAATGTGCTCAACGTCTGTCGGTTCGTCGGTTTTGTCTCTCCCTCCTCTCTCCTTCACCTCTTTCTGTTTGTTTAGTTTTCGTTGCGCTGCAAATGTAATTGGCATTAGAAGTTTTGTACGTTTGCCCACGACGTGTTTTGTAATAATAAAATATGATTAAAGTTTTTGATTAAATTTATGCAAGCACACAGCGGGGAACGCTTTCTGTTCTGTTCTGTTCTGTTCTGTTCAGTTTTCTGCACTGGTCAGTTATATTTTTGATGCTGTTGCACCTTTTTTCCTTCACACTCTGAGCACTCTTTGAGCTGTGCCTGAGGACACTGCAGATGTGTTTGTTACTGAGTTGATTAAATTATCCCTTTGCAGACGTGTGAAATTCCAAGTATGTCCGTGTGTGTGTCTGTGTTGACCAAAGGTGTTTGATAAGAGCAGGAGCGCATCACAAAGTAAACAAATTAAGTGCCCAAAGATGCTTTACAGCTTAAGTATTTGTGTTGGCTAACTAACTTAAAATGTAGGCTGATTGACTCAACCATGTATAAAATTTGGTCGTTTTATAATCACTTTTAAATACCATCATTCACAATACTATGTTGGTTTACCATGTACTTATGAATAAATAATTCATTTGAATTAAGAACACTTTATGTGATTATACAATTTTTAACATTGAAAGTAATTAAAATACTTGTATATATCAACTATTATCAGTATAAGTTGTGTATAACAATAATATATAAAGCATCTAACACTTACATTTTAACATCATCAACATCATAAAATCGCAAGTCAGTAACATGTTATTCATTTCATGGCAAGCCTTTAACGTCTAAGTCTTTGTGCTGTATCTCACCCAACTTGCTGCACTACAAGAGTAAAGTGCAAATTACTTTGGGTTTTAATATTCTCCTGCTTGTAAATACGGATTGGTTTCTTTTTTTGGTGTTGGTTTTCAGTTCGGGAGAGAAGGGGAGTGGGCTGGCTGCCTTGTGTATTTTACTCGCTACTTATAAGTAATTATTTTCGTAATCCGCTTTCGTTGCCGACTATTGTGCCTGCTATGATGATGATGATGATGATGATGACTGCCTCTTTGCAAAAACACCCACACCCATTTACCCACTCAGGAACTACAAAGTGCAATCAACCGGCGGCATGAAACAATGGTATCTACTCTCGCTCTTCATCGGCGACGCTGTGCGGGATGTGCCGCTATGCAAGCACCTGGCCAAAAGGATGCCGTGTCCAGGCGCTGGACCATTGCCGCCTCCACAGCCACGCTAAGTACGAGGCGGCGCACTCCAAATATGGGCGGGCTTTCTTTTTATTCTTATTTGTAGATTTATAGATGGCGCAGTTCCGGGGGCTCTGCATCATCGCATCGTGTAGTCAGTCACTTGCATGGACGTCTTTGTTACATACTTTCCAGCTCCAACTACCTTCACTCTTCATCAATTCGTACTGTTAGTTGTTTTTAAGGGTTATAATTTAAACGACAGACAGCATAGGCTTAGACTTATAAGTATGTATGAAGAATAAGCAAATAAATCAACAAAAAAATCTACCGAAAATTCTATGTGTGCATATGCTTCGTCATGCCTGCGCTTTTAAGAGTACGTTCCCGCTCACATTGTCCAGTTGATGCTTGGACAATGCATTTTCCCCAGCCTCATCGCCGAACACTTCACTTGAAAACCATTTTTCTGGTTGCAGGCAAAAATTGATACGCCAAAAAGCATGCAACAGAAAAAACGGCTGCATACTTTCAAGCGGCGCACACAAATTGTTGACGCAAGGCATTAAGCCTCAGACTTGTGTGCATACCCTGTAATCTCTCAAAGTAGGTTTGATGTCTTTAAAAATCGTATACATTAAATAAAAGCCACTAATAAAAATATTGCAATAATAATATACCAGTTAAATTAAATCTAATAGGGACGCTAATAGAAAATTGATGTCGTTTTCTACTTACAAAGTATTATGCAGTCAACCGATTGCTGGTGTTGTGTGCAAGATACACTTGTTGTTTTATTTTTGGCTCTCGTTTATTTCACAGCAACTACAGCTTTTGGTAAAATACACAACCCTTACTCTAGTGCGTTGGTGGTAGAGGTCCCACCCAGCGCCGCTTTGCTATTTATTAACTCGTTGCATATGTTTGCAGGCACTGTTGAGCGCCCCAGCGTGAGTGCGAGTGCTGTAAATAAAGCGACACGACAACGTAGCAATGTAGACAAGGGCATCAACAAGCGCTGCTTTGAGATTTGGTGACGTTGACAACCCTGTTGTGAGTGTGTGCTGCCGCACAAAAATATGCTGCACTTTTTTGCACTTTGCATTTTTGTGTGATTTGGCTGTGTGAAGTTTGTGAGTCTGGCAAAACGTTCGTCCCATTTGGGAAAACCAAAAATGAAACTGCAATTGTTTGCTTTTTTTTGTATTTTCTCTCTATGGTGTCCCGCGTTTTATCACATTTAATTTTTCAAACGTATTTCCCGCGATGACGCCGTTTGTCCCAAGATTTATGTGCCATTTCTTTAGCATATTTCATTTGATCGCTATGTTTGTTGATTTGTTGCTTGTCGCTGTGCACACAACCTTAGCGGTTTAAAGATACATTGTTTTGTTTGATTTAAAAAGAATTTAATAAATATTTAAAGGCATTTAAGCGATAACAATTATTTACAGGACTAAAGCTAATGGGAACTTCCTAGCGACTGTTAGTATTGCAAGATTTATATACCTTAGAAATTTATGCACTGCCCAGATACACCTTGCGTCCATCCGGTCTAATGTAATACTCAGTTACACCCTGTGAATTGGTTACATAAATATTTTTATCATCCCCGTGCTTGGGTCGCCGCGTCGACGTAGTCTGATAAGCGCTGCTGTATCGATTATCGCTTATGTAGTTCGCATTGGGATAATTGTACTGTGCATTATAGTTTGGTGTATCATTCGAATCGGAGAACCGCACGGTATTTCCTGGCATGTATTCCCCATAGTTCATAAAACTCTGTTGCTGACTGGACTGATGGGCACTTGTCTGATAGTCTGTTGCTGTCTCTAATCGATAGTAGGAACTTGGTCTATGCTCATCACTAACCACAAAGGGTTGCTCCTTCTCTTCCGCTCGATCGTTGTACTCGTAGGTGGGTGCGTAGGTGGGTCGGTTGAGGATCTTTCCTTTGCGTATGTGACGTTCGTAGTGGTCGGGAAAAATGACTCGAGCACCGCGTTGAGGAGGTGCGGCATCCTCATAGACAGCATTTGTAGGTGTATGTTGTTCTCTTAGCTGCTCCTCTCTAAACTGTGCTTCTCTGATTTGCGCCTCCCTTAACTGTTCTTCTCTAAAACGTTCCGCTTCTTCATTTACTTGGTCCTCTCTTAACCGCTCATCAAATTCCTCGAGCTGCTCATTGGTGTCCTTAAACACAATGCGCTTGCCACGCCTCTTATCCACGCCATAATCATCGACGCCTAATCCATTTGGCAGCGCAGGTGCCCAAGCTTCCATCAGTTGCAGTTTCTTGGCCTGTCGCTCAACTTCGTTCTCCTCCTGGGGAAATCTCAATTTACGTTGAGCTGCATCACGATTGAATTCATAGATAACATTGCGTTCGCTGTCGCGCTGAACTTCCGGCCTTGCATCCGGAAATCGCACAGCTCCGTTGTAGTCATTGTGCTCTTCGCTTTCTATGTTCTTGAAGTGTAGTATACGACCCTCACCCTCACCGTCTTCGGGAAATTGCAGGACACCTATCAGCTCGGTGTGTGCCTTCTCTGCCTCCGCCTCTTCGTCGTCTTGAAACTTGACTGGTGTCTGAGTATCCAAGTCGTCTTCTTCATCATGAAAATCAAGCGGCATCAAGCGGCTATTATCCGTCTGAATGTTGCGTTTAATTTCCGTTGGCAACAGACTCCTTCTCCTTCGTCGACGCCTTTGATACTCTACGCCGTTCAAATACTCGGACAGCACTCGAGTGAAGAAGCTGCCGATGCCATCGGCAATGTCCGTGCTGGGTCTTTGTGTGGGTCGTGCCACTGGACGAGGCGTTGTGCGCGTCACCTGCCCCTGTCCCTGTCCGTGGCCCCCACCACCAGTCAACGCTGAGAGTATGCTGAAGAATGAGCCGCCGCCAGATTCGCTTTGTTCAGCGAGAGCTGGTTGCTCTTCCGGTTCGCTGAAGAACTTAAAAAACCCGCCGCGATGATTGTTCAGATAGTGAATGATTTCCATCTATTCGGGGGCAGACAGTTTCAAGTTTTTAATAATCATTAAACACCCTTGATTGGTATGCCAACAGCCAGACGGCCAAAAGGCAACGGCTTACTTACCTCATTCTTTGGACATTGTTCATAAGTCTGAATGCAGCTTCGTTCGCCTCCGCTAATTCCAAGCAACGCAGCTCGTCCATAAATGAGAGCAGGTGAAGCGACTGGGAATCCAGCGAGGAAACTGTGAAGACCGAAATAAAATGAGAAAATTAGACAAACTTCTTATTATAAATATTTTGTTATATTCCTAATGATAAGCACTTCACATTTTTGATGTTTTATTTTTATACCCTGAACCCTTAAAACGCATAAAAAGGGTACAATGTTTTGTGCAAAGGTATGTAATGTCAGAAGGACAGCATCTCCAAACTCTTTTAAGATTGAAGTTAGGTCATAACACATAAATAGATAATACTATGTCTAAACTTGTTTAAGATGCGGCGTATCTCCTTATAGACCTATCTCGACATGAGCCTTCTTACTTGTTTATAAAACTTTGGCCGTATCTGACTTCTGCTAGATTAAAATCAAATCGTAAATATGCCTTCTCAACCAACTTTAAAAAAAGAGGAGGTCCTCAATTTGACAGAATTTTTTTTATGAAATATTATACGTACATTTTGTATGCAAATTATTATTTTTGATGACTTGACTTACATTTGAAAGTATTTGCACTGAGACGTTCATAAAACTTACATAAGCACATATTGCTTCACCGATTAAGTGACTATATTTTGAAAAAAAGGTTTGAAAAATATTAGACAAATAACATTTCAGGTATTTTAACGCTTTCACATCTGACGCGTTGCTTTGAACCTTTAATTTAAATCAAACAAGTATTGTAATTCTCTACTAAGCCAATGTTGTCCAGCTGCCTTTTATGCTGCTTATAAAACTTAATTGAGTAAATGCCAATTTGCAGCGAAAAGCCAAACAATATCAATTTACAGACAAACTGCGTCAGACACACCCTTCCTTCTTTGAATCAAAGCATGCCTCATTTCAGAGAACAATCAATATGGTCGGGGCCAGATCGACTTGCATAATGAAGTCTAATCCCAGTTAACGCTTGCTTGAAATTAAACTGGCCTGCTTTGGTATGCCTTGGATGGGTATGCAAATTTAATAATATTTACTTACAAGTAAAGCCCTTGCCACATTATTTCAAATATTAAATGAGGCAGCTCTGGTACACTAAGAAAAACTGTTAACAAGACTAGTAAGGAATGCTTGCCATCTTACATCCATTATTACTGAGCTCAGTGCATAAGTATAAGTTCACTTATTTTTAGTTTATGCTCAGTGTACTACTCACTTGGTTATGGCCGGCGATGTAATGAAGCTTGGCAGTTGGCCACGTAACGTTTGGCCGGCAATCATCTGGCAGAGCACCTTGGGCACACACTGCAAATCGTCGTTGCGTGCTATGTTCTCCAGTGCTCTAATGAGCTGTGTGTTGGGCGGTCGGGTCATTGTGTGGTGTTGCCCCGTGCTCTGTTGTGCGTTTGTGAAAGCGCCCAAGAGGCTGCCTAATGGGCTGCCGGAGCTAGATGCACTGCCACCACCTCCGCCCAACAGTAGATTCGTAAATTGTGGCGCATATAGCGATGCCAAAGTGGCCAAACCACCTGCCCCAGAAGATTGTTGCGGCTGCGGCTGCTGGGGGTAAGGTGGTCGGTAGGCGGGCGCTGGACCTGGTCGATAGTTGAACTGTTGTTGTTGTTGCTGTTGCTGTTGTTGTGGCTGGGGTGGTATCTCGCCAATTTGATACTCGTAGTAATTGTGTCCCGGTCGTTGTTGATGAGACGTTGGCCTTACCGGCGACTCATACTGCGATGGGGAGTTGGAGTGACTGGGATACTTGGGTGGTCGCTGCAAATAATTACCAAAGTTGTTTGCATAATTAGACGACGTGGAGTATTGTGGCTGGGGCTGTTGCTGTTGCTGTTGTTGTTGTTGTTGCTGTGGCGGTGGTCGCTGCTGTATCGATGAGGAAGGTCTATTCGCATTGACGTCTTGGCGGTTATAAAGCGGTCGCTGTGGGCTTTGCAGCACCGGCTGAGGCTTGAAATTAGATGTCTGTTGGGCGGCATAGCTGGGCGGCGGATAATCATGCGAATCATATGATATTTTATTCGATGTGGGTGACGTCGGCGTTGTTGCTGCAGGACGACGATAGAACGTGGAGGGACTCTCATCGAAGACATAGCCGGGTCGCTTCAAATACACTTCATCCGGGGCGGGTCGCTGTGGCGAGTGGCTGCCTACAAGCAGCGATGATTGCACCGTATACGCCTGATCGCTTGATTGTTCCCCGGGCTGTTCGCGCTGATACTGAATGTAGGTGGGCGTGGTAGGAGTCTGGGTATATTGATAGTTTTGCTGCGTAAATGGATCTAGATAGCTGACCACGGGTGTTGTTGGTATTTGTGTATGATAGGTGTTTGGCTGATAATGATGCTGCTGCTGCCCTTCGTCTGGAAAGGAGAACTGCTTGTCCGAGGCTGACTGTTGTGGGTTGAGGTTAGCCAAGGTGCTTGGCAGCTGGTGTTTATAGTTGGGCTCCAGATAGCTGGGTGGATAGCGCTTTGCACCGCCCTGCATCACATCAGAAGGCGTAAATTCCAACATTTGTGAGGGTCGAAATCCGCCGTTTGTCACACGTGCGGAAATCTGCGCCTGCGTTGCCTGCCTTAGATTGGGGGTCACTTCAAGCAGCGGCTCAGAGGGGAAAAAGTTTTTGAGCTTTGTGGAAATGTGTTTCTGTCTGTCACAAAGAAAGTGGGCGTGAAATTGTTTAAACTAGGGGATGTCGCAGCAAATTTGCATAAATTAAGGTAGACGTGTACTCACTCGTCATTTCCGTCGTTTTCATTTCGAATGCACGACACGTCGCCGACTAATGCGATAATTAGAAATGCAATTTTGCATAGCATACTTCGCGGCGGTTGTGGAAACTGCATTCTTACTGATTGTGGGTGTGCTGTGTGGGGTGTGAGGTGTTGTTTTGTGTGTGTCTCTGTCGTTGGAATTGGAAATCCCCAGCTCACTTCAAGCAATTCATAAACGTAAGCCACTTTTCGCACGTCGCCTGCAATAATAACAATATAAAAACTTGCTGTCAGCTCTCAACTACAAACTTGAAAAGATTGCGAATTTCTCTAGAGTCCTTGCGGCAAATTTCTCGCTACATTTGCACATAAATTTATAGATTTACCACCCAAAACAGCATGGAATGCAGCGCATTTGCATTCATATTAATGCAATTCTCACGTGCTCGTTGAGATCTCGACTACAACAACGTCGTCGACGACGACGACGACGACGACGATGACAACTTGACATTTGTTTAATTCCATTTTTTATGATTGCGCCGTGTTTATGCAGCCGCACGCCGCGTCTCGACTCCGCAATCATCAGCTTTATTTCGAGGACGACGACGACTGCACCGTAAAGTCATATCCATAATCTTTAGCTCTTTTGGGTGCTCAATGGGAGTCGAGACTCTGTTCTCTGTTCTCTGTCCTCAGTCTGGTGCGCCTTGGGCCCTGTGCTAAATAATTCATATTATTGTGACGTTTTATTTGTCGCCATTTGTTGCGACTGAACGTTGGCAGGCCTTAAAACTAAAAAAACATTTACCGCAGATTGTCTGCTCTGGTTTTTTATTTGCTAAGCTAAAACAGTATTTTAAACATCTTTCTATATAAAAGCACACTGCACTGATGGGCTTGAGGATATTTTTTTTAATATTTTAGCTTTGTTTAAGCACTTTTGTCGTGTGAAAACTAAAAGTAAAGTTGCTACAAGAAAGAGAATTATAAAAGAGATTAAGATTTTACTTCTTTTTGCAGTTGACACAACAATTGGTAGTTCGAGTGACCTTGCAAATTATACCTCAATCCCAAACAACGTTTTAATTTTAAAAATATTGATTTTGAGAAGTAGTCAAAAACTTAATAAAAACAAGTAAGAAGGCTCTAGTCGAGATTTCCTGACTAGGAGATACCCCGAACCCTATACTTGACGCGTATAGTCATTGTCTGTATGCATTTGTGACCTAAACTTGAATCTTCGATATTTCTGGTGTTTCTCAAACGATTTCGATGATTTTCAGAAAAATTCTATCGTTACCCATTATTTCAACCCCCATTTTTACATATTCCAAACTCAAGATTTTTTTGTTATCGATTACATGTGTATATCGGAAACCAGAATAGTTATCGATAATTTGAACCAAACTTGAAAAAGTAGGCTTTTCAAGTGTATATAGTTTTCGGATGGCCGAAAATGGCTTCCTTACTTGTGTTAATTTCTTTCATAATTCACGTGCTAAAGTTTTGTTTTCATTCATTTATCTCGGCAAATTTATTATGCTTTTGTCAGTTTGTGTTTCATAAATTTCACCATAAATGATTTATCCACAAAGCTCTGGTTTTGGTTTTGTTTTGCGACTTATTTAGCGAAGTTCGATTTGCATTAAAATGAAGTCAAGGTTGTTGTGTTGACTTAGCTGTGATTCGAAACTCATCATTTTCGAGAAATGACGCGCAAAATGTTTGGCAATTTTCGCATAAGCTTTAAAATGCTTTTGGTTATTGTGCAGAAGTTTAAAGCAGTTGGAAAGCTAGCAAAATTAATTACTTATGCTTGTCGTAATATAAAATCCGACTATGCCAAATGTGTTGCTTGCATCTAAAATTTAAATTCAACGCTATTATACACACACATATACACACACAGCAAATAACTGAAAGACAGACTGACTGACTGACTCAATGGCGACAGACGTGCCACAGCAGATGTAGCTGTAATTGCCCCAAAATTTTATGGTCCAAGCAACAGCGGAGATGCCGCAACGAGCAGCAAGTACTAGAAAATTGCATTTGTAGCCCCAACGGCAGGCAACAGAGGGCGCTGTACTAAAAAGGAAGACTGCCTGGCATCGAGGCAGTGAGTGCAATAGTAGAGTTTACAACTAGAAAGCGACAGCTAATTTCATATCAAGCGGTGCCACCTACTGTTGCACAAGTAGCAGCAGGTGCTAGGATCACAAAATGCTTCGAGGACAACGTTCCGCTTGTGTTCCAAACAACTATGGCACAACATGAACCAAATTGGTCTAGGGTTGCCACATGCCCCACTACCACTAAACACTAAAACGTCAGTCAGCTACACGGAACGACACTTTACGCTTGAGATGAGCTCCAATTTTAGGCTAAAGACGAACACGGAAACCCAAAAGCAGCGTACGTGTTTTGCATTCTTAAGTGCTGCTGTCTTCAAAAAGCAGCTGGTAGCTGTCACCTGGAGTTGGGGGGGTGCTGCTGGTTAATTTACTAGTACATCTAAGTATTCCACACTCAATGGTCTGCCGTTGTCTTTTATGTGTGACGCGTGCTGAGGTTCGATTCAAGGGCTTCTCCACTGTAGTATGAGTCACTTATCTGTTTTGTTTTGTTTTGTTTTTAGCTAATTTTTACGCAATGTTTAATGCTTTATTTACTTGCACAACTCAACGACCCAGACAATCAGACAACCAGACAACCAAAGAAGACGCACGCTAACTTTCTTTTCTTTTCTTGGCTGGTTGAACTTAAAGATAGACGGATCGCATCTCTTGTCACAATTGCCACGCTTTGTTTAACTCACAAACACACCCAAATTGTTTAGCCATAGACCGATTTGATTTTGCACACTTTCGGCTTTTTATTCCACTTACACTTACTAACTGACTGCACTTCTTCGTAGTATTTCTCGTTCGCGTTTTTTGTCGTTTTCAACAAAAACAAAAACAAAAACAAAAAGAAACTGCTTCCAACGAAATTGAAATGATTTTATATTTGTTTGACGACGCATGCGCAAACGACGTCTTTCCGGCTTTGAGTGCGGCGTTCGTTTGACACGCGACGCCGGCGCCGAGCATGCACCAAGTCCAAGTCGATCGAGTTTTGAGCCGACTCGAGCCGAGGCCTTAAACTCTTTGGCAACCCGCTAAACAAGGAGAAGAATGGTAAGCAGGGGAGGGTCAAGCGGAAAGTGAAAACGGTTTGTTGTTGCCGAAACAGTAAAATTTAAGCAGCTGATGCTTATGGACTTCGCAAAAAGAGAGTAAACAGAGAGAGAGAGAGCGCGAGAAATTGAGAGAGTGTTTGAGTAAGTGTAAACAGGGAGAAATTATGAATAAGCTGAATTTTGATCAAGTTTCAGAGTAGATTACAATTCTTACCTCACTTTACATACAGAAATTAACTTTGCTTATTTTGCAATAACCATGAAGAATGTTCCTCTCAATCTTTCATAATCTCATTCATGGTTGACTTTGGATTTTTGTTTAGGTCTATTGGCTATTTCGTTTCGTTTCGTATGTCTTGACGTCCATCTAAACAAACGCAACCGTTTCCAACACCCTTGAAACTAAAGATTAAAATAAGGGGAATTTATGCATGCGTCAGCAAAACTGTTTAACTTGGTTTACCAAATCCCTTGTAAAAATCAAAACGTGAATCGATAAAATAAACTTCCTGGTGATGCCCCCTTTAAAGCACTTTAATTTAAAATCGTATGATATATGTAAGTCGAAGAAAAAATTTAAATTAAAATCTGGTGTGAATAATATTGTAAGTTTGCTTCCACAATAGTAATCTGAACTTGGACAAAGTTCATTCATCTTAACATGTTCGCAAAGTTGATCGACCATTTGTTACACTTTTGTCATAAACTTCATTAAATAGCCAGGCGAATAATTGTACAATACTCGTAACGAATCTGGGTGCCACAGAGTCAGTTAGCCAGCCAAATGGCTTAATTATAATGAGCCAAGACCAGCTGGCAGTCAACAGCCAACAGCCAACAGCAAGCAGCAAGCAAATTAGTCACTAAAGCAAATCATCGTTCGGAGAGTGAAAGTTGAAACCGAGTTGAGACTGAATGAGCAGTGAACCAACTAAATGACTACGCTGATACAAGAAGACAACAAGACGATGGCATTTACTACATACAATACAAGTAGCAGCAAAGTAAAGCGACATTGAGTAATTTTCTGGTCTAGTCAGAGACCCGAGACCTAAGATCGCCCCCCGCGCTGCTTTCTTTTCCAGCACGCTCTGAGAGCAACGTAATAATAATTTACACGTTGTTTTTTCTCTTGTTGACTTTGAAGCTGAGTGAGGTAACCGAACAACCGCCAGCAGTTGGCTCTTGACTTGTTTTGGCGGTCATATTGAAAGCGAAACCAAAATCAAGCGATTGTGGGTTGTGCCAGCAATGTCTTCTGTTTCATCAGTTAACCGTTTCTGTCTTGTTGCCAATTTCGAATCTATGCCAATGCCTGTCATTCAACCAAAAGCTGTGAAATTACTGATATACCCTTGCGATAAGTCTTATCACTTTGTCATTAAATGTGTAGAAATCTATTACTTGCTTTCTCTAAAGTTCTTAAGTAAATGACAATCAATTAAAAAAATCACTTTTTCGCTTAACAAAGCATGTTTTTAAATTGGTACCAAGATCTTTTTGAAAATTGGTTTGAAAGCAAAACAATTGTCAATGTTATGCAGTTTTTTGAAGAGTTAAACTCACTATAAATTGTGTGTGCATTTTTCAATTTCTTCAGACACCTTTTTTACCATTGAACAAGAGAGGCAGCAGGATGGCACACTATTTTTACCTGTTCCTTGTTTTGTTACCAACTGTACTTGCCTTGCATGTGGATGTGCAACAAATTCTAGACGCTCGTAGTCAATTAAACTTTGACGAAATCCACAGAGGTTGTAAGCAAACTTATTTGTTTTTGAAATATGTCTAATATTTTATTTTACAGCCGTATGTGCTTTGACGCCAAAGTTTGGCAAATGCGACGGACATGTAGTTCTTTGGTATTTTCATAAAAAAAGAGGAAAATGCGAACAATTTCTCTTTTCGGGCTGCCGCGGAAATCATAATCAGTTCTTTACCAAAAAAGAATGCGATGAATTCTGCACCAAAAAGGCAAAGTTATTGAATTGGTTCCCTAAAGAAACTTTCGTTTACTAAGTCCCGCTAAATATTTTATATTTATGTTTTATTGAATAAACGTAAATACATAAAAAGATTCTTTGTTAACAATTCCAGTTATTTACTCATATGGCCATTAGTTTTGTGTTTGTTCTGTTCCGCAAGAGTATGTTGACTTCGGCGAGTTGAAACAAGTGAAAACGTTGCTGTCGGACGCAACCGATGCATAACTTTCCACCGATTTTGCTGACTCTAGTTCAATAAATGTGGAAGATACACGCAAAACCGTTTTAAAAACGGCGGGGAGTGGGGGCGGAAGGAGTGGAAGTGGCATCCAAATTGTTGTTACAGTTTTTTGGGGAACGTCATTACCTATCTTGACACAAAATTTGGTGGCTCTAGCCCAAAAACTGTAAAAGATATAGGCGTTTCCAATTTCAAGGAGCAGGGAGGATGGGGGGCGGAAGGAGTGGGCGTGTCATCCAAAATTTTGATGCATTTTTTTGAGGGACGTGACTAACTATCTTCTTGCAAATGTTGGTAATTCTAGCTGTAAGAATGTGAGAAATATAAGGCTTTATCGGTTTTTATACTTTGATACCGAAGGTCTCATAGTATATTGGTTTTGTGCAATGTCCGTCATGGTGTCTGTCCGTCTGTCCGTCTGTCTGTCTGTCCGTCTGTCCGTATGAACGCAACTTTTTTCGACACCCGTAAAGCTAGAGACTTGAAACTTTGCAATTATGTTTGTCTATAGGCGAGACAGATAAAGTGTCAAGATTGGGAAATCGATAAATTCGATAACTTAAAACCGATAAAACCAAATATTTCTCACATTCTTACAGCTAGAATAACCAAATTTGCACGAAGATAGCTAGTCACGTCCCTGAAAAAACTGCATCACCACTCCTTCCGCCCCCATCCTGCCTGCTCCTTGAAATTGGAAACGCCTCTAGTTTTCACATTTTTTGGGCTAGAGCCACCAAATTTTGTGTCAAGATAGATATTGACGTTCCCCAAAAATATGCATCAAAATTTTGGATGCCACGCCCACTCCTTCCGCCCCCCTAGAGCCACCAAATTTGGTGTCAAGGTAGGTAGTGAAGCTTTCCAACAAACTGCATCAAAAATTTGGATGCCACGCCCACACCTTCCGACCCCACCCCCCGGCGTTGTTGAAACGGTTATGCGTGTATCTCCACATTTTTTGAACTAGGGTCACCAAATTTGGTCGGAAGGTATATGGTGACATCTACAAAAGATCTGCATCAAAAATTTGGATGCCACGCCCACGCAGGCCATCCTCCTTATAAAATCGGAATCGGCTATATCTTTAGCAGTTTTTGAGCTATAGCCACCAAACTTGTTAGGAAGATAGATAGAGTCATTTTGGTACTTGTATCAAAGTATTCCGCATTCGGTTGCGTCCGACTGCAACGTTTTCACTTGTTTGTTATCGATTTTATCGATTTCCCAGCCTCCTAGTAGGCGTGGCAACCCGATCTTGACACTTTATCGGTCGCGCTTATGGAAAAACATAATTGCGAAGTTTCATGTCAGACACCGTGACGGACATTGCACATTTTCGATTATCAGAGAGTGTTTTTAAATTGGTCCCAAAAACTTTTTGGAAATTGGTTTGAAAGCAAAACAGTTGTCAATGTTATGCAGTTTTTTGAAGAGTTAAACTCACTATAAATTGTGTGTGCATTTTTCAATTTCTTCAGACACCTTTTTTACCATTGAACGAGAGAGGCAGCAGGATGGCACACTATTTTTACCTGTTCCTTGTTTTGTTACCAACTGTACTTGCCTTGAATGTGGATGTGCAACAAGCTCTAGACGGTCGTAGTCAATTAAACTTTGACGAAATCCAAAAAGTTTGTAAACAAACTTATTTGTTTTTGAAATATGTCTAATATTTTATTTTACAGCCGTATGTGCTTTGACGCCAAAGTTTGGCAAATGCGAGGGACATGTAGTTCTTTGGTATTTTCATAAAAAAAAAGGAAAATGCGAACAATTTCTCTTTTCGGGCTGCCGCGGAAATCATAATCAGTTCTTTACCAAAAAGAATGCGATGAATTCTGCACCAAAAAGGCAAAGTTATTGAATTGGTTCCCTGAAGAAACTTTCGTTTACTAAGTCCCGCTAAATATTTTATATTTAAGTTTTATTGAATAAACGTAAATACATAAAAAGATTGTTTGTTAAGAAATCCAGTTATTTACTCATATGGCCATTAGTTTTGTGTTTGTTCTGTTCCGCAAGAGTATGTTGACTTCGGCGAGTTGAAAACGTTGCAGTCGGACGCAACCGATTGCGAAATACTTTGATACCAGAGCAACAACGGATGGTAAGGAGTCTTATTGCAAAAGGGGAATGCAGGGGCGGAAGGGGTGAGCCAGGTGGTTAACATCGCAAGCTATTATGTTACCAAATTTGATAAATTTAGCTCAAAAACTGTGGAAGACAACTGAACAACTCCAAATTTAAAAGGTGGGCGGCAGAGGTGGAGGTGTCATCCAAATTTTTGAATCAAATCTTTTTAAATGTCATCATTTATTTTCCTACCAAGTTTTATAGCTCTAGCTCAAAAACTGTTAAGGATGTAGCCGATTCTGATTTTATAAGGCGGGTGGCTTCGGTGGGCGTGGCCTCCAACGTTTTGATGCAGTTTTTTGAGGGACGTGACTAGCTATCTTCGTGCAAGTTTTGGCAATTCTAGCTGTAAGAATGTGAGAAATATATGGTTTTATCGGTTTTTAGTTATCGATTTTATCGATTTCCCAGCCTCCTAGTAGGCGTGGCAACCCGATCTTGACACTTTATCGGTCGCGCCTATAGAAAAACACAATTGCAAAGTTTCAAGTCAGACACCGTGACGGACATTGCACAAAACCAATATACTATGATACTTTTAGTATCAAAGTATAAAAACTTTTTCGATTATCAGAGAGTGTTTTTAAATTGGTCCCAAAAACTTTTTGGAAACTGGTTTGAAAGCAAAACAGTTGTCAATATTATGCAGTTTTTTGAAGAGTTAAACTCACTATAAATTGTGTGTGCATTTTTCAATTTCTTCAGACACCTTTTTTACCATTGAACGAGAGAGGCAGCAGGATGGCTCACTATTTTTACCTGTTCCTTGTTTTGTTACCAACTGTACTTGCCTTGAAAGTGGATGTGGAACCAAATCCACACGTTATAAGACAATTATACTTAGACGGAGTCCACAAAGGTTTTAATCGAACTTATTTGTTTTTGAAATATGTCTAATATTTCATTTTACAGCCGTATGTGCCTCGAAGCCAAAGTTTGGCCAATGCAAGAGACATCAAGTTCTTTGGTATTTTCATAAATTTAAAGGAAAATGCGAACAGTTTCTCTTTTCGGGCTGCCGCGGAAATTATAATCAGTTCTTTACCAAAAAAGAATGCGATGAATTCTGCACCAAGAAGGCAAAGTTATTGAATTGGTTCCCTGCTGAAACTTTCCTTTAAGTCCTGCTAAATATTTTATATTTATGTTTTATTGAATAAACGTAAATACATAAAAAGATTGTTTGTTTACAATTCCAGTTATTTACTCATATGGCCATTAGTTTTGTGTTTGTTCTGTTCCGTAAGAGTATGTTGTCTTCGGCGTGTTGCAAAAAGTAATTCACTTTTTGTTTTTGTGCTGCTGTTTTAAGTTTTCTCTAAGTTTGTTTACATGCTATTCATGAGTTTGTTTTTGTCTTTCTTTGTTTCGTTTTTGGGAAGTTTTGCAAAGTCAAAGTCGTGTCAGTCGGATCATATTTCTCAATTATGGGCTATCAATTTGGCATCCGCTATTGAGTGGATTAACTATGTGTTCGGTAATGGTCATAGATTGGGTGTGGCTAACGATTAATACTTTTTGTGAATTTACATAAAAAGTTGTTGCAAATATGTAAATTTTTAATGCTTTTTTTTCTCTTTTTTTCAGTGTGAGTCAGCAACATGCGCCTCAAGGACTATCCTGAAATCATTTTGGATGAGATACCAAAGTTGTATGAAAAACATCACAAGGTTTTCATAACACATCTCTATGGCATTGAGGAGAAAGTTGATCGGCTTCCCAAAAAGTTCTGCAAGATGTATACGATCCAACCAATTGCTAACCAGCTCTTACAATATCTGCGCTCACGTTCGGCTAGCATTTCGGAGCAGGACTTCCACATAGTTAGCAAGGAGCAACCATTTACGCTGCGTCTCAGCGATGGCAAGCGTTTGGAGCTTATGCTCTGTGCCGGTAACGAGCTTGAGAACTGTTTGATGCTACTTATCCGCAAACTGACTAGAGGAAGATTGCTTTACTATTATTCAGCTGTGCAGCAGGACGATTTGTGTCAGCTGATGGGCAATTGTACCTACCAGGAATGGATATCACAGGGCACTGAGATACTCTTCTTGAATCTTCAGGCTGTCAATAAGCCGTTTAAGCATATTGATTACGAAGATTTGGCTAAGACAATCACCGAACATGGCGAAACCTTAGAGAGCCCAACTGAGCTCAAAGTGCCTCTTCTTGGATATGAGTATCTCATTAGACGACTCTCCAAAACCTCAAGACTTTATGGTCATATGCAGCTGCAAGGCAACTATCTGGAGAGTTATCGTAGCCTTAGCCCAGATCTAAACCGCTTTGAGCAGCTGGGCTATAAGGTGACTGTCTATGTCTCCAACTCTAAAAAATCCTTCGAAAAAGAACTTTCACTAGAGGAGCTCCAGTGGTCACCGATTCCGACTCGCATTAATCTCATTCAGCTTTGCAGCCTGCTTCGACCGCTGCATATCAGTGGAATTGTGACCTTCAACGCCAACGGCGCTGTATCGCCAGCTCCGCAGTATCTGAAACGCTTTCGTTTCAACTACTCGCCCAAGAGTGCTATGGCTGCCATGGAGGCCCATGTGCCCGAAACGCAGTTACTTGAATTATCAAATGATATTTCTGTTCGATTGGATCTGGACTCACCTGAAAAAACTCAAGAAGGAACAACTAATCGCAAAGAACCATTAGTATTTTCAAAGCAAAGGAAACTTGCCTTCGTCGATTACGATGATGATGATGACCTTTGAAAACTTTTAATTATATTTATGGATTTTGTAAGCAAAATTGTCCCCAACTTAAATGATTTGTAAATCTCACTTACTAATAGAAACTCATTAAAATAATAAATAAAAATATACAGTTCTCTTACATCCTTAAACTTGTTAAATTTAAACTTTGATTTCGATTTGTTTAATCGTACCAACCACACCTCATTCTGTTAGTCTGAATATTTCATCTGAATACAAATATGAATAAATCAGTTAATGCAGAGTCCAACTGGTGCATTTAATATTAATATCAAATTCGGTCTGGAGTCCGCTTCATGTTTGCGTAAAAGAGGTTGTTAAAATTGTTATGAAATGCCTGTTGGCATGCAAGGACCCGAACCACACCCACATCCATATCTTTTTGGCATGTCCTATCCCAACCGGGTGGACAAATGACCACTTATCAACGTGTAATGAAATATGGCACATGTGTGTTCAGCATCTATGTATGTAGTTTGTATGAGAGGAATCCTTTTTGGCATCATTCGCAGTAGTAGTAGTTGGCGCCTTTGTCCAGTTGGAAGCCTTTTGTCGTGCTCTGGCATGTTATATGAATTATGTTGATGGCCAGCATGATGATACAGGATACTAGCAGTATGTACACACATATGTGTGGGGGTGTCTCTGTCTCATTTATTACATTTTGGCTTTTTGACAGATTGCTAAGCGTAGTAACCGTTTCCGCACTAATTTCCGTGTCCTGCAACTATTCCGACATCGTTGTCGTTGCCATTGCCATTGCCGTTGCCGTTGCCGTTGCCGTTATCGTTGTCCTCGTGCTCATCAACATTATTATCTTCATCATTATCATCACCGCTGTCGTCGTCATCGTCATCGTCTGGCGCATTAAAAGCCAAAAGCAAATTACTCATCACATCAACGGTCAGTTGCGCTTCTTTTTATGTATGCCATACACAGGGATTTTAATAAATCGTTTTGTCCAAGTTTTTGCTGCCATGCTCTCTACTATTTACTCCTTGCTCCCTGCTCTCGCTTTGCTTCCTTTGCGCTCGTTTTATTAGTTTGTCAATAAAGTGCCAAAAGACGTTGATTATGATCGCTATTGCTCTTGCCTTATGAGTTTTGCTTATGACCTGCAGGCTGAG
The DNA here is from genome assembly GCA_018152825.1 of Scaptomyza hsui. NCBI lineage: Eukaryota > Metazoa > Arthropoda > Insecta > Diptera > Drosophilidae > Scaptomyza > Scaptomyza hsui. The sequence continues at coordinate 11,770,945 of JAECXO010000307.1, read as the reverse complement.
ACCCTTTTAGGCTTGAGCAGACATATGAGTATGCTTTATCCTCTTTGCTATCAATCTTTGTAATCATTGAAAAGATGCACGATTCTTTACTTGAAACCTAGCTAATGTTAAAGTCACAATTACTCACCATTTTTTGCAACTCTAAAAAGTGCTGCTTTCAAGAAGCCAAAACACAAAAAGTGTTGCATACCTCATGGCTTGGTGGAAAAGAATGCGTCGATTTAAGACAAGTTTCTTACATTTACGTTTACTTGCAGCGGGGCTACACAGGGGAAGTTGTTGCCCTCTGTGTGCACTTTGTAATGAATTTTTAATGCATTTTTGCTGCCAGTGCATTTTGCAACATATCCAAGTCCCTCTCCCTTCTTGAAGGGTGCTTGTGGGTTTTATCCAGCGTGTAACGAAATTAATTTTTTGCTACTTTATGCTGAAAGCCAATTAGCTGGCATTACATACACTTTTATACCCCAAACACATGCGACCATGATTCTGTTTAATTTATAATTGAATTGCTTTTAAGTGGCTCTTAAGTTTTAGCAAAGCATCTTTTAATTGACACATTATTTTAATAATTTATTATTTTTCTATGCAAGGCAAAAATAAAAAAAAACAATAGCTACAATGTATATTTGATTTATTTTCTACAGCAAATAATAATCGATATAAGTTTTTTGTAATACTTTTCGGTTTTACTCTACTTGCTCAAAATATAATGTTAATGTTAAGAATCAAAGTAGCCATAGAAATCGAAAACAATCTCTTTGCAACAGAAGGTTAACAATAAATGTTTGGTAATATGCAACAAAGAAAGCTCCGATTGCTTTAAAAAGTATACCAAAGTAATATGGTTGATAATACAAAATACAAATTGAGTTGTTAGTGTTTTGTGGGCCAAAATAACAATAAAAATTTGTTAATTTTTTATTTTATTTACTTGGATATTTCGTCAAAAGTTCTATTGAAATTATTTGCTTCAATTCTACTACTTTATGGCTTCCAAAAACCGCAGGCTGTTAATTAACTTTAATTCGAGGGAAATTGCAGGGCGCAAATGTTGCCAGTTTCTATAATGTTAATAATTAGAATTGGCTGGCGGAAGGGTTGCTTATGCCATTGTTGTAATTGTTGTTGCTGTTTTTGTTGTGCTTGTGGTGAAGCTATCAAATCAGCATGTATGGGTAAATAATAAAATTGTGAATGTATGACAATGGCAGACCCAATCGATTCCCCCTCCTAATCTGCTTGCTGCTGGCAGGTGTTGAACCAAAAAGTAATTATCATAAACTAGGCGCACACAGGAGAAGGGGCGGACTATTGATTAGTTTAGCTTAAAGTTTAATTGAAAACTTGTAAGCATTCAATTTACGAACAGTTCGCATGACCCCAAGAATAACCGGACAATGAGCTCAAAATGCGACACGCGCTAACGCTCAAATGTCAAATTAGTCTCTGCAATGGGTAAGCGATAACCACTCAGCCGCGAAGGCATACGCTCAGATTTAGAAAACGCAATTCAAATTAAATATGCCAGTAATTTGGGCTCGCTTTGATTGACAGCCGCATGCTGTACGGTGTGATTGAAGGCGGAAGCGGATGTGTCACAGGTTGCCAGTATACATAGTTATAGCCGACAATACTGGGCCAGCACAGGCGTCCCGTCGTCGTTTGCATCGCCTGCTTAAGCCGTTAATAACATATCATTTCTGTGACATGCTCCCCCGTATCCGTGCTATGTATCCTGTTACCGGGTCGCGTGCTGCAGTGCGGCAATTATGAGCATTATGAGCATTTAATCCGCGACCACAAAAAAACTACAAATTGGTTTAGGTAGCATAATTCGATGGTTAAGTGGCCACCACCATTCAAAACTCAAACGCAAGGGTTGCAAATGGGCAATTAGAATTCTCAATGATAATCATTGCATGAAAAATGTATTACAAATAATAAAATTGGTGTACATTGATCGTAGCCGACAAGATGGGCAGTTCACATATTGCGCCTTTTCTGTGAAGCCCTAAAAGTATGCAACAAAAATTATTATATTTTCTTAAATTTAAAAGCCGACAGATAGATGGCGACACTCAAAATGAGTAAATTAACTGATAAATAATTTAAAACAATGAAACCAAAACAGATTAACAATAATTGACATTTTCCAAAGCCGCATTGTCTGTTACGACCGACGAAGACTTATTTTCAACACCTAGCAAAGGGACCACTGGTCGAGAAGTCTGCTCATATAAAATTCGATCATTTCCTATACCCATTTGCCTTAAAACCAATTCTGATTGAGAGGTCGAATTAACAAACAATTCATCCGATTGATCGTTCTGAAGCTCCATTTCCATGTTTTGTACCACAGCTTCTGCTAGATCCTCAGCGTCATTGTAATCTATGGTTATCATTGGACGAGATGTCTGCTGGACTGATTCATCACTGTATTCACTAGCAGAAGACAAACTTATTGATCTAAGCGTCATTTTCGATGTTTGACGCGGTTGTTTAGCTTTAGGCAGTACCTTGCTCCTCTTTACACTGGCAGTGCGACGAACACTGATCGATTTGCGTTTCTGTATAAAAATACAAGTATAAGTCAATGCATGCTACATTTGAAAGTTTACGTACCCTTATCTTTTTAACACTAGTAGACCTATGAAACCCGTATTCGGAGCTGGCACTGCGGGCCAAGATGCCAAGTTGAGTCATACTTCTCAACGACTTCAGGGTATTCCTAATGACCATTTCCAACATCCTCTTGCGGCGCATCTGAACAATGACCTGCTGTATTATGATATTAACAGGAATTGGCTTGGATTTCCCTTTCTGGAGAGAGAAAACTGCTTTCAAAACATTGTGGTTGTATATTTTAGGCACGGCACAAGTTTTACAATTCTCCATGTTTTCTAAAATGTATTTCAGTTCGTAAATTTTTTAAATATATTTTGATTGTTTTGGGAGTTTAGTTTCCCTTCGAATGATTCAAGCGCCGTATTCAAATGCTGCTTACAATTTTCTTGTGAGTTTTAGCTCATGGCTAACTGAGATTTCCAATTAAAGTTCAAAATAATATGGTTTAAAAATTTTTATTTGTTTTTTATATAATTTTTTGTGCATCGTTTTTATAATTCTTCTTACATATATTTATGCGTATTTATTTCAGTTACATATATACTTTTTGTCTTATGAACATATTCATGAGATCATAGTGATACAATATATATATATATATCTTTATATATTAAAATATTACAGCATAGTATAAAATGTACAAGTTATATGTAATGTTCGCATATTGAAAATAATTGGACTCTTAACTCTAATCCTAATTGAAGTAATGTAAGTTCGAATATGTGCTGATCGCAGCTTTCAATTTGAAAAGTTGGCAACGCATATTGAACACACATTTTCACTGTTTTGGCACCAACAATCTTTACAAAATGGCATTTGATTTCTTGCGCTATATACAATTTACGAATTACTTAATTTTAACGGAAGTCGTCGCATGGGTAAAAAAATAAACAAATTTTAGCTATGTGATTCGTTTGATTTTTGTTTCTTGCTTTTCTGCCTTGTTTCAGTTTATGGCAACCAAAAATCTTGTCGATTTCTGGGCGCGCGGCCACAAAACTTTACCGAGATCATTGTGAAAACTAATTAGAATGAACTAGCGCCTAGTTTCCTAGCTTTCCATGACCAGCAAAATATTAAGTTTCGTTGGACAGTGTCAAATTTGCGTCTAGTTCATTTTAGAAAAATTTACAAAAATTTCAATTGGGTTTTTTTTTTCATTTTTGTGTTGTGATTGGTTGTATGGAATATGTAGTTGTGTACAAATAATGGGGTATGGATGTATGTGTAAAAAAATACGTAAGAAAAAAATCATAAGCAACAAATCTTTTTTCTACTTTTGCTGCTTTCAGCTATTAAATTAACAAGTGTATTCCTTTTGCTCTCTGTCTGTTGTGAAATGAAAACCTCTTAAGCTACAAAAAAATATTGCGCTACTTACAGGCATTAAATATATAGATATAATATACATAAACTTAGATGCGATAAGTGTTTGCCAAGTGACAAAGAAAACTTTAAACAAAAACTTAAGGCTATAAATATGTAAACTAAAACGCTTGGCGATAAACATAACCCTAAACTTTTACATTATTATGCCTAATTACATATTTCTCATCGCGTGTAATGCCAGTAAAAAACTGTTGATGTAAACGATAAAAAAATCCATGAGATCAATGCGATTTTTGGGAATAGTTTTTTGTTATATTTTCTTTTTGTTTTGTTTTCTTATTGTTTGTTTTTAAATTCCTTACTATTTTTTCACTGTTCGATTAGCATTGAAACGTCAAGAAATTTGGCAAAAGTGTTCTTGAAATTTTGCCAATACAGTTTAACAATTTGATTTGCTGTGTGTTGACTTTTGACTTTGGCTAGCTGTGGAGATCAATTGAGTGGCGCCCTTGCTGAGTTCTATAAATTTTCAGTTAAGAGATCATTCAACGTTGGCTTTGAGAGTTAACCAAAGGTAAACTTGAAAACGTGTCGGAGCATTGGAAAATTTCAATAGACATTTTGCTCAAATTTCTTGTGCATTGTTTGTGCTTAAGACTAAATTGTGAGACCAATTTGAAGAATGAACAAAATTATTCTCATGAATACGCTGCTTAATGACTATTAAATTTAACTAAAAACATGTGTGCACAATTCTTATAAACCATAGACAAAATCATCACAAAAATGGCATATAAACTATATACAATAACATTTTTTTCTTTCAGTTTCTTTCTTTTTTTTATGTGGGATTTTTTCTCTCTGATTTTCATGTATAACAATTAAAGCTAAATATTTGTTTAATTTTCTTATATATTAAGTTTAAATTTTTACTACTTTAAAGCAATATTCAATTAAGTTGTTTAATTGGTACAAATGTTGTAATTGAAATTACAAAGCGAAGACATTGAAAATTTGTTGTTTGACAATCAAAAAAATACACAAATTAATGTAAGTATTTCAAATATTATGGAAGCAATCATTTTGTTTGTTGAACATTTTTAAATGTATGTTTTAGGTATCGTTTTTTTTTTTTTTTTTTGTTTTATAAAGAAATGCAAAGCTAAATGCAAAATAGCAAGAAATAACAAAACTCAAACTTAAAACTTGAATTGCTGGGCGACCGGCCTAAAAAGTATCTCAAAAAATGGCAGTTTTCTGTTTCACATTAATTTCTATTTTCAATATAATGTGCTTTTAAAAAGTTTTCAAAAATATGTTTTGTTTTTATTATATATTCTTTTGTTCAAAAAAGCTTTACCAAAAATATGTGCTAAATGTTTTTACTCATATACTTTTATTGCTAGCAAAAATATTTGTTTTCTTTCTTCTTTTTGTTTAGTCTTTAGCCAGTCTAGAGTTTGCAATTGAGCAGTTTGAATATTTGCATGTTTCGTTTTCTTAGAGCATAGTGTATCATTTAAGAGAAATATGAATATGAATACAAATACAAATACAAGTACATATACATTTATATTGTTCCTGTGTCCCGTAACCTCCTTAACTTTATACAAAATGCACATATAAGGTTCATTTCTATGCAGATCAGTTTGTTCTGTGCTCGTTTCATTCGATTTGATGACTGAACAGTGTCACAGTTTATGGGATTACTATACGTTGATTTCACTATGGATCCATTCATTAAGTATATGATTATTATTTATTGTTGCTTTCCACTCATCGCGCTGCAAAAAATCCACAGCCCATGGCAAGCACAAAAACGGTGACAACTGTTGGCCAAGTGAAGCTCTGCTGTTTCTGCAAAGAACAAATATAATTGTTAGTTAAAAACTTGAATATGTACTAAAAGTACTCTGTTTTGTGGCAATTCGACCCTTGGGTCGTATTAATATGGTACACCAGTAATAAAGTCACGTGCCCTCTGAAATTCTAACCGCAAATGCAACCCTCTCACCCACTGTACGCATTCGTAAATCACGCAATCCCATGAACCGGAACTCATGTCAGTGACCCAAATAGTCGATGGTCAATGGCAATTATGTTCTGACTATAGTTTTATTCAATTGACAGTCATAATATATATATAGCATTTATTTGAAGCACATTCACGGTTGAATGGTTTATTTTTGTGTGTGGTGCACGTGTAAATGATGTGGTTCCACCCTAAACAGAGTACATCTATAATGCAAATTAATATTGTATATTTTTTGGGGCACACTTAAATAGAATTTTGGCATTTGTGTAAATGCAATTGAAAGGCTCTTTGGCACATGTGTTTATATTATGACATAGATATACTTTTAGATGTTTGTGAAAACTATTGAGCTCTCTAGATTAAACACATTTCTCACGATCTCATTAAAGTGCGCTTCTGATAAGGCAAATCTCGCTAAAACGCAGCTTCCCAAGAGTGTGTTCAGTCCGGGCCTCCAAAGTTTCGAGATAAGGCAATTTGCGAGCAATGCAAATAAATTACACGCAACAACAAAACGAACTCAACGAGAATTATAAGTTTAAAAATAAAACTGAAATGGTATCAAGTGGGAGCTATGAGTGTGTGCCTCTGAAGTGTGTGTGTCATGCGATTGAGTATCTTGAAGGTTGCATTTCTTTTAATTGCGCAGGCAAAAAAAAAAACGCAAAAAAGAAAACGTAAATAATAAAAAAGTGCGCCAAGTTTTGTCACAATGCAAGCTACATTACTATAAAGTAAACTATTTATATATATATATAGTACAGCCCGTAGTATGACAGCTGACAAAGAATGACTCTTTGACTGACTAAACTAGTAGTAGTTGTTGTTGTTGTTGCAAGCTCCAGGAGGGGGAATGGGAACGACACTTGCCTCGATTAACATAAAGCAACCGATGCCGAAGCCACATAATGTGTATAAACACAAGGAGGGGGGATCAGTAGCAGAAGCAGAAGCAGAAGCAGCGCTGCGCAATTAATTTTTATCACACTTTTAGCATGTGCAAAGTTTTTTTTTTTTTGCTTCAACATTTGAAATATGCACGAGTCTTGTGGCTGCAACTTCGACTCCGAACTCCGCTCCGCCTCTTTTTGTGGCAATTTGTCATTGCCTGAAACTATATTTAGGTGCAATGTTTTGCTAGTTGGGCTTGTGAAAAATGCTAGCACGTGTCCATGGCTTGCAGGGGCTGCTACCAACAGATGCTCCAAGTTAATGAACCCGAAGTACTTGTATCTAATAGCATCAAAATGATTCGGCTTACCTTCTCCTTCGCCGACTGCTCCCGCTGCTGCTGACTCTGGCTGCTTTCGTTGTGGCTGTTGTTGGCAGCACATTGAGTTGAAGATGAGATGTTGCTGCTGGTCTTCTTCTTGCGCGGCGGTATGCGTCCACTGAACTCCTGGAGGCGTTCGCGTCCAGCCGTAAAATTGTCATAGCGATCGTCAAACTCATCCCAGCTGGTCTCATGATCACTCTGATACTCTCGCTCATCCTCGCCCGTCGAGGTCAACCGTTTGCTACAAATTAGATTGAGATTAGAGAGTACTCATTAGTATAATTGTAAATTGAATGCTGTTATCAGTAATCACAACTATAGAATGAAATAAAATGTTGTGATTAATAGGAAGTGTTTCTTTTTATTTGTTCATTGAATTTCTCTCTCAATACCTTGCATATGAAACATTTGTTATTTGAGTTGAGTTAGGTCAAAGTGCTTACCGTCTGGCCGCATCCGATTGGCTACGCTGGAGCCGCATCTTGGGTGTCGATGCCATGGATAGGCCATGATTGTGTCGGCTGAAGGAGGCTGACGAGGCAGCCGATGTGGAGGTGGAGGCGTTCGCAGTGTTCGGCGTGGGTGGCGGCGTGTAGGTGGCATAGAAGGGGCAGCCCGACAGCGGGTGTCCGTAGGAGGCCGGATGATGTTGCAGCAACTGCGATGCCTGTGGATAGCTGTGGCTGTAGTGCAACGGTGGCGCCGACTGCGGGCCGTGCGGCGGCTGTTGTGGCATTGGTTGTGGCGTTGAGGGCGCCGGATACGGCTGCCGGTAGAAGTTGAGCTCCTCGCCGGAGGCAAAGCTGACGCTTGTGCGCGGAGTGCGGGGCGGCAAGTGGGTGCAGGGGGCGAAGAACATGTCGCCGCCCGTATAGCTGGGCGATTGGGCAATCGAGCACGAGGGGCTGGGCGGTGGCGGGTACTGAAAGATTTGCGGGGCTGCAAAGGGACAAAAAAAAAGAGAGAGACAGAAGGAAAATAATGAGTAAACAATTAAGAACAATAATAATTCACGTTAATACTAAGTAAAGTTTGTAAACAAAGGTATTGCTTGGCGTCATTGGCCCTTGCCACAATGCGAGGAAGTGTCTAAGGTCGCCACTTATTCATTGTATTGTGCGGGTTTTGACTGGCTGCAACTGCAACTGCAACAAGTCACTTTAAGCTGTCTGACCATAAAAGCGATTTTAATTACGGCAAGTCCTCTTCAATATTTAAATCATAAAACTGATCATAAACTCGTTGTCTTTTGTTATTGTGTATCTTTCATTAGCACATAACATATTTAAAAGCTATATAATACTTAACTTTGCGTTGTTTGACTTTAATATTGTATTATACGATCTTTAATAAAATCTTTTATTTCAATGTTTAAATTGTTGTACATATATAAAATTGAAATGAGTAGGAGATTTTTATTAAGTGTTTACATGCCAGCAATGAATAAAACTAAATAGAAATGTTATGAAATTTCTGACATTTTTACAAGTTGTATAAGTTAGCTAAGCTATAAATTAATTCGAGAATAGTTAATTCTAAAGCTTGGAAGGGCAAGGGCAAGAGCATCAGCATAATATACATACGTATTTGTATCTTAAGTATTTGACGTACAATGCCATTTTATATGGTGTTTTTTTATGCTTTGTCTCTTTTTGCCATTTCATGCAAATTGAGAACAGAAAAGCGTTGATAGCTTCTAAGCTTCTAAACTGGCAAGCTGATCACTTGATATGCGCATAAATTTATTGTTCTAAGAGTTGTTGCTGTTGCTATTGCTGTTGTTGTTGTTGGTAGTTTGTCAGCTGGAAAGAACATTTTCATATGATTTCTTAATGTTTATTTACTTAAAAAGCAATTTAGCAGCGACAGATGATTGATTGTAATGCAAAATTTATACAAATCACCCAACCAGAGATACTGACCAAAACGATAATGTCTCAAGCAGCTAATTGCCCCTAGGGCTAACTTACTATTTACGAGTAGTACCGTGGTCAGAATTTGCAACCGTCAGTCAATTGCATTGTTTGCCACAGGGGCACAGTTAAAAAGTGCTTAAGATAGATTTTCATAGATATCTGTGAAGTTGGATACGGCCAGCGGCATGCTCAAATAATGTCATTCAACGTCAACCTGCAGGCGACTAATTTGCAATTGACCCAATAGCCTTGAACTCGAATACGAATATGTATATATATATATACACATATAGCGAATCGAGTGGAACACAGCTGTTGCACAGCTTGCAACAAGAAAATCTGCGCTTAATTGCTGGCAACAGAGCGCCACTCCTTTGTATCTTACAGATACTTTATGCCATTTGAAACTAGTTTGAGTTTTTAGCTGGCAGGCAGGCAGGCAGGCAAGCAGTCAGTTAGTCAGTTAGTCAGATAGTCAGCCAGCTGCCTGAAGCTTCACTGTGAAGCTCACGTGCGCTCAACGCGCGCACTTCGACGTCGCATTGTTAACCTTGAAAAATGCGCCAGTCCAACTCTGGCAGTTCGAAGCTCGAGTCCACGTCAGGCATCATTACGAGACTCGCAGTACTTGTATCTTGTAGTGTAAGCTGGCCAGCTTACATATATGTATGTGATATAACTAGCCTTAGGTATGTACATACATATATGTATGTATGTATGTGTAGAGAGAAGTCTGGCCCATGCTGGTTGGTCTGAGTTTATGATGAGGCGCATTGAAAATGTTACTACTACTACTAATTGCAAATTGTGTGGAAAATTATTTGCCAAGTGTTAAAATTGCATTTGCATATACATTAGTAAGTATGTGGGCACAACTATCTGTGTGTGTGTGTGGTTGTGTCGACTACAATATCACTTAACTGGGAACTGTGACTTTCTGCAACTAAATCAATTAAAATTACTCATAAAATTTGTGTGAAATGAATTAGAAATTTGTATGAAAACATAATTAACATTACTTTTAAATTTGACATGCAACACATAAGACTAACCAAAACAACGAAAAAAATAAATATTGATTGATATTTTAATGGTTTTTTTTTTAAGACTAACCCAGTTATTAACTGTTTAATAGATACCAGTACCTATAATTTTATAGCTTTTATTGAGCTTTTATTTTTTATTGAACAAAAATCAAAATCACGCCTTGGTTTCACTGTTAGAAAATCACTTTTTGTGGCTTGCTTTGTTTTTCTCACCTCTAGCGTTTAGGACGTTTATGGCACCTTTAACAATTTTATGATCGCATCTCGGTGCGGGTAATTGTATTTGCTGTTTAAGTTGCTATAAGTTCTTATTGTTGTTGTTGTTGGTTGTGGTGGTGTTGGTGGTTGACTGGTGACGAAACGTGACCAATTGTTTGCAATTTTTATTTTTTTGCTGCATTTGTTTATACGTTTTGTACAAGTATTTTTATGGCCAGGCAAATGGCCGACAATAATGGCAAATGTTTAATTGAATTTGCCATTTTATTTTTTTTTTGTTTACTAGGGATTTTTGCGGGTCTTTGCGGGGAGGGGGGTTGCAACATGCAACATGCATTTGTCGCATCTGTGGACCGCCTCAGAGCAATTATGTGTGTGTAATTTACTTTAATTTTTGTTTTCATACTTGCTGTTGCAATGTTGCAACAATTCTAAGGCCGCGTGGCAGACAACAGCAGCAGCAGCAGCAGCCACAATAACGGCAGCAGCTGACAAACATCAATCAGGCGAGCAAGTACAACAAAAGCCAAGTTAAGTCAAACTCTAAGTTAAACTGAGCAGAACGTTAAAAGCTCAAGAACAATTTACAGGCGGCTGGCTGCCTGGCGGAAAAACGTGAAAAATGTTACGCTTTGTTTGTTGCCACAAAAGAACAAAACGTTAGAGCACATTACAATGCATTTTCTATACCCTAACTGACACAAGTCGTTTTTTATTTAACCAAATTCAGTGTGTTTTATATCTGCAAGGGTATTTGAACGTCAATAACTCGATTTCAAGTTGTTCGTTCTTGTTAGTTGCAGTTTCGCAGTTGATTACATGTCAGCCCAGAGTCGAAACCGTCAAGACCCGCAGCATATGCTGCTGGTGCTGCTCACGGTGGCCTTGAACAACTTGCAAAAAATAGTAAAAACAGCAACAAGAATATTAACAACTAAATGCAAGTATGAATATCAGGCTGAAAACTACGACGCAGCGCAAGAAATCGAAATTAAAACGAGTTTCAATGGATCTGGCATCGCTGGCTTCCATCGCATCTAAGTTGGTCACTGGGACTGGCAGCCCAGATATCTGTTCGGTATACAACAAGGTATGCATAAGCAAGTTAATAACACTTTAAAACTGTTCTGTACGGAAAAAAAAACCACTGACATTTATTGATGATATCAAGACAGATATACAGAGGAAGGGAGGGAAAAAATTACAACTTCAAATTGACAGCACAAAGGAATTGAGTGAGGTAGTATCCAAAGAAGGGGCAACATGTTGCGTTACTTAATTCCCAAAAAAAAAGAAAGAGAAAACGCAGCAGGAATGTCAAAAATTGGCATTACAAAATGTTATCCGTTGCCTCTCATCTCGAGTCTCGAAGTTGACGCCCACACACGAAACAAGACGAATTGAAATGAAATAGCTTGAAAGTCGAAATCGGTATTTTAAGGCGATTTGCTGACTGTCACGATCATCAGAGAGATTCTTTTTTTTTCATGGCCAAAGTGTTAACGGTTTAATTTGTAATACCCAATGTGAGGTCAAGTGACTAATTGCTTCTTTTTTTGTTTAAAGCCAGGAAGTCATATTCTCATTCTTGATTGAACTCAAAAAAGAAATCGCAGTCGACAAATTTTTTAGCCAAGTTGTCAACAAGATTCTTGACCATTTTGGTATATTACATAAATGTACATATAAGCTAGTTATACATTTTTTTTTTTTGTTGTTGTTGCCATGAGACAAGACGAAACCAGACGAGACGAGACAAAAAACAATTCAAAGTTGAATGTCAATCAGCAGGTGTTGTTAGATCGATCGATCGAAACGTTTTGATTGCCATATCAAACTGTTAATTACCAATTTTGGTAGCGTTAATTAGCCATTTGCGGTAATGTGCTGTACCGTTATTTCGTGTTACTGAATTTGGCAACTGGTTAAAATGCGGAAATCAACACAAAATTTTCTGATGAAAGTGTTCTGAGTCATGAAGGCGAAAGTTTCCTTTTTTAACAACAGAAGCAAAAACATCATTGAGATGATTAATAAAGTATTAAGAACTTTTTCAAGTCAAAAAGAGCTGTAATTTGTTTTTCTTATAACTCTTCAAGACTATCCGACTAATTATATCTAATGAATTAAGAACGCTTGGCGGTGATCGAGGTCAGCTTAAGTTTCAGTTTCAGTTTCATATATTGTATGTTTATCCACATCGTGTGTCTAATGAGGCTGATGCGGCATCTTTTGTTTCCACTTCAACTTCAAGCTTCAGCGTGCGAATAGCAAAACATAAAACAAACTATTTGTTTTTTAACTGTGCAATTGTTTGCATTACTTTATTTTTTCGTATTTTTTATGTGCAAGGTCAGTCACACTAGTCGAATGTGGCAGGCAGTGTGCGTGCCTCGAAACGCGTGCCCCAAAGACTCGGGTCGAGCGGTACTTAATTTGTGCTCACTTTTGTATGCCACACGCAATACTAAATTCATTTTGTTTGATTTAATTGCAGCCACAGAGCGAATTAATTAAACGGCGATTTTGCTCAATGAATGCGAAAAAAAAAACCTATTTGATCAACTATTTTGACTATGGAATGCTCTTTGTTTTCCCAATGGAATGAGGTAGTTTTTCAGCTGAGGGACAACCAGAAACGCTCGTAAATTCCAAGCAAACACGCGTTTCTTTGATAAGCAGGAAATTGCAATCGTTTGACGCATCAAACAAATGTCTGAAAATGGCTAAAACGCTTATCACACAAACCAAGTAAGATACCCTGCTTATATATATATATATTGTATATAGCTAAAGTGCCTCGTTGTTATGCACAAACAAAACCAAGCATGCTCAATATTTTATAAACGACAGACGAATGCAATTTTTCAATTTCTCGACAAAGCCAACGACGTCACAGCTCAGAGAGGGCTATAAAATACTGCCAAGTCTAAGACGACGAGGATGGCCAAAAGCCATTGATTTTGTTAAAAAGCTGACGCAGAAAACTGCTGTTATTCTTATATACTAAAAGGATGGCAGCTTCAACGAACCGATATAAAATATATTGAGCATGTGTTTTTGGACAAGACATCAGTTTAAGACTGAACAAAATCTAGACAAATTTAAAAATATTTAAATTACAAATCATTTTGTATAGTTTAAGTTTGAGCACTGATTCACGTAATTTGAGAATCGACAAGTTGTTGGCTTAAGTAAGAAAAACAATCAGCTATCAACTTCTTCAATAAACAATCAAATGCGATTAGTAAATGTGCAAACAAAATGCTAACAATTAACGGCAGCGTCGCACATTGAAACTGAATGCGCTGTCAGGGGGCTAAGAGGAAGAGGGAGTGGAGCTAGTAATAGGCAACCCTTGGACACGCCACCGTTGAGTGGTCACCAGTCGTAATCTCAGTCTCCGTAGCTGGCGGATGACGCAGCGAAGACTGAAAGTCTGCCACAGCCGACAACTTTAGCTTGTTACTGATTATTATTATTGTTGTTGCTCTTCATTTGCAATTTCGTTTCGTTTATTAATATTATTTCATTTTTTTTTTTTTTTTGTATAATTGTTGTTGATGGTGGCATATAAAAAACGTGCAATTTGCCAGTTTGCGGCTACAGTTTGTTTTTTTTTTCAATTATTTTAATTGCGTTTCATCTGATCGAATGCTGCCCAACGTTTAATTCATACATATTACTATTGTTTAATTGTAAAACATTTGCATTTACGTTGTTAATTGCAGCATGTGTTGACAGCGGAAGGGAAGACAACTATTGCGTTTAAGTGATAATACGTATACGTAATATTAATTGTAGCTGATAAGACAAACTGTTAAGGACGGAAATGTTCCTTAGGGGTAAGTTCTCTCCTACATATCTCTATTTATCTGTCAGAGTCAGAGTCAGTGTCAGTGTAGACGCCTTGGTCGCTTGTTGCCAATTATAACAAGTAGCTGTAGTCTAGTACGGGGCGTATCCTGTTCTTAGTTTTCTTCCTTTTGTTGCATATCCTTTTCCACTTTGCCTTAAGCGCTCGCTAGCTCGCTCGCTCGCGCGATTCCCGGACGCATTTTCATTTCTTTTGTCTGCTGTCTAGGCTCAATTTCATAACAAAAACTTGAGCACGTTTCTCCACCCACCCACCTAGGGATAATAGTCAAGTCGAGTCCACTAGCCCACACCAGGTTGAAAGCTCTGTTCAGTTCAGTTCAGTGCAATGCTTCAATGCAAACAATTTAGCACGGCCTCAGACGTGTGAGACTTAATCAAAAGCCAACTAGACACACACACACACACTTAGATATCTATGTATGAGAATCAAAGCCAGACCAGACTGTCAGGCACTTGGTTGCATACAACTACTTAGTGTTAGGAGGCCTATTTGTAGCTGCAGCTCATCATGCCTAGTGTCAAGTTTATGCACCTAGAGCTAACATTTCTTTCAACTTTGCTTCTTTTACTTATTAAGCAAAGTGTCTGGCGGGCATTTAAACTTGAAATGAGTGAAAAGTTCATTGCGCTGAATGGTGTGAATAATATAAACAAACCAAAGCTGAAAGGATAGATCGATGAAAACTAGACTTTAAGGATAAATTTCATCCCAAATGTGCAACGCAGCTGTGCAGCCATAACACCAAAATGTGCCATAAAACACCAACTCAAAAGCAAGAAGAAGTTTCTTTTGCACCAGCTGCGTATGATAGATATTTCGGTCATCAAATTGTTTATGGCTGACTGACTGGGAGGAGAGAGAGGTGAAGTGGTAGACACCACATCCGTTGTGGAAATGCAATCCTCGCAATTGAATGAAGCAATTAATGAAGCAACTGCGGCAGCGACAAAAACATTTCAGATTTGCATAAAAACAAGCTGCAAATAAATTCACGGTCAATGTAAAACCGAATCACGAACAACGGCGAGAAAAACACAATGCATAAAGCTTAGCCGCACACAGACGCGGAGATGCAACTCACACATACATACATGTGCATGTATATGTAGATGAGAGACTGGCCTGGCAACAGGGCCCAAAGTAAATTTGCATTTGGTTCAGCCGCAAAGTGGAAGGCAAACGATGATGACGATGACGATGACGATGATGAAGTTACTGAAGTTACTGTGTAGGCTGTACAAAATGATGAGCGAATTGCAATGAGATAATAAGCAGCCTCTCTCTCTCTCTCTCTCTCTCTGCGCACAATCCAATGCTGTAGTCAGCTGTTGCCAGGTCAGAAAACAGAAAGAAAAAAAGGAGGAACGCCTAAAGGGTCGCCATGTTTGCCGCCATTTTTTCTATGAGCGCTTCTGCTGGTTTCCGCTGCAAACGCACAGCGAAGTTGCTGAGCAAAACAAAATGGTGGAAAATGTCAAGAGCGACTGCGACCGAGACGGCGACGTCGACTGAGAAAAACAACGCCTAGCAGCAAAACAGCTGTTGGCAACAGTCAACACACACAAAATGATGCGAATGGCCGGGCCAAAAGAGAGCTGCCAAAACGGCGTCGCTTTTAGCCAGATTGCTAAAAAGTGTTAGGTGGTGGGAACGGGGGGCTGGGGGGAGGGGGCCTGTCATTGCACCTTTTGTTTAGGGCCTTAGTTTAAGGGTGGGTTTTTTTGGAGCCGCTTAAGCAACTTAGGCCCAACAACAACAACAACAACAACAAAAGCGTCATCACGAACTTGACGCTTTTCAGAGGAGTATGTGTGTGTGAGTGTGTGTGTGTGTGTGGCGGATGTTTTCTATATGTACTTATGTATAGGCTTTAGGGTTGGTAGTTTGCGTTGATGACTAAGCGCGGTTGTTGCCTTGTTCAAGATGCTGCGGCAAGTTCTGATGTGTGGCAACAACAAAAAAACGAAAGAAAAAAAAAAGGGTTTGTCATAAAGCAAACAGTATAACGGTTTAGGGTTAGTCAAGTACATTGTTCACTAGTTCAGATGTGTTACTATTAGATAAATTATGGCACTTGAGTGCCAGCTTAGCCGCAGCAAGAGCATCAGATACGAAGTTTATTGAGTAGATTATTTCGAGTATCAGCCTCAAAGAGATAAGCGCGAATTCAATCGCATTGAAAAGTTGATGAAGTTGCGTCATTGCGCTTCAATTATTTGTGTGCAGCTAAAAAGAAAAATGCAAGTGTCCAGAAACAAGAAACTAGTTAGATTGCAACACACCAATACACTAACACAGACAAGCAACGAAACGGACCCCCAACCTGGTCAATTAGGCAACGCGTTTTAGACAGGCCAACAACAAGTTTCGATTGCAAATCTATTGAAAATTCAATTTTTATAACTACTAAATATGACTCAGCTTATCTAGGGAGCTCTTAACTCGGTCGTAAATAATAATATTCTAGACGGTGAAAGCAGAAAAAAAAAATTAAAATGATGACAGAAGGTTGGGTTTGTTATTTTATTATTACGCAAACCAAAAAAAAAACCACAAACAGACAAAGCTGACCGCTACTTAAACTACCGTTAAGTCAAACACTTTGTAAATAGCCGAAACTGGCCAAATCCCCCTCTTTACCCGCTTCTGGCCAGACTTGAAGCCTAAGGTCAAATGGCGTTTAATAATTTGGGTTACTGGTTCGCTGTTTGAAACGTGCAACACAATGCTGCCACGGCTGCTGCCACTGCGGCTGCTGTTGTTTTTTAGAGATACATATCTAATAGATACACAATTCAAATAAGACATTCGACTGCAATCGACGGACTTTTGGTTTCAGTTCAGTTTCGTTTTGGCGCGTGCCAATTAAACGTGCCAAGCTCTTTTGGCCAGCTACAGCACACGCCCACCTTTTTGGCCATTTGTTTTCGTTTCGCTTGTGCTAAAAATATATATATGTACATATGTATATCGTGGTATATCGCATGACAGAGCATTGAGCATAAATTGAAAATCAACTCGGTTCGGGCCTATTTCGTTAAATTGGTAATACAAATGACTTATCGCTACTTAAGCTTAGCAGTAATCAAAGGCGTGGCAAATATTTCTGACAAGCAAAAACCCAACTTAAGAAAATAGAAGAAGGAAGGTTCTAGACGGAAATTTATTCCAATCTTCGATATCTCTGAATATTTTTCATAGATTTCAATTGTTTTTCCTTTTTCAGTATTTTATTGTAATCGATTACATTTCATGGGTTCAGGGAACTCTCAACTTGTAAGGTTATTTTTTTTTTCTGAATTTCACTTGCGCTCTCAATTCTTCAACTTGAAGTAACTTGATGCCCCTTCTAGTTGTTGTTGTTGTTGTTGCTGTTGGATTACTTGTTTCTGGTTGCCTCCTGTTGACGATGTGCTGACCATACTCAAAAAAGCAATCGCAAAACAACAACAACAATAACAACAATAAGACTGTTGGGAATGAGTCAACAACCTTGAAAAGTGAAAAATACAAAAAAAAAAAAAAAAAAGGAAATGCAGTCAAGTGGTCAACAACTTGGTAACTTGGCTAATTAGAGCTACATACATATGTATGTATGTACATAAGAACTGACCCATTTAGGGGTAAGTAGAGAAAAAGTACTTACCCGTTGTATTACGCTGATGGTGCTGATACCATTCGCAGAAGGCGATTAGGACCTGGTCCGTTTGGAGGGGCGAAGGCGATTGCATCGGCGTCTGCGTGGCCGAGGTGGTTGTGTTTGGTGACTGGGAGGCGACACTGCTGGCGCCGTCCGATGCGCCCGACGAGGACGAACCGCCCGATGACGATGCGGCCGAGGATGATCCAGACGAGAGTGGGGAGGAGCCGCCCGAGTTGCCCGATGAGCTTGCGGCGGTGTCATCGGTGCCGCCCTCGGGCAGATAAAAGGGCACAGCCATTGTATAAACGAGTGTGCGTGCGCGTGTGCGTGTGTGTGAGAAAGTTTCTTTGTGTGTGTGTGTGTGTATTTTCGGGTGTTTTGGTTTTCGTTGTGATAATTTTCTGTCCTGCTCAGCTCAGGCACTTTTTGTATTGTCTTTCAGTCAGTGACACTTTTCAGGGCGTGCACTCAATTTATTTTGTATTTCTTGTGCAATATTTTGAACATTAAAAATTGCAGCATTTTTAGGTGTTAAAAGTCGATTTTTCTTCTCTCTATTTTTTTTTTTTCAATCAGCACCAACACTCAAAGTATTTCAAAATATTCTTAATTTGTTGTTTATAAAATTTTTTTAATTTTTTTTTTTACACTCTTTTTGATATTTTATTAGTTCTGATCAGTTAATTAGTTTATTCGATTTTTTCGCATTTCTCATAAAGCTTCGCGCAACTTATTTAAAAACACAAACAATTCGGAAAATGTAACTGCGATATTGCAGCCGTGTAGAAGGAACACACGAAGCACTTAAAACGTGTCGCAAACTCAAACTGCGATTTGATATTTAACTTGCTTTGCTTGGGTTGAGGAGAAAACACGTCTTACTCGCTTCGCGGCTGAACTGAACTAAACTGACTGCGCTGTGCGGCGCAATGCGAGGCACAGTATCTGCAAGATACGCGTTTAAAAACTGAAAAAAAATAACCAACAACAACAACAACGAAAAAACAGACTCAATTTAAGAGAGAGCATGAGAGGGAGAGCCAGTGCAGTCCGACTGACTGACTGACTGCCTAGGCTTATGCTTATGCACATGCATGTTGTCGCAGGTAGAAGTGGGGACGCAGCGGGGCACCAAGCGTCGACGTCGACGTCGAAGTCAACAGCAACGGCAACGCCAACGCTGCAGCTAGTACACAATGCAAAGAGCGAAGAAGTAAAAAACGAGAAAGAAAAAACAAAAACAAATCAGCGTGAGCGTTGCGCTCTTCAGCATGCGAGTGAGTGAGTGAGTGAGTAGGCGGCATGCTTGCATGTGTGTGTGTGTGTGCGTGAGTGCGAGGCAGCACAAAGATCTTGTTGAGCAGGTAAATCAGCAACAACAAAACAACGTCGCGGCAGAGCAGCGAACGTCGAAGCAAAACAAAAAGTGCGATTGCAGGCACAAAGTCTGCGTCGTTGTTGGCGTTCTGTCATGAAGCAGCAGCAAAGAAACAAGCAAAGAGCGCTCATAAGCTGTGCTCTCTTAGAAACAAATGCAAAGTGCAAAGTTGTTCGACAGTGGTATACCCTATTATTGCTTGTAGAGAGTAAAATCCACACTATAATATTTAAAAATTGAACGGCTATTGCTTACAAGCATTATTCTTTTGACAAACAAGACTTTGACTTAATCGCATACTTGAAAACTCAGAGATAACTGTACTCCAAGTAGTAAAGGGTAGAATAAGTCAGGTTAGTCTTAATTGTAAGAGCTGGGTTTGCGCGCCAAAATATGTAGCAGACTCAGTGTCTCAGCTTGGATGTGAAAAAAGTAGTAGAAATTCAAAAAAGGTAGTTAAAACTGTAAGAAAGAAATTACATCATATGTGTAAATGCAAATAAGTGTCAAATAAGTATTTTATTTAAAATATTTGCTTACTGCCATAAAAGTATATGATTTATCATAGCATTTTTGGACTTTTACTTTATTTAAACAAATTTCGGAACTATTCTGAACAACATTTTTAAAAACAGATAGATTTCACCATATCCTACTATTGCTGACTGCATTCAAACCTGTTTCTTTGAGGTTCCGTCGCCCCCTTATGGAAAAAAACAGGCTCTAAAAATTTTGCTAAATCATGCTCTCTTAATGCTCCACAATTATTTTGCGCGCGCAAAGCTATCAACTAGAAAAGAAAACCGAAAAATACATATTGAACTTGATAATTATATTTATTTAAAGTTCAAGCAATCTCTTATTTTATTTTTTTTGTTTTCTTTTTAATATAAATATTATTTTAAGCATTTAGAAACAACACCATAGTATAGATGAAAACCTCATGAGCTTCGATACTATACAGTTTACTATATCGGTTATAGTATTTAAAGTATTTTAAATACTTGTCCTTATGAGAAATGTTCTTTGTTCTCTATTTTACGTTTTCTAATTGTTCAATATAATAAGAAAAAATAAAAGTTTTAATCTAATACGATATACATATGTATGTATACATAAATACCATGCATACCGTACATCGAAAATTATATCACCTTGAAAGTTTTCGCAAGTTTATTTATTGAGCTCTGCAAGTTGGAGAGAGGGTCGCAAAAGAAACGCTGATAAAGCCATAACCACCGATAAAGATAAGAGCCTAAGCACACACACATACATATGCATACATATGTACAAACATATACGTAAAGGGCATGGCATGATGCAAGGATTGTTCAATATGATGAAATTCATGAAAACATGAACATGAATGCGCATGCAGCATGCGAAGAGGTTCAAAGAGGACGCGCAGAGGAGAGAGCAGCACTGAAAAAGGGGCTCGATTCTCATGATTTATACGCTGCCCCTTTTTTGCTTAAGTTAGATTTTTTCCTCTTTTTTTTGCTTGTTGGTTTTATAACAAAGCTTTTTCATTAGGGATTCCAATTACTTGACTACGATTCTTTGTTGGCGGGGGCAGGGAATGCAGAACTGGAGTAACACACATGCATCCACACATACATACATACATACATAGTGTGTGTGTGTGTGTTTTGCACATGTTTGTGTGGTCTGCTGTTCCAACTGCCTGTTGATTTCATTTGTTTTTGATACGAAACTGATTAAGTGTAATGTGAGAGGAAAGCTGTCGCAACTTGCTTTCAAAGACTCCCTGAATTATTATTATTCTTACGTATTTGTGTTTATTACTGCATTATGCGAATGTGTTTTTTGGAGGTGTGTCAATTGCATTTTTATTAATCAGTATCCATGTGTTTGTATTTAAAGTATCTAACGTTTTTAGTACAATTAAAGTTTAGTTAATTGGCATGTCATGATGTTTATAATTAATCCTCAGAAAAACAAGCATATTCTTTTAAGTAGAATGAACACTTTGCAAAAGCTTTATTTCAATAAGATCAATCTTTCAAACTTATGTTTTTCTTCATGTGTGTGTAAGTGCGAATACAGAAATGCATGCACTTTTTGCTTTTCATGATAAATTTGAATATTGAACTTGTTGCGTGTTTTCTGACCAATTTTGGTAACTTTTCTACAGATGATCAATTGTCAATAAAAGTTTGTAAAAACACAAACAAATCTAAAAAGTTTTAGTTGTTATTTTAATATTTTGTAAGAAGCCTTATAAACTTTGTGCCTACAGAGCCCTTTACCCTTTTTCCTTTTTCTAAAAATCAGAAAAATTATTAGTTTTATATAAAAATTAGGTTAATATAACTGAAAGCATCTGAATACATCACTAGATTGCATTTGGCATCTCAAAAATATTCGATTATCATCTTGTCTAATTTCTAATTAGTCGAAAACCAGGAGAATGAAGCATACAAAACCAAAACAAATGTGAGAAACAAATTGAAATCACTTAAAAAGCATGCATGAACAAATTAAAGCAAATAATAATACAAATATAAGCGATGTATACAAATTAAAAGACTTTCCCGTTGACATTTCTGGGTCAGTGACCCAAACAGCTCAACGAAGCAGCTGCAGTAAACAGAGTAACGGGAAGCAGAGACGGGGAGTTGTATGCTGGGCAGTGTCCAATGCCCAACCCAAATTTATGACAGTTGCTCTTGTTGTTGTTATTTG
Organism: Scaptomyza hsui; assembly: GCA_018152825.1. Lineage (NCBI taxonomy): Eukaryota > Metazoa > Arthropoda > Insecta > Diptera > Drosophilidae > Scaptomyza > Scaptomyza hsui. Next base: position 11,748,889 of record JAECXO010000307.1, on the reverse strand, counting down.
TATACCCTCTACGCAAAGTTGTGCAAATTTATGTCAATGATATAAGCAACCTAAAAGTCAAGTCAGCATTGTGATTTAAAGTCGTATTCGACTGTTAAGGCTGAATACAGGATAGCTGCAATTCGGTCATTCTTGACTTTGACTTTTTATTGAATATGATTATGTGGCACGCTGCAAAAGCGAGCGTAAATTATTTATTACACAATTTCGCAACAGTGGCTGCCAGCAACAACAATGAAAACAAATAAATTTTTGCATTTGACGGCGGCAGCCACGCAAAATGTGACGAAAACGCCGCCGCCCGCTTCAATAAAAATAAATAATAATTCATATTTACTATAAGTAGCAGCAGCAGCAGCAGCAGCAGCAGCAACAACAACAACTTCCAATTAGGCGTTGCCGCTACAGTGGCTAAACAACTGTAAATTGTCTGCGCGCAGCCGCAATGCAATCGGAGAACAGGCGCAAAAGAAGTGTAGAATGAGAAGGGGTGACGGATGGAGTGTGTGTATGGAGACTGTATGACGAAGATGCGAGCTTGGCAGAGCGAGCCTGTTCTACACAAATTACCGTTAAATTAAGCGCTCGCCGTCAGTCATTTAACCAGCTTGTGTGAGGGTGGGGCTAGTCGTAGCGGAGGCGGGGGCAATGGTGGTGTTAGTGATGGTTATTGTGCTTCAGCTTTAGTGGGATGAAGGAGAAAAAAGGTTGAAGCTACGTACATAAATGTAAGATGAAAGTTTGAGAAAAGTGTTTGTTAATGTATGCGTTTCTCATATTAAGGTGGGTATTCAGCACAGTAAAAAAAAATATTTTCCATTCAAAATCAACGCAACAGGAATGGTTTTTTTTTTGTGCGTGTTTTCTGGGTATCCAGCAACGTAGCAAAAAATACTAAGCTGCTTATCGATAGTATCGACTTAATACAGTATGTACACACTGGCGATAAGCTCAGGAAAATACATACAATGTATTTTTTTGTGCCCTACCAACAACAGTTGTGCTACCGGCGTCGTCGTGTTCTTCACTTTTCTCTCTTTTATATGCAATATTATATGCTGATAGGAAAGAAACAAACTAGTCGCACTTCATAATTGTGTTTTTTTTTTTACATATGTATTTTAAAGTTAAATTTTCTATAACTCAGTGTGACCTTGTTCCTTTAAGCTTTTACCACAGATAAGTGGACAATGGTTACACTATACACTCTTATGTCGCACACTTTCAAAACATACCACAAATTCCTACTGTGCTGGATACGCACGATTGCACTTAATGTAAATTATCCTCAAAATATACCTTTTACAATTTAAAGTTGCCACAATTTGCCACAAATTTGGTTTTTAGATCAAAATAAGTAACTTGAAGTCATATCTTTAGAATAAAAGTTGATTGACCTATTAAATATTTAAGATTACGTTAAGCTCCCTCAATTGCATAAGCTTGAGCAATAAAAATACGAGTTATTACTGTTATGTCAGGAAAGTTACACTTTCTACGGCCTCTCAGCAAACACCCTACACCTTCCCCGCCCCCAAGGGACTAACACAAACTAGATGACCTGCTCTTGATAAGACCATCTGCCCCCAACTATCTCAATTGCAAGTTGCAACCAGCAACAGAACTCAAATGAAGCAAACGGCAAAAGTTGCATGCATTCGAACTCGCTCGCTGCTCAGTTTGCCTAGGGCAAGGGGCCAAGGGCTAAGGGCCTGGCCAAGGGGGGCAGCGAGGCAAGCAGCCCGACATGGAAAGGCAGCACGCGACCACAGCGTCACATGTGCCGCAATCTTGTGCAGCATAGCCTCCCATTGCTGCTCCCTTACCTCCCCCCCAATCTCTCTCTTTCTTTTTGTTGCTCTCGGAGGCAGAACTCTGGTAATGGCAAAGCAGCTGCGAATATGCCAAGAACATTGACTTTGTGGAAAGCGTAAAAGAAGTCAGAAACATAGAAAAAAACACGTTGAGAGTTGTGTTTGAAAAACCGAACATTACATACCCTAACAGATCAAAAACACATAAGCTTAAAGACACGAACTACTCTTTTCCAGGAGCTTACATATTTTCCTCTCCTCTTCACTCGGCTGTTGATCCTAATTAGGATCCTTACCTTTCTTAATGCGATTGCACATTAGCCCCTGCAAGGGTATAAGAAAAACACTAGAAAAATGGGAGATATATAAGACGATGATGATAAAATGAGATGGAATGAAAGCCAGGCAACTTGGGTGTTTATGCAACTCGATGCTCTGTACACTTACAGCAGTATGGGAGAGAGGAAGGAGAGGGGGAGGTGCAACCGCAGGCTGCATACAGCTGTTTACTGAACCGTTGACAATTGCCAATAGAGGATTGCTGAGTTTTCCAGGTCTTGCCACACCTTTGACTTTGAATTTGAGCCCATAACTAATGACATAAATACATATATGTATGTATATTCAATAAGCGAAAAGCGAAAAAGCTTGTGTCAACCCTCGTGTTAGTACTGCCCTGCCGCAACAACAAAAGCAAGCCAAACCAAACCAAACCAAACAGAACAGAACTGAACAGAATCCGCATCCACATCCACATCAACTGGGTCACTGACCTATCAAGTGCAAGACCTATTGAGCAGCACGCGATGCTGCCAGGCTGTAAATGGGAGAGCAGGGAGAAACAGAGAGAGAGAGAGAGAGAGAGAGAGAGAGAGAGAGAGAGCAGAGAACACTGATGAAAGAGAGGGTTGCCCGCCCGGCTGGCAAATGTGGCAGCAAATGTTGCCAAGGGGCAGCGCCACAGAAGAAGAACTCGGAGAAAAACATCAAATTGAAGGGAAAAATAACAAAACGCAAGAAAAAAAAAACCTCCTCTCATGAAACATAAAAACGAAAGCGCAGGCGAACAAAAAATTAAAATAAACGAAAAGGGGTCGGAGTGCGGGGGTGAAGAGGGTGGGCGCCAAATGCTGCTGCTTGCCAAGAGTTTTAGAATAGCGAAAAGTGTTGCCAGGCACACCAAACGGCCGAAGGCTGGAGGACTGCCAGCCATGTGGAGGCGGATGGGCGCACACTTTAGGTGTCAAAGCGTGCGCGAATGGGTGAAGGGGCCAAATTTAAATGGGTGTATGTATGTGAGAGTGTGTGTGTGTGTGTTTGTTAAGAATAAATGTGGCAATTTTATTTACATTTGGAGCAGCGCCTTTTGACTTTCGCAGGTTCGCAGGTTGTCCAATGCTGTAGGGTCAGGTCATACCATAAAAAGTAGGCCCCTGAATTGGGGTAATTCATTATTTTCACTGACTTTGCAACAACTTTGTGAGGGGGTCGTAAGAAACTTTGTTGAGCTTTTTGCAGCTACTTTGACGAAGTACCGCAAAAGGGGGAGAACTACAAAGGAACAGAGAAGTTATCCAAAGAATGAGCACTTAAGGTAAATACAATCTTGGGGGAAAAACTAACAGTCTAAACCAACATGATATTTTTGAAAATATAATTCTCATAATACTATTTTCTGCATTCAAAGATCAATGACTCTACCTAAACGTAATCTCTTTAGAGACATGAAATCCACATGTGCTCAAGACACCGTAGTCTCCTCACCCTCAATCTCTCCCTCTCCTTCTACTCGACGTTTGATGTGTAGCAAATCAGACGGAACATTGAAACAGTAGCCGGACAAGCAGCCAAGTTAAAAGTAACAAAATGTCATGATTTACAATAAGAAATCATATATCTCCACACAGTTGGTTTTTGCTTCGTTTTTTTTTTTTTTTCTTTTTATCTGGCTAAGAAAACGAATACAAACACAAAACCTGAGCTGAAAATGAGCGCCTAAAGGGTTTCAAACTGAACTCCCCTTCCTCCGTTCCGCAAACTACACGCAACGCACACAAATACTCAAATACAAACACAAACAAAAACAGATTCAACAGATGGATGGAAAGACAGAGAGACAGAGAGGGAGAGGGAGACAGACAATCGAATGAAAAAAAAACTATGTTACAAAGACAGAGAAAAGAAAACATTAAAATGGAAAAAACAACAAAACTGACAACTAAAGAAACTGACTGCCAACGAAACTGGGCAACTGCCAAGAACAGGGACAGTGAGAGGGACGGGGACGGGGAAGGGAGAGGGACGTGCGTTTATTTTGTGTAAGACAGGTAGCGAGTCGCCGCTCGACTCAGCCATTGTCTGCCTCTGTCCAAAGTCCCTACCGTCCACAGTCCGCAGTCCTCAGTTCGGAGCTGGCAGTGAAAAGTGCGCAGTTAAAAAATCGGTCGCCAGCAAGAAACCCACAGACAGAAAAAGATCAACATAATCGATGATGTGGTTGTAGTAGTTGTACTCTCAGCTCTTCACTCTCCTCTGGAGCTGAACTCAGTCAGCTCGCCCTGCCGTAAATGTGTTAAAAAACGCGCAGCGAGATTAAATGAGCATAAAATACAGCGCAGCAAACGTCGAACGAACCGAACCGCGTGTAGCAAAAAAGAGTCAAACCTAAAATACAAAAAAAAAGCAAACTAAAAGGAACAAAAAAGTATCTTTAAGATGCCAGACACGAAACACGTCGTCGGCTGGCGTTCATCAGCAGCGACCCTGCTGACTGCCTGACAGACTGCCCACATTTAAGCACAGACCCATCGAGTCCCGGTCCCAGACCCGGTCCCATATCCAGTCCCACTTGAATAGTCCGGCCTGCCCTCGAGCCTTTCGCCAATAAAATATGCATGCTGAGCTCCGCTTGAGACCTACGGCAATCGCTGCTGATGGGCCTGAGTTGTGTGTGTAGGGCTGTAGGGTTTTTAGGGAGCGAGGAGAACTTCATAAAGTGAAAATGTGTAGCATATATTTTGATGATACTCAAGCAAGCATGGAAGCGGTGCAGATCGGCTTCAAACTTTCAACCAATACCCTGCAATCGATTTAGCAAGAGACAAACTAAATAGGAAACATGAAGGGCAGGAAAAAAAACTTATAGCTTATAGCAAAAAAAAAAAACCTTTCCACCAACTCCACTTGAATCTAGCGACCTCTACGTTTTTGGGGCAGCGCAACAGTATCTTTTGTTCCAGAGAAGCAGACAAAAGCTCATCAAAAATTATGCCCCGCAGGCAAATGATGGCATGAAAAATACAACACCAAGCAACCAAGCAACAAACCCAACCAAACAACAGCAGAAATTATACGCAATCGAAGCCAGCGAGCAGCTTCTGTGCAGCAGCCCAAAAAGAGGAACAACAAAAAAACCAAAATCCCAAAAGCTACATTGAGAGAAGGCGGACAGGCGAGCACATCCTACAGATACAGATACACATGCGCGTACAGTCCCTCCGTTCCCTCCATCTGGTCAAGCTGGCTAACAAATTATGCCTGGACGGCCATAAAACATTTGTGTTTAGCCCAAGAGCCAAAGAGTGAGTTGCCCAGGCCCCAGCCCCAGCCTCAGTAACAAAGCGAGGACTGCGTATCACGATCGCTTTCGCTTGGACTGAACGCGGGGGGCGTGGCAGAGGCGAGACTCGGGCACACGCATGGAACATGGAGCAGGGAACAGGACCAGGGACCTGGGACCTGGGTGCAGGCTAGTTCTCGATCTTGACTGCTGCATCAACGCCTCAAACTGCGGGCCTCGAAAAGTTTTAATCATGCGTTCGTGTTCGCCAACTTTAAGATTCATTCTCTCTCTCTTTCTTGAGTTGTTGTTGTTGCTGTGCTTTTTGTAATGATTGCATTTATCATTTATTCTGCGCGTCAACCAAATTATATGCCTGAGCTTGCAACCAGGGAGGAACTGAGTAAGGGTTGCAGGGTGAGCCTCAAGCAAAACCCATATTTAAGTGCTTTGATCGATTTGGGGCAAGTATGACTTGCATTTATGTGTTGCTTCGCTAATTTCCAATGAGTATAAAAAACATTAAATTTTATTAGCTATACACTTGCAGGTGTTACTTGGATTTTACTTTCCATTTAGTTCAGGACCTTGCTTCGTAGGTCATCTTAATAGGTTTTCAAGATGTTAAATTCAACTATAATAAAAGTATATAGTTTTCGCTTATCCCTGAGCGTGGTTTGATATTTTGACCCAGAGATACTACAGTGAGTTAGCCAAGCGCAGCATTTGCTCCAGAGTCGGTCAGTTTTCTTTTTTCTTTGTTAGAGCGGCTGACTGTGCTTTCATCCCAGTCCAGCTAGGCTCTGGGGTCAATATTTATTAGAGCATACAACTTGGTGCGGCTTCAAGTTTCGCTTTCGTTGGCTTAACTTCACCAGAAACTTACTAGAGAGAGAGGCAATCAAGAGCTGAAGAGCGCGCACTGATAAGATACTGTACTCCAGTGTGCAACATCAACAACATCAGTTGTTGCATGTGGACCAAACTCACACCTCGACCAGTTTGTCAGCAATTACAGTAATTCCAATTAATACGGAGCAGTTGTCGACTGTTTCTGCCCCCTTTGGCCGTGGAGGCTCGCTTGGCAAGCACTTATATTTTCTAATTTGTGGCGCGTGTTGCATGCCACAAATCTCAACCTCAACGAGACTTTGCCTCTTGTGTTGTATGTTTCTTTCCCTACCTACACACTTTTACACACACACACACACACACACACACACATACAAATTAGCATGAAAGCGTAAAAAAAAAAAAAAAAACAGAATCTGTGTGCGAGATGCGAGAGTTGCAACAACAACAACATCATGCCACTGACACGGCAGAAAACGCAAAATTATTATATCTAGATGCTTTGCCAGCTGAAATGATAAATCTAAGCAACTGCGGCAACCCGCTTGCTGCCCCTTGAGGCAACCAGTAGCAGTAGCAGGTTGGGTGTAGGCTGCCATCAACTTGAGATTCGGGGCTACAATTATAAATTGCAAAGAGTGGAGGACTCCAGTTGGAGCTGAAGCTGTAGGAGCTTGCAACACGGCTGGTAATTGCCCTCGGGGGGAAATCAACGAGAGTTGCAACAGCAGAAAGTAACTGCCACAGCAACGGATGCTGCAGCTACATACATACAATTCTAATACCTGCAGGCGCTCTTTTTGTGTATCTGTATCTGTATCTGGCGAGCTAAGAGGAAGCGTGGCGCAGATACATTTCGATTATCAAAGCAACAACAAGAAGAAATTTAGTTCTTACTCTTACCATTTTATTTTTTTGCTCATTTGTTTCCTTTTTGACTGAGTGATAAATGCAGTTGCAGTCGGCCATGGTGCATGTATCTGTATCTGCTTATGTATTTGTATTTGTATCTTCAGCCAGGCATCTGTTGCTGGAGAAAACCCTATAATTAGTGCTTTAAAATTGTTTTTCCGGGTTTTATTTCTTATTAATTGATGTTGTACTCGTTTGAGGATGCAAAAGCTGCCTATAAGGAAAACTAAAAATCTATCCAAAACTAATCTAAAATGTACCTATACTTACAATATAGAACAAATATTAAACAATTTATACGTTTTCCAAATCGCTAGTGATTCCTGTCGCACCTCTGATAAAGTTTACATATTAACAAGTATTATTTAAATGTGTAATAGAAAATAAGTAAAGTCTCAATCACTTTAACAATTCAACAAATAATTTGCATAGCTCGCTGATCAGTAAGTACAATTAATTGCAGAATATATAGTCAGTATATCTAATACACAGTGAAGAGAGCAAACGCGACATGCATTTTGTTTTGTTTAAGTATAAACGGCAATCGCATTGTGCGAGTTGCAGTTGTCAGATGCTAGATTATATCTGTGAGATACATTTGCGCGATAAGGCAACCGTGCGAGCGGAACGCGCCACTCGCTGCTGTTGTTGCTGCCACATTGTTGATTAAAAATAAATTGTCAACTTTGACAGCAAAGCGGCAGTTTTATTTATAAACTAAATGGGTGTGCAATGGAATTTTGCCACAGGGGGAATCTTCATTTCTGCACTCTGGAAGCACTCACTCTCTTCTTTGGCTTGTGCAACTGGAAATTGGCATTTTTATTTTTGGCCCATCTGCGTTGGCAGACAGCAGGGAGACTTTGGATTTGGCTTTGGCTTTGGCACGCGTTCTTCTACAGTTCTAGCTTGCTTGCTGCTTGTTTGTTTATTCTTGGCTGCTGACATCAGGCCAGGCAGCTAACGGAATGTCTAATACATTCGGAGAGGGGCAGACCGCCCAAACGCCGCACCTGCAATGCCTTTCATTAAAATGCAGCCATTAACACTGAAACTTTTTTTTCTTTTCCTCTATTTGCCGGCCCTTTTTCTATGGCAACGGTTGTTGCGCTTCCGCTGCGGCACGCGTTAGCTTTGAGCTTCAAGGCAGCCTAGAGCTAGAAGCCTAGGTTGACAATTGCATATATTGCGTTTTCTTTATGCACGGCTCATTAGAATCAAACGCCGGGAATAAGAAACGGCCTAATGAAACCAGCTGCAGACCAACAACAACAAACTTATTTTCTGTATGCTCGATGGTGTTCATTTATCAACGCCTGATTTGGTTTGCCATAAGCCCAGCGATGAGGCAGCACTTTTGATATTGTTAATAAAAAAGATGCAACGAAATTTGTCAACCAGCTACCTTAAAAAATGACACAACACAAAATTGTTTGTGAAATGCTTTTTAGGCTCGCTGAGAACTTTCCGCCGTTGACTTGACAGTTAATGAATATTATCTGCCACAGAAATGTAGGCTGCCACATAAGGTGAGAGACTGAAGGCGCTTAATCCTTGCGATGATTTGACGCTTTCAACGTTGAATTTATAAAACTCGATTCGAAAGGCAGTCAAAATGAGTACAGTACTAAAACGGTAGATTGATGCCACCAACTTTTATATAACGGCATAGGAATCATCCAAGGAGCCATTAATTAAGAGGTTGAGAAGTCTTTTTACCATACCATTTCTCTTTCCCATGACTTTCTTAGTAATAGCACCTCAAATCTAATAAGCTGCCATAATTATGTAGAATCGTTTAAGGGTACCATCGATTTATTGATATTTACAGAACTTAGGATTTGTTCCCAGGCATTGACAAAGAAATTTATGTAGAATACATTCGTTAAGCACTTGGTGTAATATCAATTTTCACAGCACCTACATGGAAAAGATCAATAAACCCATCGATTGAAAACTCATCAAATGAAAATTATGCACGTCTATTTGTGTGTATATGCCGTACACCTCTCAGCGACCGTTATTTGACTTTCCCAACGTAAGTATAATAATCATAACTCGAATTGGAAATTATGTAGTACTTGTCCAGCACCAAGACCCGAGACCCGAGACCCGACACCCAATAAGGGCAATCAAACAAAACAGAGCCGTGTGGCGTACGCAGCATAATAAACTAAATGGTAAACAAATATTGGTAAACAGAACGTAAAGAAAGTGCTTTGGCTTTTTGATTCTTTCTTTGTAAGGTGACAGAGCGGCCACACAGCAAACAAATTGTTCGATGGGCGATGGGCGATGGGCTATGGAAGGAATTGACAATCAAAAGTTTAACCAACTGACATGCAAGTGCAACGCGAATTGGGTCGGACTACCTGTCCCCAAGTTTTTTATGTTCGTATCATATTTCAATAATTCTTCAACTTTAATTTGTTTAATGCAAGCGCGTGGGCGTCAAAGATTTTGAGTGGTGCCTTAGGGGTTCAGGGGGCCAAGATAACTGACATTAACGATAGATAGCCAGATAGTCATCGGGTTGCTTAATTGTCATGACAAGTTGACAGTTCGCATGAAAGCCCATCCATTGTTCCCCAGTTCCCCAGTTCTCCTGCCATTTGATCAACTGTCTGTATTAAGTTTCGAGGTACAAATTTTATTTCTTTGTTACCCGTTCTTCTCTCCAACTTCAACTTCTGTTTCATACAAACAATATTTATTCGGTGCTTATGCATTTATCTCACTTGACCCAATTTCTGTGTGTCGCATGGCTTATTAAACGCGTGCAACACACAAACAAGAGCCGTTCCAGCGGCCTGGGTGGCGAATGTAAAAAAAAAAAAAAACAAAACAAAATAACATGCCATCGCATCGATGATTCATATGGTTACATTTCGCCATTGGCTGCTCCGTTTGTGGTATGCGAAAGTGTGCAACTTACTGTCCGTTGGACCTATGCGTCAGACCTTAGCCATTTCAAGAACGCGTCTCTGGCTTGTTCAGAGCGACTTTGGCAAGATTCCCTAAACACCAATGACATATGATTGATTTAGCAATTGATAACGCTTCAGAGATGTCACTAGAAAAGGCAATGAATTAAATTGCATTTTCTATGCTCTTTTTTATGTAATTAAAATTTTTGTAATTGGTGCCAACACTTCATGGAATATGTACATATATCGAAACTTTTAAATGGCCCACCCTTTATTTAATTTTCCTCTTTTCCCGTACACTTAAAAATGTATTGAGTCCATTTCTTATTAGATTGTGTTGCATTAAAGGTAGCGAATCAAACAAATAAAAATAGAACATCCTTGAAGTAAAAAGAATTGGAATCAGAACTCAATAAACATTAGCGAATACTTTGTGTATACTAAATTTAAATCATAACAGAAACTTGTAGATTACAAAGGAAAGTCAAGAAAAGGCAAGCTTTGTGTTTTTGAATAATATTTATAAATATTATCAAATAACTGACATTAAGATACAATTATTTATGTTATATTTCATGTTAATACAGTGAATAAAGGCTACTTAAATGTTCTGTTCAATGTTTTTGTACTAACAATAAAAAGTTGACAAAGGCATGCAATGATTAATGTGACACACACACACACACACTCGCAAAGGGGACTAATAATGACTTTTTAAATACACATCTAATATGATAAAAGGGGGCAATCAAACGCTAGCTGACAAAGAGAGAGAGGCGCGACAAGGTGAGAAAAAGTCGCCGATCACCCGGTAAGAGGGCACAAAGCGGCAAAAACGGTCTATTGAAAAGTAATTTGCATTTTATAAGCTTCTACGGATAGATACACAAAAAACAATAATGACATTAGAGGACCCCAAGTCAGCGGCACGCCCAAAGGGGTTTGAGCCAGAACGATTTATGGGTTTTTGATGATTGCAAAACTATGGAAATTATGTGATAAGATTGTCGTTGCTTTTTTTAATGCTATGTAAAGTACTCGTGATCGGAGACAACACACATCCTTATACAAAAAATGCAAAATCATTTGAACAAGCCCTTTGCACGTGCTGTATTTGCAATCATTGTACGATCATTTATGGGCTGAACAGAGAACGTTTTTCTGTCTCTCTTGTCATCAGCCTTATCTACTTAATATTCATGTTGCGCAGATTGCAGATTGTAGATTGCTGCAGCTAGAAAGGGGGAAAAGGTAGATGATTAGACAATTTCTGCCATGAATTTTGTCACGTCAAGTTAACACTTGGAAGCGAGCTAGGGTCTAGTTTGTAATCAGTGTTCACGAGACTGAGCCTCTTTGTCATACTACTTATGAGTCAAAGCGTAAATTGTTTTTTAAGTAAAGAGTTTTCTTCCCATTGTACGGAAAAGTCTACTTGCCCCGTCCCATGTCATTAAGTTTTTCCAGGCAAAACGCTTGTCATACTCGGCTACCTAAGTATCGGGCAAAAGAAGGCTACGGAAACAAAGAGCCGGCATAAATGAGTATTACGTAGTATATGATTCGTAAGTGACCGTTAATTTGCTCAACGCATCGCTCTGTTGTTGTTGTTGTTCCTATAATCCGTTACGCCTGGCCGCCGTTTTACATTAATACGCCAATTTTTCGTTACAAAAGGCCCAGAGACACAATGCCTATATCGGGCTGCCAAGTGACTGTAATTAACATTTTTCGCATTATATTTTGCCGGTCTTTTTTTTCGCTGTCCGCTTCTCCAATGGGTTCGTCAACTCAGCCAAACTGAGCTGGCTTTTAATGTGCGCACATTTGCGAGGCAGCAACATGAATGACAAGAGCGTGGAGCAGCGGGGAGGAATAAGGTGGAGGCAGATGTGGAGACATCCATTGGTAGTTAAAATGAAAATCATAACAAGAATGTTTTTATATATTAACGTCCACTTTTGATGACTAATAAACAAATGGCAGATATTTTTTTGCATGTTGTTAAGAAACGAATATAAAGTGACTATAAACGAGCTCTTTAACATAAACTCATGTTAGTGTAAAGTGATCTAATTAAAAATAATATTGTTAACAGGGATCAGCCATAAAAAGTAATTAGTAACCAGCTGTAGAACTTAAAACACATTCTCTTTTGCCAATATGTTTTACTCTTAACAATTGTTTTAAGAACAACCGTCTCGATATTCATATGTTGGTAAAATTATATAATATTATGATTTAGAAAATTAAACTTTTATTCTGCTTAAAAACATATGAAGTAAAACCTAATTAAACGAAATTCGAAATTTGGTACATCCGAAACTTGGAAAAACCAATATTAATCAGTAAAGACGAATATGCAAAATTGAAAATAATTTACAATTTATTTTATTGTCTTTTTGAAACGGACCTGAACTCACGTGAGTATTCTCACATGACTCCCACAGAGATTCGGCCGCAGAAGTACAGGGCAACAGTTCAATTAGATTAGTCTATTGCAGTTTTGCTCAGCAGTCTCGCTTGCTACTTGTTTGTCAACAAAAATCCAAGCTCAGTGTATTTTTGGAACGACAATCGCAAGCAAGTACCATGAGATTTGGCTGCCTCTTATCACTTATCAATTTCTTGCTGCATGTTGGTCATAATGTGGCTATTTTTCCAGGCAACATTGGTATGTTTGATTGTTTAGTAGTGAGAGCATTGTGATTAATATTTTTAAATTAATTCTAGTAAATCAATATTACCTAAACAAGCAGCGGTTTCTACTGGAGATCTTGTATCATTTGCATGAGCCTTTGATCCACAAACAATGGATTGCCTTGGGTCAACAAATTGTCAGCGATGAGGCAGAATATATAGTAAGTAGTAACGATATTTTTTTTTCAACAAAACCGAAATGAAATGTTTATAAAATATTTTTTAGTACTATAACGAGCACATGCATCAGTTCTACGAGTACTTTAGTACAGGACGTCTTTTGCCTAGGAATGTCTATTACAATCCTCAACATCCGGAGCACTATCGGGAGACTCTGGGTCTCTATCACTTCTTCTACAACTCACGCGAATGGAGCACCTTAAGGCAGAATATATGCTGGGCTCGGTTGCATGTAAATCCGGCATTATTTTTGCATGCTCTGATGCAAACTCTGCTGAAACGAGACGACTATCAAGCGTTGATAGTTCCCAAGATCTATGAACTGCTGCCAGCACCTTATCACAGTGAGACGGTTGTGAGAGAGGCCAGTAATTTCAACTACGTCAATTGGATAAGACAACAGCTGTGGAACGGAAATGAGAGTTTGTCAGTTCAGTTGGTGAAACCCAAGAGATTGTTACCCACAAATCTTTCCGGCGATCTGCGCTCTACGGACAAGTGGTCCGAGGCCATGTCTGAGGTTCAGATACTAAGTTTAAGGGAAAGAATTAAAACGAAGGAAATCAACTATCTAACTGAGGATCTTGGCTGGATGGCCTACTGGTACTATATCAACATGGGCTTAGCCTTGCAGGAGGAGCAGGAGCAACTCAGAGATTGGTCCTACTGGCAGCTGGGTCAACTTTTGGCACGCTACAAACTGGAACGCTACGGACAGCAAATGGAATACAAAAGATTGTCGAGTAAGCCAAGACAGCACGTTGACTACCTGTTGACCTGGCAGGGTCAACGCTACCAACAGGAGACACAGGTCACAACGAAGATCCTATCACATCTTCTTAGCAAGTTGGAGCTTAATGTCGCCCAGGCGGTGTCCACACAAAGCTTCTATCTCCCGAATGAAACCTTTCTGGATCTGCGCAAGTCTCAAAACTGGCAGCTTGGATTGGCCGCACTCTTTCCATACGATGTGAGTCAACTACAAACTTCAGGCGCTGATCGACCTCAACAGCTCCTCGAACTTCACACAATGTTGCGTCATCCGATGTTTTACTCGTATGCAGATCGATTATTGCTCGCCTATCGCACCTATCGCAGTGAGTTTCAGCCGTCGTATCATCAGCCAGTAAGACCGACTGATATGGAGATTGAGAGTGTTGAGGTCAGTCCGCTGATGACCTATGATGAACCAGTTGATGTGGATGTTAGCAATATTCTGCATTCGCGTAACTTTTTCTTTGAGACACATTTCATGTGGCCTCACAGTCTTCAAGTGCGCAAAACTCGACTGCAGCAGCGACCTTTTACAATCAGTTTTCAGTTAGCCAGCAATAAGACGCAGTCCATTATTTTGAGAACGTATCTGACTACTGCCAGTGGACTTATCAATGTAGAACCCTTCTATCAACTAGATTCCTTTTTAACGATCCTCTATAAGGGTAACAACACCATAACGAGAGATTCCACTGACTTCGCATCAACGATCGGAGATCACATTAGCTTGACGGAACTTTATCACTATCTCAGTTTGGCGGAACAGGAACAGTTTGACTTTCCCTTGACCATAACTGTACCAAGCTGCGGTTTTCCTAGACGCCTCATCCTGCCCAAAGGTGGTACATCGAGGGCATTATCAATGCGTCTTCTGATTATTGCCACGCCCTACAACTACAAGGCGAAACAGGGGAATGAGCTCTACTGCGACTTTAGTAATGGGGTCAGCGGTTGGGATGAGCTGCCATTAGGTTATCCCTTCGAGAGGTTGCCAGAGGAGGATGAGCTCTTAGGTGCAAACACATTTTGGCAAACAGTCGAAATAAAACATGAGGATAACAATTAAGTTTAGGTTAGTTACGAACCTCTTGATTCCCTTAGGGTTTATCTCGCCGCCCCTCTTTAGGTGCATAAAGCTAATGCCTTTTTAGTAGCGCAATGCAAAGTCCATTAATAAAATTTAAGACCACTATACCGTTGGAGTCTATTTTTATTTTTTCTAAGCTCTTTAACGGCAAGTGACGCCAAATTTCAGTAATTACATATGACGGACAGACAGACAAACAGAGGTTCGATAGAGGGACGGCACCTCACCGCATGGGATCCAACTGGAGCCCAACCAACATGTATAAAATATTAATCAAAATCACAAAAGAACGAGCACAAAAACGAAGAATCAAAACAAAAACTTAAAAACCCAACAACAAGCACTGCTGAAAAAGCATTAGGAGGAAGGTGTGTCAGAGGAGGAGGAGGGGTGGGGGTGGGGAACAAACAGACACAGCAAACGTTGCATGGATGCAAAGCACTTTATGAAATTAAAGAACGGATCGAGAGGGCATTTGGGTACAGGGGAGAAGAGCAGGGGAGCAGCTAAACTTGTTATACGCAATCGAATTGAAAATACACATGGGCGAAATAAAGCGACGCTCAGTCGGTCGATCGGTCGATCGTTCGCTCGTTCGGCTGGTGTCAGTGGTTGGAGTAGAAGGAGACAACTGCGACGACGACGACGACGACGGCTGTAAATCTAGAACTAGTTTTGTTTTTTTTTTTTATGTATTTTTCCATACATATATGTATGTGTGTTTCAGTGCAGTCCAATGACGCGGTATAAAAGAAAATATTGGACACCTGCACGGTTTCGTATCGCAGCAATAGCAACAAATACAACGAGGCGTATGAGGGACAAGTGAAGCCCAAAAACCGAAAGACAGACGAACGGTTACGTGGGGCTAAGCGATAGAGAGAGAGAGAGAGAGAGATAACCGATGGAAAGAATACTCAATACTCAAGTCGAATGATAGATGCTCTCAGCAAAGAACAAAGCAACAATTGGGTTTAATGGATATTTAGTAATTGTAGTTCTTTTGGAAAACGCACTTTTCAAATACATTATTATCAGCTTGAACTGATCTGCTTGTATGAACAGCCAAGTGTATGCACACACACTCATGAAGAGTATTTCGAAAAACGATGCAGGCGTGACGAGTCTTAGATTTTCCTTGCTGCTCTGTAGGTACGCCACACATACATACACACATGTGTGTAGCTGCAAAATTTTGCCTTTGCTGTATCTCAAGAATTAAGAAAAAAAGGCAACCAAGCGAAGAGCATTGATGGAAAAGATGGAAAAGAAGGACGAAAACTAATGGCCAGGCTTTTATTTCCAAGAAATTTAAAACTTTACCAAAAACGAAAATCGAAAAACAAAAAAAGATGGTGTTAGGGTGAAGAGACGCCGAGCCGGAGCCACTTAAGAAACGAACACATGGGACTTCTTCTACTCGAGGATCGTTTGGGCAGTTTAGATAAATGTAGACAGCCAGCAGGTAGCTCTGACCCTGTGTCCAGACATAGAGAAAATAGGGAATGAGGCTTGGCATTAGTTTTGTTTTTTATTATTTGTTGTTTTTTTTTTTTTTTTTTTTTTTTGGCAGTTTTTGCAGACAGAGGATGCGGACTAGACATTTTTGGTATAATTTATGGGGCAGGCAGCATCTATAAAATCGAAAGAGAGAACTCTGACGAGGCGTGCAAATTAAAATCGGCTCAGCTGAAAAATTGTTTCTGCAGAATAAAAAATCACTTGAGGGCAGTTCCCAAAAGGAAATGACAAAAGAGTCTGAATCCATATAAGGTAAATCAATTTTACGCAGCAAAATTGTATTTGTCAGCTTAACTGGCCAAAACCAGCCAATGTGGCTGTAAGGCGCTCAACTCAGCGCCTCCTCTTCGTTCAGTTCTCTTTATATATGTGTATATAACTGTACACTCAAGAAACGAGAACTGCGAACTGAGAACTGTTGGCTGTCGGCACTCGAGATTGTTTTTTGAACTTTCCGACGCAGAAGCCCCACTCCCCCTTAGCCCGCTGCTGCTGTGCCATTTATGCATAATTAATAAATTGCCTGGCATGCAAACGAAGACGGGCGAGCAGATTGCAGCGATAAAAGCGACTTGAAATTAAAATTATCCTTACACATTATTGACAGCCATCGCAGAATAAAACAAAAAAGAAAAAAAAAGAAAACACCAACAAGAACAATCGAAACGTCCAGCGAATGAGTCTCGAACTCTCAGAGAGTTCGCTGCTGATAGACGGCTCCTCAGAGACGTTGCACAGACTGAAGGGGCAAGCAAGATCTTGAGAGGCGATAACGTATTGGTGCTTGAGGAAGTCAGAACGCTCCAATGCGCTGATGAGTGGGCTTAAAGACTAAGCAGATGAGTTGAGTGTGCTGATGTCTGAACATGTGAAAAGGTTCAATGAATCCCAAGTTAAATTTAAAGTGTAGCAAAAATCAGCGACTTACACATTTAATAATGTTTTTAGCTACAAAATTGTATATCTTAACACGTTTAAATTTTTAACTAATAAAAAAAATGGATAGAAAACTTAAAAGTATCTTTTAGTTTTAAATCCATTACATTCTTATATTGATTAAATTCAAAGTGAATTATAAATAAAAAAAATAAATAAATCTTTGATATACATATATGTGATATATTTTCTCCCATTAAACACTAAATACATTACAAAAACTTTTTGTGTTACCCAATGAGTCCCTTCATTATCTTATTGTGGAATGAGCAGTCATTTTTTATGCAACCCAGAAACTTCTATTGCCACCTACCCCAACAAGGCCATTAAAAACGGCTAAGCCAAGTGACCCACTTTCACTGCACACAAAGTGCGAGCATCAGCAGCTGCCTGGGCTGCAACAACAACAGCAACAACAAAAAGTCTACATTCGATGACACATTGTAAAGTATATTGAACAACAAAGTGGTCAACCCTTGTGCGGGACAGAGAGAGAGAGAAAGCAGGCGCGTCACAAATGTCACATACGTCACTCATACGACGCCTGGGACAGTGAAAACAAAAGACACAAAATAAACGGACCGAACGCTTCCGCTTGGAGAGACTGGGACCTGGGAGGCAAGATTGCAACGCCCACACACATAAAATACACACACACATACACAGAGGTTTATTGCTAACAAACAGCTACGACTTGGCGTCTGATTAACGAGACAAGGCCAACGCGCCGCATTTGGTAGCATGTTTCAAAATTCGAAGAACTCCCCAAAACAGACAACGTTTTGTAAACGACGTTGCGACGGCAGGAACTGATAAAAACACTTCATTATTTCATAAGAGCTGCTGCAGCAGCAACTGAGCAATTAAAAAAGAGTTCAACCCCCACAGAGCTGGTTATTCATAATGGATCATCATTATGTGGGTGGGGCAAAGCTAATATAGGTCAAATTTGGTTGCATCTTTCAACGCGATTTGTGTGTCACCAGTGACAGAGAGAGAGAGAGAGAGTGTGGAATATTAATTATTCATTAGCTTCTTTTAATTAAAATCAACTTTTGCCTTTTAGGCAGAACCATTCAACTGTTAAACTAATTAAAGAGCCGTTTAATTTGCCGACGGCTACTAAAAATACACGTTTAATGAATTGGCCATTTGGCAATTTGCCCAATTTTTCGGAGTAATGTCAACAAGAAGAGTTGTTCATTTTACTTGCATTTTATACTCATGATTGTCTTTAAGAATATATTCCAAATGCCATGCAAAGGTCTTTATTAATAGAATTGTTTTGCGTATATGTTGATGGATTCATAGAGCAGAATGGCCATTTCTGCACTTTGCCATCTGCCAAATTACATTGCGGGCATTAGATATTTTGACGCGCCGTTTCTGCTTTGGCGTTATATTCAAACACATCCATATAGCTTAAAAGATTTTTCCAGTTCGTTTGTATTGCTCAAATGAATGGGTTGAAAACAGCGAAATTTGTGCACACAATTCAAAATATATATATATTGCAATATATTTTTCAATGAATTGGAGGTGTGAAATATTTGCGCTGCTGACGCCTATGCAAAAAAAAGATATGCAAATAAAACAATTCAAAACAGAAGAGCATGACCACAAAATACCCTAGCATAGTTAGCACACATGCCCTTACATAAAGTTTGAAAATCATTTGACTATTTTACCAACTAATTGAAGCCAGTAGTAAAAACTTATTGCATTTTTTGGGAGAACCATTAAGCTCAACGCTTTTGATGGAGGGTATAAGTAAACAAGGCAGTGTTCAAAGCGAAAAATGGGCGGCACAATTGGGCGGCTATTTCAGAAAATATTGCCCAACACTTTTGGATCATGGGCGTTTTCCACTATGCGCTGTGTTTGCACATTTTGGTTTTGATTAAATTTTTAGCAACAAATTGGTTAGACTGCAATTATCCTTTCAAAAAAGAGAACAAAGAGCTTATAGATAAAACTGGTAATATTCTCACCCTTATTGACAAACTTAAAGACTCATAATAATGAAGCGTGTAACCTTCAGTCACAAGACATCATACATAATGCAATAGCGATATCTCGAGAACTCAAGAAACCAATCGACACTAAAATTGAACCACTTGATCGACTGCCCGTCGCGGCATATTTGTCAATATTTAATTTTCGACAGTGCAACATTTTGCTGCCGCTCCGAGTGGGGACCAGCTGAACCAGCTGTAAGCGATACGTGTGCCAAGGATGTCAACTTCTTGGACAGCTCCACAGCCCCACAGCTCATAAGCGATGCAGTGGGGAACTGCGAAGGGGAACTGTATTTCAATTGGTTTTTTATTTGTTTATTTTTGCACTTTATTTTTATTTTTTTTTGGCAAAGTGTAAACAAGTTGACCAATTGGCAGCCTCTTTCAATGTGCCACTAGCTTGGCAGCTTGCAACAATTCGTTTAACTTTTTTCCTCCGTTGTGCAGCTCTTTGTGTACATTTTGAACAATTATAAGTGTCGTAAAAAACATCCATCCACGTTTAAGTAGAACATTTGAATCATCACTGAATTAAAAGGAAACGTAAACAAAGTTGTATGTAGGTTCTTAATTAAGCCATAACAATATTTCTCTTGCTTATGGATAGTAAAATGGCTAACATTTATATTAAAGCCTTAATCACAAAGCAATTAAGCTCATCAATTTCTCAATTTCTTAGTAAAGCAGTAAGTTGAACAGTGATCAGTTCCTCTTACCCCACATTTTTCTTCGATCCCAAGTAACAACATTTTTGCATTAACAGCAAAAATATTAAATTTTCTTTGTCATGCAGAAGATTGCATACACTTCCTAGCAAAAACAGTTCTTAAGTTTCCCATGGGAATCCATATACTTAATATTTTAATGCTTAAGTTTATTATCTGTCTAATTATTTTTCAATCTTGCAATCTTATAGCTATGAAATGCAATTTTTAGTAGAGTTTTTAAATGGGGAGGGTTTGAAAGCTCATAAATGAATAGAAATTTATTTTTAATTATTTTTCAGAGTGGTTTCATTATTTTTTTTTTCTTAAGCTCTGTAAATATAAATATATCAGCAATGCATTGCGATTTAGACGACAGAACTTAAACACCCTCTGAAGAGTATACGTAAAAAGCTGAAGAAGAAGCCGCAAATGTTAAAATTGGGTTGCCGCTGTCGTTTCATGAAACCCGATGCTGAGAACGGCTAAAGCCAAACGCCCAGCGCTGGATGGGATGAGTCATGCCCTCGTAGATCTTGGACTGGTGGCCAGAATACAGACAGACACAGAGACCCGCGGCTGGCGGATGGGCACGATCGTTGATTTTAAATGTGTGAAATGGAATGAACGGATAAAGCTTGCCGTCCAATACATTGGCAAAAAAAAATCAGAAACCAAACAGAAAAGGGCTCAGGGTCAGCGTCTGAGTTTGAGTTTTCAGTTTTCAGTTTTGTTTTGACTGCAAACTACCTGAATGCGGCCCACGGTTCGGGTTGTTCGAAGGAGACTTGCTAATCATATCAAGCTTCAAATTGTTGATTATTTAACAGGCATGTTCAGAGAGAGAAGATCGCAGATCATTGCTGCTGTTGACTTTGCTTTTCTGAAGATGACTCATGGAAGTTGCAGGTAGTACTTTTTGCTTTTGCTATGGAGGCAGAGACAGAGAGGAAGATCTTTGTTTGGCTTCACTTTATTAGATGTTGGAGCGCAGGTAGATTTATTGTACAAACAGCAAATGGGCAAATAAGCTCTGTGCCAGGAAAGCAAACTCTAAGCCACGACTCGACACGGAAAGTATTTATTTTTTGCTTATTTATGGGTCTGGGTTTGGGTTTGGGTTCATTCTTCTTCGCTCGGTTTTGACCACTTGCCGCCCCAAAAACAAAATCGATTGAGTGACTCACTCGATCCGTGGTCCACATGTGCGGAAACTGAACTCCTTATTATTATTATTATTATTATTATTTTTTGTGTTCGCTATTAAAAAAGGCAACAGCACAATAACAAGAGAAAAAGAATTGATTGATTTTATAGGCGCGATAAGTTTATTGTAGTCGACTTTGGGGTCGGACAACTGCCTGGGTCGAGACTGTCTACGAGATGACTAATGTTTACTGTGCTCGTAATGAATTTGTGATCTCTTTGTTATGAGCCATTGCTATTGTGGTTGTTGTGGTTGACGCGTTTAGAAAAAGCTAGTTATTAGCACTTTTAAGGTGTTGACGTGTGTTAAAGTTGAGGTGTCATTGACACCACTGAGCCAACTTAAAGTTTTGGTGTAGTTAGTAGCTGAATTTGTTTACTTTCAAGTGTAACTAAGAGCTTAAGACGGTTAATTGGTTATTAAGCACATGCCCAACCTATGAGTGTATGTAAGACCGAATCAAATAAAACGATTAAGAGAAACATTTTAGTATGTTAGCTTAATGGTTGGGCTGTTTGTAACAGGTATTAATTAAACAAACAAATGCCAAATAGAAGCAATAAATAAAGACCATAACTAATTGCTGACACAGTTAGCCAGACAAAAGACATTAAAAGCTTGTGGCGTGGGCGCCGGCGCACTCAAACCCAATGCTGTCAGCAAAAGTTCAGAACGTGGCTCTGACATAAGACTCAAAAAACAAAAAAACAAATAAACAAAACAAACAAAACAAAATCAAATTGGTGAATAACACCTGCACAGCAAATGTGGAGCGCGTGCTCAGCCAAATGAGCTGACTTGGCAAACAATGGCAAATCAAACAATTTGTAAATTCATAGAAACAAAATTATTCAGAAATCATCGTTGTGTTTTTTGGGGGAAGCCGACAACTTACTGCGAATGCTTCCAAATGGATTACTTTTCTGACTTTAAGCATATGTAAAGCAAGTATTGTTTATAATTTGTAAGAGGTCTAATTGACCTAGACTCTAGTTCTAAGTTGCAAAAATTAACTTACGAATTTTAATTTGCTCAATGAAGAACTTTAAAATTCTTGTTTACAAGTAAAGAAGCTATTTTCGGCCATTCGAAACAAAAAATACACTTGAAAAGAATACTTTTTTATACTTAGATCATATTAAATGTCTTGCATTTGTATGGCAACTATATGATATAGTGTTCCGATCTGGCCGATTTTCACACATGATCTAACCGCATCTTGAAGAAGAGCTTTTCCAAAGTGTTAAACTCGATAGCTCTACAACTAATATACACTCCACTATAACAAACTGATGCTTTAATTATTTTTGGCAAATCCGATTTCTACATATTTCATCTTGGCTTAGGTTCAAAAAGTATTAATTACCGAACTAAACTAGATTACCAGAATGGGTTCGTATGCGTTTTGCAGCCCTGGTAACATCTATATCTTTGGCGCCAAAGAACTGATAATGAAAATGGGCAACTGCTGGCATAATCATAGTTTGGAGCCATGTGGAAATCAGTGTAAGTGCAAACAAACAAACTTCCAGTAGCACTTAAAAGATATGTATTTTTTTCTTATAAAGTTTGTAAATGGAGGCGACTTTCATTTAACTGTGGAGTGCGCAGGCGCAGAGCCTCAAGTCTAGACTTGGAGATGACTTGTGTTTGAGTTGAGTTGTTCGAGATGCTTTGATAAATTACAGACAGCTTTTTTCTGTTTTCTGTTTTGTGTATTGTGTTTTTGTAAGAGCGATTTATGTGTGTGTGTGTGTGTGTGCAGGTAACAAGAGTCGACAGTTGGCACGAGCCATAAATATCCATGTAGACTCGAGGTAGCCAAATCAGCTGCATCATCCAACGGCAAGAGCAACAATTACAACTTTTGAGGCACCAACAACGCCCACTTTAAGCACCTATGCGGAGAAGCATCTTGCCCTCGTCACCTCAGCAGCACAATTAAAAAGTAGGCAGTGCCTGGACAAATAAGCCCAAGGCAACTTAACACACAAAAACAACAAAAAAAGTAGCTAAGATATTGTTGTTTTTTTTTTTCTTTTATTTTTTGATGTTTTCTTTTCTTTTAATTAAAAGGGTTACCAACTGTCTGACAAATCAGAAAACAAATCTAAACAAAATAAATTACTTTTTCAAGCTTTTTTCAGGCGTTTAGGGATGAGAGATGCTCACAATTTTACAAGTCATGGCCAAAGTTTTGGGTTCGGGTTCGGGTTCGGGCCAAGAACCTGCCTGTGACTACAGACAGAGTGATCTAATTTCAGATACCCTAAAATATAAAGGCTTAGTTTGTTTTTAATTGGGACTACATAAAATAAAATCACAAACCTTAACCTGAAATATCATTATCATTTATTAATACTAAAGTTAAGGTAACCTATTGAAAAAAAAGAGTATTAACAACAACAGTCAGCATCAGCAAAGGCTAAGACTTATTTTGAGCTGCCTCTTTTTAGGGCGGCTGCTCTCTGGGCGCAACTATAGCAGCAACAATAACAACTGTTGAACGTTGAGGCGAGTCAAGTCAAGTCAAAAAAAAACAAAAACAAAAAGCTGCGCTGCTTTGGCACGTGCGCAGCCAGTTGGTATAACCGCCCCCGAGACCCGCCCGCCACGTCACAACTGGGTTAAGACTGAGCTCCAGCTTCAGCAATAGGTTCACTAGCAACAACAAGAAAAACAACAGCAACAGCTTGCGGTCCAGCAGCAAGTTGAGTTCCATTTCAGGTTTCAGCTCTTAAAAAATGACGTACAATGGTTTGCCTTATTTTTTTCTTACTCTGAAGTAGTTTGTAGTCTCCAGGCCTGGTAAATCAACTTGTTTGTTGTCTGCAAAGTGTGGCTCAGGTGTTTGGAGCTTGTCGTTGTGGCTATTGCTCCGGCTTTTGGGATAGTTAGTTAGTTGGTAAGGTAGCCAACGTTTGATGACTCTGTTTCAGTTCAGTTGCTGTTGTAATCGGCATTTGGTCATTGGCTTGATTAATTTACGACACGCTCTAAGTTTGTTGTTTGTTGTAGTCCGAGGAGCACAAAGAGTTTCATTGAGCTTTGGCTAATAGGTCAAGGTTTGGTTTGTTTTTGTTAAAAACACAAATCTGTCTCAGCTTAAGAATCTGTTTTTATTGCTGATCGGCTTAACCTATGAAGACCTCTTCTGCAAATGTATTCAGGTGTTGCCGATTATGCACAAAGCCGCACAATTTACAGCCCAAACAATTTTGCCTCATTAGCCTGAAGATTTGCCGCCACGCTTGCGCCACAAGGAAAGTACAGTTAAATGGCAATGGCCAACTGCAGATGTGTTTCTCGATAAGGCATCTTTTGGCATCGCGTCGGCGTCGGCTTGGGATGGCAAAGCTACCTGATTCTGCAGCTTCTGTTCTGTTGCACATTATTATATGTACAAGCCTAGGAGTACAAGAGTACAACAACAGCAAGGTAATGCCAAAAGCATGACAAATTTAAAATGGATGCCAGTTCCGAGTGAGTGAAACACCTGCTTTGGGATCGAGTGCTGGGGCTAGAAGTAAGTTAAGGCTGATGTTGTCCAATTGACTCTCTAGTTGTTGTACCCTAATCAAAACGTTAAACCTTTGCGGCAAATTTGGCATGGCTTCATTAACGATCGTGGTAATGGACTTGGATTGGGCAACAAAGAAAGCCAAGAGTGTATGGTCATTAGCTGTGGCTGAGACATGATTGGGGCGACTAATTTATTGTAATTGACTGAAAGAACTTAAAGGTTTTCAACTAAAGTTGGAGCTAGTGAAAATCAGGTAAGTATGCTTTTACATTTTAGGGTATTAAAAGCTTTTCTACTCAATGTTATTTAGCTAAGCGGATTATGAAACATTATTAGCTAGCACGCCCATAATCCCTACATCATTGTAGTGTAACTCAAAACACCATCTTCATAAATGCCAGTAGCGTATTCATAAATTCACTTATTTATGCTAAGCAGTAAACTACAGCCTTTAAAAATAGATGCTGACAAGCTGGTGAATGTGAACGAATTTACGATACCCTATACTTTCTAGCAGAATACAATTTTCATCTCAAAATAATACCATGATACCTTAACCTACCTGCTAGGGTATATAACGAGTCGGAAAGAAAAGAATAGAGTCAGACACTTCATGTGCTGCTAAGCCCAAATATTAAACAAGATTTTGACTACCAGTGTTAACACATTGTTGTTGTTGTTGTTGTTGTCGTCGTGCTTGACTAGCACTCTTGCACCACAACAACAACAACAACAACAGCAACAGTCAAGATTCAAGAGCAGAATGGCAGCATTACAATTTATGGCCCTTAGAACAGATTTTAGACACGACGAAAGACCAAGGAACTGAGCCAGAGTCACGGCCAGGGGCTACAGCTCGAGACTGGGACTCGAATTGGGACGCAGCCTGACGACGCATGTTGCACACGCAAACGGCAAAGGCAGCAGCAGCAGCAGCAGCAGCAGGATAGAGGAACTGGTTACAGCTAGGGAAGTGCTACCGTCTTACACTCTGCTGTTCTTGTTGCTTTTGTTGCTTTTGCGTTTTGTGTCGCGCTCTTGTCAACGTTGCTTCGCCTTGGCTTGGTTTGGTTTGGTTTGGTTTGGCTCGACTCGACTGGGCTCGACAGCCGCAGCGTAACCCATAATTTTAACACCAATAATAAAAGAAAACAACAACGGCAACAACAACGGCAGCGACGCCAACGTGCAGGTGTGCATCAAGTCGCAGTAGCTGCTGTGTGAGCCTGTGTATCTTGATATCTTACAGATACACAGATACAAAACGCAACGCTCAGGCAGCAGGCAGCGCAGTGCACTTGGTCGTAAATTTACGTTTCAAATTGTCTGCCCGAAAAACCAGTTTTGCCCACCAAAAGACCCAAAGGTTTTCATTATACATACATTAGAGGAAGGAGGAGAGAGAAGGCAGCGTTTTCCTCTGCTTTTGGCTGCCACATAATTGCTGTTGCAACGCAACTTTGGTAGCTTTTGCTGCCAGACAGACCCCAATCTTAGTCATTCCCCCCTTAACGCAACATTTCTCCATCACTTTTTTGAGTATTAATTGAGAACGGAAAAACATCATCTACCTTTTTTTTTAAAAAAAATGTTTGGTGTAATGTTACATGTAGCATGTGAAAACAATAAAATAATAGTTCTTTTTGATATTAGACGGATCCTCATTTCTGATCATACGTTGCGTGCACTGAAAGAGGAAGTTCCCTATTACAAGTTGAGATTTTCAAGCACCGCTTTCATCGCAAGCGATCGGATTACAAAAATATTCATATTTATTCTTAGGGTGTTAAAGTAATTCATTATAAAAAACACTGACCCAATTTTAAAATACTTTGCACAGATTCATCCTGTTGCCCCAAAAACAAAAATGTTGTTAACTGTAAAGTTCTGACAGGTCAGTTAGCTGTTTTTTTTTTTTTTTTCTTCAAGCAGCTGCATTAAAACAAGCTATAAATACAACAATAAAGGCTCATAAAACAAGGCAGTCAGAGTCCGAGACAGAAAGATTAATTATCGCATTCATTAACTGACCTCAAAAAACGAAAGTTTCGCAAAATTTAAGTGGGACAATTACGAAACAAAACTGGGATTAACCTTTAAAAAAAAAGTGATACTTACTTAGAACGTTTCCAAACACTTTTAGTTTCCGCCCGTCTCGTAAATCAATTGAACAATCCAAAGATTGTCGATAGTCCCGTAAAAAGTGTTGACCAGCTGACACAGTTGTCTTGGGCAAAATAACAAAAGATAAAAAACGGAACAGCTAAAAAAAAAAAAAAACAATAAAAATGTCAAAATGCATAAGAATAAAACGGAAAGCAAGAAAAAATCCTTAATTTGCACAACATGGCGATCGGCGGCGATTGTGCAGTCAGTCATTTGGAACAAAAACACTTGGGTCACTTGGATTCAGCTCAACTCGACTCTGTTCGACTTGAAATTGAATTTGGCGGCCCCTGCGAGTGACAAACAAAAAGACCAAGGCGACAATGGGTCCACGTTGAAAACAAAAGTGCATTTTGCGGTTAAAGTTTGCACAAATGAATAAATTTTCAAATATCGAGTTGAATGCAAGCAACAGACAAACAATTGCTACGAACATGAACCAAACATTGACAGCCTACTGCAAGTGTTAAAAAATCAAACGATTGTCTACAAAAAAACTTGAAAAACAGATAAAAAGCAACACGAGTACAAAGAAAACCAAAAGTTGGGCGTGTACACTCAAACAAATATTTTAAAACAATTTTTAAGAGCTGCTGAAAAGAACACACTTTAAAAATACTAAAAAAAAATACCAAATATCACTTGCCTTACAAATAAACTGCGTGTATTTTAACAAAATCAAACTTTCAATGCATTTAAAAACAATCACAATTCGTGTGATTGTTAAATCGGTTTACGATCTCGTTAAATATTCTTAGAGAAGTACTTTGCAAATAAGACAATTTTTGATTTACATTTGAGTCGGCAAAGTATAAAGAAACTGCGAGTATCTTGCCATCAACTTTAATAACTTAATCTATTTTATTTTAAAATAATAAATTGCTTGAAGCACCGCCACCCCACTCCGCGCCCATCTAAATAGAACCGAAGGCATTTCAACGCTTAACTTGATGACTGTCGGGGCATCGACTAATGACACATAAATATTTATCTGTTGCAACCCCAAACTTCTGCTCCCCCCCGCCCACAAATTGTAACTAAAAGGGTTTCATGCCTGCACAAAGCTTCGATCTGTTTTTTTCCCTCTGGTTTTTGTTGTTGTTGTTGTCGTCTGTTATCTGGCAGCTACTTGACTTACACACGCAGCCAGAAAGAGCCCAAGAACCAGTTCGAGCGTTGAGTAATTACACAGGTCGGCTTGGAGCTGGAAATCCAACTGGGACTTCAACTGGAGCTGGGGGTTTAATGTTGGCTTTTTGGAACGAACCTTTTGTCGTGCGTTTTCCGTCCGGTCCGTCCGTCACACTGTCGCCGGTCAGCCAGTCAGCCAGTCGCTTAATTGCGTAAGGCAGGTGGCTGACAGAGAATAAGGCACCTACATATGTGCGATACATACAAACAAACATATATGTACATATCTATCTATATGGAGGAGAACCACTTTAAAGCTGTTCCCGTAGGTGATTAGTGCCGGCTTTGAGAGTCGCTACTCAATGCTCAATGCTCAATGGTCTACACTGACTGACAGCAGGCTGTAGACAGTAGACAGTAGACAGTAGCTGCAGCTCTTTCTATTATTGCCAAGTGTCAAATTAAGTGCTCACATGATTAATATTTGTGCTTTAGGCTCAGCTCCTACAACGCCTAATTCACTGCCGCATTGTTCGGTTGAGGGGCAGACAATTTTCGCGCTGATTAACCGTGTCGCTTTGTTATTAACTTTTCATTTTAAGCCCCTGAAATATTGCCTAGCTGAAGCTGAAGCTGAAGCTCTATTGATGTACTATCTGGCATGCCAGTGACTCTTCTCCAAGCTTATTTTGTTTTATGTCCTGTGTCGATTAGTCAGGGCTCAAACCAAAACGAAGTTGCATTGCATATCTAGCAAGTGAGTCAGCTAGCCAAGAAAACGTGGGGCTTTAATATTGTATAAAGATCAAGCTGTTTCAGATTTCAAACAACATTGAGTATTAGCATACCTAAAATTAGTATTAAAACCAGCTGGCTTTAAATTTTGCTCAATATAAGCTTCATATTCATATACAAATTGGTTGTGATTGTATCCATATCTACTTATTAGATCCGTGCTGAAGACCAACGCGTTGTTGTTACATTTCTCTTACAAAGACCATATGCCGGATACATATGTACATATGTACATTCGCTTAACATGGAGAACCGTTCCCTTCTCAAGTGGGTCCAGTTAAAATCTTCAACTGTGTCACGGACTAAATCGTTGTCGTATTTGCCCTCAGGGACGGGACGGGACGGGGCGGAGCGTCTCACGTGTCACATGCCACAGGCAAGAAGAAGAAGCTCTGTCGAGTGGATGACACATGCCTGCGACACTCGGTGATCGGAGACGGAGTCGGAGTCAGAGTTGCAGTCAGGGTCGGGCGTCTCGTGGCTAGAGCTGTTAAGTACGCTTAGAGCAGATTAACTTAACTGTGCATAAAAATGCTCAAAACAAAAAAGGAATTTTTATGCGACTATAAAAATGCTCAAGTATGCCAGAACAGCACACACACACACACACACAGCTAACAAAAGAAAATGAATGGAACAAGTCGAAACTGAAGTGGCTGTCATTTTGAAACATTTCAGTGAGTGAAAATATTGTAGGAATGTGTTAAAAGTCATGCATAAAATTAGTTTCAACTTGGGTGACGCGTTTTGGACCCGGCTGCTGCTATTTCCAACACCACTGATTTATTTTCAAAAACCCAACCAAGCACTTGAGCAACACGTGCGTTCCTCAAAATTTCTCGCCTTATTAGGTTCTTTTTCTTGTTGTTGTTGTCGTTGTTGTTGTTGGCGATTGCAGTTAAAAACTCATAAAAATTTGATGCATATGACATGTTGAAGTGAGTTCCAAACACATTTTTGAAATTGAATGCTTTTACTTTACAAAACGCACGGCCAAAGAGCCAAAGGTAAATCCTTATACGAATACAAAACCTTGGAAACTGCACCTCTAAAGGGTATCTAACAACTCTATTCAGTTGGCTGTCAGTCTAGTTGTAATCGAATTGTACGCAGCACTGATCACTGATCACCCCTATCTCAAATTAAATCGCGAGTATTGAAAGTATCGCTTACGCACCTCTTCGGTAATTGTTGAAGTTGCGTTCTCACGTTGCTTAAATCAAATTAGTTTGCTTTCAGCAACGCGAACCATTTTCACACGCCTCCATTTTCCATGCGTTTTAGCGTATTCGCGTTTCGCGCCTTCTGCCAATTACTTATGTACATACATTCTGTCAGACAGTGTGACACAACGACAATGACAGGCCTGGCCTGACCCTCAATACCTCGAAACCCTTTCGTTTAACGTACTCTATGACAAGGAGCGCTATGTGTCTATTGAACAGAGAGAGACAGAGAGAGGGGGAATAAACGAATTGGCATACACTACCAGAAGATTCATATTGTTGTGCAGGGTAGGGACTTTTTTTTTGCTACATTTTCGATTGGTGCACTCACGACAATAGAATCCAAAATGAACTCTTCTTCTGAAAAGAGTCCATCCATTCAATGTGCGGGGGTGCGGAGTTAGGGTCTTCGGCAAACAATCTGCATAGGTTAAGAAAACAGGCAAAGAGAGACGAAGCTGTAATGATCCCTCGCTTGATCCCTTGTTGTCTTGAGGCTCACGCAACCTATCTGCTCACCGTGCTATCAATTGCTGACCCTAATAACGAATTCGTGCTCAGCCTAATTGTATACATATTGATGAACGCAGGGCCGGGATAATCCCTATGGAGGGTGGGGAAAGAGAAGAGTGAATTGAGAAGATTTCTCTTGCCATTTGCGTGTCATTTTTTTTTTTTTTCTGTAAAATTGGCATTCCTTTCATTTGGTTGAGCGATTGAAAGAAGATCAGATATCACAAAGGGTCCTGTCTAACATCAATCAAACACTGCACAACAGCAGCAACAATGAACCAAAATTGAGAGTAAAAGTAAAATTTACTGCCTGATCCTTTTGGCAGGGAACTGCGATCCGTGATCACTTGTTTGTTTAAGTGCTTAACAGTCCCGTCGTCATCGTTGTTGTTGTCGTTGTTTAAATATTTCTGCTTCGTTTACTCAACAAAACATTCAACCTTTTTGGCTGTTGCATTGTTTGCATCTGTTTAGCGCTGGTGGAACAGGTGGAGGATGCAGTGCTAATTGGATTATGTATTGCTTAATGATCCTTGGAAGCCCTTACCATGTCTGAAGATTCTTTTCTGAGCTGAGTGCGTGGAGCTCGCGTGATTTGGCATTTAAGCCGATGCCCACATCATTTGGCAGTCCCTTGTGAAATGGGTTAGCGCTGCAAGATTCGGGAATGGTGTTAATCTCTTAAACACGCACAACACACAATTTTTGTTTTGTGGTTTTGTGGATTGAACAAGAAAACCAACAGGAAAAAAAAGGGAAAGTTGCACAGATGAGATTTTTGGAAATGGGTCAAGACTGTTGTTGTAGGGGTTGGATTATATGAATCATCATAACATATAAGGTTTAAGTCAATGCGTTTAAATGTGCTGATAAAAAGCAAAACTTACCAATATATGCACAAAAGCTTAAACGACCATTATTTCCACTTGATCAAACATTCTAAATAATACGAAAAATCATAAGAAATTATGCAGAATTCCCACGCGCACTCAATGAGCTTCTTTATATAGTAAATCGGACAAGTCTGATGCGCCACTTTTTGCATTTATTTTATGATTAAATATTGTCGTACTCACTCAAGCTCAACCGAAAAGCCAATGGGCCGTAACGAGCAGCGACGAGACTTGCGTGAGAACTTGACAAGGAATCAAAAATACTTACAGTAAATGCCACAGAAAACACACTTCACAATAACACAATAACACAAGCTTTGCAGACATTTCATAATTTTGTTAGTCTAAATTATGTGGTTGGCCCAATCCCAACAAGCGAGTATATCCACAACAAGTTGAAGTAACAAGTTCACTCGAGCATATCGATGGGCAAATGAATTTGTTAGTGAGTGCTAAGAATCGTAGGGGATCTTAGGATCTTGGGCATGCGCACTCGCTTGTGTTAAATGATGTTGCTTTAGAGCCCGAAACCCACCTACATGCATACGCTAATTGTCTTGGCCAAATACAAGCGTTTTCACGCCATTCTGCGCACTTAGCTGGAAGAAAAAGGGTTATGCTTTCGGTTCTTGTTCTGGTTAGGGAGCGTTTGGTAAAGAAGCAATCGAAAATTGAAGCGTGGGTTGTTGTTTCTGTCTTGTGCCACACCCAAAGGGAACTTCTTTGTTTATTTAAGAAAATGCGGGAAAATCAGCGAGTTGGACAACGTCTTTGGGGTTGGTGTGAGAAAAACATTGCTTCAAAACATTGTACAAATAGCCATAGATGGAATAGATCCATGTTGGGAGTGTGTGTAGGTTCTGTTAGAGCTATTCTACAGTTAAAGTTCAACTTCCGGTAATTGAGGATCAATTACACAAAATTACAAAAAAAAGAAAGAAAAAAACAAGTAAGAAGGCTCTAGTCGACATTTCCCGACTATTAGATACCCCGAACTCTATACCTAACGCGCACAGTCATTGTCTGTATGCATCTGTGACTAAACTTCAATCTTCGATATCTCTGGTGTTTCTCAACCGATTTCGATGAAATTTTACAGATTTTCATTTAAATTTTCGATATTCGACATTTTTATGTTATCGATCACATGTGTATATCGGAAACGGAAATAGTTATCGAAAATCGGAAATAGTCTCTGAGATCGACGCGTTCATACATACAGACGGACAAACGGACATGGCTATATCGACTCGGCTGTTGATGCTGATCAAGAATATATATACTTAATGGGGTCGGAGATGCTTCCTTCTGCCTGTTACATACTTTTGCACAAAACCATTATCCCCATTTTACCCATTTTATGGGATCAGCGTATAAAAAGCAGAATATTCAGAATGATATATTTCATTTAAGATAATTGTATTTCTCATTATTGGTACCATTAATGGATATTGCGGACGGCATCGGAGTGGCAATCGTGGTTTTCGCAACTGCAGCAGGCGCACAGGATTAGTTTTCCTCCTAATGTAAGTAATCAAAGATCAGTAAGGTAAGGAAAAAAAAAAAATACATGTATTCCTTTTGTAGAGCCATTATTTTGATATTTTTTTGTTGTTTTCATTTATTGTTTTGATTGGAGTATTTTACTTATGTGTGGGACTTGTAACCTATCAGGCTGCCTGTGCACCTTGTCGGGATCAGCAACAGAATGTAATTTTAAACTCATTAGACGCAGCTATTGATCTTAGTCAGTACATCCCGAAGAGTTTGATTAAAAGCCATAAGCCATTACCGCCGATGCGTACGTTGAACTTTATTAAGGCGTTCCGGGCCAACTAGTCTATATGTGACCTAATCAAAGAAAGTTATTCACGAACATCCAATGGCAGACGGTTTTTATAATAATATCAATAATGTGTCAAACCTTGGAAAAAAGATAAAAGATGATGATGTCTAACCATATTATCAATATTTAGTTGACAATGATATGATTTCATATAATAGCACGCAATTTACAGAAAATTTATGCAATGAACTGACGCCTGTGGACTTTAACGTGTTGGCCAATAAGCTAATGGCGTTGCGGTCCACTCTGTGGACTGAGTGGGGTCTTTATGATTCGGCTAAAATAGCTCTGTATGACGAGGCCGAGAATTTACGAAAATTGCAAAATGAATTTTTCATTAAAATCAGTTCAATCATAAATGAGATAAACCAGAAACTATCGAAGATTGATAAACTTATTTTATTAAATAGTTCTTTTTCATATAACCTATCCGTTTTTGAAATAGATAAACTATTCGATACAAGTGAAAAGTACTTTTGGGATTGGGTTGATGACTTTTACTTAGAGTTGATGCATATAAAAAATATGTGCAAACTGAGTTTTGCACTAATGTCAGAAAAAATTCTCCAATCGAAAGTATTTTTAACCGCGGTGTGGATATAGTCTGATTTAATATTGGTAGTTTCTATTCAAAATTTTGTACTCTCAAACCAATTAAACAATTATCATTGAGCTTGACAGTAACGAAAATTGTTTGTTTGCATTTTTTTCATTACAAAATAAAATATCGCTTCACATCTCTTTAAGCTGTAAAAACTTAAATTTATTGGAAAAGGACCCAATTAAAACTATTATTAAATTCTAGAGAGCCCATTAGGGACTATTAGAGTAAGTTTTTGTAAATATGTATACTAAGGTATTTTGAAGTAAAAACAATATAATAAATTGGCATAAATATACACAACACAAAAAAAAAAAAGTAACGAAAATTGTTTTTCGGTCATTTAAAAAAACTTGTTCTCAGCAGTTGATTTTGATCAAGAATAATAATAATACTTAATATGGTTGCTTTCATTTGCACAAAACCATTAAGCCGCATTTACTAATTTTATGAATTCAGCGTTTAACAATGTTTTTAAAATCGTTTCTCTATAATTTTAAAATAGGATCTGGGTGGGCGTACTTTTAAGTGGCCTTCTTTTGATTCCCGTATTTTTTTGTGACTCACTACTTGATGTGTCTCTACAAGAAGATTCAGCCAGCTTCCGAAACTGTTATCGAAGATGGGTAAGTTAATTGCTTTTATTATTGTACTACACATTGTACCTACCACACATATTGTACACAGTCCAACAGCCGCAATCTAATCCTTCTATGGTTGTACAGAATCCGAAGAAAACGCCACACGTTACACACAGAACAGTCAAATTCTCAGGCAACAGCAGCGCTCACAAATAAGTGTAAGTAAAAATACAATTCTATAGTAAAAAATACAAAATTCTTAACGCAGAGCTTTGAAACACTTAACTTTATTTTCACCAAATCTGTCATTTTGTTTTTCAGTTGATACATAACGTTCATTCAACTAGCTTAACTTCATATATAACTCTTTCTAAACTCAGGTCCTGAAAGGAGGCAAATCGTGTCAACCAGTTATCAAGTTAGCTGCTCATAAAATTTGTGTTGAATAATTATTCTGTGGGTAAATTCTTCTAGGTAGTAGCCAAGATTTACATTTATTAAAGTTACAACAAAATGTACATGAAATTAATAAAAATGCTGTACAGAAGTAATAATCAAATCCAAGCAAACGAAAAAAGGGCGCATTAAAATCAAGATAAGCGTTAAAGTGTGCAAAGTGCAAAAAAAAGAAGAAAAAAAACCAACACACAAACAACAAATTCAAAATTCAGAAGATCCAACAAAGAATAAAAAGAGATCATGGATGTGTATGCAGCATCACGACGCTGGTAATTATGATGATGATGATGATGATGACGGTAAGCCCGAAAAAGCAGCAGCAGAGAGCATCAGCAATAGCAGGAACAACAACAACAACAACATGACTCAGGGCTGAGACAGAACGAAAAGAAAGGCAAAAGATAACCAGCGCATACATAAATGGCCTGGGTCTGGGTCTGTGTCTTGGTCTTGGTCTTGGTCTTGGTATGGGTCTGGCCATGGGCCTCGTCGCAGTCTCTGGTCCCCGAACCTAACGCCAGTCCCAGTCGTGCCAGACAAACTGGCGACGCTTGTGAAATTTTTCTCGTCGTCTTCTTTGGCCTGCCTCTTTTTCGTACGCAATAATAAAGAAAATAAATAAAAACACACTCACACACGTGCATACATCTACATCAGAAAAAGAGGGAACAAATAGCCATAAATGCATTTCAACAAAAGGCTGCCTGAGGAGCCAATGAACCTAAGGAACTAAACCCAAAGCACAAACCAAACCAAACCAAACCAAACCATAGGCCATAAATAAGCCGGAGCTCGCCCATCTCCATCTCCATCTTCATCGGCTTTGGTTTTATTTTTTTTTTTTTTTTGTATTTCGTTTTTGTTTTTGCGTTTGCCTAGAGTCTTGTGTGTGTACTGCGCAAACGCAGCCGTTCGCATTCGGTTGCACTTCAACTTGAGGCATGCCACGCTAGCGGCTGGCACTACCTCCTGCCCCAAAGCGAATACTGCTGCTGTAGTTTTCTACAGACAACTGATGGAATTTATATATTTCTTTGTTTATTTTGTGTGTTATTTGCTACAATTTTATAAGGATAGGTAAAGTTAGTATGTTTACTTGTTTCTGAATACATTTTTCTTATACCTTATAGGTTAGGTAAACTATGCATTTAATAATATAATTTTACATAATGCCATTTACGACATTGATTGATCATAAGATTAAATTTTTGTACTGACTAAAATAGTGCTTTTAGGGCGAATCAACATTTTCTTTATTGTGGTACATATCTGCAGAGCAGTTTATTGTTGAATAACTATCATAAGGCTCACATCAGTTAATTTTCTTAGTTCCAACTTTTCTTTGTTACCTTGTCAGCATATTTGTACACTTATACCTTAGGAATTTCTACAACTTCTCGACATTTTCACTAGTGCAATTTTTCACAAATGATGACTAATTTACTTGTTGAGGCCTGTAGACAGCAACAGGCAACAGCATTTTTTCTTCTCATTTGCATGATTCACAGTTTTAAGGTGCAAAATTCAGGTGGGGCGCAACTGACCAAAAACATTTGCCATCAACCGCTGCTGTCCAAGTGTCCAAGTGTCCAAGTGAACAATTTGTGTGTTTCTTTTTATTTATTTTGTCACATGTTTGGTTTGTTCATTTGAAACTTATATGTGTTATATATTTAATGATCATCATGTTGAAGTTCTCATGGAGCTGATAAGTGCAGCTTTCACTTCGTTAGTTGTGCCTCGCATTACAATCAAAATCCAATTAAATGTTATCAGCTAGTTCTAAGACCAAAGTTCGAGTCCCTCCAATTTGGTCTGTTGCCCATAACATTCGACAAGTGTTTGTGTTTGTGTGTGTGTGTGTGAGAGTTTGATTTCATGTATCTCAAGTGGGCAGCAGAGGTTTTATTTTTGTTCATGCCCCAAGTGCAGTTGCAGCTGTTAATTTGAAAATTAGATAATTGAGGCGAACCAGAAGAACCAGCTAAAGTTCGAGATGAAACTCTTGACCCCAATTTGATAAAACCAAATGGCTTAAGCCTGAAGAGAATATTTTATGCTTGAGAAAATATACTTGATTCATATATTAGTAGTACAGAAGTTGTCACTATTTAAACTATTTAAATACTTTAGCTGTGTGCTTAGTTTTGGAATATGCTATTCCCATTAGCTGTGCATTGTCGTATTTTAGTGGTAATTGCTTGCAAAAGTGTGCTGCCAAATGTATTTTGCGGCTGTGAAAACAGCAAAAACTGTAAAGTTGGCTTAAGGCAAATCCAAGATATGCTAAGCCAGGCATTATGGCAACAAGAGTCGGAGCCAAGTCGACGGCTCCACCCCAAAAAACTAGCCAAGACACAGCCAATAAAGAGCACTTGCTGCTCTAATAAAGATGAAAATTATATGCCTCAACATAAACAACAACAACAATAACAATAACAAAAACAATTGGCTGCTGCCATTACAACGACAAGTGGAATTTACATAACAATTTAATTAAAGTGCACAAAAAATAATAACAAAATCAAAAGAGCCAACAACAACAACAAAACAACACCAGTTTGGCCAGTGGCCAACATTTTCAAGTCCGGGCTAAAAGGAGCTGCGAAAAGTTAAGACGCAAACTCAAAAGCAAACCACTGAGGACGGAGAGTCAGTCAAGCAGGCATATATGGCAAAAAGTTGGCTTATTAAATAAATAAACTATAATTAACAAACATGTGTATGTGTATGTGTCTGTGTATGAGTTGGCTTAAAAATCAGTCGTCGACACATAAGCCATGATTAAACTGGGCTCTTTTTGGTGTGTGTTGTGAAATTACTAAGTCGGATACGCATTGTTATACCCTGTGTCCAAAGACACCATGCAAGGAGTATCAGATGACAGGATGCCCATGAAAAACAGGCAAAAACTTTACTTTTAACAATATGTATGTCAACTAATAAATTTTTCGATGCCTCTCTTTAGTGGATATTGTGCCGCTTAGCTTTAAACTCGACTAGACAGTTTTCCTTTTGCAGGTGGAAGTGGAAGTAATTGAACCAGAGCCGCCGTGCAGTCTAAGATGAAATAGTAGTTGGCCAATAGAAGTTGAAGTTTTTGGCGTATGTTGCAAGCAGATCCTCGCCATAATTGGAAGCAGTCGTATGGAACTTGTTGAACGACACAACTACGATCTCTGCCAACAAATTATAGCTGACCAGATCTTCATTATTTGTGTTGTTGTTGGCCAGTCGATCACTCAGTTAGTAAGTCAAGTGGCTTGAAATGTAAATAGCGTGTGCTTGGTAGCTAGCATCACTTTTACTTTTAAGCCAGCTCCGAAATGCGGACATGCCCACATTTGGCTTTGTGTTAATGTGACAAGTTGGCTGCCAATCGTTTTGCTTGAGGCCGATGCTCTTTTGTTGTTGGCCCCTGCAATTGACACCTCGTTGTTAATGGCCAACAGCTCCATAGAGAGCGCCAAGAATGAACGTCATATTTTGCAGTCAAACGATAAAATTAACGTTCGTACATTTATTTCAGCTGTGTTATTCCATTTAGCTTCTGCCTCATCTTTATCAAGGCATAAATGTATTTTCGATCCTTAAAAGGCTAATTATAATTTGTGAAGCCTTGTTATTGTTCGAAACAAATCGAATTTACATTTTAAAACTTAGCGGAGGTATTGTCTTTATTTTCAGATTTGGAAACTACATCAAGACCAAAAGTTTGTAATAAACTTATCAATTACTTCTCCACGCTTGCAAAACTTACATTTACTCAAAAAAACTTGAACATAATAGTGATAAACTTTCACACTAATCAAAATCGGCTGTAAGGCACCGAACATGATCACTTATTAACAGTCTTCATAAATTGTTAACTAATGTTAAGAAAAAGTCCTGAATTGGAAAACCTAGAAAACACAGTCACTTTCAATATTTGACATAGGACATCATATTATCATAGTTTGCAGGTGTTTCTTTTTTCCATTTATACGCATCATGACAAAGACCAAAAATTTGTATAGATTGTGACTGCTTTGTCAGCAAAGACAACTCGTAAAATCTATACAAGGGAGCTAGAATGGATATATAGAGATATTAAAAAGTAGTGACGAAGCTGCGAAAACTAAATAAGTGCAGAGACAAAGAGAAGACCTAAAGGCCTCGTGATATATGCATAAATGGAGGCAGAAATGTAAATTTAATTGTAAGTTTAGATGATCATCTTCGTCCAAGGAGCAACACCCTTGTATACATACATCGCTCTATAATTGCCGCTAACCGAGGGCAAACCTCGCACTTGTGCCCAGCACACTCTGCAAGTGTGTCTACAGATTGGCGTTCGGGGTTCGTCGTAGTCGAGTTAAGGTTCGAGCTCGAGTTCGAGTTCAGGTTCGAATTCGGCATCGTGTCGAGGTCGGGGTAGAGGTTCAGGTTCAGGTTCACTGATCTGATCCCTTCTCAGCGTCTTTGTTTTTACAGTGCGATAAGCAGTCGCTTGAAACTCACTTTGCTAAATAAATGTGCTCAGTTCCCGTCACCGTCCCCGTCCCCGTTCCCCTTCCCGTCCTCGTCACAGAGCTCGACAGTTTTCCTTTTTGTGCATCTCGGGTTTTTAAAGTTTGTTTTTTGGTTTTTTCGTTTTTTTCTACTATTTGTTTGTTTGTTGGCGTAGGACGAGCAGCGACCCTTTTTTTCTGAGGCTCTACTGACAAGTTTCACCTGTCTGTATTTGTCTATGGGGTGATCTATCATGCCAGTCTTGCCGTAGATATACAGACTTCGAGGCGTTTGCTCTTGCGGAGTTGACGTTTCTATTGCTTTGTAGATTTCGCTGTGGAACATTTGTTTGAGTTGATAATGGGACATAGTACACAGAGCGATTGTTCGTATGGTAATTTAATAGTGGGGTCTAGGTGTGCCAGCATCGGACGGACTGACCCTCTACCCTATAGGACCAATAGGGTCAGCATTGAAATTAATATGTCTGGCGATATGGTATGTCGATATGTACAGAAAAACCTCAATCCCCAAAAACCCCAATCCTTCAACCCAGGCATTGAAAGTGAAATCCCGCTGCGGTTCATGTCCAACCATTGCTTGAGGGGCTTAGCTCTATATCAGTGGGAA
The DNA here is from genome assembly GCA_018152825.1 of Scaptomyza hsui. Classification (NCBI taxonomy): domain Eukaryota; kingdom Metazoa; phylum Arthropoda; class Insecta; order Diptera; family Drosophilidae; genus Scaptomyza; species Scaptomyza hsui. The sequence goes on along the minus strand of JAECXO010000307.1, from coordinate 11,708,843 downwards.
CGTGCAAACTGCGTGCACACCAACTTGACATGACGATAATGATTCGACCCAAAAAAAAGTATTAGAAAATCGCGCCCGAGGCAACAAAAAAAAGTGAATGTCATTAGAAGAAACTTTGTCGAAGCAGTCGCAGATAAAATAAAAAAAAAACATATAAAAAGCAAAGAGCTGCCACAGCTCGAGCCCAAGCACTCCCCAAGCTGAAACAGCTGTCAATCAAAGTGCAACAGCTACCAGAAAACAAAGAAAATAAGTAGTGCCCAGTGAAGTGCATATACCCAAAGTATACTCTGTAATGAATCCAAGAAAAATCTGCAAGCGATTGGATATTTTTAAAGAAAAATGTATCACTAATTCATTTAGCTTGAGATTACTTTAACTTGCAACGTTCACTTAAGAGGTAACATTAAGTTCATAAGTTTAAACTTATTAGTTTCTGAGTTTTTCAACGTATTTGTTTTCTATAAGACTTTTCGGTGCGTAACGCGGCTGCCGATGATGCCTCCATTTCCTCACCATCCTCAGCCTGCTTATGCAAGCTGGTGAACACTGAAAAATGCCCCCAGCTTGGCTGCCCCAGATTCTGTGCCTCAGCCTCTGCCCTTTGTTTTTGTTGTTATTGTTGTTGTTATATCTTGAAGCTTGTGTGCACCACATAGCAAATGCTTTCAGTCGCTTTGGCTAAAGAACAGTTTTGTTTACATTTTGTTTTGTAAACAAAGAGGAATAAAGTGTGTGTATGTATGTGTATGGCAATATCTGTGTTCTACACAATCGAAAACAACGACGACGACGACGACGACGACGACATGTTGCATTCTAATGGGCTGTGCCACAGAAGTTACTTGTATAAAGGCTGGAGCTTCGCTGGCTCTGTTCTGATCATGTTCATTAATTAATGATCAGTCGTCTGCCCATTGCAGTGTTTTTGTATTTGATCTTTATTATTGTATTTTATGATGGCCATGCGTTGTGCTTTTATTATGCATTTTGCTTCTACTCCAAGCGTATAATTTATGACATTTTATTGTGTGGCAACGCAAATGTGGTGTAGTGTCGAACTTGGACGGGGATAAATAATTACTTTATGCATTTCCTGAGGACAGCGAGCAAATAACCAGACCACAATATTTAGAGAAACATACATATCCCAGTTCTACGTTTCCAATGATCGTAGTACTACGAAACCCATAGATCACAATAAAGATCATTGTAACTGTCAGAGATTACCATACAGTAGTAGCCTCACAAAACCCAAAAAAAAAAAAAAACAGACAACAACGAAAATAATCAAAAGAGGAGAACAGCAAAAGAAATGAAATTGATTGTCTATTTGTTGTTGTTGTTTCTTTTGCACTCAAAAGATAGATTGCTCCTAGATTTGAAGGAAAGAAAGAGACGAGAGCACTGAAAACGAAAATAAAATCGTGTAACAGTGCCAGACAACAACAAGCGATACGGGTTACCAAATGGGCAGCGAAACGAAAAAAAAAAATAAAATTAAAAAAAAAAAAAAAAAACAACAACAAACTGTTGTAAAACGCATTTTGACTGACAGGTACCCATAGGTCTTAAGACCTATGGACGGACAGACCTAGAGCTCGCCCGGTCACAGCTGAAACTGCTCAGTTTGATTGCACGAGTCAGTCGAGACGACGACGACGACGAAAGCGACGACGACGACGACGAAAATGGACAAAACGTGCAACTCACATGTCATACACGCGACGAAGACTCAGACGAAGACTCAGACACAGAGACAGAGACAGAGTTGTCTAAGATGTATTAAAGGGACGCGTCAACAGCTGGTCGCTGAAAGTCGCTTGTTGTGGAGTGAAACCTTTGGGTTAGAGGGGTTCTTTTTGCTGAGGGACGAACGATGAGCGTTCTATGCACCATGCTGATATCGGCAGCAATTGCTTGGCTCTCGGGTCATACGTACGTCATTTGTTTGGAGGGTGGGTAAGATCAAGCCAGAGAGAGGGAGAAACCAGTCATGTTGTGCAGGTGTTAGGGAAGTTAAATAAATATGAAGAACTCTCCGATTTTCTCAAAGGTTGCGAGAAGGGTTGAACCTTGAAGAAAGGGAGCAGATTAAACTGAATTCAATACAAAACTTGTGCATGTAATTAATTTGTCGTAATAAGTATTAAAATCTATCCAGTGCTAAGATCCTTATACTCTTCATGTTTGGTACAGTGCCTCAAAAACAACAAGGGGTAAAACTAGACGGAAACAACGGCGGTTCTTGTATAAACATTGATTCAGGCACCGAGAACTAAGGACCGAGAATAGGTGCGTGTTTGTACTGTGGGATACTGAATAAACCAGGCTCGACACCTTTCCTTCTATTCTGTATATGTGTGTGTGTGTGTGTGTGTGTGAGTGTGTGTTTAACGCTGTTATTGAACACCTGAACGAACATTAAAGCTACGACCATTAAATAAAACTAGCTCAGATATACACACAATTAAAATACCAGGTGCGAGTCCTCAACAATTGTTTACTTTAATAGCCAATGGGCACTTAAAGCAACCTACTCTTCTCTGAATAAAGCTTGAAATGAAAATACGTAAACATTTTATCATATAGAAACATACTGGAGCTAACCGGTGAACCGGTTCGGTAAGGGTTTCTTGTGCATTTTGAACCCAACAATCAACAAAACCAATTTCGTAATGTTAGACTGATCACCGAGCAATACATAATTACAATTCTTTAAAAAATAAATAAAAACTACTATTTAACTCAGCTGGACATGACTTAAAGACACAGTTTAAAGATTCAAAACTTAAGTTTACATTGCATACTTGTGTAACTAATTTACCCTAACCTTTAATTCTCTGAACCGGACCTGCCCAAATATATTTTTCAAGTGTGCAGCCCTGAAAGAAGCTTTGAACGACTTACTAAAATCAGGAAAATTCGATTCTACATTTCTATGATTTTAATGATAATCTCTGCAAAAACTCGAGTCGTTTGTTATTCCCCATTTCTTTGCTCTCTTGTGATTGTTAATTCGCAGTGAGCCGTGGCTCTGGTTGAGTGCACAATATATAACTCTTGAAATTATCGCTCATTATCTTATTTTGGCTAGTAAATAATTTCGCTTCGGCCAGCACAGCAGCTATTAAATGCGAAGCAGATCAGAGCAAAGAAGCCAAGGCGAAGAAAGGCTTTGCCAAATGCGAGATGCGCATCACATTAGTCAAAGAACCAGAAGAGCTGTAGTCGGAGTCGGAGCTAAGGATGCAGCTGAGTGCAGCTTTGTACGTAGTGTGGGGTGGGGGGTGGGGAGTGTTTTGGATAGACTGAGGAACGGCACGAGCGCATCAAATTAAGCAGGAAGAAGACAGCAGCGTCGACAAGAGACAACAAACACAGCACACAGCAAATAAAATACATACTAAAAACCCCTAACCAATGTAATTTGATACCGAAAATCATTATGCACAAACAAACTACAAGATACATACAAACATAGTCAACTGAGATAAAGAACCAAACTAAGAAGACGAGAACAACGAAGAAGACGACGTAGAAGACGACAACGAGTCGACGACTAATTGCCATCAATTTTTTGCATAAATCTTGGCAATATTATGCATGCAAATGCAAAGCCGACCAGAAGGAGGAGGAGTTGGATGTCAGGCGGGGGACAGACAACCGCAGTAAACATGGCACAGTTTAATGCAGCCTCAGACCGCACCAACTTCAGGATTGCCCATGGAGCCAGCGCACTCGGAGTCGTGTATAGCTAACCAATCAAAAGGTTCTTCAACCCAAGCAGTTGAAAGTTTTGCCAACTTCGACTCCAGCTACGATTCTGACTGCCTTCGTAGTTAACCATTGCTAAAGTGGCACGATCACCATCATCATTATCATACATAGGATGGCTCCGAGTACAACCAGTAACTACGGGCACAATGGAGGACAGCAACAACAACAAGAACAACAGCAATGAGGCGGGTTGGCAAAATCAAATAAAAGTTCTAAAAACTTTGGTTTTGCCGAGTGCCAAACTGAAAATAAAGAGAGGATAAGAGACAGTGTTGTGCTTTAAGCTTTTTTTCTTGTCTTTGAATCTAGCTAGAATTTGAGTTCTATCACCAATAACAACGAAGTTATTTTAACACCTTTTAACCGATAAGCATCAAAATCAAATCTGTAAATGGGTACAGTTTATCTAAGATCAGATCATCCTTAAAAATCTTTTTACCATTCCCTTCAACTAACACTTTTATTGATTCTCAAAAAAACATAAAAATGGACAGCACTGCCAAGAGAGAGAGAGAGAGAGAGAGAGAGAGAGAGAGAGAGAGAGAGAGAAGGAGAGGAGAAGTCGGTACACGATCATGAGGCAACACGATTTGAAAATTGCGTACGTATCGCCAAAACCCAGTTCATTATGTCCAAGGAGGAGTCGTCGACGTCTAGAAAAGAGAGAGAGAGAGAGAGAGAGAAGAGCTGGTACAAAGCTAGTTCACTGTGCCCAACGAAGACTACGACGACGACGACGACGACGATCACGATGATGATGATGATGATGATGATCATTCAGTGTTGATATCATGCGGCAACAGCAGGCAAGCAAGCGGACAGCCACAACACAGTCAGGGATGGGTTAGCCAGGCCAGGCAGGGACAGAGACAGAGGCAGTCAGGATAGGTTCATTGACTTGCATCTAGATTCTAGAAGTTCATTGCAGTTGAAGTCGTACCAACAACAACAACAACAACAACAACTACTGCTATAGCAAACCATGGATCTCAGTGTTTGTCTTTTGCTTGGCTTCAGAGCGTGTGTGTTGCACACTTTCTGTTTTATAGTACGCCAAGGCGGGCCCAAACCAAACCAAACCAAATCCAAACCGAAGACCGAGTTCGAGTTCGAGACACCGCTCAACTACTATTTTCTTTTCTTCTTTCCTTCATACACTTGTGCCAGGCTGCTCTTTGTATTATTTGCTAGGATTAAGGGTATTAAAAGACATGAAACGAAGGCACAGCTACAACATACATACACACATACACAAAAGGAGAGCGAGCAGGGTAAACATGAGATCGCGTGTGTGTGTGTGTGTGTGTACTGTGGCAAATAAAACATCTGTGCCGTAAAATCAAAACATAGAGGGATATATGTACATATGTATGTTTGTATACATTACATACATAGGAATACAAAAAAACTGGCTGCCCGTTAAGTGTGGATCAGTCGGTTGCAATGGCCGAAGGAGAACTTGCAAATTGACGTCTTGGGGTTCGTATACGAGGAGTATAGAAAGTACGATGTGGTACGATCGTGGACCCTTCTTTCTTGCCGGTTGCTTGCTTGCTTGCCTTGTTGGTTAGCTCTGCTTGGTTATTGACTGTTGGGGTAACCGCATCTGTGGGTCTGTGTTTGAGGTTATTACACTCTTGGCGCGATTTTAGACTTGCCTTTTATTATGCTCACTAGTGTGATAAGCAAGGACTAGAATTGAGAACTAAGTTTTCTGTTAGAACTGTCTTAACCGATGTTAATCTAGCTTCCTAACAAATCAGATATTGGTGTTAGGTCATAAATATAATATAATATATGTAAGTATCAAACAGATCCTACGAAACCAATTACAAATGCATTACATGCTTGAACGAAATTTATGCTGGGTTGCAGCACGGCAACACTGCACACACTGTCTCTCTCTATTGATCTCTCGCTGTTTTGCTCTCACCCGCAGCGCTCTTAAGTACTCATGCCCGCTCTTAAGATCACAGCAGCTCTTTGGCTTTATTCGTGTTCAGAGATTGTTTTGATTTTGTTGTTTTCTTCTTGATTTTCTATACACACACACACTCCGCTCCGCTCTGCTCCGGTTGTAGTTTTGTTTTGTTCGTCGTCTTCGATATGGGGGTACAGTAGTCTCCCGCCAAAATTGAGTGGCGCGCGCTCGCTGTTTGGCTCTTTGTGCGTTGATCTTTTACGTTTTTGTTTTGATTTCAACATTCTTGTTGCCGTAGTAGCCAGCCCCGAACTCTGCTCGGATCTCTCGTTTTACTAGTCGGTCGGTTCGTTGCTTGCTTGCCGGACCGGACTGCACAAACACACACACACACAACACACACAAGAGCTAACTGCTTGGACAAGTGATCATGACAGCGGGTGAGTTTACTCCAAGTCGTTCTGTATAAGTGTGTGAGTGTGTGTGTGTATTGTGCATTTTCGTTTTCAATTAGGTTTAATCAAGCAAACGATCGATCATATTGACTTGTTTTTTTCGTCGTTGGCTTGAGGTGTGCGTTTTGTGTACGGTTCGCTGTTCACTGCCTGCTGCCTGCTGCCTGCTGCCAACTACTATCAACTGGAAACTGACAACTGCCTACTGCCTACTGCCTGGGTTATTGCTCGCTTTTCATTTTCCTGTTCTGGTTTTTGAATTTTGCATAAACTTGTTGATTAACTGCCGCCCGAGGGGGCTCAGCTGCTGCTGTTGTTTGTTGGACTCGTTACATACACATTTATGCATGTTTTGTTTTGTTCTTTTTTTTTGGTACCCAAAGGGTTCCAAGGCTATAATAATATCCATAAACATTTGAAATACGACAATACTAATATACAAACAACTGACATTTTAAATATATTTAAATAGCAAATTAGTTACAAATATGACATGATTAACACAGGGTTGTAGTCTCTTTACAGTAATTTGTTTGAATGTATGCATGTTTGTGCACGCATTTATAGAAAATGTTTTACCGTTAAAACTGGGTGTTTTTGTGAATTTTAATCGTTGATAACTTCTATGGGTTGTATGAAGCTTCTAAAAAAACGATTAATTGATCGATAATAACTGTTGATTGGGCGTAATTTGGAAATTTTGAAGCAGATCTTTAAGGAACTTAACCCAAAAGCTGTGATTTTAGTGGAATATACATAGTCCTTGAAGTTATAGGTAATAAGACGGTTTTAGTTAAAATTAATCAGATTCTTAAGCGAAAACAACACGTTCATAATTATTACAATTATTATGCATGCGTCCTCAGAAATTACATATGTATTATATAAAAATTGCATACACAGTAGCAACAAGATGGACCAGAAATGGCAGGGAGATGGAAAGGGGCTGAGCCAAAAACCACTTGGACAATCAAGCAGCGTCAGGCATTATCATTATGTTTATTATACGCGAGTACTTGCAAACCAGCAGCAGCAGCAGTGGCAGCATCAGTAGAAACAACAACAGCTCATATAGCTCGCTCTGATCATAATCAAACGAACGGGGGGCAGGCTCTTCAGACCCAAGGGTAGGAGGAGGGGCGAGCAGAGCTCGTTGAAATCGACAAGTTGCTGCATGCACGATCGTCGCGAGACGAGTCGAGTCAAGAATCGTCGCTTGGTTGGGACTCGTGTCTTGGGCTTGGCTTAGCAAGCCCCTCAGCTCTGTGTGTGTGTGTGTGTGTGTGTGTGTGTGTGTGTGTGGTGTGTGAGGCGACTCGTTTGGATGCTGCTGCTTTGGATGTTTCTCGGCCCGCATCGTCGTGAGCATTTAAAGGTCTCCAGCTTCGACAACGTCTTCTCCTTCTCCTTCTTCTTGTTCGTCTGCCCCCTATGTTGTCTTTGGCTGGAGCTGTTTAAGTGCCGTCGTCGTCGTCGTCGTTGTTGTTGTTGAATCTTTAAAACTTGATTTTAAGTTTGTTGCTGCTGTTCTTCTTGTTGTTGTTTTTGTTTTTCGCCGCTGGTTTTTTTTTTTTTTTTTTCATTTTATGTATGGCTGCTGCTGCAGCAGCTGAACACCTGTGTTCTTATGCGCTCCCCTCAGCGGCTATAGACAATATTATTATTTTATTTTTTTTATTTTTTTTCTTAGCCTCATGCAATTTAATGTCATGTTTTTCGTCTTAGTAGCTGTTGGTTTTTTTTTTTATATTTTTTATTACTTAAGTGCGTGTTTAGGTTTAAAGGTTTATGTGTGTGCTGCCTTGCTGCTCCTTGCCTTTTTTATGCCTAGTAAATTTAGCGACTTAACCTATTTATAATGAAATCTGTTTTGGCCATAAACTGGCTGGAGGCGGGGGCTGTATCATTGCTAGTTCCATAATGTCTTACAATTTATGGGGCCATTAAAGCACAGTTAAGGCTTAGCCTATGAAAATCATCTAGATAATTGTATCAACTCCAACAGAAACACTCACAGACACATAGATCGTCTAAGAAAAATTCCAGCACATAATAAACTAACACCTTAGACAAGTGCAGGTAAAGCTAATGATAGTTTTAAAATAATTTATATATATATATATTAAATTAAGTAGAAGAATAATAAAGAGTTAAGTGCAAAGTAGATAATATTTTTAAATGAGTTTATAAATAAAAAGGCTTAAATGTATTAAATTAATATTATAATAATATTATATATTATTAAATCTTTATACGATAATTTGCAAATAAAAAGCTAGTTTCAATCTATGTATTAATATGCCAAGGATATCCCAATTCTTTCTTTCTTAAAAAGATCTTAAACAAACACTTAACGAAGACTAAATAAATAAATTTTAAATTTTTTTAATAAATTTTAAGTGTCCCAAACAACAAGAGTTCATCGAATGGATGAAAAGTGGCCCAATAGTTCCCTATCACTACCGACAGGACCCCCAAAATTAGTATGTGGGTGTTTTCGTTAGCTTAAGTAATACTACACCGCCACTCAAGAGGAACCCTAGCTATTATTAAATTATTATTTAATAAATATGAACAAGTTTTGCAACACACAAAATATGCAAAATAAATTAGAAACTTTTAAATAAAGGCTTACAATTGTCTTGAGGTTTTTCTTCTTGAAAGAATAAAGCATACGAAGTTGTTTCTAAAAACGTTAAAATATCTTTTTTAGCTGGTGTTGATTTGGCTTCATTAGCTTAAAGTTAAGTTTTTACTCAACTTTTAAAAACACAATAAATGTAGTTTTCCTTTATTCAAACAAATTTCAGGCTTCGCCCAAAGAAACGCGTTAGGATATAATAATGATAATTCATATTTGGAGAACTCTCAAATGTATGCAAAATTTACTGACTAACTCAATCGAACTAGAAGAGTTGGCAAAAAGCCCTAACTAAACACACATTATAAGGTTTTACAACTTGGCTAATTTAGCGAGTTGCCAAATAATAAAACAAACATACATGCCCAATTATTGTTGTTCAGAAAAAAAGGAAAAGAATATTGGTTTCGGCTTATTGTTTGGTAAATGCAAATCATAAAACTTTTCCATTCCATGTAAATGTGAACATTGGCTAACATGGCGTATGGGTAATGAGTAATCAACTAATTTTGAACAATAGCTGAATGTGCAATAAAATTATTAATAACGTGATTCTAACTAATCACGTCAAACGAACAATGGACAAAGTACATTTATGGCTGCTCGAAAGCAAACAAAAGAACCAAGAGCCGGAGTAGTAACAAGCCAACTAACTATTCAAGCGACTTTAGGACTGATGTACCATCTGACTAACTAACAAAGCGCATTCAATCAACATAGAGTACAAACAACAACAACAACAACAACAGCGCACAGTTGCAAGTCATAAAAACTACAACAAACAAATACGTATACTATATACACTACACACAAATAAAAAATCAACAAAAAAAAAGTACTGAAAGAAAGAAAAAAAAACAATTTTCTGGCAGCTACTGGGCATACGCCAAAAAGAGGCGACGCGACGCCTCGTAGCGCTAAGCAAATAGACCAAAGACGAGGCTAAAGAGTTCTACATACGGGTATGAAAATGATCGAGAGATGGCCAGGAACGTAGGGGGTGGCAGGAGGCAGTGGGCAGTAGGGGTTGGACACTGTACACAAAGCAACTTCACGCCGCAAGTCAAAATGCAATTAAGCGCAGCTACTGGACGACTGGATGACGATGATGATGTTGATGATGACGATGGCTACGTAGTAACCATCAACCAGCAGATTGTCAGTGGCACATACAAACATACATACATACATATGTACATGCGTATCTATTAAGCGGCAGCGAGGGGGAGACTGAGAGGGAGAGACCCATGAGCTGGGCGTTGATGTTTCGGGCGGAGTTGCACAGATAGAAAACTACATACATAGTACACAAAACTCGATTTCAGTTAAGACGCAGTAAAAAGTTGTAATGCAGCTTAAGTCGCAGTCACAGTTTAAACATAGAGGAAGGAAAAGAACCGCATGGAAAACGAAAAGCAAAATAATAAAATAAAAGCTTTTGTGCTGGAAGTGGCAATTACACGCAACAAAATTGGTGGCACGAGGCTCAGGCCATAATTTGGTACATATCGTATGTACATAAGTATGAATGTATGTATGTATGTTTGGGTAGAAAATTAGGCGTTTTAGAAATGGCAAAGAAAGTGGAACAACTAAGTAGTTAAAGCACATTTTGCTCAAACCTTGCAATTACATAAAGCTATCGAGAAAGAAAAGAGACAAAACTTAGAAAAATTCATTTATATAAATTGGGTTTTTAATACAATTTTAATTTTTTTATTGACACTAATAACCACTTGAAACTTAATTTGATGTTTTATAATTAACAAACTGTCAATTAAATAACAGCATCATAAGTGTAGGCCCATTTCGCGCTGTGTATCTGCAACTGGCAAGCTTCAACAAAGAAGGTTCTTAAAAGCTTTATGCATCGTTCTCGTTGTCGTAGTATGTATTCAACCCCAACAACAGCAACAACAACAACAACAACAACAACTATAACCGGTTAGCCAGTTCCCTATACTTGAAGACTCCAACGCTTGAGTCTTTTAGTAGGGAGGGGTAAAGAGTGGACTTGTGCTTGTGTTGATTTGTTGCGCATGCGCGCGACTTGCCGCTGCACTCAGCTCAAATACTCTGTACTCAGTGTACACCCTGCAGCGTTGCAGCTGTGCAACAGCAACACATACACACTTACTTACTTACAACCAGAGGAAGGTGGTGGGGTTGGGGAGGGATTACTACAACTACATCTTGTTGTTGTTGCTGTTATTATGACGCTCAAGCAGCTACTGTGCACTGCTCTTAACGATCATGCCCGATCATGCCCGATCATGCCTCAAAAAAGAAACAGAAAAACAGAAAAACAGAAAAACAAAAAAGCCAAAAGCTCTGGCAAATGCGCACGTTTCGTGTTTAGTTGTTGTTTTTGTTGCTTTGGTTTGGTTTGGTTTGGTTTGGTTTGGCTACCGTTTGTATCGGTTTGGAATCGCTTTATGGCAGTATCGTATTTGGCTCATTGTCAATGTCGCTGTTGTTGGCTGGCTCGGCTCCCGATGATCGCGATCGCCGCATGATTCATTTGTCGTGCTGTGTGCCACAGTGGACCCGCATGCAACGTGTGTTTCTCTGCCACAGATTTGACGTTTATTGCTTGATGCGGTTGTTAGACACGCTGGTTATGGAAATATGATTTGCCCAAAAGGTACTTCTGGCCACAGATCGATAGATCGATAGATGCCTTGCCCCCAAACATTATGCACAATTTGAAGTTGCACCCACTCAACGCTCAACGCTCAACGCTCAACGTTCAACGCTCAATGATCATTGCCAGGTCAATTTATGCAAAATGAACGGTGATTAAAATGATCAACAATTATTTGTTGTAGTTTGTTTGCATTGGTCAACGTTTAAGCTTTGGCTTCCATTTATTAACGACTAAAGTTCTACAAAGACAATTGATGAAATATTGCTCGAGGGGGTGTGCCCCATACAATTGTATGTGTGTGTGTGTGTGTGTGTGTATGTTTAGCGATGCACGAGTTCTCTATAAGAGATTTCAATTTGTTTTCCCAAGGATGCCAAGCTGCGATGCAACCAACCAGTGTGGCAGTTGCAGTTGCACTTGGTTAGGTCTCTTGATTGTTGCTGTTGTTATTAAATAATTAGACTTCTGTGACCCTGAGCGTGGCAATTACACTTATGGTCAAGGTTGCCCATACTACAACTACAACTACAACTCCAACCACAGCGATATGAGCACAGCTAAGTAACAGTTCAATATTGACTCTGGGAAATTTAAGTAGCCAAACAAACGGCAACAACGTCGACAGCAGCTAATGCAAAGAAATGTCTAAGGTAAACATTATGGCCAGATATGTGAATAAATAAATGAAAATGATTACATACACATATGTATGTATGTATGTTCATGCTATTCTTGTGGATTGAGGGCACCTCGGCAAATAGAAAAAAAAACTCTTGTTCTTGAACTCACAGCGCTTATCTAAAACACACTGCACAAATATGAGCCTATGGGCAGTTCGGTTGCGACAGGATATGGTTGACCCAAAAAATACCCTTAAATGTCTTTTATGATCTCCATTTAAAGCCTTGTTCTACTAAGACGCATTCTGCATTCGAATAATCCAGCAGATTGCCGTATGAGAGAAGCTGCATACATTTAACAGACTCTGTTATGAAACGGACATGCTTGTTTTTATTCCCTTCATATGCAAAAGTCGTGTTAAGTTTTTCTGTTATCGCAGCTAGAGTAGCATCCTTCGTGGATAAAGCAGATGCAGCATACGTTATCGGATTCAGCCTTGCAGAGTACGCATATTTTCTTATTTCGCACATTCAACACACTGACGAAAACTAAAAAGATTGACGTAATATAGTTTTGATGGGACAAGCATGCAACTGACAAATCAGATCCTTGGAAGGGACATTAAACAAGTATATTCGGGAAAGTTAGACCAGGATATATTTTTATACCTAGGTTTTTCTTAAAGGCTTGGGCATCTTAGAAAAAAAACCAAATACTAGTCTGCAGACGATTAAGGAAAAATACCTCGTAAATTTTCATATGCGATGTCTTTTGCGATTCTTGCCCGGTCTTGATTTTGCACATTGTCAATGCTATGCCAAAGTTTCTACCGCAATTTTTATATACACTTCTTTAGCACACCAACCATCCTCGCCCCCCAAATATCCCTATATTTACTTTCACATAATACTCCACCATTCCTCCCCCTTCTCCATTCCCCTTTTTTCCCCTCTTGATTTTAAATTTTATTCAAAAAATTTATTAAAAAAAAAAAAAAAAAATTTAATTTAAAAATTACCCCCTCCCCCCCCCTTTTTAATTTGGGGGTTAAGTTTTTTTTCCCGTTTTAGCTAAATCACCTTTGTACATGTGCTGGCGTTTTCCACCCCTTTCTTTTACTGTATCATAGTCTTTTTTTTTTATGTATTACTTTCGAGAATGGTAACAATTGCCAAATTATGAAACGAACTTAAATGCTATATGATATACAAGAGAATCTTCAAACAATCTAAGCATTACCGACAAAATTATGATCAATTATATAGTAGGGTTGGTGCTGCTTTCTTCTTGTTATTACATACATTTGCACAACTTCTTCATACTCTTTCTGGCCAATTTTCAATGGGCATGTGGTTTGAAAAATATTCATAAAACACTCCTAGTCAACTAGGCAATGACTACTACGGTTTAAGGCTCATTTTAGCTTGTTACAATTGTCACGCTAAAAAAGTTGACAAAGCAACGTAAAAAAAGTGCAGTAAAAGAAACTTTGCACTAGTCTCTAGTCGCAGTCACCTACGTTCGTACTGTACCAACTGCTAATAAAAGATAGAAGAGGAGATCCAGCCGGCGCATCCCAAACCAGATTAAACCGCAGATGTTCTGTCAAACTGACAGCGTCTCTGAAACGACTTGATTGCGCATGAGCCCATGAGCCCATGGTCAGGCTCTATCTCTGGCTCGAAGTGAGACCCGGCTTGGGCCCAGAACACGGCTTATCCCAAACCCAAAGACGACAACGACAACAACGACAACAACGTTCAACGTTCTAATGAACCCAAAAGATTTTACGCGCCAAAGGCTTTTTTCACGTTGTAACTGCTATTGACTCTCGTACAACTGCAAAAAGACAAGAGAAAAAAAAAAAAATAATATAAGAGAACGAACAGGGTTTTCTCTGTTTTGATACGCGCTTCCAGTCGATATAAAATTAAAGACCTAATGAAGTGGAGGCAACGACAACGCAAAGATAAATATGCACAGGCCAAAGAGTAGAAGAAAAAAAACATATATAGTATAACTCGTTTGACCAGTCGACGGCAGTTGTTGGGGCAAGAATCATCATAATTTTTACTATCAACTTGCAACATGGACACATGAGGACAGACAGACAGACACACAGACGGACGGACGGACGGACCGACAGACCGACCGATCCGATTGCGTGTGCCTTATCCCTCCGCTGCTGCTCTCCTGCACACGCCTACGCTGCACGTTCCCCAACTTGAGGGAGCGAGACAAAACAATAACAAAGTAGACACACACCAACACACAGAAGTTAAGAAGAAGAAAAAAAAAATATAAAAAAAATGATATGAAAACAGGTCATTGCCTTAATGGATCTGAACACAACGCGCCACTGGCTCTGAACTCCGACTTCGACTCGAATCGGGTCTCTCTCTCTCTCTCGCTCTCGTATGTAGATGCAAACGACGCGTCGGACGCGACAAACGACAACGAACGTTGCCAGCATACGAACGAGGGAGGCGATGCATGCAGCCAAGCAAGAAGGCAGCTAGCGATAAAGATTTAAGCAAATAATCAAATACATAAACAAGAACGAATAAATTAGGAGCATGAGCCGAAATTTTAATGCTCTTCATGTACAATGAAGCGAAGATATAAGAAAAGAGAATTGGATCTCAATGTAATGTTGCTAAGATCCTTAGAATGAGGTGTACCAAAAGAGGAAAAGAACAATATAAAGTCAGTTATTTAATTTTCAAATTAATTTTCATATTAAATTCAGGTATATTATAAGATGTACAGTAGGCTTAATATTATTTAACATTCTGATATATTATTAAAATATAATTTAAAATATAAGTAAATTAATAGTATGTACTTACAAACATTTCAACATGATTTTGTAAAATAAACACAGATATGAAATATTATAAACAAGGGTATGCCGAATGCAGTATAAATGATTTTCGAGGTTCGCGTTGAGCTGAGTTTAGGTGAGGAGAGAGCGGATAGAACGAGGGACAGATAGGCAGATGGGGGCAAAGTGAACAGAGGCGACTTTCAAAACTTTACACAATTTAGATTTATTGTTAAGGCAGTGAAAACAAAGCAAAGCGCTGAGTAAGTAAATTGGGTTAAAAGTACAATTGTCGTTTAGACTCTAATTGGAGGCGTGCGCTGCTCGAAATCGCTGATTGCAACGAGCCTGTCACTAGCCCAAAGGCCACAAACAAATCAATTGCAATGCTCCAAGAATAATTTCACAAATTCTACCGCGAGCACAATACACAATATATGTACATACAAAGCACAACACAATGAGCTACTGTTTGCAACACAAAACCAGCCCCAAACCCAGCACCAGCTGGTCATTCACTCAATCGTCCAGACCCGCCGCCGACTGCCAGCTTGGACGCGTGCCACCAGCCTCAGCAGCTTGAGCCTCCAGCTAGAGTCCTCTTGGTACAGTGCCGCCACCTTTTGCCAGCTGTTTTGCCCAGTCGTTGCCCCCTTCATTCTTCCTGTGCCTCTTACTCTGATCTTGTGTGCCATTTTGCCAGTTGCAGTTGATCTCTGCAGTTGGGCCAATAGATAAGCTGCCAAGCTGCCTGCTGCTGCTGCTCGATGTTGACTCTGCTTATGTAATACTAGACTCCACTCCACTCCACTCCACACCACACTCAGCTGCCGGCGGCGGTGGTTTTTTTTTTTTCGCTGTGTTTGCCTCTTGCTTGTTGCAGCTTCTTCTGAGCTTGGTGCTGGGATGGCGTGTTGTTTTTGATAAATTGCTCAAGTTCAGAAGTGGAGTTTGCAGCCGAAAGGGTTATGGTTTGTCAAGTAGTTACAGAAAGAGTGCCATCTGCCCAATAAATTATTGATATATAAATACTTTGTGTATGTATGTCAAAGCGAAAAGGTTAAACAAGAACCTTAAAAGATTTATACATGTTGATCTGCCCTTTTAAATTATAATGCTGTTCTATAGCATTGAGTGAGTGATAAACACATAATTATAGTTTCTAAAGAGCCTAAAAGTTACACTTAGATACACATTGACAGTGGTCCAGCATAAGTGTATGCAATTCTATTGATTGCACTCGCAATAACAAAAACTCGTTCCCTATTACTATGCAAGGCTTGAAGGGGAGTTACACGTCCAGAACTGCGACAACAGCAACGATGTCTGATTACTTACATTTGGCTTTTGGGTTCGCGTGCAACGCGCAGAAGCTGTAGCTGTGGCAGTCGCTGTGGCAGTTGCAGATGCAGATGCTGCTGTACATTGAATTACATTTAATGCAGCTGGGGAAGTTGCAACGTCCCAGTCTGGGACCCAAATTATCTAATTTGCAAAGTTATTGCTATTAATTGGGCGTAATTATTGCGTGTCGTTGGGGTCTAAATGGCGCCTTTATGCAGCCATTATAATTAGTTTCCTTTATTTTTAACTCAACTTCCCTACACTCAACGTTTCAAACTAAGAAAGAAGAAGAATAGCACACTTGTTTTCTACATTCTCCCCTGCGCAGTTGTCAATTTTAATTGATTGTTAATCTGCGCCGCGTAAGCTCAGCATGATCTTGGGCCAGGGCTTGGGCTTGGGCTTGGGCTTGGAGTCTGCGCCACTCTTTTGCCGAGGTTAATCTTATAAACGTACCGAGTTAATTGTATTAAATACGCTCCATAGCATTTTTGTTGTTGCTGCTGTTCTGTCGATCCAGCTGGTTAGCTGGCTAGCTAGCTGAGTGCTTGGTTTGTTTTGTTGGAGCTGGAGTTAATGAACCATTGAAGATCAAGGATAAACGACGTGCACATGGCAATTAGTTGATTTTTTATTGTTGCCATTGCGATAACTAAATATAGACGGAGGCAATAAATGCATAAAAACCGATACAAGACACAACGGACAGATCCATGCAACAATCAGACAAGGCAATTCAAACAAACCGAACAAAGGCTTAATCAATGGCAAAAACAACTTATTGATACCTGTCGTGAACATGTTTTTGAGAAAAAATAAAGAAATTATCAAAAGATTGATCCGTAGATTAATAGCAAATTGATTTAAAATATTGTATCTCAATTAATGTTAACAACACTTATTTTAAAAGCATACTTTTGGGGGCACAAATGTACCTTAGAGGACTATATAAATTTTAGTATTTCTTAAAGCTCAACACTTTTAAACTCCTTAAAGCAACCTTCTTTTAAGTACGTTTTAAATTTATATAAATAAACTTCAGAATATTATTAAAGGCGATTTAAAACCCTCTCTCAGCCATGATAACTAAGCAGTTAACTAAAGCATTAACAACGTTGACAGGCATCAAACTTAATGCAGTTAATAAAAACTAAAAGCTACCAGTTTTGCACACTTTAAAGTTATATTCATAGCCCATTGGAAAAAGTGGCGATTTCGAGTGACGAGCATTAGCATAATCAAGACTGCGTTCAGTCTAAAAAACAGGTCAGATCAATTAATGCACACCCTCTAGAGAGGGAAGATCGATTGATAGATATTGGCTGGGTAACATAATTCAAACTTTTAATTACTGTGCAATTAGGGTAACGTATTTCAATTAATTAAAACCAATATGATTGGGCGCGCTTGGAGTAGCGTTGAGCACCTAACGTTGAGCACCTAACTTGCCCACGCCTGGCCACAGCCCAGAAAAAAACCAAAAAAAAAACTCGATAAGCATTACGAAACCTGAAATTTTGCGCGCCAAAATCTGCTGCGCAAAATAAAATAAATATGTTATAAAGAAAAAAAAAGTTGGCTTAGGCACGTCGAAGATATTTTACTCTTTGGACTGAAGTTGTTGAAAAACACTTTAAATCCATTAAATGCCAGAAAAATCTTATAAAGACCTAAGCTATTTGGCATGGCAGAAGATAAGTCTAGAGCGATTTTAGTACTAGTTAAATTTATTTACGGAAATCTTATATTTACCTTCCTCCGTTAAATGTCCTTTTTTAAGCGGGATCCGATGAAGATACGTCTTCAACTTTTTCCCCTGAAAAGTTTAGCTCACATCCTTTTGTTCAGTCATGTATTTATTGCATTTAACTAACTTCGCAAGTTTTTTTTTTAGCTAATTAATTAAGTTAACTATTAATAGCCACAGCAAGTGTATCAAAACAGCTGGCCACAATGTTGTGGCAGAGTCAGGTGATAAGGCGGCAGCTTCGTAGTCGTCGTCGTCGTTGTTGTTGTTGTTGTTGTTGTTGTCATCATTGGCAGGTTGTTAAACCAGCTGCAGCTGCGGAGGGAGCCGCGTGGGAGCTGTGTAGTATGTGCAGCGACTTTATTGCGTCGTTGCGAAAATTAACTGCGATACAGCACCACTCAAGAGCATAGTGCGGTGGGGTGGGTGTTTTGGCAGAGGGGAATGGAGTATATTGTGGCATAAATGTTAAAAGACTCGCGGTAAAGCTTCCTACACAGGCGTGAGCGGCTTCCGCGGATTCAGATTTGGCTGCGACTCCAACTTCGACTCTGGCTCCGACAGTTCGCAACATTTTGTTGTTGTTGGCGCGTTGGCCTAATACGAAAGTTGTTGCCCTTGTGTTGGTGTACGCGGTGTGCTGTTCGTGCCACAAGCGGCAGTAGCAATTCACACTACGCAACCAGATTGTCAAACAATATCTGGAATCACACGCATTTTACCCAGAATAATAGGTATGTAATTTTAAAGTTTGTTGGTTAGTCCTACAATAGAATTTGATACATAATTTTTTTATATACTTAAAATAGTTTGAGCCTGATCGGTTGGAAAACATAAAATTATATTAAATTTTCTATAAAACATCTACATAATTTAAATTAATTAATAGCTATATTAAGCACAAAAATATTGTTTCTTTTTTTGTTTCTTAGAAATTCGTCTAAATGAGAACTCGAATTGATGTTTAATAATTGTATTTTGCTGCTTAGTGTAACTAATGAGCTAAGCAAGCACGTCACGCGTCAAACTTTGTGTACGTGTTGTTTTGTTTGTTGGTCAAGTGGGCAACAACAGCAAGAACAACAGCAACAACAAATGCAACACGCGCTTAATTTTATTGGACGTCATGCGGTTCGCATGCGCAACGGACCTGACGACCTGATCCACCAACAGCCGTTGTTTTTACATACGTGCATGTAAATACGTATACATTTTTTGTTTTTGGGCCAAATGGCATAATTGGCTGCCCCACTGTGGTTTCGGGCTACCGTCTCACCCTTCAACCCACTCGGATTAAAACCGAATCTTAGGCGTTGTATGTGAGATATGAGGCATCCAATTACACGATTTGTTTCCTAGCCACTGGACCACTGTGGCTATTGATTAATGCATGCCATCACAATCAATCAAAAAGCAAATGCCAAAAATAACAACCAATATCAAAACAATGCGACAATCTGACAAGAAGTCATCAAGAGCAATAAAAGTTGTCTTTATTTTGATTATAATTTAAAAATTCAAAGAATAAACACATGTTATAAGTTAAGAAATAACGGAAGTAGTTTTTTTTTTTAAATATGGTACCAAAATAAATAATTTAGAAACCCTCAACTAATCTCACTACATTCGAAAAGAGGCAAAATAGACCTTAAAGATTTTTTATACAATTTAACAGAATTTAGCATTAACTATTAATTCTACTGAACAATATTCAACTTATTTAACGTACTTCAGCTAAAATATCAGAATAAACTTCGAATTTTAAGTTGCTTATACATATGTGGGCTGAAAATCCTATTAAAAATAAAAATAAATATTTGAATTGTATTTTCTGATCTAGTTAATTTTTGAAAATATCAAAAACCATTGTTAATCAATTGAAGAAAACTAAAATCAAGTTTGAAAACTTTATAGTACTTTAAGTATGAAAGCATCTACAAATAGGTATGGCTAAGAAGTTTCTTAGAAGGTTACGGTACGTATTAAAAATCAAATCGAATAACAATTTAGTACC
Organism: Scaptomyza hsui; assembly: GCA_018152825.1. Lineage (NCBI taxonomy): Eukaryota > Metazoa > Arthropoda > Insecta > Diptera > Drosophilidae > Scaptomyza > Scaptomyza hsui. The sequence goes on along the minus strand of JAECXO010000307.1, from coordinate 11,688,849 downwards.
GAATTTATGTTAGTTTTTTAGAACTTGCATTATTGAGATAGTTGCCACAAGCCGGCAGGTTGGGGGACAAACACTAGTTTGTGGGTTCCAGTAATTTATGTAAAGCCCATTTGCGTCGAAGAGATCAAAGATTGTCATTGGTTAGAGCATTAATTTTGAGCTTTACAGCTGGAATCGGATTTTCGTTGCAATTGCGCTACGTGTGAGGAGTTAAAAGTGTGCAGCATGTTGCATCTGGCCAGTGTGTGTGTGTGTGCGACAGACTGTTTGCAGCAGGTTTTTTTTCAGTTTCAGTTTCGGTTTCTGCTTTTTTTTTGTGTGTGTTTTTATTGCTTTGCTCGCGCTAATTTGCGCAAATCAAACAGCCCACAAGTGCAGCGAAGTATAAGAAGGAGTTGAAGAGTTGGCAGAACCTGTTTTCTGATTATTGTTGATGTTGTTGGTTTTGTTTTTGTTTTTGTTGCAGTTTTACTGCGTGCAGTTGTAAAACACCTGCTACAATTGATTAAATCACAGCAATTTATTATTAAGATTTTTTGTTGTTGGACTTTTTGCTCGATGGATTCGTTTTTCGTATGTTTCTTGGTTAAAGACAACCGCAAAAAAAAAATAAAACAAATCGAGGTTGATTGATTTTCGAGGTCTCGAATCAAACATTGTGGGTGTTCTCTACGTGATAGTCAATTTACTGGTCTATCAGCTCAGATTGGGTCGGGTTAGACATTGTGGCTACCAGTTTTGCCGTTACTCTTGCCTCATTTTGCATAAATCAATATCCAGCTTTTATTTTCGCAACACATTTGGCAAGTTCTAAGGCGTTAATTGGCGTCTAGTTTTGTGTTGTGGGTTGATTTCACTTGATCGATCTTAGTGGAGTATAACATATTAGCTCTGCCCTTGAATAATAAAAGTTACCGCAATGATAGCTCATCATATGCTAATAACTAGCTAGTTAATGCTTGTAAGGTTATTGTAAATGCATATCAACCATAATTCCACACTGTTGCAATCGAACAAGATCGACGAACATGAAACTGAATAGAGACATGAATATCGCGTGCTGTAAACAATCCCGAGGCATCTAATAAATAGTCCAGTCAACTGTCACCATTAGCTACTGTACGGTCCAACGTTGACGCGATGAAGTGGGCGGCGATTTTAATATTAATCGCTCATCTGGTGCACAGCATTGCGGTAAACAAGTTTAAGTAGAAGTTGCAGTGAGCAGATTTATGAGTAAATCCTTTTTGTAGGGCGAACAAGCGTATGTTGTGAGCAATGAGCAGCTGGAATCGTTTGAGGGCGAGTCGGAAACGCTCGTGTTCTTCGATAAACTGGAGACGATAGGACGCGACCGTGCGATTAACGGATCATTCTCGTTCGTTGGTGACATGGACAACGACGACTTCAAGGTCTCGGTAGAACTGTACTCAAGTCCCCAGAACGATGGCGATTTCAAGCGCATGGTCTTCGATGTGCCGCAGACGAGCATCTGCGAGTGCTTCAAGAAGTTCTACGTACAGTTCGTGCAGCCCTCGGTCAGCGATGGCGATACCACAAACTTTCCACTTGTGGACGAGAACACCTGCCCCATTCCACAGGGAGAGTACTATATCAAAAATGTGATATTCAACACACAAGATTGGCCCGAGCAGGTGCCTCGTGGCATGGTCAAGGCCATCATCACGTTCTTTACCGGCGGCAAGAATGTGGGCGGTTTTATAGTGCTCGTCAAGATCGAGGATCGTCAGAGTTAAATGTTTAAATATCTTATTTAATTTACTTATAACTAGCAATAAAGGTCTTTGAAAGCGATAAAGTGACAGTTACTGGTGTTAAAACAAATCAATTACACTGGAGCCGACACAATTCATTAGAATTGGATGAAGAAGCCTGCCATCAACAGATTATCAAGAGTAAAACATTCTAATAACAAACTCGACCTACAAGTTGGGGCGAGAGCAAAGCGTTTATTGAAAAATTATAAACAAACAACAACCAAAACCGGGGGAAAAAAAAAACTGTAGAGAGTCACGAAATTAAATGAAAAGTGCGCCAAGAAAAAACGCAGCAGGAGATATTTTACATTTTCACGGATGGATTTCCCCAGAAGTGACGGGCCGCGATCTCTGATTTTATTTATAAATTCATTCACGACACAACGAGGGCGGTGGCGGCCCCCTGTTACAGATAGTTTGGTTCGGTGCGGTTCGGTTTGGCTCGGTTCGGTTTCGGTTTCGGGGGTCGCCAACAAGCAACACGCGCCTGCCACACACACTAAAAATAGAGCAACAAAGACAACGACGACGAAAGCAAAAGTCAACTGGGGGATTTTCCGAAAAATTAAAACGTCACCTTAGCTGGGCATTAGTTTAGAAGGCGTGGGGGGGAGGCAGATGAGGCGCAGGTCGCCAGGCCCGCCTGCTGCCAAACATCTGCGGTCGCAACTATTTCAGGCATTTTCCAAGTAATATGCAACACATGTTTTGCCTAGGATCGCACTTGGTGCTTACTTGTGCATGTGGGGTAGGACGATGCGCGTGCGCCCCAATCACACAACATATGGAAAACCATCCTCCTCTGTCAAAGGCAGCAACAACAACAAGTGACAGTTTGGGGCACACCCCAGCCTCTTTTCGCCTTCACATGCAACGCCAGTTGATGTCAGGCATGACATTAGATGATGCTTTGCGCTGATAAGTCCTGCAGCCTCAAAGCCCATCAAGTCCCCCTAGCTGTTGCACGATTGTCAAGCAAAGACTTTGTAGCAGAGTTCCTTCCTGAAGCCAAAATTTGTACAGTTGCAACAAAAGGTAACATAGAACATTTTTTGTGTAAAAACATTTATCAATTTGGTAAAATGAAAACCATTTAATTGATCTTTTTTTTTAGATAATCACAGTTTCTATAGAAACAAGTTGCGAAGCTATTTTGTATTATCAAGACCATACTACAGATCTGACGATATGACATAGTTGCCGATTATCTTTTTGCAGCAAAAAGCACACCTTTACCAGAGTTTCTGCTCGATAGCTTAAAAGCTGAGAGACTATTATGCAAAGAAACAGATATACACTCTAATGCATATATGTTTTAATCACATTTTTGTTATTAAATTAAAAAACATAGCAATCTATTTCGCATAAATATAGTTCGATTGGTGTCAAAAACCTGAGCCCGGAAATCAACTCGTTATTTCTTTCGAGATTCACTTGACCTCAGCCGCTAGAAAAAGCATATTAAACACTCATCTGTGTGTCTTTAATTTTTATGTCTTCTTCAAAATTGTATAAATTTGATTTTTTTTTCCAGAATTTACACAATCATTTAATGGCCTACAAACAGGGTCATAAACACAGCTGCAGCTGCGAGCGGTCTACATGCCCCAAGATTGCGGCAAGTGGAGATGTTGTTGCTGCTGCTGCTTTCCACAAATCAAATCAAACCATACAAATTGTTTTCAACAGAATTATGGCATATCTATGGCTGGGAATGATACGAAGCGACAATGATTAAATATTTGAAACTTCTGTTTGGCCATTAAAATGTCGAGGCGGCGTAGAACTTTAACAATTTTATTAATGGGTCGTGTGATTTAATGTGTGCCCCCATATCTATACAACGACGAGTACAAGGGACTATAGATACTTATATTTATGGAATTGGGATACATTCTCTAGCTGTTGCCCTTTGGGCTCTTGCCTAATTGCATAATGATTGAGTCAGTTATTGGGCTTGGTTTATGATCTAACCGCTAATTGGACCATCTTATAGTTTTTGGGTGTAGAGTACAGTTTTCTACATTTCAATTGGCTTCCGTGTTAAGCTGCAGTTTTGGGTATTGGCTCCCCATGGTGGTAATGAGCTGATCTAAGTTGCCTATACCTTTGATATCATGCTTAAAATGTTAACTCTTATCCCTAATGAGAAATAATTATGATTGGTTTCATTCAACACAAGATTCCCACGATTTCTAAACATGAAATAGATTGTTCATGATAGAAATTCAATGTTTTTGCAACTCTTTCGTCAATATTTCAACAGCTTATTGTGATGTCATCACTGATTTTAAAACACATTTTCTATACTGCAATCCAGAGTCATAAAACTTTGCTAATTAAAAACGAGCCGTGCTCCCGAAGCAATTAAAATGTGCCCTCAAATTAAAAACAGGCCAAATCATGGCCATTAAAGATCTCAAATCGAGAGCATCTATCGGGGGTGATACCGATTTATGAGCTTCGAGCTGTGACGTCCAGAGCTGAAGAGTGTGAAAACCATTTTAATAGTCGGCCTAAATATTGACGTCTTTTTTGAGGCAAGTTCTAAACACAGATTTGTTTGCTAAGTGCCAACTTGTTGAAAGGAGAATTTAAAACTGTATGTGTTTAAAATATATGATAAATATCTAAAATTAATGATGATGGAGCTGACAGACTGATTGGGAAAACCTTTTAAAATGTAATGCGCACCTTAAAGTATGCTATACAATTTTAACAACGGTGAATAAGGCAAATGCTGTGTAGGAGCAAGGCGAGTCTTTCTAATGTTGGCTCAAACAAAAACCAATTTATAGATAATAAAATAATTAATCATGCACTTGTCCAACTGAAAGTCTTCTATACACACACACACACACACACACACACACCACACTCTGGGATGAATGAAAGGACACGCAAACACCCAGCACATTATCCCTGACCATTAACTCAGCTGTCCGACGCTCTATGATTGATGTGTGAGCCAAACGGAATGACTAAACAAAATTTGGGCATTTTGCAGCGCAGTGTTCACTCCTGTCGTCGTGCAAAAATCAGAAAATGAGAAAATCGTTTGGAGAAATTATGATAAGACAATTTGACTTGGCTTGGCTTTTAATTAAACTTGGCTCTTTTCCACTTTCCACTGTTGCCAGTCTTTTTTCTCCTTCCTCTCTACTTTATTTTTGTGCGGCATCATGGTAAATAAGAAGCGCAGCTCATTAATGCAACAGCAGATTTGTAACAGCTCCTGCTGCATGAATTATTCATGTGTACATTAATGCGAGTGTGTGGGTGTAATTGTGGGTGTGGCACTCAATCCAGAGTCAGCTGGCTGCTGCCGTGGTCATTTAATTTACTTACTTTTTCCAGTTGCTGTGTCCGAGCCATTATATCCTGAAGTGGCACACTTATCACAGGGACTCGGCTCGGAAACGGACAATTCATAATTGGGCTCAAGTGGTTAAGTAGTGAGGCTAGTGAAGGGAACGAAAGAATTAAGTGATTTCAATGGGTGTGCTCTTGTTATTAGATGACTTGCCAAAGGCTGCAAGGATAACAGGTGTTGGGCACTGGTAATAGTTTGGAGTAATCAGGAAGCGGAAAGCGGAGAGCCGATTTTAATGATGAATCACTGTCAAGGCTTAGGATAAGCCAAGCTGCATTAGAACTCGACTCGTAATTATAGCAACAAAAAATCGTTTTTAATTTATTGTTTTTTGGTTATTTGTGAGCCAAGTAAATTAGCGATTGCCATTTTGCCCCTTAACAAATATCGAGTAGGTATCGCGTTGCAGCCAAATGCTTTGCTTTGTGGCGCAAATTCGTTGCAACGCGTTGCAACTGGGACGATGATTTATGTGCGGCCGCACCTACATTTATGCCATAAAGTGGCCATAAATCACACCAAAAGGCAAAACAGCGACTCCGCAAACCTGCCAGCTGCACTCACAGCTCCGTTGCAAGCTGCGTGCTTAGAGCTAGACCTAGAGACAGCTTGAGGTGCTTGTGAAAGGGGGAAGTGGCAGTGCCAAGTGTCTGTCAGAAGGCAACAAAGCACGCAGCAGAGTCGACAACAAATTGATATTTTTAACATGCGAGTTCAAATAGATAAAGTCAATTGATGGACAGAGAGTAAGAAAATAAGAAAAATCAGTAGCAAAAAAAAAATACAACAGACATGCACACACTAACACACACACACACACATCATACATACATGTGTTCAAATGCGTTTGCTGGCTGGCATGACAATTAGCCGGCGGGCTGCCCAGAGTGACGCCTCCAAACAAAGAGACAGAGACTGTCATTGCTGACTTTGGCTTCGCCTTCGCCTTCTCCTTTGCCTTCTCCTGCGCCACCAACACCGCCTTCAGCTTTTGACTTTGCGTCGGCCACTAGTTGTCAATTTGTTGTCCCCGAATGGTGCTTTTCTTGCTTGGATATTTTTACTTTTAATACACTATCGCAGAGTTATATAGATTGTTTGTAAATGTGTGGCATCCGAACTAACTATCAACTATTAATATAATTTAAGAGCATGAGCCTTTAAATTTAATTTACAAAATATGATTGGAAAGAAAAATTTAATGAACCGAATAGTATTTGCATAGATGGTATTAAGATCAGCATTCAGATTATTAAATAAAGCTTTACTTTTTGCTGTTAAATACAGTTGTCACAAAATTAAGGCACTTTTTGTTAAATAAAAAGAATTTTTTCATGTAAGTTTATATTAGCTTGACTTTTCTGAACGGCATATATAAATATTTTTTATATAACATTAAAACATAAAATAGAATTGTGCACAGTTCCTAACTTTTCGTAGAATACCCGTTTGTTAGAGCATTTAATATTCGATAGCTGAAAGATTTCTTGATCTTTCTTATTAGTTTTTTGCGTTGCCCGAACACTTGTCACAAATTGTGCAAATTTATTTTACGCGCTAAATGCAAAACGTGCCCGGCCAGCTAAATGGCAAAAATTACTCTTGTCTCTACTCGCTTATTTCCAGTGGCTGTTTGTTGTATTTCTTATTCTCGTATTCGTATATTGGCATTGGTTCTTCTATTGTCAATAACTGTGCCTCTTCCCTGAACTGGCCCACCCACAAGCTACGCATTTTGAATATGTAGCACTTATAAATATAGTACTTATATACTTATTTATGAGCCAGTTTAAGTGGTTGGCAACTCTGGCGAGTTTTTAACCCTTTCTCGGCTGCCTAACAATGCGTAAACTTTGTCGCCTTTGCTTTTGATGGATTACACCAAGTTGGAAGCTGTTTGCTGCCAGCCAGCCCGTAATGTGGCTGGAATGGTTTTACTTTGCTTTAACACTTTTGCCTTTTGTGCTCTGTAATTATTTATTTATGTATGGCCGCATGGCTGTTTGGCATTATGCAATTTATTTCTGGTCTACCGCTTGACGTCTTTTCTGTTAATTTTATGCCTTTTGAGCAGCGCCTTTTGATTAATTGCCACGCGAGGGGGTGGGACTGGAAAAGTAGTATGATAAAGTTCAAGTCGCAAGATTAATAAAAGGTAAAAAGCAATATCCTGATGGAATTATTGTTATCTATATCAAATGAATTTAGTGACAGTTGTAGCTACTGTTTGGCAATAATCCCAAGCTCGTTTCTATTATTGTCCTTTTTTTGGGCACGATTGAAAGACAATTTGAGTTTTAATGCAACTGTCCAATGCCCAACGTCACTGTGATTAATGATGACGTGTCGAGTGAGGCAGCAGAACAACTCATGTCAATTATGCCATTTGCATTTACAATCCGAAAATTGTAAGCAATTATTAGACATTTCTCTTTTCTTTTTATTGTTTTTTCTGCCACTGATGGATCGTCGCATCGTTGACGTTCCACATTCTAAAGTATTTTTCTGTGGGCAATCTATAGATAAGAATCATAACAAGCAGCATAGGAATGAACAAAACGATCAACTGAAAATGATTAGTCAACAAGCCTCGGCCAGCAATAAAAAAAATTACTGACGATTTCATGAACAAACGCCTTTTATGACCCCACAAACAACAACAAGAACATCAACAAGATGGTATACAATTTTGATTTTGTGAAGATGAAAAAAACCTATTAACAAATGTCAATTAGATGACACAGGCGCAATACATATATTTGAGAGCGAGAGAAAGGCACTGAATGCAGCAGTTAATGACAATGAGACGTGCAACAGATGCAGTCAAATGATATAGATACACAAGGTACAAGATACAACATACAAGATACACGATACAAAGAGATACATATAAAAGATATGTTTGTCATTTTTGTTAATCAATTTTGTGGCAATGTTACAATTTCCAACTTGATGGTCAAATGATTTGTTTGCATTCTTCGCTGACTCACAGGCATGTGCATTTTTCAGCTACTTCGGGTTAACCGTTACCGCAGGAATGTATTCTTAAGATATCTGGCAGCTTTAATTGAGCTGTGAAATGTTTTTCATATCTTTATGTTGCAGATATAACCTTTAATTGAAACTACTTTGGTGGCATCTCTGCCTTCTTTTTATAACTTAATTTCCTGGTATGGTAACTAATGCTGCACAAATATCCAGTTTAATTTCTTTTCTATTGTTTGCTGTGTTTTTTATGCTTGAAATCAATTTGTAGCACTTTACTTGAAATTACCATTATTATATGTATTTACACCTTTTTTTTTCATTTTCATTTTTATTTGATTCGCTTTTAATGTGTCACGTCTGCGCGCTCAATTAAAACAGGGAATTCAATGAGTTCCTAGAGTTAAACCTTTTCCAAAAGGTGTTCAGGGCCAAGTGTCACTTGCCAAGCGGGTGAAGCGTTAGCGTTTTTGTTCTAGCCATACGAACCAAAATTAACGCCTGAAATGGATTTCAAGTGCGGCTCGCTAACTAATACATACATAAATAGGTAACAAAAGGCTCGACAGGAACAAAAGTCGTATGCAAAAAAAATGTATGTGCATGCAAGACAAAAAGGCGGAAGGGAAAAAAAATCACAGACGACCCTGCAATTGACCGCTGGGAAATGAACCCATAAACAAATTAGCAAACGAAAGGCATTTAAGGACAGAGTTAGAGTAAGAGTATCCGCATCTGAACTGGACACGCAAGCACCTCGCCAATTTATTTATTAATCGCATGTCAAGCGTCGGGCGGCAGCTTAAGTGCCACCAAAAACACACCCCCGTTTGTTAGCGGGGGCGGGAATGTTGCAAAAATATTAGCACGTAAGCATTAAATACATTTTAAGCGGAAGAACTAATTAACCAAGCCACACTCTGCAATGGGTCTAGCCATCATCCAGTCAGCCAGCCAGCCAGCCAGACCAGAAGAACCAGACAAACTTGGACAAAAAAAAAAACTCATTAGCACGCTCGAACGTTAAAAATGTCGCGTCAAAATCAGCGCTTAATATTTTTTATGATTAGCCGCCTTGGCACGAAATTTTTCTTTTATTTTTTGGGTGACTTTTATGAAGCCAAAACAAAAAGAATTCAAATATATGTATGATATACTTACTAACATGCGAGTACACATATATTTTAAGCTTAGTCATACAAAGAATCAGATACTCTTACTTAGTTTTTTTTTTTTAATATGTAATGGAATATTTTATGGACTGTATATCACTGTACATCATATACATTAATGAATAGCAGTTTGCAAAATATGTAAGAAAATCATGTTGCACTTTTTGTGACAAGTGTAGCGACATTTGGGTATAATGTGCACACAAATTATTTGTTATTTGCGTAGACTTTGTCAGTCACAAAAGTATATACTAGTATTATATAGCATATACAGACAGGTGGCTTAAATCAGGCAAAGAAGTGAAGGCAATGGAAAAAGGTGGCCGCAACCGTCAAAGTAATCATCATAATTCTGAACTACGCGACTAAAAACGCTAAAGACTCATTAATCGTAAGCCGAATACACAAAGCCAGGGCGACAGGACATTCATAGTATTTGTCCTGACAGTTGTCGCGACTTTTGCCGGCAGAGCTGTTTTAATTGTCTGCTTTCTGCTGCTGGAAAGTGGCACGCAGGGAGCAACAACAAAACAAAAACGGAGCAGAGGACATGACACCAACGCCTGCGTCACTCAGTCAGTCAGTTCCCAGTCCTCATTGAGTCAGTCAGTCCTTGTTCTGTTTTTTTTTTTTTTTTTTGTATTGGTAATAAGGTGTTTTTGACGACCGACGAGTTGGTTGGAATCTGGTTGGCAACTGCGTTACGTTGCGCTTTTATAAATATGACGATAAATTTCGCTGAAAATTGTTGCGAGTTTTCCCGTTTTTTCTTTGTTTATTTCGGACTTCATTTTGGTTTTTAATTTCCTACTGGGATTTACGTAAAAGGTATTCTGACTTTTTTTTACAGTGTCATGTCTGCCTGGCAGCAGCTTCAGTTCAGCGACGCTTTTAATAGCCTTCGTCCAGTCTGGAGAGATTTTAATATAAAAACTACAACAGCCAAAAGCAACAGAAGCTTCTCTCTCTTTATTTGCAATGGATTCAGCTTTGAGCAGCGCTTAATGTTGGCCAGAAAAAAGCAAAGTGAGATAAGCGCTTTAAGCCCTATTAACGTGCTTGTAGCTAAAGGACCATGTGTTTTGATGTCTGAAAATGTGTGTGTGTGTGTGTGTGGTGTGTGAATGAAAAGTTAAGCTAAGCAATTTGAAATAGGTGAAGCTTTGAAGTCAGTTTAAAGAGCTAAAAAGCAAAAAATTCTTTTGCCAAGTTAAAGTTAATGAAGGCTGTGTTGACAAGTCATCAAATGCTTATATGAATTAATATTATATGTATTTCATCAGCTATTTGTGCCAAATCAAACTTAAACGAGTCAATAGATAAGTGTTGCAATGTGCTAGCTAAATTATCACCCACATATATACATATTTGACTACCTTTATACACCTCCATGGTGTCAAATAAACCACTCCATCAAAGAGGAAAATCTCAACGAAAGCAATTTATGCAAAGTCCAACGATTCAACACACACTCACACACACACATGCTAACAAGCTCATTGCTCATAGACGGTGGCAATCAAATCAGCCAAAAACTTGTTATCGCCTCCTTTGAGCAACACCAAGAAAATTAATGACCACCCAACCACTCGAACATCGAACCCGAACCCGAACGTTGCAAATGCAACATGCAATAGTCTATGGATGATGCAAGCAAGTGGTGCAGGCAAGGCTCATTTGAAATATGTAAAGCATATAAATTATGTGCAGAGCTGAGCTGGTTGGGTGACAAACTGTGAATGAATCAAAGGATAATCCAATTTATTTCACATTATGTGCCGCCTGCGCTTTGTGCCCCGATGCAGATATCGACTAACATAAGTACTGAGACACAAGCACAAAGTGTGTGGCACAACTTGCAACTTCAAAGGTGTCATAGATGCAACTGCAACCCTTGTAACCAACTGCAGCTAACCAATACCAATACCAATACCAATACCAATACCCAATGCACTTTCAGGCAATCAATACGTTTTTGTCTCTAATATAATTTACTGTCTCTAATGTGCGGAGTGAAGACTTTGAGTAAAGGGAAGGCACTTATAGGCAGATCAAATGATGTGTTGAATGAGAAAAGTACCAAATGTAAGTGGGAATGCATTCTATAAAAGGTAACGATTGAGCTAAATTTATGTGTAGAGTATTTTAAAACCATTGACTGAAAAATACATTATTTTTTATATATCTTAGATCCGTTTGAATCTTTTGGCCCCAGCTCAAGTTATTTTTAATATTGCACGGTTGAGTAAATCTGCTCAAAAGATTGCTAAAAACGGAGGTCAGACAAAGTCTATGCGAAATCCATACACATGTCAGTCACACTTAACCCGGGGCCATGAAAGAGCAGGAGGGGACAGGGGTTCGTAGACCGCAAGAGTTTGAAATCTAGATTTGTTTTGATTGCCTTGCGGCAAACTTATTATTTTAAGTCAGCAAATGTTTCGCAGCGAACGTTTTCATAATTTGAACGTTTTTGCCAACATTTATTATATGATTTCTGGAAATGTTTTGAGGCGACATTGCCGCATCTCAAATTTATGCGCAACGCATATGTCAACAGCTCGTTTTTGATGGAAAAAAGGAAAAAAAAAACGAAGGAAGGATATGGTAAAGATGTATACATATGTGTTTTTTTTCCTTGCTTGGCGACTGTAACTGCTTTGGTTAAATTTGCATATTTGCATTTCAATTTGTGTTTGTGGTTTATTTTTTATCTTTGGCTTTGGCAAAAATTTAATTGTCAATAAAAATTTACCGTGCGGAAAATTTGTTATGCAAACAAATGAAATTGAAATGCGGTTGCTGCTGCTGCTGCTGCTGCTGTGTCTTTATCATGTGCACTCTTTATGCGATTCGCTGATTCTGAAAAGGCAAAGAACACCCAAACACAAAGCAGACAGATTTGCATTATCTCAAAGGTAAATTGTACTATAACTTGTATTCGACTGTGAGAACATTTGTTCCTTAAATAATGCATGAAACACGACAACTTTACATTGACAGTGACAATGTCTAATTGAGTTAATTGCAAAATCCTCAGCTCAATACATTCCAGTTGAGCGGATACAAAGTGCTAAAAGTGAGAGAGAGTGCTGTTCTTGTAATTTTGTAATTTACATTGCAGGTTTTGAATTTACACTTGCAAGCAATTAATAATGCTGCATTAGGGTTATCCATAAAGCTGCATCCCACATCCTACACATCCTGGGCATGGCATCGTACAATTAGGCAGGATAATTAAGTTTATCGTTCATTGGCATTGCCATTTTACCCAGCTCAACCAAAACACACACATCTGTCTCCCTCTCTATCCCTCTCCTCTCTTTTCCGTAATGCAACACGTATGACAGATTACAGCAGGATGCTCGGAAGAAAGGAAGGGACTACACAGGACATGATTGTGCATATTAGACTGGCAATAAGAGGCTGCATCTAAGTGCATTTTCGAATACAAGTTCGAAATTGCAAAAGTTATGTAAATGCATGCAATTGCAGGCAAAGTCCATAGCATTTATCATTTAAGGCAAGGACTCAACCTCTTGTTACCCCATACCCTTCCAACAAGTAGTTCACACTTTGGCAGTCGGATCATAAAATGCTGTCGTGTCATCAGACATTAAAGATGCCATTGCTAGACGCAATTAAAACCATTCAAAATAAACATTTCATTACTAGCCAAAAAAGCACAACAGGACAACATTGTCATAAACATTGCCTGACATTAAGATAACTTTTAATCATCGTAAAAAACAAAAATCTGGCAACCCTCTTCACCCGTTTAAGGTCTGCAACGTAAGCAGCTTTTCGTGTCGCCACATCAGCAAAGGTGCATAAAAAAATGATGGAAAATAAAATGCAAAAATATATATATTTTGCCAAATGGTTTTCCAAAACAATCAACAAAAATCTTGGACAGACTTACGGACTCTGATTCTGATTTTGATTCTGATGTTGTTTGCGGATTCCTATATTAAATTGTTTTCCGTAGCTTTTGTTTGGGGGCTGTTGGCGTCGCAACGTCCGTTGCTGGCTTGTGGCATGTTGCAACCGGCGAAACGGAAATGTAATGAAAATTCAATTAAAAAATGGCATTTGCCAGATTTTACGAGTTGCACTCAGTGGATGGGCAATGGGTGAATGCTATTCACGGTGATGAAAACATTTTCATTAAAGCCTTCTTTCGACCTCCAGTTGCCACAATGACGAAGAGCAAAGATAAAAAATATAGTACTTTAATTTAGTTTTAACCAGTTTGTTAGTATTTGTATGCAGTAAATTATACCCTTAAGTGTATCCAATCTAAATAGCTTGTAAACAAATCGGCAGAAACATGTAATTTCACTTATCTGACATAATGTCAACAATTTGAAAATCTTTTATCCGTTACACAATGTACATTGCGACAGCCACAGCCAGTAAATTCACAAATAAATTACAAAATAAGGCAAAAAAAAAAAATGTACCCTTTATCGTGTTGCGGGATAACAATAACAACGAGTTGACTTGTGTAACAAATAAAAGTCACTTGATAAGCCCAATATGCAACCCCTTGTTGTCAAAAGGGTGTTGTGCCAAACATCGTATGCTAATCACACACACCCAATACTCAAACACACACACACACATTGGAACCGCCTTTAACACGCTTAAGCACAAACCAACAAGCCAAAGATCTTTTTGACTGTATTTCTGGTACTTTGGTGGCAAATGGAATTTTTGATTTTTTTTTTTATTGTGTGGCGCCGATTGAATGATTTTTATGGTCTTTCCTAAAAAGAAAGTGAACTGAAATGCCAGCAAACTGATTTGCATGGCTTTGCCAAAGTTTACATTAAAATAGAAAATAAATGGTATTTACATTTTCATGTTAGCTTTGTAACAACAGAACAATGAAAGGTTTGTTATACATTTGTTGTGAAAAGCAACTGAAATTTTATAATTTTACAATTAACAAAAAACGATTTTAATAAAAATATAATCAAAATAAAACGCGAGCTTATAAAATTCTAAAAAAAATTAGTTGTTGTTACAGTTAAGAGTATTAAATCTTCCATGTTGAGAGCTTACAATTTTGCTACGAACGCTTGTGTCTACTTTTCTCAATATTTAGCATTTGTTTTTTCAATTTATTTTGATATTTTATTTGCATATGCAATAACTTACAGACGTAGTAGCAAGAATATCGTTTGTGAATTGAATGGGTTTTATATAGTTACTTTAAATATGCGATATGGCACTGCAATGAATAGGCAATTGTAGCTGGGCAAAAGTGTTAGCAACAGGGAGCATTTAATAAGCAGTAAAATACATACAAAATCTTTTTTGCTATTTTTGGATCTTATTATCCCCTTAGCTGAACAGCTCTGAGCTGTTTATATACACATATAGTATTGTAGCATTCAATTTCAAGAGCCATTAAAACCTATGCATGCAATTAAGTCGAGTGAAAATTTCATAAAGATAACAATCGACAAAAACAAGAAATAACATATTCTACAGATCTATGTACATATGCACAACTGTGTCTTCAGAGATGAAGAATAAAAGGAAAAAACCTGCAGTTGTCAGTCAACACTTCAAATAAAAAGGCGGATGAGGAGACCACATTAATTTGCATTTAAAAACTGTTTTTAGTAGCATTAACAACAAACATGGGGCGCAGCACCCAAAGAAGAAGAACAGCCATTAACAAAGTGTCTCCAGATGTGGCAGCGAGTGCGGCACAAGTTGATTTGGGGCCGCATCATACAATATTTAACATAAAAAGATGAAAAGTTTATTATGATTGTTGGCTGCTGTTATTAGCTCATGAAATGGTTATGAGAGCAGCGCACGCCATTCTTCTAGAACAAGACAACAGACCCAAACACACACAGCAAATGTCAAAAGGCAGCGGTCAACTTCAACTCTGAAGCTTCTGCTGCCTTCGATCTAAATCTCCAGCTGGCCCGTGTGGCAAGGCAACACAGCGGGGCAGGCGACGCGACGGTGGCACTTACAATGATCTTGTCATAAAACGTTCAGAGTCATCAAAGTTGCACTTTATGCGAAACGATCTTAGGTCCATAATATTATTCTTGTTCTTGCTCATGTTGTTGTTGTTTTGAGTTTGTTGTTGTTAGTGTTGTTGTCGTTGCACGTGTTCATCGTCATCAGCATTAGCGGCGCTGTTGTATTAGGCGAGAACAGACACAACAAGCGATGATCGGACCAGGCCAGGCAACTGCCACTAGCTGCTGTCTTCTCTGCCTTCTATGTCTGCTCTTTGCACTCGGCATAATCATAGAAATTATGTGGGCTCCAGCCTATGGCTAAATGGTGTTGGCAGTGTTACCATAAGCGCAGGCTAATAGACCCCATGGGGTCGTGGCAAGCAGCTTTGCGGGTCGGTGGTGAGTAGAGGGGCTGGGATCGTAATTTGAATACATGTGGCAACAATGAAGGCACATAAATAGCATATTTGTGCTCAACACTTATGTATACTATAGCGTTTTGATTGCTAGATGAATAAGCTTAAAATGCACCAATGGGACAGGAAATCAAGTATACTATTAAAAGACATTTGATACATTTAGTAATAAAATAAATATTCCTCTAAATGGTCATAGGTTGTATAAACATAGTTCATTAACTGAGTATAATAATAGTTAAGATTTGTATAAACATGGTTTGCATTACAAACAGACAGAAGAAAAATTCTGATTAAAGTATAAAGTCAAGATGAGTAAGTAAATAAATATGTAACTTAAGATTAGTAGCAACATAGTTTATAAGCTCCTTTTTAAAGCAGCCAAATTTAAACATTTTGATTAAGGTATAAAGTTAAAATATATAAATTAATAAATGTGCTCAAAAATTATGCCTTGCTTTTCGATTTGTTTAGCCTTCTCAAATTATATTCAAGAGCGTTATTAAAAAGTATCTAAAATATACTATTATTGGACAAGGTATATTCAGTGCGGCAAAAATTTTAAATTAAAACCTAAAGAAAAATAGAAGTAAATTTTCTTATTTTGTCTTCTTATTAAAAAACTGTAAAGTTCAGAAATATCTTGCAAAAGTTAAAAATTTAAAATTCATTGTCATGGAAGCTTGTATATAAAAAAGTGGCACAAGTAAGGAATAAATCATAAATTTTAATGTAAAGAGGCTTAGTTGCAAAGAAAATATTCGGAAAACTAAATGTTTTGCATAATATAGGATATCTTATATATACTTATAACTGTGTTAGCTCGCTTTGATGATGTTGATTTATGAGTTGTTTAATGTTGTGAATCTATCCTCGAATGTGTAACACATTTACAAGTGTTTAAAACAAAAATATATGCATTCAATACTTCAGATAATTGCTTATGGTATGCTGTTCAAGGCAAAACTCGATAGTTGCCCTTGCCACATGCTACATGCGACGTGCTATTCGTACATCAGGCATTACGAGTGAAAACTTGTCTATTTCGGATTGGAATTATGCATCCCTACAACACTTTAGGAGAGCGGTACATTTAATATGCGAGCGTGTGACAGCCGTAAGTGCGCCTCAAGTGTTGTCACACACATGAATAACAACTGAGGGCATTACAGCGATTTTGGGCCCGAGTGGCAAGTGGCATGAAACCCGAAAAACACACAGAGCATAGCACACACACACATAGTGCCCAAGCACTTGACACTTGCCACTGACTTGTGGCATGAGCCGAGTTGACATGCGGCTGCCGCAATTGGAGCTGCTGCTGCTGTTGCTGCTGCTGTTGGGTGTTTTGCTGCCTCAACTCAACTCAAGTCGACTCAAGATCAAGATCTTTTTTAAAGATCTATTTTCCTCAGAAAATTGTTGGTGGGGAAGCTGTCGCTGATTGCCTGTCGTTGTTAGAAAAATATTATTTTCTTTATGTTTTGTTTTATGTATATATTTTCATGCTGATTGCAAAGACGAGTAGTTGCAGTTGGGGCGTGCTGCCTGCCTGCTGTTGCACAAAGGGCAGCCTGCCGCTGTCAGTCAGTCAGTCAGTCGGTGAGTGAGTGCCGCGGGGCAAACGGCGCGCTTCAGTGAAAGTTGATGTGCATGAAAAGTTTTAATTGCGCGTCGAGTTGGAGTTCTTAGTGGCAAAGTCAGGAGCTGGGTGGCACTCACCGCATTTTCCGCTCTTTCCACAAAAACATATTAGAAGCTCAAGAAAAACATAATAAAAAAACGATTTAAACACAAATTTTGTGGGTCATTTTTTGTAATGGCTCCGACGAGTAGTTGCGATAAGCGATCTCTATATCTTTTCTCTTCTTTGTCGTGTCAAATGAAGTGTGGCATGTGCTGAAGATGTTTTGAACTAAAGGCCCCTTGGGTTGCAACAGCCACGTGCTTGGGTGCATCCAACGTAGGCTGTGCGTAGGATCTATCTTCAGATGATGCAGCATTATAAGCCAGACAAAATATCTCAATCGTAGGAGTAAGTCTTGCTCATAACTTACCCATTTTACTAAAAGGAATAAAAGAGTAATAAATAAAAGTTGTAATAAGCAAGTGCTTTTCACAAATGATTCTTTATTTTGAACTTAAACTTTTTCTTCGAAATTCCCTAATGAACTGTGCCACACATTGGAACGACAATCCATTATGTGGTTTTGGTTGAAAAATGCCAACACTCACAGATCAACTTTTGATTTGATGATCAGTAAACTGAGAAAGATTAAATACACAATGTCAGTTGGTCAAATGGTCAAAAGCTAATAAATTACTCAGTATCCGAAAGCCGCCGAGATGGACAGCAAGGTGTCTTTAGAGCCAACCAATGCCGTTTTATGGCACCTTTTTCCCCACAATCCAACCAAAACAAAAACCAAGCCATATATCAAACACTGCTCCAGCATGGCAATTGAAAAATGTAGATCAAGTTGGGGCGATAAAAGGCCAAAAACCGCCTTTCACATTAATTATAAGTTTTTAAGGCAACATAAAATGCTGAACGCATTGGAACGCACATTTTGATTGAATGCGCCAACTTTCCGGGAATAGTTTCATTATGTTGCACTAATTTTGAACAGTGATCGCCCTCAAAGATAAATCATTAAAGCAATCTTAATAAAATTATATCTCGTTTATAGTCTAGTAAATATGAAACACCCAGCCCGAACTTAATTGCCTGCTTTGCTATTGTTAAGAGAAATTCCTAATAAATGGGTCGGCCATCTCCATAAAGAACTTACATGTAAGTAGTTCTAAAACGCGCTCTTAACGAGTCTTGCGTTAATGCAGTAATTATGTCTGTGTGTCATACAAATTTTATTAACACTTAGTTTTCGGAATAAAAACATTCTTTTAATTGTTGTTTTGGTTTTTCTGATGTTTTCTGTGCACTTTCTTTTGTATCAGTGAGCTTTTGTTAGAACATTTTTACTGCCCTTCATTTCAGATTAAAGCTTAAAGAATGACAAGTTTCTGATTCAGACTCACAATCAGACATTAAATAATTGTAACAATTTGTATACAAAGCTAATGGATTTATAGATGCAGAACTTATTGAAAGCCAAACAAGCTCTCAAATTGACATCGAAACAACTGTACAAATATCACTACAAATATCAAACATTTGAACCCAAAAAATCCAACAAAAAAACCCACCCATTAAGTCCCCGTGGTATTATCTCCACGGCAATGCATACAAAAAATGAAAAAAGGGAACCAACAAAAAGTGATGGACAATCCAACAACTGCAACACACTAACGATTTCATTAAAAACGCAGTCAACTAGAAAAAACTCAATTAATTTCAACGTAAAAAACTTGGGTAGCGCCCCCACAAAGCAAAAAAAATATATGCTGTATATCCGAAATACAAATTTTCGTCCTCTATTTTTTTTTTGCAAATCATTCGGCAAACAATTGCAAATGTGCATAAAATTACAACAATGCAACAAATTGAGGGATGCAAAAGGAGTCCAGAGATGACCACCGAGTGCAGAGAGGCTCACCATCAAGGGTTTCCTCAACCCCCAACCCTTACCCCACGGTACATAATCGCACCAAGTGCAGTGATATGCAAAAAAGTGCATGTCATTGCAACGTTGGCAACGCAAGTTCCAGTTCGGCATTGGGATTGGGATTGAGCAAACATCGGGGTGCCAGCAGGAGGGGGGTCCGAGGGGTTGCGAGGGCTTCACTTGTGTTTTTTTATGTAGTTCACTTTTTGAAAAATTGACAGCTTGACCGCAGTGCTTGTGTGTGCGTGGATATATTGTTATTGTTATTACATTGCTGTCGCAACCACTGTTGTTATTGTTGCTGTTAACCTTCATGTGTTGCAGTTGCAGTTGCTGTTGCAATTGCGATTCAAGCGCAAAATCATTAATATCCTTTGGCCCCGTCAATCCCCAGGCCCCTTTTTCCTTTGATTTTTTGCTGTGGTTGCATTGCGACCCATCGACTTTTTTATGAGGCTTCCCACAATATTTGGCCCATTGTTTATTCGAACTTTGGGGTCAATTAATGAACTCTTCCAGTTGTTTTGTTATAGCAAAAGGACAGCAGGCATTCTAATAGACAACCTCACCAAAAGTCAATAATTTACTTCAGAATAGATTTTACTTTGCTCTCGATCAAAGTCAGCGATTTATTGATAAGGCAAACACATCAATCCACACCAAACATCCCCAAGTTTTATTTTCAATACACTTGCCCCTCATGTTTACTTTTCTAGTACACCTTTTACTTATACGATATTTCAGCAGCAATTACGTGTAGACACAAACACCACTCAGCCGTGCAGGGCTAAATATCTGGCTCAATAGTTTAATGAAATTATCAACATATATCCTGTACCCATGTGAGTCATCATTGTGGGAGGGTGAGAGAGTGATGGCGATGAGTCGAGTATCCAGAGCAGACCACACCAAACATAATCACCTACTGATGTAAATACAATATTTTCAATATAACCACTTAACGCTTAAATCCCGCACATACACAACGGCGAAGACAAAAACACGACAACCCTCATCAGGGGTAGGCCTTGGTTACCCACACACATAACGTTATCTAGCGAGCCGAACATGACTACATCTACTACAACATACTACCTTGTGCCCCTTGTTGTTGTTGTTGTTGTTGTTGTTGTTGTCATTCGCATCACCCAAGTGGCGGCAACTACCGACGACCACAACAGTATCAATGCACAAACTGTACCCAGTACGGCTCTTACTCAGAGCAGGGGTATTGCCATCAACCCCCAAATGCTCTTGCATGGAGGGTTAAAGTTTGAGACGACAACAGCGACGACGACAACGACGACGACGACAGTGAACTGTCATATTTGCTTTGACTGACTGAATGACTGACTGACTAGCTGACTAGATGGCTGACTGACGAACTGCCAACACGTTCGGTGGTTGATGTGACTTACCAACTGACCATCTGTCATGGGTAACAACTGCAGAGAGTCAGGGTAAATATAAAAAGCACGGCATATTTTTCAGCGCATTTTTTTCCCCAGTGACAACTGTACCAGGAGAAAGAGCAAGTGTAGTACTTGCTGTTGCTTTTTGTTCTTGTAGTACTGTAGCAATACAAAATTTTGTTAGATTTTTTCGTCAGACTCGAAATTTGCATAACTTGTAAGCACTCGACAAATTCCTATAGAATCTGCCCTCTGCGTTTGCTTTAAGTGTGTGTCGGCATTTTAGGTTGTTTTTTTTTTTTTTTTGTAGGGATTTTGTGCGACAAAGGGGTTTTGTTTGTTAGGTTTGACTGAGTTGAGTTTAATTGTTTGAAAAGATTTCTTCTGCATCGCAATGATTATGCTTAACTTAAAAGGGGTTGAAGATACTGATGCTGTGTATTTGGAATATTCAATATCTTTTATCTATGTGAACTAAAGTTTACTTTCAGCTCTGGTTAGACTGTTCTAATCCAGCCTCAGCTTCGCCACTAACTAACCACAAAATGCTTTTGTTCGACAACGCAATATCAAACTCACATCACAATCGAGTGCAGTTCACTCACAAGGCAGCCAATTAATTGGCCGAGTCCAGGTCCCTTCGGACTTCGTACTTGCCGCACAATGCCTTAATAAAGAAATCATCGGCAGGAGAGAGTTGCAGTCGGAGTCGACCACATCAATGCGCTCCAGGTTTTGCCTGGATGCATCAACACTTCAATGAGTGCGACTGGTCAGCATTGGTAATGTGTGTGCCTCAAGTGTGGGCAACATGCAGCACAATGAGGCACTTCGTCTTTAGTCTACGCTGCCTGCCCGCCTGCCTTAATGTTTAATGCCACCACAATTATTTCCATTTGATTGAGCAAAGAAGTGTGCGTGGAGCATTCCTTCCTTCTTCTTTTTTTCTGGATTTTTTTTTTTGTTCGGCAACAAGCTGGACACATTGTGGGCTGCATGGATAGGCGGGTAGTGTGTGGTCATCACTTGCGACTGGGTCTGTATTTATTGCGCTATATGCTTGAGTGCATTCGCATTTATGGACGATGACTATGTCCACGATGATGATGAGGGTGATGATGATGTTGCTTACCGGAAAACTTGAGGAACAGAGCTTTATGCATATTGTGCTTATTCTGACTGACAGTCTTTTGGTAGGGGCAGCTAAAGAGCTTTAAGACCAGGATTCAAAATTTAAGTATTTAAGAGCTTTCTCATTTTACGCTCAAGGTATCTTTAAGAATATAAGAAATTCTTAGATTTTCTTGTGATATTGTCTTAAGAGAAGCCGTTTCAATTGAAGCATTAAATTTCCAAAATAATTGTGAATGTAAGACTAATTTAGATCGATTACAATGATGCATTGCTGCGAGACTAATGCCAAGGACTTCTTTATAGATATTATAGATGTATTTTTTCTACAAAGAACAACTCCTGAAAAGCATTTGTTAAGTAAAGTTGAACGACCTATAAATATTTAATTACTAACTATTAACTAACTGCACATTTTACTCTCGCACTTTTTAAGAACTCTGCATAAATTCAACATCTGTGAGCGACTCTTGACCAATTAAACGCATTTTGCATCGTGTTAGCTTCCGCTTTTGTAATTTATTGTAATAGTTTTACAAGAGTGGCAAAATATATGCTCAATTAAACACGCTACCAATGTCATTTTGAAAACCAATTAAATAAAATTGGCGCAACTTTAAGTGGTAAACTATGATAATAACCATTCAGTTTGCCAAGCACACAGTCTAAGCATAAATAACCCGTTATTCGTAATGCTTTACTCCTTTTCCCTCCTGGAGCAAAAGCGTCACCCGCATTGAAATTTTCTTACATTGCGACTTAATGAACACGCTTTGAAATGGAAATTAAGGTAAATAGTTTAGTGGATGGCTTGCTGGTTAGTAAGTTAGTTATGTTAATGTTTGTATGTTGGGTTGTGCTAACTTGGCTTCAAATTTCCACCTGGCGCTTAGTCACCCTTTTACGCAATTATCCTTGACATTCTCAGCAACTTTTCTACGAATTGCAATGTAATGTCCCCATACAGTTTTTTTTTTACATTTAACGGGTTTTTTCATTGTTGCATGGGCTATTTTAAATAATTGTCTATTCCGTTACAGTGCTGCTAACATTTGAAACGTTGAAGCTTATTTTTGTATTTAAATCGTTAGGTTTTACTTACACCCTTAACCCTTTTTTATGTTATGCTTAAACATAAATACATATATTCATAATTTCTGTACAGTATTTGTTAAATTGTTTTTAAGATATTATTTTTAATATTTTCTTACGTAACTGCCTGTGCTCTGTATATTAAAAATTACGTCATAAGACATCATCAGATAAAACAAGTAAGAAGGATCTAGTCGAGATTTCCCGACTAGGAAATACCCCAAACCCTATACTTAACGCGTACAGTCATTGTCTGTATGCATCTGTGACCTAAACTTCAATCTTCGATATCTCTGGTGTTTCTCAACCGATTTGGACGAAATTTTCAGAAAAGTTATATCGTTACCCATTATTTCAACCCTCATTTTAACATTTTCCAAATTCGAGATTTTTTTGTAATTGATTCCATGTGTATATCGGAAACCAGAATAGTTATCGATAATTTGAAGCAAACATGTTCTGCTTATGGTATATGAGAACTTATATTCAAAATCGGAAGTCTCTAGCTCTTGTAGTCTCTGAGATCGACGCGTTCATACAGACGGACATGGCTATATCGACTCGGCTGTTGATGCTGATCAAGAATATATATACTTTATGGGGTCGGAGATGCTTCCTTTTGCCTGTTACATACTTTTGCACAAAACCATTATACTCCTTTTACCCATTTTATGGGTTCGGGGTATAAAAATAAAAAAAAACATTTGAAACATTTGTAAAAAAAAAACAATATTTAGATGTCGATGATTGGTAAATTTACAAGTTAATAATATAATAAAAAAGTACATTTTTATAAACTCTTTACTTGTAATTAATATAATGTAAAGCGATTTCTCATATTTTTTTTTCCATTTTCTTAATTTACTGAAAAAAAATTAGCTTTGCATCACTGTTTCTGTGTCACATTTCGTATACAGGGGTAGTAAAAAAAGTTTCAAAAGTAGACTTTTACAAGAATTGAAAACTTTCAATGGGTACTTAATGGGTTAAAAAAAAGTATTGTATCATTCAAACGGAAATTAAATGACGTTTCCATTGATACCATACTTTCCATAAAGTAAGTTTAAGTTATGGGTAGATTTAACTTTAAGTGTTGTGTAAATACTTTTGACTACCCCTATATGTATTTACAAACGACCGTATTTTATTAGAGCCTTACTAACCCGTTCGGACCGTGAGTCATTTGGTGTTCTTTAGAAACCATGTGAGTAACATTGCCTTTATTTCAACTTTTAAAATATATATATTTACTAAAAGTACTTTTTATATTTAGAAAAAATTATATCAATGAAAACAAACAGTTGCTGAGCCGCCAAGCAATTAGTGAAAAATGAAAACAACAACAATGTCAACATTGGAAGCACTTGAATTGTTGCCACAGTCAATGCCACACGACCTTTGTTATCGTTTTAGCGATGTTGTCAAACGCAAAAGGCGCTCAAGTGTCAGACGCCCAGATTGAAGTTGAATTCAAATTCGGTAACAAATTAGCAATGCTCCCGCTTCTGTTTTGTGTCTCTTGTCACTGACAGCTCGTTCAATTTGTTCAATTTGCGTTTGAGTGTATGCAAAATCAGGGGCAAGACACTGGCGCTGACACTGCAAAACACTTGAGACAATAGTACACAGTTGACTACTAACACAACAGACAACAAAGTTGCAATTAGCAGTGTAAACACGAGGAGGGCGGGTGGAGGTAATGCCACCAAATTGGGTATCGGCAGTATCGCTTCGGATAAGGGACTCTGGCAAAGTAGGTCGTAAATCGGTGCGCCAAGGGCTGCCAATTGAGAGGAGCTTCTGATTTATGTGGACGTGTGGTTGGCGCTTTTAAATAAACTAATTAAGTTAATTAGCTGCGATTTGGGTTCGTGTTCGTTCTGCACTCAGCGTAACGTGGCTGGCCATCGTCCTCTGGCATCATTATGAAAATTACAAAAAATTTCAACAGCTACCGGTTAATATTAACGCATTATGCAAAAAACACAAAAGCGCTCAATGCGAGGGGTGCTAGAAAAGACACGCGAATGGGATTAATTTACTCTGTTGCGAAACTAAAGACTATAAATATCCAAAATCTCAAGAGTTCAGTATATATAAAAAACGGTTTACAACATTTTTAGCTTACTATATTAAAATTTGTTTAGGTACTAAAGAATAAAATAAATATTTAATTTAAATGGTTGGTATATTAGATTAACTTCCAGTTTCTGTACTGCAATACTGTACTTTATCGAATTCTTTATTTATCCAGTTTAAATATTACTAATTCAATTTATTCGTATTTTTTTTTTAATGCAATATAGTAAAAAAAATTGTTATTAAAATTCTCCATACTGTGTAAAGAAAAAAATTAATTTTAATACGATAAGTATTTAATTAATAAAAGAATGTTAATGTTAAATAGAATGTTAGTTATTTTGTCAACTTATTGAAAGACCCTCCTGAATAAAAGGCAAAAAGCCAAAGCCAAAGCCTGCAAAAAAAGAAAGAAACGGAACGCATTTTTAATGGATTTTTTGTCGATGAGTTCAGAGTTTGTGTGCGGTGGTGCACTGTGGTGGGGCGGCGGCTTGGTGGCACTGGAAACTGGCATTATGCGGTATTATTGTTGTTTGTTTTTACAGAATGGCCTGACACCGGGCAAACAAACAACGGGAGGTGCGAGAGCAGCTCAACATTTTTATATTTGCTGTTTTTTTGTATTAAAACCTGCGGTCAGGGCGTGTTGCAGTTGCAGATTTTTACACGCAGCCATTAAAAAGGCACTCGGAGGCGACTCTGGACCAGGTGCTGACGACGATGACGACTGAGGATTGTGGACTGCTGACTGCGCGTGGCTGAAGCGTGAAAAATGCAACAGACATTGCCAAAATGCCATAAATAAGAAGAATACCTGAATAAAAAAACAAAACAAAAGGGGGAGAAAAAAAGTGTTAATAACACTAATTTGTCTGCGGTCAAAATGGTAATTTTTGTGGATTTTCAGTTGGCCGGAATTGGGTTTGGGTTTTGGGGTTTTGCGTGCTGATTGGCAACGCTTTTGGGCTTTGGGTTTGGTCAGTAGGTGAAAGGCAGAGAGATAATGAGATGTAAACGACGAGGCATTGATTGATGTTGGATTTAAATATAATTGGGTGCAAACTGTGTTGAAACGAAGCCAAACAGAGGTGTGAAAGGATGCAACTGAACAGAAAAAACAGTTCATGTGGCAAATTGAATCTGCTAAGTAGAAAAGTAGTGTTATATAATAAACCGTGGAATACCACTTAGCATTATTTGGTAGCGTCCCAAACAACCATTAAATTCTTTTCCTGCCCCCAACTCTTGCCACACACACACACACACACACGCACAGTGCATAAAGTAGCGCCAGTTAATTGCCATGGCAAAGACCGAAAACCCGAACCCAATCCGACGCATGTCGCGACACCAGTCAGTCGTCTTTGAGAACATCTGGGATCACTTGGTGGCATGCCCGTTGCACGTTGCACGTTGCAGCGTCCTCCTTCCATGTTAATGGCACTTATGTACTCGTCTAGTCTTCTTGCCCCCCTTTCATTGAGTCTCTTTGGGTCTCTGCCTTTTTCTGGTACTTAATTTTCCACAATTTGTGGCTTCAACTTCTTCTATCTTTTGACTAATTCACGTTGATTTGCTTCGTTTTTTACTTTGGACTTCTTCGGCCTTTGTTGCATGTCTTGTGATTTGCGGCAATTTGGTAAAGTGTCTACCGAGGTTCTAATGTTATGACCGGGGCCAAAGTCAAAGCAGAGGCCGTCGTCGGGGACTAGACATTCATACATAAATGCACAGACCACACCATAGCCTAATACATTTCAGCTTCTTTTGTGGTGATAAAGAAAATTGTTTATAATGAGGTTCTGCGGTCGACTCCGCTCAATTGAGTTTACTTAATTGTTGCAAGCGGCCACTGGATTTACGCTCTGCCACAGAAGGCAATTATGCCCGAGCCTAATCTCTCCCGATGAGTAGGCTAGCTAGTGACAGGCTCTTTCTAATGATTTGACTTGGCTAATGCTCAACTAATTGAGTAATTTTTGACTACTGTGTATCAATCATTCAGCTTCGGCAACCCTTTCTGTATGTCTCTCAGACTTGACTACTAGTTTCCTTTGCCTCTTCTCAGCTGGGCATTGCGAATTTCCCAAAGGCGCTTAACTTAACGCTTTATTGTTACAAATTTCCTGGCAGTTGTATCCTTCTGCAGCTTCCCAGGAACGGACAAACGGATGTCGGTATTCCTTTGGGTGACATGCTTTCACTTCTTAACCGGGCAATCAATCATTCGCTTGACTTATGTATTTTCTTTTGCCCCAGCCACTTTGTAATCTGCTTGCTCCGGTAGTAGTTGGTTATCGGTAGATAAATGTGACTATAAATCGAAAAATTATAAACGCTTAGCACTGACCAGCAAGGCTAAGCCACCCTTAAAATCGAAGAAGAGAAGATTAAACACACCGAAGCTGTGATGCTCTCCTGCTGAAGTGTTCAAGTTGACCAAGTTTTAAGCCTTTAACAAATCCAATTGCTGGCCTGCTTACCAATTCAATTTATAGTCTTGCCATTTCGATAAACAGTTGGAAAATTTATGCATTTATTTTGACATGCGGCATGATTTATTAACCGTAAGTAATTTGTAAATATACACACTGACATTGGCAGATCCAACGGTAAAGCTACCCCTTCTCATAGTATATGTAGCTCTGGTCAGTCTCTCTTCCCTTTTTGGGGGGTAAGGCTTTTTAAAAATGTATTTACATTGGCGCATTTGTAGCCGCAACGAATTTGTTTGTAATAAAAATGTAAATGCTATCGGACGCAACTTCAAGACGAGTTTCAACAAAAACAAATCCACAATAAAAGAAAACAAAACGAGTTGCCAAAAGAAATGAAATACGACCGCAAACTGACACTTGAGAATGAGCTTGGACCGTGCGTAACCCTTTCTGGTTGACCAGATCAGGATAGGGATTGCCTTTTTTTTTTTTTTTTTGACATTTTCCAAGTGGTTGGGCAGGTTGGATTTATTTCACTTCTTGACCCTCAGCTCTTCTCCGCAGCTAATAAATGTAGGATATTCATCTATCATTGGCTGGGTTGACTTATGTGAAGAGCAAATAAAAAGTTTAACATTATGATAAGCGTTTGTCGCCCACATTTCTTGGGTAATTAAAACGCTGCTGGGGACCAATTCTACCCCCTTTCAATTGTTCAAATGTGTTCAACAAACACGCAAAGCGTCTAGCAACAAATGTGTTGGCCCCTCTTTTTGGCACCATTTGCGAAGGTGACGCCTTTTAATGCTACGTTTCGATCCTATTTTTAGCGTCAAGCCAAAGAGAACACACAAAACAAAAAAAAAAGAAAAGAAAAACAGGCTACAAATTTAAAATAAATTGAGTTGCCTGTTCCCGACCATGTTCTCAAGTATCTATCATGAGGCTAGAGAGAAGGGAAGGAACGCCCGCATTTTGTGCTGTCTTCAAATGACTTATTAGGATTTTTATCTGGATTTTGTGTGAGCGCTTAAAAACAATGAAATATGTTAATAATTAATTAGTTTTTTATTTTCTGGGGTGCTTTTTTTTAATGCTGATGACGATCACAAATTTACACATAATTTCGGTTTTTGGAGCTTAGCTGTTGACATTTTTGTGGGCATGCGGAAAGATTTTTAAAATAAACTGTCGAGAACATTTGATAATTTACAAGTGAAAACAAATCAAGACTAATGTGTACGTAGCTGTAATAAATTGAGCAGGCCAACTTAGAGCTAGAAACCACACCCATTTAATTACCCAAACAACACTTGAAATGCACTTAAAACAATAAATTAAATGAGTCTATAGCGAGCAGCTAGCGAAACTATCAAAGCTACTTAATAAACAAATTTTCACATAAAATTACAATTTGGGTAAGCACCCAGTCCCAGGAAGTCTCAGGAAGACAGTGAGAAAACGGAGAGAGACAGCCACAAAAATCCACTTAATAAAATTTATGTGCAGGAGTGGCTCAGGACACACACACACACACACACACACAATGAGCCCACAGATAAGTCGAGGGCACACCGATACATGCACATAAAAAAGATAAAGTGTCTGAAAAACCCAACCACCTCCACCGATTTTCCTCTCTGCTCGTTTGTAGGTGTGTTAGCCATGCGAGTAATAATTATATTTTTATTGGACATTTATTGCCCAGAAACGGGCAACATTTTAATCAAATTGCCGAGTGAGGGGGAGAGAAGTTCGCTTGTGGGTTTTTATGTGCCGGAACTTGCCCCTTTTGTTTAAGGACCTGTAGCACAAACTAATTTATGTTTTTTCAAATAATGCCCAAGCATGGGAATTGATCTTGTGTTAAGGCCATGTCTGATTGAATTGTATCCCTGCAGCTGACATTGAATTGCTTTCAGAAAAGTGTTGTTATTGAACAAACAATTGCGTTCTCCTAATGCCCACAAAAATGATTTGTAATTCAATACAAAAGTGGCCGACCAGCAGCGATTTCGGCTAGATGAGTAAGGCACTTTTTCAGATGTAGATAGCTGCAAACAAGTAAATAAATAAATCGCGCTGCTAATTAAAGGCGGCTAAAGAGCAGCAGGCAGACGGCGGCAAGCGTTTGAAGCCACACAAAATAGGAGCAGAGAAAAGCAGCCAAGGAAAATTCTACAACAACAGCAGCGAAAGATTCAATTGAAAGAAAGCGTCAAAGGCATTGACATGAACAGCAAACAGGAAAAGGGCCACACTTATGCATAAACTACAATTTGTGTTGATTCACTTTTAAATACTCTTTCAAAATACTCTTTCTAATGTGTAAAAGGTATTAAAATTGATATCGTTTTATAAAAAAGATCAAAGTTTCTGTAAGTTGATAAGTTTCTTGTTAATTCATTACTACATTATAAATCGTTAAATTTCAAAAACTAATTTTTAATTGCACTGTAATCACATCATCATTATGTATTAACTATTAAACTGAGCTATAATTACTTTAGTATTTTGTACAAAGCATATACGATTCAGATCAGACTCGACTTTCACTCTACAAAATAGAAGAAGAACCATCAGCTAGGGCAAAAGGGCAGCAGATTCGAGACCCCCTGGCGTGTTTTTATATAGAAAATGTTTTTACTTTGATGTGTGTGCTTGGAAAATGTGTGGATGAGTCAGTCGTATGTTGGGGTTATGCTGCGTTCCGTTGCGTTGGATTACATGTTTCAGTTACACGCCACATTGACAACAATGGATTGGGGAGAGAGGGTGAGATTAAAACTGTGGGACAAAGGAAGGCGGCAAGTGTTAAACTGCATTTGTCTGAGTTTTTGGCATGTTGTTTGGCTGACTAGAAATTACATTTGGCTCTGAGAAATGCCACACAATCAGGTGCCGACAGGCGACGACACTGTCGAGTGGGGTATTACCTTACGGAACATAACAGAACAGAACAAGGGAACGAATGAACATTCGACATAAGAAATGTGCTAACGCTGACAATTGACAGATGCAATCCGAGCAGCTGAGCATCTCTTGGCATATAGCACAAAGTCGATCTGCGTACGTAAATTGCATTTCGTCAAAGCATTCCTGCGGCTGCTTTTGACAAAGCTAAAGAGTTTTTCCCCTCCCTGCACTGCGCTCAGAAAGAAAAAATTGCTCACAATAAGCTTTGACAGCCGCCTGTCAATATGCAGATTGTTTCTACGCTGACGCAGTTACGCACGATTTGCCAAAGAATCTCTGCTCTGACATGACCCGCCATGTGGCGTCGCTGGAAGCTCAAGTTCAAGTGCGTCGTTAGTGTCAGTGATTGGCTTTGTCGAATGTCTTCATGAAATGCGAGCGTCTTTTCTAGCTTGTAAAGCACTTTAAGCCTTTTTATGTTTTCAAAGCGTGCAACAATTAATGGTAGAGAATTGTGTTATCACTTGTTATGAAGTGAAAATTAATGGAACTCTGGACAACTTAAGTCTGGTGGAATGTCAATGTCAAAGCTAATGGCGAACAGAAGCGATGACAGCATTTACTCAATCAAAATTCAAGAACATAGATTTTTATTTTTTAAAGTTGTAATTAAAACTGAATATATGTAAATAATGGCGTATGAATCATAATCACTTTTTGGATTTCATTTTTATACCCTGAACCCATAAATTGGGTAAAAAAGGTATACCGGTTTTGTGCAAAAGTATATAACAGGCAGAAGGAAGCGTCTCCGACCCTATAAAGTATATATATTCTTGATCGACAGCCGAGTCGATATAGTCTGTATAGTCTGTATGAACGCGTCGATTTCAGAGACTATAAGAGCTAGAGACTATATACATTTAATCGAAATCGGATCAGAAACACCAGAGAAATCGAAGATTGAACTTTAGACGCATTTACATGCAGACAATGACTGAACGCGTTAAGTTCAGGGTATCTTCTAGTCGGGAAATCTTAAATCAAAAGTTTGGTATCAAACAACAGGAAAATAAAACAGTCTGCTTGCAAAGGGCGGTATGGGGGCGGCAGTGATGGGCTGAGTTATACAAATGCTTTGATGCAGCCAAGCTACTATTAAGTGTAGCTTATAGCCATTAGTAAAATAAGTACATCACAAGCATTAGTATAGTAAGAGTCTAAATAGTTTTTTTTTTTTTTTTGTAAATATGTATTTCTCAAAAAAGAGAAGCCTAAATATTTTGCTGAAATCTTAACTGTGAAAATAAGATTGTCATATCTTTTCGATATATTTATATTTATTTATATATTTTCATGAACAATTATCGTAAAAATTTCATAAAACTGTTCTTAAAAATTTAAGACAATAATAAAATTAATGAAAAACTTACTTAAATCGAAAAGTTTTCTTTTTCTTTGTGCATATGTATTTTAAAAAAGTGAAACCTAAATATTTTGCTGAAATCGATAGGTAAAAATAGGTTAGCGTGGCATTCAAATTTGTGATGATATTTATATATTTTATGAAGCAGTTTATCGAATATCTGTTTTAAAATTAAGACAATATTATTACTTTAAGTGAGTATTTATTTATTTAGAAACCTGCAATCGATGAAGAGGGTGAGGCGCCCCTACATTGACAAATTGTGTCGGTAATGTGTCCAAAGTAAAGCAAGGAGCTGGGATCTACTTCAAGTACCTACTATCTTGTTTTTAGAAGTTAGCTTTAGCTAAAATAGCAATTAAAACATGACATCCCATCACTCTCAGCTCTTCTTTATGAACCTCGGGCTTAGTTTAACCCTAAGATGTCTTTGAAGGAGTTTTTCCTATAAAGTTGCAGCCATTTGTAAAGCTCATGAATAGCAAGCAGACAATAGGCTGACATTGAAATCACACAAAAATTAATCACAGCAAATTGCGCAGAAAAAGCCACCGAAATTCTGGTCCAGTCACGAAAAGTTCTGACAGCCAGCGAGGATTAATCATCTAATGCGTTTATGCACAAGCATAACACAAAAACTTGAAATTCGTCTTGGCACTTCAAAGCCAAATCATTTGTAAGAGACACCAAACACTGGTCCAGACGATCCTCCAGACAAAGAGGCGCCGGAAAAAAAAAAAACATCTTGTCTGGCCTCTGGTCAAGGTGTTGAGTGAGCACCGAAAAAATGAAATGAAGAAAAAAGGGTACGCACCACGATGACAACAAAATGGCAATTAATTGAAACATGAATTATTAACGCCACGCTGCCGCAACAGCCGCAGCAGTTGATGTTGCAGCCACCCATTGTCCATTGTTCGTTGTTGCTGCACGAACTTAAAGATGACCAGGTAAAGTTGCAGAGGATGCTGGCAACTCTTTGACGAACTTTGACTGACTGCTCGACTGATGTGCTGGACTTTTGTTGATGTCGGTGCTGCGATGCTTTTGTTACTATTTGTTGATTTATAAAAGTTCATTAATCTTGCCGAATTCTGTTTAGTTTTTCCCACCTCTAAAGCTGACACGCATGTGTTCGTTGTTGTTGAAGAAAAAGCGCAGCAAATGCGCTGTGAAAAATTTAATAAAAATTTATAGAAAACCAACAAAGTTGCTCGGTCAAGTTTGTAGTTAAAGTCGAGTTTTTTACATGATTAATTAACAAATTATTCATTGCGGAACGTGAGAAACTAATTGAAAGGATCTGTAAAATAGTTTAAGCTTATTCGTCCCTATAAAGAAGGATCTATAAGTATTCTATGCTATTATTATTGTTGACTTTTGTGACTCGTCATCATAAATCATGCGATTGGCATGGATTTCCAAGTCAGAATGTTAGGCATCGCATCTGATTGGAATTTGTTAAGTCAAAAACCATAGCTGACACTTAATTATGGGATGCAGCAAGCGGTGAAGCGTGCCACCCTACTGCCACTTCCTCCCCCACAAAGAGTCATAAATCTTAACAATATGTTCGCCTCTAGAGGAGACAGCGCCTAGAAACGAATTCAAGGGTTCCTTAAACACGCGCCATGTCACTGAAAAATTGCTCGAAATGTTGACACAACTATTCAAATTAATTGATTTAATGCCACTTGCACTCGGTTATTAATGAAGTTTGGAGTGCAGCTCTAATTAGAATTAGAAAGACGGAGGCGACATTAGAAATTCAATTTTTCATGCGACAAAATTAGAATTTGCTGCAATCCACCAAAAGATGCACGTACTCTTTCTGCCAACTAGGTAAGATATACATAAGGATTTTAATAATCTACTCCTACCTGACGACAGGATGAATGCACTTCAATCCCTATACCAAGCCTGAGCCAACTTTTAGTGCTTTTCTTGCGACACTTTTCGGCGTCTCAACTACTCCGCAACACCTGCTGCACCTTCCTTTCCCCCTCGAACTACTTAAAGCAACTTTATTTTCATTGCGTTCTCTCACTGGCAATTAAATTAAAGCACATTATGGCAAATTTATGACAACATAATTTCATATATTAAGATTTTATGACTTTGCTTGGATAGCTCGTAAAACTAAAATACAGTTGCGTTCAGTTGCAGCAAGAAGTTATTTAAGTAGTGTATATTAGATTAGCCAGCTGGAAATCAAACTACTATAAACATTTACTACATTTGTATGTATGCTGAGCTATAGCATTTTTCAGTGCCACACCCTTTAATGCCATTGAATCGGTAGCAAGGTAGCCAAATAGCCTCTTGACCGCAGCCCACCCACTCAATGATGAATGACGATGTCATGGTCAAAAGACTTTATTGCTGTTGCTATTGGCTACTGCGAGGCTTGTACAAAAAGTTTTTAAGTGTGACCCAGCATAAGGCCTGAAAAGACTTATAGGATGTATTCTTAGTAGTAATAATAGACTTGCAAACCTTATACTTATCAATATGTTTTACTACTATTACTATTATTACTACTAGCCTTAAACTTGATCTTGTTGTTCAACCCTCGATAGTTGTTTGCTGCGCTTTTTGCTTGGCGTTGACAGTGAAGTGAAAAATGCAACTTGCCCGCTGGCATTCCATTGACAAGATGACGCTGAGAATGACGATGAAGATGGCGATGGCGATGTTGAGATGATGATGATGATGATGTGTCTTACGTTACGTTTAACGGAGGCAGCTACTGTTGGGGCCATTAGCGTGCAATTGCGCATAAAAGTCACGAAGACAGACACAAAATGACACAGCGAATGCAGTTGAATTTTGTTTTGGCTGCGTTGCTTGAATATGGCCAGTCGATCAGCCAATATTAAATAATGTTGTTAAATGCGAAGCATTGAACCGCTTGGGAAATCGCTTTGCTTCTGACAGTCAATGGCTAAATAAATAAATAAAATGAAATTAACTTTGACTTTTCGTGTGCGGCGGCGACATTTGTCTGTCTGCATTTTGTGCTTTGTGTATTGGCATTCGATTTCTCTGCCAGGGCCAAAACACAAAGGTGAAATGACGATAGCGTTGACGATGACGAAGTCGTTGGTGTTTGTTTGTGTTTGTTGGTGACGATGACGCCAATTGGCAGTTGAGCGCAATGCTATAAAAAATCGCAGCTCGTTTAAGCATTTTCTGATTTGTGTGCGGGGAGCTGGTGCTTAATCGCGTGCTTCTTTTGTATCGAGTTAATTTATTGATGACAGACGCGCGATAAAAACCAAAAATGTTAGTTGTCATTAGAACTCATAAACTTGATTGACAGCGGGAAACCAATGTCAATAGCAAGGGATAACGATTAATCGGCCAGGTCTGTTGAACTTTCGTTTGGTTGAAGCCAAACTAGTGTAAATATCATATCAAGTTCTTTACTTTTTCAGCTTCTTGCGCTTCCCAAACAAATTTGCATAGCATCTCAATTTAGATGAAATGCAGCACATAATTATGTCCCTTAAAAATGTCCATTATTCAACACATTTTCCGCCTTAGGAAACAGGTTTAACGCCAGCTGAGAAACATCATAAGTATACAAAGTGTATTCAAGATCATAAAAATTTCCGCACCATATATGACCGTTGGTCATAAATATTCAAATTTCTCGGTCTCACAGTTGCGCAGCATCCGAAAAAGAGCATTGCTGCATCAATCATAAAAAAAACAAGCTCATTAAAAATCATAAATAGGAATTTGGGTATTATTATTTTCTTGCTTTAGCATACTTTTTGGCCGCATCCTGCTGCTGCCACTTCCTGGCCGGCTGACCACGATTTGCATATAAAAAGCATTTAAACGCAACAAATTGCATGAAAATTGTTTTTCCCGGACAAAACTCGCCACTAATTATGCTCATTCAGAAGTGTTGACATAAATCTCCGCACTCGCAGAGCCACTGTCCTGTTCCGTACCGCGGAGGGCTGGACCAGTGTGTCCTGTCTATAAATTTGAAATTATTTTCGGCAGCACCGCAGTTGCGACCTAGTAGCGACCACTGCCTATGCAGAGTCCCGGACCCAGTACCCAGTTCCCCTCTCCAATTGTCAGCTGCTTGTCCTAACAACGTGTTAATGTCGTCCCGGTCTAACCCTTTTGGCATCCGAGTCCTCTCGGCTTGTTCTCGTCCTCGTTCTCGTCAGTGCTTGACACTAATGTGCCGCATTACAAACTGTTGAGCAATTTAATTTAATGTACACTCGGAATTTCCGAGTTTGTTTTTTTTTTTCGTCTTTGCAGTTGCTTAAGATTTATTTGAATTTGACTGGCATGCTAGGGTTAAAGCATCACATCCTGCGCTGAGAACTTGGCGCTTACTCTAAAATTTATTACCTTCGAAATTTTTGCGGTTTTTCTGTGTAATTTTTGGTTCATTAAATAAAATTTCATGCTCGTCGGTTTTGACTTAATTAAGTTTCATTTTCAAATTTGAAGGGCTCTTAAGTGTGTTTTCGAGTTCAATTTAATGAGTTGGAAAAATGTCGCACTGGAAGTGAACAACACACAAAAAGTAAGCAGATGAGAAAAAAAAACTGAAAAAGTTATATAATTATTACAATGCATCTGTTCAATTATATTCTTATGATATTGAAAAAAAAATGCTAGCTAAGTTTAAACCGTTTTATACTACTTATGCACACTTTGAGAGTTAAATCCATTTGTTATTCAAAATTTGATGTAAAGGATGCCAGTGAATACCTTGGAGATAAGCTCCATATTTTTTCCTAAAGAATATGAAACATTATTTGTTTTTCGATAGCATTTATTCCTAGTAATATTATTTAAAACTATTTACGACATTTTCATCTTTACCAATATTAATAATGTGTGCTACAACACTAATTAATAAAATTTGTCACACTTCCCAAATTTTCGTTTCATGAAAGAAGTCACTCAAGCATAAGACGCATATCGCTGTCAGTCCATCGTAATAGATTAGAAAAAAGACGAGGAAAAACTCATTACATTTTCATAGTAACAACCCAGACTTAGCAATCCTTTCTATCCTGTCTGTGCTAATCACAAAAACGTGATGTAATTCGCCACGCCTTTATTATGATTTTTATAAATGATGTCTGTTTACTTAAGCTGCATATGCATATAGTCAGAATTCTTTTGGGTTAGAGTGGCCCAAAAAAAAACCAATTTGTCTGGGAGACGAAGTGCGAAACTTGCCTGTGTTTTAATCCGCGCTTTTAATTGGAGTTTCCTCTGATGCCTCGAGGTATTATGCGGGTTCTGAGCCAGTGTTGGGGTGAGTTCTTTACACATTGTCAAATCTTATAGATATTAATGATGTTTAGACATACAACCAAATTACGAAACAATTAATTATGATTTTCTTATTGGCTTCGACTTTTGCGTGACTCTTGGTCTCTGGGGTTGTCGCGGCTAACTTTGTGGCCTGATGGGGTTAAGCTTAACCCAAAAAACAAAATATTTTTGTTAAGCCCGCATAAAAAGCAGGATTTCATTTTTTAGCTGTAACATTTCTTTCTGTTGATTATGAGTTATAATCATTAAAGGTGAGTTGCTATTTCTCTTGTTTTAAATTGAAACTGAAACTAATTGAGATCTTGTTAAAACATTAAAAAGGGTCAAATGTCATCTAGCCCAATTGTTTTTAAGAAAGTACCATAGACGGTTGTTTACCACTTTATGAAACAATATTTTTATGAAATGTATTCTTTAAAGTTGAATCCATTGCGTTTATTCTCAGAAGTTCATCTATTTCCCTTAGGACTTGGTTTCTTTGCTGCCCGCTGTTCTTGCCCTCATAAGTCAAGGTTTATCGCGCCCAATCGGCCATAATTCTTATGCCTGACATTATGTACCTCACTTTGTTGTTTATCGATGCAATTTTTCTGGCTTCTTATGCTGCTCAGCACTTTGGCAACTTTTTAGCAATTTACAAAATATGGCATTATTCTTGGCACAGACATCCCCGTCGCGTTTTTTATGTAACATGTAACTTGTATTATTGCCCACTTATTGACTTAATGTGCATCTAGATAAAAGAGGCAATAAGAAACTTACTTGATATACAGCCAAAGGAAATGCTGAGATCATCGGTTGTGATTTCAGTGAAAGTGCACAGCGGGTTGGCCTAGAATAGTGCAAAAAACAATCAGAGCTGGATTAGGCAGCTGTGGCACAGAAGTCAAATGCCAACTAATTAAAAATCTCAAAGGTTTCGTGACACCAGCAAGATCATTAATAAGGATTTCGCGACGCGCCTTTTGCGTCGTTCTTAAAAGTTCTCACGTGTGTGTGTTCAATGAGACAAAAGTCAAAATGGTAGCAATGCAAATATTTATATAAGTAACGTTTGTTGCTACTATCCTTTTTCTACAAATGTCATCTGCGAACAAAAGGGTTAATGAGTTCAGCAACAACAACGACGCAGCTACTTAACATCCTGATTAATGATGTATTCCACCAAAAAAAGAACAGTTTAAAAAGCTGCCTTCACATGTATGCAAAATAAGAGAAAACTTTGCATAAAATCATTAATTAAACACAGTCTTGCAGGAGAGAAAAAAAAAATGTAAATTCAATTGTAAACTAAAGCTGTTTTGAAAAATCGCATCAGTTCCAATTATAAATTCATTGAAATGACATTTAGGCCCAAAGGATCTCTAGCCAACTCCATCAGTCACAAACTTCCTACTGTCTAACCCTAGCAGGCAACAAGAAAGAAAGAAAGATCAAACTTAAATATAATAAATGTTTGTTTTCAGAGTTTTTTTTTTCTTTTGGGTGTATGCAAATTTTGATTTCTCTCCCAGCTCCACACTCAATTAACTTTGTTGTCAATCAAATGCAAATATTGCGGTTCTTCGGTGGCACACACACAATCCTAGAGGAAAGGGCAAGGGTGAAGGCAACTGCAATTTGTTGCTGCTGTTGTGGCTCATTAGAATTGCTCAATTATTCCATCAATATGCATTGTTGTTAATCGAATTTTTGCTGGCGTAAAAATTCATGAATATTTAAGTGGCCGCCATCCTGTTGGGCATGCAAATTTTATCAACTCTTTTATTTTTTGGTGACTGTAGAAAGGAGTAGAGTGCTACAAAATAGAATGCCATCGATTTGCCTGGGAAATTTTAGCAAGCGTGACGTGCAGCTGCCTGAAGCAAAAGATTCCCAAAGTTTGAATAACTTAAAGACAAGAAGCTATGGGTTTTAGTTAATTCGTTATTTATTAGCTAATCCGATCTATCAAGATTTACGGGAGTGTAAATTTACAGCAATGTTGTAAAACAACCATTAAGCAAACTTGACAACAACTTCTCATCATCTCATCATTGGGATTGCCTCGTTTCACACATTGCCCCGCTGCTGGACGATCAATCAAAATCTGAATTTTAATGTTATGCGGTGCATGAAACCAAACAGGAATAACAAAACAACCAAAAACGAATAACCATATCCTGAATAGCGAACAAAACAAAAAAACCCAGAAAAGAATGCATAAGAATTTCCAATGCGACACTCAACAACGTCAAAAAAAAAGGAGGAAAAGGGTGCGCTGGCATTTTTCTAACCCTTGTAAAGGCAAAATATTTGGAAATTAAAAAAAAAAAAGAAAACGGAAAAATGAATGGGAAAAATGCAAAAAAAAAGGAGAACAGTTTGACGGAGTAGCAACCAGTAACCAGTAGCTGCCACAGCAAAATAGTAAAAATTTTCGAAAATCCTATTAAGCGTTTCCTGGGTTGAGCTGGTTGAGCGTCTGTTGCTGAAGGTATCGACAGTTTTTTTGCTCAGTGGCATAAAAATCACACCAGAAGCGAAATGGAGGGAGAAAAGAGTTTGCTTTTGACACTTGGCTTGGCGCTTGGGGGGGCAATTTCCCTTTTGCGCTTCAGTCAGTGACTTAAATGTCTAATTTAAATGCATGCGCTTTTACAGCTGTAGACAGAGATTGATGATTGTTTTTGTATTGGAGTCGCCTATAGGTAAACCACTCGTATATAATTGCCTACAAATAGCTAGAAGATTGGATGAATCAAAAAGCATTTGCTCATTAACTTTTACTTATTATCATATGACTGTGAGTAAGATGAACGGAAACTCTCCCACAACGCAGGTGCAGATTTTCCCTTAGGGCAAGGGAAAGCAACCCCCAAACGCAACAACTCCTTCACATATGACACACATGAGATGTCATCTAGTCTATTTTGAAAACGTTAATTTATGATCTCTAACAAATCAAGTTGGCCATGCTCACTTAACAAAACAAAAGCAAAACTTTTTGTGCTTAGGTGTATAAAATTTAAAGCATTTATCGTAAATTTTGATCGCTGCCGCTATAAAAACTGATAACCTGGACATCAAACAACATGTGGAGAGCCCCCGGTCAGTAGCCCAGCAATGGACAACCCTTAACCACACACACTCACACACATCCTGCCTGTTTGCTTTACAATGGACTATCTCTGATTAGGAAGTGGAAAACAATAAAAGGCTACCCACATTTGAAAAGGCGACACTCCTTGGCCATTGCGTTAGAACTAGAACGGATGTCATTAGGACTATTTAAAGTAGTTTTGGCCGCAGGCAAATTGTATGAAAAACAAAATACATTACGGCGGAAATCATAAACACAATCCCAGCCCTGGAGCCAATTTATCAGGCAGACTGACAATCCAACTGCAATTCGTTGCGCCCTTGTCGAGGGGTCAAATTTTGTCACTCTACGGTGAGCGGCAAGCGCCTAAATAAATATGTCAAATCAATTTTGGACCGCCGACGCACTCGATAAAAGGCGATCCCGACTCGCATTCCATTAGTGCCACTCAATTGATTCTCTAAAATGCCATTTTCGGCTCTGTTTGCGGCACGTAGCGGCTTTCATTCTTTTAGTTTCGCTTCATGTTGCTGCAAAAAGTATTGATACAAGTTGTATGCAATGCGCGTTAAAGGGTTAACGCTGCGTAAAAAATTGCAAAACTGGTGTACGGTTTCAAAATGTCATATTTTTTTACACGTTAAATTTAACAATGAAAACGAATGGTGGAATGTTGATTAGTGATGATTTTAGTCCTTGAATAATATTCACTAAAGATATTCATACAAAATACATAGATTGTTTTTGGAAATAGTCGCAATATCTTAAAACAGTCATGCCTTATTACCCCTAACATTTTTCGGATGCAATTACTATACCACCGCATTGCAATCCTGTCAATTCATTTATATCGTATCCATATAATGTAGCAAAGCAACTTGCGGTTCTTAATCTTTTAGTGAGAACTTGGTCTAAAGTAGCTATAAGCAAATGTTTGTTTGTGTTCTCACAGGAAAAAATTCCCTTGAGTCTCCTTAAGTAATCGCTTCTTGCAGCTGGCTTAGAAAATATTCTCACAATTTTTACAGACAATATTTTTTATTATAATTCTTTAACGGCTTTGTGCTTTATTAATTGCTGCAAATTTACTGCAAATTTCACGCGGCCCTTCTTTGAAATCAATCAAAATGCACATGTCAAACACAAATCCCGAAATAAATCAAAACAATAAAAATAAACCAAATTCGAAACTATAAGAAAACATAAAAAAACGCGCCGTCATAAATATTTTGAAAGACGCAACACACACAAACGAAACCATAAAAATGCAGTGTGAAATTCACAAAAAAAAATAAGAGTAATAAAAAACTGAATCGAGTTGAAATGCAGTGCGAAATTCACACAGTTTAAAAATTGGCAAAAACAGCCCAAAAATGCAATTGATATAACTTTTATACGTATGAGGTTGGGGTGGTTTTGGTGGGTTAGGGTTGGGTTCGGTTTGGTTTTGACTTGGGTAAAGTGGGTAAAGCCAATAAATGCCCATCAATGAGCAGCGTCGATCCTTCTTTGAATGCAGTTTTGAAAACAGTTTAAATTTGATTTGGGTGCAAAGAATTTTTTGTTCTTTTTAGGCTTCCACATCGAGAGGGTTGGGTTGGGCAACCCTTTCAAACGAACCGCGACTGTCCGCTGAAGCGTCGCGTCCAGGCTGCTAAATAAATCATTTCTCTTCGATTAATTCGCTTGCTGACATGTGGAGAGTGCACACACTACACACTACACACACTCTCACATGTGTGCGCGGTTCGGATACGGATTTGGGTTTTTAGTAGAGGGAAAGGGTTACGCGCAGAGGGCTTTGAGGGTGATGGCTAAACGGCCGCTACTCATGTCAAATTTTGGCTTTTGCTCCGCTTTGTAGTGGCATGGAAAATTGTTTTTTATGCGCGTTGCACCAACTCTAGCTCATAAGTTATAAATTAGTCGACTTTTTAAGTACTTTAAAGTCAGCAAAAGGGGTTGGGTTGGGGCAGGGTGAGGGGTTAAGAGAAACCCTCTCTTTCTGCCTGCTGGCAACCAATGACATTTCCACCTCATTGATTTCCTTGGGTTTTATTTTTTTAAATTGTTGCCTCTTGCATTGTGCGTAACAATTGGCACTTATGTCTCGAGCATTTTTAAGTGCATTGATTAATTTTTATTTTGATCGTTTTGAAATCAATATTGTTTGCAAATTTCTGTAAATACTCGCTGCGACCTCCCTTTCAAGCAGTTGGTGTGTGTAATTTGACGTTATTTGCAACGCCCCACAGCTGTTGTTGCCACTTTTAGAATGCCCCGACTTATATAGCCATAAACCAATCAGAGTTCTTTTGGAGTTTATGTAGTGGAAGTGTTGAAAAAGGATTGTTAGCTAAGTACTGTGAGAAAAATTAAGATTGTAAGGGATTAGAACGCAATTTTTTAAGATTGTTATGTCTTTTTAGGTATATCGATGAATATAAACTCTGGCAAGAAACTACATTTATGTCATTTGAAAAAATCGTTGGACATAGTTTATTTAAGACAAGTGACAGCAACTTAGTTTCTAAAGCAAGACATTTATGTATGCGCTTAAATTACTTAAATTTGCGATCAATACCAATAACATTGTTTTTAGTTTAGAAAAGTTTATTGCTATTTTAAATGGTTTGTGATGCCGTCCGGGTGCGTCAGACAAAGTGTTTTATCGATAATAGGTCAACAAATAAAGATTGGCATCAGGCATTGATAAAGATAGTCACCAAATTTGGTACGAAAAAATCTGCTTCGAAGATTTACATTTCACTCCCATCTTTGCAGGCCATTGAAAATTTTACCAACTTAAATCAATAAAGTTTAAAGGTATATTACAACGAATGACAAAATTTAGGGACCACTTCCATTACAGTCCCAAAATCTTAGTAAGCTCTAAATTTTCTGCAATTTCATGAAATGTTAGTTACTGAAAACCATTATTAGGGGTTAAGGCACATTCACTTATTACTCCGCACATTAATTGCAACGTTTCCACCAGAATAACTCTTCGACATCATTTAAAAATCAAGCTGAATTATTTCCTCTTAAATAAATTTCAAATAGTATTTTTGTTGACGTGGATATAATAAAAATTAATTTAGTTTTGAACACTTTAATTTAAATTTAATCATGTTAAAGGCTCAAATGTCAAACTTTACATATAGACAGTTTGATGTGTTTTCGTTAGTGTTTTTTTTAAGAGTTATAAAAAGGTTCCTGAAGCATTAGCCTAGCTATCCAATCCGGGGAAGGGCTAGTTGATTTTATTTTCAAGTTCAAGGCGTTATAGCCTCGTTCATTAAATCAAAGCCGGTTTTTCTTCTGACGGACTATTCCAAGGGTCCTCTGAATTCTTCGTTCTTTATGGTGGCCGTTCATGAAAATGTTGATTTCTTAGGAACTCCACAATTACAACTCAGATTTAATGCTCAAAGCAGAAATATTTTTAAAGTTTATATCCTGTTAAAGCGGTAAGAAAAAAAAATGGTTAAAACCTAATGAACGACCCTATAATGCCTTGAACAGCTACTACTGAAAAAGCAAACGAATATCCCGACTTCGAATTGCTTAGCGAAACTAGTTCTGAAATAACCTATCAACATTAAATCTGAGCTGCAATTCTAATCATTTTTCTTGTCCATTAATCCATAGATGCTTATTTTTTACAAGCTTTTATTTAACTTGACTTTCCTGTTTGTACCGGAATCTTGTAATCAAATTTTCACCAAGATGTGTTTCAGATGACAATACATGTTTTTAAAGTTTTCGGCACGATAAAATATGTAATGAAAAACCAGAAAAAGCTTTTGCTTTTGCTTAACTTACTAATTTGCCTGACAAATCCTCAAGCTCAAGTGGCATGGAGGGAAGACTGCCGCTTCACAAGCCGAAGGTCGTGGGTTCGAACCCAGACCGAGACATTCTTTTTTACATGCTTTTATTTAACTCGACTACGCTAACCATTGTATGCAAGAAAGCGTATAAAAGCATGTCTTCAAAATTTTTTTTGATTTTACTTCTTTTATTATTTTACTAATGCTTATGATATGCACTAGAAAAAAGTTTAAATAATTCTAAGCCTACTATTTTTACGAAATGCCTTTCGAAGCAGTCATGACTCCCATTTAACTTCTATGGAACGAAATTTAAGTATTCGGCGTTTTAATTTTATTATTTGAAAAATTAATAAGGTCTTCCTAAGATCTACCATTATTTTTGATGCAACTTCCGTCCCCACCGCCTCAAGTCCCCTGTACTTTCACAGTTTTCAAACTATAGTGAAAGAATTTGGT
The DNA here is from genome assembly GCA_018152825.1 of Scaptomyza hsui. Taxonomy (NCBI): domain Eukaryota; kingdom Metazoa; phylum Arthropoda; class Insecta; order Diptera; family Drosophilidae; genus Scaptomyza; species Scaptomyza hsui. Next base: position 11,644,373 of record JAECXO010000307.1, on the reverse strand, counting down.
GGAAAGATGGCTGTGTCTTTGCAAGCAGACGCTTAACCACCGATTTTAATACACGTATAACTTTTGACTTGTTTATAAATATTTTCTTTCCTTTTTCCCATAACCCTTTTTCGATCGTGCATAAACATTTAACAACTTAATCGAGTCACACACGCTCCGCTCCGTAAGCCCAACTCGCAACTGACAATATTAACAATTACGTCACGAGTGTGGCTCACTTTTAACCCTAGAGATAATTTAATCAGCGCTACTTCAAGTAGGTAATGCTGTCCACGACAATATGACAATAAGAAAGGGAGCAAAAGATGGGAAAAGAAACAACGATGACGGCGAGGATGAGGACGAGGGCAGGCAGGAAGGCAGGCGGGCAGGCGGGCTCATGTGTGAGATTTACGCGTTCGCCTTTCACTCGAGGCTAAAACTGAATTGAAATCAAAGCGTAACAAATTGCGGGCACACACTCGACGGGCAGACAGCGGCAGGGCGAGGGACAGGAACAGGGGCAGGGGCAGGGGCTGGCAACTTTCACTGCACGGATTAGCAGGCACGTGACTTTTTTTCAATGCGAAACAGTCGGCTCCGAAGGAAGGAAGCATTGTTTGCCCGAGTTCGAGTATTGAAAGCCGATTATATGTACGAGTATTTACACTTCATTATAGTGCCGATGATGTTGTTGCTAATAATGATGAAGTGCAGGCCGAGGACAATGGTCAACTGGTCAGCTGGTCATCTGGCTTCCATTCGCTTGAATGGGCTACTTAATTATGTCACTTTGGGCACCATTTATTAATATTTCTTTTTTTTTTGCCTATGTCTGGGCCGTGCAAATCGATTTGTTGTTATCTATTGGTGCATTGTATAAAGTAGTTGTATCTATTAATATGCATTGCCATTGGGACGCCTTCAGGGACATGTGAAGGGTGTGGCCAATTTGCATGCTACTGACACGCGTCACTCGCTTGCTGATCAAGAGAAGTTGTTGTTGGGATGGGGAGGGAGGGCTATGCAAATAAAAGTCAGCTTGTCAATAAATGTGCTTGGACATAGGTCAATGAGTGCTACTTAATCAATGTCAACGTCGAGCTGCCTGGGAACTTGGTAGTTACGAGAATCTCTCTCTAAATGCCATTTTGCATGGCTGTCATAAAATAAATGAGATATTGAGCCAGAACTGAATAACTAACCAGCTGATTTAGCATAATTTTTATGGCATTGGTTTAGGATAAGTAAGTAAAAGAACTGTTAACTGTTTTCAACTGGTAATGAGTGATTTGTGTAATCAGCTTCTTAATACCACAATCCCATACTGCGCCAGCTCTGTTGGTGTCTAATGATTAGCCAACTACCAAAATAGGTGGCATTGATATAATGCCAGAGCCAACTCAACGCAACTCAAGTTAACTCTTTGTCAGGCATTTTCAATTTCGTTAATGACCCAAAAGTGCCGTAAAGCAATTTATTCACGGTCAGGGCAGAAAGGCTACGTGCCCAAGAGCTGAGCCCAGCTCACTGACACAAGACAAATAATAGCGCAGCAGGACATTGACAACAACACCCGAGAAAAGTTATGGAAAATGGGAAAAAGACAGAGAGTCTATGGCAACTGGTCAGTAATTGACTGCCGTTGATGGTCGCTGGATTTTGTTGGCTGTTTGTCTGTTGCATGTTCTTCACGTCCTCTGTGCTCTGCGCTGGGCAAACGCCGATAATGAAGCTCAATTGTTGGACGTGGCAACAAATTTTTGGGGAGCAAAATATACAAAGTGCAACTGCAACAAGATGCGTTCGGTTGGTTGGGGGATAATTAATCATATTCTCGTCTCTTGAATGACTTCTTTTATGGGCACTCATAAACCATTTGACGAAAAACCCAACGTACCCTAGGTTATTTTCAACTAATTTAAGGTGTTGCCCCCAGTGCAAGACGTAAATAAATCATTAATTTACTTTGACCAAACACTTGGAGACTTTACGAATGCGTTTTTTTTTTTTTTGTGTGTTTGTCTGTGGACCGCCTGCGGTTTTGTGGGTGTTGACATACGCTTAAGCCCTTAAGGAAATACTCGTACGTAGTTTGAACCCGCGCGAGCAATGATTCACAAGATTAATGAAACGATAAGGTTTGAGCACTAAATGTCAATCCAGCAATCTGAAGAAGCATTCGACTTTATGCACATCAAACAATTAACTCAGCTCCACCTACCAACAAACCAACTCCATTGCCCAGAAAACCCATGGAGCAGCTCCATTGCCATTTGAGTTTTCCGCCTTTGATATTTGATTTGCCTTTTCCGACTTGCTTAGGTATCTTAGTGCAAGTATCACTTAAACTGAAAGAACTTCGTTTGTGGTCATATTGCGTTTCACTTTTGCTCCACTTTCAGTTTTTGCGTCAATTTGCGTTGAGGGCGTTGTTTGCTAAACTCAACTCAACTAAAGTCAAGTCAAGAAACTAGGTCACTGCTGCTTTGCCTTTTCTGCTCAGGGGCGTACATGTGCCAGCCGCCTGGGTTTGTTGTACTTTCCGGACAACGAATAAAAAAAATCAATATACCAACTAGCTCGTAATTAGCTTGCGACTTCATATAGTTGGAGGTGGTTCTGAGTCACTTGGTCAGACAGGAAACCCATTATGAAAACCCATTGTTTTGGTTAACTCCAATGAATATTGAACACACTTTACTTAATAAACTAATACAAATGTTGAAAATTAACTTAAAACATGTGTTATCTTAAACTGTCTCAATCAACTCAACATTCCATACATGATTGCAGGCGCTAAAAATGCAATCCTGTAAACACACACATCTCAGGGGACACGCGACAGGCTTTAAGCGAGCATATAACAACATTTGCATACCCTACAATTTCCGAATCGCTTATCGCTGCCAAAAATCAAGCCACACGCGAAAAGCAAAAGGTAATAAGTTAGCCCTAACTTGCCCGTGGGTCAGTTGAGGACCCTAATTTCCAGTTTCAGGTCGCTTGTTGTCATGTCACGACAATTAAATATTTTCAGTGCGCTTTTGCGCGATTTAAATTAAGATAATGCGGCAAATTAGCGGCCCGAAATGTTTGCATAATTATTGTACACACATTTTTGACTGTCCAAGTTATCATCAAGCGCCGATCATTTGTCACAGATGTTACGTTTGGGGTTAAACCGTGCTCTAGGGGGTGCGCGACCCTGATGACTTGAGCATTTGCCAGTTAGCTACGTTTTTGCTTTGTTTCTTTCTCTCTTTATTTTTTTTTATCAGTGTGTGTATTGCGGTTGCTTTTAAGCAGCGTAGCCTTTTAATTTAACCCTTGCCGCAACTTGTGGCATGACACCACAAAAATATGCAGTGCCAAAAATTGTTTTCCCTTCAAGGTGACATATTGGTTCTGACGATAAGCATCGGTAAATGCTTTCAGTTTCGGCATGTGGGCAATAGGGTTGTCCTGACACAGAGAAAGGGTTAACACCCCCTCATCGGACAGACAATGTCAGTTATCAAACAAACATGAGATTTGCTTTCGGCAAACTGGAACTTGTTTAAATAACATAAGGAATCATAAAGTGCAAAAATATGTCAACCTTATTAGCTAACACATTCGAGTCGATCTAGCCATCTCGAAACTATAATAGGAGTTCTTGTGTGGTCAAACACAAAGAGTCGTTTTAAATCATCTGCATTGGACCATACTATTTAATCTCTTTATCAACGATCTTACTGCGGTAATATCTAGCTCTCATATAATATATGTACATATTATATATGTATGTTGTTAGCTGATGACGTAAAGTTCTGTTTAACCTATAATGATGCTTCTCTGTGTAACTTATTACAATCGGATCTGAATGCGTTGTCGGCCTGATGCCGTTATATTTTACTCAATTTGAATTGTTACTGTTAAACCGTAGAACTTTCCATACTAACCTATTAAACGGTGAAATCGACTCATCTATGTTGTTAATTCGAATAAAACAGGGACCGTAATCATTATAAGTTATATTTAAAAAAAATTCTTGTTAATGATTACAATTCGATTTTTTTTGGAATTTCTTTAATGATAATCATTATTTTTGAGTGATTTTATAAAACTTAGAGCATAATCATTGTAGCTGATAAAAAAAAAAATAATCAAAAATTATCATTATTAATGATTTTTATTTGTATCGCTCAAAATCAATCTCAACATTGACGGACGGCTAATGTGTACGATTATTCGCCAATATTGTTGTATAACCTCATTAAGGAGTCAAAAATCTACCCACCAGTATTACCGATTACCGGATTGTTGTTATGCGTGGGTCCAAGTAGAGGCTGCAAACGATGGCATCGCACCCCAAAAGGCTCTCTTACCTTTCGCTGATGCACTGGCTCAGAGCTTGGCTTTCACAGATTTTCATTATTTTGTATAAAGTTTCCAAATAATTTTTCACATTTTCGATATTCACAATTTTAGTGTTTAGTGTTTTAGTGATCACATGTTTATATCGGAAAAAGTTATCGGTAATCGGTAATACTGGTGAGTAGATTTTTGGATCCTTAATAAGGTAATGCAATAATATTGTCGAAAAATCGTACATTAGCCGTCCGTCAATGTTGAGTTTTATTTTAAGCGATGCAAATAAAAATTATTAATAATGATTATTTATTATTTTTATTTTTCTTATCAACTACAATGATTATGCTCTAAGTTTTATAAAATCACTCATAAATAATGATTATCATTAAAGAAAAAACAAAAAAATCTGAATTTTAAAAATCAAGGCGGAAATAAAAGGACTGAACAAGAATATATATATATTGGTGTTCATAATTTTTTTCTATGTCCATTACAAGTGAGCGATTTTTTTGTTAAAAAAAAAATAATAATCATTATTTACGGTCTCTGGAATAAAACTAACTGTTCGCCTTAGGTCTTCCCGTAGTTTTTTACCCCTCAATTTTGATTGGTGTTCAAGCAACTATTTAGTTCATGAACCATTTAGTGTTATATGCGCAGACTATAACAATATTATTCTCTCCTTTAAGGCCTCTATTCCAGTACTACAAATATCGATAGCTTTTTATTTATCTAATCGTTGCCACTAACTACAAACTATACCGCGGGTCTGATTGGGTTTTTCTGGGCTTACCACAGTTTAATATTTAAATCTTAATTTACTATTATATATTTACCATTAATTATACTCTGATAGAGTCCCTTAAGTCACTAAATTTGATAGAAAGACAGCTGTTGATAGATCGCAAAGACCACAGTTTTTGAGCTAAAAATTTGTTAGGAAGATAGATTTCATTAATTTTTTATAATATGAATATCTTCTTGAGTTTTGATAAACTTAAACGAAATATATTATTAGCCTAAAAGTATATTCTTTTTAAGGAAATTTATTTAAAATTTCTTGTAACCGTCTTTATTAAATGATTTTAATGAAAGCAAATTTTAAGATTTCATTTTCTTCAGTTGCTTTCAGCTGAAATTCGTAACGACCTTAAAAAAAAAAAGTATTTCAACAATGGTAAAAGTTTTCTGTCAATATCCCGACATCAAACGAACTTATTGTTTTTAGAAATTAAAATGTCGAAAGACTTGTGATCCCGGTAGCTGAGATATAGAATTTTTTTTAATTTCGTGTAATTAATTGTTTTTTTTTTTAATCTCATTTTCACAATTTCACACCACCTAATCCATAATTTTACAGCAGTGTTTCAGAATTTTCCGGAAAATTTGGATAAAAAAAGTTTTTATACAGCTTGGAGAATTGCCCGACGGTATTTTCTAAAATCCTTATATAATCATTTTCAAAATGAAATAAAATAAATAAATAAAATAAAATAGTTTTCGTCTTGGTCTTGGTGAAGTCGATAAATATTTGCTGCACTTTCCTGTAAAAAGGTTGAAAATAATAAAAATTCGTTTATGTCCAAAACAAATTAATTTTGGTTTGTATAAAATTGTATTTATTTTGAGTGTCTTATAAAATGGTTTATATTGCTTACAATTTTTTTTTTTGTAAGATTTACATATTATATTTTTTTTTTTTTTTTTAATGTTTTTGCATACACATATGCCGAAAAAAAAAATAATATCGCTTGTAATTTTGCTAAAGACAATAAAAATCGTAAAATATGTATTCAGATTATGTTTTTGTAATTGTATCAAAATAGCTTAAACTATGAACTTTTTAGTATGTATTTTATGCATTTGTGAATTTAAAGTTACTTTATCGTTTTACTTCTGGGTTCTTTGCGGTTCGGCGGTTTTTTTTTCTTTGTTTGTCTGTGTTTCAGTTTATTGACACCCTCTTTGTGTATATAAAAATGGTCTGCTTAATAACTATTTTGTACAATGTAGTTGTTGTCATTTGTTGTTGGTTCTGTAAGAATATCATATTTGTGTTTAACTATTTAGATTGTTTATGTTGGGTACGTTTATATTTTACGCTAGTAGAAATGCTAAAATTTGACATTAAGTTGTATATACTCGTACTTAGTAATATGTTGCATATGTACTTGTATTTATGTATAGGATAGTGTTTAGTTTTTCTCCTTGACAGTTTAGTTAAGTAGACACAGATTCTAATTAGTTGAACGATATACATATTTTGTAGTAGTTTTTTGTTTATATTTTCAAAATTAATAAAAAATAAAAATAAATAAGTCTTGCAGCTACGCCTATTTGAACCAACTTTTACAACCCGAAACCTTTTACATTTAAAACTTAGGCTCACAAAATGCTCTTCCTCTATCTCTCTCACTGTCTCTGCGTTTTTATCAAAATAGCCTCGGCTAAAAATTACTACAAAAATTTGGACACCAAAAAGTACCAATAATATTATATCACTTTTAGCAAATCGATGAAACATTTCGAATTTTCTTAAAAATCGTTACAATACAAATATAAAATACACTTTTGTTAGCACTTTCTTTACTGTACAAACTCCATCTCCCAATCCCCAAAAATCACAATGCGCTTTGATTGAGCTGCCACCAAAAAATAACTGTACAATAATAGTCAGTTTCTCTGTAGTCTTGCGTCTCCAAACCAAATCTAATCTCTCTTCCTTTCATTTGCATCAGTCACATCTCCAACAGCATCTCCATCTCCCTCGCCGCCTCCCGGTGTATCTGCTTCATTGCCGCTGCTAATCTCGAAGGAGATTTGTATTACTGTCGGCCTGCGCTGTGCGGGATTGTAGCTGTAGAGCCTCAAGGCGTAGCAGAAGATTTGAGCCAGTAGCTCCCAGCATCCAAACTCAGACATTGACATTGCGCCCTGCTCACTTCCCAGAGGCACCGAAATGTTGGCTCGAAATTGTGTGTTGCTGCCGCGCTGTTGTTGCTGTTGCTGTTGCCTGGACTCGTTTTGTCTGTTGTGATTGGTTGAGCTGGTTGAGCCGTCGGAAGCTGCTGTTGCTGCTGCAGATTGTTGCGCGCCTTGTTGCCTACTTCTGGCCAACAGTTGCGCCTGATCGGGTATAAAATAAGCGATTGCCATTGTTTTGTGTCTTATATAGTTTGTATTTTTCAAAAATTGTCACTTAATGCACTTGGTTTGCTTATTTTGTTCACTTTTGTGAGTTGTTGAACCGTTGCCAACTTTGGCGCCAAAACAAATACTTTGCACTTTTGACTTTGACGCTAAATAGAAAAATACGCAAAAATGTGTTATGCACGCTGCTCTAACGTATGTTGTGGCCTTATCAAAGGTTCTGTGTGGACTGACTGTAAATATCCTTGCCGCAGTCACTTTTATAAAATAGCTGCGCTGCCAGCAACAAGAACAACGACGACGACGTCGCTTCGTGCTTCCTAGGAAGCAACACGGCGCTCGCTCGGCCAAATGTCACCCCCCGAAGTAAGAGTAGAAGTGATGGTGGTGGTGGTGGTTGGATGGTTGGATGGTTGGATGGGTGGATGGATGGAGTGTGTGTTCTTTGTTTATGCCAACAACCAACCAATTGAACCACCAACCACAGCCACTCACACCACTGCACTGCCACGGCAATGTTGAGGTTGACGGGAGGCGCTTTCCCTTCGCCACCCCAAAAAGTCACAGTCACGGCTGTGCTTTGGCTTTTTTACCTTTGGCGAGAGAGTCAGAGAGTGTACTCGTGAGAGAGCAGCAAAAGTTACCGAGTGCATTACGTCAGACGTAAAGTAACGTAAGCAGTTGAAGTAACGTAAGCTGAGGGTGGTTAGAGCGATTTTCGAAATAGGGGAATACTTTCCTGGTATTGTGCCCTGTGCGTTTGCCAGAGGGTAACAAATTGAGGGGCATTTATTTCAAGTTCGAAAACATTTCGAATGTTTTGTTAGTAATTGTGATGCTTGGGAATCAACAATTGTTTTCCGCCTGTAATTCCACAATTACACATTTCATTGATATCTTTTATCGAAAGGTTTTTCTCTTCTAAGTAACAAGTAATCACTTTCTTAATGTTAATTTTTTTCTTTAAACTTGTGATCCCAAACCTTCAACTTGGCCCCTTTTTAAACAATTACCCAAGCCAACGGGAATCCGACTTTAGCCTTGAAACAAACAGTTCCGGCTCCAGCAAACATTTCCAGCTGACGCTGAATCTGACCTTGAGGTCCCCCTTGTTACATAGCTGGCTCATCCATTATGATAAACCACTTCCTGCTAGTTTGCAGTCCACACACACACACAAAAAACACTGCAACAAATGGCATGTCAACTTGTAACAATTTTCAGTAAGAACAAGAAACAGCTCACTCTGAGGGAGCTGGACTTCTAATACCCTTATTAATGTGAAAAATATACAATGTTATAAGTCTTACTTATTTTTAGTTTTGTACACTATTTGGTAGTTTTTTCGGCCATTTATGTTACTAAAAGGGCAACTTCATGAAGAGCACAAACTGTTTGATAAATTTGGAATACCCTTTGTAAGTGCAAACATCTTGAAGCTTGTGGTAGCATGTTGCTAGGGGCACCCCACGTTTCAATGCCATTGCCAAGGCCAAGTGGCTGCCATTTCTGTGGTAAATGGCACATAACAAATTCGCCTCCTCTACAAAAGCTTTGCTGAATTTCGTTTCAAGGCCACGCCGGCCGGCAACTGGCAACGTTTTATTTTCTTCTTCCTTTTCTCCTTCTTTTTGTACATTTTGTGTGGCGCTTTTGTGCGTGTGGCCTTGACAGTGAAAATCGTTTAGGGAGCACTCCCTAGCCGGCGGGGTGGTGCGTGGGCAGCCCTAAACATTCGAGTTTGACACAGTTGCCATCACGTGCTTTTTATGCGAGCATGTACAAAGCTTTCAAGGTCGTTTGAGTATTGATTAAATTCGAGCAGAGAGTTTTGTGTGGTGCGAAGTCATAAAGGTTATGATTGTAAGTGGAAGGGATGTTTAGGATTAAAGCTTTAATATTGTATTAAATTTACTTGAAGCGCTTTAATGTGTTTCGTCATAAGTGCAGATTTGATTATTGCCTTAATTAAGATGGAAACTCAAAAGACCCAGAACAAGATTAATCTCAACGACAACTGTGCCCAGTAACATGCAGCAGGTTGCAACTTGCAACGCGCTTATCAGTAAAAAGCAGCCGCAGAGGCAGCCACAGCTGCCAACTGCACTTGAAGCTCATTAAAAATGTGCTGCAGCCAAGTTGGCAGTTATTTGCGAAGCGACAGGAAAATGCATTAAAAACTGAACTGAACTGCAGTGAAAAACCTGCCACACGGCAATGAAATGCAAAAGTGCACTTTACACATTTGTGCGTAATGATTTTCCATTAACGTAAATTTGAATTAACGCAGGAGTATGGGGTAGAGAGGGAGTACTATAAACGTAATTACAAGAATGCCAATGTTGAAACAACACGTGCCACCCACACCACTTACAAATATAGAGACCTAACCACCGAACTACCAAAACCACTCGATGTTCAGGCATTTGATAAATGCCAATGGCATTAACTGCCTCGAAAGCTCAATCCTTTTGAATCCTGTTCGCACTGCCTGTGAGCCCCGATTGTCACACAAAATGATGCGGCAGCTGACATGGACTCCATTTCTGGCTTTATGTTAGGGAGAGACTCCTTCTGCCACCTTCTTTCTGGCTGCTGTTTATGGTAATTATTTATTTTGGACAGCCGTTGCCGCATTTGTTGTAGACTTTTCATCATTGCCATAAACATAAAATTTTATGTTAATGATACCGTCTTGTGTTCTGTTGCTTTTATTATTGCTGTCGGTCTGTCTGTTTCACATTGCATTTGTTGCTCTTAATGGGAGGGCTCCCAACTAGAGGTGTGGGGCTATCATTTAGAATAAGGTGAGAAGCGGAAACAGTGCATTTTAACGAGTATAAATTTTAGAGGAGCTTTTGAAATGTGTTTATCGATTCAATTAAGGCAGAGGAGGATTATTTAAAGTGTTAGGAGTTTTCCATGGAAAGTACACTGAGAAAAAATATATTTTTTCCTTCATTTCGTCCTTATTTTTTGGTATTAAAAAATGAACGGCGTTCTCAAAACATGTTTTTCATTTATTTTTTGTTCTTCAATTATGAACAGACGTTCTTGATTTGGGAACCGATTGTAAGAACGGTTTGTAATATTAAGTCCTTATTAAGAACTCAGTTTCTTATATTAAGAAAATGTTGTACATATTGGGTTATGTTAAGAGCATTGGAACACTGGAACCTTAAAAGTGCACCAGAATAATAAAATTTGTTCTTACAGTTAGGGTATTCAGTAGCTATGAGAAATGTTAGAAGTAATATACTTATTTATTACACTGTAGCTAGTGAGTGCACTTTTTAAGTTTCTTTTGTCGTATTTGTGATCAGTCAGCTGTTTCCCAGTTCGATGACAGTTCAACTGCAATGATCAACTGTTTTGTGTTGAGCAACTGAAATACAAAATTTAATAAAACAAACCTAAGCTGACTGGAAAACAATTAGATTTCAGTTTTCGATCTAAATGCCAAGGAAAGGGATTAAAAAATAATTATTTGTGTGAAAAATTATTTATTTAAAAATACTGGCTTTTACAACGAGTAAATTGCTCAGACTGACCTTATTTCATTAGATCAATAATGTCGAACAACGGAGCTATCAGCTGTTTTTATAAATAGTCTGGAAACCACTTAATTTCTCACAATTTGTCAAATATTACGATATTTGTATGAAATTCCTTATATTTATTATGAACGCTGCTCGAAATATAACGAGCGATCGGTACGTGTTTGCACATGTATGTATGTATTTGTGTTGTGATGTTGCTTAAACAATCTAGACATAAAACTTCCGATGAGCACAATTTTACGATAACTTTTTGCACTTATGTACATAGTACTACATGAAAACACTATAGAGAATATGTATTATAAATTTTTATATAGTAATGTATAAATATAAATATATAGTTAGACTGTATTTAAATAAAAATAATAACATTCGTACAACATTATTTTATCAATAGTAATATTTAATTAATTTTTATTTTTGACTTCATTTATTCATTTATAAGTGTACATTGTACCTGCTAAATAAGAACAAAAGTATTTGATTTATACGACATTGCTTAAAAAAAATCGGTTGTCTCCAAAATTTTGATGCAGTTTTTTGAGGGACGTGAATGGCTACCTTCGTGCAAAATTTGGTAATTTTAGCTGTAAGAATGTGAGAAATATATGGTTTTATCGGTTTTTAGTTATCGATTTTATCGATTACCCAGCCTCCTAGTAGGCGTGACAGCCCGATCTTAACAAACATAATTGCAAAGTTTCAAGTCTCTAGCTTTACGGGTGTCGAAAAAAGTTGCGTTCATACGGACGGACGGACGGATGGGCAGACACCATGGCGGACATTGCACAAAACCAATATACTATGATACTTATATTACAATAATACAAATCTCGCTAGTGGAGATTTATTTAACAAAAAACTTGAATACTTTCTTAATTCATTAGTTATTCCTTATATTTTGTACTTAGATGAATTTCAAATTAATAATGCACTTGGAAGTCATACGTTTTTTCAACTATGCCGCAGCATTTTTCTTTTAAGTTAGATTATATTTAGCCAGCTACATATATTCCTTCAACAGTATTAAAAATGAACTACCAAAAGTCGTTTTATTATAAATATCTTAATTTTAAGCAATTCAATACAATTTGATTGAAAAGCTAAATATGGTTTACATTTGTAAGTAGTTCCCATTAAAATAACTTTGTCGCAAACTAAACAATTTTTAAAATGAATATTGTATTCGTCAAATTTAATAATGTTCTTAAGGTATTCTTCTTAAGTTAAATCTACATTATCCGACTTTAAAATATTTTGTATACCCTTATATCCTTATCATTTTGAAGCAAAAATTGGCAAATTTAAAAGTGGCCAACGATAATGAGAGATTAACGCTGGGCGTTATGAAATATTTCCAATTTCTATTTCGCCAAATTAAAATAAAGTTTTTCGACCATTGATATTTTTTAGGTTTAATATATTTATTGATTAACCCTAATACAGATATCGTATTTGTAAATAAATAAATGTAAATAAGGTCAAATCAAAATCCGTTACGAAGAAACTAGACATATCTTCAAAGATACAGGAGCTTTTGATGCTACTCTCATGGAAATTATATAATTCTAAATCTTTAATATAACGATGTATATGTACTTTCAAACCGTGTAAATATAAAAAAAAATTTGACGACCATGTTCAGGCTTATGAAACTGATACCTTATGTGAAGGATTAAATTTCTCAATGTCCGGTTAGTCAACTTATTCTAAGTTTAGTCGAATTTGAATTTCTCAATATTGGGTTAGGACTTACTTATCCGGAGGTCCGGTTACTACTTATACTGATGCTAAGTCCCGATATATAAATGTCAATACAATCATCGTAAGGCGAACAGCTGACTCAAGCTGACACTTGCATTGTTTATAAGCAAAGTTGCAAAATGCGTAATTGAGTCCCTTAGGTCCACACACACATGCTCTTTAACTACTTAAAAGATTTTCCCCCGTTGCCGTTTACAACAGGGTTCATAGAAAGTAATTGTATATACATTTTGATGTGCAACATACTGCAGTTTGGGAGTCACAGGCAAAAAGTTAAGGTTGGCAGCACCATTCGGTGAAAGTGATATACCGATGATAGGTAAGTTTGGCTTTGAGAAAAACAAGTTGCTTAACTGCAGTATAGCTCGAGCAAAAAAGTTATTCCGAAGTTAACTTATTCCAAGTTTAACTGGACATTGAGAAATCGGGCCTTAGTCCGCCATTCCATTCATATCCCATGTGTAATGGAAAGACATTTCGATTAAAGTAGACCAAAATATAAGATTTTATAAGTATCTAAATAATATATATAAATAAGTGAATAAATATCAAAAATTAATGTAAAACACAAAATGAACTTGAACTTAAAGAATAGGCTACAAATTAGTAGTGTATGTAAAACTAAATATTTTCAAAAGTCACATTTATTATAATCCACGCGATTATCCGTTGACTAGAGCATTACTTTATTATCTTTCTGGTTGTCAGGTGATTTGAATTCGTATCGAGACAGATGTTTCGGATGTTTTTTGCTTTTGCCACACTCATCATTGTATTTTGTGAAGTATGAGTTATAATTTCAGATATCAAGAAATTGTATTCACTTGCCAACTTTATCCACTCTTTTCAGGCAATATCCCTTACTCTCCACATATGCTACCACAACACTCGAGCCCCTCGGCTCAAGACCTAAAGAGTCCCAATTGTGTAACTACTTAAGCCTCATCGTTCGCGTTTTAATGCCCATCAACCAATACCAATACCGTCATTGTGCCCAGCTCTATAAAGACCACAACTTGCCAACAGCTCTCACAGACACAACACATAGACACATGCACACTTTACTGTGCTGTGTGCAATTATTTCATGCATTGTTCAAGGATTGTTCGACTGCTTTTTGCAAAAATCTTTCTTTGTATTACGGTGGAAGGCAAAAGTGTTGTCAGGGGATTTACGCGTTCACAATGAAGAGGCCAGCAACAGCAACAGCAAAAGCAAGAGAAACATCAACATCAACATCAACAGGAAGAGAACGAGTCCGAGGTCCTGGCCGAGAACCAACGGAAATGGCAACAATGCGCAGACCGGCCTGTCCAAACGGAAAACAATTGGACCAGGGTTGGGGGCCCGAGGATTACGCATCAGTTTACAAGATGCGCTCGGCACTTAATGATTTCCACTTATGCATTGCAGACATCATGAGCATGAGCATGAACAGGCCCTCCTGCTTTCCCTTCTCGACTTCATCTCCCTTGCTGCTGACAGTCGATGATGGTTAGCCATTTGCGAAAGTGCATCGAGAGCATCATCAAGTGTCTCACATTGTTGAATAATGTGGGCGGGGCTTGCAATCCTTTTGCTAATCTATATGTAAATTTTGCAACACAACAGACAAGATACTTTGGGGCCAGATAACAAGTGTAAACTAACAAGAGCTGAAAACTGATCAACATATCGATAAACAAATACCCTAGAAAAGGGTACTTTCATCTGCTTAAAGATATCATAACTGCTGTCCAATATGCGTATTTAAGAGATTGAAAATGAACTCGTTCTGCAAGGATTAGTATACTTGGCAACAGTCGCAGCCTTCGCCTGCAGATGACGTCATGTAAATTGTTTGACAAATGGCTTAAAAGGGCAAAACGCGTCGGAGCTAAGACAAAAAAGCTGACAACATACTAAAAACTTGACAAAGTGTTGGCAAGTGTCAGGCCCAGAACGAAGGAAAGGACACAGGACACAGGACACAGAAGTGGCACTATAAGGCACACGCACATCCTTGCTGCCGTTTTGCATATGTGTCGACTGCTGTCTAAGTGTGCGTTAAAGATAAATAATCATGTGATATCATCAGAATGAAGAGGCGTTCAACCAGCTCCAAACGCGCCAAAAATTAATATCATACATTTTAAAATTTCAATTTATTTTGTAGCGCACGAATGCGCGACGTCTTCAAGCAGACACAACACACACACACACACACACACATCTCGCACACCCCCAGCAGCCCAGGGCCAACTGTCACTGTGTGTGTGTGTGCCTTTTGTTTTTCTTTATCCTGGTCGTCTCTGCATGTGTGTGTGTGTGGCTTTTCTTCATGTGCTCGTCCTTTTTTCACACTTGTCACTTGCATTTTTGACATTTCTGTTAGTTAAAGGGCGAGTAGCAAGCAAATCAACAGAGTCACCGAGAGGGGGGGAAAGTGGGTATATATGGATATGGATATGGATACGGTATCTGGTTGGCAGCGCTGTCAGCCGTTAATTAATTATGTGTATGCAGTCAGAATGACAGTCTGGCTAAGTGCAGTGAGCTTCTGCTCTGAAGGGCCAACCACGGACTCTCTTCATATATATGTACATATTGTACATATGCGGAATGAATGCATCGAAAGTAATTAACAAAAGGCAATTAGATAGATTGTAAATGAGATTTGAGACAGTCTGGCCACATACATACATCCATACACAAGTGATTACCACCAAAATCATTATGAAATTGAATAAATTTGTAACCAATGATAATAGATTTATTTTGGTTTATATAGCTTTACAATTAAATCAATGACCCAACCTTGTTTTCTTGCCTTCAGGACTCAAAATAGATATATTTTTGGGCAAACGCAAACCATTTCACCTGAGAATTATGTTCTATTCCAGCCACTAAATTAAGTACACTGGGAAAGTAACTTTTTTATAGCTTTTTGATTAGTTTTCGGTGCTCGAAATCCGCTGGGAGTCCAAGTGGAGTCAATTTAAATTAAAAGAAACACGCGCTGTTGCATATTGAAATGTTTTGAGCTGGACAAAGAGGAGGAAAGGGGGGTGAGTACCAGCAAAAGTTAAATTGCAGGTATTTAAGCATTTTATATAAAATTCATCATCATCAGAGGCGTCCGCTGGAGTTAATGAAGAAGTGTCGCCCCCTTAACCCCCGCCACTTTCTCCTGCATTATTTAGCACGTCAAAAAGTTCATAACTGCGCTGCGCTCGTGAATTGTAATTTTTCTTTCGCCATCGCCATCGCGCACACTTTCATTACTTCATCACTCTCCAGAACAAGAACGAGGACGAGGAGGTGTGGGGGTAAACTTTTGCATTGCTAGTGCGCGCCATTTATTATGCTATGAAATTTGAGTCTGAGTTTTGTTTATGTATAAAAGCGACGACGATGCGACAGAAGAGCGAGAGAAGGGTAAGGGGAAACGGCAAGAGTTTTTCATTTACTCCTTTTTATGATTTTCAAGTTAATGTTCATTTATGGTGGTTACACGTCGACTTTTGGAGTTTGTTTAATTAGACGGTGTGGATTTTATTTCAAAAGAAGTTGAGCCACCAAATAAAGGTGCGACTGAAGAAGTTGAGGGTGGTGGAGAAGTTGTTTATGTTTATGTTTAATTGTCGAGCTGGTTGGTAAATTTGTTAAGCTCCAACCAAGGAGCACAATAATGAAGAAGCAGTCAAGACGAGTTTAAGATAATGAATATTGCTTAAAGAATTTCAGGCAAATCTTGAATATTTTTCGGTCGGATAAACAAAACATGTTTCTTTAATGTTCACAAAAAGCATTGGCGAACTAAAGCCAGCCACAAAATAAAAGCAAAGAGCCAAAATAGTAAACTTATAAAATTGTACAGCACGAAGCGTTTCCGACAAGTCTTAAAGGTTTTACAGCTAAGCTGCTGGGGATTGGCGATATCTACTTGTTTGCCCTGCAGCAAGCACCTGGCTAAAACCCAAAGCTTGTGAGTTGGGTCTTTGGCATTGGCAGAGTTCCTGTGGCTTATGCCATTTAATATGCATTTTGTGTTATATTTAATATGCAGCCAGAAAAGCCAACTGCAGAAAGCAGTAGCAACAAGAAGCCAACTCAAATTGCAGCTGTTTGCCAGTCGACTTAATGTGCCGCTGTTGCTTTTGGGAATACCCAAAGACGATGAAGACGACGACTAGCAACTGATGGAGAGAAGGCGTCATCGTCATCGCCATCGCCAGCGTCTTGAGCTTGTGCCAATCATTTGGTTGGCAACGTGCGGTCGGTATTTCACTTTGGGGCATTGTTACGTGGGAATTTCGTTATGATATGACTCTGGTGGGTGTGCGTGTGTGTGTTGTGTGTGTGTACTACCTGGCCTCATTAGGGCGCCCAGTTTGGCACGTCAAATTGCTTGAAAATTGCTTCGAAATTGGCATTGCGCCTGGGTACAGTTAAGTTCTCCGTCGTCGTCGTCCTTTAATGAAGCACAATACTTATGATGGCAAGGCAATCGCAAATGGGCCACCAAGCGTATGAAAGGGGCTGTGTGGTAATAACCCTTCTTCTTCTTCTTCTTCTTGAAGAAAATCAGCAAACGCCCTTAATCAGCGCAGCGGGCAGCGGCAACTACCCCAAGCATAAATCTATTGTCCTAGGTCATTCAACTTCAACTCAGCTCAAACCTCAAACCTCAAACTCAAAACGCATGCGAAATGCTATTTGCGCTTTTATTTTATAGTATTCGCGTTGCTGCCGCATAAAAATGAGCACAACGAAACCAACTATACATTACACTAGCGGGGCATGTTGGACTACACAATACCCTATACTGCATATCAAGGTAACATGAGTTGGTAAAACCTATACACCCTACTGTTGATTACTTTTATAGTTGCAGGGCATACAAAAAGAATTGCATATACATGAGATGAACTAAGTTTTGCGATAGAAGGAAATAGTATAAAATATTTTTTTATGTCAGTCTTTTAATGACATTTGTAACATTCGCACTTGGCATTGTGTTTCGCCCCCTCCAAACACATGAATGTGCAACTGAAACTGAACTAGAACTGCAACTGAATGGCATTGTGCCAATGCATAAGAGAACAAAAAAAAGAAAAAAATATTTTAGAATCTAACAGATTTAATCGAGATTTTTGCATAGTTCCGAAATATGCTTAAAGACTGCCGCCGGCTAAAGCAAAGTCAAGCAACAGGCTGGCAGTTTGACAGAAGCTTCGACTCCTCCGGCAACTGTTTGTTGAATGCCACTGACAGCTGTCATTCGCACTGGCGAAAAGCTGGATGAAGAAGGCAAAGCATGAAAAGAAATGCAGAAAAAAAAAGAAGGTGGAAAGTTGACAGCAAACGTTCGAGTAAGTTGTTAATAGGCTTTCAGACTGTTAACTTGGCCGGATGATGGAATTTAAGCACCAAAAAGGGTTGAATTTAAAGCTGAAATATTGTGATTCGTGAATAATTTACTGACCAAATTGCAGTGCAAATTATCGTTGTCATCAATGTGATTATCACCGTTATTGACCATGGTTGACAAATTGTCAATGCTAATTAGCAACGATTGAAAAATCAAATTGCCTGCTTTCACAGTAGTCTGTATGATTGTCTATGGCGACGCCTACAGAATTTACTACACGCCTCGATGGGTTTCTTATGGCCAGTTTGTCTTGTGTCCTGTTTTGGCCACTTGAGTTGTGCTTTCTGCTCTATTGGCTGTCATTTGTGGCACGCACCATTGCATTCAAGTGGCGACCGCAAGCTTGGAAGACAGGAGGACAGGAGGACAGGACGACTGCGATTCTGGGATTGTCAGTGGCAAACAAATAAACTGTCGTCGCATGTCTTGTGACGTAATTAGGTTTGAAAATTTGCCCAATTGTTGAATTTGAGCTGGCAAGTGCAATTATATGCATCGATTGTCAGTTGGTTACTGCTCGTTAACTTATTTGATTATGGGGCTAATTTCACTGCCAGAGCCACTCGGCTGTGATTTAAGTTGTAGCTAAATGGCAGGGAATACAATCAATACAAATTCGATTATTGAGTTATACTTTTGCTCTTAATTGTGTGTTGCTGGGTGTTGTAAATTCTGCTTGCTGGTTTATCTGTGCATCTGGGCAAATTCAATTTGAAGTATGTCTCATGAAATATGGCTAAATAAGCAAAGTTTATTTAACTTTATACATTTTTGCACAAAAGGCATCTTATCAAGGCAACACAGCACAGCTGAGCTCAAGAGAGAATGGAGACTAAAGTCATTTGATGAAGTGCATGGCATATTGACAGATATAGCCAAGCTTACCGAACTATGCAAATAAGCACATGGATACAGGATACATACGGTTACCCAAATGTGCAAAACTGCTTAAATCTACATAGCAAAATGTATATATATATAAAAGATGGTCTGCCTCTGGTTCGCCCTTCATTTATCTTGGCTTATTAAATTGAAAATATTGCTTGGAATATTTTGCATGCATGCATGGCGACGTCAGCATCATTGTGTTGCCCATTGCAGTTCAGCCATTTGGGATGCGAAAATTAAATTCTCTACTATCTACTTAAATGAACGTTAGTATACTAACGACAAACTTTCAACAGTGTTTTACTTTCCATCACTCTTTTTTTATAGTTGTTCTAAAAGTGATGAAAATGCCTAAAGTCTTTATACAAATCATCGTGCGTTGGGTGTTCAGCACTGCATGCAGTATTTATTTTAGGCTCGCTGAGAAGATTTATTAGTAAAAAAATTTAAAACAACGAGCGGACCGTCTATTAGACACTCATGCAAAAGCAGCGATGATAATTTGCGTTCAAAAAGCAAGTCAACATTATAACAACTTGCACACAAACCGGATAATTATATGCACAATAGTAAAAACGTGGTAAATTTAATAATACATTACAGTTGGGTGCTTATTAATTATTTTCTTTATTTAATTATTATATTTATATGTACAAGTTCATAATACAGTTAGTGTATACTCTTATTATAATGATTTATAAAGTTACAGGAGCGTTGAAATAAATATTAATAAAATTTTGGCACACAACAACTAATAACTTATACGAGCTAATTTATCATTATAATGTTGTTACCTAGATTCGCAATGCGTTTATAATACTACGGTTTAAAGCACAAATAATTATAAAATATAATCAAAACAACAAGTCAGATATTCTTTCTTTTTTGGCATAAAAACACAATTAATCAATATAGCCAACCCTTTAAATTTTTTTTTGTATTCGATTTAAACGTTTCTTTATCGAAATCTACCTATGCCCTAACAGTGAGTGGCTTTATGAGCGGCGGTACAGGTTGTATAGTGGACAGCTATCATTATAGCTCAGGAAACGTCACAAATCTACACAGTACAAGTAAATTGCTACATTTTGAACCATTAGTGGAATGCAGCAACAAACTTAAAGAATAAATCTACTTAGTTAATAGCAACAATCATGAGCAATTATACCACGCGATATCGACATTTTCAAATGTAGGTAAAAATCAAGCGGGATACTAAAAATAAGTCACAACCAGGTTGAAGTGTGCGAATTTAGTGGTCACAGCTAAGACAGGTAATAGGTATTTATATATTGACGTCGAATATAACGATTTTTTAATTAGTTGCACGAAACGCGGAATAATGTTTTCTGTATGTTTAGACTAAAAGAAAGATTTTGGAGCAGTCAATGTGGAAAATATAAGCGATATAACCAAACGGAAGATCATTTATTCGGAACAAGAGGACACTTCAAATTTGGGCAAAGTGAGCTAGGACAGGTACAAACTTAAGTCTACGTTTAAAGGCTCTTCCTTATGCGAGTAAGCGTTTTATCAAATGAACATAGTAAAATAACCAAAACAGGTTACATATAAAAACACTAAATTCAATTTTAAAAATAAGTATTCATTTACTAAGTTTTAAAGCAGCATTATTAATATTCTTTATAATACGGCAAAGGAAAATCGCCACTTATGAAGTGCAACAAATTTTAAAAATTGGCAAAATGAAAATATAACAATGAAACAGGAAGATGTAGATTTAATAAAATCATTATTGGACATTTAAATTAAAATCAATTTTGGTTATTGGGGTAATTGGTTATTTTGGGGTAACAAAATAGCCATTTTAGCCATTTTAAACAATTCATTTAGCGTTGAAATCGCATATTCCCTTTGTGTTGTTGTTGTTGGTCCGTTTCGTCCTTTTAAATGCAAATTAGCTTTTTGACTTTTTGATGCGCCCATGCCAAAGTCAGAGTCAGAGTCAGAGTCACCGTCCGTCCACAAAGCTAAGGCAACTCTCTCAGACTCTATTTAGATTTATGCGGCTTGATAAATTGTGGCTACACTTAATGTGCGCATACGGTGTGACATGTCCTTTTCATGTCACTCCACCAGCACAGTAATGCCAAAAAGTTGCACCCAGCCAAAACGAAACTGTGCGTCTCCATTTCTATTCCCACTCTCGTTTCTATTTCCATTTCAGTTGACATGTCGAGTGGTTTTGTTGGTTTGCCAGTTTCCCAGTTTCCCAGTCGTCCGGTTTGCCTTTTTGCACGCTTGACAAAAACAGCGAATATATTCCTGGCTGCTGATTGCTGGTTTCTGTTGCTGGTTTGTGGCAAAATCATTTTGGTGAAACCGACCCGTTGCTCGTTGTGGTGCAGCTTTGTAATTAGTTTTGTTAGTCAAAGCCACTGAGAAACTTGCAATTTCCAGCATTGTTATTTATTTCATTGATAATCTGCAAAAAACAAGAAGCTGTATTTCAAATGGTATACGATTAAAGTTTATATGTATACTTACTCGCGTTATCCATTGCTCATCTGTAAGAAAATAAATTATGTGAAAGATTGAGAGACTACCTACTAATACTATCAAATATCAATTACGGCTGCTCGAATCGTTTCAATTATAACACTTTCCCATGAAATGCTTCGTCGTCTATCAAAGTCCAGTTGAAAAGCGAAAGGCATTCGCATTTAACATGCATTTTAAAATACCAACTAGCGAGTTTTCAGCCTGTCAGGCAGACGCATGTTCATTCACCGAGATTTTTCAACAATATTTTTTAGATTGATGACCTCGCCGTGCGACCAGTGGGTTGTGGCAAGCATAGCCAAAGGAACGACGCACCCACTCCACCCCAATTGAGAGTAATACGTCAGTCAGTTGAGTTGTCAGAAAGCGAAAATAAAATCGTGTTACAGCTACATAGAAAAAAAGAAAGAAAGAGAGAGACACGCGTCCCGGCCGCGGGTTTCCGCACAAGTTGCTGTCGCTCAGATCAGATCAGTGTTGGCGGGTGTTGCAAGTTGTACATTTCAACATGTTTCGTCACGCCTTGAAATTATAGTATGTTTGAAATTTTTAAGTAGCGCCTAAGTTCCGGGCACTATGACGCATTTAATAGAATTGTTTGGTATGTTTTGTATTTTAGGGAGGCGTTTTTTTTTTTTTTTTTTGTTTGACAAAACATTTGAAAAGAAAACACAGTTGGGGGTAGCATTTTTGAGCTGATTTTTAATGCCTGTCAAAACGTGTCATTGTCAAAGAGCATACAAAAATTCAACAGTTGCAGTTGCAGCTACACAATTTTGATAATACAATTTAACGAATCTTATCTAAAGATGCTGCGAATTAGTAAAAGCTTACTTTTATAATTTTAATGTGCACTTTGACTTTGAGCTAGTTGTCAAATTGATTTAAAAATTCATAAATCAACTAAAAGTGGGAAACCCAAACCAATAAGTCAGTCTAAAATTAAATTAGGACCAGCAGCAACAGCAACAGCAACAACAACAAAACCAACCACAACATGAACAAACCGAAAAATGTACAAAATGTTAAACATAGCATAAAATTGTATCGGACAGTTGCAAGGGGGGGAATAATGAAGCTGCCCATCTAGGGCACAAGTCGAGAGTCATCCGTCCCATAGAAAAATATAAAATGGAAGCATGTTGTTTGCTTTCATAATAATTTCTCAAAATAGTCACCGCAGCTCAACTCAACTTGGCATGTGCGTGTGTATTTTGATGCAATTATAAATTGTTGGATAACAAATTACATGGCTGTGCTCTGGACAGACAGACAGACAGACGGACGGACACATTAGTTAGACGCCCCCGCTCCTTGAGCACGCACATATGTTGGGCTGCTGGGTTTGCGAGGGCGACATTGATACAGGTACAGATGCAGCAGGATAATGATATCCGACCGACGCCTGGACTCAGGTGGCGGAACTGTACTCTTCGAACTATTCAATTTGCGACATGTGGCATGCGGGCAGCAAAACGGTAGGCGGGGGCAGGGTTGCTGTTGCATTTGTAGCGACAATTGTCGTTATTTAGCATTAGTTCTAATAATATCACAATAATATTACTGAATGCGCATTTTAATTGCCGCACATTGTGTAGTTCAGTAGTTCCTTTGTCACATTTAGGGCACTTTGCATGTTTGTCGCGCATCAATTGGACAATCGCATAGTCCTGTTGGGCCTGCGGGTTTATTGAACTGCTGCTTCAATTCTTAAAGCTAGCACCTCTTCACATTACGCAGCAATCGGTACTCGAAGTGCGACTCCATCTGCATTTCCATCCCAATGCGAGCCATTGTTTGTTGGCCCTTTGTTGTTTCAGCCAAATGCGAAAAGGGTTCATAACCGCACTTAGCTTCATTGGCTTCTGGCTTTATTGTGCGGCCCAGACGTAGCATTTTAGTAGCTGTTTAGCTTTGGCCACTCCAAATTCAATTTAATCCCGGCTACCGCTCTTTTGGTACAGGTTGTGCAAACATTAAAATTAATGAATAACAATAAAAGTGCTCAAGCTCCGAGCTGACTTTTGGCCAAAATGCGTCGATTGTCATTTGCTTACGTCAAGATCGTCCTGTGAATAGAATTACGTTCGTTAGAATGTGGAAAATCCATTGAATGCAGTACTACCCAGTCTTAATCCTTTTGGAAAACTATTTTTGTACACAATTAAAATGACTATAAAATGCTTTGAATTTATGCAAAAATGTTAATGACACGAAGACAAATAAGGAATCACATATGAAATATGCCTACAAAAGCGCTCATTACATTGAGCTCGTAAATTAAATTCAATTTCTAAATGCCACAAAAGCCCATTAAAATTGAGCCATGATGCCAATTTGACATGGTAAAATGTGAAAAGCATAGAAATGCATACATGCAAATTAATTATAAATTTACCATTTCATTTGCCAAAGCGATGACGACTCCCGACAGAGTTGGGATATAGTGCTATGACGACAGCATGACTTAGGCGCTGTCTGTAAGCTCCATAAAACTCGGGGGCAGAGGGCACAGGGCAGGCAGCAATGTGGCACATGTGTAAAGCCGTAAAATAGCACGGAAGCCGGCGAATTGGAAATTGAAGGCAACATTTATGGCTCTATCAGTGACGCTGGCGACGACTTGTCTGTCGTCTTGTCTGTGCCTGTCACGCACATAATTCTCGCTGTGCAGCAACATTAATTGCGCAATTGTTCACAGACAGATACAGGCCGAGGAGTTGGGTGGGGGGTGGTAGGTAGCATTTTAACTTTTTAGTGGCCCAACAAATGACGTACGATTTGTTCTGCACGAATAAGCCAAATCATTTGTAGACACAACAGCACTTTGTTTTATGACTTCAGCTTCAGGACGCACGCTAGTTTCCTACGACTGCTGCACGCATTTTTCTTTTTTACCACGGAAACTACTTGACTGGGGGACACACACATCCCCGGCACATCTGTGAGCTGTCCTGCAATCATTGCGTACCCACCTGATGCCTGCATGCGGGCTAATTTATGGCCTGTTCATATTGTGTGTGTTTGTTTTGTTTGGTTGCTGTGTTCCTGCCGGAGACGAATACAAGTGGTGCTCAGCCCAGCTTTTGGCCTGCGTCCTGTTGTCAACACACATATATTATTTTTCATTTACTGCTAAGTGTTTTCTCTCGCTTACCTCTCTGTTGATATTTCATAATTGTAATGACATATTCTTGTTGACGCTCGAGTAGTTGTATTTGTTTTCCTAATGCCGGCATTTGTGTGTGGGAGTTGAACGGTCTTTGTTGGTATTCAAAGCATGCACATATTTAACAAGACAAATTCGTTGTATTATTATTATTTAACATAAAAAGTTTGGATTTTACAAATTCCAACATTCTTTGCACTTGTTTTCGCTTCGTTGTGATTGCCAAATATCGCCGGCATATGCAATCTTATTGGAAGCATCGCATCTCTCGATCTTGCGATACTTCCAGTCGCAAAATTAATAGAAATATCGATATTTACAAGTCGTATCGATATTGTTACAATAAAATTCTTCGCGCCCGAAGTCATTAAAAATTGTAATTAACAACAAGTCTTGCATATGTAATAAACAGCATAAATTATAAACGGAGTATAAAACGCGCTTTACTTTACGCGTCGTTTGATTTATTGTCGATATATGTGGTGGAAAGGGTGCAATCCTGTGTTGCATGTGTGTTATTTTGGCAGCCTACACTTGTCTCATTTAATGTGTTTATTTTAATTTTCAATGTTAGCCCGTTGGCGTTTTATTGCTACCAATTTTTGCGCATGTTTTACGAGCGCATTAATATCAAGACAAACCAGCCACGGCGTAGCCCAAGCAGTAAACTCAATTAGATAAATGCCAGGGTGTGGGCACACTGCCGCCGTTGTAAAATTCACTTGGTTGCACACTAACACACACGCAAGGCGGGACGCACCCACAAAAAGACTCGCAACATTTTTTGGAAGCGTGTTAATTTGTTTTTAATTTCTGCGCTCCACTCAGAACAGATCTAAGACGAGAGAGAAAGTTTGGGAGTCTGCTCATAAATTAACGTTTAGTTACGCAACATAAAAATCTGTTGGAAACAGGCGGAAAGTATATAACAAATAAGTGTTTTGTGTGTATTTGGCGAAGTTATCGAAAGCCAATCTCAGTCGGTAAGTTACAGTTTTAGAGCCACTAGTTATAAACACAAACTGATTTACATCATTAGGATCTTGCTGCCTGTCAGTGATATCATTAGTTTTATTTAATTATCCCTTAAGATATTGATTGCTTTGTTAAAGTATATTAACCCCCTTCGCAGGGGCACACAGAGAAAACATCCACTTACGGAAAGTTCAATTAAAAGAATATCCCAAAAATAGTTCCAACTGTGATTCGGCGTCGGGCTTACCACAAAAACCCAACAATTTATTTGATAATGAATAATGATGTTGATTTGACACTCTCCACGGCTCAACATCAAATGGGAATCGTCACGCTTCTAAACAGCCGATTCCAATTCCAATTCCAATTCCTACCCCGACCCCGATTTCAACTTTGATCCGTAAGCCATCATTGAGCTGGAGGCTGGGAGCTCTCCCCATGATGTGATTTTGGTTGCTGCGTAGGCAGCTCATCCCGCTACTTGGGTAGATATTTGATTTTAATTTAATTAGATTTCAACCGCTCTCTTTTTATGTTGTAGTTGCTATCGAAATTGTACTTGTATGATCTTTTAATGGAGCATGAAATCGAGATTCAAAAACGTTTTCCCTACAATTTCACAGCATGGCAAAGTGACCGCTAATGATGACTCTAATTGCATTATGCATTATAAGTTATGTGTGTGGTCAGTGTTTTGCTAATTTGCCGTGACAAAGGTTTTTATAAATTTCGAACGCGTATTTATCATTAAAAGATCCTGGGGATCCATTGAAGGTAATAATGCTCTATTTGATTCAAGCTGAGCTCAAAATATATAATGAATTTTTAATTGATACGATTTTTTCAATACACTGAAAAATTAAATTATATGCAAACAGCATACCAGCCTTAGTAAAATTGATACGGTAACATTGAAAAAATAAACAGTTAATAGTGCGAATTATGTTATACTCATTAAGGCCCAATTTCTCAATGTCCAGTTAAACTTGGAATAGGCTAACTTCAGAATAACTTTTGTGCTCGAGCCTTATACTGTTCAATTTGGTTTTCTCAAAGCCAAATTAACCTATCATCGGTATATCACTATCGCAGAATGGTGCTGCCAACCTTAATGGGGATTCAGCTGTTCTTTTGGTTTTGTTTTTTCCAATGACTGCTAAACTGCTACATGTTGCACATCAAAATGTATATTATAATAACTTTCTATGAGCCCTGTTGTAAACGGCGAGTGAAAACCATTTTAGTTGTTGAGGAGCATGTGTTTGTGGACCAAAAAGCCTCAAAAAAGCATTTTGAAAATTTGATCCATAAAAAAAATAAATAAACAATGCAAGTGTCAGCTTGAGTCAGCTGTTCGCCTTACGATGATTGTATTGACATTTATAGATCGTTACTTAGCATGGGTATAAGTAGTAACCGGACCTCCAAGCATCGGATAAGTAAGTGCTAACCGAACATTGAGAAACTCAAATTCGACTAAACTTAAAATAAGTTGACTAACCGGACATTGAGAAATTGGGCCTAAGGTCTGTTAACAAATAAGTTTATGTTAAAGGGATGCGCCATTCGTTGGAAGAACGTGAAAGAGTATAGATCGGTTATGTCGATTCTGTCACGTAAAATTCTAGACAATGATTTAATATTAACGATTTTAGTTTTTGTAATCAAATTACTTTTTGACTGTATATCTTGGATGCATCCTAATAAGTATCTATCTCATTTGCTCTTTCTTCTTGTTGGCAGAATCTTAACTGCTTTGGCATAATTTATAAACTTGTCTGTTTCGTGTCGACATTCATCAAGTTTTTCGGTTGCTGCCAACAACTTCATTAAAATTAGCTCATAAAATTTGCAGCAAGCTATTCGTACTTTGCTCAAAATCTTGTTTAGTTTTCATTTATGGCTCAATGCAAAATCCCTCCACCCAAAAAACTCCTTTACCAGACGATGTGCAAATGTGCAACCTACACGCATCCTCATCCGTATCCGCATCCTGACAGACGCATTTCAGCATAATTTGCAGTGACAGGTCCCGAGCCATGACAGCATTTCCTGGCGCTGAGCTTCCTTAATTCCACTTTACCAAATGACATCTAATATGCAAAGTTTTGCAGCCAGGAATGCGACGAAAGCAGGCGCGTATCTTTTGATGACTTTTGTTGATTTTACACCAGCATGCATACACATGCAAGATACACACACAAGACACAAGATACATAAGATCTATGCCCACAAAAACAACAGCACCAGCAACAAGAACGACATCAAGTGGCGGGCATTTCAAAATTTCATGTTGGAAATGTTGGCGGGAATACCCTTTATTACAAAATAGCTTTGCATGCTTTACGGCTTGAGCTGAGCACAAGCATCGTAAACTTTAATGACGCCATTTTCGAGTCGCGCAAAGTTGTCTTGTGAAATATGAATAGACATCCCGGCAGTTGGCAGTTAGTCAAGGACCACGTCTCTAATACTCGCCTTGTTAAAGGAGATTAGTTCAATGGCGTCGTCGGCTTTTTGGGTCCGCCAATAAAATTGGTTTATGCGATCTGCATGTACAACGATACAAGTTTTCAGGCCACTTTTCAATCGCTGTAATTGACATTGTTTGTCGTTGTCCAGGACAACGTTTTTGGGCTGTTGGGAATATTGCCCCTTCCTGAAAGCTAAGCACGCACACAAATTAAGCTCGTAAAATTTAATATTTTGCGCAAAGTTTTTGGGAGGTGAGCATTAGTAATTTATTAGTGGCTTGAGCTTATTTGAAGCTTATTTCTACTTACTTTACTTACTCAGGCCATGCATAATTTGTAAATGTTCTTGGATATTTTCCAAAAATATCCATAAAATTTAACAGCTGTTCAAAGTTTTTGTTTTCATACCAAATACACAGATACTTTGGTTTAAATCGATTGCCAAAATTTCACAAGAGATCATAAAAATTCGAATATTAAAAGTCATAATTTATTTCATTTAGCTATAATTTGAAACCTTGCGTGTTTAAGCGAGTTTATTTCTCTTTCCCATAACAAACGCTTCGCTTTGTTTTCTCACCCTGCCAATCCTAAGTGCCAATCAAAATAAGAATTTTGACAAAAGAAAACTTTCCCAAGGCGAATTGCGTGCGGTCTACCAGCATAAAATTGCTGACGATTTCCCCCGGGAGCCAGGAGGCATGCCTCAGGTACGAGGGGCAGGGCTGAGCAAAGAGTTGGAACAATCCATCAAACAAACAAAACGCTGCGCTTTTGATAAAAACGCATCAATAAAGCAATAAAATGTCTACAAATCAAGCGATAAGGTTTCCACTACGTTAAGAAGCTTGCCAAAGATATGTTTGGGTTCTTTTTTTTTCTTTATTTGGGAAAGGGTTAGAAAAAAGTCACGTACAACACGCACACCGCCAACCGGCAAAAGACTATTAATATTAATGGATAGATTTAACACATTGGGCGTGTTGCTCTTCAAGAAAGCTGTCCTCCAGTTCCAATACCCAAAAACGTTCACTTCTCCACAAATTGACATGTGACAACCACCCAGCTCATGTCAGACTCAGACTCAGAACAGGGTCTCAACCGACTCAAAAAAAAACGAGGAGGTGATTTTAAAATCAATATCGTCGGTCCATGCTTTGTTGTGCTTAGAAGTTTTCCCAATCCAGTATCATTTCTATTTGTAAAATGCAATTTTGATGATGAATATACAATAAAATGTTCACTTTTTATATGCAAAATACACTGTGTCCCGAGTGAAACCGGTTACAAGGGCAGGTCAGTTAAGTGAACGCATAAATTAAATCGAATTAACATTTGGTTTTTTTTGCTCACCTTCAAACCGCACCGGGTTTATTTTTATGGTGCCACAATTGAGCTACGTGCTCGACATAACCAAACAAAAGACCTTAGCTCCAGTTCCAGCTGCTTTTCATGGTCACTTTAACAGTTTGCACACCTCTGTGCTTCTGCAACTGTAAAGTCAAGTGTCGCTTCATTTCGGTTTGCTATAAAAGTGCAAGCGCCCAACTTGAAAGCATAGTCTACTTCAATAGCTCAATCAAATCATATCAACATGTTCAAACTGGTGCGTCCAACAAATCCGAGAGTGGATATTTGGAGTTGTTTATTAATTGTTTCTTCCTATTTTAGTCAGCTGCCATCTTCTTCGTGCTCGCCTGCAGCCTGGTTGAGGCAAAGCCTGGTGTCCTGCTCAATGCTGTTCCAGCTGGTGTGGTGACTGCCACCAGCTCCCAGTATGTGGCACGCAACTATAATGGCATCGCCGCCGCTCCAATTGTTGCTCCAGTTGCCACTGCTGCCTATACTGCCCCAATTGCTGCCCCAGTTGCTGCCGCTTACACAGTGCCTGCTGCCTATCATCCCTACATCGCTGCCCATCCCTACACAGCTGCCTACGCCACATACGTTTAAACGATTAATCTGTTCCTCATAGTATTATGTTAATAAAAACAATTGCTCAAAAACATAACTGCTTTTTTCTTTAAAAATATGTTGACAGTAGTATAAGCTTCTTGACCTTTCTTTGCCTGTAAAGAACGTAACTAGCTCTAAATAATTATTTAAATACAAAAAAATTTTGTAATCAATATTTTTATTATAATATATTGTGAATGTGATTAGTTAGATTGTAACAATAGAAGAATTTGATTTAAATATGAAGGTACAAAATTTGTTTTCGTGGCGTAACAAACCAATAGCATTTTAATAAATCAATCTTAATTGTATAAACTTATTCCATAACAAAATATGTATTGTATCAAAAAATAAAAACTGTATACAATAATTCATAGGATTGTATAACCAAAATAATAGAAATAATAATTATCAAACATAACGATCTATAAATTTAATAATCCATAATTTTCAAACTTAACATTTTTCGCAAATAATTCAAAATATTTATAAGAAAAGAAATATCTTGTTATTCATATAAATGAAAACGCAAATGTTTTTTCAAATTCCATTTAGTGGAATATGTCTTAAGACAAAAACTGCACTTGTGCTCTGGTCGAACAGATGTATGTCTGCCCTCATGCTTTTTAAGAGTATGGGGAGACTTGAAGGACAAATCACACAAATGACACTGGAAAGGACGCTCTTCACTGTGCGTGTATAGATGCGAAACAAGATCCGAACCGCACCTAAAGCTCCTCGAGCAATGCAAACAAATATGCGGCCGTTCTCCGATGTGTGTACGTGCATGATTCGTGAGTTGCACCTTCGTGGGAAACGTCGCCTTGCACTGGAAACAATTGTAGACGATGAAACTGTGAGTGAGCTTGTGTTTGTTAAGATTGGCTTGCGAAGCGAATGCTGAGCGGCATTGGTCACATCTAAAGTTGCGAACAAAGCTGCGCGCGAACTTGTTCTTGTGAACCGTGTTAGTGGGTGGTTCCTGGTAGCTGACGCGCTCCTGGTAGTAGCTCATACGTCTCAGCTCACGCAGCTGATATCGATGAGATTGAGGGTTATCCGCACTGTGAGTCGACTGAGGCGTGAAACTTTGTGAAAAGCTTTTCTTTTGATCGATTTTCGTTAGTTTGTTAATAACGTCTGCTTCTTCTTCACTCGATTCACTGCCGGAGCTGCTGCTGCTGCTGCTGCTGCTGCTGCTGCTACTGCTACTTATAATTTTGACTTTGGGAATCGCATTGTGTTGAGTTTTATTTGTTGGGGTCACCTGCAAGTCTTCCAATTTTTTGAGCATTGGCGACAGATGCTCACGCTCTTTCACATGCACCGACTCGTCGCTGGAATCTTCGCTCAGCACACTGCCAAAGTTGTTCTCACTTTCCATTGCCTTTATGCAAAGCAGCTGATGGCTCTGCTGGAATCTGCGCTGGAACCGAAACGCTATTTGCGCATTCAGGCAGCAAGTTACGCATATTTTCTGCGGCAGCTTATCATTGCGAAACACCTTAAAGTTCACTAGCTCGTTTAGCATCTCGGCCAGGCTAATCTCGTAATCGGGAAGTGGCCGATCAGAGAATATGTCCACCAAGGTCACTGAGTCGCTCATGCAAACACGGCAAATTTCCATTTTATGTTACACTTAACGCACTGAAAGCACACTATGCGAGACACCAAAGCACCGCACATGTCCATGGAAGCTACCTATTCCAGGATTAGGTGTCGATACATATCGATACTATCGTAAAAAGCACAGCTGATTAACAGATTGCTGAAACAGTTTCAATTTGAATTTAAATTTTACTCAAATTGGTTGAATTAAGGAATTTTTGTATTAAGTCTTGTTTTGTCTTATGAGAAATAAATGACGCAACAAATGAATATTTGAAGCTCTGACTCAAACATCTAATTTTGTGCCGTGTCCACCCACAAATCCGTTGCGACTGCGACACATTTCCGTTTTGACCGAATTTCAGCACGGTGATTGACTTGGCGTGGCTTTTATGTCGTCCTGCGACAAGTGAAAATGAATTTAGCCAACAATTCTAGAAGAATGTGAAACGCAAAAAAATAAGGCGCAAGTCAACGAAAAATGTCTTGTGTTATAAAAACTAATGATTGGCAATTGGATTTAACTGTTATTGCCGCGCCCCATTTGCTCAGCACAAGCATTCCTTATTGTGGGCGTAGAGGCGTGGCACAAAATACAACTTGAAATACAGTTAAGCCGACGAAAGCATTGCGCATTGTCTTGCAATACGAATAATTTCCAGACGCGTGCATTTGCAGGAAAATCGTAAAATTTGATTTTTATAACTTCCTTGCTGCGTCCCTTTGGTATATTAATTTATCTACTGAGACTTCTGCTGGCTGTGTCTTAATTGTGTGCGCTTCCGTTTGGGGCATGCTACATTAATTTCTGCCCAAACAGTGCCGATTCAATACTCTCTGAAACATTGTTTGCCAGGTAGTAAATGAATGTAACCAAATTTCGCCAGGGCGCAAATGTAAATTCATAGATCCCCAAAAAACACAAAACTGTTTTGTCGCCCCTGCAGCAAATACTGCTACAATTGTAACGGAAGGGAGGTCAACATTGTTGCAGGCTTTGACAATTTCTAATTTATTGCAATTATGTGACGCACGTCACACTCACTGCTGACCACTGCTGGCCAACAACCATCGACGAGTATTGACCAGCCGGCGACACGTGACCAATCTCCTAGCCCCGGGGCTCTGATTGGAAAACACTAAACAGATAGGCTAGTCGGTCGGTCGGTCGGTTGGTCGCTCCGACAGCTGTCTCACCATTCTATAGAGATTTATTTTACGCTGATAACACGCTTAAGTAAATGCAGCAACCTCCCACAAACCCAACTGCAGCTCGTACAATTTAAATGGCGATTAAATCTGTTGGCATTGATGGATGTGTCCAAGGCGGGTGGCTGTCGGGCAGGTCGAGCAGGCCTGTTCTGTGGTCAGTCTGCAGGATGCGGCGCCGTGTTAACACTTTTGTACAATTGCCAATTTTTCGCCAGCCCTGCTGCTGCTGCTGCTGCATCTGATGAGCTGTCCTGTTTCCTACTCTGTGTGTGTGTATTGTGGGTGGTTGGTTGTTCGATTGGATGCTGGCAGCGGTGGCTTTGTGGTGTTGTTGTCGGCTGTGTGTGTGTGTGTGTGTGTGTGTGTGTGGGTGTGTGGGTGAATGCTGAAATGGGCTGGCATGCGGCTACACTTCAATATTCATTTGAACGCATAATTGATATTGACGAACAATGTTGCCCTCTCGATACCCATGTCCATCTGCACTGTGAGATATTTATACAAACCTATTTACGATTTTTGAAAATATATATTTTCCTATTTTATTTGGTTTTTTTTTTTATTTTATCCTCAAAGAAGTACATATATACATTCTTGATCAGCATCAAAAGCCGAGTCGATATAGATCTGACCGATATCAGATATAGAGCTAGAAAATTGAGGTTTGGTATTAAAATTCTCGTATATTTCGCGCAGTACAAGTTTGTTTCAAATTATCGATAACTCTTACCGTTTCCGAAAAAACACATGTAATCGATAATAATCATGAAATTGGTTGAGAAACATTGGAGATCAGTAAATTTGGAAGCTATAATACAAGTAGTCTTTGATAAACGTACAAAATTTAAAGACTATTTACTTCAGTCCCAAAGTTATTACAATTTGAAAGGTTAGTTCCGGAAATCACTTTTCTTTACACCCTGCTTTTAAACTGGCATCAATATTTCGCAATGCATTTGCAACGTTTTCACTGAATTTATTTTCGAGGTTATTTCAAAATGATCGACTCTTAACTAAGCTTAAAAGGTTAAACATTTATTTTGTGCCACTTTCACAGTTAAATTCTAAATATGAACAGTTTTTGAGCTTTATCAATTAATGGATGGCAACGTCGAGTTGACTTGGGATGAGTATATTTGTCGACCTTAAGTGTTGTTCATTAAATCATAGCCGTTATTTTCTGCTATTTCCCAGTCCTCTTCTAACTTCTTCCCACTTCAACCTTCTTTTTTTATGGTGGCTGTTTAAGAAAATATATAAAAATTAGTAGAAATATAGTAATACTAAATTCATAACTTACCTTTGCCTGTTTGGTAGAAATTCCACAATTACAAGCGCAGATTTAATGCTTAAAATAGGAATAGCAGAAATAAGTTAGTAAAACCTTATCACTCGTTATAATTTCATGGACAATTAAATTTAAGAATAACTGTAATCCATATATTAAGGAAGTTGAAATTGAAAGAAACCGTTTGAAGTCGATCAGGAAAGAGCTAAAAATAACGGTTCAGATGTTATGAACGATACTGTAATGCCTTGAACTTTTATTGAAAAGGTCAACGAATACGCTTTGATTAGCGAAACAAGTGCTTCTAGAACCTATTAACAGAAACACTAACAAATGTACCAATCCAAAGTCAACTCTACGTTTCCATCCATTAGTTGGATTTGGATAAAGATCAACAACTGTTCATTTTCAATTTATTTAAAAGGAAATAATATTTTGCTAGTCGAAATAAATTGAAAAAAACCGGATTTTTAAAAATATCTAAATATTAAGTGTCCATGAAAAATAAGGAGTGAAAAGATATTACAAACTTACCTCTGTTATACCAGGACCAAACATTAAATCTAAGCTATTATTATATTAATTTTTCTCGTTCTCTTCCTTTTTTTCATTTATATATTGATATTCAACGTCCATTCGTATAACAAACTAAGTATGTTTGCAAGCGAGTTAACTTCTTATACAGTCGGGACTAGTTCTGATTGTGTTTTTTCTGTATTAAAATAACGTTTATTTTGTTAAAAAGTGGAAAACAAAAAACCTTACGATATTATCATTGTGTTAGACAATAGCGTGTTGTTATATGGGCGGTCAATAATTTGAATTTCACTTTGTTATGTTCGCTATAGCTAATGCTATTGAATAGCATTATATATTACTTACTTACCTTTAAATTTAAATAGTTTTCAGCAAAGTTATTCAAATTTTCCTGTTTTAAAAAATGTATGTAAAATTCGAAAAAATATTCAAACCAAGCTGTTACTTTACTTAATGCTTGTGTTGTACTAATGCTTATATTTTACTAACGTTTGTAAAATACACTTAGCAAAAGTAGCCTACTATTTTTTCGAATCGCCCTTTAAAAGGATTCATAAAACACATTTAAGTTCTATTATACGATATTAAGTAGACGGCGCTTTAATTCTCAAACCAAAATTCTTACAAGGGATTATAAATTGCTAATATTTTATGACAACTAGAGTGACAAAATTTGGTATACAGATAGCTGTTGGTATTGCCCAAAGACCTGATTCCATGAATTTTTTATTCACCACCAACACCTGCCGCCGCCATACCCCGCTTAGCAAGAAGACTCTTAACCACTTATATCTTAATATTGGTGATCAGAGTATTTCACAGTCGGTTGCGCTCCACTTTAGTGTGTTAACTTGTTCTTTTTTAGTGGATATTTTCTGGATATTTGTCCCTTGGAATAATTTGACATGTAGTATCGTCTTTAGTATTCCATTTTTGGATACGATGTTGACTAATATTTTTCTCAGTGCATTTCCTTGTTCTCTCATTTTCCCTCTATCGCGGAGTCAGCCTACTTTGGCAGTTAATTTTTATAAAATTGTATGTCATGGCTGATGTGTGTTTCTGTATGCTACGTGGCATTTTTCACATGCAACATGTTTGCCATTTTCATTTGCCTCCGAGAGTATCTCGGATTTCATTTTCGTTCAGGCGGAGGCGGAAAGGGTACTTTTGCCCTGTCCTGTCCCGTGTTGTGTCTGTTTCTTCTCTTCTTTTTCTATCTGTCAGTGTCATGTCACGTTCAGCAAAATGCATTCAATATGTCCAATGCATTATTGTTGCCATTTTCGATGTTGTTGTTGTTGTTGTTCTTGTTGCTTTTGCTGGGCTGCGTGAAGCTGCAGGAGTGTAAATTTAATTTAGTTAATTGAAACAATTTGTTGCATGCGACAACAGCCAAAACAAGAACAGCAGCAACAACAACTCGTCGCGACGCGCTGTGAGTTCATTGAAAAGGCAGCAGCCTCTTCCGTTCCTCTCCCCCTCCCTTAACAATACGCTGGATGCGGTCCACGTTTTAACTGATTTTCGTTTGAGCATTTTCTTTTTACATTCGCTATTATTATGTATGTACATATGTATGTATGTAGGAGAATCTCTACCGTGTATATATGTATTTGTATTTATGTATGAAATGGCGCCTCGAAACATGTCAATTTGTTGCCGTTTGTTGCGTCTGGCATCGCGCAGCGGGGAATCTCTGTTCAATTTGATTGAAATTGCACTCAATACACTTTGTATGTATATTGATATATTAATTTATTTTTAAAAATGCTTTGGTCAATTTGCGTGCAAATTGAGACAAAGCCAGCCGCAGCCCCAACCTCCTCTCCTCAATCTCTCAATGAATTTAATTAACAGCCTATCCAGTCAGCTTTAAGTTTTACTTTGTATACGCCCTCACACACCCCCTAAAAGTCTCTGAATTGGTTGGTGGGGGATGTTTCGTTTGTAATGTAAACAATAAATTGCATTCCTCACACGTTGCAAACGATGACAAACACTTTGCAAAACAAACTAACTAACCAAATAAGCTCGTTGCTACGTGCACTCTCAATAATTTAAAGAATTTACTACCAGACGTGACAGTGTGACCAAATATTGCAAAAGCAAAATCTTTTCTGCTGTGTAGCTTTTTGTCAATAAGCAAACAATTAAAGAAGTTCTTATTCCAGGAAAAATTATAAATATTGAGACATCTACTTTTCTAAATGTATCTTGAGTGTGTTAATTTAGGTAACTTATTGATTAAGATACATTAATACATTAATATATATTTTTTTTAGTTGTCAATCTTGTACTTGAAACGTTTTAAATAGTTTTCGTGCATTGGTCACACTGCACAATGATTAATTCAGAAATTAAATGCGCAAAAAACGCATTTGAGCGTTAAAATGCAAATTACACACAATAAATGCCAATGCAGTGAGCCAGTTTAGTATTCAACTGAGCCTCATTCATTTATTTTGAGGGCTGGCAGCCCCTAAGCTGAAATACAATACACACCCCTGGGCAAACACTTGGTGAATTTGCGTAAAATATCTTGTATTTACCTTGCACTTGACGCTAAGCAAACTACAAGATACAATACACAATTATGTACACACACATACATACATATATGCTGTGCATTCTGGTCTTCGTGCGTGGCTGAATAAACATGGAAATTTTGTGAAAATGGACACTCTCTCTCTCTCTGGAGTGTCTGTATTGAACTTAGGACCTAAGCGTTGCACATTTTGTGGCCTACGTGAGGGGTGGAGGAGACAAGGGGCTACTGTCACTTTGAATGACAGCCCAAGTCAAGTAGCAAGGCATTGTTTTTGTTATTGCGGCACAGGATAGAACGGCCGTCGTATCCTTATGGAAAATGCATAAAACTAGACAATGTTGTGTTGGCCCGAATTAAGCGCCGGTTTATGTTGGCCAGTGCTAAACTTTTATCACACCAACACCGAACGAAGTTGTTGTTGTTGTTGTTGTTTCGGTCAACGCGGCATCGTTTAATTTAAATGCAAACTTTGGGGCTGAGGCGCAAATTGTCTTTGGCGCCCACTCTTTCGTCCTCCACCCCTACGCCCAGCCTATTTGGCCAGCAATTTCGAAACGCATTACGCATGCATGGTTGGCCAAATAATGTTGATTTAACATTATCACGAAACTGGAACCGGCAACAGGGCCTCGAGTCAACAACAATGTTGTTGCAACTGCCTCCTGTGTTATCCTCTTAAAGTTCAGGGGAAAGAATGACTAAAACGTATATGGTAGAAACATTATGAACTCTGATAGTTAGTATTAAAATATGCTACTCTATACAAAACAGGGTATTATTCCTTCCTTAAGTCAACTGAAAACTGGGTTGGAAAGATTTCCTTCACCTCTCAAATGAATCAATACTCATTTTCTCAATCAATGCCCATTCTTAGCACTCGGCAAATGACAACAAATAAGTCTACTTCAAAATGATTAAATGACAAACATCAAATAAACTGCAATAACAACTTGCCTCAACCCAACCCCCTCCCTGCATCCACACAGACACTCAATACCAAACAGTTGCTTAGCCGATAGGCCGAAAACAATATGAACATAATTATTAATTGCGAATAATTTTTCTTAAGACTCATTAAGTGCGGCTGGCAAACAGGCGCCTGCCCCTGCCACACCCCATGTTCACCGCCCACGCTTCGTAAATGACAAAAGAATTGACAGCACATAAATTAGAAAGTAGCCCATCTCCAGATCACGAGGAGGGGTGACACACTGGTCCAAAGTGGTCCACAGTGGCTGTGTTTAAATGTGTTAAGCCGCCGGAAGTGACATTTCTCTTTCTCATTTCTTTGGATGGTCACGTGTCCACGCGATGAGCGGCGTGTTTTCCGATTTGTAGTCGTCATTGTCATTGTGCCGCAGATTTTCTGATCTATTGTCTAGACTCCAGAGTCCTGCCGACAACAGCAAAAGGACTGAAAATATTCGTCTCACACAAAATTGTATAGGTGTAAATTAAGCTGACGCTTCTGTTGCAAGTAGGAAAGCCAAAAATGTCACATATGTACTGAGTGTGAATTATACATTTATTTGAAACTATATGTCAAACACACATAAAAACTATTTGGTTACAGAATTTTGCCTATAAAATAGCTTTAATTTACATAATGCTTCCGCTCGTCAAAGTTTTTAGTGCCAATTCGACAGTAATTATATAAAAATTGTCATAAATTAAAACACTTAAAAGTCATTTTATAACTCTCCTGTCGGCAAGCAGCAGCAGTAGCTTATAAATTGACTAATTAATAATAATAAAAAATTTAACATTGCACCTGTATAATACAATATATAATACATTTTTTACTCTCTTCGACAAACTCGTAAAAATCGCACCAAGGAGCCGCCAACTATTAAAATACCATAAACATTTTTACAACTGACGACATTTTTTTAGTTTTCGAACCGAAATTGAAATGTACAAAGTGTACAAGAAATGCAAATTGAGCTGTTACCGCCCGGAACTTTACGCCTATTTAAGCGCCCAACTTCTAGTTCCGGCAATGATGCAGCCTAAACACTTAATTACGCCAGAAAACCCAGCTCGGCTGACCATAAAAAAAAGTGAAGCGTTCAAATTAGCATACTAACTGGAACCCAGAACTGGCGGGGTGCGAATGGGAATTAAAATTTATCAACCTGCGGCGATCAGTTGCATAAATTTTAGAATGAAAACATTAAAAATAACGAACCAAAGGCGTTGAGCTGCAAAATGAGTGACGTGAGCGTGAGCGTGAGCAGTGTGAACCAGTTTTTTTTTGGCTACAAAATGCACAAAAGTGCGCACATTAATGTCAGCAACTTTGACTAATTGCCTGCATTATGCAAGGCAAGGCGAGACGACAAGTCGCGAAGGGCTAAAGCAGACATTTCCCCTAAGGAAGCGCCCTCGGATCGATAAGATCGCTCGGACTAAGGTAACAAGTGCTGCTTGAGGAAAGAAACCCTTCGCTGCTATTTTCTTTGATAAATAGTGTGCTAATGGAATGTCATGTCAGCGTTTGTTTGGGCCGACTTTTAACCAAAAAACCGAAAACAGAATAGAAACACAATGGTCAGATAACGCCGGTAAATTGGCGTGGGCGTCGACCACAGGAAAACTGTTGTACCCCGGACAGGACAGGTGCAACGACGCGTAAATGTCCACAGTGAAATATTAGTGAGCCTAGGCAAAAAAGGATTCATTTCTGACACAATGATGTATTTGTGCATAGCAAACTAATGTGCGCTTCCGCTCTCTTTCTGTTCCTGCCTGTGTTTGAGCAATCCTTGCTTTTAGCTGATCCCTATCGCTGCAGGAAGGCAGGAAATATTAGCGCAAAGTGCAGGTTGTTTGCTTATTAATTGACTGACATTAGCGCCTATTGTTAGCTCCAGTTTTAGACGACACGGAGCGGGTAAAAGTATGTGCTAATGGCGCCTAATTTTGATCGAGCCCTCACTGATAAGACTTGAGCTATTTGGGGGCGGCTAATGCACAACTGAGCGAGTAAGTTCTGTTCATTCCAATCGGGCGTTTCCGCCATGCAGATTCAGCGCTTATGACAATAAAACCAAAGAATATTAAACAGCTGGATGCTGTCAACTTTTATTCTAACTCTCGGTTAGGCAATACAATTGTTGATACAGCAGCTAAATTCACAACATTTATTGTATCAGCAATCTGCTTGCAACGGATGTTTTTGGGGCCGTTTCTAAAGACGTTCAGCTATCTTCCCACAAAATTTGGTGACTCTAGCCGGGATAAAAACTCTTAATTTAATAATTTTAATGTGTAAGTTTATTTTTGTACTAAAGCGCCGCCTACTTAAATATCGTTAAATAGGTTTGATGACTGCTTCGAGCAGTCGAAAAAAAAAGTTGAAAAAATAGTAGGCTAAGTTTTATTATGCTTTTGTTAAGTGTGTTTTAAATGACCCGGGCCGACGTTGCTCTGCCACGCAACAAAAAAATGTTCTTAATTGAATGTGGCTTATTTATAGTGGTAATTAATTTTATCTATCTCTTACATTGTTGTTAAAAATTGCCATTTTAAAAGTAAAAACTCTTCCCTATATGTGTACACTAAGTTCTCCAAGTAAAAATAATCAGAAAGTGGCATATTTATTTACACATTTTTTTTTTGTTGTTGTTGCAAATTTCGCTGTTTTTGGTAAGTGCCTCGCACCTGTCGTAATGAATGTCGTTTCCAAATAGCTAAAAATCAAAATATCGATCATTTAAATTTCACGAATTCCACGGTTTTTCATGGTGCTATCAGGCTCAGTTTCTGCACACTTTTGTTTAATCTAAACTATTTATTTACCAAGTTTCAACTGAACCGATTTCTTAATAAGCATAGCTCCCATACAAATTCGAAAAATAACCATTAAAAGCAAAAATGGAGAGGTACCCGAAGGAGTAGTCGGATCGGGTCCTGATCGGTATTCATATTTTGTTTACACGCCCCTATGTTTTGATCAAGTTTCGTTCAGATTGATTAGTTTTAAGGCATAGCATCATTAGCATTGATTGAAATGATTAAGTATTCATTACACATATGGAGTTTTCATTGTTTTTAAGATGTATTTTGCTATTCGAGGCGGAGACAAATCCAACGAATCAAAAACCATGAAAATTGGTCCAGCAGATCTCGAGCTATAAGTTTTGTAACAAACACGACTTTGTTTTATATATAAAAAATTTCAAAAAAAATTTAAACTTAACTTAACTACCACATTTAAGGTAAGTCAATAATATTGTATACAAATTTTTTTTTATATATATTTATGTATATTCGTTTTCTTGAACCATTCAGAATCGGACCAATAATTATTCATAAATTATCTTCACAATTTAAGCAAACATTGCAAAACTATAACAATATTATTGACCGCCTATATAAGGAGACACTACAGTCTTATATAAATCTAATTTAAAAGATAAGGTCATTCGATTTTTTGCTCCACCTTTTAACAGAAATTACGCTTATTTAATACAGGAAAATAAAAACCAGAATATGTCCCGACTGCCTTCGGTATCGCTCGGATACATGCTCGAACCTAGAAAGACAAATTTAAGCTAGTAATTTCGTGTCGCTCGATTAATTTTCATGGGCAACTAGTATTTAGAATGGCAATTGGTTTTATTATAGATTTTTTTAAAATCCATTATATTTTCCAATTGTAGCTGTAATTTTCTCTTAAATAAGTTTCTTTGGTTAAGACAATGGCTTTTTACCTTTATTTTAATCTTAAATTAATTCGTTATCCAATTCATGTAATTGCCCTTTTCAATAGAAGTTCAAATCATAATAGCTTCGTCCATAACATCCCTTATTTATTTATCATCTTCCTTAAATAATATATGATAAAGAGTAATAATATATTACAAGCTTATTTCTGCTATTCTGGTCTCGAACATTAAATCTGGGCTGTAATTATGGAAATCCCAGCAAACAGACAAAGGTAAGTTATTTTGTATTTGTATTTGTATTTGTACTCATTAATTTATTTTCATGAACAGACACCACATTGAAAGAAAGTATGTACAATTATGACCATAAGAAGTAGACTGGGAAATAGAAAACCATAACGGCTTTGATTTTATGAACGAGGCTATAACATCTTGACACAAAATTGGATAGCAAAACTAGTGATTTAAAAAACTTTATCCCTTATGCCGTCCATAATTTAAATGAACTAAATAAAGGATAGGCTTAACTGTAAAGCGCAAAATAAAATAAAATTTTGGTAACTCTAGCTTTGAAATTGCAACAGATTTTTATATCTACACATGTTCCAAGATATTTGCAATGTTTCAAATCTTATAAAAACATACCAAATCAGTCATCCAAAAAGTCACAAGTCACAAACTTTTTTTTTCTTTTCTTACCCACCCTCAAACACAACTTCCAAAAAACTAAACTTTTACTGACAAATAAAAACAATAATACAATACAATACAAGAATATAGTTTCTCAAATATGCCAACTTAAACCACAAAATAAAAATGTTTATTTAACTATCCACAATCAACTCACTTACTGTAATGATTCATATTTAATACTATACCCAGCGATACATGGTAAACATTAATTAAAAGTAAACTAAGAACTATTATGTTAAAATTATTAGTACATTTATACCCCTTAATTTTGTGTAACCTTATGATATGATACACTTATTTCAATAGCCAGCATAAAGCATAAATCTATATACTTTTATGTTAATAAATAAAATAATAATTAAGAAACTTAGAATGTGACTTTTTTATATGTTTTATTTATAAGATGTTTGACTTTATCTTAAAATATTTATTTTGGTTGTCAATCTTCTTTTTTTAAGTCCTTTTCAAATGTATACAATTTTAAAATTGTATTTCTTATTTTCATCCTCTTCATTTGTTAAATTATATGCAGTTAAAAACAAATGTCATTTGAAATGGTGCAAAAGTTGTATTTTATTTTATATGCATATATATATTTACCCTTATGTTTACATATTTTTTTTTGTTTATCGACTTACCATTATAATAATTATTGATGACTTATAATGAACTCTATACCTTACCCCACAAATATTTTGTGATCTTCTTGGAATAAAAAATAAAAACATAATCACACTATTTATTGCTATGATACAACATTATTTTGTACTTGAACTCGCACGCACAAATCGCCGCCCCTGATGATGATTAGCATCCCTCATGTTAACATCTGTTACATTTAACTATACCTTTGCCTTAAATATGCCGCGACGCCAGACAATCCATAAAAAAACCCACCCAAAGTGACGAAATTTTCGTGTAGACGCGTTAATATCAACCAACAAATAAATATGTATAAAAAAATAGAGAAAACACACGCTGTGTTGAGGTCGGGGGTTTTTAAAGACTGAAACTACTAACCACCCCACACAGTCGGGGACTATCGGACTATCCAACAGTTGTCTACTACTATTTTGATAAAATTAACTAAAAGTGCCAAGTCAGGAGTTTTTTCTTTTTTGGGTGTTCGTGCACGTGCAATTTTTGCATGCTGTTGTTGCCTCTTGGCCCGGAATAAGCGCATTAAGTTTTGTTTTTTTTACCTCTGCATTTTGTGTGTGTTTTCGGGCCAACTGAGGGTTGGCTTATTGTTTGCATATGTGTAACAATTAAACATTTACCACTGCAGACATTTTTTATGTATGCCACCCTGCCCTCCCCACCTCTCTATCCACTATCATTAACACCGTACCCGCAACCCGCAACCCAACAAGCGATAGCAAGTGCAAAATCTGCGAGTGTTATCAGCTTAATTATTATTACGAGTCCCAGGGCAACGGGTGTCCTGAATGGTTCGGTTCGGTTCGGTTCAGTTTCTGCTCCTGACTCCACTTGACTCTGCGCATTTTGGTTTATTTGCGTTGCCCATAAACTCGGATTTGAATATGTTTGAGTTTAAATATTGCTACGTCATTGCGCCTTTATATAAGTATGTCTGCCACCAGTTTATATTTTGAATATAGCATTTTTTTCCTGCTCCTGTTTTAAGCCGCTTAGCTGCACATGTTAATAAAATTATTAGCGGGGTGTTTTGTT
The DNA here is from genome assembly GCA_018152825.1 of Scaptomyza hsui. Classification (NCBI taxonomy): domain Eukaryota; kingdom Metazoa; phylum Arthropoda; class Insecta; order Diptera; family Drosophilidae; genus Scaptomyza; species Scaptomyza hsui. The sequence continues at coordinate 11,599,912 of JAECXO010000307.1, read as the reverse complement.
TTGGTTTGTCATAAATACTATGCAGCGTAATTCTTTGACACATCAGCTTAATATATATAAAATTTGTATTTTTATAAGGTAGTCTTAACTATAGTTATATGGCAATACTCTGAGCAGTGCTGTGTTTTTGAAACTCATTAAATGCTTTTCGAATGGTCAAACTCTCAGTAAGCAATTGAATGAAATAACTTTTCAACTGTCAGCTAATTGCACCCCAAGGAGTTGAAAACCGAACGCAGTCATAAAACACGCTAATTACACACACACAGCGAATAGTTTACTGCAACTTTCTCCCTCTCCCCCATATCTATATGAAAAACTAATCTAAAACTGAACCCAGCCACTTGACTTTGTTGGAAAGCAAAGCAAACGCAAACTGACCGCAGCTGTAAATTCAACGTAAATTGTCAAACTGACAGTTGCCAGGGCCCAAAAGTTGTGCCGCACAGGTGCCAGGAGTTGATCGAAAAAGGAGGGAAGGAGAGGACTCAGGTGGGCAGGACATGGCAGCTGTTTTCATTATTATTATTGACAGGCGCAACTAACGGGACTATTAAGCGAGGCGTTGACATCATGTTACACAAGTGTCTCCAGGGCCAGCAGCCAGTTCGAGTCACTCGGGTCTAATCAAAGAGGTCATTAGCAGTGAGCCAGAGTCAGGCCAGAGTCCGGGTTCAAACCTTTTGACATACGTTACATTAGTTGCTCTCATTAAAGCTAAGGCTAATTAAATAATGGGTGGACAATTGGGGTGTGAGTTAACAATCAAATAATGTGCTCGAAACATTGAAAAACAGTTATAACACACTCACACACACACAATCCCTTTATATCCCTTAGACGTCAAGTGGAGAAGGCAAAGGACAAGCGCAGCAAATTTGAGAAGGTCTCTCAAAGGGTGGGAGGGCAACATTTTTAAGGACCTTGCAACAGACAAGAGACAACAGTGAATAAACGGGCGTTGTCCGAACTCAAATGCAGGCATTCAACTGCCTGGCCTGACCTGGCCAAGATGGGTGGGGCGGGGTTTGTGATACAAATATGCAAATAGACACAGTTTTTAATTAGCAGCGATGCGCAAATTTTCGAAAAAGCAACGGCAAATGTCAGCAACAAAAGAATCGTCGCGAGTCATCCATGGATGAGCGTGGAGAATTTTTGAGGCAAAAAGGCGACGCCGCCATGTGGCCAGTGGAGCCTGCAAATACAAATACAAATACAAATACAAATACACACATAATATTAACAACAAATTCATTAAAATGCGCAAAAGGTGCAGTCACAAAAATGTTCTTGCAAATACATGAAACAAAATGCAAAACAGCAGCACAAAAAAAAAATAGCAGCTAAAGGAAATGATTATTAAAAATCTAAAATAAATAAAAGATGAGAACTTTGCCTTTAGCGTATGACAGCAGCTGTTTGTAGTATATCCTCTTTCTCTGCCTTTATGGATTCAAGATTTATGGCCCGCGTTGCGCATACGCCGCGTGTTGCACGTCAAAAGGTACGATTCGTTGCTATCGTAGTTACATATAGCAAAAATTCCTTCCTATTTTTTCTGCCAACTCCTTTTTCTCTCACTCTTCGACTCAAATACAAAAGAGTGCATAAAAAATTGTACACATTTCTGTGCATAATCATTTGAACTACGTACGCGCCGCCGTCTGTTGCCGGGTAATACGCTCCCGGCATGTTACCAACCAACCAAAACACACACACACACACACCGAGGTACGAGAGTGCCCAGACAAAGAGAACTTTGAATACGTGGACTTTATGGTGGAGATGGAGATGGGTGCTGAGTACTGGATGTGGGTGCTTGGCAGTTGCCTTTTGCTGAACTTGTTTGGCTGTTTATTCGCGCATAATTCACTCATTAATCATTGCGTTTTGGCCAGCACGTCAGACTTCAACTTCAAACTGCTCTAGCGTGTGCCATCATTAATGCCAAACAGTCGTCGTTCTTGGCCAAAAACAAAATAAACGCGAATAAAAAGGTGAATGAAACTAGCAATGGTTGGTTAGATGATAAACAGTCGCTAGTAATTATTATCTACTGAATGTACCTCAGTTAGAGTAAACTAAGTTTGAGATTGTGTTTTTAATCCATATACTATTCTTGGGACTAAGGAGCGTCATCTAAAAAGTGTGAAGTTTTTTTTATAAATTTTAATAGTTTTGATTTTTAAAGGTTTTTCTCTAAAAGGATTTTTAAAAACTCTAGCTATTTTCCATTGTTTTTCTCTAAACTACATTCTTTCGATGTTGATTTCTAAAAGACATATTTTTTTTTTCAAATATTTATATGTATTGAAATAGTTAAAAAATTATTGTTTATTTTATTTGTAAAAAACTGACGTACTTATTAACCAACAACTGTTTAAAAATCAATTCGTGGAAAAAAATCTAACACATTTATTTTTTTTAACTTGTCTGCCAAATGTTTGCAAAAACTTCCAGGAACTCTTCGCAACCAAATTGGCAATTTTTCTTTTTTTTTGTTTGTCAACTGCTTACTTGTAGTATTTTGTACCCGTATTCTATTCATTAGCGCCAACTGCGCGCAACTGAAAGAAAAATAACAAAAATATGCAAATTTGTTTTGGCAAAGTCACGATCTCGGCAAACAATTTGCTGATTACGACGATGATGGCATACAAAAAGGAGGAAGAAAGGGAAGTGGAGGAATCGTTGCTATTTTCACAAGCGCATTGATAAAATGATTGATTACACGCAGCCGTCGACTGTCTCTCTGTCTTCCTGCCCCCTTTCCCTTTATGTATGTATTTCGTTACGCACCTCGCAGTTGCCATGCAAAAATGCAAACATTTTGCAATCAAATTAACTCTTTGGACGCTTAAGCTGCTGCCATTGCGAAAAAAAAAGGAATTTATCAAAAATTGTAAATTGCCAAAACCATTAAAATTATTAAAATCATGCTCGCACCGGGGAGGACTTGTAAAAAATGGGGCGTGTCCTGTGAAATTTATCAACTCGTTTGCCGGCAATGATATGCAAAATCATTTCCGTACTTTTCGCCCATTGACAGCAGCTCGTCTAGATTAAAAGGCACCGGGAAGGGTGTTCAATTGATATTCTTCACTAACTCTAAGCTGCGTTAAATAATTTAAATCGAGTTGGCAACAATGTTGCTGTTGATGGTCATAAAAAATGTTGACAAAATTTATGCTAAATTGATTTTAATTCTCAACCAAAGACAAGCATTGTCTGCATATCTACAAAGTATGACAAATGAATTTTAATTACCAGCACTAAAAAATATGATGCCCCGAAAACCGAACACCAAACAATTGAAACAAACTTCATAAAAAAACAACGACAACCGAGATGACTGACCACTGAATCTAAATGATTGGGTTAGGGTGCTTTTTAATTCGTATTGTACGGCTATAAGTTCAAGGGGTTTATCTTTTGACAGTCGGTCATAATTTTTGGATCGTTTTTGGCTGATTTGATTTTTTCATTGCTGTTCGCATTCACTTCTCCTTTTTATAGCTACTTCTCTTCAATAAAAATTGGTCATCTACAATGTTGCCTAATAAATTTGCTTTGATTGATTTTAATGGTTAAGCGCTTCATTGAGCTTTGGAGTGTGGTGCGCTGTGGTGCGTTGTGGTGCGTGTGCGGCATGCCTGGGGACAGCTTTACCCCCCAAACATTTTAATTTTAATGCCTGCTTCCCCCCTCGAACTGAACCGAGTCCATTGTTAGCGAAATTAATTTCGAGCGTTAGGCGAAAAGGTCTTAAAAAATTTTTATATGGATTATATTCTATGCATTGGATATTTAAAAGCATTTCTTACGATTGTTTGCTTAGCAGTTATATGCGCCTGAAATTACTAAAAGCGGGCTAAGAAAAGCTTTTCAAATGAACTGAAAAGATGTCGTCGTGTTTGACGTTTTTAATAGCTACCAATGGCTTTGCAATAACTACGCACAGTGGTGTGTAATAGCGAGAACTGAAAAAAAAAAACAAAGGTTTGGAAATTTATCAAACGTAAACTAAAAGATCAAACTAATTAAAAGGCAAGTAGTTACTCTGATGTTTTATGTCATTAAATTTGACTTTATTTATATTTAAAATGTTTTTCCAACATTTTATAATAATTAAATTCTAAAATATCAACAATAAACAATCTCTGTCGATTAAGCTGCGGTTTCTAACTAATATTAACTTAATATTTACCTAATTCATAGAGCCTCTGACAACCTGTCATATTTGATAATTTCAGAGTGATCTCTTTAGTTATTTAAATAATTTAACTGAATATCCAAATTGATATCTATAGTTTTTTGGGAATACCACTGTACCTCGACACATTTCCCACAGCTTTCGAAACAAGTTTCATTACAGTTGTGCCATGTTCAATTTCATTCGTAGAATTTTACTTGTCATCAGTTGTTTGCGCTGTTGGCAGCACCCTAAAAGAGTTTTTTTTGCTGCTTTAACTTACGGAGAATACAATTCATAAATAGCCAGGCATTCATAAAATTCAATTTTGTTGCATGTCGCCGTCGTAAAAGTGCGCGGCTCCTTTTGTTACCCAGAATGGAAATACAAAATCTGTGCATTGCTTTGCTAGTCACGTTGTACTACAGTGAAGCCAGTTCAGTTCACTTCTTTGAGTTGGGTTGGGTTGGGTTTTGTTAAGGCGGAGCTGGGCAGGCTTATGATTTAACTGCAGCTGTATTATGTTATAGCTTGAGGCTCAATTCTTTATAAAATGTTAACTGAAACCTGTCGTTATGAAATATATTATTATTCTTAAAGGTAAATACATTAAAAAATAGTTATTATTATTGTTTTACCGCATTTATTTAATAATTGCGCAATATATTATTGTATGTTAATAAGATACTTGACGCTTATAAAGTGTTTTTAGCTCATAATTATACATTACCCAATAAAATTTAATAATCAACATTAATAAAAAATCAACTTTTATCGTCAATCTTCAAGCATTATTTAAATACTTGTTAAAGTATAGCTGTGTATTTTTATTTAGCTTTATTGACATTTAAATTTACTATGAAAGAACCTTATAAAATTAAACAAAACTTTTTCCGTTTTCTATCAACGTGTTTTTATGCTGTTTACTTTTCATACAAGCAGTCTACACTTCTTCACATATTCTTACCCAACCTTGTTAAGTTATGCTTCACTCAACCGATCTTAATACAACAGTCCAAGATGATTTCTGAGATTCTGATTATAATCATCTCTATTCCGCTTTTCTTTCGTTTTTCGCAAATATCAAACTCTTCGGCAATTGTTTCTTATCTCAATCAACATCATCAAGCGTCTCATTTGAGGTGTTCTGTAACAGCTTCAGTTGCTGAGCTCGTAAAGGTTGCCAACTAAAAGCTGCAAGATAAGGTGCTGTTATTGCCACATGAGCGCTGGATTAGAGCGCTGTGCCAACTCTGGCAGGCACTCGTCATAAAAGTGCGCACAATTAAACGCAAGTTAATGGCGTCCAGTAGAGGATTCCTTCCATTCATTTGGATTCCATTTGCACATTTGCAACCGTCGTCGCTTTGGGCGCCCAAAAGTCACTTTAACGGGGCCATTACGTGTAAATGCGGCTGATGAGGTGACGCTGATGTTGAGGCAACAATTAAAACGCCAGCTACTACTCCTGGTGCTTCAATCTAATCAGCACGGCATCAATGCCAAAGCGCCTTAAATTATGCTACACAAATCGAATTTATGACGACGACGACCCAGAAAAAGCCCTCCAAGGCATTCTGGCGCAATGAACTTAACCGGCAAAAGCCAAATAAAACCAAAGTCCAAAACCGAAAACAATAAAAGTTACTTCTGCCAGCAGCAAGCCGTGCAAATAAAATTAAACGAAATCAGTTGGTTAGCCAAAGCTTCAGCTCACACACACACACACACACACACACACGCACACCTCAGTTTGCGTCTGCTGGACAACAACAACATGCACTGCCAAGGGATGAGGATGAGGATGAGGATGGAGATGAGGATGAGGGTGTGCAGGTTTAATGTCTATTTTGTGCGCTATTTACAGACGACACACACGCGACGTCCAGATCCACTGGGATCTTGGAGCTGTGGAATGGGAGCATTTCGGTTGCTAAATGACGTCGTCTTTTAATTTTTATCTCAAACATTGCAAACGGTTTTTATTGTTGCTTTTAACTGCGCTGGCGTCTGTTTCTCATCCTCCCAGCGCCATCTGTGTGCGGCTGTTGCAACTTTTGCAATTTGCCAAAATGCCGAGCGTTTTTACACACGGCATCTGTCTGGATGAAGAGCGGCTGCTCCTCACTCTCCCCTCCCCGTTGAGGAGAACATCTTTAATTTGAATTTCAAGTTATTTATTGTGTTTATTTAAGTAAGTTGCCATCTGGGCATCGTTTCTATGGTTGGCTCCTGGACATTTCTGTTTGGTTTAATTTGAAAGTTTTTGCACAAAACTAGTTGGGGCAACTTTTCTAAAAAGGACACTCTAATAAAAGTAAATTAACAAAATTAACAAGAAGATAATTAACCTAAAACTAACTGATGTGTCAATCGTAGAAAGCATGTTCGAAATGGATTATGGAAAAACTAAGAAAATAAATCACTCGAAGCTCTGTGTCACGGTGAAAGTTCTTGTGTAATACGTTAAAAAGCGGAAATTCAAATCGCTAGAGATTTCTGTGGCACCCCTGCGTATTTATTTTTCTTAAATAGACTTACTACATACATATTTATAAAATTCAGTAATGTAATTGTTTAATAAAAAATGTACTAAATGGAAATATTTATAAAAGTATTAAGCAAATTCCAATTTTGATTACATTCATGATTTAAGGGAAATCTAGTGGAAGAATTTATTGTTATTTACTTTGTATTGTATGCAATGAACCTACAATTTCAGCTTAGTCGCTTTAATAGTCACCCTTGACAGTCTCGAAATGCCTTAATCCTCCGTGGGGAGGCAACCACAAACGTTGACCAGAAATGCGAGACGGGCTAATAAATCAATGGCCAACTGTCAGTATTGTGTGCGAATAATAATAATGCGAGCAAACTGGTCAATAATAAACCGAACGGCAAATTTTGCAGCCAACGCACGAAATCCACCGCACAAGACACAAGACAAAGGAGCAACAAATGTCACGAAAGATCCGGAGCTGGTCAAGCGTAAGGAGCAGGACATTTGAATTGGTGATGATGCGCTGGGTCGCATTGAAAGATTTATTTCTCTCAACATCTGAGTCTCGTTCTAGGAATGCGATGAAATAAAACATATTAAGTCATAAAAACTGGGCAATGCGCAAAGCGGATTACCAAGTGTGAACCCACAAGGAGCAAACTGCTGCTGACCATTTGGGTTCACGGCGGGGCATCAAATCTAATTATGCCATATACACAAGAAGAAGAAGAAGACGATGAAGAACTATCTATAAAAGTGCACGCAGCAGGCGATGGGGCAGCTGTGTAAATGCTTTTGCAAAATTTATGCGGCTTTTGTTTTAATAAAAATTTTATCATTGCGCATAAATAGCGAGAGAGAATACCGAAAAAGAAACCAAGCATGTGCGCATAAATCTTCAGATGGAAGACGCCACAAGCGAAGAAAAACGAAGAACTACGAATTCAAGCCAAAGCAATTATATGCAATTTATGCGGTAGTCACAACCACACCACCCACACCACCAACCACCCACACCACCCACACAAAAACAAATTGAGAGTCCAATGGCGTCGCCTGTTTGAGCAACTTGTGGAAATTATTCGAATTGAATGTCTTAACCCGAGTTCCGGGCTTCTTCTCCATCTTCTTCTTCTTGGAGTTGTACGCGCCTTTGCCTTTTTATCAAGTCCGAGCTGCAAATTTATCAGCTGGCATAAAGTTTTCTTTCTTTTCCGACTCCGACTCCGATTCCGTACTGCACTTTTGCCGTTTCGTTTTGGGCCACACAAACCACAACAAAACCGCTCACCAGAGATACACAGATAAGTTTTCTTTTATTGCAGTTCTTGGCTCGAAAAGTTTTATTGCGACCAGGAAGGAAATGCTTTTCAAATGCTAACAAAATAAATGCCAAGCTCACAAGAAAATTAAGAAGCTGCCGGCGACGCCTGCAGACCATTCAACTAAACAGCTTGTACAACTATTGTATTGAAGATGCGTCTTTGGCACAAACTTCTCAACCAAATTAAAATAATAAACTATCTGCTACAAATGCAGCTGCTGCTACTGTTCAAAGCCAAATCAGCTTGTGTTTTCATATAGTTTCGAATTCTTTTGTAGGGTTCTTCTCGAAATGCATTCTAAATGCTTAGATATTTGTTAGATAATGTTCGTTTTAAGATATAAATTTACTTTACTTTAAATCTTTATTCAAGTCACACACAAAACTTTTTATATACCAATATACTTAAATCTATATATTTATTGTATTATGTTAGACCAATAAAAACTTTAATCACTTTTCTTGAAACAATACATTTGAAAATGTGCTCTAGTTTAAAACACAACTATAAATCAAGCAACTCCAGCAGATCATTCATAACCTCAAAGCGTAAATGATATATTTACTAAGTTTCTTACCACATGTTTATAACAAAGCATACACCTTCGTATATAGAATATAAATATGCATAGAATCCTCACATTAAGTGAAAGGTTGCCCCCAACAACAACCCTTGTACAAAGAGATCCTTTTAAATCAGCAGCAACTTTTGCCATTTTGCAAAGTGCAATAGCAATGGCAAAAGATACATCAAGTCTTCGTTGTCAACGATACTTCAGTGCGACCCACTCTGCGACACTTCACTCCCAGATACAAAACGCAGCTACAGCCAGAGTTACAGTTGCAGATACACAGATACATTCTGCAGAGTGGCAAACAGAAAAGCGTAAACGTGGCAGGAAATGCGGGCTTGCTCATTATTTGCGCTGAGTGCGGCTGAGTCGAGTCGACGAGTACTTTGCATAAATTTCAAATCTTACAAACACACACACACAAAAAAGAATGAACAGAAAAGGAAGTGAAAGGAACCCAAATAGATGACAGAGCACACAAAAGGACATCGATAGCAATACAGCTGCAAATGTAATGGAAATTGAAGGGCCGTCCAGGGGCAAAACCCCCTTTCCACTGCACCTTCGCGCCGTGTCAAGTGCTGCGTGGTGGCAGAGAGTCTACAAAACAGAAATGCAATGATACGGAAAAATTAAAAACATTAGGACATGGGACTGGGATTGGGAAATGCCAGGAAAAAAGAAATCTCAAATAGGCAGCGGCTTTCGTTCTAATGACGAAGACCGCAGCCAGTTCAAGTTGAATTTATGATTGCAATTATGCAGCAAACAGTTTCCAGTCAGCATCGGCAATAATTGCGCTCAAAAATTTGCATAAAAACATTTTTAAGTAGTGGCTAGAATCAGTAACAGCAACTCCACCACCCAAACCACCCAACCACCCACCGAGAGCGTTACAAATTGTAAGCATACACACCCACTTTGGGTGTCCTTGGTGGCTCGATTGACGTGTAATCCTGTCCTTGGCATTTTGCCGGGTGGCGTGGCCATTGCGTGGAGCCAAGGACAATGCAGGATAATGCGCGAAGATGCCACCGAGGGGTGTCAAAGTCAAGGCGAACGCAACCCGCACAAAATGTCAGCGCGTGTTGGGACTTCAAGGACAAACAAACGCATTGCTTCCTTGTTTTCTTTGTGTGCTTTCGCTCGCTCTGTCTGTCCAGGATATTGATTTACTTGTCGCAGATTTGTGCACATTTAATTAGCGTTCTAACTTCTAAGTGTTCAAATTGAAACTCTAGATTTTTGTTTGCGACAAAAAATGTGTGAGACTCTGGAAACCACATACAAATTTTTAAAGTGATTCGTTTATAGCACTTTTAATTGATCTTGCTTTAAATCACACTTCTGATTACAAATCATTTTGACATTGTTTAAAAGCAAGGACGGTAATCATTATAAGTTATATTATAACAAGTAAGAAGGCTCTAGTCGAGATTTCCCGACTAGGAGATACCCCGAAACCCATACTTAACGCGTACAGTCATTGTCTGTATGCATCTGTGACTAAACTTCAATCTTCGATATTATCTCTTGTGTTTCTCAACCGATTACGGTGAAATTTTCAGAAAAGTTCTATCGTTACCCATTATTTCAAACCCCCATTTTTACATTTTCCAATTCGAGATTTTATTGTAATCGATTGCATGTGTATATCGGAAACCAGAATAGTTATCGATAATTTGAAACAAACTTGTTCTGCTTATGGTATAGGAGAACTTATATTCAAAATCTGAAGTCTCTAGCTCTTGTAGTCTCTGAGATCGACGCGTTCATACGGACGGACGAACACCCGGACATAGCTATATCGACTCGGCTGTTGATGCTGATCAATAATATATATACTTTATAGGTTCGGAGATGCTTCCTTCTGCCTGTTACATACTTTTGCACAAAACCATTATACCCCTTTTACCCATTTTATGGGTTCGGTGTATAAAAATAACATGTTATTGATTACATTTTAATTTTTTGTTTTTTCCTTCGGTTTTTCGTCAATATTATTGCACATCCTTGTAAATAAACCAAACAGCTACCCCCAGTACAATAATATTGGTCAAAAGTCTAGTACAGAAGCTGTTGAGTTTTATGTGAGCGAATTCATTAATTATCATTATTGTGATATTTTATTTATTTTTCATCAAACTTAATGATTATAGTCTAAGTTTTATAAAATTATTTATTTTTAGATATTCTATAGTTGTTTTTTTAATATTCTATAACTATAACATATTAATGTTATATATAAATTTTTCTTTATTTATGAAGACTGTTTAAAGTTCACTTTCAAAAATGCATAACGGATTTAAGATCTATATCATCCGCTTTGACCTTACATTCAGTAACACTGTCATAAGCTTGTGTCATTTATCATTAAATCTGTATCCTTGCACAATTGTCGTCTCAAGTTAGTTATGAAATTAACCCTAAATCATATAATTCTTCCATTTCATTAAAGCGCGACCGCAAGTCAGTTGTCATCGTTGTCATCCTCGTTTGCGTTGTTTGAAGACAGCATTTAACCTCCGGCCCGAAATCCAAAGTTCAAAGACAAGACAAAACATTTACTCAGCATCCATCTGGCGACGGGAATGTCTTTGGAGTCCTGAGAAACGCCAATCGCGCACAATTTGTTACAATATAAATGACTTATGTCCGCGACGTTCAGCAGCAGCTGTTGCAACAACTTGTTACCCCCGCTCAACCCCTTGATGGGGAAACATTTCATCCATAAGCATAATAAATTTTTACGCTTGAGCGTGTAAAGTGTAAGCTGGAAGCCACCCAAAAGCTAAACGCAAAACCCAATTCCCAAACCAAATCCGGCGCCAAAAACCAAAGCAAACTATAAATTTATAATGCGCGAAAGTAATTTTATGACTTTGCGGTTTTAGCTTTGGTTGCCGGCATAAGCGACTACAACAGCTATATAGATACAGATACATTTGTTAAGTATACTTCGTTACATTCAGGAGTAGTGGAGGGGTTGGGGGTGGCGCTAGCAAAGTGTGAAGACAAAGCTTAGAGCTATAGTAAATCAAAGGCGCAAGTTGCCAGTTGCCAGTTGGTTGGGCCATGTTATCGCAGCAGCCGTTGAGCCAAAATAATAAGCGCCCAACGTCGCCATATTTATTTGATTAACTGCTTTTCGCACACACACACACAAACACGAAAACACACACACGTACACCCAGTCTATCGAGTGCAATTATAGATACACATGATTACAAACAATAAATTGCTGTTTTGACACTTGTAATGGCTGCTGCTGTTGCTACTGCTGTGGCGTCTACATTCTGCCACAATGTTGCACACAGGAAGCAATCTTTAAACTACAGCTGTAAACTGAAACCGACAACACTGGACAATTGGCCCAACCTAATGCCCTGGCATACAAAATTGTTTTATTGTTGCCACATTTCCAGCGACAAAAAATAGAATTCACATTTTTATTGCAAATTTATTCAAATCGTTTGTAATCTCTGCTAGATATGATTTGCTTTGCTCCCGTTTTCTCTCTAACTCCCCACAACCTTCATAGGCAATAAAATTGCGTGCTCTTATTATTATGGCCATTGCTGTTGGACAGGGAACACTTGCTAAGTGGTCCATTGTGTGTACTTCTCGTATTAGAGGCTATTGCTGTGAGCGCGCGGTGATTATGTGGGCGGGGCAAATTTGTTTTTTAACACGTTTCCATTTAAGTATGTTGAGCTTCGAGGGGGTCAAGAGTGGCCAAATGAAAGCTATAAAAGTTGCAAGTTAAAAGAGAAATATAATCTGATACCCATAATTGAAACACTTGTTTAGAACCACAAATTTATTTATAACCAATTATCTTTTGTTTTCATGAATATACTTGTTAGTTAAAAAAAAAACAAAGTAACTTTTTTTAGTAACGCTCTTAAACCATCGTTGACCGAACATCATCATCCTGTTAATTTCATAAAATATCAACTTGATTAACTGTTAATTACTATGCGAAAACTAAATTCAATTTTGTTGTTAACATATAATAAATACTTTTTGTTTTATTACTAGATGGCAGAAAAATAAAATAAAATGTAAAGTCTCAGGAACATTCAACACAACGAAGCAATAAGCTGTTACTTAACAGATCCTGTTTAGTTGAAGTCGAATTTTATAGTGGAATCACCTTCATTGTTCCGAAGCACCATCAAGTTAATGCGTCGAAGTGGAGTTGAGGTTTAATAGACTCTACCTATGCAAATGAAACTTATTCTGCATTAACTGGCTCAAGTTCTAAAATAAACTCTTCTCTTTCGCTGCGGCTCTAAATCAGTCGAGGCTTGAGTCCACTCGTTTAAAAAATGCAACTTGGAAACTGCATGCTAAACAAAAGCAAACACAAGAGCAACAACAGCAGCAACAACGACGACAATAAACAGCAAAAGATTTTTATATTTATTGCCAAGAGCTCGCTGGAGTTGTGTGTGGGGCACCCTGTTTACCGGCGGTGGCAGAGGGCAGTGCATTAACCCCTTTTTCACTCCCGACCACCAAACTCGAACCTAAACAACAGACGTCAGCGGAGCAAAATGACTCATCAAACGCATGCGAAAGAGTAAGGAAGAGAGAACGAGAAAGAGAGAGAGAGAGAGAGCGAGAAGGGGTGAGTAAAATGTACAACTTGGCATTTTATTATTATGATTATTTGTAGTATTTGCTGCTGCTTCAAGTTGAAAAGAAAAGAAAACTGAAAAGTGCATAAAAATGCAACTGAGGAGGGTTGACTGAAGGAAACCTTCTCCTACTCAGAACTCCGACTCCGATTCTGACAACGTCTAATGCTCAAATTGTATGCATGGACTTCAGCTGGACTTTTGTTTCTGTTTACCAACTGCCGCGAGCATAAAATGCACTTTGTGATTAGTTCGAGGGTGCCCTGGTTGAGTTTGGTCCTTCGAATCCTCCAGCTTCTCAATTCGCTTCAATCCAATCCAATCCAAGCCGGGCCAGTCGCTTTGTTCGCTCGACATCAGCGTCTTGGAAATAGCGAAGAAGAAGAACGAGCACTTCATCATGCTTTAAAGTTCAATAGTCATCATCAAGCACATCAACGTGCCGATCGAGTCCGTCGCCCAACCCTTAAATCAAGTGAGCGCTTAATGTTTAATAAATGTGTAATGCATAAGCAAAGTTTTCAGCCCGAAGCGTTTCTTTTCTTTTTCTCCTCCTGCTGTTGCTGGTAGTTCTTCGCCCTGGCCGTGACTCATAACTTTTTAGCTTGTTGCACAGTGGTGAAACTTGAGACTTTAATCGTGTCAAGCAGTTAGCAATGCCTGACAAAATATTTATTGCACATTTTCAACAAAATTAAGGCAACAAAGAGAACATCTAGAGAGAACCTATCACTTTCCTTGCTAAACATGACTTTCCTACCAACCTTTAAATACGGACTGGAGACATGTTTCAGTGTGAGTTAATCTTTATTAATATCAATAAATTATTATCATTTAAAAAGACCTTGACCGAATTGTATATCCTTTTGGTATCCATCTAAACTGATCAGGCATGATATTCTCTAAAACTAATTGTCAACGCAAATATATTCACATATTATTCTCCACATGTTCCCACTGTGCTGTGTGTAACCCTCCAATCCGGTCGCTCACTTTAGTTGTTTATTGTGTTAAACTCCCTACAGCGCACTTGAGCATATTTGCATGACCCGCTTGTCGACGATAAGTGTATTGGCATTCCAGAGCCAGAGCCAGAGCCAGAAGGAGAGTCCCGTGTTTTGGTTCAAGGATAAAGCAACAAAAAATGTATCGAACAGGGCACACCTGCAAACTTTTTTTTTTTTGAATGAACAACACTTGAGGGCTTTACTTTACGTACACATACATACATTTTAGGGTGGCTGCTCCTCAAGTGCGTTTAATAAAAATTGTGAAGTGCGACGCAGTTTTTCGAAGGAGCGATTACTTGCCGCTCTTGCCCACTTTTATATTTTCCCATGACACACATGCAATTTGAAATTGTGTCCCAATATGTTGCCAGTGTTGCTGCCGCCTTTGTCATTCGACGCATTTTGTGTCACTTTTAATTGAAATCGCTACCCTCACCTGCTGCAAATGCATCAAAATCGGTTCGGCTTTTGTTTGGCGCTCGCTTTGTTATTGTAAATCATTAAAACAGCTCAGGAATTTGTGTATTGCCCTCCCCCCACTCACTTAAATAGGTAGCAGCACCCTCAATTCTGATAGCGCTGTGGGAACTTTCTAACGATTTACAATTTTTGAGGTTATGTAAACTTTGTCCAATCACTTGCAGTCTCCCCAAGTGTGTAAGTACTGTGAGAAAACAACTACAAAACTGCGCAACATCGCTGGTGACTCATTTGTATATATGTACATATAGTACGATGCACAGTTTATTGATGACTTAACCTCATTACAACACCTGGCACCTGTTTGCTCTCCTACTCTCGCATGTTAGGTGTGAAATGGGCCAGGGGAAGAGACAACCTGTGATCGATCAAAATGTTTTCTGTACATATTTACCTTTTGGCTGAGGTATTGTTGAGCGATTACAAAGAGTTTCGGATTCTAATTGTCAAATAGTGCAATGTGACATATCAATGACCTAAGAAGGAAAGACTTTGCGATCTTAATATGAATGCTTTATAATTCGCCTTTTAGATATGCTTGGATCCCAATTTTCACACATACTGTGACAACATGCTCGGACAGGGTGTGAGCACGCGACTTTTATTAATTATGGCCAACAAAATGTTATCAGTGCGTGAGAGAAGGAGCGTTTTTTTTTTTAAAAAAAATATGTACAGTATAAATTTTGTCAAAATTGTATGCGATTAATTAGAAAAATATGCAAATTTAATACCAACTGCGGTCACATGGCAAAGGACACGTGTAATTGTTGATAGGCGACGCTGGTTGACAATATGTCAACTGACAACAAACAGCGTTCGTTCGAGAGGGGTGAGGAGTACAGTTGGTACAGTCGTCACGTGTTGCACTTGAGAGTCAAGGAATGAAATGCACGGAACGATAAGCGCAACACGAGAAACCACTTGGGAAAGTGGCGTAAAATAGTTGCCGGCGATAAGTTCATTTGATGTTAATTTGGTAAGGGTGGTGCTGGTGGTGTTGGTGGTGTTGGTGGTGGGTGCGGAGTCGCATCCTCTTGGATTCACACGCCAAACCGTAAAAGGCAAACCAAAATAACAACAAACAAACAGCGGAAAAGTTTTGTTCTTCTTCTTCTGTTCTCTGTGCGTGTTGCAACAATTAAAAAATTGAGTGCGCAACCAAATTCAGCGATGTAAATTGACGCACCCTTTTTGCCTGGTGCCTGGTCTACCTCTCTGAGTCACGAGACGACCCGCATATGTCACCGTGACAGTCACCGTCACCGTCACCATCACCATCACCATGTCCGAAAAGGACCCTAGACGAACGGTAGATTGCGTCTAATGTCTAATGCCGCATGCAGCGTTAATTACTCACTTCAATCGCGTTTCGACGTTCTCACGCCCAGTTGTATCTGTGTATTTGTATCTGTATCTATATCTCGATCTGTGATTGCTCTCATGTTTTGCCGCTTCAATGGTTTTTTCTGCAATTCGACGGTCCTTGACACTGGAAATTTGTCACACTCTCTCTCTCTCTCTCTCTCTCTCTCTCCGTTGCCCTCTGTGTTGCAAGAGGCTGGATGAAGCGGCGTCTGTTTAATTGCGCGTGCGATGCAAAATCGTCTCAATCCAGGAACGGTTCGAATAATGATGTTGTCGTTGTTGTTGTTGTTGTCACTCCCCCGATCTTGATGAAATGTCACCGAGCGCTAATGCAAGTTAAACTCCATTAACGAGCAATTTCGCGTCTCTGCTAATTTCTGTGTGAATGCGAAACGCGACTAGCGAATTTCGGCTACTAATTATTCGAGACAGAGCGTGCTAAATTCGTTTTCGAGTTCATGGGAATGCCATCCAGTTACTATGGCAACTCTCATTTGTCAGTGCCAATGAAAAAGGTCAAGCAGCGTAAAGAATGCTTAAACTTTCACTAGAAAAACTAGAGAACATTACTCAAAACCTTACTAAATTTGCTATAATTGCCATAAAACAGTTGGACACTTGTCATGAATCTATGTGTATTGATATGAAGCCCAAATCCACCCACACGCCCGCATATCCAAAAACTTTATTCTTGCCCTAAAATTGAAAAGAGCACGCAAGGAACGCATCGTCGCTTGAACTCGGGCACAAATGTTACGATTGTCTGGCAATTACCAAATTATTGTTATGTATAACTGTTCAGGGGCATATCTATATGGCCATTATAATGTATCTTTTGTGCGCCTCATGCGTGTACAGTCCACACTGGACAGACAGGTTATGGCTTTCAGGTGTGCCCCATTAAACATTAAAAAGAAACCAACCCCTCAAGTATTCTCCATAACCATAATTCACGGACGCAACTGTACATGTGTTTGTATGTTTGTTTGTAAGTCTATTCAACAGCTACTCTTGGCTGCCCTGCGGGACTGGCTTTTGATTTCTGGCCTCTGGCCGTCCATTCATTGCATCATTGTCATTAGCCACCACCCCCTGTTTGCCCCTGGGCTGTTTGTTGTCGCCTTTAATTGCCCGGCTTCACAATTTTTTTGGGTAGTTTTTTCCTGTTTATTTACTTGTTTTTTTTTTTATGTAGATTTCACTCTGGCAGTGGTAAATTACCGCTGATTGTTTTCATTAGCAGTCGTAATGAAGTAAATTATGAGCAGTCCAGGACCTCAATTGTTGGCCCACAATATTTGTTAATTAGCGTTAATTTGATATATCAGTCGCTGCGTGGCCGTGACTTAGTTTTTATTATTATTTGATTGTGTGTGCTTTGTGTGCAATATGTCGAAAAAAAATCATTGCCACAAGCAGTGGGAGAAGTAGAAGCAGGAGATGAAGGAATATTTATCTTTGCAGTATCTTAGTATTAAATCCGATAAGATGATAAGATTTATTCATTAAATTTCTGTTGTGGCGGATTTGCGATTTTGTAGACAATAATAATAACAGTTTATCTTTAATCATTTAAGTTTTCATTACACATTTCAGCTTTAAACATGTTTTTTGGTAAATGAATTAAATGTTTAAATCACTGTAAAATATTTTATTCCGACAATTTATATCATGTTCTTGGTAAATGGTATGGAGGAATAATAAATGCATCATAAACAAAACTGAATTGCATTGTGGGTTTTTTTTAGGTGTGCTTTTATTCCATGCTATTATTTGATTTTTCTTTCATGTTTCTTTCCTCATCTGCAGTTTTCATAAATATAACATTTTATGCTTATCAATATACAAAGCTACTTTATTGCAATTTCTTTTTCCATTCGCCACGTAATTAAGATTCAGTAGTGATAAAACTATCGTTGACTTGCCCTACACACACACACACACACCACACACACACATATGGTTTCCCCTTCTGCGGAATAGTGTCACAATTGAATACCAAGAAATTAACTGATATTAGCAACATTTTAATTAAACACAAGTTGTAGTTACAAAAGCATTTTGCATAAGTACCCACATGTTGCCACATTGCGGCATGCCCCCCACTACATAGATACTTAAGACACACACACATAAACTACGCAATTTTAGCACACTTTTGCCCTGAGGGGCCGCCAACCGCCTGTCAAAATCTCATTGCGTGCACAATTTGCCTCTTCAAGCTGCAATTACACACACACACACACACACACACAATACATGCATAGTATTTTTAGTTAAAGTGTGTGGCGCACGTTTATGTTTAATATGGGAGCGGCAGATGTTACCCACTGAATGTATTTACTACTATTTACCACATGCATAGTTGTATTCGTATTTAAACCCTTCGACTAGCCTAGGCAACAAATTTAAATGCAGAAAAAATGTAAAATAGATGGCACGCAATGCAGCATGATAATTTTTGCTTGTGGGCAGGAGCAGGAAGAGGTAGGAGGGCAACTCCTTTTGTTTTTAACACTTTGTCAGCGTGGAACAGGGGTAGGTCGCCGGCTTAAGGAAATGGCAATAGCTACGCACATTTTAGCAGCTGTTTAGGTTTGCAATTGCAATTGCAAAAAAAAAGGAAAAAAAAAATGGCACCACCCCACCCCGTCCCACCAACTGCCAAGCTCCTTATGCAGTTGACAACAGCGGCAGCAGCAGCAAAAGCAGCCTCCTCAGCCTGCCCAGTTGCAGCATTGTTGCATCCTTTGGCCTCTCGGTTCATTGACCGCATTATGTACCGCAGTGTGTGCAGTTCCTTTCTGCTGCCATCGTCAAGAGAGGAAAAAACAAAACAAATCCAAAACTCAGCGCAAAGAAACTGCGTAAATATGCGTAGAGTGCGTGATGCGCAGATCCCTCCTTCAACTTCTCCCTGTTGTTGCAGATGCTGTTTTTGCTTTATTTGCATTCGTAAAAGTTGATTTGCATGAGATGCCAAAGCTGCACTGCATCAGTTTTGCGCCCACGTGTGCTCCTTTTTGATGTTCCAGTTACCCTTTTTGCGACCTTCCTTTGTTTTTAATCGGTAAAGTGCATATTCTATTTGAGGAATCTTTGAATTTGCACAACTTCTTGCGGTTCCTACATTGCGGTGAACTTAGGACTTTGAAATGTGTGTTAAAGAGATGTATGTTTGAGCAAGAGGGAAATCTTTCTTATGGTTTCAATATACTGATTACCAAGTATACTTATTTGTGCAAGAGTTGATGCTGATAAAAAACAATCTTATAACTTCCCTTACAGTACTTTACCCTTTTTTCACAACTCATTCCTTTCAATTTATCTTAGACGTTTCATTTACTTTGACCGATTCATAACTTTGCAAATTAATTGCACTGTTTAACTTGAACAACTTTTTTTTTAATACTATCAGCATTTATTTACCACTTGAAACGCATTCTTAATTTCAAGAGTCCCTTAAACCTCATCCATGCAGCAAAAAGAACACGAACAACAACTGAACAAACCAGCCAGGCTCCTTTTGATGTGTATGCCTGACACTTGAGGGTGGACACATTACAAAATTAATTTGGTTTGCCGTTGAATTTGCATAAATTCACCAAGCTAGGCTTGCCAGTTGCTATTGACAAATCAGATTTATTTTTCTTTTTTTTTCTCCATCTTCTACGTGGGCTGCTGCGGTTAAGGGTTAGCCAGGAACCACTCCTTAACTGCTTAACTCGCATGTCATTGTCTGACATGCCTGCCAGTTGTCAGTTGTCAAGTTATCCAAGAAGAGGCCACCACGCCCCCTACTTCTCCTACTCCTACCTGCCTATCTCACGCCCTCGCCATCTCGAGCGCCTCTTTCTTCGTCTTTTTCCCATTAAACACTTTTGTATTAATTGAAGCGTAAAAAGAAAGAAAATTGGACGGGGTGCAAAGGGTGCGCGTTTCTAACTCTCCCTCCTAGTTTAATCCTTGTGTGCCTTCGCTGCAGTCAATAACCTTTTAATGAGATTTATAACTGTCAGGCTGTGCCTGCTGTGTCTCCCTGTTTTCCGTGAGGTGTGTGTGTGTGTGCCGGTGAGATTATTGAGGTATTACATTGTAGTAGAAAGTATCTCCACCTCCTTGAAAAAAATTAAATAAAAATAGGAGCTGTTTGCCTAGCAGCTTATTGAAATTAACGCTTCGTTCAATTCAGGCTTAAATAAATTTGCATACCAATTTTATTCTGTGCTCTCGCTGTTTATGCCTTGGATCATGGATTAGTGTCATGACTTGGAAACAGACTGACAATTGTTGTTGCCTGTCTTCATTCATCATCTCTAGGCTTATATAACGTTTAGCTACAAGATCGATTGCTCTGTTCGGGAACTTCAGTGTTCTCACACTAAAGTCGATTATTATGGTATCCTGTGTGTACAATACTATCATTACTATAAAATAAGTATAGTATAGAGTATGTAGTTGTCACCTGTCCCACTGTGGGTGAATTAGAGTTTCCTGTGACGGCGACTACGACGAGTACCTAATGACGCGTGACTTTTGTTAGCCCAGTACAAATTACCAATATCTACATAACGCTATTGACTTTTTTGCAGTCACAATAATCATAGAGCACCGAACAAACGGTAGAAGGGTCTTTCTGGCTCGGCTTCGGTTTGGCTTCCTGTGCAATGGCTGTAATTGTCACTTTTGATTATGTCAAGATGACTTTATAATTACCGCAATGCCGCACACGTGTGACAGTTTAAGTGCCGGTTGCGACCGCATTGGGAACAGAATGTGGCGCGTTATTTGCAAACCGCTGGCCAAAACTGAAAATTACCGTAATTTGGCATGTACGGATATACATACATACGTATGTATTTATGTATGTATGCTGGTTGTCTTGTTGGAAGCACATATTGTACGATTCGCCGGAAGTGTCAGACAGCTATTTTTTATTGCAATGCGAAAGCCAGAAATCTGTTTGGTGGGCGGAAGAAGGCGGTTCCAGACAAAATCGTGTGAAAAGTGCCGAGGGTTGTTATATGCTGAATATATTAAGATGATTTTTCTCAAAATATGTAACTAAGCTAACATTCAAACATGTAGTGTATGGTTGCAGCGTAAAAAAATCTAAATATTTTCTTTAATCAATACTAAAAAATCAGTATAGAATTAAGTTATATACGCTTCACGCTACCTAATAATTTAATTTTTTATGTCAAGCTTCTTAATTCTGTATATTAACCAATATCTTATTACACTTTTTGCTTTAATTCAAATTAAATTTGCACTAATTATGCTTGCCATATATGATGTGTGATGTTAATGTGATACATGTCGTCGGTGTTTCTGAAATGGTTGTCCTCGTCAAACTCGAACCAACTCTACTTAATTATTTACATCAAACATTTTATTACATTTTTAGTAATATAATGCGTAGCGGTTTTTCGTTGCTTGCTTCGTTTATTTTTTATTTGTCATTTTTCTCGTAATTTTCCTTTTTTTTCGTATGTCACATTTAATTGAATTTATGTATTTTTATTGTCGGTCGCTTTTCGTACTACAGCATTTTTGCATTAATTTTTATGTTTTCAAATATGTGCACAGGTCTATTTTTTATTTTTGTACGCATACATATATATTTTTCTGTAGACCAGACTGTTTGTGGCTTTCCATTTTGTTGTCCTGCAGCCGCAGGGCAATCCAATGATGAACGCTCAAATTATGCAAAATAATTTTCAACTGTCACGCATATCAGACGCTCCGACGCCCCGACGCTTTCTTCCTTATCGTATGCCAACAATCGTGAACTGGCTTTAATTGTTTATAATTTGGTTTCCAAATGTTTTCCTCACTATTGTGCCACCTGTGCGTTTCTCAAGGCGTGCTGCTAATTGGCTCAAACTTCAGCTCCGTGTAGTAATATGTGGCGGACATCAAAAGCGGGGCGCGAAGTCTTCAAACTCAGCTCATAACTCGCTCTGTCACCCACCCTCCAAGCAAACGGTCTGTATGTGTATGTATACTTATCTGTGACACTGTGTTGGACTGTCAAAATATTTTCGTTGCATTTTGGGTGTGTCCTGTGCTCTGTGCTCTGTTTTTGTTTTCATGTTTTGTTAGCAAAGTGCAGTCGGCTAGGAGGATTAGTTGGGATCCGTTCCATTCTGTTCAGTTCAGTTCAGTTCAGTTTGTTTGTTGTTATTGTCGCAGTTTATGATGCGTACAGTTGTTTCACTTTCAGCAGTTCATATTTTGTGGTTACTCCGTCTGACAGTTATGGTGGGAAGCGTTGCAAGCAGCCCAAAATATTGTGAAAGCCCCCCTGTACACATTCTGTATCAACAATTTGGTCAGGTTCCCAATTAGTAATGGAACATTGACCATGCAGAATTATCCTAATGAGCTTAGTTCACAGTTTCTATGCAATAACTAAAATCATTCATAAGTTTTCCTTAAAGCCAACTGTACCCAAGTAATCAATGACACAGGCTGACTACGTTTTTTTTAACCCTGTCCCAAAAAATTGCAATCGCAATTGTCAAAATTCGTTTTTGCACTAAAAACATGACTCAACACTAAAACTCGATAGGAAAAAATCATAAATAAAATATGATGCATAAGCAAATACAATGGGCGGGCGAGAATGCATCTAAAAAAAACTATGAATATTCATAAACTTATTGAACAACAATAGATATTGATGATGTGTTGTCAAATCGTCAAAAACGAACGAATAATTTGATTGATGACATATCGAATGAATATAGTGAAAAAATACAAGGCATTTTTTTTGCCAAAATTTGGTGAGCCACAGCGAAAAGTGAAAAATATCATACGAGGATATTAAAAATGAAGCGCAACTAAACCGAAAACCAAAATTCTCGAAGCCAGTCCAATAGTCATACATCATAATCAGCAATGGAGAAAAACATACACCCTCAACACACATGTGTGTGCGTGTGTGTGTAAGACTACCCCTTTTGGAGTTTAATGTTGCCCACGCAAAAATAGATAAAAATAAAAAAGAAAGAAGACAACGGAATGGGAGAGGGAGAGAGGTCCCTGCTGGCAATCAAAGCAAGTCATACAGGACAACCACATGAAATATGATCGATGGGCTGACTGACTAGCTACAGTGGCAGTATTAGGGTGCGGGAGAGGGGGATGGCTGTGCCTTGGTCCTGCTGAGACTGTCCACAAAATGGCACAATTAACGTGGCATATCCTTTCAGCCAAATTGTTGCCCAACAAAAGGATGCCAGGCTACAATTGTTGAACACAGTAAATAAATGTCAATGCCCAAACCAATCCCTACCCTTCTCCTCCCCTGCCACATCGATAACATAATGACGTTTCGTATCATTTTTCAAATTGTGTTAAAAAAAAAAAAAAATTGTTAAAATGCGCGTCGTTTTTTTTAATACTTTGTTGAAACCAAAATTGAAATTGTTTTGTCAGTTGGTGGTGTCTACTGTGGGTCCCTTTGCCAGTTGCCCGTTTGGTCACAGCAGGACATCATCCAACATATTCGAGTTTTAATTATGGTTTTTTATTGGTTTTTCGCGCTTAGCGGCAAGGTGTTGTTGTTTGTATTGTGTAGCAGTCAAAATGGTCAAACAATTGAAAAAAAAAAATTGTCAATTTTCAAACATATCACAATTCGGATGTCTACAATATAATAATGATAAGGTCGGGGAGTAACAAAGCCTGACAACCCTTGTAACGAGTGTTTTAAAATGTTTTTGTTCACAGTTGAAAGTTGTGATCTTAAATTGTAGTTAAAATCACCCAAGCGGATTATGACAAGTGCTGATCGGTTTTCAGTGATACCATTAAGTTCGATTTAATAAAGGCGTCGGGGTCAGTATTTAAGTTAAGTGCCTAAAATATGATATTGACCTGAATGCCTTTATTGTTTTTATTGTCAGCTTAGTCATTAAAACTGCTATTGTTGGAACATATTTCAAATACTGTGCTAAAATGAATACTACATTAATCTATAAGCAACGTATAAAATATAAGAATTCATTTAAAGTGATAACTACTTACTAAAGGGTTCACTTTCTCACATAACGCAAAGGGGTTTAATTTCCCGTCGCATCGCTTTCCTCATTCAAACAAGTGCTTTTTATACAAACAGACACTCATAAATAGTTAATTACAGAGCATTTCATAAATCACTCAGAGTGAAAGCTGAGATGAGATGTGAGTCCAAGTCAAAGTATTCGAGTCCCTTAGCCTTGTTGTCGTTGTTTTTGGCCCCAAAAGACAGAATTCCAAAGCAAATTAAATTAAGCGGCAAATAAGTTGCCCTGGCACATACGACACGACTTTACAGCTTCAGTTTTCCAAGGTCCCAACAACAAACACCAGACGAGAGATAGACAAGTGAATCATAAGGGGGAAACGGGGGGGAGCGGAGTTAAGCCAACTATCAACACAGTTTATGAATAGTTCACAATGACGATGATGGGGAGCAGAGTGATAGTATTCGCTCATTCGTATGCCGCCTGCGGTTGCACTTAATTTAATTGACAAATTTTAAAACCACGTCACTTAAGCGAACCCAAACCCGGCCAGGGTTGCCAGGGCAGCCAGGGTGGCAGCCATGGCAAGCATTGAATAGAGAGATGTGCTTGTAAATGGATTAATGTTTACTTTGTTTGCTGGAAGTTACAGGAAATTGCAATTTTTCCACCCAAAAAGTCAGACAACAAGTCAACAGCTTTGCTCGCAACTCACAACTCGTTTGGCTAAGTAGAAATGGCCTCGGGTTAATTGAGCGGCAGGACACAAAAAAAAAAAAAAAAAAAAGGAGAAAGTAAGGCGAGTTGGTTAAGGTGGGATACATTTCCGCCGGTTATCAGTTTTAGGCTAATGAAAAAGCTCACATACGTTCAGGCTTAGGTCCAGCAAATAGTAAGCAATGAAAGAAAAACAAATATTTTGTGGGTGTGTGTGGATTACTACTCTCGTTTACAGTACCACGAGCTGGTGTAATCGAGACAGACACTGTATAAATAAGTATTATTAGTCAAGAGTCTGGATCTTCTTTGACTTTAGGCCACTTTGTGCCAGAGTCGGAAGGTTTTTGTAGTCATCAGCTAACAGCTCTATTGATTTTATCATTCAACATTCTCCATTCATATTCAATTCAATGAGGCGTTCAGCTTTAAGATGATGCGAGCAGCTAAAACAAAAGTAAAGTCCAACCCCCAAACCCCCCACTCGTCTTATAAATAACCGTTTAAATCCTCATGAATGCTTACAGTTGGCTTTATTCCGGCAAGTTGTGCGCTTTTGTTTTCCAAATTTCTTTTCGTTTCTCCTAGTTGGTCATAATTTTTTAGTGTTATTGCTCCGGAGAAGTATCAAGGCGGACTTTACTTCAACTCGATTCGTTGTCGTCCTCGTCATCATCGTCGTCGATAAGAGAAAAGAGGTTTCGAGTGCTTTGTAATAGTTGTTGCCACTTCATTCGCTGTATTTGGATTTGTGCTGCACATTATGTTTATCCTCTTGTTGTTCTATGCGCAGTATGTAATTATCATTTGAACGCATTTGCGTTAAGTGTCCTTTTTGACATGTTTATAAGATGGCCTCTGTATGTATTTTGACTGTGGGTGAATATATCTTGAGAAAGTCATTGAGCTATGCTGGCGAATGTGATACAATGATGATGTGTACTGATGATAGTTTAATATCGATGTGGTGTTTAAGTCCTTAAATGCCCAATTTCTATTTACATTATGTTTTCAGAAATAAATGGCATGCTTTTAGGCGAGTCTGAATTGTTTTTAAAATTGCTAAGGTGTTAGACTAATTTAATACTAATTGTTAATTGAATAATAATTTTTTAAGACATTATGTTTCACTTACAAGAACATTATCATAGAGTAAAATTAACTGTGTTCAGTGGATTGTCATTAAGTTAAAGTTATTGTATTAAGTAGCTTCTTTCACCTTAAGCTTTTCTCTCGCTTCCTTAGAATTTCTCACTCTTCTATTTAATGCATTGCTGCAAATTTACTGTATTTTTCCGCGCAATTGCGCAAAGGATTAACGTGCAAAGTTTTGTTGTGTGTTTGTGTCTCAGGCAGTAAGTCAGTTTGAGGAAAAAATGTTATTGTTTGTTGACTTTGCAATGGTCAAGAATGGTTCGTCATTTTTGCCACGACGCAACGCTAATCCTGGCCAGCGTAAAATGTGCCAGGAAATGGGCAGGGAACGGGCATAAAATATCCTTGTTTATGGTCTGGTTTAGACGATTTTATTGAACAACTTCTCTGCATATAAATCTGCAGATTAGCACAGAGCCCAAGAAAACGAAACACAGAGAGAGAGACTCGAAACAAACAAAGGAAACGTTTTCGCCTCTGGGGCGTTAAGTTCCAAGTCTGGGGTGAGAAGTGCCATATAATTTTTAACATAATTATTACGTTTGTTTTCTTATATGTGGAAGCGATGTGAGCGAGTCTTCGTCGCAGTCTTGAGGCTGTATTGTAAATCAAAAAGTGCGCAGAAACTGCGACATGGGAACATGGAACATCAAATATATGTAGTTGCAGAATGTGGCAAGTTTACGGCAAAAAAGTATCTGCGTCCATTAACGTGCTCATAAACCAGAAGCAAAAGCTTCTAGAGTCATTTCATTCCATCAATATAACAATTATTGTTATTATTATTATGTTGTATTATTATTTTTTCATACATCGTGCAGGAACGACGAGCAACAACAACTCTACAGTGCGTAAATGTCTATGAAATCATCTTTTTATGGGGCACGTCAGCATTTGCTACTTCTTACACCAACGTCCTATCGGGGCATAACTATTATGGTTATGGCAATTTGTCTGTAGACATAACGTCGACATCGACTAGGCAGAGGATGGTGACGATACGATGTTGGTTGGCAGTGCATTAACACCGGGGTTGAGTGTAAAATCCTCGTAACAGTGGCCCAACACGCAGACCATCGATGAGTTATTTGCTTGTGGGGAGAGTCTGAAGACTTTAGCTTCCCCCTCACACTTTTCCCCAAGTAGTGTACATAGTCCTACATAGGCAATGCATGTAAAGCTTAGCGGCAGTTGCTTAGCTGGCCATAAAACATGAAATACGGCCAAACTGGCCAAAGGATTAGCAACGGCCGAGTGATAAATGGGACCAAGCACACTATTTGCTTAGGCTTTCTGCTTATTTCGGGCATAAAACAAAGCTAAACATTTGCTTTTAATTAAAAGTCAACTACATATAGTTACAATCAAACAATGATGATCATAATGCGCTTTCATCTTGAGGAATTCATGTAGAAAGCGACAGGATTTTTTGTTTGACTTGTTATTTATTATTATTATTTGTTCCTTCTTCAAACAACTTTTTTGAAACTATTAATCTGTTTAAGGTATAAAAACAAATGGACTACTTAAATGTGTAAAATCCAAATAAAAGCACACGAAAAAAACAAATTCATTTTCTTTGTTTAAAAGTTTTAGATTTGTTTTTCAACCATAAAAACTAAAAATCGTTAAATGCTTTCAATTGGAATGTTATAAAACTACAAAAATTGTTGCGCCACAGCGTATCAATAAAATTTTTTCTCATGCTCAAAGAACATCCGTATTTTGCTGGCTGTATCCTTTAACCCTAATTTATGCGCTTAAAGTGACATTTGACGAACTTCTTTGCCGCTTCCAACTCTTACCCTTTTTTTTTTGTGGTAATGAAAATATCCAAGCGACGTCTCTTTATTAGCTTCCTTAAGCCCTTTTGCCTTTGTTCCTACATTGTGTTGGGTGTGTTTGCCAAAATAAGGCAACAACTTGTTACATTTGTCATGCGCTAATGTCACATTTGACAGCTGCGCAGTTTTTTGTTGCTGCGCCTGCGCTCAGTTCTCAACCAAAAGAGATCTACAGGCAACTTTGTTGATAATTTGCTGCGCTGTGTGACAATTTGAGTGTCCTTCTATGTGTGTCTTTTATATCTCTTCCTTTTTTTTTGGTTATTATTAAAATAATTTTGTTTTAGTTTTTATTGGCAGTTTAGCTCAACAAAAGGCAGCCTCGAATAGTTGTTGTTGACTCTTATTCTCTTTTTTTTATTATTGTGAGACTGACAATTATTTACACTAATCAGACAGAGTCAGGAGCAGTCTCAAGGCGGTTCCGCAACCCTCCGTTTCCCAAAAGATTGTTGCGTCTTTTGTCTGAGTATTGCGTATTTTGACAATGTGCCTACAGTTTTCATTGTTTCCATTGTTCGCCCGAATCTGGGCCTATAAAATTTGCAACAAAGTCAATTTGGGATTTCCTTGGGACGAGAAAATAGAAGACAAGAAAAAACTGTTTCATTGATTTGATGTGGTTATGGAGGCTGCTCTGAAATTTTCCATGGTTAGTTGAGAAATATTCATTCAATAGGCGCTTAAAGATCATAAAGTTTTTATTCATTATCTCTCGTTAGTACAAATTTAAATATATGTTACTAAAATGGTTTTTTACTCCTGCAAAGTTGCAGAGAATTTATAAATGTTTACCGGTTCTTATCGATCAATCTTTATTAAGGACAGCCCATTAACTTGTTACTCTTACAATGGCCAGAATCTATTAACGGACTTGTGCACAAAAAATGATACAGATAATCGCCCTTGCATAAATAATCAGATGGATTGTTTATTTTTTACCCTCTTTATGAGAACAGTCTTTCATCGATTGATTTTCGACACGGCCGTTTTTCGTCACTTATCACTCAAAATTATGGCAGCAATAAAGCATTTTCCGGGCTGCCCTTCCGAAGTTTTCCACACACACACACACACACACAGACTGTCATTCCCGGCACACTTTGCCATTTTTTGCTGTCACTTTTCCCCTCGTTTCTCTGTGTTTTGTTTGCTTATTTTTTTGTTTTTTTTTGTCGTTTGTCGCTTTTTTGTGTTTATCAATTTTGATTTGCGGCAATTTCTTTGCCATTTTCCATGTGTGCCACAGCCGCCCCGATTGTTTGCACTACCCCCGCCACAGCGGCGTCCTCATCTGTTAGTTTTGTCAGCTATGCGACTAATGTTTAACAATTTATTTAAATGTCAGCAGCTTTTTGGCGTTGTTGGGGCGAAAACATTGTTTACTGTTGCCAGAATCTAAGATGTGAAAAGCAAAAATATATATCGACAGATGTACAAAACATTATTTGAAAGTATAAACAATGTTCTTTGGGCGCGATTTTTAAATAACTTAATCCGATAATATTAAGTAGATAAAAACCTTGAAGTTTTGCTTGAAATAGCCTTAAGAGTATATTTGAAATTAGTTATATGATGTGAGACAGACATAAAGCAACCAACTTTATGTTCTTTGTTTTTTCAATCGCGACTCATTAATATACAATATTTAGCTGTTGGGTGATTCAAATTTGCATAAACACAACACAAATGGCCAACTAATTAAAATTAAATTAAAGCAAAATTTCGAAATTTAATTTCACTCTGAAAACTTTGGCGCTTCTACCCTTCCCTAAACTTTCTACTTCCCCCATCAACGAATTATGCCGCCAACTATTGACTTTCGACTGGCTGACGGCTGTTGCGGCCTGGCGTTGACTGCTGCGGCTTTTGTTAACCCCCATTCCTTAACCGTTGCCCCCTACCAAAAAGTGCGGCAGGGCAATTCATAATCATGTCATAAAGTCCCCAAATGTGGCAGTTGAAGCTCTTGGCCATGGTGAGACGCTTAATTACAAGGGCTTTAATAGCGATTTCAACGGCTCATTGCCAAACAACATTTTCAATTGACTACACATTTCCAATGGAAGTGAGGGGTAGCGGGGGTTACGACGGCTTCGCTACAGATTATTAATTAAGAATTTTACGCGAACTCTCTCCGAAAGCCGCTTAAAATGTTGAAATATTTCGTGGCTCATCAAAATGATTGAAAAATGTTTTTTATACGTGAGTTTTCGCGGTTGCCCTGCCCTGCCCAACAAAAGGGTTGAAACCCTTTGGCAACGGCCAGTCACTCGGGCTAGTCATTGATGCCCGATTTCCATCTGGTTCTGGTTTGATTTTTGTGGCTAGCCACCCTTGAGGACACCACTCACCCACGCAGCAGACACGTCACAAGCTTATTAGAATTTTCCGCTTAAATTTCCTTTAGCACTTTGGCTGAAAAGTTATCTTAACTTCTTCTGTTCGCAGCTCTGTTCATGTTTGTTTAGGTTTCACTCCAAGGAATTGTATGGCTGTCTTTTTTTCTGCATTTTCTTTTACTTTTTGTCTTTTTTTTTCCTTTGATCCTTTGACGCGCATTTGTTGTTTTTAGCCATTTTTTTTGTTGTTCCTTGTGTTCTTTTTTAATTCTGGCTTAATAATTTCGCTGGCATTTTTTCTGCGGCTTTGTTTATTTTCATTTCAATAAATGCTGTTGCGCTAAGCTGCCAAAGTGGCGCATTTTCTGTTTTTGTTTTGATTAAAATTTTTTGGGTTTATCTTTGCTAGCGGATTAGTAATGAACTTTTATCCTTATAAGTTGGGTGGGTGTTGGGTAGCTGTTTACTTAGGTCCATATGCAGGCAAAAATTAATAATAAAAATGTTTTTCTGTTGTGTTTGCTCCTAAATGGAGTGGAAGAATTTGAGTAGGGCATAATGAAACGGGTATAGGTTGAACCATAAAGGATTGCAGAAGTATTTTGCTAAAGAATTTTTCATGAATGTCTTTCTTAATTGTCCTTTCTCCAATACTTTTATCCTACCTCGACCATAGTCCTTAAAATCTATAAAGGAGTTTGTTAAGGTCTGCTTTCCGATTATCGGAATAAAGCCCCCTAAAGATCAAGGCTATGATGGAGGAATTATCCTGAAGCTCAAAGCCAAACCATCATGTCCTTGAAGACTTGAAACAAAAGTTGTTTAAAGTTTTCCTGGCGTTTAGTTATGTGGCTATATAGTTTATTTTATTCCATTAGAAAAATTACGTAGATCGTGAAAAATCTGGAATTTAAAAAGTGAATAAATAACAAAAAATTTCTATTCAATGTTTCATCATAGCTGAAAGAAGTGTTCCAGGGCCTGCCAACAAAAAACCAGCGTACCAACGAACCAACAGGCAACCCACTTGAGTACGCATTCGCTTGCGTCTAATGAGTTGTATCAACAGCAAGTGCGCTGTGGTCCTGTCAAGACGCAGCTTCTGGCTTTTCTCTGGTCTGGCAAAGCCCACCGACTGTTCATTAAGCCTGACTGAATGAATTCGCGTAAAAGAAGTTACTTGTTAGCGCTCCCTCCATCCCTGTTTAGCCAGCTTTCACTTGCAGTTGCTGGGCGCGCAACGAGAGCGAAAAAAAGCTCAAACACTTGATCAAATATTTTGCAACTTCATGAGACTCTTGTGAAGCGAACAGCTTCAAGTGCTTGGTGGCTTGCTGCTCATTTGCCAGTCTTGCTGCACATTTTGTAAAACGAATTTGGTTTATAATTAAAACGTAGCCAGCCGTCAGATGAATGAGCAACAAAATGGAAATTCTTTTAGATTTGCACAGCTTCGATTACAAGCTGCTGCTGAACCCCTTCGAAACTGCTGCTCCACTGAGGCGTGCAAGGTGAAAGGGGAATGAGTGAAAAGCTAGAAAAAGAAAAGAGATTTGAAATTAAATGCTCAACACATACTGCAAACCGTTTAAAGCTGTGAGCAAACATTTTAGTTTAATCTTTAACTTTTAACTCATGGCTCTCATCAATTGTCTCCAGCTAATTAAATGATTAAATTTACAAAGCTCTTACCGCCTTTCTTCTAGACACCTTCAAGTGCTGCCAACACAGGCAGTTGCCAGTTTCCAGTTGTCTTTTGGGGTTGGCCCATTAATAAACATTAGAGACATGTGCATAAAAATGTGGGTCAACATTGGGAAGACATGCGATAAGCATTTTGCCCAAGTTTCGTGTCTCACTTAACTGTGGCGAAAAATGCGTAAACACATGCTGAACCGAAATCCAACAAAACCTCATACCATACCCCTCCCATACCCACTTTCAGCCAGACATAGACAACTCATTTGACTGATGAACTCGTGTTGACATTTCCTTTCCTACTCCTGCTTCAGAGCCTGGGCGCCTGTTTTTCAATTCTTTTGACACTGACACATGACATTTGTTGTAATGTCGACGTCGCTCGGCCATTTGCCAAAATTGTTTTTCAACACAGTTGAGTAAACATTTGGCTGCCTCTTCTCAATTCCGCCCCCCTTGCAGCGCCATCAATACGTAGGGGTGGTGCTGGCAATCACATGTGCAGAATTGTTCATCAAAAAAATTTCATAAAAAACAGGCACATGAAAAATGTGTGAGCTCGAGATTCGTGGCATGTGAGAAAATCGTGGAAACTCAATAACATTTCGGAAAAATATAAAACTCGATTTTGAGAAACTATTTGTAGGTCTCATTTAATTATGACGATTTTCTTTTTCCCTTTAGTATTTTATAATAAAATAGAATGTTTGCGTCATAAAAATCCAACAAGTCTTTAACAAGCTATGGCATTTTAAATTCTAACATGTTTAGATATTTTTGGACTTAAAATCGAGCTTTATTTTGTTTTCCTTCTCCTCTGTTCTTAGTATCTTTAACGCTGCGGCTTAAAGTGACCATTACTTGAGAATTAAAGCGATCCGATTCAGCTCATTTGCGGTAATTAAAATTTCATTTAGCTCTCGTCGTCTGTTGAAATTTAATTGACATTAGCGGGTATTTGAATTAATGCCAGTTGGGTTGGATACTTCTCCTTCGTTGTATCCTTTAGTCTGTGCGCCGTGTGCAATCCGTCAAGTCGTAAAAACATCGCGCAAATGTCGCCGCAGCAGCGCATAA
The DNA here is from genome assembly GCA_018152825.1 of Scaptomyza hsui. Lineage (NCBI taxonomy): Eukaryota > Metazoa > Arthropoda > Insecta > Diptera > Drosophilidae > Scaptomyza > Scaptomyza hsui. The sequence continues at coordinate 11,566,975 of JAECXO010000307.1, read as the reverse complement.
ATAAACCTGCGCCCATATTTTATGACGCCCACTGGCTGACGACCTCAAACCCGATCCCGACCTCTGAGCAGCGCCATAAAAAACTATAAAAACTAAACGTAAATAATTCCATCTGCGCTGGCAACGAAAGTAAACTTGATCCTCCATGCCATACTGCTTTTCTTCTGTTCCTTGCCCAGTGTCTTCCTGCGTGTGCTGAACATTTTTTTGCCATTAATATTATTTTTTAACTTTTTGTCTTTTTTTTCCCCCGTTTCTCTTTTTTGTGTGCAGAGAACTTTGTCTTTTGCATGTGTTGGCATTTTGCTGAAGCGAAATTCGCGTGACAAACGAGAATTTTATGGCTTCCGTTGACCTGCACCATATCCTGCGGTTCACTTGCATCGCTGTCCTTCTTCTTTGTGTCCTGCATTTAGCATGGAAAACCCCCAACAGTTGTCATTGCCATTAAAGCTATATGCGCCGAAGTGATTGCACCCGCCTCGAGTCGCTCTAGGTACGATATTCATTCGTTCAGTGCCAGTTGGAGCTCGGTTCCCAAGTTCTTGTTATAAGTATTTATTTTTCTGGCTCTATAAAATGAAGTGTAAATATTTAATGTGCGCTTTCTTTCGTGCATGGCATGTGGCGCGTTTTGTTTTGTTTTTCTAGTCTTTTTTTGTGTCTTTCTCAAACCAACAATACTTTAAATACTTTATGGTAACTTGAAGCAAGTATTTTAGATTATTATTTGTCAGATTTAAGGTTAGTAAGTATAAGATTCGAACCACTATTTAACTTAGTTTTATTGTGTAATGAACCCTTGACTACTTGCCAAAGGCTACCATTAAACAATGAAAGCTCAAGTCCCAAACAAGCAATAATTATTTATTCGAATGCCATTTAAGGCAATTAAAATGTGTAGTCAAAACTTGGCGAATTGTGGAGAAATTCAAAAAAAAAATATTCAAGCATTTTTAATTGGCTTTAATTGGCTTAAATTGGTTGTAGAGGATATAATGGCCAGTTCAGGATACGTTTGGGCCAGGGACACGTAATCTTTTCTATAATTTGTTAAATTTGTCGCGGCAAAAGTTTATTACCCCGCCGTGGCAGACAATGGCCAAGTGCATAAATTGGGCTGCCTATGCCGTGTAGAAGGGCGGGCGGAGGGGCAGTGAAAAGTCAGAAAGCAACGCAGGACAAATTACGTATTACAAATTGTATAACGTTTGCAGTTAGTTTGTTCGTTTGTTTGTCGTTTGTTGTTTGGCTTTTAGGTTTTTGGCTTTTCTTGTTCTCTCGTCCGTCGCATGCATTCTGGCCATATTTCTGGAACAACAAAGCGGACGGACGATATGGCGATAAGGGAATTTATAAGCGCCACGCTGGCCAGGGCGCCGCCAAGTATGCAATGCATTTTGTGTGTAGAAGGATTTAAGTTTTGGGTGTCGTGTGATTTCATTAATTTACGATTTGTATGTTGTTGGTATTTGGCCTGGCGCCGCAACGGCTGGGAATTAAATTGGCTTACGTTCGGTCTTAGGCACAAGTGCGGGGGATCAGATATCATCCTCAGTTCCAAGTTCTGAGTTCCTTAAAGCCTCGATTGCGTTGCCCTTTGTTACTAAAAGCACATCAAAGCTAATACTACATACACATACAAACATACCGCAAAAAAAGGCAGCATTTTTTGTGTTTAATAATAATAAAGAATCGCTTCGTAAGTAAAGTAGAGAAATTTTTGTGCTTAGCTCAGCTCAAACGGAAATTTCACGTTGTGGCAAAATTTGCCAAGGCAGCTGTAAAAATACTTAGGCGGATTTAAGCGCGACAAACAGACCATACAATAAAGAAAAAAAAACCGCAAATGTAGAAAGCACAGTAAATTTTGTACACCCTTTAATATACACTAGGTTAAAGTCAATGCAGTAGTCAAATTATCTTTTAAGGAAAGAGTATTCGAAATTTGTAGACAGACGTTGGGCGACGCTGGGATCGGCAGTGCTTCAAAGCAAAAGACGCCTTGCAGGGGCAACAATGACGAAGGACCTCCCGATGGGATGCGGTGGGGAGGGGGAGAGGACGGATCGGCTTTGAGACATGCTGTGGGTGGGCTTAGGTAATACGCATTAGTGGCGCGACTGCATATTACGGTATTATTATTATGATACGCTTTATTTTGTGGTTCAATGAATTGCCGCCACCTTTCATCGTTGTCCTTGCGTCTGTCTGTCTGTCCGGGTGGTAACTTTGACGGCTTTAAAAATTTGCCTATCGCCAGAGACCTTGTGCAAATAGCTGTAAAGGCAAAAGCAGGCAGCAGAGAACGCTAATTGAAACAAACGGAGCTGACTAACAAATGTCGCCTATTAGTGGATTCACCTCTATGGCAACCCACCAAAAAACACATCCACTCAAACCAGAAGAGAAAAAGCTCACTGAACGCGGCAACTTAATCTCATAAGTGTACGTTAGTCATGTGTTGTGTTAAGTCCTTGGCCAAATGGCTGGCCATAAATTTAGCCAGTGGCCATTGTTGCGACTCCTCTTCGTCGTCTCTCTTTTGGCTGCAATTTTTCAAGCGGCAGTCGACTCCTTCTGGCTGTTGTAGCCATGTGTGCTGTAAATTTATCCTTACCCCGGCTTCTTAACCTGCGTTGCCAGTCAAAAGGTCAAAATATGTTGCAGCTAGTCGCCATTCTGGCAAGTTTATTAATTGCGCTTGTTTATCGTACTGTTAAAGCGCCACCCCCTCTTCTCTTCTTTTCGTCCCGCCTTCTTTGAGTTGTAGCAGTCTTTAGATAATTTAAACTAATTGCGTGACTCGCTGGCATTTCTTCAATTATCCTTAGACCAAAAGACTTATGATGGCCCGCAAATATTTGACATAATTGCGGGATTAGCTTGCCCTCAGTTTTCAATTAGCGCTAAGTAATCCACACTAATCAGTTTGGTTCCTTTGTGCAAATTGTTGCTCTTATTACTATTGCTTGCCCAACAATTTGGCTACACGCATACACACAAACGTGCTGTCTAAATTGCATTTCAGTTGCATTTGTATTCAATTTGCTATAATTTAAGCCAAATTGCATGTTGTCCAACTGGCATATGCACTTTTAAGCCACACGACAAACGCAAAAACGAATCGCAACACAAAATGTTATTGTCCTTAAGGACATGCACCTTTGGGAGAACTTACCTAGAGTTGCTTTTAATGGGTCATATTCCTTATTTATTAGTTTGCTTGAATTTCATGTCTGTACTTGTAAGTGGATCAACGAAAAGTTCTTTATCGACGAAATTGTGTACATTTTTTTTTACATAGTTACAACCCTTTAATTTATCAAAGCGCATAATAAAACAGATTGAACTTTTTAATCTTTAAGTTAACAAACGTGCAAATATAAATTTATAATTTTTTTTATTTGTGTTCAACACTTGTTACAATTTTGAAGCTAATTTATATAATGCTGCCGCTTAAAGCATGTACATTTATATGCATAATCCGCTTAAAAATGCAATTTCCAGCAGGCTTTTATAAAGTTCAGCAACAAATTTTACACATGAACGCAGTTTTATTCGTTTGATTTGATAATCGGCAAGCCTCGAATAGTTTACTCTTTTTTCCTCATGGGGGTTGTAATGGCGTTTAAATATTTACAGAGAAGGACATTTTTTTCCCGGATGCTCAACGCATATGCCGGGACTAAGCTTGTTAATAGCCAGGGGCAGTTGTGGAATGGCAAGCACTGTTAATGTGACATAATTGAAAATCAAAACTAAAGCACTTAACTTTATTCATACGGCGAAATGCACAAAAAGTTGAACATATGTGACCCAAAAATGGGCAACATGAAAATGTGTCGAGGCACGGCTAAAGACAATGCTTGCCACACGACCCAAATGACAATTTAACTGTCAACCAGTTCCACGGACGATGACAAGTGCAATCAGCCATAAGGGTGTTGGTTAGGGTCCGCGGGGTTTGTTCAGATTTCAAAGTGTGACTTTCAATTAGAAATGCTAGATAACTAGATTCGCTGCTCTATTTTAACTGATGTATCGAGCTGGGCTGCTTTCCAGCTGTCAGAGTTTCTCAAGTTACCCCAACCGACGAATTGCTAATTGCTTATGATCTTTTACCAAATTGCCCATTTGGCGGCCCGAACCTTGCCCACATTAAGGTTTTATATAACTTACGCGGTAAGGTGAAGTGTGTGCTCTGTAAAATGTAACCCTTATGCAATTCAATTGCTCAATAGTGTCAACTTTCAAATGATTTGTGTTGGGTTAGCATAAATATTTTCACCGCTCTCTGATTACCGCCATACTATATTGATATAAACACCCCAATTGTTTTGGGTGTTTGAATACATTTTTGGAAAAAACAAAATTAATTGGCGTTGTTCTCGAATTTCACATAAGTAGCGTTTAAAGCGGTGGAGAAAGTTACAAGATAGATATTAAAAGTGAAGTGACAAAACCTATCTCTCTTTGTACTGTAATTTTTTGCTAAAAACTTTCAGACTGTATTCTATTTTAAAGTTGCTCCATCTGTATTTAACCTTTAAAAGCCCGGGGACTACAAATGCCAGAAACATTCAAAAGGAGGTGGAAAGCTGCTGGTTGAAATGAAAAGCGCTCACATATGCCCATTTATCATGTCAAATTTGACATTTGTAATTGTAAACTGATACGCCTCGAAGGCATAGGAAAATTCTGCGTGGAGTGGGAGCATTATAGCAACGCATTATCTTTTCTTGTAACCAGCAACATATGCGTACATTTTAAAGAAATTCCCAACCCCAAGCGACTTTCAGCTCAATTTTTGGGTCAAAAAGTTAGCTACTTTAAAATTCAATTAAAAGATACTAAATCATTTTTCGGTATTTGCGAATAAATTCACATGTGCCACGCCCACAACAGTGTGTGAAATTTACATTTTTGACTTTCTTTCTTGCTGTCGTCGTCGCGTGCGTTGTAAAAAGTGCAAAAACCACTTAAATGTCATTCATAAGCGCCGTCATAAATAATGTAATGTATTTTTGGTACAACCCTTAGACGGCTGTACAACGCCTGAGGGGGATGCAGAGCAGAAGAGGCACACGTGACTCGCACTGATGAGAATCTGCCCGAGGCGATGTTTGCCTTACTTATTATATTAACATTATGCAAGAAAAAATTTGTGCCCGCATTTAGAGGCATTTAAAATCAATGCTTGAGAGATCTGCTATGGATTTCTTTATAGCAATATACTTTTAAACCCTTTTAACACTATCCATTAACTTTCACATAACCTAAAGAGAATACGTTAGATAATTAACTATCGATTATAATCGACTTAGAGTTTTGTGAAATGGCAGAAAATCTTTAATGCTGAGCATTCATTTTGTTTCAAATATTGTGTACTTCCACTTAAAAACTGTGAAAGACATATGCGCTTCCCGATTTTTATCGACTCTCTGATTCCTGAGTGTATGTCTGACCAATGAAGCACATGAGCTCAGCCCCATGGCTGACTTTTTGATGGGCTGTCTGTCGTGTTGCAACTCCTGCCTCCGCGGGCTCCATCAAACGTGTGTGTGTTGGTGCACATTTTTGCATGCGCCTGTCAACATTTTAATTAAAAAAGGTTACGGACCCATGACTACACACAGGAGCCTTTAGCAAGGACAAGCCATATGTAAAATTTCGCGCTTTCTTTACGCGCTGACCATTGTACTCGTGTTCACAATGGTGCTGATGGTGATGGGGTCGAAAGGGTGCCAAAATAATAAACTCGTTTCGCAGTTACAAACAATTTCCTTTTCAATTTTGTTCGGTACGTTGTTGGTTTTCCTTTTTCTCTCTTTTTTTTTGTGTTCTCTCCTTCTCTCTGTACATGATTACATGTGTGTGTGTGTGTTTGTGTGTGTGTTTGTCTCGCATTACGAGAATAGTCGTCTATGGTTGCCGAGTCCATTCATTGTTTGCCATCATTTTAATTTTATTTATTGTGCGACTACCCCAAGCACTGAGAGTGTGCCCAATGCTCATGCAAATTAGATGAATTGCTTGGCAGTCCGAAGCCCCTTGCCTTCCACCCACCACTCTACCCCCTGCCCTTGCAGTTTGCCAGCTTCCTTACCCCAGACGTGATTTGGAAGCGCTCTTGTAATGACTTGGCCATTGGCTGCTGACCATTCCCCTCGTAAAAAATTGGCCTTTTGCATACATATACATATTTGCGAGCTGGCCACGTCAATGGTTTTGCGGACATTTATTGTTTGAAAGCTATTACCCCTGCCCCTAAGTTGACAACGGCTGCGACGCGACTCGACACCGTTTTTGATTGTTTTGGGTAACTACCTACCCTGAGACACACTTACTTACCTCGAAGGAGGTATGGGAGCAGGGGCTTTGGAACTGTATGCCCTCACGCTGATTGTTGAAATGTTTAATTGCTTTGTCATTATAGCTGGAAGTTATTGCTACTCGTCTGTAAAATGCATATATTCCTATAGATGTATTTAAATGTCTGAGTGTGACTGCCAAATGTAAGAACGCATAAGAATGCACTTGAGTTCAGGTACAGTTTATAATTTAAAGTATAGTCAAATTACAATTCAAATAGAAAATAACATTTCCTTTATATTTAAAATCTTGAAATAAATTACGTGTTTAAGGCATTTTGTTAGATATTGTAAAAAAAAATAGCATTAAATTTTAGTAACTGGAAAAGCTTTGGAGACTATGGTTTGGTAAATATAAATTAGCCCAGTTAAGTTTTGTAATTTAAAGAATTTTTTTTCGGTCTTCAACTTGAACTTATTTTTTTTTTAATATTAATTTTAGCTTACAAATTGTGAAGTAATAATAAAAATAATAATAAAATATTAAAAAAAAGAGCAATAAACGAATAAGCAATGAAATAGTATGAATGTATATTAATTTGCAACAAAATCTTGTATTTTCTACATTTTTTTCTTTTTATCTTAAATGATTGTTACAATTTTATTTTTTTTGCATTTTTTGTTTCTCTTAATAATTTTTACTTATAAATTTGTTGACTGTATTTTATGCATAAAACCAAATAATTGTTTTCTAATGTATTTAAAAATTATTTTAAAGATGAATGCATTGTTAACATTATACAAAAAGACTGCTTCTCTTGCCCACTGTGCGTATTCACTGCTAACCGCTCCAACAAACCAAACTGGCCGCAGTTCGGTTTGACATTTTCATTCATTTGTCTACGCAATGCCAAGCAAAAAAGACAACAGAAAAAAAGGAAGTAATGAAAAGAAAGAAAAAATCTAAACACCATTTCAACTGCTATCCATCCAAGAATTGTTTCTCTATTCAACCATCCAACAATTTGGCATTGTTCGACGCCTGAGCAGACAGCTGCCTGTTGCCTGTTGGCAGTTGCCTGCTGTTTTTGGCCAAGTTGGGATGCCAACATGGGTTCTGCGGCAAAGTGAAAAACAAAAAAAAAAATTGTCTGAAACTTGGCTAACATTTTTTCACGCCAAAGGCCAAGGGAAGAGCGCTAAATGAAAGCGCTGGCATTTTAATCAACATTAAGCAAAAATGGTTTTTGCAAACATTTCATGATTTTTTCTGCTTTTTTTCTGGCTTTGTCCACATGTCCATCAGACTGACTGACTGTTTGACTGTGTGACAGTCGCGGGTATTGTCATTAATTTTAGCGTATGTGTTTTGGTCATTTATAACGCCAACGCGCAGACTTGCAAATTAAAATGTAGAATTGTGGTTTAAAACCTGTGCGCAATTTTCAATTTGAAGCTACGGAAAAAATAAAAACAATGGCAAAAACCCCATGAGACCAAACCTCGACACTTCAAAGTGCGTTCCGCGACGCCTGCCAAGATGGGCACCGAGATGCTGTCCAGGGAATTAAGCGGCTGCACTTGCCTCGGTGCTAATAATTACACCCCCCAAAAGAGCAGGCAACAACGTTTATGATTATGAGACGGCGTTGACAAGATTTTCAAATGGTTTTATGGCTGACCCAACTCGCGAACTCGCGTCCACACCCGTAAAATATTTCATTAATTTTAATTGGAAATTGCGCCAAGTCGCCGCTCGAGCAGATAATTACAAGAGAGCTATCCACGGGGCTATTCAAATATTCAAAAGTCCTGCAAAATGCTAAGAACAAAACAATGCGCACGATGAGTGGAAGAGGGAGGGTGCGTGGTGGGAGTTGAAAACGTCTTGGGCTTTGCTTAATTTGAAACAAATGTCGTAAAATTGTAAACGAATAATTTGATGCCTGACTGATGCGGCGGATTAAGTAGGAAAGAAAAATGGAAAAAATAATAAAAATAATTTTGATGTTTATTTTTTAATATTTTATGAGGAATTTAGCGAATATCTGCCAAAAAACATTTCTTTCATAGTCAGCTATAATGAAACAAGAAATGCTGTAAGAGGAAATGCAAAATGGAATTTTACAGAAACGCCAATTAGACGCACTGCTTAAAGCTTAGTGACAACAAAATCGCACTCACTAATCCGTCTATGGCCCCCCCACCGACCACAAAGTGTCCGAATACAATTCAATCAAATGGTAGCTACAAGTTCCGAAAACTAATTAAAATGCCATCAACGCGCGCAGCAAATGTGAAAGCTGTGACGCCGCGGGCGTTGCAAGTACATGTTCATATGCAGATGAGCGACTGATGGTGGAGACAGTCCCGTTCCTGACACCCACAAAGTTCGAGTCACAGTTGGAGCTGCCATTTACGCGTAATTTGGCGAGCCTAAAAGCATGCTACGCAGGCAAAAAAAAAAATGTGGCAGCCAATAGCGAATCGAGGTACGGACTGTGTTTTTGGCAAGCTTGTCAATGGTGGTCGCGATGCGAATTGAAAACCGCGTGATTTATGCGCTTTTAAAGCACTTAACGTCCGTTCAGTCTATGAAGCCCTGAGCCAGGTCAGTTGGGGACCTTTACGTTCGCCCATTTTACCCCCACGAGCTAAGGCTTACAATAAATTTTCGCAAATAAATCTTTCAACTACATAAATCTCACGCGCCAAATTTGAGCTGGCTTTTTTTCTGTTGGTTGTCCGCGACATTTTAATGCAATTCGCACAAATCAAAGCGTAAATTGTTTTGATTTGAAAGCTTTTTATTCCGAATTGCTAACTGGGCATGTCTGGGACTGTACCTTGCGGCCATTTGTCTCTCCCACTCTCCCACTCACTCTCTCACTTTATGTTTGTGCGCGCCAATTAAAAATAATTTCCAGCAAGACATATGCGTGCATTTTGAATGGCAGAGCAACCCTGGCAGCAGCGCAAATATCGTTAAATTTTATCATATACGCGCACAAAAGATTAAAATAAAGTACAAAATTTTCAAATATGTTCCTCGAATCACTTGCAGCAGGAGTAGAGGCCACCTCATACTCCATATATGGATCTGTTCCATAGTACTCACATATGAGTCGCAATTCGCGGTCTTGCGAAATTTACAATTAACGCCCAGGCTCAGGCTGGAAAAAGCCAAGTCAAATAAACATAAGTTTTTATGCGTTTGACAGTTCCACGCAGAGCGTTTGGAGTTTGGGGGTTGCCCTGCTAGAGATGAGAGCGTGAGAGACCATTGAATATTAAATTAAATTTGATATACCTTATATAACCAAACAAAGTTTTGTCTTTCGGTTCATCGCAACATTTTTAATATAAGCGATATACATTTTTCCCATCTCTAACTGGTATCATATGCAAAAATGCAGCACATGTGTTAAGTAAATCTTCCGCCGCCTGGCCATAATCATAAACATTTATGGCTGACGCACGCCTGCAAGCGGCAGGACATTCCCCCTCAGGACTTGCCGCTTCTCGTCACTTTGACGAGTGCAATCCTTTCCCTGTTCATGCTCCTTTTTTTGTATATTCGTGCACATGCAAAGCCACAGGATTAGATACAACTGTGACGCTGCTCCTCGCACACATTTTTGTTGGGCTCAATTTGATTATGACTTGACGAATAATTGTCATTCTGATGTGACGCGGCGACTTAAAATGCTAAGTAATTGTAAATATTGAAAATTTGTTAAGGGTGAATGCGCATTTAACCCTTCGCTTTTTTAAACGGGAAAAAATATACTGAAATGTTTAGATGTTCATGTTTTTATCTTTTCCAACTGCCTTTGTTTAAGATCTATAATATTAATATGAAAAATGCTCATTTGTATAGAAGAGTTTCGTTATAGTCAAATGACATCTTCTATATTCATCATCCACTTTTTTGTGAGGCAGACTGAAATGTCAAGTGATTTATGGTTTTGTGTGTGTTGGAAACTATGCCAAAAGGCATTTCCTGCTACGCATTTACCGATTCAACTAATTTAAATTCCACTCTTTGAAAATCACAGCGTGGAGATTTCCTCGCTTTGCTTACGCCGAAAACTGTCACATGGTTTTCCACATTTCGCCAACAACAACAACAACAACAACTGTATGGTGGGTAATGTTGTTAACAAGCGTTTTACACAATGATACAAGGCATATCCTCCGAGAATCCTCTCTGCTCTGCTCCAAAAGGGCGCCACACGGCAGTTGAATCGCTTCGTACGCTGACAGCTGCAAAGCCATAAATCAACAAGTTAAGTCAAACGTGGTGCAGCAGCTCTAAAAGCCAGCGCCAACGCCAAAAAAAAAGACAGTCAAAATTTAAAATTTTTACCACACATGCAACAATGAGTACAGGAACAACAACATCCACCCACAGAAGTTGCAAAGCACACAAGGCAACAAAAATGAGAGGAAAACAAATTGAATTGATTTCAATGTTTAATAAAAAATGCATGAAAATTTGTCAGCTAGAAAGCTTTAGCGTTTGCTGTGGACTGGGGTCGAAATTTGGCTTTGGATTTGGGACTAGGGCTGGGGATGCGGCTGCTATTAATCACAGTTTGTTGCACTCGCTGCGCCATAAAGTGATTCATGTGTGGAGTTGGCAAGGTGAGGGGTAGTTGGGGGTGGCTCAGGGAGTAGTGGCATGTGAGCACCAGGCGCATCCTGCCAGGACTATCCTGTCACGCCATTTTCAACTAGTTGTATGATTTATGTTGCATTTTAGACCAATGACAACACAAAACTTGAGTCTTCTTTTGCCATTGCGCCATAATGTTCCGGCAACAATGAGCACTAATCAGACAGGAATTTAAGCCCGCAATGGCTTTAAAAGGTGTATATTAGTAATCCCTCTCAAACTCGTTTCCTATTATTTTATTTATTTATAGTTTTGTAATTCATTTGGCTTGCCAAAATTGATTTATCCACGCCTGTCGAAAAAAAAACAACCCAAAACACAATAATGCAATTGATTTTTGGTGATAAAAATCAATGTTTTATCAGAAAAAAAAGGGTTCGCTTAACGACCTAACCAGCAAACAGGGGCTGCTTAACACAAGGTTGCGCTTGCCTTTCCCTTTGCCTCTGCCCTTTCACATTTACTTTCACTCACCCAACCAAAATGTTTACACACACACACATGCGGTTGTTTCATATTTCAAAAATTTCTTCTATTTAACTTCACTTGTTTTTTTTTTTTTTTTTTGTGTGCCAAAATCAAAGCATAGAGTTGTCAAGGCGTAGCGAACCCGAAACCCCTTTTATCCCCTGCCAGATCCAATTCGTTGACACCCCTACAAGAGTCTCGTGCGTGTTTTTTGTGCGTTTCCCGTTTTTTTTATTTTATCAGAAATAAATGGCTCCGGCTTTTTGCCTAACTCTCTCTCTCTTATTTATGAAAATTGAGTTATAATTGGTAGTGCATTAAGTCGTCGTCGGTCTTGTTGTACTCCACTCCCACCTTCTTTATGTTTTCGCTTGTTGCTGCCGTTGACGCATTTCTGCATCAAGAAATACGCAAATTGAATTTATAGGCAAGCAGCTTCTAGTGTGTGTGTATAAGTGGAGTGTGTGTGGAGTGCTTTGCCTTAAAAGTGCTACTAAATCAAAATCATGTCGCCACACACACACACAACACATACACACTCACACATCAGGAGAGGAAATGCATGCGGGAAGAAGGGTTTAAGACCGTGTGTGTTTTGCATACGTTTCCACGTGTTTCCGTTTCTGTGTGTGCTCCCTTTCCATTTTATGCTATTTGCGTATCCTTCCGTTTGCCATGTAACTGCTCTCCTTTGATTTTTTTTTTTTTTTTTGCATATGTCCTGGCGTCGCACTTCGATAAGCTTAACAGACGAAACGTGCGCCGTTCCTGTTCAGGATTATTGTTCATATGTGAAAATATTTTGACATTTTTGCGGCTCGTTAGCGTTTTTTTTTAAAAGAAGTAGTTGGAGGGAATAGTGTCTAATGACTAAATTGAGAACTTTACTTATATCGAATACAACAACTTTATTTACTAGAAAGAAACATGTATTACTCCACCCTCTTCTTGATACTTGACACGCTTGCTTACTGCCTGGTCATTGTCCTGCCCAGCATCCTGGAATACAAGTGTTTCTCTTTTACTGCTGACCACATGCTCAAATTCAGCGCACAAAAGGCACGAAGCTTTTTAGCACGCCTCTTCACCCTTTTTGTGGCCACTTTTATGTCCTGCCGCCAACGCCATTGTTGCTGGTCACTTTTCTTTCTTGGTTGACCCTTTTTTGGACAGTGCGGCAACCCTTCCACGCATATAAATTATATGATTTTTGCATTATTTTGGCGTAATGTTCACATTAATGCCACACACTTGAAATTATGTTGTTAATCGAACAGGGTTGTAGCCAACCACTCTGCTACTTAGAGTTGCACGGATCAATGCTCCGATTCGATATTTGGGCATTTGTTTTGGGCACCAAATTTATTGCCTCTTTTTTGGTGGCTTTTTTATGTTATTTTTGCGTTGCAATTTCATATCCTTTTTATTATTTTCTGTGTTTTATTCCTTGGCAACATTAATTTTCCTGCTTCCATTGACAGACAGTTGACGTTTTTATGTGATCCAGAACCAGAATTGAACAGCAAGTTTAATACGGGACACATTAATGAAATTACACAACTGCTGGAACGTAAAATGATAAATGTATATATGCTCTTCAGACCGGTGATATATGTAAGTAGCAAACAAAATTTCATGAAAAGGGTGGAATATTCTTATTTACTAATAAATTTGCAGCATATACCGTATCTTTAGTTATCAAACTAATGGGAAGCCAATATTTTGATTGGTTAAATTATAATTATCATTGTAAAATACTTATCAACTCTATTTCAAATATATCTGTAATAGTATTTAGTGAGTTCTCTATCTACATACAGTTTGAGTCTTATTTCGTAATATGGGTACAATTGTATCTATTGTATGTTTTGGTGTCATAGCAAAATAGAAAATTATATTCGCTTTCTTCTTTTTGTTATTTTTTTTTTACCACATGTTGCAGTTGTTCATCCACGTGTTGCAGGTGGATCTTCTGGTTTCATTTCTCTTATAAGTGGTAAATTTATATTTCACATTACAATCAAATTATTTCATATTAAGGTAAAAATTTTGAAAAATTAATTATTTTGAATATAAAATTGTATTTATATTATTTATTATAAAAATCTTATTTACAATAATAGTTAGTACAGATTATTATGGAGTTGAGCTTAATTATGTCAATCCTTCTTAATGAACAGTCGATTATAAATAGGTGTTTTTTTTAGGACTAAAATATAACCTAGCTTTAAAAAAAATTAGGGTTTTGCCCAATGTTTCGTAATTATAATGATTTGTGAAATACGAGAAATACATTCAAACCGGTTTTAAACAAGGATCTGCAGTTGGCAACTCTTATTTGTATACAATATGATGGTATTATGTTGCAGGAGTGCAGGAAATTGTTACATCAGCTAAGATTTGTTACTTTAAAACTGGTATAACTAGCTTCAGCCCATAATTGGTATTTTACAATTCAATTAAATTACTTGGCAAATTGTGATTCTCTTAGCATTTACTTTTAAGATGCGGTACGAAATATATATTTTAGATCAGTATGGTACATTTTATTTTTATACATTTGCAGAAACTTTTACTGATTTGAATTACAAATCAAACTTCTCTTACAAAATTTGTTAACTCAGTATTTGGATCAAATTATTTGTTTCCTACTTTAAGTAAAAAAGCTATTGGAGAAAGTTTATGTAAAAATAATTTCTATAGCAGCGTTATCTTTCGTTTTCAATTTTAAACGTCATCAAACATTCGCTAAGGTTTTAATTTTTTCGATGTTGTGTGCTCTTATCTATAAGTGTTGTTATTATGCATGCATATTCCAGGTGTTCATTCACTTGTTGTGAGTTTGTAACTTTCCCTAAAACCGGTTTTGGCCTACATTTTGTATTTCACAATAATTTCAAATGCATATAAGAATATCTTAATAAAGTGCCTTTAATCAACTTATTTGCTAATGTTAAACAAGTTTCAAACATATCCTTATTTTCACTAAAACTTCTTTTGATTACATTAGTTACAATAATATTAAAGTGAAACTCACTTAAATTCACAGTCTTTTAGTTGAGTCGACAAATCAAATCAATGCTAAAAAAGGTTTTATAACTTTATTTGCACAGCGATAAGCGAAATAAATCTCCAAGTGTCACTCTGAGGCACACATACATATGTTACAACCTTGCCTGACAGCCTTAGCAATTGCCTTGACAGAGGGGTGGGGAGTTAAATGAAACCCCAACTTAAACGACAAGCATAACAACAACTGAACCTTCCTCTATTCGGCCGAACAGCAACCGTAAAAAGTCTGTAAGATTTACCAAATATTGCACAATGATGGATCATAAATAACTTATGTTTGCACGGTCGAGCCCAAGTTAGGAACTGAACAGAAAAAACAGAAGCAAAGTGACGTAACGCATAAGGTTAATACTCGAACAGCAGCCTCACCCCTTCCCCATCCAGCTGAAGCTGACTGCCCCGGCCATTAAGCACAAAAGGATGACCCTTGATGCCGTAAAAAAGAACTGACTGGACAATGGTCACTTGATGATGCGGGCGCGTCGTCGTTGTTGTTGTTGTTGGCAACGATTCTCATATTCCCATATTCGCTTATTCCCATTGGGAGAGGTGGGAAGGGGATGCAGCTCCTCGTTTTATATTCGGTTGCCTTTTTACGGCACAACGTCCAAAATGAACGGAAGCGACTCGTAAAACTAGCGAATTGTGAATTATGTTGCTGACATATAGTCCTGTCACCATAGAATGCCAGTCAATAGTTGACAATAAAAACCGAATAGTTCTGAGGAGGGAAACATACATAAAAAAGCGTGGACATTGGTCAGGAATGGTCATCAGTAGCTACTGGGAAGTTTGGCGTCTATTGAACTCCTGTTTTTTGCTCAATAAAAGGTGCATTAAACATGGCACAGGGCAGGAGCAGGCACTTCAAGTAGTAGATGGCTTAAGCACTTGGAAAACATAGTCGTAAATACATTTTATTGTAAATTGTGCACAATAAAACTTTGGACTTTCGACATTTGTCGGAGGTGTGTGGATCGGTTTCAGGTCAATTGCTCGAGGAACTTTAAGTTGGCTTTAGTGAAAGCCATTAGCTGTCATTTAAATATTCATTATTGCTAATGTTTACATGTCAAAAGATAAACCTTAACACAATTAGCCTTTAAAGCAACTAACCGCAAACTGCCTTTTTCGCAAGAAAAACCGAAAAATGTACTTTTAAAAGTTCAAGCCAAAGAAAAAGGCAACAGCAACAGCAAAGGCAAAGGCAAAGGATAAGGCATTGAATATGCACACGCCATAATCACATTAAAACGTAAACGATATGCAAATGGAAGAGCTGACAAGGAAGCCAAGCAAGCCAAGGAAGGACTCTACTTCGAGTTCATCAAAAATGCGCACATGTAAAAATGCCAAAGGAAAAACGAAAAGAAACTACCAAGCACGATATGTTGTACTTGGATAAGTTTCGCCATAGTCCTGCGGCAGGAAGTGACTACCTTGCTGAATGGGTGACTGACAACCACAGTGTGGAGCGACTGAGTGGCAAGTGTGTGCAAACATAATGTGCCGAATGAGTTTTTCTTTCTGGGTAATCACGTCCTCACTTACAACAGCAATTAGAAAAGAAGTGCTTGAGGAAAGTGCGGGAAACGAGGAGCTGGAATTTTAATTCAATAAAAGTCAAACGAGGCATTTCCTGGGCCCCCCAAAAAGTTTCACTACTTGCTGCGGTCTGTTGCCTAAAGTCAATTAAAATTGTTAAAAGCTATAAGATGGTGCCTGGATATGTTTGTTTCTTCTTGTTATCCTGTCTTGTCTTCATCTGTCCAAAAACTTTTGGCAACTTTCATTCACTGTGTGCCACACACATGTGAGAACGCAGCTTTCCATCTATTGTTGTCCTAATGTAATCAATGGGCATGTGTGCCTTTAGTCTCTTCATGGACCATCCAGATTATCAATGAGTTCGAGTTACACTTCTCAACGGAAGTTGTTCGGTTAGGTATGGTTTAAAGTTCACAATCGCAAAATCGAAATAAACATTGCATTGCCGTTTTCGTTGCCATTTCAATTAAATTATCAAAACAAGGAGCTACCCCAAAAAGAACAATAGCCAAGCCAGTAGAAGGACTTAGCCAGCAGCAACACCTAAGTGCATTTCCAAATCCTGGCCCGAAAGGAGTCTGCTTCAAGTGGCGCCTGGAAGCCGCAAAGCCAAGCGCACACCTAAGTCATTGTTATTGTCATCATCAACGTGGGGCAGAGGCAGAGAGTCGACTTAAGACTTGGCAACTTCATTATTCTTGTGGCCAAAACGCTGCGACGCATCCTTGTTTCGGCCAAATACCGAAATGACTTTTCAATGTGGTTTCATAATAAAACGAAACAACAACAACAAGCTGCAGACAATTTCGTATGCAAATGACTCAAATGAATTTAATCAACAATTGTTTGCCTCTCTCTCTCTCTCTCACTCTCTTTTGTGTTGTTTTGCTTTGTGTACCTTAACAGTGTTGCTGCTGTTGTTTCTGCACACTTTGTGTGCATTATTCTAATGAGATTTTGTCAGGCGGCAGTTTTTATGGGGCAACATTAAACCAGAAACCAGACTCACAAAGTAGAGTGGGTGGCGTGGCACGTCTGCAATTGTTGCACTTATTTTGATAACAACTTTTCAAATTAAATGGCCAGACTATGCACATTACGCATACGACATGTTACACGCCAGCATAACTAACGGCATATTTAGTGTGCTCTTCCATTTCACATTGCTAGTTAAGTTGTAGTCGTAGTTGTTGCATTTCTGACCGCAGTAAACTTAATTGTCTGTGGTGCCGTGGTCAGCCAATAAAAGCAAACTGCTCTCGAAGACCCTTCAAGTGGCCACTGGCAGTTAGTTTATCCTTCGGCCATCAAAATGGTTCACTCATCTCAAACTTTCTCTTCCTTTGTTTCTGACATTAAATTTTAAATTTGATGCTGCGTAAAAAACTGCGCTTAGCAGTAAAAACAAAAGGCAGCCAACTCAATGACATGTTGCTGCAACAATGTTGCCAATGGTTCAACCTAACCTCAACCTTTAGCATTTTGTTTGATTTGCATATGACAAACGGTTATCTGAGAAAACGTGGAACTGGAAACTTGACTCTGTGTGTGTGTATATCTGGCTATCTACAGCTTGGTTGTTCATTTTGCTGCAAATGACCGGCAATTATGTTGTTGTTGGCGCTGCGTGTGTGTGTGTGTGTGAGTGTTTTTCTGAGTGTGTTGCTGATAGCCGTTCAGAGACCGTGTCCGTGTCCGTGTCCATTGCGACGTGTCGTGTCCAGCTTGTTATGTGGCTGGCAGACGTCGACATTGCATTCTTATTGACTGTAGTGCCACTTTGGTTGCAGCCCAACCCAACCAATTTTAAATTGCCCCCAAACCCCTCCCCCCCCTCGACAACACAGAGCATCTCTTTGTACTATATGTATGTTTGTACCCCCTTCAGTAAAGGCAACATTGTTGTTGGGACTGGCTTTTTATTCGTGGCACTGACCATTTGCGTTGTATTGTGCGGCTGGGCATGCAAAATTAAATTAAAATGCATTAACAAAGAGTCCAAATGGGATGTACCCCAAGTTATCTACGACAAATACGTGAACATACTACATTTATTTGATGATGGGTAGCAAAAATCCGAAGCCAACACTTATAGACAGTACACTGCATAAGCAATATGTATATTTCTTTTAACTTTCGAAATCAATTTGATAAAAAAATGTCTTCTTCTGATACCTATTGAAACAAGCTGGTAAAACTTCCCGCTCGCTCCTATTAAAAGTCTCCTTTGGTAAAAGCTTCTCAGCGTTCTAACATGTTTTCGAATGATGTATAATTTTGTAAATAGTAGTTGGGTAGAATAATTTTATTTTACCACTATAGCTTAAAGCTAGTCTACATATTCTTTTGGTACATATTTTTTCTAATACACTTGACAAAATTTATTTTAATTTAGCTATTATAAAATTAACGATTTAATTTACGACTTAGTTTTCAATGCTAATTTTCAATAAATAAAAAATAGTCTACATATTCGTTTGGTACATATTTTTCTAATACACTTGACAAAATTGACAAAATTACCATTTAATTTAACTTGTTTTCAATGCTTTTCAATAAATAATACCGATTTAATTTACGACTTAGTTTTCAATGCTAATTTTCAATAAATAAAAAATAAATACAATATCTGCCATCGTTAAAAGACCATTTACCACCTTATGACAAAAACTTTAAATGACATCATCAGCAAACCGAATAATTGATTTTTTGTTCGCTTGAGGCGCCTTGGGGAACTCCCAAAAGCCAAAATAAATTTGTATAAAAATCAGATCCGTGGCCTGAAAGCCAGTGAAGCCTAAACCGAACAGCGGCAGATTATAAACAAAAATGAAAGAAAAAAGTGAATTACACACTTGAATCGCAGTTGAGGGAAGAAAATGGTGCCTGCAGTACTGTGGCAGGAGCGTGAAAGGAAATCCGCGCAAAAGGCGACTAATATAAATAAAATTTCAATTACTCAACAATTAATTTCGTCTTGTGAGTAATCGTCGAAGCGTTAAAAGGCACAAAGACCGGAGTGGACCACAGTTCACATTGCCAGGACTGTTGCCGGCGCATCCTTGAGAACTAGTCGGGCGTATTTACGCTAGATATTTAAAAGTTATCACCAGCCAAACGGAACTGCCAGCTGTGCCCAGCCTCAGTTCACTAAAGTCCTTGGGCTCTTAGTTTTAATTGTTTGGAGCGAGGAGCAAGAGAATTATAAGACACACAATTAGATGGCAACGTATTTGTTTTCTGATTATGAAGCGTTAAGCAAAACTGTCAACGTGCAACCGAGAAACGCAATTTATTGAGAAACTTTCACAACTGGCAGACACCCTGCCCAGACTCTCCACCCTATCCCACTTGTATCCTGGAAAGCTAAAAGCTTATCTCTGTGCTTCGTCACTCAAGCAAAACGACGAAGGCAAGAAGTTGATCTGAAGTCTGAGATAGTGTCTGTGGAGCAGCAGCTTCTTTTGACTCCTTCCACTCTGTGTCTGGTCGTCACGCACAAAGGACTACGTCTCAAATTAGCAGAAAAATCTGTTATCCTTTCGTTTGGCTTGGCTTGCGGCGTGTTAATGATTTTTCTCTCTCTCCCTCTCTCACACTCTGTCTGAAACTTTTGTTAGCGAGAAAGTTGCCGCTTGCTTATTGCCTTACAAATGAAGTGACAGAGCATATTTAAAATTAAACAATTTAATCCGCCGGAGACGAGGAGCAGTCTTGAGTCCCTTTTCTTCTTGCACGTGAAATGTTGACACTGTCGCCTGCTTGTTTTTCTTGCCTGCAAGGAATATGTGCTAATTAGCAAACAGTCAGCCTGCCAGGATACATGTGTCTGTATCTGTCTATGTTTGAGTTTGTGTGTGTTTGTGGCAAGGATTGTCTTACTCCTGCCTCAATGTCTTGTTAAACAAATAAGTTTGTGTCCTTTGGGTTTTCCGTCTTATCAGCTTCGCATCGAGCTCTGCCCGTTGTCATTTTCCAAGTGCTTGATTGGCACGTAATTTAGTTGAGCCTTCTAAATGTAATCGAGTTAGAGGGGAAACTCTCTTACTACCTGTCTATTTAAAAACCTAAAGCTTACAACTTTAACATACCAATATTGCCAATTAGTATAACGTTTTGACATTGTTATTGTTATTCGTTGCTAGGTGTATCACTTATTAATTAAATTAGAATGTAATCATCGTTAATGGTCAACTAACAAACTGTCCATTTTCTATGCGTATGTACTCTGAAATTACACACATACTATGAATATATTTCAAAATAATCATGCAAAAAGCAATGAGCCAACCGCAACCATGTTGATTACAAGCACTCAGCGAAGCCAGCCGACAGCTCTCTAACAAATAAAACCAAATAAAAGCCAGACCAGAAAACCGTCAAAACCCGTCACCGCCAATATCAATGACCAAAATCGAACGCACAAATAACCGCAATGTAACACATTTGCAAATATGCAAAAAGCCATAAACAAAATAAGCGTAGCCCTGTAAATGCGACCCGGAACAGAGCCTCCAATTGTTTGCCAAAAACATTTAAACCTTTATTTGAAAATTACACATAAACATATTGCAATTGGGTGGGCCGAAACGTGGACTCTTCGCCCCATGGCCACAGACCACAACAGGCCATTCAATATTTTCCTACTTGCAAAGGGCATTACAACTAAGGCAATGCTGTGGGTTTTATATGTAGACAACTTTCAAATTTTGAATAATCTATTTTGAGGAACACTTTTCTGATAGAAATTTAAAAAAGATGGCCAAATTAAAACTCTTTGAGATATCGTAGACTTTTTAAAAGTCGCTCCGAAAAAAACGCGCCCAATAATGTATGCTATGTTAATTTTAAGACCAAAACTCAGAAAATACACCGACCCAAAGCTCATTATCTTAGTGAGTATTAGTGCGAGTGATCTGAGATTTTGAGAAAATACTTTTAGAAAGTTGAACTTTTGCTTATAACATTTTTAAAACAACTAATTATTAAAAGTTGCTTAAATTAAAATTAAGTCGTGTTTTGTTAATTTTAGTTTGTTTACGACTTTTTGTGTACATATTTGTTATTTGATTCAGCTTTATTTGAATACAATATTATTTCCACCTGTGATAAAAAGAAGCTGTTAAATGCATGTCCATAAAAAAGAATTCATTTGAAGTAAAGAGCATATAATATTCAGTGCAGTAATACATTTAATTCTTGATTTCCGTTGGCGTTGTGTGCGAAACATGTGAAACATATTTGCCAATGCATTTGGCAACATCATTAAGTTGCAAAATTGTTGTGCCGCAAGAGTGCAACGGCCTATGAAGGACCACACAGGGAGAAGGAGGAGTGCAGATTGCAGTTGGATTGTATTGGATGAGTCCGATTGCACACGGGGCAAAGGCAATGAATTTTCATGAATGCAGTCAAGTCTATAAAAATTAATGCCCTGGCTGTTGTTTGCAGTTGTTGACCAGCCCAGCCTCCTCCCCCTCCCCTTCATTCGAAATGAGTGCGTTTTAAATATGAGTTAAAAACACTCTGTTAAACTCTGAATTGAATCGAACTTAACAACAAGGAACCCATATGCATATCCTGGGAGGTGTTGGTGTGGTGTGGTGTGGTCATGGGGCAGGGCTTATCAAATGGTCATTTTTGTTTGCATTTAATTAAAAATCAGACAAAAAGGAAGAAGGACACGTGTCAATGTGTCACCGGGCGACGGGCGCGATAAATCACGCTTAAAACAAATGCCAAGTAATTTATCAATGTCAACACACACACACACACACACTCACTTTCAACAGGGCGAAACAGATCTAAGCAAAAAATCGAAAGGATTAAAACCTTAACCGTTGCATAATTAACCGAAGGATAAAACCCCAACCCAAAAGTTCTCTCTTAGGCTGAGGCATTATCAATGTAAATTGTGGCAGCCACGTTTCTGTTTGCACTTCTCAAGACTTTTGCTTAATTTTCAATTTAATTGTTGCAGGCAGGCTTTTGGTCATTTGGTCAGCCACACACACACACACACACACACACATTGCCCTGTGTTTACTTGTGTATCTGTGTGTTTGTCTTGGGCTTGTGTTTTTGGGTGAGGGGCAAAGTTCACTAAATTGCATTTCGGCACGCAATTAGTGGTTCATTTGCTGCGTGGCTGAGCCTCCCACAAATATCTTGGGCCTGGACGATGTTTGTCCGGTTGTGTCTTGCTATTTGCTTTGTGTGCAAACTTAATTTCATCTTATTACGGTGCAGAAATTTTGCAATTTCCGCAAATGCCCAGCTGGTCAGTCCGTCTACACATTATAGGCATAGGAATTGGGCAGCAACTGCGTCTTGAGCTGTCTGTCTGTTGTACCTTTGAGCGGAAATGGAAAATGCTTGTAAGCAGCCAGTGCAGACTCAAGTGTTTATTTGGAGTCCTAGGACTTGTCTATTATTAGTTTATGTTGTGGCTTCCACAACTACGTTCATCAAGACGCACATCCTATCTTAGCATCTTTAAGATTTTCCAAATATTTCTAAATTACCCAATTCATAGTTTGAGAACACTCCTAAGTAGCTTGTTTGTCATTTGTCACAATGGGTTTGTTTTTTTGTTTTTTATGAGCATCAAACAGAAAGCAGAGCAGCGCATAAAAAAGCTAATTTAATTAAAAGAAAATGCAATCAAAAACGCCATTCGTTGGCTCTGCTGCATAGCATTGTCCTGTGCGTGCCGCCTTGCAATTTTCCTTGATGCAGGACACTTTTTACGATCGCAAAAACAATGACGAAATGCAGACCGAATGCAACCCAAGTGAAAGGAGAGGAGAAAATGCCATGCGGTTGTTTTTTCCTTGATGCGATTTTATGCACATTTATCATAATTTCACACGCAGCCCTCGGACGCAGAGTCACAACAAGGACACTTTTTTAGTTCTGGGTTCGGTATGCGCATAATAAAAAATATAAATTTAAGTGCAGTTCCTCCCCTCAAGGGGGCGCGGCAAGAAGAAAGGACGCAAGCGAAGAAATTGCATTTCGCCTTTTTACGAGCAATGACGTTTATGGCATATTCTTAGCCCGCTGCCACGTTGCAAGCAGTAGCAGCAATGGGCAACAGCAGTAATAACCCATTAAAACTATTCCCAAACACACCTCTCCAGCATAGGTACGGACTTCCTTATTGTATGTATGTACGTAGATACTGACTACTGCTGACGACTGACGGCAACATGTCAACACAATTTTGTGTTGCGATTTTCTTGGCGCCAACAACAATGTTTGAACTTGTTATTAATATTAATGCCCTCCAAACCAACAGCCATAAACTCGCTGAATGCCGTCGTTAACAGGAATATATTCACACAAAAAAAAGAAGAAAACAAAATAAGGAGAATATACTACTGTATGATACTCTTTATTCAGTATCAAATGTCAAGTAAAGCGAAACAACTTTCCTTTTTTATGCGCTTTTTCAGAAGTTTACAGGGTATAGGTAGTAAAATAGGCAAAAGAAAAACTAAAAATAATAAAATTACTTTTATTTACTTTTGTTGCTTTTGCTGAGCACAAATCTTGGGAGGTATTATCAGACACGTTTTCCGGTAATTGAAGTGTTTGTTGTTACCCTCATCTCTTGTTGTTGGTGTTGTTGTTGGCAGCTGCTTGAGATGACATCCCGGCTCTCATAATTCTACTTGCGACAAATCAACGCCCTCTTGTAGTCAACTTCCTGCTGTTTCCTTCTACTTTTTTACGAGTGTGTGTAGTTTTAGTATTAGTCCTTGCCACACTCTCGTTGCTCTTGTTGTGTTGTTGTTGCTTTATCAAAAGTAATTTCACTTTTATTTCCTTTGACTATTGCCAGCGATTTCCGTTTTTGTCGTCAATAATTTCATCTCATTTCATTCTTTGTCATAAAAAATGGCCAACAACAACACAAAATTGTTGCAAGTGAAGAGCTTTGCTATCCTTGATCTGGCTGTTGTTGTTGCTGTCATTTGATGCATGCAATATGCACAAAGTTTCCTATTTCAATAAAAATACTATAGGTCGATAAAGAAATCTATGCGCTTATGTCGTAAAAGCTTTTGGGGGAGTATTTGTTGAATGTTTTTATTTGTTTGACGACAGCTGGACTTCGACTATGTTGCAAGAAAGAATGGATACAAATATTTACACAGCCGGGATTAATCGAACTGACAAAGGAGAAATGATTTTTCAAATATCTTCAATAAACAATGGCTTTCAATTAGCATCCACATAAACCGGAAAATTTTCTTCGCTTGCTTAGCATAAACATTTATTATGGATCGGCGTAGAGAAAACTTTACAGATCCTTAAGAAATCAACCTCATAGGGGCAATGTTATCCCACCACAAACTCTGAAATGCTACCTAAATTCTCATTCCAATCGTTTTTATTAGCTGACATATTTATGCATATTATTAACATTAAGTTTAATGCACCTTTGTGCGTTTATTGCATTCGAAAACAGAAATTCGCTAAAGTCGTTTTTCGCATTTAGCGACAGGATCATCATCATCATCATCGTCATTGTCATAATCATCAGGAAGGCCGCGCGCCTCCGTGCCTCATTAATTTTTATACGCGCTACGTGTGTGTGTGTGTGTGTGTGTTTGGTGTTGTGTTTGTTATGTTGTGTGCATGGCTTTTGGTTGCAATAAAAACATATTTTATTAGTTGGCACACAACAACAGTGCAAAAAGGATACACATGCCGGCTGCATAGAGCATAGTCCTAGTACAACAAATGTCCTGGCTCGATCTCACCACCACCATTTGTCCATTTCGGCCGCTTTGTGCTTGCGCTGATGACTTGCTGTCAGCATAAATTCATTATTTATGGTGCAATCAATGCGACCGAGCGTATGTCAAACACATCAAAAATCAACAGCAGCTCATCAGTTGTTGCCACAGTCAAAGACTACTCCCAATTCTGGTGTCAATGCGCCTCGCAGGAAGTTTGTTTATTTTATAGTTTCAGACGCCGTCACATTTGCCCACTGTGCGAAAATTTGCAAATTTCCCAACCTCTCCACGGGCCGTCCACCCATCAGTTGTTGTTGCTAGCAAATTTGAATCTCTTTTATGTGACAGACACCTCATAATGGGTGACGTAGTATGCAAGTCGATTGTTCATTTGTTGAGTAAAATGCCCTGTATGGGTTGTCTGTGTAGGGTGTGCAGGGTCATGTAATAATTTAACAAAATTTGAGTGTTTTTGAAATCCATTACTATTATTTATTTATGTTGATTATATTTCTGTGGTCATATGGAAGAGTAGCTTAAGTCGACTTAATCCGTTTTGAAAAATAATGTTTCTTCACAATATTATGTGCGTTTACTTTTTAGCTTAAGTTTTTTGGAAGAGCCATGCATCGGTCAAAACATCTTAAGTGCACATAGTTTTGTTTACATATTTCGATCTTCCGTTCATCATATAACTATTCCATTTATATAGACTTAAGCTGCATAAATATTCACCTTCAAAAAAATAAACTAATTATTTTCAAACAACTTATGTTCAAATAAGTTTTTTTTAATGAAATATTATTGTTGCATACAGCAATTTTAAGTGAGTGTTAGTTCTTATGATGAAATGCAATTCGATGAAATAAACAAAAATCCAATATTGCTAAACAGCTTATGTACACATAAGCTGTTAATTCAAAGCGAAGTTACAAATAAACGGTACTTTATGTCGACCTAAGTATTTTTTAAAACTTGTACCTTTCTTCTCTAATAAACTTATTAGCAACATTTCAGCATATAGATTTTTCACGAAAATCAAGTAGAAAAATAAATACACAAAATTTGAGATATTTCAAAACTTCAATTTTCGACTTAAGCTACTCTTCCATATGACCACAGATTTAGAGATAAGATATAGTATATTTAAAGAATTTGAAAGCACAACTAAATTTGATATCCAGTATACCGTTTTTATTAACGGCCGTCAATCAAAGTCCGTAAAATCAACTTTTGTTACATTATTGTCTATTTTTTTTAGCAGTGAAAACAGCTTTCGTAACCAACCGACAGTGTTTTTGACCTTATAAAATGTATCATAGATTAGGATACCCGATATACTTCCTTGTTGTAAATTGTTATAGGGTAATCTGTCTTTAACTTGTCTCTCAAACTAGCCGTTATTTGCATTTTCTGGGTGCAGCAATTTCTATTTTTAATTCGGAAATTAACGTTCACAAATATTTGCTATGTTTGCCATAATTCACTTTGTCGCCAGCTTTATGTGATTTGTCCAGTTTGAGAAGTTGACACATGACTTTAATGCCTTCAAGGACTATTATGTGTATGCGATATGATGCGAAGTAGCCAAGTAATTAAATGCTCAACTTGGCTGCGTGTGCTCATTTAACGCTGCCAGAGTAAATGATGAATGGCAGAGTGCTTCCTATTTCATTTTCAACCCTGCAATTAATATGCCCTTTATCAAGGGAAGAAACCCACCCACTTTGGCTAGCCCACAACTAGACTGATGTCTTCCATCATCTTTGCGTGATTTGCGCACCTCAATGCGAGCTTCCCCTTAGAGCACGAGTTCCTAATGCGTCATTATTCCATAGCTTTATCAATATCCTGAGCATCCTGGCGTATGCGGTCACGCATCGTATTTTTCTAGTCATAATTTCGATGATTTCTTCTCCTTCTCAACTCGACTTTACTCGGTTGTTTGTTTTGTATTCCTGTTAAATATTCATGCGAATCTGCGCGATGTCAGCTTCGTTTTCTTTTAATGACATTTCAATAATTAATGTATTTTTCTTCCCATTTTTTCCATTTCCGTTTTCCTCACAGAACTCGGTTGCCAATCGTAACTGAAGTGTGCGTGTCCTGTTGGGTTTTTTCTTCTTCTTCTTCTTTGTTGTGCCTGACTTTTTGACTAGCCTGTCGCACTGGGCCAGAGATCATCAATCAAAGAGCATTTTTAAATGTTTCGCTTAGGAACTGCTTGTCGCGGCTTATAAATGATGCTGTTATACCATTTTTTTCCTCTTTATTTTTTAAGGGTTTTTCGATTACTTTTGGGCGTTTTTGAGCTAATTTTTTTTGAAAATGGCAAATGTTCATCAATTTTAATAAGTCAAGAATGCTAATGTTGTAATTGCAACGAATATGTTAAGTGGCTTAGGAGGTAAGAGTGTGTGGGGTATATATAGAATAGAAAAAATAGCTCTTCAAAAGTTTAAGAATGTAGATCTTAACTTTCTGTAGTATTAATAAATGCTCTTAGCCATAACCCGAAATAATCTTTCTTTCTTCATAGGTCAAAAAAGGCATTTCCTGTCACTTTTGCAGTTATAAGAACCTTTTTTCTTAATCAAACTTAATTCCTAATCGCATTTGCTTCCTAAGTTATCTTAGTTAGTTCTTTTCTCCGCACAACTGTCATAATACCCATAGCAAGTAGAATGGGAAAGTGAACATTTTTTCCAACTGACTAAATCGACACCCCAAGGCACAAGTTGGTGGCTTTTCTTTCCTTGAGCTGTGGACACAACTCATAATTCGTGTAAAAACATTTCTACGCCGCTGAGCTCAGCTCTCGGCTAATGCCATTAAGTTGCCATTAGTTGTTGACTGATTTGATTTAATTTCATTTTTTGCACAACCGGAAAGAAAAAAGGGCCAAGACACGTACACATAAAATAACTTAGTAATGGGACGCCGTTGTATACCCTTCAAAAAAATAATAAATAAATAATTAAAAGAGCATAAAACTGCAAGGCTATGAATTAGGCAACAATTGTCAGATTTTTTTAATAAATGTGAGAATTGATTTCTTAACAATTTTTCTTATGGTTTTTCTTAGCTTATAAAACATAAAAAGATTCAAAACTTAAAGTGGTAAAAATTTAACTACTCAGATATAACATATGATCATAAATAAAATATTTATTATCCAGATAAAAAGATTTATATTTCAGTAAACTTAAACCAAATTGTTCATTTTTTTTTTGTCATTTCTCAGAGAGTAACCGTTAGTCAACTATGCTCAACTCCAACATCCACACATTTTTCTTTGTTATCCACTTCTGCTCTTCAGGGATTGTTCTTGCTTTTGTTGGGTCGTTTTGGGTCTCTTCTCATTTCTTGCTTCATTTTGCATGAATGTCCATTGGTTGAACCAATTCCGCGTCTAATATTTTCTGTCCGCGCGGTCTAATCGAATAATGCGTTTAGGACAAACACGAAATTGGTTAAAATGTCAAGGAATTATGTGAGGAATCGTCTTAGATAGAGATCTGAAGTTTCTGATGCGGCAGCTTTGGTGCATTTCTTGGAAATATATATCTATAGAGTGAGCGTTAAGAGTTTGTTTTGATGCGAGTTCACTTAACTCGGCAGCCATATTAGAAACGCTTTGCCAACTAATTGGCACAGCTCAAAAGTTTGGCAAGTTCTTTGGCTTGGCTGTAGCTGTATTAACTGTTTTCTGTCTGTGATTTTTACTGCTTTACTTACAAATCGCTCTAGCGTGCCAAAGTTTTTATTGCGTGTGGCCCAACAAGTTGTCGAGCACAAAACATAATCATAAACTTGTCTCAATTATTTTTCATATGCCACGCCCCCCCCTCCACCTACAGCTACTGCAACGTTCATTTAGCCAACTTTTATCTGTTGAGCGTTAATTAGTTTTGTTGGGTAAAGTGAAATTTTTGATTTTTTCCAGCGCTTGCAAAACTTTTTATGAACTTTTTGCGCCAAAAATGTTTGCCAATCAAAATGAATTGAACACACAGGACGTCGTCCTGCAGCATTGGATGCTGCACACAGGATGCACTGCGTCTGATTGCAGCAGCATAAGTGCAAAAGTTTAATTAAACGGCGGCAACCACTTGCTCGGAAATATTTGAAGCCCCCGGCTCCAAATGGCGCTTATTATGATCCCCCCTTGAATTGCCAACGCTCATTTTGCATAGAAAGGAAAAAAATTAACTTAAAAATGCAAATTGTTTTGTTAGCACCTAATTTTTTGACATTATCAACTAGGGGCGCGCAGAAGTAGCATCCAAGTTTGCAGTTCAAAATTTTTCTGTATTTTTGCATAATTGAATTTGCTTTTCTTTCAACTCTGTGTGCGACAAGTTTGGTTAACCTGGCAACTCTGCCGCTGGTGCTTTAGCTGCTAACAAAGTAAATGAAAATTGTTTTGCCTGTACACTAAAATATTAAAATATTGTATGGAATTGTATATAGTCTGTCCTATAATTGAATTCATTAAATAATTAAAATTTGGATGAGTTGGGTTTGGATGGAACTATGTCAAATAATTAAATACATATCATTAGCAACTGATACTTATTTTACATTCGGATTGCAGAGAGCCCCAGTTCCAAGATTTGTTTTTCCGACGGCGTTTTTTTTTAATACGACTAGTAGACTTTTATTATGATTGTTGTTATTTTTCAAAAATCTTTTCATGCCCTCACTTCAGAATGTCACATGAAGAACCAACGCCAATGATTAAGGATTTTTTTCTACGCTTTTTAATTTTTTTTATTATTGCTCAATGCATTTGTAGATTAAAGTATTGTTTACTAAGTTAAGGAATTTATTTTAGAATTTTATTAAGTGTTTTTTTTTTGTGGGGTACTTACTGTATTTCGTTTAAGCTTTTTTTTTGTTTTGGTGTGAAAGTCAAGCAACTAATTGCATTAACCATGAATAAAAATAATCAAACTATTTTATTGGTTTGGTTTGTTTAAATATATTTTTCAATTTGGTTCTTTATTTATTGATCTGCTAGAACTTCGGAGCATTTTTAATAATACAAATTTTGCCTTATGAAATGCATCCAATTCAATTGACATGTTATTTTGACTGTTCAAAAATACAAGCCGATGGCAATATCTTTGCTGATATTCAAATGCCAGTCCAACCTAAGTTCTTGTAACTTGACTGATGATGCATAAGTATGCACACAGAGCTCCAGGGCATTTTAGTTAAAGTTTCATCTCTTTGTTTAACATTTTATTGCTGGAATACGTTTGTAGTTTTAAAAACAAAATTGTTTCTGGCTAAGATTACTGTGCCTTTTGTAAATGAGGTCATCAAAAGATCTTGTGAGCTTTCCCCTAGGGAACACCAGGCCCAATCCTCTAATGACAGTACTGCGATAAGTCGCTTGATTTTATAATATTAATTAATTAGTTAATAAGCTACTTCCCGAAAAATGTTTTGCCAATATTCTTAGTCATTTTATAATTTACGCAAAGGAAACAAACAGCAAAATGGACATAAATTCAATGTGATCGAAAGCCGTCGGCACTTGACAAATCATCAGAATTCGAGAAAGTTCCTTTGTTCTAGAAGATTCGTACATATAGCTTTGTAAATGTCTTCCGTAATACATTAATTGTATATGGTATATGTTTAAAAGCTATATATAAATCTATATCTATGTCTGTATATCTATTGGATTCTTTGATTTATTTAGCTTCCGTTTTGAACTGATTAATTTATTTCCGATATTGACAAATTAATATTTTCGGATTTATGTGAATGTTATTTTTATTTACTTTGTGTTTATTCTGAAAATCCCAAAAATAAATAAATAGCTTTTCATGTGAAAATATGTATATTTTTTGTTTTTGTTTTTTTTTATTTCGGTTTTTTTGTTTGCCAAAAAATTGATACAATTTTTAGCAAACCTTATAGTTTATAATTATAATAGTGAGTTCTGTATAATCTTTTCATCGGCTCTTACAAAATGCTTATCGCTTAAGAACTAAGCAGAAGACTCTTAGAAACTAATACATATTTCAATACGAAGACTTAAATACAAGAAGTCAAATATTGCTAAATCGAAAACTCGTTGAATTTCGAGCTGTATGTTGTTGCTGCTGCTGTGTAGAAACAAAACCATTATCACAATCGCTTTGATGAGTAATTTTTGAGTGGGCTGCAGTAATTTTGTTCTCTTTTTTGGAAAATGAGTTGAAAATGTTGTGTTTAGCCGACGGCTTCTTGATTTTTCCTATGTCGAATTTGTGGTTGATGATGATCAGAAGTTATTATTGCTGTGTGCTGGGATTTACTCAAGATGCGTTCTCATTGCGATGGTTTGCGCCACTTGCAACACTTGCGTCCCGCTCGCTGCAGGCACTGACTGGGCGTCGAGTCCATTAGCTGGCGTATGGTGTTCAGCATCACGGTGGCCATCTGCCACTGGCGGAGGCGCAACAGCTGCTTCTCCTGCTCACGAGCCTTGCGCAGCAGTGTCTCCTGGTCCGGAATATAAAATGCCACGGCCATTGTAGATTATAGTTGTTGTCTGTCTGTGCTTTCGAGGAAAACTTGTTCTTTGTTTCCAATTGCACAATTGTTTGCAATTAATAAATGTCTTTCTTTGCAGATGACTCAAGACTTTCTCTTTGCCTTGCTTTGCTTTGCGCGCGTCTCACACAATGAATAAATTAACTACACAAATGCTTTGTTGTTGTTCCTGTTGCTGCTGCTGTTGCTGCCGTTTACGCACACGTCAAAAATGTGTTGGGTTCGTTCACTTTGTTCTGGTACGCTACTGATGCTGCTGCTTTGCTTAACTTTGCTTTGCGCACGTCCGTACGCTTCGTTGGTTGTCTTTAAACTGGCTGGCGTGAGCGCAACACGCGCTCTTTTATACTCCACCCGCTCTCGCAGTCGGATTTGCTGTTGCTGTTCTTGCTCTCGCTGCTTTCGTGCTCAGCGCAAACTGTTCTGTCCTGCTCTCCATGCGCTCCGTTGCCGCTCGTAGGCCTCAGTTGCTCTCGCTAGTGCTCGTTGCTTGAATTTTTTGTTTTGGTATTTTTGTTGACATCGCCTCATTCGTATTTTTTGTGGCAGTCAGCAAGCCACAAAAAAATTTAATATTGTTGCCAGGCCGCGGCTGCCTCTGCGGTATGGATGTGGGCGTATACGGTGGCGGGGGGCGGCCACCTTGCGCCTGTTGCCAAGTGTTTGCAAGTGTAAGTGTATGTGTGTTGTCAGGTTGTGTTGTCGTCACAGGCGTCGCTGTCGCGCCTTTGTTGTAACTGTATGCGGCGAGAAGTACAGTTAGCATATTAATTGTATTAAATCGTCGTCGGATGACAAACATTTTCAGCACAACGTCTGAGAAAGTAAAAAAAGAGAAAGAACTCTGCGAGAAAAAGAGAGAGAGGCAGCCTGCAGCCTGACAGTTGAAATATGGGCAAGTGGGCAAAATAGATGTATCAGAGAGAAGAAAAACCCACACATGTATAAACATACAGGTGTGTACTTAAAATCAACTACAAATGGACATTCATAAAGATCTCATTTGTAGCGAGCTGTCAGTTCAAATATGACGAGCCTTTCTTCTACTATTTCTTTATCAGCACACATTTTATAAATGTTTTACAAGTGTGCTTCCGACACTGGATCTATAAGCTAAGTAGTATAAGTCATGATTGTCTGTCATAAATTGTCTTTTCATGTATTTGTTGTCAACAATGGGCTCGTCTCGGCAATAGCTCATCTTTTTGTTCGTAATTCGCATGAATTTTCGTATCCATGAGAGCGAAACGAATCGAACAAAATTACAGGGTTGCATTTCTCCATTCATTTTAAGATAATCTGAAACTGCTAAACGAATATGATACATGCTCATTTTTATATTATTTATTCTCAATGAGACATTTAATTTGTGCATTGACTTAAGTATAATTATATCGTTGAATATTTTTACTGTTGCATCAGGTTCGTTCAAAACAAAGACGATTACATTCATTCACCGTTTCCATTAAGAAAACACATATGTATGTGTGTATAAAAATTTATGATTATAAAATCTTTAAATATTCTGGTATTGAAATTAATCAGAGTATTAATAATCCCATTGCTTAACCACAAAGTCCCGCAAGCAACTTTCACTCTGATGAAATTATTCTGGCTGCAATTAGTTTGTTTTAAATCAACCTATCCCATTCGAAGAAATTCTGGCCACCTTAAGGGCTCTTAACTCCACCCACAATGTCGTCACTTAGCTCTTCTGACCCACGCACACAAAAACTCTACCACGTCTACTTTCCAACCTTAGAGCATTCGTCTCAAGTATCTTTCAGTCGTTGCTGTTCCTGTTACACAACTTGCACTTAGGGGTTGCTTTGCTCTAGGTCTATTGTGTTACAAGAACTACTCGCTGGCTGTTTTTGGCCTGCTCTGGCATTTGCTTTCCCGTTCGCACCAGCGACAAACTCGCTGCATAGTTTTTTTTTTTTTTTTCATCTTCTTGGTTTTCCGACTACGCGCCGGCAACATAAATTCAACGGGCGTGGCTTATTTTCCTAAAGCCGGCAACATTTGCTACCAGAAAGAAGCCGCATCAACATTTTCTCTTTCGCTTTGGCCAACGGCTGAAGTTGGGTTTTTGTATGCTTCTGGCTTATTTTTGTATTACTTTTTTTGGCTACTTTACTTTTTGTATTTGTGGGGCGGAGCTTTGCCCGAAAAGAGACCTTATTTAATGGGCAACCTTTTTGTAGCTGTTATTTGGTGAATCAGCGATTCTGGGTGGAGTCTTTCCCGGGTCGGGGATTATGACCAAGTCGATACCTGCTTTTGAGTTGTTTTCTCAACTCTTAAAACTCCAAAATGCCGTCGGTAATTTACGCATTAGAGGCGCATAATTGGACAAATTTGTGAATTGGCTTCTTAAGATCGAACTTCCCTGATAATCCTTGAGACACACAGAAGAGTTTCAATTTTAAATTGTCTAATGAGCCGTAAGAAAGGTTCTGATCAAAATCTCTTGTTTTCATAAAGGATTACATGATATTTCTTATCGATCTGCTTTCTTTTTTTCTAAACATGCGGGTAATTATTGCAATTTTTATTGAAATTTTCAAGTCTTATGTGAAGTGACGTGTTTTTTAACACATTGCCTGAGAGAGAGGGTTGTTAAGAAACCCATATACACATGTACCATTGTTGTCGCTATCAATTTGCATATCTAATTGCATGGAAATACAATTTGTTTACTCTTTCCCGAAGAATCATAAAGTTTCCAATTAAAGTTTGTGGCAGTTTAGCTTTTTCGAGTGATTGAAAGTGAATATGTCGAATTAGCTTTTAATTGAGTTTTCAATCTGCATGTCAAATGACCCACATGATCAAAATGTTTGACGCGTGTTCCCCCTTTCAAAGTGTGTCAACCGGATTGATTAACCAAGTTTTTAGCTCACTCATTCCATTTTACTTTCCATGAGAATCACGAACTCTCATCTTTGTTTTGGCTGAGACGCAATCGCAGATCGAATTTTTTAAATATTTCACCAGCTTTTCTGACGTGGTTTGTCTTTGTTATTTGGCTTTTTCCGTTCACGTTTGGGACTGCCCCAAAGAAAAAAATACTCCCGTAATATGCTAATGAGTAATTCCAATAACGCGTCAACTTGCGTAATTTTGCCTTACTTGGGTTCTCTCATTCCCTCTCTCTTACTCTCTCTCTCTCTCGATTTAATTTACTTTCATTTGCTCAGCTTGAATATTTTGATTCGCGATCATTCTTCGTTTGTCACCTTTACCAATTTTTTTTTACACTGTCTGTTTGCGTCTCAGTTGTGCTCTGCTTATCTCCCAACTTACCTGCCGATCTCTCAGGTTCTCTTTCTTTGTTTAGCTTCGTATAATTTGTATTAATTTTTTATGATCTCTACCGGTGGCCCTCTCATGTTGATTTGTCTGCCGACTGGTATTTGTACCCTTGCAGTGAGTACTCTAATTTTGTCAAGCGTTGTGTAACGAATTGGAGAAACGATCTTTATATTTATTATTGTCTGTCTTTCATTTATTATTACAGGGATCTTCCAGCAATTAGTCGGTATGAATATTTACAGTTACCACTAACGTCCAATAATAAAGTTTCTAACTAAAAAGAATATTTCTATAATCCTTCAAGTAAAACTGGTTGTAAATTTTATGCTGAAGCTGTGAAAAAGTATGTCATATTCAAGAACCAAGTAGCTAAAGCGCCAATCTTAAATAAAAATCTAAGCTAGAAGCTTTAAACTTTTAAATACTATTTCGGGCTTTCATAAAAAAACCTGTTTGGTCATAATAAAGTCATATTTTCAACACATTGATTATGTGTGAATAAAGTGATCCTGATCGATATCTCTGAATTCGGTCATTTTCATGTGGTAATCTTTTAAATAGGGTATTTAGCCTTCGGCGTGCCAAATTTTGTACATTTTACTTGCTTTATTTGTTTTCCATTTAGAAAGCACCGAAACAAAGACAATTGCCGGTTGATCCGCAGCACATGGGTCATTAACTCTCCGCCGTTTGTAACGCCTGTCATTGAGTGCTGCTTAGGCAGACGATCGTCTACGAAACGATCGCGGAAGCTTTGTCGTTTCCCAGGCTAACGCAGACACAAACCGACCAACCAACCAACCAACCGAACGGCCGATGAGTCATCCGCGCATTGCACTTGGCAGTGAGCACTGCAGATAGAGAGAGGGGGTAGGGTGGGGGGAACATACTACATACCAAAACGAGACCCATTTAATGTTGTTTAACGACTGTTTGCTGTGTGGGGTTTACGTCTCGTCTCGTCTCATTTCGTCTTGTTCGTTTTCAGGGGGGTATAACATGTGCATAACTGTTCGGATTCAAACTGAAACTGGGATTCGGACGGTGTGCTCCACACACTATACACTCAACGCAAAAAAAAAGATACAAGCCGGCACGAAAAATGATATGCCGATAAGATTGTTAAACAAGCGGTTCCCGAAAAACAGATGTGAACCTTCGTCGGACTCTTGCCCTTTGTTTAATTTATTTGATTGTTCTTTCTGTTTGCCCATCGATGATTCCTATGCGTTAGTGTGTGTGTTTGTGTCTTGTACAAACATGTCAGTGCCTTATGCTCTTTTTTATTTGAGTAATTTTCGCCCCTTTTTCATAGATCTTATGAATAGATAACGCATCTCTCATCTTTTATTATCTGCAGTTGCAGCAGGTCTTTAACGACTCTGATTTTCTGTTCCGTTTACTTAGGAGGTAGGCCACAACATGCAACGACATGTCCATCGGCTCTGTAAATTATTCTCCTTTTTGTTGTTTCTAGTGTTTGCTTATGTCATTATTTGTCTATGGTCTTAGTTGCACTAATATTTTCTTCATGGGCAGTAGTCGCATGGTGTGTCGAGAGCTCACTCAACACACTCGACTGGAGTGAGAAGTGTGCATGAGCTGAGTACCTAGAGAATGAGTCATGCTGCGGTTGCAACCGTTGCGGGAATGCCTGTGTTGTAATGTGGCAATTAGAGTTGATTATAAGTAGGCGCAAGTGCATGGCAGATTTATAGAGCAGATCGCGTTAACATGAAGATATATATATATATTTCATGCGATTGTATCTAGAACACGCAAAATTTGTTTTGCATTTTCGCAGTGATAGATAACTTGAATCATAGAAATTGTTAACGGCTCCACGATCTGTGATTTGGAATTCAAATTTTGTATTCGTTTACTTTATGTATTTTACTTTTGCATTATCAAAAATCTGATCATGGCGTTAGTCAATATACAAAGTGACAAAACATTTAGTTTTTTGAAGCATAAATCAGCTGAATAATGTGTGATTTTTCATTTGTTTTAACTGATTTAATAAAATAACTGCTTATATAACTCAGTCCAACAAGAGCTTCTTCAGAAGCTAGCTTTTGACTTTAGATTCGGATTCATGCTTCCTTCTATGCTTTACAGTGTAAAGTTTACACTATTCATCTCAATATTAATATACACTTTTTCAATTAAAATTTGTTGATCTGTAATCATATGTAATCGTTCCACAAAATGGAAAATGGTATCGTAAAAATTCAGTCTGATCTTGACCACATTTAACGCACGAGCTTGCAAATAAATGAATGATGATTTAAGGTAACACACAAAACAAAAATTCCGATGAATTTTAAAAGTCGGCTAAAAAATCAGTGAAGTGCACCTAATTATTTTCTTCAATGATGCATAATAATAACAAATGAAATGGGAATAAATAAACTTAAACGTACATCTCACTAACAAAATAAATAATTAATTAAAAAGCAAAGTCTATTGATTGCACCAACTGTTTACAAGCTAGTTGCTTTTACAATAAATACCATTTGAAAGAAGTTCTTTTATTTTAATTTTTTGCCTATTTTTATGACGCACATTACATATGCATTCAGGTCGTTGGATCTTTTAGTTTTTATGGCTACTTAAACATTCGAAGCTGAGGAAAATATGTGGAGTGAGTTTTGCGATATGTTTTGCTGTAGTTTGGCATTTTATGCATTTGAGTTAAAACGCCATGAAATATGCAACACATGGCGCCTCAAACTGTCTTTTATGCGACTGAGTTGTTGTTGTTGTTGCCACCCACTCCACAAACTCTTCAATTTTTTGCATACCCCCTTATAGCTGGTTTGGGTTTTATGTTTTATGTTGCAATGCAAATGGCGCATTAAAAAATTTGCGCATGCAACGTTCAGTATGTGTGTGTGTGTGTGTGTGTGTGAGGAGTCTTATCAATGCTCTTATCGTCGACGGGTCGTAAAAGATGCGCGACCGTAAAACTAAAGGCATCGGCAGTGGCATCAAAATCAAAGTATATAAAAACTGGCTAACAGACTTTTCTCACACAGTTTGGCCATAAAACAGATAAACCCGAAATTTGAATAGAACCGGGGAAGAAAGGGGCAGCAAGGAGGTCGCCGCGATGTCTGAGCGTGTAATCTATGCAGGAAACGGTTACGAGATACTCTATCCACCAATTTTTTATAGCCTCACATATGTAGTGGGCCTCAATGCTGGCTCGTAAATATAAATTAAATTATATAATTTATGTAATTCAACATTTAACCGAGTCGCGGAAGCCATTATCGTAATTTTTCAATGAATTTATCTCCAACGACTACTTTTATTTAAATCAATATACATATACTCAAATGAAATTAATTTGAATTGCTTAATGAAATGTTTGTTCGAAAACCCTGCCACTTCCTTATAACTATAACCATAAATATCTACTTCTTATATAATGCACATTCAGCAATATGAAATAACATTGGATGGCATTAAAAATGCTCAACACCTATTCCGGCCTATAACTTTGCATGGTAATTAAGGCGTGGAGGCGATAAAAGCCGTGGACTATAATAAACCGTCAAGTGTTCCCGGCTCTCTTGTGTCCCTTGAGATACTTTGACAATAACTCATAAAGGCATTTTAACTGCCCAGCGCTCTAGCTAATGACCAGGTCCATTCTCTCTCTCGGACTTCTCGGGTTCTTTCCGTCGTTGCTGGCACAAATTGCGCGCAATTAGTGCGCCAATTTTTGAGCGCTAGGTGGCGCACAGATGTGTCTGCCACTGCCACACCCACCACACACACCCCCAACACACACATGATTAGCACTGAGTGTGTTTTGGCGTTGTAATTGCTTTTTGTAATTTATGCCCACAAGAGTTGTCAGCGTTTTGTCTCTCCCTTCCCTTCCCTTCCGTAGGTTGGCTGCTGTTGCACTTTGTCCATCATTATGACAGCTGCTTGACGACTGAAAAGGGCTCGTTGCCAGGTTCTGGTCTGCTCTGGTCTGTTTCAGATTGGGTGGGGCTTGGATTTTGGGCTGTATGGCCGCTGATTGGGCAATTTTTCTTACTCCGCTGCGGCTAATTTCTTTCATTTCATTTTTTTTTCGCGCGTTATGAATGCGCTCTGTGACATTTGACATTTGGGAAGAGTTTGTGTGCAGCTGATGCCTGAAGTCAGCCAGAAGTGCCACAGAGTCGTCAGAGGAGTTCGTCATGGTGATTAGGTCGACTTGTCCTTTGTCAAGCACAAATTGATTTTAATGGGATAAAGGGTGAGCGTTTAGCGGGTATGATTTTCCACTCCTCACACGCAATATTATGTCATCTGATTTGCTAAACCTGAAGTGTAATAAGTCGCAATGATGCGCGTAAAGTAAGACAAAATCGAATCGATTTTCAGTTAATTGCCTTTTATCAAACTTTCTACTTCAAATAGACTTAAAGCCGAAAAACGCTACAATTAAAAATAATAAGGAATGTTTCCGACAATGGTGCTTCTCATTTATGGTATAATTATGGCATTCAACGAGGCGTTAACATATGTCGTCGCACCCAAAAACTCAGCTACCCAACGACACAAAACGGTCAAGTACCGTGGAAATTGGCTAAGCTAAATGTATGTCTAAGTCCTCGCAACATTGTTTTAGACACAGTTACAATATATTTCTTTTTATCTGATTACTACTGTACCGTACATTTCACAGAGTCGCTGAGGCATCCTCCTTTTTCAAAAGCAAAAGTTGCATTCAACCAGTGAATGTCCTTTTTTTATGGGCGCCAAAAAGAGTTTTCAATGGCCGCCATACAAACGAGAATGAGTTATTGAGTTTGTTTGACTGACAGATACTCTTTATAAATCAAAAAAAATCGATTAGATTTTAAAAAAATTGAAAGCGTGAAGGAAAGTTTGAATTTTACATAAATAATAACTATTGATTTAAAATATATTCTAACAACTGTACTTAATATATGATCTATTTTTTTTGTGCTTTAACGTGTGTGTATTTTTCATATATTTTAAATGTTTTTTCTGTTGCATATATTAGTCGAAAAAGTTTGCAAGTCTTAATTTTAAAAGATTAAATCTTACAAATTGTATGCACCTAAGTGCAATACTCTCTATAAAATGGTACAGGGTATAAAATGGTGGCGTCTCACTCGTTTAGTTAGGTATGGCTTTTATGCTTGTGTGGTATTTGGTCAACACATCTGCGACCATGCGTGGGGCCTTGCCGCACACTGCGTCGTCGGGGCTGGTTCATTCATGCACAAATTGTTCAAAGTGAAATTTCAGGCTGCATTTGTCAGTTGTCCTCAGTTGTCGTTGAAAGTTTTTTTTTTTATTCATTTGCTATTTTGTTTTTAATAATTGTTGCAAATGCGCTTTTACGCTTTTGACTTCAATTTGCCATTGCCGCTTTTGATATTTCACTTTGGTTTTTGCACATCTACACACATACATATGTTCATGTATTTCCACAGTTGTTTTTTGCTTTTATTGTAATCGCATTAAGTGCGCTTATTTAACGCAAATCTGCCCAGCTCAGTGCCACAAAACCCAGACCAACCGAGAGAGTCCAACTCAGCATCTGCTTGCAGCCAAACGCTAATGATGACTAATTTGTTTGCATTGCCTCAGACTCGGCCAACAGTCGCGTCCTTATCCACATCCACATCCTCCTACCTCCTACCTCGACTTCATTGTATTTTTTGTCGTTTTTCCCTCTCTCCCTCTCCCACTCTCTCTTGAGTCGAGTGGGC
This sequence comes from Scaptomyza hsui, assembly GCA_018152825.1. Classification (NCBI taxonomy): domain Eukaryota; kingdom Metazoa; phylum Arthropoda; class Insecta; order Diptera; family Drosophilidae; genus Scaptomyza; species Scaptomyza hsui. Next base: position 11,526,528 of record JAECXO010000307.1, on the reverse strand, counting down.
CACATGTGTGCGGCCACAAGTGTTTGTTCCAGGACGAAGGACCCGGAAGCAGAAGCTCAGATCCTTTGCTCGGTGGGTTTTTTGTTATTTTTGCAACATTTAACGCTTATTTGGCTCTTTGCTAAGCTTTCATGGCACGGCTTTTGAGTGTTGGCCATGCCGTCTGTTTGTTTATTCTAGGCATTTTAGAAACGGGGGTTGTCTCTCTTCGCATCTCATCTCAATTCATCTCATCTTGTTATGTTTTGTTTTTAGAGTTTGTTGTTTTTAGATGCAGTGCACAATTAATTCGCAATTAGCATTTTAGACGAATGATTTGGGTGCACAAACAGACCAAAAGTCTTTGACAACTGAAAAGTGGCAAGTGGAAGGGAAAATCATTTTAACAGACAAGCAAACTTTATCTTCATCCAACTTTAACAGTTCAATCCGCTTAACTAATTTACTCACCATGGCAAATGATGCCCGAAAATAAAAACGAAAAAAGCCAACTTCCAATTGGTAAATTAACAAATTATGCATCGCTCAAGCGGGACAGCAACAACGAGCACTTAATTTAGTTAATGTACAAGCTGAGGACAATCCAAGAACCTCACTCCAGGGATAAACGTCCAACATCCTGACACTTGACAGATGAACTAGCCGATTCAGTGACAACCCAGCCAGCCGGAAATAAATAAAGGAACACAGAGTACGTTCAGGTTAAAGATACATTCGAATCGCTTTGGCTGCTGACGCGACACAATTTGTTAGACTGCTTGGAAAAAAGTGGCAACATCTTAGGATTTCATTTGGCAGTAATTGAAGCAAATAACAGTCGCAGGACAACCCTTGGCAACACCTAGTTGAAATCTGCCTGGCACTTGCCACAGTTAATGGACATCGTTTTGTTGTTTGTCGTCCTCCTTTTTTCTTTTTGGTATTAGAGAGCACTGCAAAGTTTATAAACAAATAAAAATGGGCATTATAACAATAAATAACGGTATTGCATTAGTGCTCAGATAAAAAATAAACAAATAAACTCGGCAAGGAATGCGAATCAGGTCGAAATATGTATGCCCTCTAAAAAAAAAACTTGCCTCCAGAAAATTTTTTAAAGGGCATTAAATTAGCACTCGTTTTAAGTCTTCGCCAGGGTAATCCTCATCTGCTTTTTTAAGACTTGCACTTGGACAGAGCGTGGAGTGTTCTCAACTCTAGCTGTGCTCTGGTGATAATAAAAATTTAATGATTTTATTGCTTATGAAGTTGTAATTCATTTTGTGCCAACCCTTCGACAATTATCCTTTTAGATAAACAATTGCGCCAGACAGCACCCGGAATACTGTTATACCCTAAGAAAACAAAATGCCGTTGACTGTCATAAAAACAAATTTTCATTGTTTGTTTTCTTTTCCGCGCTTTTGCCATATTTTTATTTCGTTTTTTTTTCGTTTTGCTTTTGTTTTTGTCAGCAGCGTCGTAAAACGTTTATTTCATTTATGTGGCATATTCCCTTTGGAGACGTTGCCATAAAAAATTCGTGTAAAATTATGCAAAAAGGATTAAAAATATCAGCAGGAAGCGTTGCAGTCTCACCTCTTTCCATTGTCAGCTGTGTTTACCAAAAACTCGTCATGTTTTAATTACGCTTGATAACAAAAACTACTAAAAGAGTCCTTCGAGTTTAATTGCCCATCTCAAACCTATATAAAAGCTGATGAGCATATCGAATGAAGGAAGTTCTCCCACTTCTGTAATCTTAGCAATTATATTGGGCAGAGCAAAGGCTCAGGTCACCATGACACATGACCACGAGTTAATCTGAAATCGAAATCTCAATCGCAATTGCCAAACAACAACATTTCGCACATAATTCAGCACAAACAACAAATGGCACGCAGTCGAAAGTAAGTCACAGCCTGCTATAGAGAAACTAGAACACAATTGCTGTCAGGATATCAAAGGGTTCGTTTCAATCAGCGCGAAAATCACGAACCGATTTGACCAAAAACCCAAACGAAATTCAATTCCTAAGCTGCTCAACTTCTGGGCAAGCTTTCACATATGAGATGTCATATCCACAATTATTTCTAATGACAGGACATATGACGAAAGCTGCCTCTAAGCCAAAACGAATGTCAATTTGTCAATTTCACATACATATTTTTGCGGTGCCATTTTTGCTTTTTCTCTTTTTTTTTTATCGCAAATGCCATGCGACGGCTTTTTATTGATATCGTCCGGGGCAACACGTGTATCGTGTATGTCTCTCTCTATGACCAAGGTGGGAGGCGGGGCGGGTTGGCTTTCTCCTGGCCACAACAATGTAATCTGATGCCTGTGTCCGTTTCCCGTGTGTGCTTTGTGTCCGTGAATTGCCGTTGTCCTGGCTTTTCTGACTCAAAATTGCCAAATCATTATAAAAATATGCTTTTCTCCATTCGCTCTTTCGTTTTTATTTTTTTTCGCAATGGTTTTGTCAGTTATCCCACTGGGTTATTTGATATTTTACAGTTGATAATAGCCTTAAAAACTTTTCATATATGCTTGATCATTATAGTTGATTGATGTGAATGGTTTTGGATTACTTTATGTGAAAACTTTCTCACTAACTGCACAACTGTACTAAACTAGGCACTTTACGTATACGTTTTTTCTAAAAGCCTTTTACACCATGGCATCGAACTTTAAAACGAGTGTTTTCAATACCGCTGCCAATTAAATTAGAGGAACGCTAAAAAAAACACTTAAAATGAATTATGATAAGAACATATTTTCTTGATAAATAAAGATAATTAAATTTTTCAAAAAACATAATATGTATAAGGCATTATTAGTTCATGAGAAAGTTTGTAAATTATACATTTTTGTAAATACAAGTACCTTATGTATTTTGTTTTGTCATTCAAATGCAACCGCAAATCCAATGAATTTGCAAGATTTTATTTTTACCTTATAATGGTGGTAATGTTCGACTATTTACTAGACAGCTCTGAGATTTCGGTGTCACCCCTGAAATTCTTGGATAATTCCAATAAATTCTACCTTTTAACTAACTGTACTGAGAGTTGGCTTTATTTGTATGCAAATGATTTGATGCTACTCAGACGCAACTCAAACATTAAGGGTTGAGATTTAATTATGGGAAACAAGAACGATAAGTCAACAAACAACAATGCTTACTGTTGTTGTTGGCATTGTAATCGGCTACACGTAATTAAGCACTGGGCCGAGTCCAGTCTCATCATCAAGGTGCCTACTTTAACCGCCTGCATATACGTATAGCGAGAGAGTCCAGCGTATTTAACTCTTTCAGTTTTTATGGTCATTAATATGCTTGATTATTTCCCTTGACGTTGTTGTCGTCGCATTCGACACGTGACCAGCGCCCGCATAAACATTTTCATCCTGAAGTATCAACTTCCGGTGTGGCCCGTGTGAGCAGCATTCCCAGTTCTGAAACCATAATAAATATCTGATGCATTGTGTGTTGAAAATATTTTTTAAAACTGTGGCAAGCACTTACCTTGCTTTTGAATCTGCTTTTGAATCTGTGCCGCAACCCCTTCAGGGCAGGCAGCCAAAAGGGTTAAGTAGCAAAGAGGATGATGCTTTCCAAAACGGGGGTGGAGGAGGGTTGAGCCACGCCTCTCTCGGTCGCCGCTGTTATTATTGTTATTAATGCTGATTGACGCCTGTTTTGTAATTTTGTAATTGAAACAGAAGTTGTCAGGATGTTTCTATGCTTTTTTGACATTATTCTGCAGCCTTTTTTTTTCGTGCTTTTGCCGCAATCATTTGTTTGTTTGTTATCCTTTGATCTTTTCACTGTCGCGAACAGTCAGTAATGACATTTTTTTCAATTTTTATAATGCAAGCGGGGAACTGAAACTTATAAATGTATTGTAAGGTATAAAAGTACAGTCTTACTGTAGCTTCTTTCAGCTTTCCTTAATCAACAATCGCTCATAATTTGCCAAAGATAGATGCGCAAAACTTTGCATATTGCTGGAGTCATCAATTTGGTCGCAGGTTGCTGGGTTGCTGGCTTGCCTGGTTGTCGTCGTCTGGTCTAATCTCGGTAAATGTATCATCTCGTAGTAGTAACTGCCTGCCTGCTTTCTCCCAAAGCACTTTAAGTTTCAGCCAAGCGACAAGTCCTCAATTATCAGATTTGCATGACTGATATGCCCGAAACGGACTGTCCAATGCAACCAAAGAGCTACACCAGAGACAGCAAAGGCAGCAGATAATATTTCAAATGAAGCGTGGAACGTGGAACGGAGGTCGACTCATTATCAAAGCACAGCATGTGGTTAGCCCCAAGTAGCGAGGCAGAGCTTCCGTTACTTCAGCAAAAGGAGCACATGGCTAGCTAGTCTAGATGATGAAGCAACACTGCAGAATTTCAGTCAATTTCCTCGAAATTGTTTTTTGTTTGTTTGCCTCGAACACAACCCAACTTCTCATCCGACTCGCTTAGGCTTCCTGTCTGCCCGTCTGTCTGGCATCCAAGTTGGCTGCCTGGCATTGTGTTTGTGGCAGCGTTACAGGCGACAGTGTTAAATGGTTGCAATATGTCATCAGGTTGCCTGCCTGACTGCCGTTACTAGATGGCTGCCATGATAGCCCAATCATGGCAACCGGCAAGCCACAGCAGAGCAGCAAGCAGCGAGTGTCTTTGGGTGCGGCGCCATTTGTATGAAAAATCGCCAGGATGCTAATACGTTTGACTTCCGTTGACGGATTACCGACTATTTGCTCTGCATGCCTGCCTGCCTGCCCATCCGACTGTCTTTGGGCTTGAGAGTTGTGTGTGTTTCCCATTCAAAAGTGCTGCGTTTCACATTTCATTTGAATATTTTAGTCGAATGTTTTTTACTGGTTTCGTTTTGTTGGTAGCTATCTGATAATTTTCTATTCTGCTGCTCAGTTGAGTTGTCGTTAACGAAACAAAGCCTCGACGCATTGATAAGCACAAGGACCACGAACACTGAAAGAAAATTCAATGATCAAAACTTAACATAAAAGAACTTTTACCGATGAATACGTTACACATTGTGTTAGAAAGAAGAATTTCTCTCAGTGCATTGTTCTTTTGGCACATTGATATGCAAATTTTAAAATACGTTGGCGCATTTTTGTTTTTTGCATTTGTGCTTGGAAGCCCGAGCGTTGAACTTTTTTCTATTTTGGCACCATTTTGATTGCCATGAATGAGTAACGACCGGAAAGCTGTTTTTATGACCAAGTGATAGCGATAGTCCCCCCATTCAGGACATTCAGCACCATTCGGTGCCCAAGGTACGCCAGACAAGAGCTTTATGAAATGAGGGTGTAGAGGGTGCGGTGCATGGAACCTGGAGCTACTATGAGTACCTTTCAGTTGATAAGCGAGCAAATTGAAAATGGCGTTCGCATTGGAGGCGTTGAAATGACAAGCGACCCGTTGATTTCTCTGGCAATTTTGTTGATGGATTTCAGTTAATGGACCTGGGCAAAAATTGCAAAATTACTACAGAGCCTGGGTTGCCGTTGTTGTTGCCAAAAATTTAAATAAATTGCTGTGATTTGCGGGTAGGCAGAGGAACAATTCAAAGAGCCTGGGCAAAAACATCATCATGATTGGACTTGTTCTCTGCGTACTATGTGTACATATATTTTATTTTGTTTCTAAATTGAAATTGCAGTGCAAACAATTTAAATGGGATTTGCATAAATTTATCGTCGTACTCAACACACAACACTCAACACTTGCACAGTGCACTGGTCAAGCCGGGGCCTAGTGTCGAAACTAAATCGGTTTTGTGTGTGCAGGACAAATCACTTGTAAATTGAATTACTTTGCTTGCAACCCTTTCTGTGGGCGACACACCTACCCCGCACTCTTACTCACACTCCTTGATTGAATTGAATTTCACGCATATGTGCGTTTATACAATTTGGCCAATTTTCAATAATAACAACACGTTGCGTGAAAAACCGAAATCAACACAAAACTTGTCATAAAATATCATCCGAGAAAGTAAACTCAAACAAGAAAAGAATGCTGGACGCTGAGATCTCCTGTAAAGCTCACATATCATATGTGTTTGCTGTGACATGGTTTTTATTATCAACTGCTTACACCCATCACACGCATATGCAGGGTATTAAGGCAAAGGGTTAGAGGTCTCAGACTTTCCCAGCTACAACTCAATTATGTCTGGGACACACACATGACTTGACAGACAGCTAGCAGCGCTTGCATTATGTTCGTTTTTTTTTTCAACCTTCTTTTATATTTTTTATGATAAGTAGCCGCTGGCTATGAAAATCCTTTGAAATCGTCGCACCCACACACCCAAAAAAGTATGCTACACGTTTTTAGCTTGTTGTGTTTTTTTGCTTTTCAGCTGCTTGTTGAAGACCAATCAACACCCACACACACACACACACACGTTTGCCAAAATCACATTTACCATCAATTTTCGTACATGATTTGCGCAAAATGTTCATTCGATATCAGAGCCATGGGTGGGAGAGAATGAGCCGGGCTATAACATCAACGTCGAAGCCGCTTAAAGCCAACGGCTGCGTCGGTTTTGGTTTTTAATACTCGTCACATGTTTTGACGTGGTCAGGCTGATATCTTTTATTTTTCACAATTTTATGGTAATGCTGCGAAATGTTTTTTATAAAAACATATTTTGTAACAGTCCGTCGAGCGAGAGTGAAAAACATCCAGAAAAAGGGATAATAATGCAACACTTTGGTCGTCCAGCCCATGCCAAATTTTATTGAAAAGCATTTTACTTTGATGTTGTCGTTTTTGGCATTTTTTTTTTCTTTTTTTTTGTGTGTGTTAATAAATGCAAATAAAATATGTTTAAATTGCATTATTTAAAAAAAACTGCGTCGTTAATTTATATGCAAATACATTTTTGATGGCTAAAATATCACTGCAGTCCAAGCGTCCCACCCTTTTATTTTTTGATTTTTTATTTTCAGGTATTCAAATTTGATGCTTTATATATATTTTTTTCTGCGGTTGACTTTTAACTCTGCTCGGTGGACCCATTAATTTTGATAGTTGCGCTATGGCATATGTGAGATATCCTTTGATGGACATGCAATCGGGTTGAGGGCGAAGGCAGTTAGCTTTTTTTTTTAACTTTGATTTCAGTTGTCATGGCTGCCTCGATTTTATTAAAATCATAATTTTATTAGTTGCATTTCATTAATTTGCAGATTGCACGCAATTTAATATTTCCAGTTGATTGACCTCGATTCTAATTAATGGCAAATATTTGGATAATTAAATGACAGAAATTAGCAGCGTGATTGCTTTGTATATAATAAAATGTCGTTTAAAGTGCAATCAAAGTTTTCATTCAGGTTAAAAATAAATATTTCCCACTTTAAGCCTCTTTTTACAGCCAACAATAAGTCTCTTAACCATGAAACCAAATCTCTTTACTTTCTAATTCAGTTTTAATTAACAAATCGCAGCCGAATGCATGCAACCGAAATGACAAACCAGAAACTTTGTTAGCAATGAAAAGAAATTCAATTAAGCTTATTTGAGCGTTAAAAGCCAATCATGTCATGGGCCGTCCAAAAGCACAATGGAATTGAAAGCCAAAGGATTGTGTGCTAAAGGACAATCTCTCACTGTGTTTCTGTGAGGGATTCATGCTCATCACTTTGCCAAGGGTTGGGAAGAACAGACTTACGAAAAAGGGTTGCAAAAGGTGTCGCTGCCTCAACACATTGCTGCTATTGCTGTTGCAGTTGCAGTTGCATCGTGACTTGAAGCGACATTAAGCTATGGGATTTAGTATTGCCAAAGGCGTTTTCTCAAATGCCTTTGCTTTAATTGCACCCTCAAATACATACATATATAGTCGCATATTCGGCTGGAATGTATATGTATAGTAAATTGCATTGGATGGCGTCAGAGGATGATTTGCATTTTGCATTTGGCAATTTCTGCAACTAGTCCCGTTTTTGCATACCAATTAATTAGATGCGAATGCAATTTTAATTACAGTCGCGATGCATTTGCCAAATTGCGAAATGCACTCCTCTCCTCCTTTCCCTCTTTCTCTCTATGTGTGTGAGTTGGCGACAGATCTAGAATTTATGGATGGACACTGCGGGGGGAGGAGGAGTGTGGCTTAGTGGCCAGTCAAAGTGGATTCGATATTCAAGTTCGAGAACTGGAGGCAACTGTACACACACCTCTTTCGACTTGTTTCGTTATGTTTTTGTTTTGTTATTGTTGTTGGTCGCCTTGATTGATCGCCACCATTCTCATTCTCAGTTTCGTCATCGTCGTCGTCGTCGTCGTCATTTACCCATACGTCCGTCAGTCAGCGAGTCGTAAATGTAAGCAAACATGATGGTGGTCACGTGTCATCCATGTAAGCTCCGAGCAGGACACGTGTTCGGCAACGCCGCCTCTTGTCTTCAACAATTTTTGAAGTGCCCGCTTTTTAGCTGAGGGGGAGGGTTGAGCAGGATTGCGCTTTAGCCCACTGCGAGGGGGTTGAGACACTTTTTTGTCTGTGTCTTTCTTCGCTGTGACTTCTTCAGCTGATTTTAGTTGCCGTGTGTCGGCACTAAGCCTAAAAGTATGATTTGATTTTTGCTTCATTTTTTTGAATTGTAAGCCCATTAACGCATGTTTTCACTCATCAACGCTTGGCTAAGTGTTTTAGTGTTTTTTGTTAGGGGGCAGTTAAGTATAGTGCGACTAATAAAAAAAAACCCAAAAAGGAGTAGAATCTAATGCCAATTTTAACTTTCCACTTTAAAATAGTGAATATAAAATACTAGAAATATTAGAAATAAATAATTATGTGTTTATTTCTTTCTGCTTAATCTACAATCGAGACAATATCAGTCCACAAAAATGCCACGCCCTTCATAAACCACTTCAGTTGGCATTACAATAACCCCAATAGGCAGAAACGCTTTATAAAGCCCTTCACAACATTTACAAATGACTTCATTTTCTAATTTCCAATTGTGAATATTGCATAAATTTAAATAGAAAACGTGGCAAGGATAACAGCTTCACCCATTCCTTTGCCATGTCCACATGCATGGCCGGTCTTAGCTTCTCAAATGCGAAAAACCAATTCACAAATTTGAATTAACAACAGCAAAAAATGCAGAAAAGAATAAAGTTGCGTGTGGCAGCATACGCACAAAAGCCAACAAACAATTGCAAAACATTTAGACGGACACACGCAACGGGACTACAACAACAACAACAACAACGCACTATTCGTCAAAAATCAAAATCGAATCAAAGCACAAAAAACATAAAGAATAGAAGCTGAGGGAGTGGGTTGCCTCTCCTTATATGGTATGTTTGTACGAGATCTGACTTTCACACCCTGAGGCACATTAGCCGCGCACGCGTCACGCTCTAAAAAGCTGAAAGTAGAAACAATCACAGCCAACAAAGCCTTGGAAATAGTGGCAACAATAACAAACAACAAATTGCCCGAATCTATATAGACCGGGCGTATGCCAGGACCAAAAGGACTAAGCACTCGGCGCCTGTCATTGTTTGCACAAAAGTTTGCAGCAACAATTATTACATTTGTTTAACTTTAGCCAGGCACTGCGGGCAATTATTGCTGCTGGCAGACGTTGCTGTTGTTGGCGGCGAGTTTATTTAAGAAAAACTCTCCCACAGCCGAGTGGAAACGGATTGTGGCTAGAAAGGCTTGTGCCGAAATCCTTTGCGTGTGCCGAGTTTTGTTTTAATTGCTTCAAAAATTGCTCATACGCTTGATTGCGTCTTAAAGAAGTCGCGGCTGCCGTCAGGATATACTCACAGGATATGCGCCCTCTTGCTGCCGGCAGTCATCATATTGTTCTTGTTGTTCTTATTGTTGAGCTTTGTTTTAACATTTGTTGAAGCTGTTTGACAACCGCAAGCGACGGCCACTGTTCAAACATTTCACAAGCAGAATTCGAGCCGAGCTAGCTTAGTTTTGTGGTGGGATTTAGTGCTGCCATTCCCAAACTTCTCGCCCATTATACTAATTGTTCTGTAAGGCCGCAGTTCTCATCTTCAAATCCCACCAAGCAGCCCATAAATCAGCTACATGTGGTCAATTAATCATAAAGTCCATGGACACACGCACAAATTTGACTAAAAACACCTGAACATCAGCTCAGACCGCAATGCCAACATAAATACCCTTTCGATGTGTGTCAAAAAGGTTATAATAAATATTTTATATACCCTTTTACCTGAGGAGTATAAGGGGTTGTTGTAGTAGTTTGTTTCTAAGTGAAAAAACATTAAAGTATTTACTAAAACTTTCTAAGGGCAAGTGAACTTTGAGTTTATTCGCAACAAGTGTACAAAAAATCTTTTCTCTTCCTATTTTAGCACAAATTCTAATAAATGTACGTATTTTTATTAAAAAGTTCTCAATAAGAACTAACTTACTTGGTATTGCCTAGTTGAGCATATATTCAAAATCCCATTTTAAATATTTGTGTCGTATTTGGCAAACAAAACCCCGAAAATAAAAAAATTGACAAAACCCCAAGCGTAAAAGCCACAAAAACCAAAAATTGGCTACCAAAATCTGGCACAAGCCTGGTCCAACGTCCTAATTGATTTATGAGGGGCTTTTTTCAGCCCGGCTTGGCAGCAAAATGAGCCAACGATGCCAACCAGCCAACCAACCAACCAACTGTTGTTTTCTGTTTGTATTGCAACTCTTTTTAGATATTTCGCTGCTGTACACATGAAATTAAGCCAAATAAATGATTTACGCAAATAAATTGGAATTTATTGAGTCCAGGCTGCCAATTCTACATAGTATATGCGAAATATATGTATATGCTGCTATAATTCCTGTAGCTCTCTCTCTCTTATGTTTTTGTTTTTTTAGGGCCGCCAGCTTGTGATATGTATGTAAATTTGCATTTGCATTGCATACTTTTTGGGGTAGCACACATATTGCGGCGGATTTTAATTAAGCGTAAAAGGCAACAAAAAAGGGTATCCGCGCCCGCATACATAACAGGATTAATGCACTGTCCTCCAGTCCTACAGTCCCAAAGTCCCCGTGTCCTGGTGTCCTGGCATCTGGCGCAGCGGCAGCTTTCCATTTGATTTGCATTGCATTTAATGAAACATTATTTTCGAATTTGTCTGTTTAATCGTGTGACAATTGGTCAAATGGACCTCTGCAAATAAATCAAAGGCGTTTTGTACCCATTTCACTCAGTTGTATGATTTATTTTCTCATTTCTAATACCCTAGCGGAAGGTATTCAAATATTATCCGAAAATAAGCAAAGAATTACAAAACTCATTTTGTCTCTCTAACGTGGACAAAGACAAATTTTTTATTCTGATTATTACTTAAAGAAAATTTAAGTATTCACATTTTTGAAAAGAGTTCTTTCAGAAAAGGGTATTCAATCTTCGTTGATTGCCTGTCAAGCATCCCCTTCTATTTTTGTTGTTTTTTGCTTTTGCAATCAGCTTGTGTTTAATGATTGGTAAGCTTTGCAATTAGGAAATTAGTTTGATTTTTAATTAACATGCGGTTTTGGTAATTCGTATGTTTTTGTTTTTGTTTTTACCAGTTTTTTGTGCAAAATTTGTTTTTGTTGCTGTGTGCTGTGGTTGTTCTTGTTATTGCTTGTGAAAATTGCCACGCAAATCATTTAATGCGTTTTTGTGGTTAGAATTGTTTTTGTTGCCGTTGGCTCTGGCCAGATTTGCATTTAATGAGCTTCTAAGTGGATTTTAATTTAATTAATGGACAATTTTTTGCTCTGATTTTAGTAGCTAACTTAATTTTAAAGCGTTCGTGTTTTGTCCTTAATATTGCCAATTTAACGAAATGATTGAAAATAAAAGTGACTTTATTCTTAATTCTATTCACTCACCATAACCCGCTTAATAAGAGAGATCCTTTTTATTAAGTTAGTCCCTGCTTATAAATTACAACTAATCTATTTTTTAGTCGCCTTTTCTATGCCACAAATCCGTTTAGTGAGTGCATTTAATTAAATCTGCAACGCATTTAACTCGTTGCTCGTTGTGCAGAAAAAGCCAAAATCTAATTAGCTTTTAGCTCGGCTCGCAGCAACTAATTACCAGGAAGAGAGAGCCAGCTCGCAGGAGGCAGCGACTTTCATGTTTGATCCTGTACAAATTAACAAATTGTATACGTTTATTAAGAGCAAAGCAAACGGAAAGAACACAAAGCGCACAACAACAACAAAAACAAAGTATAAAAACCGAAGAAGACCAAAACGAAAATGAAAAAAAATTGCAAACGTCATCGAAAACAAACCCCGACGCCTCGTGCTGCACTCAAGTGGCTTTATCAGTGGTAACCGCAGCTCTCTTGATGCCAGGATACAACAAAACACGGTCCCGCCACTAATATCCTTTAGAATTTGTTGCTGTTGTTGCTTGGTTGGTTGGTGGGGGTAGAGGGGTTTTTTTCATTTTCGTTTTCGGAAAAAGCAAAACGGCGAATGAAAATTGCATTCAATTGAGCGCATTTATTGTTTGAATTAAGTCATGAGGAAAATTCCATTAGGATGGCAGAGAAACTGCACTCGAGGATACGTTGCAAATTGCTTGGGTGGGTGTATATACATATATGAACGAATGCTTGATGGCTGGGCGTGTTGCAGCAGCAGCAGCATCAGCAGCCGTGCAGCAGTGGCAGACACATGTGGCGCATTAGGCGAAGGACGTGCAGCTTCGACTTTGCTGCCAAGTGGCTCACCAAAAGCGTTAAATGGGATCTATAGATGTATGTATGTATTAGAGAGCGGCTTTTGTTTTGGCCCCCTCTTAGCTAAAAGGCTAAGGCGCTGCAATCAGCGATATATGTAAGTCCCTGCCACAATTCCTGCCCACCTGCAGCATGTTCTGGTTATGATTGACAGCTGTGAGCGCTGCATTTGAGTCGCATGAAATTGAAAGGCTACAAAAAATGCAGCGTTTTGATTGAGTCCTTTGGCTGCAAATCTCTAGCACATTTGATTGCCCAACAGACTACTAAGATACTCAGTAAAATGTATATAAATTATTGCCAGAGAAGTGAATTGTAGTCAGATAATAATTTTTCATTTCATATTTGCACTTAATTTATTAGTTCATAAATATTTATTATTGCTATTTATTTATGGAGAGAATTTATTTTCGTTTATCAGACATTTTGATGTGTCATATGTGCAATCAATATGCCCGTTTTACTGCAGGGCATGCAACTGAAAGAAAAAAAATGTGTCCTTACAATGTTGTGATTGGTTTTTCCTTGCATGAGTTTATTAATTTTTCCACAGCAAAGCCTTTGGCCGACTTGCTAATTAGGCATAGAAAGCCAGGCACCACAAAGACCACACTGGGTGATAGGATGAGAGGGGGAGGAGTATCCTGTAACTGTGTGTTGTGTGTGGAGTTCGTTATTCAACTTTGCTTCTGACACTTTAATTAATTTCTGAGGCTACAAAAAGCACTCGAAATGCATTTATACTCTGCTTGTTGCTTGTTTCCAGGGGTAAGGAAATGGAGTCACAGATAAAAGACAGTTGCAGTTGGCCAAATTAAAACTGCAAAACGTAAAAGTCTACCCCAACAGATCCGGCACTCGAACTAAATACTGGACGACGGGTGCGACTGGAGTCCAGCATCCAAACCACATTCCGCATTGACATTGTTTGCCATACACTTCATTTATTTGGAATTAGAGCGAGCGGCACTCGCAATGCACTCAACGCCAACTGGCAACGAATTTGAATCCTTTATGAAGCGTGGCACAAACAACACATTCAAACCCACACACACACCCTTACATGCACCCACACATGCTCGTGCATTTATCTCCTACTGAGGCAGTCCGAAAAGTAGCCTCTATTTTCCTGCCACACAACTCCCCAGTGTGCAAACAGTGCTGCCAACTTTTTACAATAAAAATAGCCAAACACTAAAAAGCAACTGAAAATAGCTAAATGCAGATTGTAATACGAGTAGTAGATTAAATAAAGCATGACAAGTTTGTCTATTGAATTAGTCTGCGATAATACAAACATTTATATTATTAATAAAGTAAAATACTAAAATAAATTTAAATTTTGTTTTATTATAAAGAAATAGCTAATTAATAGGAATTTTTAAAATTATTGACTTAAGGTTTTTATGCCACACCCAGATTTTTAGATGGATGATAACGTCATTTTAAAAGCTGAACAAAATATTATCAAAAAATTAATTTTGAAATAAACAAGTAAGGCAGTTTTTTTTGGCAATTCGAAAACTGTATACACTTGAAAAGGTTATTTTTCATACCTAGATCATTTTAAATGTATTGTATTTGTATGGCAGCTTTATGAATTTCAGCACAATAGCTCTAAAACTGTGGAATTATCTAACATACCAACAGACAGACAGACAGCATGGATGTTTCAACTCAGCTCGAGACTTTTTTTAGGTGTTTTAAATTAAACAAAGAATAATTTAAAAGAAAAAAATTTAACAAAATAATACAAGCTAAGACACAAAATTTGAAGTAAATTAAATTCGTATTATGGTTTCGCCGACAATGTTGTCAACTGTGATGAATATTAAGTAAATTGCCTTTCCAAATTCATAATAAAAACGAAAGTTGATTAGATAATTTCTCTTTAGTTACGCTAACAAAAAAGCCAAATTTGGCTTAAATAAATAGCTAAAATTGTCAACACTGTGTGCAGCAGACCAAAAACCATTGATTGTCATCGAATATAGCACCGGTCAGGATAAAGGCGTAAGGAAAAAGGCAGCTTGAGCTTCCTGCTTCTGCTTCTACTCACCAGCTCAATAGTAAAAGTGTCCAGCTGCAAACTCTGCCTGCGTTCCCATCCCAGATCAGAGTCCGCATCCAAGCGCCTTCTGCAGATGGCAGACGTATGTATGTATTGTACATCCATACGTTCGTGTCTATCCACAGAGTTTACGTGTTTTTGTACATTTGTTACGCTACACGTAATGCAATGAGAATGCTTGTGTGTTTGTGCGAGTCCTGCATCCTGGTGGACAAGCATAGCTAGCTCGTCCATGCCACGTCACGCTACACTTGATAAATCTCTAATGCCACTTTGGATGCTCCAACCACAACCCGCCACCCACTTGAGTGGCTACCCCAACTATAGTACCATGTGAATTGACCAACTCCCCTTCCCCCACCCACCCAAAAATTCTACCGAATGAGAATTTGTGTAATTTCTGTTCTGCTCTGCTATCCTCGTATTCACTCTGTAGCAGCATCAGGACCAGCTTGCAGTTCGATTATTAAAGGTTGAATGATATTTTGTATAAATGTTTGGGCCACTTGTGTGTCCCTCAGGTGTTGTTGATGATACATTTTGGCCCGTGTTTAATCAAAGGTAATTAGACTATTGTCGGTCGATTGTGTGGCCAACAACAGAAAATGCTTGCAGCACTTTCAAACTAAAAGGGGCTTACACAAAAACTATACAAAGCAGATATATGTGAATAGTTGGCTTTATCAGTTAACTTGTATTTAAGTTCAAATCGTATTGTTTATCTGCAGTATTTACGTCAACCCCCATACCTCTTTCTCTGGCTACAACCTTTTCTATCTCTAATGAGCTTTTCGAGGCATTCTCCTCATTTCATGTTCTAACTACAAAAGCCACTTGAACAAAGCCGGCGACGTTCGCCGCCTAATTCCTTAATTAAAATCGAAGCCTACTCTCTGGCGCCAAATGGCTTTTGGCTGAATAGGGAATGGGTCAGGGGGCCAAAGGGATGGGCAATGCAAAATCCATTGACTGATTGCAATATTTCACTTTTAAGTCACGCGCACACACACACACACACAGGCAAACAAACAGGCCAGGAACAGTTGAACATGGCCAACACGGCGGCTTAATTTGTATGTCCAAGTGGACAGGAGAACGTAGGGGGTAAGGCAGTGGAGAGGAGGGCGACGTTATATTAAAAAGGACACAGCCGCAAAGCAAAATCAGTGCAACAAAGTTTCATTTTAAAATGAAATTCACGCCAGAGCACTTGACCAAAGCCGCATGAGGCCAAAAGCATATACAACACAGCCAGCATCTTGTTGTGCCAAATGATGCTGTACACTGAAAAAAATAACACAACAGTTCGCACTAAAATTTAAGATCAAAATGTGGTAACATTAAGGAAAGCTTCAGGTTTTTTTTCTCTTAATCGAAAATTACAAAAAAATCGATATGAAATCCTCTTTCTAAGTTTCAGTTCCTTTTTTTTCGAGTGGGAGTGTAGTTGATGTACTTTCTCTGAACTGTGGCTGGAACTCCTCTCGCTTTGCCATAATAAATTAACAAATTTGTCTGCACTCTCTCGATATTCATGCGGCGCTGACAGCCAACAAGAGCCGTAGCATCCACCTGTGTCCCCAGTTTTTTGGGGGACAACTGCTGCTGCTGCTGTCCATTTGGCTGCTGTCCATTTGGCTGCTGCCAATCATGTCGGATTAATAACAACACACAGAGAGACACAGAGAGGGACATGGAGCAGATCCCTGCTTTATTCATGCCAAACCAAACCATTCAAGCAAAAGTTGCCACTGACTGACGCAGCTGTGCAGAGCTGGACAATGGTTGCCTCCTCCTCCTCCTCCTCCTCCTCTATCTCCTGCTTCCGCATCTTCTTTATCTGCTGTTTGTGGCTGGCTACTAAATGACGCGTCGCATGTTGCCATTTGCGGAGTCGAGTGTCGCCTGTCAGTGTATTACATACATACATGACTCTGCCCCTTATCTGGGTTTTAATTGTAACGGGCACCCAAGTCGCACAGTCGCATGTTGCAAGTGCATTTGCGTTCTCCTCACTCCTTCACTGACCAATTTTCCCAATCCTCTTTGGACAATGTCTGTCAATATTTTGCGTATTTCATTGTTGCAGTCAGTTACCGTTGCATTTGTTATTGTTGTTGCTGTGTTACTGTGCGAGATTTATGCTCGTTTCCCCGCACAATGTGACCAGTACGCCACTCCTCCACTGACCCCCAAGTAACCGCAACATGTTGCAGGATGCGCGCTTAACACCCAAATGTAACCCATCGAACAACCATCCAACCAACCGACCAAAGCAAACCAAACCAAACCAACCTGTGGCCATTGTGTGCATTCCTCAATGCTTAAACGCTAACCGAGAACATTCCACACAAGCACTTTCTCTCTATACTCTATACAAACGATATGCAAAGTGTATGTGATTTATAAGGGAACATAAGTATAAATACTTATCGATTAATCATTAAACTTATTGGTTATAGTTCTGCTTCTAAATCACAATTTTTAATTATTACAAATTTATTATGATATTGATATGTTTCTTAAGATATTTCATGCTTGATTTATTTGCTTTTGTCTTTGGTGCTTAAGTGTAGTTAAGGCATATTAAAAGCTTTTCTGATGATTTATGAACTCAGAGTGTATAATTGGGAGTCAACTTGAATATAAAACTTAAATTTATTGTCTTATTTAAAATATCCAATTTATTACAGCGTATACCATAGTCGTTGAGAGCACTTACAACTTGATATGTTCTGTTTCAAGGTATTTTTTATTCGTTTTCTTATCCGTTGTGTTTGTCCGACAATTTAGTCAGGCGTCAGCTCTGGCACCTGCTGACCATCGTTTCCTGTTCCTGTTCCATCAAAGCCCGAAAATTGTTCAAAAGCTTTAGCTATATTTTGGTGGCTCGCTTTGTTTTTATTTTTATTTCACATGTCTCGTTGACGCTGCTTAGTTCTTTTTATTGGAATTTAATTTTGGCTTTGAAACTCGTGACATTCTATTTGTGTGTGTGTTTTGGACGCTCTGTTGTTGTGTCCTGTGTGTGTTGGAGTCGAGGCACGAATTTGTTTCAAAATTGAATTAGATTGGCCTAGCGGACGAGCGGCTGCTGATTTGATTGCATTTCCTGGTTGCATGTTCGTTAGATGGTTGCCACAAGCAATTTTTCGTCGCTGTTTGTTTTCAGCTTTGCATGCAATTTGATTAACTGGCTCGCGATGCATAAATTATGTCAAATTATTGAAATGTCCATGCACTGCACAGGCACCAACAAAGTTCTATGGTTAGTTGCGTGGTATTAGATTAGGGCTAGGCAAATGGGGCCAAAAACATATTTGTCATCTGACTCAATAACAATTTGCTTAGTTAAAGATTTGGCTACTTTTTAGGGCAATTAGCTAAAGTGATGAAAATGTAGTTACTAATTGATTAGCAGAAAAAGTGCATAGTATTTTATACAAACCATCTTCTTTGTAGTTTTACTTAAGTGTTTTACAGTACTTTAAAAAAATTCTTGCGTTTTTGCAACAGATCCAGTATTTTTTTTTTTTAACACCGTGCTACAAATCTAATTAAGCATCTAGTAAAATTTTATGTCTGGCATTAAGTTATAAAAACTTTCAACAGCGTAGGCTTAGCAAACAGTTGTGACCCATGTCTAGTAAAAAATTATGCAAATTTGAAGCAAACTGACAAATTTTACGACTCACTGGCAAAAGAAAATGAGTAAAAAATAAAATTGCGAACAATTTTTACGACATTCTAATAGGCAAATTTGCGACTTTTTGCATAATTAGCCACAGTCTAAGGCGCGACGGGGCTTGACTTTTGAGCCTCGTAAAAATTGGCACGTGCATCGGGTGAAAAATGTTGCCAACAGCTGTCACAATCAATGGAGGAAGGAATTGTGTGTGGCACGGATCGCAAGCCCTCGTCATAAATGTCCGATGCTAGAAAATGTGCATAAATATAATTCTAAAGTTAAATGAAATGATTAGTGACGGCTGAGTGAGAAATTCCACTAGCTGCAGGCGCGATAAAAATGCAATAAAATTCGCGGCTGACAATAAAATAGAAAAAAACGCGAGTTCGATTTTTGCAGGGTTGACGAGTTGTTGATTGCTCGACTCGCAAAATAACGGTAGGCTGGGGGTTGTTATAGGATGTTTTGTATAGAAATTACCAATACACTCAGTCGATCAAAGAAGGGATGAATGCAGCAGGTTAAATTTTGGCAGCCAGCATCAAATATCAAATAAGAGCACTATATACCGTATGTAGATTTTCGACCTTTAGATGCCTTTTGCAAACTTTACCGTTGTCGCATTTTCCACTTTATTAATTCGCCAATTGACAGACTTATTGCAAATTGAAAACAAAAGCGCGAACAACTACAACAACAACAACAACAACAGTAATAGCAACGACAAAGAAAACGTAACTGGAAACTGGAAATTTGTTATGCATACTGCGCCCAGAGCTATGCAATAAAAATCAAACCCGAAACGAATTTGTGCAATCAGCTGGAAATTATTTACATGTTTATACGAAATTGAAACAACAAACAATACACATACACACACACGTGCGTATATGTACTACAGCGTCAACCCGCAGTCGACATATGCATTTGTCGTCCATTGTCCTTGCCGTGTGTACAACTCAATAAAAGGCGCAAATTTACATAGAAACTACGCGTGGAGGATCCACTCATAAATTCCACAATTAATGATGCAAAAAGTGCGAAAAGAATTTGTGCACAATTTGCATTGTTCGTTGCCTCTAAAAGACATGACCATAAGTGTATATTGAAGTTTTTGTATGTGTTCGTGTGTGCATATGTTTTGGGTATACTTAAACAGCACTACGGATGTGGCTCTTGCCTAGTTGGCGTTCAAGCCAAGTGACAAATGCGAGTTGCTTGAATTTATCGAAAGGGTTGTAAAAGACTCTCATTTACGAGAAATTAAGATTTATTTCCGTTTTATCCCTAGTCATCATTTATTACTATCATTTATTACTTAAAATTCATTTATACAATATTTTTTATCGACTTTGAATTTAAAACCTACATTAAAAAATTAACAAGTTTTTATTAACATTAAGTTATATTTAATGATAACGCTATAATATTAATAAAAATGTTTTTGTCTGATCTATGTAAGTGTCTTAATAGATGCATACAATATTAACCATGTGTATTTTTATTGAAACCAATAATATTACTTTTAACTCATACAGGTTCTTCAAAATTTTAGAAATTAATAAGAATGGAATATCAAGTTTTAATTAACATAAGTTGATTTTATATTCTTTCAAGTAAAAAGTTTAATGATTAAACTTTGATTCTGCAAACTACATTAAAAAAATATTTTTTTAATTTTATTGAAATTTTTAACTTATTTTTTATTGTTTTTAAATTTAATTTAAGATTGTAGAAGCATTTTAGCCAAACGGAAATGGAGAAGCAACAGCAACAACACAAAGAAGTTGTTTTTAGATAAAAATATAAAAATCTTTTTGGAATTTTCTCTGACGTTGCAGTTGACTGTATAAATAAATTTACCTTAAAAAATTTGTTTTATATGTTTGTTAGTTATTCTGCATATTTGTTTAATATTTCCTGCATATTTTTGCTATTAAATGTCTAACAAAATCGTTTCCTTAGCATTTATATAGGTTAAGTTCACTTTTTTTTGCCCAAGCAACTCTCTGACTATACGAAACCTACAGAACACTTGAAAGAGCATTTAATGTTTCAACAATGCCTCGCTTGTTTTCGCTTCCCTCGTTCGGTGCAGCTCTTGCGCTGATTTATGCCTGGACAATATGTGTGGCTGGACAAGGAGGAGAAAAGTCAGCGGTGCTGGCCAAGAGAGCTGAACAGGAAGCGCAGCATCAATTCAGGCAATATACGAGCACTGTGCTGCCATCCTCCACTCCACGGTCATGGCCAAAATAATTTGAATGAAAAGTCCATTATGGCTTCCTGTATGCCGGCAAAGACCGAACGACGCCAACGGCGACGATGAACGTCTTCGCCAGGCGCCAGCATTCACAGTGATTCACAGTGACCGCAGCGAAGGGTCGGAGTGGATGGGGGTGGAAGTGGGAGTGGGTGGGCTCTTGGCAATCCTTTTACACAATTCTCACACAGCTCTGGCCATTGCTTAAGTGCGCTTAACACATTCTTTTATTGTGCCGCCTTTGGGCACATAAATTCAATTGGACCAAACTGTGTTCCTTTTTTTTTCTTGCTGTCTGTTTTATTTTTTATACTTTTTGCTTGCCATTTATTTATATGCAATTTGCATAAATAATCACTTTTACATGCATGTCGTGCATATGCAAATGCCTGGCTCATGAAATGCGCATTAACTGGCTTTAAATGCATTCAATTATGCAGCGCTCGCTTGCATCAGGGTTGGGGTTGAAATCAAAAGCTCTGCGGCTTGCCTGATAAGACTTTAGTGGCGCCGCCTTGTGCAAAACTTCGGCGCTTCACTTAATTGCAGTCATTAAATTTATGCAGCTTGCCATGTTATCATAATGAGAATGTAGCCCGCCAGCCATCGAGCCATCCAGCCAGCTTGCAGGTGCATGTAATGCCCCAAAAGTGCGGCAGCCGTTGCCACGCTGCGTATGCGTAACTTACACACATAGCCTTATTTCTCACTCTTTCTCACTGTCCCTCTCTCTCCACCGACTTCAGTATGTACACAATCTCAGACCACACACACACACACACACACTCACACATATCCACAATGCACACTCGAATAATTTCAACGCGGATTATACTAATTAGGCGCGCCAAAAGCAGAGGCTATTGAGCTGGCCATGGAAACCCCATAACTATTCCTAAGTCACAACAACCTCTCTCTCTTCCCCCTTTACCCTTGTAGGAGTCTGCTGGCCTGTAGGTCCGCTTGCTTCCGCTGCAAATTTCAAATTCATTATCCGCTTATCACGCCCTCAAAATATATCGACTCCTTACAGCGCACAGTGGTCGAATTTCTCTTTAAACTACCATTAAACCATAAACTACCATCAAATTGGATATAAGTATTTATCCACATTATATTATTATCAAAACCTTTTGGTAAAGAAAAAACCGCACCTATACCCTAAAAACGACCCAATTATAGGGGTGTCAAATCGAATTAAATTTTTCATAGTTTCAAATCAGATCGATAAAAAAGTGGTTAAGATATCATAACCACTGACTTCCATAAGTTCCATAAACAACGGGTGAAATGTTTAAGATGCAGCCGTGGAGTCCACAAGGTGTGTATTTCTATTATAATCTTCACAATAGTATATTTAAAAACTACACAAGCATCTATGTACATACATCTCAGTTGAAAAAGAGAATCGAAATAAATGCTTATGCCAGTGTGTTTAATTTAAAATTTTGTTTCATGGTTAACTTTTCGCAATGGAAATATCATGATATTATATACACTACAGCAAGCATAGGCGCCTGACCCACTGTTCAGTTTCTTAGCCATGAGATGAAGATGTGTTGGTGTTTTGGGGTGATTTATACGATTGCCACGAATGTTGTTGTTGTTGTTGGTGCCGTCATGTCGGCTTAAACAAATCATTTATATGCAGCGTTTGCAATTATTTGCACTTAATTGTGTGTTAAGTGCCCAGCCAGCAATGCCCCCGAATCCCCTCCCCCCACTCGTCCCTCTAGTCGATGTCAGTGCAGCGGAAGCGATGTCCGTTGATTGATATCGCATTCAGGCGTGCTGAAAATTATTTGCATTGATAATTCGCTGATTAATGTTTGCCACCGACGGATGAGAGTTGGTCAGCCGACGTGTCGCGATTTTGGTCTGCCTCATGTTGTGTTCTGGTGTGTGTGTGTGTGTGTGTGTGTGTGTAATATTGATGTGATGCTTGTCGCCCTGTTTGTTGGTGGGCTGTTTATTCGATTGTCTGAGGTTTTTGCATTAATGCTGTAAACAATTAAGTGAAGCGTATTAAGTCGGATTTGGGGCCGACTAACTAATTTATGAGTGCAACTGAGAATGAGCAGCCGCCCAGCAGTTAATTTGCGAAAATGCATTATTAAAGCGCAGAATGGCTTTAAAGCTATTGATAACTTTGCATCACAGCACTTAGCAGCTCTGAAACCAATGCAAAAGCCATCGAAAATCATTGGAAAAACATTATAAATATTTAAGTAGCTTATTAAAAGCGCTCACTACATATGAGTACTTATTGAGGAAGCCTTCTAAGCATTAGCACAGCAAACAAAAACATCCTGGCAGAGAAGTTCTCCCCAGAGGAGGAAAAAAGAAAACACGTTGCTAATTTATTGCGATTTAATTCATATGCTAAATGAATGTTGGTTTCGTTTCCTTTAATGTCCTTAAGTAAATAATCAAATATGTGCACTTGAAAGGCAAGGATAGATGTATAGAGACCCAGAATGAGGTGGCAACTGAACTGTTTGCTCTGTGTTGCTTGGCAGCCAAATGCATATGTGAAGTTCATTTGGAAAAAACCGAAATCTAATAAAGCTCCTTCACAGCAGGATACAGTATGAATACTACACCAATATATCTCATGTATATCTCACTTGGAGTCGGCAAGGAGCATAAATTGGCTGGGCCATAAGAAAGAAATTATTTTTTATTCATGCATTAAATTGTTTTGACTTTCACTGATAATATCCGAGTTTTCTTTATGTTTATTATTTTTCTTTTTCTTGTCCTGCTCTTCGGTTGCTTTCTTTGCCTGCCGCATGCTAATCAAATTACATATTGCGTCGTCTCTTGTATGTATGTGTGTGTGTGTGTGTGTCTCACCTTCTCCTGCTTCTTTGTTATTACCCCCGGCAGCTGAATCATTTCTCAGAGACTGTGGCTGTGTCTTGCCACCTTGGCATCAATATTCGTAATGCTTGCTCGCCTGCAGCGCAGTATCAAAAATAATTTGTTCGACAATAAAAGACGATAAACATTAAAATTATGTGCCAGAGATTTTGGCCCAGCCACAACAAGCAGCCAAATCTGGAAGCCTTAAACATAAAAAATAAATGCGCTGGCGTTGTCAACGTGCTGCATATCCTTAATATGCCCCCTCCTCTTGCCTCAGTCGCTCTATGTTTATTATTGCCAAGAGCGCTTTCGGGGTTGGTACGAGGCAGATCTTCAATGATTAGTCCGCTTAACTCACTCGTAAATTTGTCAAATCGCACAAGTCGAACAACAGAAAAAAGACTCGGGACAATTATTGTTATACCCTCTAGCTACACTTGGCAAGTAAAACACTTTTTTGTTTTTTTTTTACACAATATACTACTTATCTTCATAAGAAGTGAGAAATTTATTAAAAGTATTTTTTATGCATACAAATTTAAATTGTACTAGATTCAAAAAACTTTAAACAGTATGTGCCTTATTTTATATATTTTTTTCTGACTGTAGAGTATACTTCATAGTCATGCTCTTTTTTTATGTGATTTTTTTTCTGTTTTCGTTTTTTCTTTTTATCTGCCTTTGAATTTGCATTTGGTTGTTTGTAAGATTCCCTTGGGGCAGCTGCCTTGGCCAGCAATTTATTTGATTATTAAATTAGATTTTTTTGCGTTTAAGGTGCGGTTCTCATTTCTAGCTTTTTATTTTTGTATCTCTACTCTTTTCTCTTATTCTCCGGTTCATTTAATATTTCAACACAATTTTGCTTGTTATTTTTGCACTTTTCAAAGCTTTGACTCAAACATCAAAAAGCGCGTGAAAACTTTGGTTCAGCAGCGGAAAATATATTGCTAGAAAATTGCACTCAACTTTTTTTAATGTTCATTTCTATTTTTTGTGTTTTTCATGTGTTTTTTTTTTTCATGTTGCTTTGACAATTGTGTGCGCTAACGAAGTCGCTTTGTTTTCTTGCTGTTGTTTGCATTTTTTTTTTTTTTGCTCAATTCCCGTTTGTTACAACTTTTCAATTGTTTGGCTTCTGTCATTACCTTTGACATGGCCCTGCCTACTTGTTGTTCTTGTTGTTGCCTTTTAACTGTCGCCGTCTTTTGTCTCTCGCGCTTTTGTTTTCCCTCATCGGGCGCCCTTTGATCTGCCGCAGTTGCATTTTATTAATTGTAATGATGAGGCTGTTGCATGCGGCAACAATAGCAGCTTCCAATTTGCCTGCGGGCTTCAAATGGAAGTGCGAAGATTTTTGAAATCAGAATTTTATAATCCAGAAAATGTAAATAATAGTAAAAACACGTTCCAATAAGTCGATAAAGTATAGTAGTATATTCTGATAATTGCTTTATCTTACTTGAACCATTTTTATTCTAAGACTTTTCACAATACTACAGAGAAAACCTTAGCATTTTTTTGCAAAACGAACACGCATTTAAAGGATTTGCCTCATGACTTTTGCGTAACAACACACTTGATGCAAAGTGAAACATGTCAAAATAGACAATTGACATACATTTTGAAGGCCTGAAGTGCACACATGCAGCTCTCCTAAGGAACACTTCTAATGTGAAGAACACGACTGCAACTTCACCTTGACCCAAATTCGCAAATCTACCCCGGTAAAATGGAAACATACAAAGGATTAGTCCTACCTCTAGACCCTAATTCAGGTTCTATTGCAATGGAAACGTGCTAAGAATTGCAGTTGCAGCATATGCTGCAGTTGATGCAACTGAGGCACGACCTTGAGCTGATTTATGTGCACTCAAGTTGTTCTAGCAGCTGTTGCGGTTCCCTAGGCTCCTACAAACATACACCATCTAAAAGCAGAGCTAAGATGCTTAGTTAACTTAAGCCTAAAGCATCGCCCCACAGAGAAAAAAGTAGAAATATTTTCCACTTAATAAAGCACACTAATGATGACCGCAGGACGAAATAAACTGCACTTGGGCACGTACCAGGCAGCATGAAACCACTTCAGTTCGTTTGTTTGCAGTATTATATATATAAAAAGGTACTTTAATTTATTTTTAATAATGTTGCTTCGCAAAACCTCGCTCAAGTACAGCAAGTCTACGAGATTTATTTCCCTATACAATTGATTTGCCTTTGCTAGTTTGTGTACTTTCAATTACGTACACATTTTTAAGGCTTTGATGCTCTCAATCTAGTTATTTTAGATGGTATATGAACAAATATTTGCACAACCTAAGTATAAATATGAAAATCTTTCAAGATTGCAAAATACAGCACATCTGACATGTGTAATACACCCTATGAGCTTTAAAATGTACATCTATAAGTATTCCTTGAGACCAAGTTGGTCATGTAAAAAATCTAAACTGTTTATTTATGGGTCACTTTACCCCCAGCTGGGCACACACACACACACACACACTCACTTCACTACACGCACTTTCACCACTTTCACTTTGCCGGTTGCGAAAAAGGGGAAAAAGGGTTGCCACCCATCATCAACATTATCATCATCGGGGTCTGGTATCATGTGTGCAAATGCAAACAAAAGTGCAAAATCTCGAGGGAACATTTGATTGAATTCAGACAGTTTACAGCCTCAAATGCGCATTTCTTGCTTTCGTTTTTATATATTTTGATTTTTCCCCTTTCCCTTCTTCTTCTTCTTTCCCATAATCCCGGTCGCTTATCTGAGTAAAAATATCAAATTTTTTAAAATCATCTTGGGGCAGTTGATTTAGCAAATGCTATTTGTTTTTTGCCAGCTATGATTGATATTATTATTGATGCTATTGATTGATGGAGTTTAAAATCTGTTGGTTTTTACGAAATTAAAAAAGCAGCTTATACACGTATTTGCATTACACAAAGAGTATTACACAGAAGCGGGACTTAATACACAACGAGATTTTCTCTCTCTTGCCTGAAGGTCTTTTATCAGCCGCCACGCGACATTTTTCCGCATCGATTGTGCGGGAGGAGTGGAGGAGTAGAGGTGTGGGTGGCCATGGAAGTGGCCATTGTCTGGCGACTGGCTTTGATCTCTGCCATCTACTTATGGGTCTATGCAATTTGAATACCGCATTGGAGGCGGTAGACCATTGTCAATGGCATATGAATGACAATGCGAGTTATTAGCGTAGTGATTGCGAAGTTAAAGAACCATGAATCTATCAAATATTGCAAGTTGAAAGGATACATTAATCGGCCAACCTCAAAATCAAAGAATACACAGTTTCTCGCGGTGTTTCGCATCCTTTCCTTAATATATTCAGTTTATGTAAGCATATCTTATTTTTAATACTTAGCCTTTAAGTAACATTCTTCTGTCTCAGTTGATAAAAAGGGGCAAATATCCTAAGAAAGTAAATATTTTTTTATTGATAAATTTAGATAAATTATTGCTAAATAATGGTATCTTATATTTACGTAATGCCTGCACTTGCTTTTCAGTGAGTTTTCAGTGTGAGCTTAACTCAAATCTAACTCTCGATATCTTCGATCAATTTCGGCGACAATTTTACAGACTGAACGCAGCTTACAATCCAATGGGGGGCCATAACCTCGTACTTAAACCGACGGACGAAGGAACATACGGACATTTCTAAATCAACTCGGCTGTTATTGCTGCTACACTTAAAATTTTGAAGCATTTTTTACGGACTCAGGCTTTAAAAAATAATGACGTTTCTATGATATGAATTTTTAACTAATTACAATGGCCTTACCTTTATGTAATCTTATCTTATCTTTAGGTTTAAAAAAAAAGTTTGTATTATTAAGGTTACTTTACACAGTTTATCAATGGGTCAAGGATTTAAGCATTGTGAAGTTGTCATCTGCAGACCTCTGTCTTAATAATCGATCTTAATTTTTGTGAAGCTAAAAATACAATGATTGATATTTTGTTCCTGAATCAAGTTGGGATTTGTTGTGTATCAATCAATTAAATATATATATTAAAGTGTTTTCCCCAAATCTGTAGACTTTTTGTTTGACGTCAATAAAAAACAACTACGTTTGTTATTATTTAAATTTAAATTTTTATTTTGCATATGTATATAATTATTTTTGTCTTATAGTTTAATTACCATAGGTTACTTGCAACCATTCGGATGTTTTGCTTTGTAAAGATTCCTATTGTTTTCTTGTACTATGTTCATGCTCGTGACACGAAAATGTTTTTATTTCACTTAATTATCGTTTCACATTTGGGTTAAAATGGTCTTAGGTATACTATTGCTTATGATATATGGACCTAGAAAATAAATTGACACACACATGAACACCAACTTACATTTAACAGCAAAATAATTATACAAAAATATATATGTATATATTTAATATTTTATATAGTCAGTTTTCAATATTTTCATAACTATTTGCTAGGTTAAGAAGCCAACTACCTAAAAGTGAAATCGATGCGATTTGTTGTTGTAAATAGACACCAAGAGAGTTTTGTAAATATTGTAATTATAAGCTTAAACTAATCTAATACATGGTAGTTAAATCTATTAGTCGAAAAATTTGACTTAATCTTAGGTTCGTATCTGTATGAAAACTAGCTGCTGTTGCACTGGGCCGACCATTTTAAAAACCACAACATAAAGTAATAAATTATAAACATACAAATTAATTTAGATCCTTAAATAAATTTACCAAAATCAGCATACATTAAAATATTTTTAGCAAAATTATTTATCACATTTGCGCTTATCCAAACATTTAAATAACCTTCACTACAATTTTCTTCAGCGACGGCAAAACACAATCAAAAGTTTAACTTGAAATGAACAAACACTTTTAATTTTTTTCCTTCACTTCCATCCTTCCCTAAATGCTTTAGGGAGCGCTAGTTCTCACCAACGAAAAGTAATCACAAGTTGCGCTTAGGAGCCATCAGCCTCGGTTTGGAGGGCCGTGAGTTTGTAGTTGTTGGTGTTTGTTTATAGTTTTACTGCGCTTGCGGCTGTATCTGCACAGTGGCTGTCAGTTTGGTGGATTTGCCCGTCTGTTGCTGCTGCTGCTGTTGCTTCTGCTGCAGATAGAACTGCTTGAGCACTTTACACATGGCCAGGGCTAGCATTTTCCAGACTATCAACTGCTCCTCGGTGCTAGGTGGCGTCTGAGATGAGCTTGCCGTTCCTGGACTTTCACTTGTTGCTGCCGAGGGAGCCTCGTAGTCCACCTGATCGTAGCCAGAGTCGCTAGAATGAACAGCACCATCCACTTGATCGCCGTCGGTAATTTGGCTAGTCTCTAAAGTAGCAACTGCAGCCGCAAGGGGCTCATCTTCGAAGAACGGAATCGCCATGGCAATGTATTACGTAAAAATTCGATGGGCTCTGCTCTCCTTTACTTTTCACTTGATTCTATCTGCTTTTCTGTCTTTTCTGTTCGTTACTCGGGGCGAGCTGTCGTTCGACTGACTCGCACGGCGACACAGCAAGCGTATTTATACCCGGGAAATGCCGCGCTGACAGTCGTGACAGCCGAAAGGGACGACAACCCACCACCACCGACCCTTACCCAATGCTGGGCACCCATCCCTCAGAGCGAGTCAGAGACAGAGAGAGCGTCTCACGTGCATTTCCGTAAGGACTCTCTCTCTCAGTAAACACCCCAACCCCTGACTATTCTCAATGTGCCGCTATGTCAGCTACTTTCTGACTGCATCACGTGCTGTCAACGTTTCCCAAAGAGAGAACAACCAAACTAAAAAGAGAGAGAGAGAGAGAGAGAGCGTGATTTCGACTTCACACTTGTGGCATGTTATGTTTTACGTTAACGTTACCAGTTACGTTACGTCATACGTAAGGCGAACAATTTCCCCAGTTCAGTTCGACATTGGAGGGGTAGTTGCTTATTCGATATTCGAATATTCGAAGTGAGCTCTGACTTTATTTGAATTTGCTTTCGCTTATGCTGTGGCTTGTGCTTCCTTTGCTTGGGTGTCCTTGAGCAAATTCCTTGGTTTTGTTTCTTTGCTGGACTATGCGAACTATGTGTGCTTGTAGACGACGGGTCTTGTGTGTGTTTTATGCTTAAAGGAATTTTTTACATGCGCTTTATGGTAGTTTTCTTGGTAGAATGCAAAGGAAAGGTTAGTTGGCGTGAATTTTAAATATTTGTATAGCATCCCGATTTTTTTTATGAACTTAAGATTTTTTTGCTTCTGAGTGGCTCATTCAATTTAAAGTTTTACATATTTTTACAACCGCAAAACAATCAGGCAGCATTTTCACATGCCACAAACCACATGCCGCGAATATTTTATGATAAAAAGGAGTGCTGACTTCAAGGCATCTTCAACTTGTTCGCTGTGCTGCACCACACCCTAACCAAATCAATTCCACAAATCAACATAATCAACTTCTCGCCGTAAGACCACACATAATGCACTTGCAGTCGTTTGGCGAAAAACTTCTTTTCTTCTCTTGGCCAAAAGAAATAAATGCCGTAAAAAAATGTAAAAACTTTTTTATAGTTGCTGCATAAAAAAAATGTAAAATAAAATGCGGCGAAATGACTTCAAAACGCTAAAGGTACAACAAAAGAAATTTACTTGGGGTTAGGGCAAAGTCGTGCAAGAAGAAGGAAGGGGGCAAAGGACAACAAAGGGCAGTCAGCTGGGCAGGTCCTGATAATGACATCATATGATGAGCTAGCGCTAACCTCAAAATCAAAATCAAAACCCGTGATCTAATTTTGTGAACCCAGCAACAGATTTCAGCTGCAGTCGTCCGCATTGTCCATGCCATCTGGTATCACTTACCTGAAGGTAATAGGGAATGGTGGAGCGGAGGGGGAAACAAATAGCTGGCGAAAAGGAATGCAGAAATGCTCAAAAGCAAAACAAAGAAGAAATTGTTTTCGCTTAAAAGAACATTCAAATGGAAATGTTCTGCTTGGCTCAACACAAACAACAAGTGCAGGCAAACAAACTGCATTTATTTAGTTAACAAAAAAGAAAGAATAAACAAAAATAAAAAAAGAAAACACTAAAGGAAAGAATATACCATTTGAGTACCTCGACAGAACGTCAGACACACAGACAATGCATAAAAGTGAAGTGCGCCCGGGCATGTGGAGAGAGCAAGTGGAATACAAGTGCAAGCGAGGAATAGAGAACGTACTTGGGATACCCTTAAATTGCTAAAGGATTAGCCGTTAAGGAAAAATTTTAATACACTCAAGCAAATACAAATTGTAAGCAGTTCAGTTTATATTTAGATATTTAAAACATTTATCAGTCAATTCTACCACCTAGCACATGTACCCACGGAGTACACATCCATATTTAAAGGGTATATATGGAAGAGAAAAAAAGTGTAGCATAAAAAGCAGCGTCGTCGTCGCCTGGCGCACTTTGTTGCCTTCTGGCTGTCAGATTGATATTAAATTATATACCTTATTATCATTTCACTGTTGCTGTTGCAATATCAGAAGCACTGCAGAAGCGGCAGCAGCACACACATGTGGGCGTGGCAGGAGCTAAAGCCATGTTTATTTACAGCTGGCAACAATTGTTGCTGCCATGTAGAATGATGCACTTTGCTGGTTGCCAGGTTCTCATTGCTCCTCAAGTCAAAGTCAACGGCACACTTCACATGTGGCTGCTGCACGGTTGCTGCTGCTCGGTTGCATTTGTTGTGTAAATTGTTGTTATTTTTCCAACAGACAACTGACAACAGACAGACAGACGAAACCGACAACAACAGTGCTCTCCCTTTCCCGAACCAGAGCTTCGTCCTCGTAATATGCTTGATGGTTGCGCGCCCAAGTGACATTAAATGGTTGCCATTTTGGGTTGAGTTCGAGTTTGAGTTGTTGGAGTTGTTTTGTGTGTGTGGATTGGGTTTGGCTTCGGTTCGCCTGGCTGCGCTCATAAAAGTGGCTCAAGTGGCGAGAAGCTTTAACGCAAAGCTGAAAGCATTTTAAAGCCCTTTTCTCCCAACTTTTGTACTGAATATATGTATGTATGTATGCATACATTCTCTAGTATATACATAAAATATTTATTTTTAGTTATTTACGTTTATGCACTTTTTATAATGGTTATCAAAATAAATTGAAGTTACGTATACACTGACTATCTTCGATGGCAAATAAATAGGATTAAAACTTTGATTATTTCGAGTGCAGCGTTTATTTTATTTTATTTGTTGTTGCTGGCTTTTATGAGCTTCACAAAAAAGTTCCTTGGCAAACTATTAAGCTCTTATTTCTTTACTGTGGATAGTTTTTGTTATTTAGAGTTTTTCATTTAAAACTCAGAATAAATGTGTTCAAAATGGCAGTCTCTAATATATATTCTCAATTTTTAAAACAATAAGTTTATTTTATCGCATGAGAACAATAAGATTTCTTTACAAACACAATATTTGCAAATAATTGTGTTTTCCAACTAACCCTGATTAGACCCATACCCTTTTCGAGATTCGCTCATTGCTAATCGTCCCCAGCAACCAAAAATGAGCTCACTAATTAACAAATTGATTTATGGAAATTAAAATGACAACTCCCGAGGGATCGCATCAGGGTAAAAACTCATATGCAAATTGTAAATGCCAAAATAGCAACAACAGTGACAACAACAACAACAACCCTTCAAAGTTGGCCAAAAACTTGACTTTGCGGTTCGAATGCGTCCACTAACGAGAAACCATCATCCACCGGAGACTTCACTAGAGACCATAGACAGACATTTAATTAAGGTGTCTTCATGGCAACAACAACAACAAAACAACAAAAAGGACATTAACAACAAGTTGAGTCGAGTGGTAAATGAGTCTAATTAATAACGAAGCATTTGCCACATAATTCATGCGAATTGGAAAGCTGATGAAGCTGCTCCGCAAAAAGATATTCTGTGGTTTGAGTAATAATTTTCTAAGCCGCCTGTCAGTTTGGCCAATTTCAGTTAGTTTGAGTTACGCAGTTGGTAAACTTTTCTCGCTTATTTAGAATTTTTTACTGGTCACATTTGGTCAGCCGTTTTGTTTGTGATTGGCCGCAATTGTTTTATGGCAATTTTTCTGATTTTTGTATCGTTTTTTATTCCACTGAGCTGAGAACTTGATGACTTAAGCCCGGTCGGTGTCTGGGCGGAAATTTATAGCCTAGACGATATGTTTTTGCGTTGCGTCGTAATTTATGCAAATCGTTACCTTTTCTCTTTCGAGCAGGCGCAATTAATTCTGGCAGCCAGTTCAATCATATGCTTAATCCCATAGGTCTCCGTGTGATGTTCTCTATTGTTTTCTTCTCCTTGTACTTACTTGCCCGGAAATCTTGGTCCGAGACACAGACAGACAAGCAGGCAATCGAAGTCAGCATACATCATCGAGTCGTCTTTTGTTGTCTTTGGGGTTTCATTATAATCGAATTTGAGCGATAAACTTTACAATGTCCGTTTCCTCCAGGCCCTGGTAATTTACATGTCCTGCCTTCTTCTTGGCACTTTTTGGCACACTGAAGACAAAACTAAATAAACATTTTTGGGGCCGGAGCTAAAACAACCGAAACAACCGAAACATCAAAAGCATATAATTTATGGTTCGTTAGGTCAAGGATTTCACTACAAGCAGGACCTGTCAGCAAGTCAAACTACATTCCTCCTTCTTTGCTCGACTGGTGTTTGGTGAAACTGCCCCAGGGCCAGGACTCTCTTAGCTTGGTCCTTATTCAAATGTGTCTAAAACTTGCGTATTCATCTTCGTCACTTCTTACAACGATTCGCTTTGGTTTTAGTTAGTGTAGAGTAGTACATCTTGGATGAGGTGTTGGTTTAGCTATTAAATAGAAATTATACAAAAGCCAGCGCCAAGGGATCAAGCCAACAAGCCCAGCAACAACATCCTTTTGATTTGCCATTCACCCCGCCACCCCGCAAACTGTGTGGGAAAACTGTGTGTCCGATCACATGTGAGTTGAAATTTATGTGGGCAGCTCTGGGAATACCAGACCATAAAAAAGGGACAAGGGCAACTTTCAAGAAAGTGCGCGATTAGTGTGTGTAAAACTTGAGCTGTGTTCGTTGGGGGACGAAACGTTGACGGCCAATACAAAAGGCAGCCAAATTTGAATGAATGACCCAACCGTTCGCTTCAATAGAGGTCTGGTTGTGGGTGTGGGGTGTGGGTGTGGGTGTCTGTGTGAATGGTCAAATAAGCATAAAAGGCGACAAAAGTGGCACTTGGACATGCAAAGACTTCTCGCTTGCTTTTGTCAGGGCTCCTTCAACAACAACAAAAAAAGAAAAGTACTTTAAAATGTTTTCATACTTGTTACTTAAATGATTAAATGCATTTTTGGGGGTTGTTTGTTTACTTGTATGTATTTAAGTATTCAAACTGGCGATTTGGAACTTGTTTTTGTGTTGCTGTACGAACTCAAAAATTTCATTTTGAATGTTTTATGACCGGAGCAGAGTTACTTTTTGAATTGTTGCCAGTCATCGTCTGTGTATTTTTATTGTCAGCTCTGCATTTAATTTAAATTATATAACAGAAACACTTTTTATATGCATGCCAGCATTTACTTCTTGCCATTTATCTTATGAGCCGTTTCCAATTTAAGTGGATAACTACTCTTTCTAAGGGCATGATGAATATTGTCCAGCAAAAAGAATACTGCAGTTGTTGACTCTTCTCGTAGAGTATTACATCGTCGCTGTTTGCAACATTTTATTTGTGCCTTTTTTTTCTTCGTGCCCATTGAAAGTAAAAAAGACGACATTAAAATTATTTTTTATCGTCATTTTATTTGCAATTTTGCTTTTAAAAATTTTCTTCGCTGAGGGTTGGCCACATTGTAGTACTGCAAAATGCGAATATTGGCAATGGCAAAAAACGTTTTTTCATTTACGATTGGAAAATATTTTTTAGTTTCACGTATTCTTTTTATCGAGCATTGTAAAAAGTATTTTCTCATTTATCTCTGCTCGTTTAATTTTTAATATGAAGCGCGCCAATTTCAAAGATTCTTTTTATAAAACGTTTTTTAATATGCCACATAAATTGTGAAGGATTTCGGCATTGAGTGATTGAAATTTATTGCCACAGCGCTAAGCAATCGGCACAAAAAAGACAGACAGAGAGACAGAGAGAATAACCTGATGCCAAACATCAAATAAATTCAGTGCTCATAAAATTGTCTACGCCAAATCCATCCAATATATCAAATCAACCTTAGCACCCCGCCACCCTCACTTACACATGTGTGCAACAGTACTTGCAGAGTATTAACCACTCACAAATCGGCAGAGGGCGTCCATATTCGACTACCAATTATGAGCAATTGCCAGCGAGACACACAGACGACACCTTATTTCCCATATACTAGAAATCGTAAAAAAAAAATGAGAAGATAATTTATCGCACATGCCTACACGTTGTGGGGCATGCCACATACGTGCATGTACATCCAGTGTAAGTCTTGTTCATATTCATATTTCATATATGCATGGTCTTTATCCCTTTTCGGCTGGGCAATGATTTGCAGCCGCTGCCACTAAATCAAGCATGAAGCATTAGATCACAGTGCTTCTCGAGTTGGGCTTAAGCCACAGCGTGTTGCGATAATAAATGAATTGTTTATAGACTTGCCGAGTGTGTGAATGGAGTTGCCAAGTCTGTCTGAAAATATTGCGACATTCCACACAACAAGATATTCAAGACTTAACTTAGATTAGTAGACTGTATTTTCGGTGTTTAAATTAACTAGAGTTAACTAAACACATAGTTAGTTGGCTCGCTTTCCACTCATCTTTACAAATATAATATTAATTACAATGCTGTCCGTTGACTGAATGGCTGATTGACTATTGACCATGGCGATATTGAATCCATGAAAAGCGTGCAATTCATTTGCTTTCAATAAACCATGAGTATGATGATGATGGTGAAACTCAATGCCAGTTCGGGAGAATCGAAGCTCTCAGCTGTAAACGTCTGTCAATTGTCAGGCGTTTGTTGCTGTTGCTTGTTTGTTTGTTATTTGTTTGTTGTTATTGTTGGCCACACGCCGGCAGAGCCCTCAATTAAAATGGGCTACGGCAAGGAGGAGGCTTAAATAAAAGAAAAGAGTTCAATTGATGGCTGACATATTCCTTTGTGCAGGGCGGTCATGCAAATTGTCGAAAATATTTTCAACTGACCAACAATTGAGTGGTGGCCCAAAGCCCAACAAACCCGACCAACCCGACCAACCCAACCACAGCCACAGCTCGCCCACCTTTCATGTTGTTGTGATTGGTTTTGTCTAATGGAACTCGAGCGTGGCAACAATTTCATTGAATTGGATTTCAATATAGTCGTACACGGGAGAACCGTGGCACAAAAGCACACACGCCGCGTTACTTTTTGATTTACTTCTCGCTCTCTCTCTCTCTCTCCTCTTTTTTTGAACACAATTCGTTGGTCATTAAAAGGGACACGTGCATTGAAGCACGTGACTGAGGCCAGGCTCTCAACATGGAGCTGGACGCTCTTTTGTTTTCACTTGCCGTATAAACTTACCCAAAAATACTCTCCATTTCCACGTTTGTTTGTTGGTTTGTTCCTTTGCTTGTTCCGGGCTGGTGTGGGTGGAATCTGCTTGAGAAATGCGCTTTACAGCGGACAGTGTCAATATTTGAGCCGAACTTGACACAATGCCAAGCATTTTTCGCTTAATTTTTGTACAAATACATTTATTACAATGTAGCTGCAGGGTTCGAGTCCTTTCATTTGCGGCGTGTGACCATCATGTTAATTTGTTATTAATTGTCTGTTTCGTTGTTGTATTTGGTAGGCGTTGCCATCGGTCACTGTCCAGTTGATTTCTGTTTTGATTTCGGTTAGTTGTGACAGCGTTTTTGTATGCAATGTAATGCGAGCTGCAAACTTTGAATGGAACAATGCGTGGGATAGTAAATATCCATATTGATTGTGATTGATAAGTAATGATACCTGAAATGTTACATATAACAACGAGTTCTCCTTTCTGTTCATCAGGAACTTTTTGTACTTCCTGCACGACGGCGTCGATTTGATGCGGCGCTGTCAGAAATGTTTTGAACCATTTCAAACATGCAGGCGCATCGAATTTCGAGCGACTTGCATAAATTATAAAAATATTGTAAGCTGTAAATTTTGAACACCAGCAGTTTAATCAACAACAGACACACGACCTTAACTTAATCCGTTTGAGTGCAGATCGAGCGAGAAAGGGTTAATGCCCAACCTTTTTTTATTCCAACTCTGGCCTGACGCGGGCGTGAAAAAAGCGCAACAACCACAACACAATAGAGGGACCGACCAGAGAAAGGATTCACCCACTGCTGCTGTTTTGAATGTTGGGCTGGGCTAGAGGCCATCAATGTCAGTCATAAATACATCATGGAAATCTGTTTTGGCTTCGTGTGGTCACGTGACTGAGTTAGATAATGTTTGACATAAAGTTTATTAATTGCTTAAATTAAAGAGATCGTCGCTTTGGGGTTGTTTGTTTGTGTGTGTGTGGAGTGTGAACAAGTTTGTTGCCACAACAACAAAACTATTACCAATTAAGTTAATTGCGTCAGTTTCAATATGCAACAAACGCCGCAGGATATCGCAACGGTTTGGTAAAAACCTTACAGCTTGCGCAGGCTGTACGAAGAGTTTTAAGTACATAAGTTACTAAGGTAATAATATAATTAACAATTCGAGCTTCCCTCGAATTTACCAACAAAAAACAAAACCTGAACAAATGTGTGTTTTCTGACTGCTTATATAAATTCAGCATCATCATGACAGTGTCAGGAGCAGCTTAAACAAATATAAATCCTTGTGCTAAACACATGCCAAACTTTTTATTAGTAGGAAGGGGGTGCGGGGGAGGCGCCACAGGACAAAGGACATTGCGCAACAAAGCACTCGACTAGCTCGCATCATGCGCAGACACACAAAAACAAATAATTACAAGTAAAAATCGCTGGCAGGATAATGGCGCATAATGATGAGCAGGATACGATGGCTCTTGGCAGTGACTCGCCAGACGCTCCCAGTCGGCAATTAAGCATTTTCAATAAAATTTACACCTGAGCTCATTTTAATTGAGTTGCAACCAGGGCCACTCGAAACGAAACCAGACGATCCGATCCGATTCAATGTGAGGACATGTCTAGTGCCAGCAAACATCTGCCCCCCCCTGCCCCACCACCCACCTCTTCATGCTGCACGCAGTGAAAGAGACAGCGGAACAGAAAGATAAACTTGTTTTTCTGCTCGACTCCCCACCTAATTGCCCGGGCATGTTGTGAAGTTGAACTTCTTTTGCTGGCTGCCTTTGGCTGCCTCCTGCTGCTTTTTACTTATTTCAATTGATTCCTGCTTCAATGTAGTGGAATTGATTTGTGGACGAGAGGCCACGCCTCCATCAACAAATTAGTTGCCATAAATAAGAAAAAAATGCCAAATTGCACAAGCTATGCGGACAAGTGAAATATTTTTTTAAATTTGCATAGACTTTCAACCGAAACCGAAGAAATAAGAGGTGGAAATTTGCATGTTATCCAAATAAGTATGCTGTGATATTTATTATTCGACTACTCTTAACAAACTTGGGGTATACGAGTTTTCATAGTTTATTTTGCCTTTTTTAATGACATTCATAAAAGTTATTTGTCGACTGTTTAAATTAAAGCTTTGATTCCGTTTAAATTACCTAAATCATTTGATCAATCTTAAAATAAAATAAATCTCTTAAAATAAACCTTCACCTTTTCACTGTCGCCTTTTAAAGAGCATTCCAATGTCGAACAAGCGTTGCTTATGGCAGTCTTATTTTTTTTTTTTGTCACTCTTATGACAATGCCAAATTCTTGCCGCAATAAACATAAATTGGCACATGCAGCTCCCTCAGACCTCAGACCTTATGCCATGTCCTAGCGGCCCTCAGCATATGCAACCCCGGTAGAGAACTACTGAAATTGCCAATAATTTTGAGCCCCTGTCACATTGCCAGTCCAATAGCAATCCAACGGATATGGCCCATAAATGTAGCGCATGCAAATTTGTTGCCTGATTTGTTCATTTTGTTTCAATTTTCGTTCTGGCGAATTCTTTTTTTGCGCTCCTTTCATTCCAATAAGGTTTTGCACGTATTCCGCTCCCGGGTCGCATTCCTCAAATAATTGCAATGCCTTCTCAACAACTTTTTATGGTGGTGGTGGCTATCAGTGTCCCTGGCATCACCCCTTGCAGAGTTCTAGCATGTACTATGTACATATGTATGTATGTGTGTCTAGCTTTGGTTATGGTAATTTCTTTCTTTTTTTTTTTTTTCTTTGCTTTCCGCAAATTTTGAGAGCCTGTCTGTTTGCATTATTAGCATTTGACTTTTGATTGAGTCTAATATTACAGCAAATTGCTGGCAAATTCGAAACGAAAGCGCATAGAAATACTGAAATGAAGCTGATTTAGAGAGTAGAATCAGTATGGAAACGATGCATTAACATTGGAAGTAGCATGCTGAAATGAAACTGGAAGTTCTTGCATTCAACTTTGTTTTATTTAAGAGAGATACATTTAAGCAAGATAAGAATTATTCAAGTTATATTTACTGTGGATATGTCAACAATCAGTCAGTCAGTCAGTCAATCAGAACAATCTGTTTTATATATAAGATTTACAATAGCTAGATTTATAATGATAAAAATCACAAAAGTACAAAAAATCAAAAACAAGTACACAAACTTTTGCTATACTTTTCAGCTGTGTGCTTTGCCTGCATTAGGCAGCTGTGTCTAAACGCACTGGTTTTAGATTTATCCCTTTCTAAATTCAGCTGAGAATATAATGCAATTAAAGTGAAGCTTTTGGGCCCAAAGAAGCCCTTGTTTCTGTCAGCCGGGCAATTAAACTCAGCGTCGGTTTAATTATATTTTAACAAATTTTAATAAGGCACCTCAAGGGCTCGCTCCACATTTTTAAAACCGTGTGGTGCAAAAAATTGTTAACAACTTCAATTAAATTATCAACTTGCAGCACGACCGCTGGGCGGCATTTAATTACGAATGCAAAAATGTAGAAAAAATAAAAAAAAAGAGAATATGGCCTGGGCGAAAAGTTTTTGGCCTCGCGCGGGCTTAACTCAATTTAACTGTAAAAACTTTTGCCAGCTCAACGGCTCGCTTCAGGACGTCGCGTCCTCGCTGGATACGCATTAAAAATGTTGGCAACGCTTAACGCGGCTTAATTGTGGTCACAGGTGTTGAGGGCAACATTTTTATCGTTCTGTTCACAGTTTACAAAAGGAAAAAAAAAACGATTGCTCGCTGTTATTGGGTAGATTGAGTAGATGGGAAGATGGGTGAGGGTGACTTTTGTCTAAGACAATTTTTATGACCTTTACGACTGTTTGCAGAGCCCATCGAAATGGGTTTGATTTAGCTGCTGTAGAAATCTGCAATTTATATTTTGTTTGTTTTAGCCTCGTAAAAACATTGCTTTAGGAAATATGATAGCTCGTATTGTTAGGGCAACCCTTTTTGCTGTTTGCAACAATAAACATTGTGCACTTTGCATCGTTCTCGTTTTTTAATTGCTTGAAATTTAATATTTTTTGCGCTGTCTTGTTTTATGCTAATTATTTTTGTATGCACCAACAGCTCGAATTATTTTTTTTTAATATTGAAAGCCAATTATAAATTTAATTTTTGCACTTTTCCCTCTGCTGCTATTGAAAATGGCTTTTGGCGTCGGTAATCCGATAGCCGCAATTAGCAGGCGAGAATGAGATGAGAGCTTTAAGGTAATAAGCTGATTACCAAACAGATGATGATTATGGCTGAGTTTGTCAGATGTCTATTTATGTGATATGTATGTATGATGCAAATTATGGATATGTCTGATTCAAATAAAGTATGCTGACAATTATTTAATAATTGGAAAATGTGAATCAGTAAATAAACCACTTGTAACAATGCAATAGAAAATGAATAAACAGCATTTGTTTGGTTAGTTAATGTAATGGGGTGTAGGTTTTTTTTATGTTATACAAAGTTTCCGATAAAGTAGGAGAATTGTTATATTGAAAATATTTAAAATATTAACTTTTTGTCCATGAATGCGCCATTCTCAGAGACTGTTAATTGATTCCAGCGAAGATTTATCTGAAGATTTCATGTACCATGTAGAATAGTTTGTGTCTCGCGGCCTAAATTTTCTTTTAAGCTCCTCATTAATGTTTCGAATCCGATTTGGCATCAGACAAATTAACTGCTCTCCTGCAAATCGCTATACAGGCAACACTATACCTAATTTAGCATCCTTACATTTTTTGCTAGCTTCAAAAAATAGCTTGTCACTTCCTTCCCATACTAACTATTCTATTGTATTTTATGTTGCTAAATAAATCTTAAAAAATATGTTCTCGTAGATTGTAGGCTAGCAAGTATTTTGCTTCCTTTATTGCCTATTATGTGTAATTACTTGATCCACTTTTAAAAATCTTTATCTACCCGTTTTAATTATATTAACATGTACCACAATAAGCTTTTAAATGTCACCTCCTCCATTATCGAATCACTTGCGAATGCATATAGCTATTTATATTTATGAGCCGAACTGTGTGTGTGTGTGTGTGTGTGTGTGTATGTGTGTGTCTGCGTTATAATTCAATAATGTGCAACGCACTGGCGCTTGCCTTTTTTAATTGCTTTTCAATAACATGGGTGAGTGTGGGTGGTGGGGGGCGTGGCGCATGGCTTGATAAGCCGCCGGATAATCGCGAAGCCAACGTGTTAAAATGTTAAAAAATCGTGTGATGGCTAAAATATTCACGAATTGCATTAAAAATTGCACGCTAATGCAATTCGCTCGGACGCTGCTAATTTAAATTTTTGAGTAGCCAACGCCACCGCCGCGCGGTATGCAACAAATTGTTGCATATCCAAAGCGCTTCAAACTAATGCATGTGCCACACACACGATCCGAGGCAACAATGTTGTGTCAATGTTTACACATGTATGGAAGTATGTAAGGACATAGAATGCATATGACAAGACTACAATGCACAGGAGTTGTCCTGGCACGCCTCGTTGATTTGCCAAAAGCAGACAACATGTTCAAATATTCCCTCTCCCTTCCACCCACTCCCTCTCCCCCTCTCTCTCTCTCTCTCTCTCTTGTGTGTTCCTGTACCATTCAGGGCAAAAAGTGCATCAGTTGCGCTGCGTTGCACTTTGGAGTGCAGCCAGTAAATGCATTGGCCTGTTGCCTGTTGACTGTTGGATGCTGCCTGGCCGGGTGTCGATAGCAGCCTTAATTAAAATTAACATTTTTTGCACAAAACTTTATGGGCCGGACCAGAGATCAGGACACACTAGCAGGCCCAGCTGACCCCAGTTCCATAACATTGTCATCAGCCAGCTTGATTTTAGGCCAGAGTTAACTCAATTTGTTGCTTGGGGGAATTTCATACCACACGTATTTCGATTGATTTTGATGATGGTTATTTAATTTGAAGCGCCAAGTGGGCGTTATTGATGCGGCTTTGAGTGTCAGGGAGACAGATAACAGCGAGTGCGGTTCGAAAAGTTTTTCACAAATTCTGCTCTTAAATAATCATGAATCTCAACTTTGGTTGCAGATGTTTTTTTTTTATATATATGTATATGTTTATTTAGCAATTTTCTGCCCAAGCAACCATCCCATGTTACCATAGCCAGCCATATTTGCAGCCAGCTCATATTTCCATTTAGTTTATTTGACTTTTGAAAATGCATTTTGGTTGCAAGAGCCCCGGGGACTAACTGCTCGTTGCTCTGGCTGCCTGTGCATGAGTAAATATCAATATTTACACCTTTAATTAAAAACGCTAACAAGGTTATTTAGTGGGTTCAGTAGGATTCAGTAGGAGCGTGCTGGCAGGAAGTCAGCAAAGCAAAAGCTTTTAAGCAAAAATACCAAAATGAAAATGTAAAATATATTTTACGGGTCCTGGCGCTTGTTTAACTTGGCCTGGCCCTAATTCCATCCACAGGAGTTGAAAGAGTGGAGTACGGTCGTGTTAACACAAAGCAGCTTAAAGCAAATACTAGAATGAATATTTTATAAATTTTAATTTGGACACTGTATCAATAGTGTGAATAAATTTGCATAGCAAACGAAGTGATCAAGCTATACCCATTAATATTTATTTTCGTACCCAGTTGAAAAAAAAAAAAAAAAAATATTAAAATAAATTAGAGTTGGGAAATAATTCTTCTAAACGTTATAGATTCATTAGGAATAAAAATATGAGGATTTCTCAAAAATATCTAATCCTAATCTCAGGAAGTTAAGAGAAAAACAATAAATGTAAAAATTAGTTTTTCGACTTTTGCTTTTTATTATTGATTATTTTTACAAACGCTCATATACATATGTATATTTTGGGGAACTCTTAAGAATCTATTTCTTGTGCAAAATTGTGACCGAATAATCGATTGTAAATACATTTTACACTATAGCCAGACACGCCTGTTTAAATGCACGCCTCTTTTTTTGCAATAAGTAATGTGCATAGATTTGTATATTGTCAAAGGTCCCCATGGACGATGCTTTTGTCCATTTGGAGTGCATCTGCGTGTGTGTGTGTGTGTGTGTGTGTGTGTATCTAAAATATTTGTCATAATGCACGTGCCAGCCGCCCACATTGCAACACCCACTGCGTGGTGACATTAAAATCAGCTGCATGTCGTTTAATTAAAAAATGCCCCAAAAGCATTTACCCAAACCAAACCCAGTCTCAACTGAGTGCGAGTCCAGTGAACGGATGCAATGGATTCATTGATGCAGCCAGCATCGTTGACAATGTTGTCGGCGTCGTGTGTGTACATTTAATGAAAACGGAAACCAAATAATCACTGACTGGGATCAGCCCGCTACGGTCAAGCAATGGCAAATTAAACAAAGCCAAGGATTTCCATAATAAAAAGTGCAGCTCGCCGAGCGTATGAATTTAATGATTTAATCACACGCTTCTCCCCAGCCTGCCCTGCCCTG
The DNA here is from genome assembly GCA_018152825.1 of Scaptomyza hsui. Classification (NCBI taxonomy): domain Eukaryota; kingdom Metazoa; phylum Arthropoda; class Insecta; order Diptera; family Drosophilidae; genus Scaptomyza; species Scaptomyza hsui. The sequence goes on along the minus strand of JAECXO010000307.1, from coordinate 11,482,779 downwards.
CCCTGCGGCCAAGTGGCATGCCTTGTTGACACTGCATGCGTGTCAAGAGAATTTGTCAAAAAATGCAAGCGGCTCAAGGGAAATAACCAAGTGGAATTTCACAACTCTAACCTCACTTCTCTGTTGCAGGGTGGCTGACTCCCCGCGGGGCATACTCGTTGCATTTCTGCAAAAGTTATTAACTTGGTCTGCACTTCGACTGTCAAATGCTGGCATGTGGTCAACATTTAAGTGTAATTAATGCCCGCGGCCAGTCGGAAGTGCGTCGTTGGCGATGCAACTTCCTGTCCAAAAAGTGCACACAAATACTCTCCTTGTCTGAAATATGAAAAACAAATATTCAGCTTAATTTGATTAGAACGCGAATCTCTGCAAATGCACATTGTTCTAGCCACAGGCATTGTTTTTGCAGTCCTGCAATATCAATCGAGCTTATGCAAATGTTCAAACACACATACATATACAGATATGAATATTATGTGTGTGCACACTGAAATATCTTGTTCCTTCTCTCTTTCGAATTCTTATCGTGTGTCTTTTGCAGACTTTCCCATGTCTCACAACAAGAATAATTACAAAACCAACTTGATGCTATTGTTCCCAAGAGATTTCAAAGCCAAACATATTCACGATTTCTTAATGGACTTTTGGGCCCTTTTTGGTAATCGAAAAGTGGCTCTTGGCTAATTAATAGTTATCCATCAAAAAGTTTTTCACTTTGAACTGCCAGAAACTATTGCTATACCATATGCAAATTTTCATCACAAGTTTTCTTTACATTTCTCGCCATTTTCTTAGTCCTTTCCACCACATAAAAGTAAAATTGACTAACGTGCCGTAAATTGAATTTGTTCCACATGGCAGCCACTGCCACCAGTTGTGTGGCCTTTGCCGCCGCATGTGGCATAATTACAGGCGTTAAGACATACCTCACTTAGAGTTTACGGAAAGTCAATTAAACTCTGACACTCCGCATAGCTCTTTTAGTTTTCGATTTGTTTGTTGTGCAGAGTTCCATGGTTTGAGAAACTTTCCAGTTTTTGGTGCATTTGACATGTTTAAAGAGTAAAAGGATTTTTGTCTTTTCATAGATTCTTTTCCTTTTTTCAATCAAATATTCAATTCCGATAGTTATAGTTACTGCTTCAAGACGCTATCTGTATTGAGGAGTGCCAAAAGTTTGACACAAAAATGAATTTAATTAATTTTAATCACTTATTTATGATGATTACCAATTTCCTGTCTCAGAGCAGTCTCTTTTACAGCTAAAAACTTGCTCGGGCACGAACACAAAAGTTTTTTAGCTCTCTGGCTAACGCCACTCCTAAACTGCAATTAAAGTGCAATTTAGTGTGAGCCAAAAAGGCGTTCAGATGCTCTTTTCTTGGTTCTCTGTGTTCTTGGCCAGACTGCAGACGCTTAACGAGGCTCATCGAGGCGCCTCAGCGTTTGTTCATTTGGACCTTTGGCTTATTAATTTAAATTTCAAGTTCTGCGCTGCATAGTTGCAGATTCTTTGGAGTGCGAGCTGCCCCCCAAATTGCGTGCCAAAGTAATAATAAACATAATTTGCTGTGCACACTCTGAAAGCTAATTTGGGAAAGGGGAAAGCAGGGAGGAAGGAGCGAAGATTACAACGGTTACAACTGCTTCAGACGGCATCAACAAGAGCTCAGAGGTCTCAACTTGTAGGTGTCCAAGTGCAAAAGTTTGTGCACAATTTCGAGTTGGACTTTAACAAAGTAAAAAGTTAGCCAAAGTGCTGCAAGAGCCTTTGTGGCACTTGTGTTGGCTTGTAGTGTTGGTAAATACCCTAAACTCTACAGTTGACACTGGGTATATTACCTAAGTGTATGTTTTCTCTTAGGACAAAAACAGGGTGTCTGGAAATCGATTCCTTTGAATATACGACCAAGTTTATTGTTGTTGTTGTTGTGGTTTTACTTTTTGTGTTAGTTGTAAATTAAATTTGCAAACGGTCTGGCAACTCGACACTGGCTCTATAGTTTATAATCGTTTGGGAATTGAAATGCAGTCGATTTGAAAATGTCTGCAAGTTTTTCACTTTTATTTGGCTGGTCAGCCAACTTTTTGGCTTGGCATTTTTATTACATTTGGCAGCCACCGCCACACACACAAATAAAAAGAAGAAAAGGCGACTACTCTCCATTGTGCTCCATCATTAATTATTTAAAATGCACGGCGCCATAACCATTTAGATTCCTAATGGCAGAGCCTTGTAGCCCTGCAACATGTGGCAGCACCCACACCCAAGTGGCAACCTCATGCGCTTGTAATCATAAAAGTTTACGATTCAAACCTGAAACACAAAAAAAAAAAAAAAAGGCAAATCAAAACGACAAGTGACGAGTCTAACCACGATGACACGAATGAGTATCATCCTGCCTGACGCCGGGCTCAGCTGCACTCAAAGTCAAAGCATTTTTTAGGCATGGGAATTTAATTAAAATCAAGCTGAACTCTCCTATAAACCATAGCCCCCTCCACCTTTCCCCTTCTCAGAGCCCGTCGTTTAGTTTCAATCAAAGTAGCGCCGAAAAATTTACGCAAATTGACAACAGAAGCGACAACGACCACGACGTCGTCGCCCATCAGTAAAAAAAAAACGTTTAGAAGTGCCTATCCGCCCCTGCCTCCCCCCATCTGGTACAACTGACAACTGAGTCGTAATTGAAACTCATTAGCGTGCATTTTAGTGGCCATTTTGTGCCTGTCGCAAGCCTTTGGCCAACCCTTTGGGTCCCATTTTGTTGTAAGTGGGTTTAATTCAGTTCAGTTCTGTTTCCTGTTCCTAGTTTGTTGTTGTTGTGGGTTGTTCGTGGTTGTTGGTGGTGGTGTGCGTGTGTGTGGTTTATGTGGTAAGTGTGCCATCATTATGAGTGTTATGGGTTTTTTTTCCTCCTTTGTACATATACTATTTTGCTTATTTTTTCTTGACGGGTTTTGCCGAGCTTTTATCACAGCAACAAAAATTCAATTGACACAGCAAAGCAACAAATGCAACAAGAGCACTTTTTATACCCCGAACCCATGAAATGGGTAAAAGGGGTATAATGGTTTTGTGCAAAAGTATGTAACAGGCAGCATCAACAGCCGAGTCGATATAGCCATGTCCGTCTGTCTGTCCGTATGTATGAAGGCGTCGATCTCAGAGACCATAAGAGCCAGAGACTTCAGATTTTGCACATAAGCTCATCTAAGTCCTAAGCAGTGCAAGTTTGTTTCTGATTTTCGATAACTATTTCCGTTTCCGATATACACATGTGATCGATAACATAAAAATATCAAATATCGAAAACCTGAGACACGTTTTAGGAACTTGATACAAAATTTTGATGCAGATCTTTGGTAGATGTTGGCTTCTATCTTTCTACCGAATTTAGGGGCTCTAGCTTAAAAACTGAAAGAGATATCGAAATTTCCGATTTTAAATGGTGGGCGGCAGAGGTGGGCGTGGCATCCAAATTTTTGATACAGATCTTTTGTAGATATCACCATATATCTTCCTACCAAATTTGGTGACTCTAGTTCAAAAAATGTGGAAGATACACACATAACCGTTTTAACAACGGCGGCGAAAATAGCTTCCTTATTTGTTTTAAATTAAAATTCTATAAACATTTAAAAAACCAAATATTTATTTTATTTGCATGGATTTTTGAGTATGTTGCAGCTTCAACAAGTAAGAAGACTCGAGTCGAGAAAGCTCGATTTGTCGATACGTACGCTTCAAATTTAAATACACCCTGTGTTTTTAGAGATTTTTTTTGTTTATAGTTTCCGAAATATTTTCATAGGTTTTATTGTTGTCGATTGTCTAACTTGGTCTGCTAACGGTATATGAGAGCTTATATTTTAAATCTAAAGTCTCAAGCTTTTATAGATCGACGTGCTCATATATAGGCACAGACGGACAGATGAACAAATCAACTGATCAAGATCGGAGATATATCCAGTCCCATTTAAATACCTAAATACATGAACACAGTCGGATGGCTATGACGTCATCATTTCGTTAACTGGTCCTTATCAAATGTGTGTTATAGTAATCTTCGAGTTGACAAACATCTATACATTTTGGTCTTATGAAACTTTAATAATCTTTCTGTACACGACGTATCACAAAAGCCAAATGCCCTAAGACATATATTTAATACATATTAGCAAATCTTGGTTTCACATTGAAGAATCTACAAAGGTGTGCATTTTGAATAATGACAACATATATACTGATATTCATTTGTGTTTTCAGAACTGTTTACCGCTAGCTAAGTTGTACTTGAGATAGCTCCAACTTAAGCTCCATGGCATCCACAATGTTTTTATTATGACGCAGTCCTCGCAGCCATTTGACATATTCATCGGGTATGCCCGTTTCCTCAGCTCCCTTGACCAGCACCTTGAGATATGTTTGAGAGGGCTGGCGATTGTGTGGCACATCTGCAGCCACAGATTTGGCGTGGACAATTGAATCTGGCTGTTTGCTGAGATGATAGGCGCGACAGATGACTTCTTCGTTGCTGCTCAGTGAATGAACGGGAACAGTTATGGGAATATAGATGCCTTCGGAAACACCCTCCTGGCTGTAAGTAGATGGGAATGAGTCTAACGATCTATATATATATGGGTTGTGTTGTTGGTGCGAACTTATCCAGATCCTTGAGATTGCACATGTCAATCTCCCATATGGCGCCAAACACTTGAGATCCAGCAGTTGGAACAATAGTTGCAGGTGCTCCAAGCCAGCTATTTGAACCAACACCTTGAAAGTCGAGGCGGTAGTTCTGCAAGAACAGAAGAGTTCTATTAACAGAGAATATAAATATGGCTGCTCTTGAACTTGCCTCCAATTTGCCTGCTCCAATGCGCCGTGCAGTAGGATTCTGTATGTGAATGCGACGGGCCAACATATTGCTGCCAAAGCCAAAATAATAAAACTTACAGGACATTTTCGTCATGTAATGTTGCACTGAAAATGCTCCCTGCAAAGAGATTTTTCTGTTTGTCAATATATCATGATTAATACAAATTTCAAAAGTCTATCTGGCAATTACAAATATGTATCATGACGGAAACTTCTTACTTACTTCTAAGCCTGTACAGTTTGACAGTAGCTGCCCAAGCAGTGCAAAAATGTAAGCAGTTCAAATTTGGTTGTGGTCTTAGCTAGTGGCTTACACAGAATTTTTGTTCATACTATAAATATAATTACAATCAAAAATATGCAACAATGGCTTAAATAAATCGTGAAATTATCTTAATTCAGCTGCGTTTACTTATTTGTTATATTGATTTCATTTATCAGGCTTCAAAAAGAAAACTATTTATTTTAAAACTCGCAGCTGCAATTAGGCAAAAGCTTTTTCACTTCAAAGCTTTGTAAATTAAACAAACAGCTGATTTTTTCTCAATTATGTTACTTTGTTTTCAAACTTTGTCAAGAATAAATTTAGTCTTACGCGCAGCCTTAAAGTTTAATCCAGTAATGGAATTAATGTTTAACTATTTATTGCACTTAATTTAAGTCACTTTAAAAGAGTACACGTCACTAAAGAAATGCGACCTTTGTTTACCAGCAGCTCGCCCAGCTGACAGCGACCGACTGATTTTGATAATTAAGAAAGCACAGCAAAACGTCGTGGGCTTTTACACTAAGCAACAAAAAAAAATTGTGACTGATAAGAAAGTATGTTAATTTAAAAAAATAGTTCTTGGATTTTAGGTATGTACATATATTTAATGAGAAGCTACTCAAGGTAGCTACCACAACAACTTTAATATATTAAATATATGTATATAAGTACAAATTTTGTCATAAAGTGTTGCTAAAATAAACACAAAACAGCATCTTCCTCTTATTGACTAAGCACAAGCTCAATTCACGGTTTGAAACTAAGCTGCATGGGAACAGTTCTGCTTTATGATTTGTTTCCATGCTAACATTTTGGGATGAATATAATAAATATCCCAAGTGCGTAGCAGAGACTCAAACCCTAAAATATATGCAACTAAATGCTTTATTTTACCTTCATCGATCGATCGATTAACAATTGTTACTTTCGTCTGACCTACAGCTCGACCGATTGAACTTGAAGAGCTTCTTCCAGTTTTTTCACCGTTCTGTTGTTGTGCTTAAGTCCTTTTAACCACGTTACATAATACTCGGGCACGCCGCTCTCAATGGCACCCTTAACAAGCACCTGTAGATAGGTCTTGGAGGGCTGTCGATTCTCAGGTACCTGATCCAGCTCCATTTCATGCAGATTGCTCTCAGGCTGGTGCGTTAGTATATAAGCTCTGGCTGCAATTTCAGTTTCATTTCCATGCAGCTTCACCTGCACGGTGACAGGTCTATATAGATCCAGGTGTACACCTTCCTGACTAAACATAAAATATTGTAATTTTATTCACTTTCAGTCGGGATTTGTACTCACTCGTCTATGTCCGCCAAGTTGGATAAATCTATCACCCACAATGTGCCCCAAGTAAGACTGCCCGGTGTCGGAACAATAGTTGCCACAGCTCCATCCCATCTGCGAGAAGACGCCAGAGTATCAAAGTCCAGGCGGTAATCATCTAGCGAAGCAGGACCCACAATCTCAGCGGTTGGGTTCTGGATGTGTATTCTCTGGGCCAACATGTTGCTGCCAAAGCCAAAGTAATAGAATTGGTCACCAGTAACCTCGGCCAGCGGATGAGTCAAGTTCACATTCAAATGGACGCGAGCCTCGCTGCCCAGCGCCAGAGCAACGAGAGTATAAATAAACTTTGAAAATAATATATTCATTTTGTTGACAACCTTCTCAGTGTCTGTTCAAATCTAAACTGTTTTGTGTAATATTCATTTACTTAGCTTCAAGTCTAGCAACGTAATCTGCGATTTTACGCACACATTTGTGGTATGTGTGGAACTTATTTACAGACTAGCGTCAAGTTTCAAACCTAGTTTATGTGATTCAGCTTTAGGCTGTCTGCTGAAGCTACGTTCAATCCCGCTTACAAATAAGATCCCGAGAAGATTAATTTGTATTGTGCAAGTGCTTCTGATGCGCAGACTCGGAAAAAACCAAATAGCTAAAATTAAAAGACATTGTGCAGTGCAAATCGGCAAGCCATAATAAAACAATATAATATAACAATAGTGTACCTACACACTAAGTGCATAAAAGAAAAAAAAAAAAAAAAAAAAAAAAGAAACACTACTCAATGAATATTAGCTAAATTCTCCAAAAATATGTACATATCTTTATATTGAAAGTGATTGCAGATGCTATGTTTCTTTTTTTGTATATAGTCTTTCTTTTTATTTTACGTTTCTTTTGAGTTGAGTGCATATATGTATGTATACATAACAAGTGCGAAAGTGCGTAAACGACCATATGCTAAAAAAAAAAAAAACAAACAGTGTAAAGTAATTTGTTCTTTATTTGTTATGTACGTATGTAGTATGTACGTACTTAGAAAAATTCCTTATCGGTCAAAGTTGCTCGTATATAAGGCAATTATTAAACCAATTTGGACGTACGGCATTCAACTGTGGGGAACTGCCAAACGAAGCAACCGGAAAATCATACAAATTTTTCAAAATAAAGCGCTGCGCATAGTTGGTAATGCACATATATACCATGACAACGCCACGATACACAGCGTTCTCAAGGTTCCGAGGGTTGCGGAAGTAATTTCTGACAGCAGCCTCAGGTACGTCACTCGCTTAAACCAACATGTCAATATTCTAGCTTCTGGCCTGCTGGATAACAGCACTACCATAAGAAGACTGAAAAGAAACCACCCGCTGAACCTCACCTAATTTTAAGCGTCAGCTAAAAAAAAAAAAAAAAAAAAAAAAAATTGTCAAGTTCTAAGGAAATTTAATAATTGTCCAAGGAAGACAGATTTTAAATTAAGTGTTCGAAAAAAAAAAATGTTTAACTATGTATGTATGCTTATGCTGTGATTTTCGTTTTACGCGTATTCATTGATTTGCTTTGCTTTCTGGCTAATTTTACATATCCCCGTATCACTTATTGACGCTGAAATTGTTTTGATTTTTCCTATGCACTTATATCCCATACCTTGAGTACCGTGGAACGAGACTTATAAAAATGTAAACTACATTTTCGGTGTATCTATAAATGCACTTATCGTAATTGAAGAAGAGCTTTTGTTTATTTAATAATAATGTAAAGCATTTTGGCTTTGATCTTGCACTTTGTTTAATAAAATAAAATATATAGGAAAAACATAATCCGAATCAGTTTTTGCATTGCTGCCTTTTTTATGTTCATATATAATTTTAAAAACATAATAATAATTTTGCTTTGCTGTCTTGATAATTTTATTTTCTTTATTTTTATTATGAATAAAATTTGTTAAACCATGAAATACTAAAATAAATTATTTTTTATTTTTCTGCATCGAAGCCAAGTTTTGCTGTGCGAATTAATCAAAGAACCCCCCTCCCGATTGTTTGCTAGAAGATGTCGCGAGTCCTATCCGATTGGTTGCACAACGAAAATAGGTACGACGTCGAACTGCTTGGTGTCGAGATTCGAACCGAAGCTTAGACTAAAGCAGCTTGTCCGTAACAGGTATCAACGCTAAGAAACGAGTTGAGAAATCGATCACAACATATTTTGACCTTACCGAAGCTAATGTCATCCAAAAACTTGTCAAACATAAAATAAGAAAATATGTATAAAATGACCTAAAACAAAACTTTGGAATCGTTGTTAAAAATTATTTTTTTTTTTTTAGTTTGCTTAGAATATAATTAAACGAACATCTCCAGTATTTGCTAGTAAGTATTTCAGCATAATTTTTTTTAACCATAACTTTGCTAAAAATATGCTGTATTTATAAATGTAATTTCGGTATTTTAAAACTTCATTTCAAAGGCTTTCAACCCAATTTACCAAATACTTTTTTAGATTGAAAACATTTGGATTTTGAAACATATATTTTATTTATAACATATTTTCAAATAAATTTAATAAGATATAAGTATATACGTATAAAAATAAACATTTTTGTAACGAATATAGAGTATTCAAAGCTTTATTTGTAGCATTATTTGTGTTTTTTTTTTTAAGGCCATGTTATGAACTCGACAAGAGATAATGCTTAAAATAAAATATATGTATTGGTGTATGTAAATGTATGCTTCAGTGTTCTGAATGATTTATAAGCATGTATTATATACGTTTTTGTGCATGGTTTATTTTTATTTATTTATTCAAAATAACAGCGTACTTATACTCATCCCAATATTTTGCTAAATACGTCAAATGATTTTTATTCAGAACAACGAATCAGATCAGATAGCCAAAGCCAATTTATATATATATTTTTGCTGCGCATTTTTTGACATTCTATCAAGATTATAGAGTGCGAGCTTGTATTTATTTACAGCTATAAAACAAGAAAATAATAAATTATAAAATTAATGAAACTGTGCTTTTTATTAATATTATCGCTGACATTTAACGTACTAAAATATTTATTTTAAATTACTATTTATGGGTTATATCTTAGTTCAAGTACATTACCAAAGTGCCTGAATTATTAATATTTAATTAGTGTGAAAATTTTAAGTTTATATTGCAATCTCTAAGTCCATTATTTTAAGTAATCGCTTATTTACCATGCATGGAAACCATTAAATAATTTAGACTTTCAGTTTATGGAAACGACAAAGCTATCAGAATAACGACAATTATTTTGACAGCTATTTGGGTTCAGCTTGGAGCAACAAGCTTGACAAATCGCTGCGCCCACGTACCAGTGGCCACAACCACCCCCTCCCACCCTCCTTACATCTCACACACACACATACATACGTACATAGTTTGTGGCATGTGCTGTAGTAACCAATTGAACCACCAATGCAAACAAAACATAAATTGTAACGAGCTTGTCAACTGAAGCCATCGACAGAGGCGTCGCGACTTGAACGTCGCACTCGCCGCCGCAGTTAACGTTGACGTTGTCGTTGACGATGACGACGTCATTATATAATTGACTCCATGATGTTTTGCCATCTTGCAGTTTATCACTGTTGGGTGGGTGGTTACTTGGTGGTGTTGTCAATGATAGCCAATGATAGAAAATGATAATGATAGCGACATACAGCAGTAGTCTGGCTAACAGTATGCATGTCTAATAATGATGATGTTGTGGTGAGGGGGGTAGTGGGCAGAGCATTCATTTATCAACTCAAGTTTCAGTCAGCAGCTGGGCACCCATGGCGTATGCGTAATTATATATCTAACTCTCTGAATGCAATTGGGTTGCAATTGAAATGCATTTATGCGCTTCTCGAACAGGTATGTTATCTGAGTTTGCATGAATTATCTGCTTGCGTTTAATCATTATGCACAATTATTTCATGTCTTGATTACAATCATTTGAATCGTAATTGTTTAGTAAAATCGCGAGCGCTTTGTGCAAAGCTGATTAAATAAAAACGAAAAACGTCGCAATAATTTTATGTAATATTTCTTTAGTGTAAAAAGTGGCGTTGATTGCTGTCACTCAGCATCAGCACAAGTTGTCCTTGTCCCTTCCCTCACCTTATCAGCATAACCAATGAGATTTTTCTACGTTAAGTCTGAAAACATTTTTTTTCCAGCGAACATTATTTTTGCAAGCAAATATTTGTCAGGCAGACACGCATCAACCTGACGAACTTTTCTTGCCAGAAAAAGTTGGCAGTTGAATTGCTAAAGTTTGCACTCACACACACACTCATAATCACACACACCCACACACACACACACACACACATACAAGCCAAGCTTGCCGCACACTCTTTTCACGATGCGTTGTCAGCACAAATCAAACATCCCGACTTTGCCCGGCCAGCTGAGAACTCTGTTTATATTTGCAATGCTTAAATTGATTACGATTTTCTCTCAAGGGCTTACAATTATACACTTTCTTAAGAAGGGTATTATTACAAACACATTATATTCATGTTTTGTTCCATCAAACATTTTTTGTATATTAATATTAAAGTTCTGTCTCCTCAAATATGTATCTGTTAATATGTTTGTAAAAAAAACTTTCTTTGAAGTGTATCCACTTTTTGTTGTAGTTTTTGATTTGTTTGTCTGAAATGTGGAAACTTAATCCGTTTACTTGAAATATTTTTTCTGGTATGGAATGTGGATTTTCGGTTTGGTTTTGTGGCTCAATCTTTTTAATGGCAGTATCGTGTTAGGCCTTGTTGAAAATGTATCTCATAGATTCATTTTATACTCCTACTGACACACACACACACACTCACTCAAACACGTTACTAAAAGCTTTGCCTCCACTACAGTAAATCTGATTTGAAGATATGGAAATTTATTTTTTTTTGTTTCTGCACTTACTGGGCTTATAAAATTGCGCAAAAATGCAAATATTTGCATTTTATAATATATTGTTGTTGTTGGCAATGCATTTAAGTAAATTAATTGGTTCATGCTTTGTTAAATATTTATTTTACCGTGAGCACTTTTAGTATATAAATGCCACAAAACAAATACAATTTTGTATAAAATAAAAATCTATGTACGTAAATACTTGAAGCACTTATCAGCGAGCTGTTTTTGAGCGAACGCTCGATTAAAATTGTCATACATTTAAAAAACAAATAGTCGAGGGCAATGAAATTGGTTATTGATTAGTATTGAGATTCAAAACTCATCCCCACTTCATGCATTTTTCAACTTCAAATGCATCTACTAAGTATTGAATGAATACTTAATGCACATGCATAAGAAATCTGTCGCTCAATATCAATTTTATCGAAGGCAAAACCTTGATGCGCGAAAGTTTTAAGCACAGCCAGCTGAGCTAACTGAAGCTAAAGTTAAACGAGTACAAGAAACGTTGCATCTTGCTTCAGAAAAGAAGCGCGCAGAAGCGTAAAATCCATTTATCATGGCTGTCTGTGTGAGTGTTAGTGAGTGAGTATGTGTGTGGCTGACAGGCGAAAAGTTGTTAAAGACACTTGATAATATTTACATGCTCCAAAAACTAGCGCCAACAAAAGAAGTCAGGTGCGACAGGGAAGAAATACAATGGAAAAGCAACTTAAGTTTAAATACAAAACCTTACAGCCCCGAAGAAAGTTTTGCTATACTTTTAAACGTATGAAAAAGTCAATCACACAAAAAAATTGTATTTTATACATTGAAACAAAATTGTCAAATCTTCCTTCATATAGAAATGAATTGGTGTACGTAACAAATTCAATTAAAAACGCAAACTCCACTCAGTAAGAAAAAAATAGTAAGACAGCCACTTGTGGGACCAACATATGTCACTTGTGGGACCAACGCATATATAACAATTTAACAACAACAATAGACACATCGCTCTAAGAATATAACCACCACTCTTTTAAATATCAAATCAGTTTGGCTTTGATCGAGCTAGGCAACATACTAGCAAACATTAATTAAAATATTAAATGGCTACGATATTTCATATATTAATCATATTTAAGCATAGAGACACACCAGCCGAAAAAGTCGTTACGTATTTCAAATTTTGTAGATTAAAGTTCCTCTTGCAAATGGTTATCTTCTCCTACTTAAGTACTATCCACTTATACATAAATTAATATGATTTAATCAAACTATAATATATGTTTAATTTGCACTCCCAAATTCAATTGGAATACTTATGAATATTGATATTAATGAGTTGCTTTTGTGCCACAAACCATGATGCCACCAAAAACTCCTTTTGTGATTTTCCATGCATTTCACACAGATATATTTATATGTACATATGAATGTGTTACATATATAAACATGTTAACGTATATTTAGGGATGTATTTTGTGGATGCCTCGCTGAGCGCTTTGTTTGCATTGACTGCCGATGACTGAGATCATTTGAGTGCTCATGTATGCGTGAAACTCAGCCAAGATACCAAGACCATAACGACAATGACAGCAGAATGGCGCAGACCCGAGGATGAGGATGAGGATGAGAGTTCGAGAAAAGCTAGCGTAATACAGTGTTTCTTGGCAAAAATAATAAAGCGGGTCGTGAGGTGAACGGCGTTCTGCGCAGTCATGGAAAGCAGGCAGCAACATAGGCGTATGAATATTCATAGGTTATGCATGCCTGACTGCTGAATGGGATTGTTTCTTGGAGCGGGTGTGCGAAGGCTTTCAAATTGCATCTAATTGGGTATCGAGTGATGTGTAGCTAGTGTAGCAGCAAATTCGATCAATTACATGACAAGTGACATGTTAATTGCATGAACAAGTGTGTGAAAATCAGAAGAAACATTGCTTCACAGAGAGTAGCACTTTTACTGAGTCCCAAAAAACTTAACATAATTTCTACTAAGTATACTGCCGTAGTTGGCTAAGTCAACTGATTACCCACTTAACCGTTACCATGGCATCCCATCGTTTCCAACGCAGCAAAGTCAGGGACAAGTGCAGTGTGGAGTAGTCAAACATCCTGCTCCCAACTTGTCTTCATAATGGTAATTGCATATGTGCTTATGGTATACTGTACGCTGTTTCTGTTGGCGTTCTTTGTCTTGTTGCCAGGCAAACACTGCGGCAGCTGCAATATTAATAAGCCATAAAAAACTTTAGCCAAAATGCAGAGTCTTGTGATTAATTAACAAGTAGCCAAACTTGACTCGAACAGCGGCTTGTGCTTGAGATGCGACGCGATTTAATGAATGAAAATCTAATAGACACAATGATGCCGAAGTGCATTACAAAAAGCTCTTTGGTAATTAGCAGAATACCCAAGGACCTTAAAAACAAAGTGATTATGAGATTCTTAATCCAAATGAGTAAATGAATAATACTTTTTATTATGAAGCACTGACATTAGTTAAATATAATAAAATATTTACCAGCTTTTAAAAACTATAAGAAACTTCAAGCCATACATTTTTTTAAATAAAAGCATCCCCTTAAAGTACAAAATGCCGGTGTATAATTTAAGCTGACAGGATACGCTTTACCTAAGGAAAGTGAGAGAGATAGTTGGTACTTCACATGTCAGTCAGTCAGTCAGAGGTGCAAGTAGCAGCTGTAAGGGGGGGATTGCAATCTGCAGTTGTGGCATGCAAGCCGACAGCTGTCCTGTTTGATCCTGTTTAAGTCACAGCTCGTCAAACTTGGCTAAAGTGCCATAAGGTCTCACAGATAAGAGACAAGTGCTCTGGCCCACATCAAGAAGTTGTTGGCCTCGATTATAACGCACTTTAGTCTGACTGTGGGCCTTATATGGATATGAGAATAACGTGCATGCTGAATATACGCTTCAAACTTTAAAATAATTTCATTAAGTGCTTGTTAAATCGAATAGAAATGCGAATGTTTTGCTTTGTGTTTTGCCCTCTGTTTGAGTTTAGTTTTAGGTATTTGGCCCGCTATTTAATGGCATGGCTTTGATATTCATGCCTGCCTTGTTCTCGTCTAGACCAATTAATAATATTTCGTGTCAAGTTGAATATTAGACAAAAGCGCCGAAAAATCCACAACAATAAACAAATGCCCAAGAATTTGTTTTATGTCAAAGAAATATATTATAATGTTAGTTAGCTCTGTCATCTGCATAATGCCGCATATGTAATACTCTTACAAAGTTGTTTTACCTTACAAAATATATATGATATATGATTTTCATTTTCGAATGGATTGTAACAAAGTTCAGCCTCTTAATTCAACCTTGTAAACAAAGAAATTAATATAAACAAGACAAGTGAAAATATTGTTATCAAAGATCAAAATTTAAATGAGTAAAATTGTTTCATTGTTTGGATAAACACGGGGCTATCTCTTGGTAGAGTATAATAAACAACACAAGTAGCACAAGGAGAAGTAACAATGGAAAACTGATTTTAAAAGTAAGGCATTCAAAATGGCAAAGCTCAAGGCTTTGTGCGTTGTGTTTTGGTTCGGTTGAGTCTATGCCCTAAACTGAGATTAATACGCCGATTAAGGCGCAGTCAGTGTTGCGTTTTAATTAGTACAGCAAGTAAATTGAGCTGTCAAGAGTGCGAATGAGGCCTTGAGCCGGGTTCAGGGCAAGGAGCATAGAGAATTAAACAGTCAGGTTTAGAGGTCAGCTAAAGTGCTCTTCCAATTGATTTGGGGGAGCAGTGTGTTTGTATAGCATTCAAATAGACTGGTAATTAGGACAACATTTAGTTGCGTGCAATACCAAAACCTGATTGCCACATAAAATGTGCTGTGGTATGTATTATTTTAGGCTCAACGCAACTCAATTTAGTGCCGTGCCGCGTGGTGCTATAAACTTGTTACTACTGTGACGACCACGCCCAATTCGACCTGCCTGGCGGACAGTCGCGCAATATGCAAACATTACACGAAACATTTTTGGCTTAAATTAATTTATCACGTGCCGAAATAAAGCGTCAGGTTCCGCCCAGGTGCTGTAATTAATTGAATTTCGAGCGGCAGCGCCCAAACCATGCCTATCGAAATGCCAACCTTAATATTTAACTAAAGTGCGCACTTGCACTCCACCTCGAGTGTATTAATATAAAATTAAAGTGTAGATTTGCTATCGTATCTGATCATATTTTAATCCACATTTACTCATAGCGTGTAGCTAGATTGGCTAAATAAAAAAGCCATAGCTCTTAAGCAAAGTGTTTACTAAAACTAAACTAAAACAAAATATTTATTTGTATATTTGAGTTGTAGTAAATAGTGAAAAAATACCTCATTGAGATTAAGCCATCAAAAGATTCATCTCTTCAATTTACGTGTCCTTGTCCAAAAGTCAATAAAGACTTTATTGTCTGGTTGTTTCTTTCAATAAAGCTTTATTGATTAAACCTTCGTCAAAACCTGAAAGACGTTCATGCGACAAAAGAAGCTACTTTAGAACACTGAAAGGTACAGTAAGCTAAGAAAACTCTACATTATTCTCACACGAACCTTTTCATAATTAGACATAAATAATTAAGGAAACTTCAATGTGTTGATAAATTTAAAATAATTTTGCTCCATTCACATTACTTTAAATCAAAAAGTAAACAAATAATTATACTCACTTCAGAGTTTTTTAAGAGATGCAGGGTATTGCAACACAACTTAAACTTAATGTTGCCATTTTGCCATTCGCTTTTCGTCAGTCATTAACTGTCATGCTTGGTAATTAATGCTGCCTCTCTTTTTCTTACATAATCCCACGAGTCGTCAGAGGCATCAAATGGACAACAGTCGTAGGCGTAGGAAAAGTAAATGTAATGCTGCCTGTACTCAGTCCCATTATCCTCACATTTACACAAAAAATAACGCTGTTGTCACGAAAAGTCGACTAGCAGATACCCTTGCTTCAAAACTTTACGAAAAACGTTTGGGGTCCGACTTAGATAGAATTTTGACAGATAACCGAAAAAGTCTTATCAGTAATGTTTGAAGTCTTCTAAATGTAAGCTTTTATTGATATCGTATACAAGTGAATACCGTAAACGGGATTAGAAAAGCTTATATGCCAAATCTCTAGCAAAACCATTATACCCTTTGCCATTTCATGGGTTGAGGGTGTGAACAGAAGATGGGACACAAAGAGACGAAAAGGGATTGGAAGATGGGTCAAGTTAAGCTTGTCATCATGGCAATTATGGTCTAGAAATATCTTTCTGAATCTGGAATAAAACGCACCTGTTAATTACGTAACAGCGTTGATTGCCTACAAAATGTACCTTTCCAGCTTCTATAATTGAGATCTCGAATTTGTTGTGCTTAGAAAAGTTTAAGTTGTGAGGCAATAAAATATAATGCTGAATTTTAGTATGCAACTTTTTTAATTGTTGTGCTAGCAGCTAATTTATGCATTAGCATAAGCTGCGAAAAAGGTTGCGGCATACTTTCAGGCGCCATTTAATTGCATTTTCCATTCTAAATTCGAAATTTGAGTAGATGCTTCAACCTTTTTCCAAACTGATATAAAACGAGCTGCGTGCGGATCGTCAACGCAACTTTTCGTAAGCCTCTTCAATTTTAATGAGTTAAGGTTGCCGACATTCAAAGGTCGAGTGCCGACGACGACGACGACGACGATGTCAAAGTTTCAAAGCCGAGACCACAAATTGGCTTGTCTGGCAACAGTTTGTCCTTACCATTTGCCTCAGTGTGAATGAGATGAATGAAGCGGTAAACTCATTGAGAGTGTCTGTCTGTGTGTGTGTTTGTGTGTGTGTTCCCAAAATCTTTTACTTCTGACAACTTCTCAAAATGATTTTGCGGCTTGGCAATTGCATTCAAGTGCCTTCCAAGGTCAAGTTTCTGCACGTTCCCCGCCAAATGTCAAGTGACATAAATATTTTCACAAAGTCTATGGAAAATGAGATTTAAAAAAGAACTATATACTCAGTTTATTTGAATTTCAATTTGTTTTAATGGTCCCAGTTCTGGTTTGGCCTTACACACACATTTAAACATTTTTGTTTGCATTCACTTTTCACTCGATTATTTTCAATTTATAATTTTCAGCATACAGTTGTAAACGGTTTCTGACTCCCTCTTGCCACGCCCACCACACAGGTGCACCACAGGCACTGTTGTAATAACGCTTAGGTAAGTGTATTTCACACAATTCATATCCGGAAACAGAATACAAACATGGTATACAACGTTACAAACACACACGAATTGAAAAAAAAATGCAAAAATAAAAAGAAACTCCTAATGATGAAATTTGTATTTTAATTGTTTTATTTAAAGCTTATTTAACATTTCGTACCTTCCATTATGTTTAGGAACGAGTATTTTTAAGTCGAGTTACTTTTCCCCTTAATTTGTTTTGTGTGTTTCGTTTGTGTTGTTTTGATTGAGGTATGTAATGAGAATTTGCATTGTGTAATAAAAAGCATACCATAAACGTTGGGAATTTAGAGGCCACATAGTAGTAGCTTTCGGCTTTGGTTTCTCCCATGTGCTGAACTTCATTAAACATTCAAAAGAAGTTGAACAATTACCAATGCCAAAAGCGGTGCATTTTATCTAAAGACAAACAAGTTAATTATCTCAAATGCTAATAATCTTTGTGCCCCATTCCAAACACAAAGTTGTCTTAGTAAAGTACAAAAGCTATATATTTGGGTTTGATTTGGGGGCAGAGCAACTTCTATTTGCTGCTTGAGCTTGCACTTCAGATGTGTCCAACGCAAGCAAATCTAAAATTTATTACCGTTTTGTTGTTGTGGCTATGCTCAAGGAAAATAAATCAAACAATTGGGCTACCTAAAAGGCCTAGAAGTCATCCGCAGGTTGTGAGCTTCAATTTAGCACGAGTAGCTTATAGAACTCTACTGCAACCAGTTTAGCTTTAGCTCTACTATATATGTACATCTCTGCATTAAAGTGCTTATGTTGCGTCTGCAACTTATTTCCATTTGCTTCAGGCTATTTTGTTTCAACACTTCGGCACCTTCCGCCTCATGGATTCCTAACAAACCCCGCACACGTTTTGCGTACTCAATTAGTTTCACGTCTCCCGTTTTCTCTCTGGCCTGGCTTGGCTTCAATCAATTTCCATTTGACGTTGCCTGCTGTGTCGACAGGGGGGGAGTGGAAAAGTGTAAGCCAACTGGGTACAATGTCAGGCAGTTGGTGCATGGGTGGGTGAACTCATTATGCTGTCACCTTAATTATTATTTTGGCATTTCAAGTTACATTTAATTATGCTAAATATTTTCCTTTCACCTTTAAGCGAGGGCGTCAATTCAGCTGCACCTTGGATATCTTAAGAGGCTTCCTTTGTGAGCCTTCCGCTGTGATTTTAGCTTAGCTGCCCTTCTGTTTAGTTGCCAAGACACGCTCTACTGCCGCCCAATTGCTGCCTTTAAGCCATAGTTACTGTTTACCGTTCTTAAGTTTGTATCTCGGCTAACTTACAGGCCAACAATGTGAACAGCTCAGCAGCTGAACAACTATGCAACTTGCTGGCATTTCTTTTTATTTTCTCTGTTGTTCTTATTGTTATTGTTGATGTTGTTGTTTACTTAGCGGCTCCTTTTGTATCCGTTGTTCTAGTTGGTTCTGTAACAGGGAATCGGCAACATTTTTCTGCACTGCCTTTTGCTGTACTGCTATTTGGCATTCGTGTTTGTGTTGTGACCAGGCCCAAACAACCCATTCAACCCAGCATTGAACCAGCTAAACCAACCAACCCAGCCAACCCAACTAACCGAGAAGTCGTTGCTTTAATTGAGTTCACAATAAAGTTTGTAGCTGGTTCGCTTTTGGTCTGCTCGATTAAATAAACATTTACACTCGATTTAAATGGACACACAATTGTGTAACTATTTGGGAATTTGTTGTTTAAATAGGAATTCCATTAAGGGTGGCCCAGTCCTGAGTGCAGGAGGTTGCATTAAAGTTGAATCAGCTATGGCAAAAGTAACTTGATATTAAAATAGTTAAGTGCTTCGTTGTATTGTTTGGCCAATCGAAATCTTTTGTCGGAATCGGAAATAACTATTTGCCAATTGTTGATGTAACTAAGCCAAATATAATTAAGGTTCCCATCGCTTGAGAACTACGCAGCCTTTCCAAGAACTGTTTTCTCTGTGTACCCTGTAAACAACTAATTAAATAAGGGGCAAATTACTAGTTTATTTTTAGAAGAGGCTATGTTCTTGTTCTCTTACGTTAAATCGTTTTTATTATTGCTGATGTAATATTTCTCTAGGGAGTTTATGATTTTCCCTTTTGAAAGAACCAAAGACAAGCTAGTTTCTGTTTTTTCTGCAAGACAGAAGGTTTAGACATATCTGGCCTTTGTTTTTTCTTGGATACATCTCATCTCAACTCATGTGTTTTTTGTTGTTTTTTTTTTTTTTTTTGTTGGCAAATTAGCAGGATACATCGTTGAACTGTAATCTCACTGGCTAAAGAGAAAACAAATAGCAAACATTTCGGCATTTTCTTTCACTATTTTTTGTTTTCGCATACGCTACAACTGACGGGCCTGGTGAAGCAAATCGTTTAAGCTTTTCATTAAACAATGACTACAAAATGCCCTGCATGATGGCTGTAGAAAAAGAATGATAAGAATAAAGGATACCAGTTAATCAGAGTTTAGCAGTATACATGTACAACAATGTACTCAAAGTAAAGAACAATGTTTATTTCTTTCTTAGAATCAACGTAAACTTTAGTTCGTCACATTCTTGCTGCATATGAAGAGAATGTAGAAAAACTTATAGAACAGACAAACAATCAAAATGTTAACAATATGGTAACTGAAGCGGAAATATCACTTAGAAGCAACACGACAACGTCAGCTGGCACAAACCCGCTCCTAGCAACGAAGACAAAACAAGAATTCGGCCATAACTGGCAGGCTGACAGCTAGGCTGACTGACTGGCAGTTTCGGTTGAACTGGCTAGAAAAAGGCGGAAAGAATGTGTCAATAATGACTAATGGCCAAGCCGGAAAGAGTGTGCCGTTGTCCGAGGCCCATCCGTTTATTGTTGGCGTGTTGCCTTCCGCCAGGGTTTAGGCGTATCGCCTTTTGGTATTTTTATTTATTTTTGCATATTTTTCTTGGTTTGGGGGCTATTTGTATTTTTGCTTCTCATGATTTCAAAATGATTGGGACCTTCCTTTTTTTTTGTGTGTAAATATCGAAAGGATGAGTTCACAGTGCCCCTTTCACTTTCAGTTTTTTCAAATTCTGACGAAACTTTGTAGCTTGCCTTTGAGTTGCAATTCGCAGATAATTCGCTGGGATTTTGAATGAGGTGGGCAAGTGGAAACATGGAAAAAAAAAGTTTGCTTCTATGGCAAACACACAGAGTTGCAAAACTTTTAATTAATTTAAGCTTGTTTAATTAATTTACTGCCAACACACAAAAAAAAAAAAACAAACTAATGACAAAAAATACTCATAAATGTTTTGAAAATATTTTCATGTTTGAAAATGGAGGCTTCTATTTAAAACGCTAGCATTAAGGATTCCTAGAATCGTCAATCGATAAGTAATTTATAGCACACAAACACACTTCATTATAAAAACCTCTTCAATTTGTCTACACAAAACATAAATAAGTGAAGCCGCTCAAATGCTACGAAGCTGAAGCTCATTACAAGTACCAGAATACAGGCGTATTTTTGTTGTCCCATTTTACTCTACTATAGGTACATTACTTTTATTGCGAACTGTGTTACACAAACACAACATTTTGAGCAACAATAAAATTTTAAAATTATTGCTAAATGCTGACTTTGATTTCGTTTAATATTAAACTTATTTGTTTTTTCAACTGTTTTTACTTAGCATATTTACCAAGAAGGGCATTTGATCTTCGACATTTTTGCAGTATCCAAAATATTCTTGTTTTATAAATGTTTGTTGTGCTTGTTATAAAGAAGACCTCTCCAAGAAAACACGTGCCCCATTTCTGTGGTGTCTGTGCCAAGTAGCACAAGCCAAATGACAAATCTTTGTGGTTTCGTAGCTGGCACAATTATGGTCAGCAAATAAAATGCTCATCAGCTGAGAAGCAGAACGAAAGCACACAAACAAAGCAAAGCATAAAAAGCACACTCACACACAGCTAAAAGAGGCTGCCACATTTGGAGCCCAGTATAAATAACGATGGCCACACAAACAATAGCAAACGGGAGCACAAAACAATCTCAAATTACACACAGGAACGCTGCTGAAGCGTTCGTTCCAATGGACCCAAAATTGTTGTCATTGTTGCTTATACGCCTAGGTGTACAGCCTCTCCATATATTAAGTGTGCTAAAGTGTGAATTTTTGTGAGTGTTGTTCTCTCTCTCTCTCTCTCTCTTTGTGTGTGCGCCAGTGTGGTCAATGTAATTAATGTTTTCCGTTTGTCCTGTTTGCAAGCCCTTGGTCCTGCGCGTGCCTGATAAATTTTCAGACTCGACCAGCCAAAAAGAGCTCACAGAATGTTTTCATTCCTCTGTCACATCAAAAAATATAAATATTAAAAAGGAAAGAAAATAAGAAAATAAATTACATACACATTCTATCAATTATATTTATTTAAAGAACATTTTCCATTTAACCTATTAATTATTCAGTATTATATGATGCGACATTTATTATACAAATAAATATTGAATTTCATTTGATTAAGACCCACTTAAAAATTTAAAGACTTGAAGCTCAATTTGAAATTTTTTTGTGAAAAATTGGAATTGTAAGCCATTTAAATTGTCTTAAACAACATGTTACAGACCCTGAACATAAAAAGGGAAAGAGACGAAGACAGAAAGGGGTTGTGAATGTCAACATGGCGCCTGAAGAATATTAAAGAGCTGACCGAAATTGTTCCCTGTTCCAATGGGTCAATGACTTGCAGATGTCCCTCTGCTTCTTTATTTGTGTAGGGCTGTGTGCTTGTGTGTGTGGGTAATTAAGATGCTATCTGAATGCGTTGAAATTTGAGCCCAAGATTACGACATGGGCACTTGGCTTCTTCGCTTCCATCTTGCCAACAGCTTTAAGTGACGCTGTTTGCCATTAAGCCGTAGGCAGTTTCAATGCTTTCTGCCATTTCTTTTAATCAACTCAATCGACGGCCACTTGAAGCAAACCCTGAGCTACGACTACAGTGACTAATTTACGCCAGCAATTTTGTGGAGCGTTTCACGAACTTCATGTAATTGATGACTCGGTCGGGCATAGAACAAGTACTAGTACGTAGGCGATTTTGGCCATGCCCAGTGGCTAGTAAGTAAGTTACTTTTGTCGTACATACACAGTCCTGGTCAACTCTGTTATTGTTGGACAGCTTTAGGTGCTGCCTGGAAGCATGACGTGAACCATTTATATGACCAACATATTTTAAGCATGTTTATGCCAAAAAAAACGCAAGAAAATAACGAAACAAACACACAATAGACTCAATAGACTCAAAGCTACACGGACGAAGAGGTTGAAGGCAAACAGTTGGTGGCTTTGTTTACGGAAGTTCACTGGCCAAAAGGTTCATTCACGTGGCGCCATTCTCAGCCGTCGGCCTTGATCGATTTAAGTTTGACCTCTCGACCAAATGAGTGACTTAATCTGGTTAGTTATATTAATGTTTGATTCCAAGCGGTGCTGGAATAGCTTAGTATATGTATGTTAGCTCATTTACAAACCATTTCGTCAGGTCCATCAGCATTATCATACATGACACTCATTAAAAGTGGCTCACAATTTTACATATATTTATACAACATCAATAGATTATGAGTTTCTAAACTTCGTTTTGCAGAATAGCTTGATTTGTGAGTGGGTAAAAAGGGTATTTAATATAGGGTATGCCTGTTTCTTGTTTGTTATTTATTTTCATATATTTTCTTATATTTTGATATGCAGCCTTATCAATCATCTAGTTATTGAAGATTGCTTCGTAAAGTAGCATTTGGCTGGCTGTAATTTAATCGTATTATTATTTGAAGGATGTGCCATCAAGCGGCTTTATAAAATACTTTGGCAGTTGGCACGTTTCGACTTTAATTTCGATGTTTTATGTTGGCTTAAGTAAACTTGAATGCTTTTTGTAAATTGCATGTTACGAATATGTGCGATAAGTGCATTCGGGTCCAATTACAGCAGCGAAGAGTGAACCAATTGAATTCTCAAATTTATTGGCTGACTCAACAACTTTGCACTTTTGAGCAATTTGCAACAAATCGAAATCGAAATAGTTTATACATTTGGCAGTTCGCATGCAAAAACTGCAACGTTCATTTTTCAACACAAAATTGAGAAAAGTTTCAATTTGCGCAGCCAAGTATCGAAATGGTGACAATCAGGCAGCCAAGCGACCAAAAAGCTGAAAGTAAAATAATGTATAATAAAACATAAACCACAATGAGTGGTACACGCGACGACAACGACCCTCATTCCAAGCCACTAGACACACTAGAAAAAGGGACAAGAAACAAAATACGTGAAAAAATGCAGAAGAACTTTTCAATTTGGCAGCAAAAATTTGCGCAATTTCCTTAGCGAGCTGTGAATTCTGGCCATGAACAAAAGCTTACAGAGGGGAGTAAAAGGATACCTCTGCAATGAAGTCCATGTGTGAGCGTTTGTGTGTATGTAAAAACAAAAACACAAGTGGCAATGGGGAAATTAGGGATTCTGCAAATGATGATGCTTTGACAGGCTCAAGAGCTCCAACAACCTGATGATCTATAAAAAAAATGTATTGAACCAATTTGTGTTTAAAGGTTATTAAATTACAAAAAATGAACATTAAGATATATGTAATTCAAAAATTAACAGAATTACAAGAAATTAAAATAGCTCAAGTCGAGAAATCAAGACTAGGAGATATCCTGAGCCCTCGACTTTACGTGAACAGTCAGATCAAAAAAATAGTTTGCGGTATAAAAGTCTGCGAAAACTTGCAAACAAAGATGAAGTACAACGTTCAATGTATTTTTAAAACAGAAGAGGAAATGAATAAAAAGCTAAGATGCTTTTGAAGAAAACTTATTTTATTGACAATTAATTTGTAAGCATCGTTCTTACAAATAATTTTTATTATATTCATATGTCAGATTCCAAAAGAGCAACGTTTGCCAGTGATATGTACTTAAACAACAAAAGTGGGCAAAAACAAATTATTTAAAACCTTTTACTCCGAATTTCTTTTCACAGATTTTTTTTCTAACCATAATTATCTGTTAGTTAGTTAATTGATTTTAAATAAAACAGCACAATTACTTTACGAAGCAAATTATTGACGCTTTTCATTGCCGTTACCTTTGAAGAAGCTTCAATAACATCGACTTCGACTTATTCTTCGTTATTTGAAGCCCCATTTTTGCTACTGACTTCATGTATACGCGATTTGTCGCCAGCTACCGAAGCTCAAACTAATCATGAATTAAAAAAATAAATACAAATTTCAGAGCGTTCAAGCATTGTAAACACTGGTTTTAATTTCAGAAAGATTCTAATTTGCGAGAGTCCTAATTTCCGATCGTCTACTGTATTTGGATTTTCAAGTTTTCATAACATGATAAACTTAAATTGAAGAATATTTTGGTCGTATCATCATCTGAACAGATTTCAGTGCTGTATAGCCCTTCCAATCGTACCACCAAATGCTTTTTTCATCAATCACTCCTGTGCCAAAGTACTTTCCGTTGAGGTTGCTGAAAACACATTAAAAAATATATTACTGTTTATTTGTTCCAGCTATAATCAATAAAAGGTTCACCTACCTATTTCCCCAAAGGTTGTACCACCAACCACTTTCGTACCAATCGGCACAGTTACCATGCCTCCAATTATCATGATCCCGATCATAGGTTGTGAATTTGTCGTGCAGATTGTATGACAAAGCCTCTCCAGCAGTGCCTGAATAGGTGCCCAGTGACTTTAGCATGTAGTCCTCCTCCTCGCTGCCTATATGGAAATTATCATAGCGTGCAGAGCGAACTTCGTCGTTGAAATCGATGAGCTGTATATACAGCTCATAGGGCATTGATTTTGTCATGCGATGCAGTTTCTCCAGTCCCATGAAAAACTCTCCTTCCAAGTCGCCGAATCCCTCGCGATACTCATCCCAGTTTCTGTAAAAGTTAACGCTGCCATTAAAGCGACGCTGCACCACTGTCCAGCCAGGTCCGGCCGTCTGTCCATCGCACAGAACCATAAACGAACCAAAGTCGACGACATCAATTAGATGGACACTTGTGGAGTCCTCAAAAGGCACGCAGTTCATGGCTTGTTCCCGAATCGATGTCGCAGCCTGCTGATTGGCGTTGTACTTTAGCAGCAAAGCGGAACTGTTTAAGCTGGCTACTTGGACCTTTAAGGCCTCAGTGTTCTCATATATTTGCGCCTTGAGAGCGCCTTGCAAGGCATCAAGTTCTTTCTGTAACTTTTCAATTTGCTCATTTCGATCTAGGATTATGGCATCCCAGCTTTGAATTTTCTTGTTATTTTCTGCTGCCTGATCTATTAGTGGTTTTAAAGCGTTAAAACAGTATGCGTTGCATAGATTATTCGACTCGATAGACTAAATAAGAAACATAATCAAAATATTTACTCAATATGCATTCATATCTACTCACATTATCCTCATCACTAATCGATGCTCCACACACCAAGACGGTCCCCAAAAGTAGGAAAAATAGGAGACTAATTAAAATACATCCGCTTTTGTCTCTCATGGTGAATGCAACTTGTTCCTGGCCGCGTGTCTGAAAATAAACTAACCTCGAGAATCGACTCGAGCACTGATTCAGATGAATAATGTAACGTTATGTGCTGCTGATAATTCCGCGACTTGTGGGCTGTGCTGCTGATAAGCACGTAGAGTTCAAGCTTCAATTGAATCAATGAATAATAACAAAAACGGTTAATTGCATTGTTTGCATTGTTTTTAATCATCCGACAATATTTAAGTACTCTGCTTACGTCTACTAAGAAGCTATAGCTATGAAAATACTCGATACTCTTTGATCAAACTAATGTGTACTTGGGCCTGATGAGCATTTTTACAGATTTCAATGAGTAATAGCCCTTCAATGTGTACCACCAAATGCCATTGGCGCTCTTCTGCCCGCTTTTAAAGTACCTTCCGTTGAGATTACTAAGTAAACCAAAACATATTAATAAAGAGTTACTTATAATAAATGTGTGTTCTTAACAGACCTATTTGCATCCCAGTTGAACCACCAGCCACTCTCATAGAAGTTTGCACAGTTGCCTCGCGGCCATCTATCATTGTCATTATCGTAAGTTGAGAACTTGTCGTATAGATTGTATTTCAATGAATCGCCAGCACTGCCGCTGTATGTGCCCAAGGATTTAAGCATATATCTCTCCTCTTCGCTGCCTATGAGAAAGCTGTCATATCGCGCAAAAGACACATGGTCGTTGAAATCAACCAGTTCTATGTAAAGCTCAAATGGGCGGGACTTGGTCAGTCGATGGAGGTGCTCCAGACCTATGAAGAACTCGCCATTGTAGAAACCAAATCCGTTGCGATATGCGCTCCAGTCCTTGTAGAAACTAAGACTTCCATCGAAACGATGCTGTATAACAATCCAGCCTGTTCCCGCTCCACACTCACCGCACTGAGCTCCAAAGGGAGCGCTTCCAGGCACGTTTAAAAGCTGAACACTGCCAATGACGTCAAATTCAGAACAGCTACTCTTAGGCTTTTTCTCCTCCAAACGCTCTGTGAGCTGATTCTTCAAGTAGAGCACTGTGTCAGTCAAGTTTGATACTTGTTCTTTTAACTCCTTTATGATCGCTGTTTGATCTTCACTTTGAGCTTGCTGAGGTTGTGCCATGCTCCTTTCGATCATGTTCGCGAATAGATTCTCACCGGATTTGCCACACGATATTCATCAATTTAATATCTTTGTATGTCGCATTTATGTTCACTTCTCCCAAATTGCCTTGTAGATCGACGATGTGAATGTTTTTACTTTGGATGACGTTGCCCAACTAAAGTAAATATGAGGATTAAATTCTTGACGTGAGTCAAATAACATTTCACACTTGCTCTCCACTCACAGCTTTTTCTTCGTCCGAAAGTATAGCAGTAACTTGCAAGCGTACTAAAAGTAGAATATATACAAAAAATATCACTTCTCTCATCATTTTCACTATCTCAATTTGTAGGTCTTGCTAAGCGAGTGAATTTCAGAACGGAACTGAACAGAAGCTGCGAGTTGTCTATAGATATTATTCGTTTTGTGTTACCATAAAGCTTATCCACTTATCACAGTTACCTTATCAAATGACTGCAAACTTAACCTCACAGCTACTTCATTCAAAACATTTCTATACTACAAAGTGAGTGCTACTAGACAGAACTTTTTCGGGCTAGATCAAAGTCAGTTCTCATGCAGGCAATAGAAATATAAGCTAGAAGACAATCATAATATTTATGTTTTATTGTAGCGCTTTTAGTTTGAGTTGATAAAAAAAAAAAAACAAGATAACGAATGTTTGTTAAGCAGATGACAAATAGTTTACCAGCAAGTTTGATATCATGCTTTCTGTTCATTATCTGTTATTGAATTTTCACACATTTTCCCAAAAGTCTTTGCATAGAGCTTGAAATGCATACTAAATATTGAAATCGATTAATTTGCATACGAAATACGTTCCACTTTTCATTTTCGCCAAAAGCCAAACTAATATGAAATGTTCTATGGAAAACTTTTATACAATTTGAATAGCTACATTCAAAGAGACCCATTTCCCAAATTGCTGTCTATTAATTTGTATATTTTTAATTAAATTTGAATGTTTATTTGAATAGCTCAATTGTGAAATGTGCTCGTGAGTTTTCCACCTTATCGCGCGATGTGCCATTAGCCGTTGTTGGCCATAAGCCATTAGCCAATTTGCCTAATTTGCTCTTTTATAAAATTTTATTAACATTATGTGCTCTTTTACACGAAGACACACACACACACACAATTACAAGCAAGTATTTGTTTGGTTAGCCAATACATGCATATACAAACATATGCACCCAATACCATTTGTGGCAGCATATAGAGGTGCTAATGTATTTATAAAGCGACTTTGTTGTATTTTTAGTTTGAAAATGGAAAATGGAAAAATTTGAAATTGAAATGAAATTTGCTGGCCAGGCCTTTAATCTGTTCATTTTCAATGCCGGATTTATGAAGTGCGAAACATTAATTTGATTTCTCATACAAATATGTACATACGTGTGTATGTATGTATGTGTGAGCATGTACATTGTACATATGTGCATAACACACAATACAATATACGTTTTGGCCCCAATAAATTGGGTCAAAATGTGTACAATTTACTGCTGGCCCGCTTTGATGTCTTGCTCCAGAATCTGCGGCACGCATTTGACTTTGAAATTCAGATAGGAAATTGTATAAAATCAGAATGGTATGAATGGTATGAGAGGTAGAGGTAATAGCAGCAGCGCTTGAAAGCAATTCTAAAGTGCAAGTTCGAGGTTAAACTTAGATACACTGCGATAGTGCACATTTTGAAAAGCGCCGCGAGCTGTTTTCATAATTTAACTGACAGCTGAGTTTGCTGCATCAATATGGCAATAAATTGGCGCTCGTATCCGGTTTCAGCAGTCTCGCATCTTTGGCGCACGTATCGACTTTTAAGTGGTTTCTCCGCTTGCACTTGACCTTCAACTTCAACTTGTGCCGGGACACTGCAGATGGGGGTGCATTTGGATTTGCATTCGTGATGTAGCCTTGGCCACCACCAGCCAGAAAGCGCGAGAGCAGATCCGTTTTCTTGACCCCCCACACACTTTTTAGTATCCTTGCCAGCAGCTGTCTGTCCGGGCGGGGAGTTCAGCATATGGACAAGTGCATCGGGAAGCAGCTATAGCATCATAATTCCTAACTCTGCTTTGGCATTGGCTTTGACTGCGCCTTTGACTTTGGCTCTAGCTGCGTTGCTAATGAAATTCCAAATAATCAATATGCAAGAGCCAAACCTTCCTTTCGTCCGTTCCTCCTTTACAGCAGTAGTTGATGAAAAAATGAAAATATTCTCGTTTCGTTTTTTTTTTTTTGCCCAGCAATCTGAAAGCCTGCCGAAAGCAGAAGCAACAGAAAGAAAACAGCCTGCGTGCAAACAGTAAACATGCAGTGAGAGTGCAATTGTTGATTTGCTTTGCCTCCCACACACACATTTTGCACAAACACAAAGATTTACGTTAGCACAAATTGATGTCGATTGCCCAAGATGAAGGAGAACAAGTGGCGCAATTCTCATATTAAGATTGTGGTACTTAATAAGTGATATTGGATATTGTGCTCGAAAGCTTCTTATGCTTTCAGTAGTAGCATCCACCTGGTAATTGTGTTGCTTTGAAAGTTATGAAGACACAATCAATTCTCGTTAGCAAATACTTTACTTTCTTAGCTCTTGCTGACATTTATCCCAGTTCAACTGTAAAACAAAAAGCATGCCGACCAGCTCCATTGTCCAGCATTAATTTTCTAACGAAGTTTACATAGCCCCCATTATATATATAGTATATAGTACGTTTTGCAGTTCTTTTTGTGGCATTTTTTTTTGTTGTTTGTCGCATGCCAAAGCATTCGAATATCTAAAGTGTGCGTCTGTCCATAACAGGATAAGCAAAGGATATTCATCGTATAAAAAATATATTTATAAATATGCATGTCAAGCAAGACATTCTTCTGTGCATGTGCACTAGACTTTTCTAATGGGTAAAAGGAAAGAATGAGATTGTATCAGTTTCGCCATCATTCTTCGATGCAGGATACCTTTTAGTCGAGCACTTAAAACTTTATACTTTTGCTCTAAATTGTACTCATGAGAATTGCGTTTGGCATTGTCTTTGGGCAGGCAAGCGACCAGTTAGGTTGTTAGCATCTTGTGCATTTTCAAATGCACACAACACATCAAGTATGACAATTGTTTCGCTTGTTGACAATTTTCTGCCCTTTTTGCTCTTTGCAGCAGTTTATTGTTTTGTTTTTGTCGCTCACACTTTGGTGTTATTTTTATGTTTATTGTCACACTATCAAATGCAAGTTGTCTAGTATGTTTTTCTATCTCTATCTGTATCTGTAACTGTCGCACCAGCTCTCACTCACTCCATCTGTGACGTGTACGGTCAAAGAAAGATTCGCAAGTCAAAAACATAGAAAATGTCGAGTAGAGAAAAATAAATATTTAAAGAGGCAAATTGCTGCTTTGGCATCATAAAAGATAAGCAGAAGATAGCTGCAAAGATGATAAACGGTAGTGGAGAATTTAACAACAATTCCAATAAATTATTAAATAAACTTATATCAGAATACGATGGCGCTTGGAAACGGCAATAGACATGTCATAAATTTAAATGATATTTGATGAAAGTTATCCTGTCGTAAAACCATTAAATTTGACTTGTGAATTGTTTAAATTTTATTTATTTAGTTTAAAAACTTAGATTGCACTTATTTTTAAATTTGGAAGCAAATATCTTTGCTGCAGCTCAAATAACATTTAAATATGCATAATTTCATTGCCTATGCAATATTCCTGTAGGTTTTTTTTATGTCTGACTATTGATAAGACTTTTGAAATGATTACATCAATGAGAATATTAATTAGCTTAATTTACATTCAAAAATACAAATAGTACATGTAAATATTTAAATGGCAACACCAAAAAGATTATTTAAATTTAACCTTTCTCAACATTTTTTACTTGTTTTAATTATTATTATGTAGCTTATTTATTTATGCAGACGGCAGGGACGTCAACAGCATTAATACAATGGCTTTAAAATGTTTTCCAACTTTAAAAATGTTTATTTTAATTAATATTTATGCGTATTCATAGTTTCGTTAATTATTTCTCTTATTATGCATTTATAATTGAATATCTACATACTATGTTTAAACCGTTTGAATCAATAGTATATATTAAATTAAATGTACACTCGTATTTAATGTTAATTGTTGTTCAATTAATTGAATATCTTGTGAATCGTCTTCCTTTATTTCAATTGCATAATCACATTGGAATTGTATTCGATAATGTGATGATATTTTTCGTTTTATTTCCAGTAGAATTGTTTCATGCATAATTCCATTTGTGTTGTGGTTTCACTTTATTTTTATTCACAACATGCATACTATCATCAAAGTCTTTCACTGGTTATATCTTTGGCTTAATGCTCCTCGATCTTCGACAAAAAACTTAAAGATTACATCCTTCCTGGACTTAACCTACCAGAGTATATCAAATAGGGCGCAGACCAAACCACTACAACAATGAAACGACAAATATCTAAATTTAGAGTAAACATTCTGGTGCCCGCATCAACTCTGGACACTTTCATCTCCGTGCTATAAATACAACCGTCTCCAGCGGCATACCTGAAGCCCGCTCTTATAAATCCGTGTGCAACACGGGCGGCTTACAGTTGGTCTCCGCATTGACAACGAGCAGTGCGGCACTTGGGGGAGACGCCACTTGAGCGGCGGTCGCTGCAGCTGGCATTGGCTGTATGCAAGTGACGACATCAGCGCCCGCTGTGGTTGTCGTTGTGGTTGTTGCCATGGGTGCATTGTTGTTCCGTGCTGTGGCGAGGGCCTTCTTCTTGCTGTTCTTGCTGTTGGCGGCGTTGCCACCAATCAAACGCTCCGACTGCCGCCCCTTGCCGAACTTGGGAAAGAAACTGTTCTCCAGCTGCAGCTGGGCATTGACATCCTTGCGCGCTGCACAGGTGCAGGCCTTCATGAAGCTCTTCTTAAAGTTGTCGCTGAGGAAGGCATAGAGTATGGGATTCATGGCCGAGTTGGAGTACGATAGGCAGCCGCAGGCCAGAAACACAGCCAGCTGCAGGCGGGAGTTGCAGCCAGGCGTGGAGTTAATCAATGCCACCTGCGATATCCAGTGGGGCAGCCAGCACATAATGTACACGGTGATGACGGTGAGCACCAGCTTGGTCACCTTGCGATGCGAACGCTTCTTCTCCTTGCTCTTGTGCTTGGGTCCGACGGTGTGCAGCTTTCGTATGACCAGGCAGTAGAAGATCATTATGAAGATCAGAGGCGTTGCAAAGCCCAGCACCAACGAATACAAAATGAACACAGAGTCCGACTGTGCCTCGGGCCACTCAATGCTGCAGGAAACATGACCCGGCTCCGACTCCACAGTGCTGGCGAAGAGGATCACCGGCAGCATCAACAGCACCGATGTGGTCCAGGCCACAGCAGAGACCAGCTTGGAGACGAATGGTGTGCGATAGCGTGGCGATGATATAGGATGGCATACGGCTATGTAGCGATCCGCAGACATGATCAGCAGGAAGATGGAGGAGGTGAACTGGGTCACCGATGTGCTCACCAAGTACGCCTTGCACATATAGTTGCCAAAGGGCCAATTGCCCACCTGCATGGTGTAGAGCAGAAAGGGGATGCCAATGAGAAAGCACTCGTCCGCTATGGCCAGATTGAGTATATAGATGTTGGTCACAGTCTGCATCTTGGAGAAGCGCAGCACCACATAGATGACCAGCGTGTTCCCAAACAGACCCACAATGCACACAGCCGCATAAAGTATCATCGAGATGAGCTTCAGCCCAAAGTTGCCATCTCTGCTGCAGCCCTGCATTTCAATGTAGCCATCGCTGCCGTTCAGCTGCTCTCCTCCAGCTCCACCAGCACCGATCCCACCGAAACCCACTGGCAGTGTACCATTGAAACCAGGTGGAAATATGAAACCGCCGCCGTTGCCACCATTCAACATACTCCCATTCATGTGTTTATAGTAGTCAGAGAGTTCCAATACAGAACTAAAATCGACGTCGACTTTCACATCGCTGGGCAATGTTTGTGTTGTTGTTGTTGTTGTTGTTTGTGTGGCGTTGCCCAATGTCGATGTCGATGTCGATGTCGAGGATGACGTCGCTGTCAACTGCTCTGTGGGCGTTATTAAGCTCGTTAGTGTCAGCGATGTCAGCACAAATAACAGGATGCCACAGCCGCCATGGACATGGTCCGTGTGGCAGCTGCGGTTAGCGGCACCATTTGGTTTTGAGTAGCCTTTCATGTTTGTTGTGCGGCTTGTTGCTGCTGCTACTGTTGCCGCTACTAATCCTCCCGCTCCCGCTCCCGCTACGTCTGCGTCAGCGTCCGCTCCGGCCTTTTTCGTTATGTGCGCTTGGATACTTTTCAATCCCTTGCAACGCCCATTTGCTGATGCCTGCTGCTAAAATTCAAATATTTTGATATGCTTTCCATACTTGATGCGTGGGTGGGCTCAGAGTGCGAGGATGTCGACACCACACAGCTGCTAGTCACATAATTCCAGCTCTAAAAATGATACCAAAAAGAGACAGAGATGAAAGCGTATTATTATTTATCATGTAACCGCATTATACTTATGTTACCGAACTAATTAGCTTAGATTGATAGCCTCAACATACAAAATGTTATTCAATACGACGCAATAGTTTCTAGACAGCAATAAACTGCATATGGAAAATGTCCAGTTTTTAATCCTTTCTATCATCCTTAGTTGAACATTTTACATTTTATATAGTTGAACCCATGACATAACTGCAATCATCAGCACACTACACTTGAAATATCAAATAAGTCGGAGATCTAACACCAAGAGTTTCCTTGTTAGCTGTATAATATCATATCTAGTCGATAGTAGACAGACAAATGGAATATTTGGACTCTGCTTTATTTGTTTATTGAATATACATACATATATATTTAAGAGTCACGGGCATACAGTGAGGAGTATTTTTATCCCTACCGAGTGGCAATGCAAGCGACTTTATAATTTTCTTTCTTGCTTCTTGTTTGCTATCAAATATAAATATTTTTAATAAACAGTTTAATAAATACAGAAAGAATTATTTTACATTAAATGTTTATAATGATAAACAATCAAATATATTTCTAATATAGATTTAAGGGTTGTTTACACTTAGATTTAATGTCATCCCTATTTTATGTCGTAACATTGAATTTGTCGCGACATTTGTTGCAGCAACGTAAACACTCCTTGAAGCCCAACTGGCGTTGTTCAACATTGAATACGAATAGTTTTAAATCTATTACGTGCAATGTGTCACGCAATCAAATGTCGCTTGTCAAATGTCATGACATTATATCTAAGTGTAACAGCGCTTTACACACATTTGCACGAAACCATTATACCCTTTAACCTTTTATATGGGTTCAGGCTAGAAATTGAGTTCGAAATTCGTATTGTCTGGAAGACTTATGTCGAGAAAGCTCGACTAACAGATATTCTGAGCCCATACTTTTATATTGCTATGATATACTCTCAACTCGCTATTCAAACATATTAAGAGGATTAAAAGTATTTAAATATTATTGACAAATTTTCTTCCTTCTGAAACGCTTTGCTCACTTAAATGAAAGCAGGGGGCTTAAATCCCTAAAACTATAATCAGCGGCTTGCGACAAACACATTACACGAAGCAAAAGCTTAACATTTTGGGTTTTTTACCCTTAGCCCACAGCAAAACATTTAATCGGATTAGTTTTTTATGGAACTGGCAGAAAGAAATCATCTTCAAGTTCATGATACTTAAACATATTCGTTTTAAGCATCAACAGCATCATCAATATAAAACCACTTTAATTTAGCAAATGGAAGCCAGTCAAGATCGGTTAGAAATTAACTGAAATGAAAACCATCTCTTTTAAATTTAGTTAATTATAAAATGTCTTAACAAAAAGATAAAATGCTCCATGAAATACTTAAAGCCAAAGCTAAATTTGACCACAAATTATTTACTACATTAATCAGTCAAACGAAATCTAAATCAAAACGAAACTCCGTGGACAAAAGGCCAAGTTTTTGTTGGGGTTAAGAGTGAGGTTGCCACGAGGCACAAGTTTAATAGGTCAAGGCAAAAAAATGATAGAATAGTCTGCACTGAATAGTTTGCCCTAATAAATTAATTGTTGTAATCCCCACGGTAGATAAGCAGCATGAGTTGCCAGAAATATATAAGTTTACGGCCTTTTACATAACAAGGTCGAAAGTGGCGATTAATAACACTCAACCCGAACACAAATACTATTCCACGACTCGGTTTAAGTAGCTCTACCCCCAATTAGCTCTTTTTAATCACTGGCTGTTCCATCGCTTAATGGTGCCCGACCTTTGTGAATCCGCATCATAACTGCCACATGACTGGGTACGCAACGGACTGTCCACCTCACTTTCATTAGCCGAGAGGTAATCAGGCTCGGTGCCAGCCAGCCAAAAAGGCCTGACCATACAAGCTACTAGCCAGTGGCCACAAAACAGGGCTAGCAATCAATTGCTGCACATGTTGCAGTTATTGACGCGAACACCACAAAGGCCGCATCAACCCCGACTGAGGTTGCGAGTTCTGTTCCAGTTGCATTAAATAGTAGTCTTTGTACAATACAACAAGATCTGAAGAAAATACTTCTCAGAAGTCCCTAAATTTCTAAAGATCGTTAGTACTAGCCAAATGTTCTTTTGCGTGTGCTTTTAAATGTTCATCATCTGCAAAGTTTTTCTTAAGATCGGTTAAGAAACACAAAAGATATTTGAACTTAAAATTTACTCCAGCACGCAGTTTAAAGTGTTGGGAAGTTCTGAATTGATATGCTCAATGATTCTACGCAGATTGTTTAACGTTCTTATATTAGATAAATTCATACATTTAAACATTTTAAAACGTTAAAAAATGCATAGCAATTAAGAAGGTTTAAACCTCTTACTGATAATGTTAATGTTATGCATTTTCACTCTTATTATTTATGTCCGCTTATACTCTGAAATATAATGTGACACTGGGCTTTATTACCTGTAGGCAAGCTGTAAGCTTTAAAGCTACATGTTGAATTTACAATATATACAATAATACAATGGCGGTATTTGTTTGTATAGCAGATTTGACACTTTGACTTGTGATGCATTTCATTATGTTTCAGTACGCTTAATTAAAATTGTGTTCTGTGTTGAGCGCCCTAAGCGGCTTATGTAAACTAATTTATTGGCAAAAGTAGCAAAAGTCACTCATACATTTGCCATACATTTAGTTTAGTTTTTAGTTTGCGCAAAGCCACAGGGAATTACTACTGCATATGTGGTATTATCAACTTTTAACTTTTTTTATTTATGCAACTCAATTAAATGAGTTTGTCCCTTAAAGTTTTTGGTCGAAATGTTTGTAATGCGAATGAATATCAAGACTAAATAAGTAAAGAATGTTAACACACTTTTATGTTTTGAATGTTTCGAGGTATGTGGAAAATTAATTAAGTGTTGCTGTTGTTTTCTTTCAATTTCTTTATAATAAGTGAGTTTTTTGAGTACTGCCTCGAGTGAAAGTGTCTTAAATCCACAGTTCCTTGTGGCATTAGAATGAATAACACAACACAACGTTTGGGCTGAGTTTTTAAGTTCTCCTGGATTGACCAGAACACGCACGAGAGCTAAGCAAGTGCCTTGAAGCTTTTTCGAGGGCTCTTTAAATTCAACACGCGCATTTTTGCGGCTCTCGAGATTGCCTCGCCAGGGACACGGCTTTTGTCTAGACACTGATTTCAGCTGCCTCGTAGTCCAAATAAATTTATTGCCCAAATGCTTGGCGAAGGCGTGCACACGAAACGTTCGGGGCACGTCGTTGACGCCAACATTAAGCGCTGCTAAAAGCTCACTGGGCTCATCATCTTTAATGGAAATTCATAGAGATAACTTAAAGCGAACTCTACTTCCCCCTCAGCGCTCATTGATATCTGGTATCTGGGTACAAAGTAAAGAATCGATAAATGTGCAGTGTTGTTGTCTGTGGTTGCCAGCGGCATAAATCAAATTACATAGATAAAAACATATAGGAGAGATTTCGACTTATATATACTCTGTACGCACCTTATTTAAAGACACAAATTCACCAGCACACCCAAAAACACATTAAAATGACATTAAAAAGAGCAAAATCGTATGAGGGCCTTTTGTTTGTCACAAACAAATCTCTTTAATCCATTTTTAATGGGAACAGAGAATATAGTATGCACTCCTTTGGTAGCACACATACATGGCCCACCAAAAAGCCAGCTTGTAAATGTTGTTCAAAATTTGGTTATCATGTAAAACGTTTCAATACTCTGTATTCACAGAGTTTATTCAACACGGCATGGTGATTTTTATCAATTATATGAGACATTAAAAAAAAAAAATCACTCATCCCATAAAATCGTTATATTCTAGCGCAAAGAGTATCTGAGTTAAATTTTATGAAAAAAAAATATATATATCGTATACGCTCGTCGATTATGCTTGCATGTAGTCTTTTTAAAGTGTATTTATTTTCAGCTTAGCAAAAATACTCTTACTCTATACTGTTGAGCTTGTTGGTTTGATGCCTTTTGGACTGAATAGCAGAGCCTAAATTTAAAATTCACTTTCAGTGTGCGAATTTAATGTTTTAATAAACCAGCAAAGAGTTTTTTTTGTTTAATTTTTCCTAGGCTTTATTTTACTTTTCTACTTCTCTTTTTTCTAAAGAGTATTCGGGAATTTTTATCACTTTCGATTTTGTGCATGCCACTTTTTGCTGAAAATTATACACAAGTGATTTCGTTTTTTTTTTTGTTATGAAGTTTTTGCAGCACATCGCCGCCACCATCGTACACCTGTGATAACAGAAAGTGACACAGTAAATGTTTGGGCGTTTGTTTGGTTTCACTAGAAAGGAACGAGGCAGATATACAAAGTAAACAAGGAGTCGTCGTCATGAGGGCAGGTTTTTCCAAACCGATGGGCTAGTGAAAAATGCATGAAGAAGAAGGCAACAATGACTGCCTGCAGCATTTGTTTGTGTGTACGTGTTTATAAAAAAAATAAAACATTTAATTTCAATTTTGAATGCTCGTTTCTTTCACGTATCTCAATTATGCCATTTCCAAAAATTTGTGAGAATTATTTTTGTTTCACGCTGCGCAGCTGCGCGGTCATTCGAATATGTTTAAAGAAAATTGAGACATTTTTCTTTTGTATTTTTTTGTTGCTTATTTTTGTTGTTTTTTGCTCCGGGGACTCACTCAAAGAGCAGCTAAAATTTCAAGAAAAATATGAGTTATAATGTGTTCGGCTATAAAACGACGGCAACTGGGAGCTCTTGGGGCTATAAAATATCCTCTGGGCTTGGGCCCGGGAATGGACGTAAAACTGCTGGAATGGGTGAGTAAAGTAAATGGACTTTAGCTCAACTAAGTCCTGAGTTTGAGATTGATACTTTTTGTCGAGATTTGCATAACAAAGCATCAGAGATGGGCCCTCGAATATTGAAGTCGTTGCGGATTTTATTTATGCGCGCCTGACAGCATCAAAATTGGATAATGGAAATTGGATTCAAGCCTAAACAAAACGACGTAGACGATAAACAAATTCCTTCCACTGAGTAACGCCACCAGATACCAAAACAACAGCTCTAAAAGCAAAGTGAAGCGAAACAAAATATCAAGCACGGGCTATCAAGCACTTGACTTGATTACCACGAGGACGACACGTGTAGCATGGCGAAACATACTACTACAAATACAAACACCTGTTGCGATTAGGTGTGTAGACTGGAGGGAGACAGAAAAACGGATAGAGAGGGTCATGTGCCATGTGCCATGTGCTGCCTTAGATGGCGTCTTATAAATATTAATGAGCGTATGAGGTGGGCAAATGCCAAATGCTGACATCACTGCCAACGTCATTAGGACGTGCGAAAATAAATATTTAATTATTTATAAATCATGACCTGACCAAAGTCGTCGACGACAAGGACAAGAAAAACAACGATGCCGATACAAAAGTCGGTGTCGAGATGGCGCAAATAAATGGCGAATGGAACACCATTGATAATTAAATAAAAAAATTTATGAATCTGGTGAACAGAAAACAATTGTTGTTTTATATTTGGGAAATGTGGAGAAGCGCTTATCCATTGGAATTAAATGATTATCTTCCGATAAGCCAAATTGAATACTAAATTTAGTACACACTACATCTAAGATTAAAAAACGTTAATAAAATTGCTTTTTTATGTGCCTTTATTTATGTATAACTGTGGCTACAGCAGCAACAAACTCTGAAAAAAAACACAAAATACTAACAAGGACAACTAAGGTTACTGGGTGTGAAAGGACAATAAAGTGATTGAAATGTATGTACATACAAATGGGCTAAAAGTGACAAACTTGACGGCCTTGGCTTCGACTGGCTGTAAAATATGACTCTGTGCAGGGTGTAAAACATTTGACATATATTTATTGTTTTTATTGGCTACATGTCCTTCCAAGCGGCAACTTGGCCGCTCCTTCGACCGAAAAAACATAACTTGATAGTGCGATAAATGCGACACTGCCCACATAAATCGTATCTTTATAATGAAATATAGAAAAAACAAACTTATATGCGCAACTATGCTTTGTAATAGAAAGCTGGAATTGTAAATACTCTAACTAGTTCAATTTGTACAACTAAGTTTTCCCTTTTATGTAAAAAAAATGATATATGTATATATATATTCGGAAATGGAAACTGTAACCGAATCTGATATGCAGACCATAAAAAATGGTGACACAGAAATATGAACATGTTGGGTCAAATAAGTTTGCCAGTTTACAGGCACATGTTGGCCAAGTGAAGCTTAAGTGAAACATGAGACTTGAATGCAATAAAAACGATAGGCAGCTCTTTCGATGCGCATGATATGGTTCATAAATTGCCAATGAAAACATAAGCCAGTCAGCACATGAAAAACGATTGACAACACTGGACATAAAAGTATCTAAAGCTTACAAATCAATATTGAATTTTTATAGGTTCTCTGTTGCCTACTATTTAAGGACTTTTGAAGCCCAATAGTTTTTTTTACTGCTCTCTAAGTATGCTGACAAGTAAACCTAAATAGATTAAGGAATGACAAGTTAAGCCCCGAATTCGGACGTAACCGACTGCGGAATACTCTTTCAAACAAACAGCTGGTAGATGGACTTGCCACTAACTTACGGAATATGCGGCCAAATAGCACTATGGGCTAATATACTCTTCTACCTTAAGTATCAAAGTATGAAAAGTTTCCGATGCAATTGTCATTAAAAAAAATCTGTTCACTTAGAAAAAGATTCTCAAACTAGTTGCCGTGTAAGCTTTCTTTTACTTTGCAGACAAGTTCATTTAGAAAAACTCTAAATTGTAGTTTTTTCTATTTTCGTAGCTTGAAACTTACAACTTTTCAATTAGTCACCCGACTGAGCAATTAAATTTACTCAGTCTCCGCTTTTTGCTTCCCTTTACAATTTTTTTGTTCCCATCCTTGGTAGTTAGCTTTCAGACATTTATCTTACTCGATTGTCCGCCGGCCTTGCCCAATGACTCTCCATACGGATATTTTTTGTCGCCGTACTGGCAATAAAATAAGAAACCTGGCCACAATGCTGGGGCAAAAAGAAGGCAAGCTCGAAGACAAACTTGTCGTAATTCACTTCGAAGCGAAGTTTTGCCATCGATAAATTTTCTGCGAACCAAACACTTGTTGTCCACCTCAGAGTTGAGCTAGGACTTTACAAGTGAGTTGAGTGGACTTTGCTTTGTACCGTTGCCATACTATTTTAATGATTGCACCGGCAAATTATTAATTTTTTGTAAAAGTTTTTCTCGCTAAGTCCTTTATGATTTTTAATTGTACTGTGGTTGACCCATCGAATACTTAAAGTTCAGAATAACAATTTTAAAGCCTTTAATGTTTAATGCAGTTGAGCATATTGCGAAATTCCCTTAAACAAACAGGTATGAAGGTTAAGGGTAGAACGAGTGCATTGCTCTTCAGGCAGATGATGGCAATTATGTAATGAAATTTTCACAAAAATGCATTTCCATGCACACAGTTTGTCTGCAATTTGTCATCAGGCAAATTTGTTTACGACTGACAGACTCTTTTTGATGAACCTACGATTGCTGGCAGCGCTCTCGATTGAGTTATGAAATTTTTAAAAGTGCTTGACAAGTGCATTGCTTCAGCTCAAATTAATGATGACATAAGAATGGTTTTAAAATTCGGATAATCTTCTTTAATATTCAAATGCTGTTTAAAGATTCAAAGATATGCAATGGCCTTAAAATGGTATCTGTATGTTGACTGTTCTGTTCTTGGTATCTCTTATAAATTATCAAATTACCAACATGAAAACTTTTTCGTTTATTTATGTATCTTTTTTTTAAGGTTCTATGTTACGCCACTTAACCTTTTCTTTTGAGCATTTCTGGCCGCTATTTCAATTAAAATCAGCGGGCTTCGGTTTCAAGGGTTTTTCTCGAACTTTCACAATGTGAACAGCAAACTTTTGATAGCTAGTCTGCCTGGAAAAGTGTTAATCAAATTCAAAGAGCAGTAGACCTAAAGATTTCAATAAAGCAGCAGCAGCAAAAGGTAAATGGAAATGAGCCACTTATGGGCTGCTCTTTTTTTTAACTTGTTCTGCTGCTGCTTCTCCTTTTATTTGCATTTTGCTTCAATCGCAAACTTTGCCGCCGCTCATTTGCCTCTTACCAAAACTAGTTGGCAGGCCATCTCCGACGTGCTACGTGCAACTTATTGGCAACTTCGGGAAATTGTAATAGTTTTTCAAGAGCATTGTGCGCATAAATTAGTTTTCAGTTTCGTCGATTTTCGCTGATGGCTTTTGGTATGATTTACCTTTATTGGGAGACCTTATAAATTGTGAATTTTTTTTTTGCCAACTTTTATTGAAAACTTTTTTATACGGTTTCTTTGTATATTTTATTTCATATTTCCAGTTGATTAAAGTTTCGTTAATGGAAAAATCCCATTAGTCGAAACGGGAAGATAATTTGCTTGGTAAATGAAATATAATTCACATTCATTCCGGTAATAGCCAAAATATTTTCGGCATATCAGGACAATGAATCAATTGACAAACAAAGCTCGCCAAAATATCAAAGCCAAAGGTTATTATAAAAATAAATGCAGAGTCAAAGTTGTGTGTGTGTGTGTGTGTGTGTGTGAGTGGGAAATATGACAATTAAAATGTAAGCTTGTTTATGTGTGTTTGTGCGATTGTGGAAGTGTGTTGCTGATAACAATGTCGATTTAATTACATTTTATTGACTTTGCCTTTGCTACTCGAATACGAGATATGAAAGTTTCGGAGGCCGTCGACTGCACGTCATTATTATAAGCTCTTATCTGACATTAGGCGCACA
This sequence comes from Scaptomyza hsui, assembly GCA_018152825.1. NCBI lineage: Eukaryota > Metazoa > Arthropoda > Insecta > Diptera > Drosophilidae > Scaptomyza > Scaptomyza hsui. The sequence goes on along the minus strand of JAECXO010000307.1, from coordinate 11,440,025 downwards.
TTATGCCCCAAAATACATAGACATAGATATCTGGCCGCAATGCTGTGTCGCACACGTTGTTGTAATTTAATTACAACAAGTAATCGGGAGTCTGCACAGAAATTCGTTTAGCTAAACTGATATTATGGCTTAACACTAAAATTAAGCAATGGATGAGCACATATTAATTGTATTAATTAAGTAAGCGTATTCAAATTTCAAAATAGCAAAATATCATTGAACTTGTTGTTGCTACTGATTTTAGTTTATAAATAATAACGTCATTACTCTCACTAAAGATAAATGAACACGGACATACAGAGACACTCAGGCATACCCTGCATACCCTCAAGTAAAAACACATTATGTAATTACGTTTAATTATCAGCATTGAGTGAGTTTGCGGCTTCTGCGTCTTTCCACCCCAGGCAAATTCTCGACTTTTATATTTAACTACTTTACCATTTAACTACTTTCGCAGAGCCGGCATTTTCTTTGCTTTTGACGTGTTTATTAATTTTACTTGTCTCTTATGCTTGACGCCCTTTCGTGGTTTTGTAATGAGGGTTTCCCCTAAGGCACTTTACCCCAAAAAGTATGCAACGTTTTATCATAGAGACACTACAGAAGGCAGCTAAATGAAAGGAGTTTTCCCTTCTCACTTTACTCTCTTGACAAAGTCAACATGCGAGCAGTGTGAAAATAGTTGCTTTTGGAGTTATGTTTTTTTCTGTTAGAAAACAAGCGCACTAAGTCTAAAATATAGCACTGACAGTATACCTTTTTCTTCTTTATGTTGATAGAGCAAACAAAAGCTATCCTTTAGTAGGCCTAACTATTAGTTTGCCGAACTTTTCTAGTTTAATTATGACTCATCAAAATAAGAAATTTTTTATAAAGAAATAAACCATGCTATAAGTTTTACTAACGTAATTTATTATATGGATAATTGTAAATCTGTAATGGGGAAAGTTTGCTCTCCACTATTTAATAAGCTCCAATGCAAACAGAATCTTTTTTCCACTGTCTTACAATTGGCATTGAATTACAAAGGCAAACAAAGATCCTTGAAGTAAACACTGCAGGGGTTTGTGTTTTGGAGCTTTTTTCCCTTTATAAGCCATATAAATATCCGGCAGTTTTATTTTACCGCTTCGCATAAATTTGACACTTTTTTTTTGGGTTGGCTAACAGTTTTGAGGTTTTCATGCAGTCAACAACTGAGCTCACGTTTAATCAGATTTATTGTACTCCCAAAATAATAAATATTTACCTCTCTTCATTCCCTCGATTTTGCTGTGACTTTTATTTTAAATTTGCCTGTCGTATTATTGCCGTTGGTTATTTGTCACGTTTAAAATTTAAAATTTTTTGTTTTTTTATTTTACAACAGCAGTGGATGTTGCGTTGTTTTTTAAATTATTTGCTTAGACAAATTATGTGTTTTTAAGCTCATTTAATTGTTGTTTTTATTTCGCTCGCGTATGGTTTATTTTCTTAAAGTCGCTCGCTGTTTTTGGGAATTTTCACATGGCCACATTTATTTTTCCACAGTTTATAAGCCATTTAGCTTAAATCTATTATACATATTTATTTGTCATGACGGCACGCACACTTTCAATATTATTTTTCCACCGTTTGAAGATAAAAATACAAAGCAACTTTTGCGACTTTACCCGTACTATGTTTCTGATTCTAGTTGAGTGAAAAGTTTTTGCCGAGCTGCTTTTGCACACGTGCGCAGCGCTTTGTTGACAGGCAACGACTGAAGCCGCTAAAGAAGCCGATGGCCCTAACATCATCTGTGTGGCCCGCCTGTGTTGTTGTCAATGCTCATGACGATAATTATGATGTTTACGATGATGCTAATGATGTTCTGCCAGGCCCACGCTGAACAGCTGTTTGCATTGTCTGCTTATTGAACATGGCGCCAACAGAGCAAGAGAGAGAGAGAGAGAGAGAGACGAATGAGAGCGAGAGACTTCGGGTTTATATCTAAATATACCGAAGCTTAATCGTTTCGGAGTCGTCCGCTTCCAGTGCTGTTAAAGTTACCAATAACATCAGCTGTCCGTGTGGGTGGCCTCTGTTAATTGCATTACTGTTAGAAGAAGCAACTGCTAGGATTAAAATTAGAAGTGTGAGTATTTATTTAATTGTGATATTATAATTATTTTTTAATGCCCAATCGACAATTGGTATGTGAGGCGGCCTGTGATGTTCGCCGCAGTTCTCTTTTATGTCTGCTGCGCATTTGTTTATAAACAAATTATGCGGATTTGTTTGTTTGCTTGCTTCTTTGTTTATGGGCACAGACAGCATTTGCATCTTTGGCGAATAGAAACAGGCAGCAGCCACAACAAAAGCAATCAAAAGCAATTATTGGTAATAAATCAGCCATCGATTTATGAATGTGTCAATGGATTTTTAAATACATTCGTGACGTCAAAAAGCTAAATTCGGTGTACCTGATACTGTGCTTGTGTTTGTGTGTGTGTGTTGATTTTGTAAATAATTAGTTATAAGCCATTTGGTTGTGGGTATGTGGCGTATGCTTTATATTTCAATTGCCAGTGCAATGATGATATGGCCGCCAACGATGATGATAATGATGAGTGTAGGTTGAGATTGGATGGCGCAGTAGCAAAAATAAACAAGTGGCTATTAAATAAATATCAATTATGAGATTTATTAATATCAAATATGGAATTTATTTATTATTTATTTTATGTGAATATGTAAACTAAAATTGATTTTCACTTTGGTGTTTGCTGCGCAAATTAAAAAAAAAATAATTTGAACTGGCTTCTAGCTCTTACCTTTGCCTCTTATTGCTGCTACCGCACAAATATTTCAGTCAGCAGCAGCCGTCGCTGTTTATTAATGCCGTTAATTTTAAAAGCCACTTTGGCTCTTCCTTGTCATACATTTTTTATTTAAGCGCAGTTAACATATTTAAGCCCAGCATCAAAGACAACTGCATTAAAAAATCACACCCAACAAGGTTTCTGCACGCGCATCCTGGTCACTACCCTTTAAATAGCAGAGAGGTTGCACTAACATAAACTGTTTGTATAAATACTAACTAATCATTAATATTTTAGTTGTGTGTTTCACGTTTGAGCTGCGACAAGTTGACTCAAAGATGGATTAAAAAGCAATCTACACTTCAAGCTAGTTTAATTTGACTTAACTTCCAACAACTGTGAAAACAATGCAAGCTTAACTGACATTCTCATTGATATTTATTGATATAATTTGCCACTGCTGGAAGCAATTACATAAATAATTGCTTAACAATAGTGTAAATGAAATTTTCTGACTTAAGTTTATTTCGACGTAGAGTATTTGGATAGCCATATTACACTTCACCCGTACTTTCATTTACAATATTTACAGCATAATAAAGTGTAAGCTGCGAATATTGTTGTTCATGTTGTTTGGGTTGGCATACGGATATGCGACATGTAACACGTTCGAGTATAAAAAAAAGCCATCGTCACGATTGCACCTCTGTCGTCCTGCTGGTAGGCAAACAAACCAAACCACTACAGCAACCACCGAGCCACCAAGCCGCTCTTGTCACTTGACGCCCCTTAAAAGGTTGTGCGGCATGCGGCATGCGGCATGCGGTGTGTGTTGAGTGTGAGGTGGCACTCTTAATAAAAAGCAAATTAGCTGAAGCACATTAAGTTGATGCGTTTAAAAGTTGCAGCTACAACATGGACAGCTATCCCCCAAGTGCGGGTGAAAAGTCTACGGGAAGTGTCAATTTTATGCTCAGCCATAAAATGCGAAAGTCAAATTTCTCTACCATGAAAATAATCACATAAACGCTTTCCAAATGGAGTTTGCGCTCTGCAAATGCTAAGCTTTAAGGTAAAGTTATAAAGTCGATAAACTTAAGCAATGCATTTAATGTTTTGTACTTTGATCTCTGCCGGTAATCACACTGGATGACTGCTGCAATGAATTCCTTTTAGGCTTAAGTGCAGCACTTCCTTCCTGTCATTTGCATTCAAGTCTCAAATTTACAAATTTACAAATTTACTTCGCTGAGCCGCTTGGCGTCTTTGTGTTCAACTTATGCTCGTATTACGGATAAATCGCTTGCTTCATTAATTCATTTTAAATAACACGCCATTTTTGTTTAATGTATGCTTAATGCAAATAACAGTGAGGTTATATGCCGATGCAACTGCCACACACCTCCCAACCCCCTTTTGACGTAAGGCCCTGTGGCACTAGGACGTCAGCTTTGTGCAAAATCAGGCGATGAAATGTGTTTTAAATGACTTCCGTCGTTGATTTTTTGTTGGCCTTTGATTCAGCGTTAATCGGCAGCAGCAGCAACGAAGGGCCTGAGGGCGTGGCATGTTGCATTGACTATGCAAATTTGCGGCCTCATTAAATGTGCTTTAATTAATATTCGTAAAATAAATGCAACAATGTGCTAATTAACATTTAATTGCAAGGCATAAACGTTGAAGCAGGTTAAGTAAATCTTTAATGCGACTTAATTGTTTATTATGCCACCGAAAATCAGTTAAAAGATCAACTCAATTTGTTGCGTACGTATACTTAATATGTAACTTTTTTTGTATTACATACAACATTTCTCTGCTCATGACTAAGAGAATTTAATAGTCAGTCAGTTAGTATTTTCAATTTTCCCATCCATTTTTTTTATTTACCCCATTTCTATGGCTGTCGTTAGGCAAATTCAACTATTCGCTGCAACTATTCGACTAGTTTGTTTGCCTTATGTAAGCGAAATCTGTGTAAGAAATCACGTAATATATTTATATATTTATGGCAGTGAGGGTCGAGAGCATCACATCCATAACTAAAGCAGACGGAAGGCAAAACGAGGGGCTGCTGCTCTCAAGTGGCGTGTAAGCAGCAAATGATGCCCACACGTGCTGGGGCCTGGGATGCTTGGTGCTCTGAAGCGTTTAAGACGGACGAGTGACGAGTGAGGACGACGCCGAAGACTGCACTGTGACTAACACTGACAGTTCTCTAGTAAGTAGTCAGGCCCTGGGGCTGTGTGTGTGTGTGTGTGCAATTAAATGTGAAAATTCCAAATATTTGACGCACTTAAATGCTCAATTTTGCGAGCAGCAATTGAAAGGCATTTGAGCGCGTAAAGCCAGTAGTAAGTAACTCCCAGCTGCAACCCTGCTAATCTAGTAGCTCCAGCTGCTAACCCAGCACTAACCCAATGACCCACATTTAAAAGCTGCGTCTACACACACATATACACACACAAATACATTGCATTAACCAGTCAAAGCCAGCCAATGTACAATTAACCCAATTGCAAAGTGTTGTCAACATGCCGCTAGAAACGCGGGCGTTCAAAGCGTATACGTAATGTAATATACACACTTAAAAAAACCTTCAAATTGAAAATCATCTCGTACTTTTAAGAGAACCTATTTAGTTAGCATCTTTAACGAAAGATTGTTGTAATTAAAAGTAAAGAGATCTTTTTGGCAATAAACAATTTTGAAACACAGTTTTTTTTCTAAGTGTACTCCTACAGAGATGGGGTGCGCGGGTGTAGCGTGTCTATGTAATTGAGTGTGTGTTACATTTCCTGCTTTTGTTAAACAGTTTCCGCTGGCATGCGTTTTTTGCCAGTCAACGAAGCATAAAGTCAGCAGGACGACACATCGCTCAGCCTCAATTCCTGCCATTCCTGCTGGACTAGCACATGGGGTTGGGTTCTGTTTCTTGTTGCTGGTTCTGCTAGCCATTACTTGACTAGCAAACCCTTTGAAGTTAGCTTAGACTTGTGAATCGTTTGCATAGCTACACACACTGAAAGGGTTCGGCAATGGATCGGAATAAATCAGCCACTCCCGAACACCCAACACCCAACACCCAAACCCATTTTCAATGTGTCCATGCGTGTTCCGCTTTGACAGCAGCTGCTAATGGCAACGACGACAATTCGCTGATGTTCTCTCTTGTTGACATTTGTCGTGGTAGTCGTCGTTGACGGCTGACAGGCGACTTGCATGGCAACCAAAGATTGACACAACACCTGCCACGTTGTCGGCCAGGTCAACCGGTAAGCTAGCAAATTTTTTCGACACCGGCAGACGTGCCGGGGTCACCACGTCTGGGCTCAGTCACCTAGCTCTCCCAAGCGGTTGGACAGTCTGTGTGTCCGGACAAGGACGCCTTGCAACTGTTGATAGCTTGCTAGTTTTCAGCACGTCATTAAATTAGCACTTGTTCAACTAAACGCAGAGTTGGGACTTTAAAAGTTCCCTGTTTATTGCTCTATTATAAAATTGGCGTACTCAAGTTAAGTGGTTTTTAACCTATCTTAAAGTTAGGTGCTATAAAGTTACTAAAGTTAATTTTCTTTAGTACACGAAATGTTGCGCAAATAGAATCAAAAATAAACCCAAAGAGGAAGCTGATCGCAGAAAAAAAATAACGAAGCTGTAAAACAACTGGACATAAGGCTCCGTAGAGGGATTATAAAATAGCTTTGCTGTCCAATTGACAACGCACAACGGGACAAGAAACATAGAACAAACAGGTGATGGCTCTAATTTACCTATCCGGGGATCTAAAAGACTAGTAAAAGTAAGAAATATCGTTTAATTGGTCCCCAAATTGGTTCAGCTATTGAATACTCAAAAGGATAAGAAAGCAAGTGAAAACGTTGCAGTCGGACGCAACCGACTGCGGAATACTTTGATACCAGTAAAAGAACGGATGGTAAGGAGTCTGCTTGCAAAGGAGTGGGCCGGGTGGTAAACATCTCCAGCTATCATGTTACCAAATTTGGTGACTTTAGCTCAAAAACTGTGGAAGATAACTGAACTTCCAAATTTAAATGGTGGGCGGCAGAGGTGGGTGTGGCATCCTAATTTTTGATTCAGGTCTTTTGTAGATGTTACCATATATCTTCTTACCAAATTTGGTGACTCTAGTTCCAAAAATGTGGAAGATACACTCATAAACGTTTTAACAACGGCGGAGGGTGGGGGGCGGAAGGTGTGGACGTGGCATCCAAATTTTAATTGCAGTTTGTTGGAAAACTTCACTACCTATCTTGACACAAAATTTGGTGGCTCTAGCTCAAAAAATGTGAAAACTATAGCCGCTTTCAATTTCATGGAGCAGGGAGGATGGGGGCGGAAGGAGTGGGCCTACATCCTAAATTATGATGCAGTTTTTTCAGGGACGTGACTAGCTATCTTAGTGCAAAATTTGGTAACTCTAGCTGCAGGAATGTGAGAAATATATGGTTTTATCGGTTTCCAGTTAACGATTTTATCGATTTCCCAGCCTTCTAGTAGGCGTGGCAGCCCAATCTTGACACTTTATCTGTCTCGCCTATAGACAAACATGAATGCAAAGTTTCAAGTCTCTAGCTTTACGGGTGTCGGAAAAAGTTGCGTTCATACGGACAGATGGACAGACATTGCACAAAACCAATATACTATCAAAGTATAAAAATTGAATTGGACTTAAGTCCAAATCTTAAAGTTATACATAAAAAATTCATAAAACCCTAATATATGGAAAGCGGAGTCAGATTGCTGGAAAAAATTTATTTTTCAAACATATTTTACATGGTTGACAGTTTTAGTTTGTCAATATTTTTTTCTTTTGTTGTGTTCTATTCTTAGTTTATATTAAACAAAAAAAAATCCAAGTTTCTTTTATCGCTGACCTTAATTTTCATTTGCTAGCTCGATTTACCAGTAATTTTGCCAATTTACTCTTTCTATTAATTTTTATCGTTGCAGCCCGCTTGCCTAAATGGCTGCCATAATTCAGAGTATACTCAAATGCAGTGTCCGCTCTAATGGGCTAACTACATTGGTGCAATGAATGATAAATGGGTCAAGCGGTTCTCCAATCTTCTGCTTCGCTAGTTCGCCTATAGTAAATTTGTTATTTATGTAGCCGAAAATGTGGAATACACCAACGCAGTGCACAATGAGATGAGAGAGCCCAGGAAGCAATCATTAAATCTGTTTGTATAGTATAGTGGTTTGCAAGCACCTCTCTATGCTTTGCTATGGGTCAGCTTCAAAGTATTTCATTAATTTGCCAAAGCGCTAGAAAGTATGCAATAGTAATAAAGCTCGTCCAGAAGCTAGCTGTAGATAGCCTAATTTCAATCGCTCAATGCTCGACCATCATTTAATTTATGTGCCTGGCCAACTTCTTTTGACCAGCACCGCGGCGTAAAAATTTAAATGAGTAAAAAAAGTTAGTGGAATTGAAATCAGCGACCATAAAAAACCATGCCAGCCACGGACAGAGCCCTCACATGGCGCGAATTTGTTTGCCCGACTGGCTGAATGTTGGAGGGTTTGAACCTAGCCTGACTCTTAACCCCTTTCCCTTCGAGCTTTTGGCAGTGCTCGAACTCGCATTTGTTCAATTGAAAGGGGCAAACAGCATGCAGGGTTTTGGGGAGGACTAACCAGCCAGATGGTCTTTCTACTGCTGCTGCTGCTGCTGCTGGCCACAAAAACATTCAAAGTAATTGATGTAAAGAGCTCTAAGTTTACGCTTTACGAATGTGGTATGCATATATTTGGCAAGGGGGGCATCCAATAACATCCATCTAGTTGATGTATTGTTAGCGTCAAAAGGCCAACAAACGGAGCATGCCAAAAATGTGATTGCATATGCCTGAAAGCCTTTCAATAATATATATTGAAATATATGTCTAAGTTTTTTTGCCTCCAACTTAGTTTCTGGCTTTAAGATTCTCAAAACCTCTTAACAATGTCCACATCTCGCATTTCAATGTGTGGAATCAAGTTGTGTGCTGGTTGGCGTCTAAAAATGTTTTGCAGAGATTACAAGTCGTTTGTCAGAAGGGTAAGAAGGTGCAAGAGATAGAGGACGAAACTTGCACCAAATAAGATACAACAAAAAGTTTGCCTTTTAAAAGGTTTACACTCACTTCAAGAACACATTCATTATGAGATTCTTGTATATTTCAGTTTCAGCTAAAATTGTTCCAAAGTACAAGTCAGGTTGTATCTATGTTACACAATTAAGTTTAAATTCGCTATAAGTCCCATTTGTATGCAAGCACATGATGTTTATATCATGCAAACAGAGCCCGTGTAAGCTCTACAAAAGTGCGACTAAATGTTTGCGCGTGCCACCATTTTAAGTTGAAGTGTAAATAAAGTTATACCAAAAGAGAGAACGTGAGCGCACAAAAATTGCAATTACCCTTGGCTCAGCCATTGAAAGGAAAGTTCGTAGGCAAGGGGCTTGGAAATGGAAGGGCTGCCTCGTCTTATTGTCTGTGTGAGCCTTGAAACATTCCTCTTCGCACCTGCATGGCAAATCACAGTGCATGTATACTTATTGATACCGAATGTACAAGAGTATATTTGTTTGTGTAATTTTTTAATTTTTCGACATTAAGACTTCATCTCACACAACTATTGAGATAGTGTAACCATATCTTAAAGGATTAGTACTTAAAACCGTCTTCTCCTTCAAAATCAGATTTTTGTAAACATTTTTTAGCTGGATCTGGTATCAGAGTATCAGGCGGCGTTGTTTTAGATGTACTTAAGTAAAAATAGTGCAAGTCGAGCTTTTGAAATAGGGAACAGTTCAAAGGGGAATTGAAAGCTATGGCATTAAATTACATTTATTGGCCACTTGGACAGTAAAAGTTATACATGCATTCAAGCAAACTTGACTTTAAAATTATTTTGTATTTGCAGAGTCAAATTTAACATTTACAAACAAATTTAGCTTGCATGTTTCAAACAATTTACAATCAATTTGCTACTCGCTTAACAGTTTGACACCTGAGCTTGTTTCCAAACTATTTTCAAACTCCCAAATAGAATGAAGAGTGAGAAATGAGAAATTAAATAAAATCTTCAATATATTTGCAAATTTTTTATTTTTTTATTTACATCTTAAGTTAAGTCTTAAAAGTTATCTTCTTCGAAAAATCCTCATCCTTTGTATTTTTTAAGCAAAAACTTATGACTAGGAGAATATATATAAAGAGAAAGTCAAACATTTCCAAAATCAGAGAACGCCTCACAAAAATAAAATTTATAATGCTTATAGAACGTTCCTTTAGAGTGCAACGCATGAGATGAAGTGCTTCCAACTAAAAAAGAAAAATATAACCTGTTATTTAGTAGGATATTCATAGAAGAATAATGAACTTACCTTCTCAAGTCGCCAAATTCGCCTATATTTTGGCTTTTTCGTCAATGTGAACAGCTCATCCGTATAGAGGCGATCCATAATCTTGCACTCCATTTCACCGATGCGTTTTGCCATCAATATTATATGCAGCATATTGGAGAAAATCACACAACAGGACACAAAAGTCACCAGAACATTTCTGTCCTTAAGATAAAAGCCTGATAGACCAAAGTGTGTGAGGACAAGTATCTCAATTAATAGTCTCGAGGTGTTGGATGCACAACACAATAATTGCATGCCCTTGCGCAGCGTTATTAGTTTCTCGAAGTACTTCAAAAAATGGGTTCGCTCTGTAGGGTTGAGATGCGTAGTTCGCTTCAAATGTGTTGCTAAGGATTGGATTAGTTTCAAGTGCAGCCACATTCCAATGTCATTGCAATAAAACAGCACAACAGCACGAACAAAATGAATTGCTATATACCATATATCCCAATGAAAAAATCTTAAAACTAAAACCAGCGGAAGCAGCTCACGCAGCAAATGCAGAACTAAGAACGATAAAGGCACATGCAGATGGCGTCCAAAGAGCATGTGATGCATACTTGTCAACCGTATGAAAAGGTTGAGCAGATCCTGTAAGCAGCAGCGATGACGAATAAACATCCATCCATTTGCCGCAATTCCAAAGTATCTGATCGCACATATGATCTCGGCCATACGAATAACGATGCGATGGAAGTCAAGATTCTGATTGGGTCGTTCAAAATTAAAACACAAGATTCCCAAGCCACAAAATGGAAAGATGTAAGCCCAATGCCATATTCGTACATAAGCATACCAAAATTTTGATTTCACAAACTTGTTTCTACCGCGTGCAAAAGTGAATTCGTTAATACCAAAAAGTTGTGTTAAACCATTGAGCAGGTGGAACAATACTTTCTGGTAGTACATCATAGCAAACACTGAAGTAAAACGGTCAAATTTAGATGTGGGCAATATGAAAAAAAAACCTTCCATTAGTCCTAATTGCTATACTAACTAAACTAATGTTCCTTCTGAAAGTGATGGGGAAATTTGAATGCTTATGTTTATACATTTATATGTTGAGCTCATATACGAAGACATTATTGTTATACATTTTTATATAGAGTGTGTTATATGTTGAATAGTATGTGGGCCCTATTTTAATCATCTTAAAACAAAACACCGTTCAAACAACCCAACTAAGGACACTTGGCGGTCTCATCCAAAGTGCTGTTAATACATTCCTCTTAAAAGTAAAAAGATATTGGCAGATTCAGTAAGCAGCTATGATGGCAAATAAATATCCAACTGCTCACCGCCATTTCAAAATAACTAATTGCATACATGCACTCAACCATGCGAACAAAGCATTTCACGAACAATGAATTCTTTACTAGCTGAAACTTTTGTTAAGCAGTCGAGCAGGGCTCAAAGTGACATAAAATGGTCAAATTAGATTTGGGAAATATGACATAACCAGTCCATTAGTTTAAATAGGTATACTTAAACACTAATGTTCTTTCCGTAAGTTATGGGGAAATTTCACTATACGTGTTATTCCTCTAACAGTCAAACTGGTTTGTGGTCAAATTATTTCAGATAATTTTTATGTTTTTACACCCTGAAACCGTAAATAATTGAAAAAGGTTATAATGATTTTGTGTAAATGTGTGTTACAGACTAAAGAACATAAATTCTTGCTTATCCCGAAGACTATAAAACCAAGAGACACGTGACTAAAGATTAAAGTTCCTGTATACCACACTCAAGTCAAGTTTGTTTAAAATGGTCGCTTTCGGAAAAGTTTCAAACTTGCTTTCAAAACTCAAACAAAATTTATTATTTTTTGTTAACAAACGCATTACCTATGCGTATTTAGCAGCGTAAAATACAAAAGGAATAGATTTTTATACAGAAAGTTTGTCAGTCAGTCAAATTAAACAGCTGTAGTTGGGTTTCTCTCTTGGTCAGAATTTGATTTAGCTTTTTTTATATTTGTTTCAAATGTAAAGGCGTCTTAGATACCGCAACATTAGGTACAGGCAACTCCAAGCACTTTATTTAAATTGGACTGGCACTGCGAAAATATACAGGTATAAGTTATGAGTTATTGTTAACCCACTCACACAAGCCCATTCAAAGCTACCATCACTTTCTATAAATACCTCAAACTTGTCTCATTCATCATACTAATCGTGGAACGGAGATAAATGTTGCCTCATTCTGAGCTGTAGACAATTGAAGTTTAAGGACTAACAATGCTTTGTTTAATTTGTTACCCTATGGTTTCGCATGCCTAAGTTGACACCTGTGCAGCCTGCCACTCACACCTGCCTCTTTGGATTTCGTTTGTTGGAAGCGGCAATCTGCAGCCGGGTGTCTTTGATAGATGAGTTTGTTTTGCAACGCTGCCTATCTGTGTGGGCAGCATGAAACTGAGGCAGGTTTCATTTATAGCTCGTGGTAGTCAACCTTATAGCAAAATTTTAATTTGCCTAATTTGTGAGACAGCCTGCAAAACATCTTTTAATAGCCTTCAACTTCAGATACAGGGGCGTGGCTGCTTTTGTTTTGTCGAAATGAGCTAGAAATTAATCGTTGCCATTTGCTTTGATTTATGACTGTGAGCTGATGGAGTGTCAGGGAGTGGCCTATTCATGTATTTACTTATGGCTTGCCATATTTTGTGCACATTATTTATAGTTTTGTTTCCATTTCGCATGCGGTGGTAACAAATGTTCTAGGTTAAAAGCCGTCACAAGTCGCTGGACTGGTAGCAAATTAAACGATGGCTATAAAAACAATAAAAAGAAAAGTGCCGTTTTTTTTTTATTCGTTGTGCTTATTTTCAAATGGACCTATGTTAAGCAGTTATACTTAAGAGCTTCCAAATTAATATCTTATAAATAGCCCACGCTATTTATTAACATCAAATGCAAATTAAATGACCCTTGTTTAAAAATGTTAGAAATCTATGTGTATTGTCATTTTGTTTGTGTAATTGTTAACTATGTTTATTCAATGTTAAGCATTGCTAAGACCATTCGCAGTTCAAGCAAGTTTAAACAGTTCGTATGCAGCATTCTTGTTTATTAAAATTAAATCAAATTCCGGCTGCTATTCAATAAATAAAATTCCAATGGTATTTTTAATAAAAAATGTAAATCAAAGAAACTGAAAAATCCCTGCAAAATAAAAATTTTAGAACGGTTTTGACGGACGCTACCGAATGGTGAATACTCTACAAGTCAAGTCAACATAAGCCATGGCAATATAAGTTTGAAAGAATTGAGTGTTAAAGAGAACGCTTTCATTAATTACCCATCCATGTTTATTCGATTTAAATCTTCAATTGAAAGATGTATACCGTTCGCCGCCATTCCTTCATTATTTGACATATTTTGATTATTTTTTGGCTACACGTGGACGTGGCTTCGTGACAGCTGGGCTCAATTAAAGAAATTTTTGCGAATTATGTGCGAGACACGGCAGTGCCCATAAAATAAAGTCAATGCTCCATATTAGGGCTAAACTCAGCTCACATTCTCTCTACTGCACTAACACGGTGACAATTCGGGATGTACTTGAATTTAATTTAGACGAATTGCTGACTGAACCATTTTTTTTTTTTTGGCAAAACAGTTGCTGCGGCTGTTCCACCTGCTCATAAAATTTAATTTGGTGACGTTTCGCAGTGCGGTAGATGGGCAGGTGAGAAGGTAAGAGGGATACGAGTTAAGATTGCGGTGTTCGCAGAAATTTATAAACAAAAGTCAGCGCCACACAAGCGTCGTAAATTGGTTGATGATATTTCACACATGCTGGCCACATTAGGGTGCTTGCATACATATCAATGAGAGTGCATATATGTATATGTACTCAAATGTATGCTTGTATGTGTGTGTATGGATTCATCTGCATACATTTGGGCCGAGTACCGCTAATAAAATGCTTAATTTACCAGCCGTGGCCCCGCCCAGCCACCCTTTTTGGCTGTAAGTACGACTATATTTATAGCGGTTCCCCTTGCCCTTGGCCAAGACCAAATCGTTCCGCCCGACACATAAACCAAATGTGCGCACACGTTTACATACCCTGTGTATAGGTCACAAGGGGTATATGGGCTTCCTGTGATTTTTAATTGTCATCTAATTATCATCATCTAAAAAATTCAATGCATTTCTTTAATAGGTCAAGTTCCAGCTATTATATTGTTAAGGCATCGGCGCTTAAAAGTATTTTGTAGTTATTTACGTTTTGTTAACAAGTCTAGTAAACATTTAAACAAATTCGATTGCTTATTATTGTTGTTGCTGTTGTCGATCAGGTTTATTGTTTGTGGATTCTTATGATATTTTATTGCATCGCAAATTGTGTCGATTTTAAGAGAGATTTTGAGTGTGGGTGCACAAACTTTGCTTTCGAAATTCATATGTGGCGAACTTTTCGGTTTATGTACAATTTCTTGACTGACTGATTGACTAATTTACGTTTACAACATGGCAAATCAATGCCATTTTACGATGTAATTGAGCTTAAGTACATATGGTTATTGTGTATAGGAAAGCAATGATTTCCATTGGTATATTTGCATGTACTTTTTGTTGATGTTCTTTTACACATAAGTAATGTGGTATATTGACGCACAGTGGGCCCTCTGCCAACAAAACTTGCCAACAATCAATATTTAAATGGAAGCGTTAATTAAATAAACGAAATCACCTGATAAAGAGCTGTCCATAGACTAAGAACTGGTAATGCCGTATTTAATCGGTGTGCAACAAAAATCGAATTTTTGCAATTTAAATTTTTATTCAAATTGACTAAAGATCACAAGCATTATTTGAATACGCGTGCACAAGCTCGCATACATTTAAAAAATGGCTGAGTCAATAGACTATAGTGATTAGGATAATTCCTAGTTTAGCTTACCTAACTACAGTATTTCTTGGCATGTTGACCCACTTACATTTCCTATGTAGTTTAGGTGATATGGTAGTTAAGCAATGTTTATAAATTGTAATTTTAATAACTTGTAACATTTGCACATGTTGTAAGGAACATAACAACTAGTAAACTTCAATAAGTCGAGAAACCGTGTTTAATAAAAGCTTAAAGACTTCTTCTTAAACACACCCAAAAAAAATCTAAGCACCGTGCCCGAACCTATTATATTAAAAGCGCAAAATTTAGATTTAAATTTAACTTAAATGACACATAGGCTAAAGGGGAAGCAAGAATATATTATCGCCCTTAAATTTCATTATTTTTCATTATTGAAGCCAAGAATTTGTTGTTAAACGACTTTCACTCCTAGTTTACTTATTTTTATTTAACACCATCGCATTTATACGTAATATTAAGATTCCAAAGCTTACCCCAATAACAATCTATTTAAAGTTTTCTATTTGCCGTAGATGTGACAACGAAGATTTTTGCGCAGCCATAATCATAACATAATTTGTGAGGTAAATAATATTCTAAATATAGAGCAAATATACATATATTTCTTTTTATTTGCCATAAACTTGTGGCAGGTCATAGAAAACTACAGCTGCACACATGCCACATGCCACACATGGCACATTTAAGCAGCCATTATACTGCTTGGTTCTTGCTTGTCCATTTCCGGTTTGTGCGCCATTATTTTCGTTCCCATGGGTGGCCATGGAGCGGCTCTGTTGAGGTTATCTAAACATTTGTTTTCCTTTCTTTTTTGTCATTTAAATTTTTTTGGGACATGTTTTTTTCTTAGCCTGCTTTTTGAGTGTAAGGCCTCTGAAAAATTGTGACAGTGACTTTTTCTTTTTCTCCATCTTCCCGTACTCTCTTACTATCTTTCTTAAGGAATTTGTTTTCCATTTGGCAGTGCTGCTATGAGCTTTTATTATGATTTTGATGATTTCGCTTATCCATAGAAATAACAAAGAGTCCTGGCAAAAAACTCGAATACCCTTTTTTGCACTAACGTTTTTGTTCAGAAATTCATAAAATTCACTTTGCAGATAATATCATATTTTTCTTACGCTTTCAGAAAGGTTCTTAAAGAAACCATTCAAACAAGCTTTCTTATTGTACAAGTCAGATATTTGCCATTTGCATTTGAAAAATGTATATTATTATAAACTAATTAACAGTTTTTTTGAAAGCTTAACACTTCTTAAACTTAATGTTCATGGCTTAGACCGAAAATGTAGATTTACAAGCTATAGCTAGAATACAAAGCTTAATTATATACACACTTTGTAACAAGTTGAACTACGTAGTTAATCGACCCTCTGCAGCAGTTTTTGGAACAGTGAATGTTTTGAATGTTTCTCAGATATTTGCCAATGTGCTTCGAATAGGCAAGGCATTCAAATGAGACGCGTCATTGGCACATTGGATAGCACTTGAGGCTGAAAGGCAACTTTAATTTGAATATTGGTACACGATGCGTCGTCGAATGTATTTACCTTGTCGAGCAACTAAAGTGAATTTTCAATTGTGCCTTGGAAATCCATAGATATTTGCTGGTCTGTTTAACTACCTTGTAGCTTGAGTGCTATAAGTTCATTGAGTACAATCAATAGAAATCAACTTAGTTCAAATCAATTTGTTAGTGAATTTAGACATTCGCACCAATTCCATCCAGTCAGGTCTTAATATTCAATATCCTATACTTCCTACACAACTAACACAATACATAAGCTTTCCGAGGGTGGGTGTGGGTGTGTCGTTTTAACCTAAGCGCGCAATAATTTGCCAAATGGAAGGCAGAGGCAAACTGGCTTTTGCAGTTTGGTAAATATTTCCTTTTACTTAATGTTTGCTTTAACATTTTTGGAATGGTCCAACAAAAAATTTAAACCAATAACAAAGGAAGCATAAAAGCAAGCAAAGTTAGAGCCAGCAACTCATTGGAGTGAGGTTTTCTATTATATTATCTTATTTTCCTAACGGGCTGCTTTAGACTGGGGCAAGCATATAAAATGAGCGGATGGGTATGGGATGGTAAAGACAATGAATACATGCATTCGCTTAGCAACTGGCATAATTTTCACTAATGGCAGTCACTTACTTGAGCGCACATGTTGTATTTTTAGGCAACCTTTAAATTCAAATAAACTGTTATCTTAAAGACTTGACTGAATTTGGAAATACTTAATTTTTAAAACCAATTTAACTTCAATTAAGTACTAATTGTGGAAATATTTGAAAATTTATTTTTCATTTTCCTTTTAATATAATAAATTGACAATAATTGAGTTTGTATTACTTAATTGAAAAATAATAATAAGTTACAAATGATAGAAACGTGTAACTTATTAACGAGCAATAAAGTTAATTGTTATGTATAAGCAAACTGTATTCAACAACCTCGTATTCATTATACCAGACATTGTACAAATCTAACTATCGGCAACCCCAAAAACTGTCTAACAATGCATATGACTCTCAATAATAAACCAGTCTGTAACTAGCACTCACAGTGATCGCTTCGTCTTATTTTACATATAGCACATATGTAACAACTGGCGACGAGGAAAAAAAGAAAAGAACAGTTAACGCAGCCACAAAGATACAACGCTTTGTGTTTAACAGTAAATGCAGCCGCAAAATACAACATTTTGTGTAACATCGTGCGCGTAATCTTCGATATTCATCAAGATGCAGGCAGATAACTCCATAATACAAACAATACTTGCTCAACAGCAAGAATTTACTTCGGCAATGTTAGAACAACAACGGAACTGGATGCAAACTATGATCGAAAAAAGCTCAGTAGCAGCTAATTCACCAAGTCAAAGTGAATTATCTATATGTCCACCGTTCCACAAATTTGACAAAGAGAATCAAAACTGGGAGTCATACCTTGAACAATTATCGCAGCACTTCAACGCATATTCGGTTAGTGCAGATCAAAAGCAAAAGGCGTATTTCCTTTCATGGTGGGTGTTAATATATTTGAGCTATTAAAAATCTGTTCGGTAGCAACAATTTAAACGAATATACATACAAAGCGCTCACAAACAAGCTAACGGAACATTTCGCTACAAAACGGCACATTGTCGCCGCTCGCACGAATTTTCAAGAGAGAGATGAAGTTTGCACAAACACACAGAGAGGGGTAGCCGATTTACGCGGAATCGCTCGCGAAGCCAGTTTGTATGTAAAACCAACAACTGTATGTCAAACTATGTAGATGAAATGATTAGAGATCAGATTATTGTACATACGCCATACGATGCCGTTCGAGCATCTGCTCTTCAAAAGTCACAGCCAACTCTTGAAGATGTACTTATAATTGCAGAGACTTATGAGACAACAACAAAAACCGTTGCGGCACTGAAGAGAACGTGCGAAACAGGATCCAATCAATGCGATCAACACATACAAAGAACAACGAACACTGAAAACGCTGCCAGAACATACAAAAATAATAACATTAAATCTTGCTCAGGCTGTGGAGAAACACATAAAAGAGAAAATTGCAAATTTCGGACGTCATATGTCGCAAATGCGGTAAAAAGGGCATATAGCTGTTGTATGTATGTCTAAGTATACCAAGCCAAGTGAAACGCAATACAACAAAGCCAGCAAGAATGAAGCAAACGTAATAGAAAACGTAGAAGCAGTGCACAGTGTCACAGGCTTAGTCAAAAACAACAAAGCAAGAAAACTATTGATCTTGAAATACTTAACCAAGTGATTTCTTTCCAAATGGATTCTGGAGCAACAGCATCAGTGATAAACAGTAAAACATACGCTTTACTAAATAAACCAAAATTGCATAAGTGTCCCGAGTATACATGCGTTGAAATACACCAATACCGTTGCTAGGGAGTTGCACACTGTAGCAAAATGTGGCTCAAAAGAGAAGCAAGTAGTAATAATAGTAGCAAACATGGAAACTTCAACCAACCTTTCGGCATGGATTTATTCAACATATTCGGATTCGACATCATGCAAGTATCGAACATTTATGAGGTCCACCAAGACAGAGTAAGTGACATCTGCAACAAATACAAAGACGTATTTCAACCAGTTATGGGTGTAATAAAAGACTTCAAAGCCACTATATTCCTAAAGCCTTCGGCAACACCGAAGTTTTACAAAGCCGCCAAATTCCGTTCGCACTTAGAACAAGTTCGAAGCAGAAGCAGACAGACTCACACAAGCCGGAATTTGAAACCAGTCAAATTTAGCAGTTGGGCATCCCCAATTGTGCTCGCACCTAAGCCAGGTGGCGAAATCCGTATCTGTGGCGACTTCAAGCAAGCAGTGAACGCACAAATCGACGTCGAACAGTATCCTTTACCAACAAAAGAAGCCCTTTTCACATCATACGTCATGGTAAACAGTTCAGTAAGATAGACCTTAAGGATGCATATCTTCAGATGGAACTTGATGAATCTTCAAAACAAGTAATGGTTGTTAACACACCATTAGGACTGTTTCAATATCAGCGCCTTCCATACGGAATTGCCAGCGCACCAGCAATCTTTCAAAGATATCTAGAGCAACTTCAAAGGAATAGAAGGTTGTGGCAACTATTTAGATGATATCATCATCTCAGCACCTACAAGCGAAGAACATCTAAAACGAATCGAAAAAATTCTCAGCATTCTTCAGGACAACGGCATAAAATGCAAAGACAAAATGCTTTTTCTTCAAAGACGAAATCGAGTACTTAGGGCGGAGAATCAGCGCAAACGGGATTCTTCCAGACAGCTCAGGCTTGCAGGCTGTTAAACTCTTGAGTCCTCCTGCTAATATACAACAATTGGAAGCGTTTATGGGTAAAGTAAATTACTATTGTAACTTTATTCCTAACTATTCGCAGTTGGCTGCCCCTTGAACCAACTTCGCAGAAAGATGTAGCTTTCTGTTTTGGATCACAACAGCAACAAGCATTTACAGCTTTAAAGTCTCACATCATTAACGCAACGCAGCTCGCTCATTTGATGAAAACTTACCACTTATCCTTGCTACAGATGCCTCATCTTTGGCATCGGGGTAGTCCTTCGCATCTTCGACCCGAGGGCGGAGAGAGACCCATTGTTTTCGCATCGAAAACGCTAGACAAGCACCAGGTTAAATACAGCCAAATCGAGAAGGAAGCCCTGTCTATAATATTCGAGTAAAACGTTTCACCAATACCTTTACGGAAGAAAGTTTATTCTTATTACAGATCACAGCCGCTGGTATCTATTTTCAATCCAGGCAAACATCTACCAACAATGACTTCGAACAGACTACAACGCTGGGCTATTATCCTAATGGCCTACAATTTTGAAATTCAGTACCGATCCACATCTGCACTGGAAACGCAGATGCACTTTCACGCCTTCCAGTGGGTACAGATCCAGGCTTTGACAAAGAAGAGGAAGCTTGCCACACTGTATTTGACTTATCAACACCGATTAATCCTGAAATAATTCGCAACCACGTTGACAAAGACAAAACTCTCAAACAAGTCCTTCAGTATGTCTCTGTAGGATGGCCAGAAAAAATTCAGCAAGACAAGGAAGCCTTGTTGCCTTATTTTAACCGGAAATTAGCCCTCACAATCAACAATCAGTTGCTTTGCCTACACACAGACACAAATCGTGTAGTTATTCCACAAAGTCTACGTGCCCACATTCTCAAACTTTTACATGAAGGACATTGGGGCATTGGAATGAAACAGTTAGCTAGACAGCATGTCTGGTGGCCTACCATAGACGAAGACATCAGACACCTGGCTCAATCTTGCACTATCTGCAAGTGCAACAATCCTGCACCACCAAGAGAGTACCAAAGTTGGCCAGCAGCAACAGCAGCATGGGAGCGAATTCATATCGATTTCGCAGGCCCAATCTTCGATTCTATGTGGCTTATATGTGTAGATGCCTACTCACAATTTCCATTTGCAGTTCAAATGTCGTCTACAACCACCGCCAATACCATTGCAGCATTATCTTCAATTTTTGCAATTGAAGGATACCCAAAAACCTTAGTTAGTGACAACGGCCCACAGCTCACAGCTGATGCCTTCGAAGAATTCTGCAAAGTACAGGGTATAAAACATATTACCACAGCACCGTTCCACCCTGCATCGAACGGACTAGCAGAGCGTTTTGTACAAACGTTCAAGTTCTCAGTCAAGAAGAACATTGAAGACGGTTTACCAGTTCGAGCAGCAGTAACTAAATATCTTGCTTCCTACAGGTTTACTCCAAATGCCCAAGGCAAAACTCCTGCAGAGTTAATTCACGGTAGACCAGTCCGCACCATATTAACTCAACTCTTCGAGCAACCGATAAAATCTGAGCAGCCAATGACTAAATATGTTCCAAATCAAACGGTCTACGCTCGAAATTTCAAGGGAAAAAGTGGATTGAAGGGATAATCGACCGTCCGCTTGGAAAAATGCTTTACGTCGTCCGTACTACCACAAATGGTTACATCAAACGCCATTTCAACCAGCTAAAACCGAAGTTGTCAGGAAACAACTCAATTGAGACTCCCAAGCGTTTTCATGGATACCAGATCAGACAATTTTCAGCCAAGCACCACAACATGTTGTTGATCAACCGTCAGCTTCACCAAATGTTCAGCATCCTGATCCTGTCGATGTTACGGTTCCTTCTGAAAGATCAGCAGCGCCTACACGAGAACCAATGCAGATACAATCAACACGACGGTCTTCCGGCATACCAGTACGTCAAAGCACACGGGTTCGCCAAGAAGTCGATCGTTTTAAGTCAAAGGATTTTAGAAAACCAAAAATATCGCATCGTTCCTAATTAAAGGGGAGATGTGTTATGTATAAGCAAACTGTATTCAACAACCTCGTATTCATTATACCATGACATTGTACAAATCTAACTATCTGGCAACCCCAAAAACTGTCTAACAATGCATATGACTCTCAATAATAAACCAGTCTGTAACTAGCACTCACAGTGATCGCTTCTGTCTTATTTTACATATAGCACATATGTAACATTAATAAAGAGCATTGAAAAGACGTGAATGCATAATATACCTTTTAACAAAATAAAACCGACTTCAAACAGTAAACTTAATGAGATTACGAAATCTGTTTTCTGACAATGAAGGTCCAACATAAAACACCTAAAATATTTTATGACTCTAGTTTGAAAACGGTCAAAGATACAGGCATTTCGGGTTTTGGGTATTGCAGATCTTTGGTGAACAAAGTCAGCTATCTTTCTACCGAATTGAGTAACTACAGCTTAAAAACTGTGTGGGCGTGGCATCCAAATTTCTGATGCAAATCTTTGGATGACGTCGTCAGCTATCTTCTAACAGCTCAAAAACCGTAAAAGATACAAATGCAATTTGAAGATTTATATGGTTTTCACATTGAAGCCATTGTCAGAACTAGACCAAAATAAAATGGGTCCACATGGGAAGCACCAGCTATCAAATAATAAAAAAATCATCAAAATCTGGGTGACCCAACCGCATTTTGATGATTTTCTTATCTCAGATAACACCAAAAAAAAATAAAAAAAATACAGACGAATTGATAGCCTCCTCCTTTTTTGAAGTCGGTTCAAAATATGTAAGAATGCTTTCCTATTGACAAATATTTCATAGACATGCTGTACAGTTGAACTTTTTTTTGTTTGTGACATGGACTCAATAAAACAAACAATGAAGGATGGCAGGAGCAGGAACAAGCTTGCAGCTTAATTCCATGCAGCAACAAGAATTTCCTCTGAGCGCACAATATAGTTATATGCAAATAGAAAATGCGACTATAAGTCTACAATATTATATTGTATTATGCTCGGACATAAACCAACACAATGACGTCCATTCTCAGTGTCCATTCAACTGTATGTCCATCTGCTTGTATGTCTGCCTGTTTGCCCATGGCATGCATAACAGGATTTTGTCATGGTTTTTATACCACGTCAAATACATATGAAACCAAATCTGGCAAAGAATGTTAGCACACAAACAAACTTATTTTTAGAAACTGAACCTTAAACTGAAGGTAAATAGTTTTAGCAGAGATGAAATATCTAAATAAGTTTTTATCCAAAGAACATTTGTCTCAAACTTTCATCCATTTAAGACTTGGTTAATTCTATCGTTTAGAACATATATCCATATGGAATTGTTTTAGATCTGTTAATCTGCAATAAACTTGCTGTCACGGCATTTATGCTTTATGTCAAACGCTTAAAGTTCTAGCACTAAGACCATCAAACGTCTATTTTGATGCGTTTTGATTAGTCCATTTCTTTTTGGCCCATTGGCTGCAACACATTTCACAGCTTGTCCAACGCTTCACTGCGCTAAAGTCATTAACTTGTCAGTTTTTCTTCTCTTTTTTTTTTTGTGACAAACATATTGGCATTGCAACCTCAGCCAGACGACTTGGACCAGTTTCAGAAGGCAGGAGGTAGATGAAAAGACATGCTAACAACGGCCATGAATCAAATCAAGTACATATGAAACATGTTAAAAGGCACTGGGCAAAGGAGTTCAGCTAGGAGATACTTTAGACTTTATGCGTAGTCATTTTTTGTATGAATTAGTAAATGTGTACTCGCGATTTCGATCAAAATTAAACAGATTTTAATTCTTATCTGAAAGAGTCGAGCTTAAACAAAGGTAGTGTTCAGATTTTGAATTTAAACTCTTATTAACCATAGTCCAAACAAGCTTGTTTCAAATAAACAAAACATAAACCCTTACATTTTTAGGCATAAATTTCATCTTAATTTGACAAGCGGGGGCTTTCTGTTTGAGAGCGCAAACATATTAATACAAACAACTAATGCAAGTGAAAAGTCATAGGCTTATCCTATTCGAGTTTGCTATACTAAGAAGAACTTACCTATTCAAAGCGGAGTCTTAGAACAATGTATTTCCTTTTTTATTTATTATTATTTATATATTTATTTATTTTTATTTAGCTTATACAAAAAATTTATAATTTCAAATTTAATCATTATCATTCGCTTGTTCATAAACTTGAAATAAAGTGAATTTCATATGATATTTATATTTTTTATACATTAATTATTAACTATATTATTTATACTTAATATTATTATGTTTATGTTTTGAAGTTAATTGGTTAAAATCAAGCAAACTTTAAAGAAAATTTAAGAAAATTCAAGATCTGTCGAGTTAAAGTTTAGAGCTTAAATGCTAAAAACTGTCTGGCTGATTTTATTAGTATGAGTACAAAAATTCACTAGCTCGTCAGATACTCAAACAGAGCAAACCGAGCGAAGAGTTCATAAATTAACCATTCTGCCATGACGTTTGTTTTTATAGCGCAGACGAATCGCCGACGAAGTTTATGCAAATTGTTGTGTCTGATGATGTGCGATATGTTATGGCAATATACACATATATATATATATATCGTACAATATGAGAATGTTGCTGTACTGCTTACACATAGTTCATATGTATGTTTCTGTTTGTGCGATGCATTTGCCGAATGGGTAAACGACATACACAATGGCAATTAACCCAATTTGCTAGCGCTGTTAATGTTGTTTTGATGATGGCTTCATTGCGCTCAAAGGCAGCAAGCGCTGCCCCAATAAGTATGCAACACAAGCTGGACAAAACATTTGCAGTGCAAATTAATGGACGGCAATAAGTGGCAGGCAATTGAGGCAACAGTTAGGTCATTGTGCCCGCTGTTGACACTTGAGTACGTCCATGTTTTTGTGTTTGCGTGCAATCTGAGAGCTGCATGCAATTAGCTCATTTTGGGACCTAAAACAGCAAAGGTACTTTAATTTTCCAATTTAAATCTTTGCTATCAAATCGGTTTTTTTAAACTTGCTACATTTTCTCAACATTTATCCACATGAATTGTCAAATATATCGCTTTGGACCATAAAGACACAACAACTGTTGTCCCTGTAAATTTGTTAGTAAATTTATCATTGCGTCGCCGTCGCTTTTGCTGTCGACGCCACATGACGCTCATTATTTTTCAGCAGGCGCCTCGACTCGTTTCTTATTTTTCTTTTCTTGGGCAATTCTTAGGCGAATGTCTTAAGAAAAACATACACGAGTGTAATGAAAGTGTGGCCTGAACATTGTGTCTTAAATATTTTACATGCTGCTTCCGAACTTCTGGCAACATCTTTTGTTTTTTACAAAAGGCAACTTTGATTTGAAAACTCGTCCAGTTCTCATCATGGCCTTCAGCCAGCAGCACAAACTCAAATTGTCAACAGCTTCCCCAGACTTGGCCCCATTGTGTCTGGTAGAACAACAGTTAGGGGAAATGTAAACTCAGCTTGGACGGATTTGCCTCGCTTTGGTTTGGTTTGGTTCGTTTCAGCTTTTGGGCCTGATGCTTGTTTTTTGCTTCTTGTTGTTATTGTGGTCCCAGAATTGTCTTACATGACTGCCAGTCTGTCAGCTGTTTCAGCTTGTGTTTCAGTTACGGTTTTTATGCGTTTGCCCGTTGAAATTTCTCGGTTCTTGCGTTAAACAGTTTTTGTCTTGATTTCATGTTAAGACATTTACAAATTATGCCCCACACCAACGTTCTGAGACGAGGTCAGTCTTTGTTTTTGCTGTTTTCGCTGTTGTTGGCCCAGTCAAATCTATGGCTACTATTTCTCACTTTGTGGCAAATGTCTGCTTTGAGTTCACAGTTCAAAAGTCAAGCCAGCAAACAAAGTGACAATGATGTGGTCAAGGTTAAAGTCAATTTTAAATTGTTTTAAATGAGTTATGGTTCCCAGAAGTGCATTGTCGGTAACAAATTGTCACATTTTAAGGAGTTTAAATCAAAAATCCTTTTAATCAAAAGTTTTGGTGGGTGACAAAAGAAAATGGCAAAGAAAATCGGAACAAACCCTAATTTTTAGCTCAGGCTAGGTTACCGAAACTAAGGTGAATATACTTAAATTTATCGGCTTAGTACAAGTAATTGCCATTTCGGATATAAGTACCCTTAATTTTAACATGCGCTTAAGCTGTCTGAAGGATGTTTATGATTTCTGCTGTTCACAAAAAATTAACAATCTGTTGAATGGTCATAGAGCCCTAATGTACTAAAAGAGAAGTTTTGAGTTTCTTGATGGGGGATACGGCTAAGCTCTTTCAGGTTAATGAACCTTACATAAGGCAAGATGGTTTTGAATATAATTGGATTGTTAACTATAGAAAGTTTTGACTTTCGGTTGATTAGAGGGTATAATTATCAAATTGTTTTGTCGATTATTGATCGTAAATCCTACGTGTGTAGCGAAGTGAACCCACTATCGTAGCTCTAGTTCCCGACTAGAAGATACCATTAACTCGGATTTAGTGCGTAAATTCATTGTTTGTGTATATCTGCGATTTAACTTTAGTCTTCGACATCTTTGGTGTCTCTGAACCGATTTCGATGAATGATAAGTTGTCACAGATTTTCAATATTTTGTTTTAAGTGTCTAGTCTCCAGAATAGTCAAAGAAGAAAAAACCAAAACATAAGCAGCTGTTCTACGGTGAGGGAAACTGCCTGATCTCGTTACTTTGCCCGACCCTAAGCGTATCTTTTTTCATGGGAGAGTGAATTTAAGTTATCAGCTCTGAATTCCTCTCTAGAGTTTACATACTCTCTGGTTTTATCGAAAAAGTGTTCAAATGAACCAGTTATCGCTTTAGGTAATCTTCAGTAAATATTGACAGTCAGTTTACTTCAGTTAATTTCTTGTGGGAAAATACATGCAAACTGAACGTCCGTCACTAAAAACTTAGCATAACTCCGAATAACTGAGCAGTGGAAAGAGCCTATAAGTAGCATCTGGCTTTTACCTTGTCATTGCCATATTTATCTAAGCAATAAGTAAATTTAAATTTAATTTTAATATTGTAATTCAAAATACTTTTTCCTAGTTTTTGTAGAAACAGAGCAAAGACATGGCATTCGACTTGGTTAGTTAGACTTTTATTCCTCAGATACCTATTCGTACGATTATGCTGCGCTTCGGGTAGCTCATTCATCAGATATAATGCACATTATTAAATCCGTGCTTATTATTAATTAATTGCCAGTCAGCTGCAGAAACGCGATTAGTTCACCTGAATGGCTTAGCATACCCCAAGTTATTTCGCCTCTTCCATTTCAAGGCAGTTTATATAAAGCCATCAGGAACATTTGCTATGCACAGGCAGAAAGCAATAGCCAGAGGCCTGCTTGTCTAAGCAGGTTTATTTTGTGACTGCATTTTGATACCCTACTTTGCGCTAGCTTATGTCCACTTCACTTGAACTGCAATGAAGCCAAAGTAGGTTAGCATTTTCTTCCACTTTTATTAAGCGCTTGTTATTATTCCATTTGCAGTGTAGCAGTATAAGCCAGTCAAAGCGAAAAGTTAATGTATTATTGAAGACAGGAGCTTTCTTGGTTTTCAACTTTAAGTGAATGTTGAAATATTGCAAATTTTTTGTCGTTTGCTTCAACTGCCAGTGCAAGTATGGATTTAATATTCAATTGTCATGCTCACTTTTATACTACATTCATACACGGGTTTATTCATTAAAAATGCTAGCGTCTGGCTTTACGCAGCTTTCAAAAGAGAAAAATACACGTTTTTAACTCGTAAAATAATTGATGGACTGAGCCGATTCAACGAATCTCACATTCTTTGAGCTGGCGAGTTTTTTAAATGACATTTTGTTTTATACGATACAACGATACATTGCTTAACATTATATATTCCGTTTCATCGAACACACAAAAAACATAAACAAAAAAAAAGTATGAATACAAAAAAAAACGCTTTTATAAAGCTTGGAGTCGATTCGGCTTGTCGCGGTAATCAAATAAATGATGCTCCGCTCGTTCTTGTTGGCCTGTCATAAAGATAACAATTTTTCATTCACGTGGCAAACTAAGGAGAAAAAAATATATAGACTGTACGAACACAATTAAAAGCACAATTTTTTTTCCACTGTCTGATATTGTTGTGCATTGATTTATTTGTCATTTATTTCATGTTTTTATGTACAGCAATTGCTGATAGTGACAACGTTGCACTCTTGCCTGTCACAAAAAATTGTCCTGCATGGATGTTGTGCTGTCCTGTTGCCCTCATACCTGCAGGATATTGCTGGAATGCAGACCTTGTTTTAGAAATTAATTATACACTTATCTAACCGGCATTTGTTGTAAAATCTTATTGTCTTGTATTTTTGTCGTCGTCTTCACCGTCGTTCTCGTCTTGTCGACTTATGTAAAACAATGCAAATAACGTCACGGGCGACATTTTGATTATGAGAATATGAGAAAGCAGGGCACACTCACATTTCTCCCACACACACACACACACACACACACAGAGAGCCACATCGGACTAGAAGCTACTCCCACTCACTTATATAAACTTTCACCAGGGGCCTCCCAAAGCAATGCGTAATTATAGCACAGACGCACGAGGACTCTTCTCTACACGTGTTCAGCTGGGTGGTGGAATTGGCGGGCGGTCTGCGGTTGGGCATCCTGCCATCTGGATGGAAATTGCGCATGGTATAGATAATGCAAAGGTGTGGACAAGTTATGTAAGTGGCAGGATATAATGCAAGTGTGTGTAATTGTGGCACAACACATCTGTGCAATATTCCATAGAGTGGGGAGTCCTTATCTAACTCATCTTGATCAAGAATTGACTATTTAAGATATCTATGCAGCAAAGCCACTGAGTTTAATTAGATACATGGTGGGTTTGCTGCGGTAAGCAAAGCATCTGTGCAATAATCAAGAGTTAAAGGAATGCTTTAACTGAACCCGATCCAGAAAGGACATTTTAATTAGATATTTGTGAGATAGTTGGCTGTGTACAAGGAGCTCAGTTGTGTCCCCTGGCTAGTGTCTATAAGCTGTCAATCCGATTGTCGTCTAGCACAAACCTCAATAGGACAGCGACCAGACCTCAGCTGATTAGACCCTTTCAACCCTTTTCAACTATGCACGAAGACGACAGCCTGTCAAACATGCCCAAAGAGTCGAAATCTCGGCTTAGCATATGCAAACTAGGCTCTGGTTGAATTGGTTTGCGCAACACTTTTGATGATTGATAACTTCTTTTCCCTTAAGGGCCAAGTTACAAAAAAGCTATATGGAATTTTAAAAATTCAATACACAGAGGAACCGCTTTATAGTGTCTTTGAGTTGCGCTAAATTAGTTTGAAAAGGAACAGAACAAAGCAAGTAACATCTTGACTTGGGAATATCTAGATTGTTTGACTAAGTTTTCTCGGCTGTTGTACGTACTGACAGCAACAATAAAACACTCTTTTACCCTGGACATCAGAGTATAATTACATTCTGTTGGGTTTTTACATACGCTCTGCTGTTAACTAACAACAAACAGTGCTCTGTAGTTCTCGCAGTCCGAATTCGGAACGCTCTCTGTTACTCTCTTTAGCGTTCCAGTTTTTGGTCCTGGAAAAGCCGCTTACTAATCAGCGGCTACTATGTTTCAGGACGTAGCTTTAGCTTCATTCAACTGAAGCACTTGGCATGACAAACAATAACAAATAATTAGCTTTACCTTGGCATATTACCATACAAGGGACTGGAGTCTTAATTGAACTATATTTATGCCGACAAATGCCATTTTATTTATATAGCGATAAGGATAAGCAAACGCGACGTACGCCCATAAATTTAGCACTTACCTCTACCCTTCCCAGCTGTTTACTTTAGCTGGCAAATGGTGCGTGTCCCAATCGCATATCGATGCGAAAAGTCAAGAAGCCGTTTAACGTTTTAAGCAAAATAAAACGGGCAACAAAAGAACGACAAATAAAACGACATAACAATAAAATAAAACGATTTATTGGCACGCCGAAGATACCTTCAAGCAATGCCACTTTTAAAACCATCTAAATTGAAGCTTTAATTTTGAAAATCAATCGATACAATTATTAAAAATCCAATAAATACAGTTTTTCATATTAAAACGCAATCGATACAGTTATTAAGAAATCAATCAATATAATTTTTCCATCTTGATTAGTCGAAGATACCCATTTTTATTTTAATTGCGTTACACCGTTTATGCCATAAGTTTCATACCACCCCCTCACCCACCCATCCCCCTGGAAGGGTACGACAAATAAAAATTGACAATAAATAAATTGCCGGCAAAACGTTTTTATCGTCGTCCAGCCTTTTACTTAATAGCCTCCGAAAATAAAAGTAAAAAAACCAACTTGAATGTGGGGCCACATTGCGTATTCGCAATTAAAATATTTTGCGTGCGTTATCGCAATCCAAACGCTCCAGAACAAGCTATTTGCCAACATTTTTTGTTGTTAGAAAGAATATTGTATTTTTTCCACATCGACGTCTTTATTGTTATCTGCGTTTTGTCTATAAGTCATTTGTCTATTGGTTTATCTGACAATTTCAATACGTTTTACTTTTGCGAAGTTTTCATATGCCTTAGTGACGCATAAATAATGCCAAAGTCAAAAAAAAAACTTGAAAACAAATAAATTTTATTGGAATTCACTTTGCATACCCTACACCAATTTAAATGATTAAGAGCACAACAAAAAATATACAAAGTCTGGTTAGTAGCTTTGCAATTTTTTGTGAGTGGATTGGAAACATCGCATTTCGATGCAGGTTATTTATTAGTCTAAGAAATGCTAATAATTTTGTTAAGCATCTGTTATTTGAGTAAGCATTACTTGGCTCGTTTAGTTAAACTCCATCGCCTTCAACTTCTTAGCCATTGCTAAAAGTCCTACAAATTCTGTCAACTGAACTGTTAGAAACCAGGCAGTGTTTTGTAATTAAGTTTTATTGTTTGCAATTCTCTTTCTCTTGAATCATCCAATTTCTATCCGTACCATTCCATCTGCATTCGCATTCGCTGGGTGCACAGAAGGAATAGAAATGCAAATGAAATGCTTGCGGCATGCCATAACTGTGTTGCTTTCATATATTGGTGCCGCTTTTTGCCCCCAGACCGGAACTACATTGTTTTTCCATTTGTGCGACTCGTTTTAATTGCGCACATGATTGTGGGCAACCAAAATGCGTAGGATTCGGTTGAAATGAGTCTTGTTGGGTTGGATGGTTTAGGTTGGATGATTATTGCTGATGCTTCTAGTTCTTTGACAGCGTAATATCTAATAATTATGCATACCGTGCTGTGGCAATAGTGTGCTGATTAAAATTGCAGCATTAAATTACCTTTTCCTTATAACTGAGAAACTAAGAAATTTATATAAGCGCTCATTGATTCCCAATTTTTTTATAAAGCCTTTAACATTTAACACTTCTTTTAATTTTGTGCATATTGATCTGCCTGAAAATGGCATTTGAAGAGTTTTGCCTTAAGCAATAATGTGAATGTTAGTGAATTCAAGCAGATAATAATCGAAAGCCGCAAAAGAACACAAAGAAATCTTTTATATTGCAACGAAAAACGTTTTATTGACAGTCGCCCCGTAGTTTCATTTAGATTCTAATTAATTTTATTTGTTATTTGCCATAAAACCATCTAAAATCCAAAGCAAACCCCAGCCTGACCTTTTTTAACCTGTTCCTGATAACAGCTGCCAGCAGAGTAAAGCCTAAAAAAAATTGTATAGGGTCTCTTTGCTTTGGGTCAGATGGCTAAAAATTAACTTTTTAAACATTTTGTATATAAAAGGCTTGCAGTCAACTGTTTATACCTTGAACCCATGAAGTAGAAAAGGTATAATGATTTTGTGAAAATGTAAGTTACAGGCAGATGGAAGCATATAGATATCTTGGTAAGCATCAACAGACATGTCTGTCTTTCTGCGTTTCACTTTAGATTTGGAATATAGGTGCACCCAAGCTATCTGCTAGTCGAGCTTTTTCGACTGGAGCATTTTTACTTGTTTTATATTTGCAAATGTCTTGTTTTTAAGCTGATAGGTAAACAAATGCGTTAAGTTTAGTTTAGTCGTTACGATATATATATATTTTTTTAAAGCATGTAGTTTTAATAATGAAGTTTATGTAGAATTTAACTATAATCTCTGTATCCACATTTTTTATTAATCTGTGCTGTTTGATATTCAGTTTGTTTCTTTTTATGCTTTGTGTTTGTCCCGCATTTTTTTGAAACTTTATAATTTTATAAAACTCTTTGTAATACTCTAATTCCGAAGGTTAAGTGTATATTGGTTTTATACAGTGTGTGAACGCAACTTAATTCGACATTCTTGAAGCTTAAGACATGAAAGTCTGCTAATATCCGACTTACCGAAGTGGTGGACAAATTCACAAGAGCCTTTTAAAAATGAGTGTATGCCAACTTTGCCTAGATTTTAAATGTCCTCTGTCATTAGTTTATTTTTGCTACTACTTCTCAATGCTCTTAGAAATAGCTCAAGCTAATTAAACAAAATTGAATAGCAGGAAAACCCAGAGGAAGCTCATTGGGTGCTCCATTTGCCTTGATAGCTTATTCTTTTGCATTGATCAAAGCGTTTGGTGGTTCCAACATCAAAGGATTTAATAGACATATTTTCTTTGGTTCCATTTTGTATTGAGTCCATGTGTGGTGCACTCTATTTTGAAGGCCAATTCGAGCTTTGAAGAGCAGTTCAATTTTATTTATTGCCTACAATTCAAGGTTGCCGACGGTCGACTGTCATTGGAGACCTTATCTCTTAGTCGAAGGTGGATGAAAGAGGAGCGAGAGGGCGTGTCTTTGTGGTAGACACAATGGGCTAGGTCGCATCTTCGAAGCGTCGTTTATCTAATGCTAACTACTCCTTTGGGTGTCTGCTTTGAACTAGAGCACCCTCAACGCTCCAGTCAAATAGGACTTGCTGGTCACACACAAGCTCACAAAAGGACTTCACCGTCAACGACGCGCATAAAAAACTCATTCATAAAGTGGGCTTATCATTTTTATTTCTGTTCATTGTCTCATCCTTCGCAATAAGTCTAAGTTGATGGTCCTTTCTGGTACTTAAAAAGTTAGCGGCCATTTTATGCGCGGGACATCTTAAAGTTTCCATTTGCTTAATTCAATTTCTGCCCAATTGAATTAAAGAAGCTCGGATGACTTGCATGTACAAGTTGTCTAATCTTTCGAAAATCTCTACACTGATAGAAAAAAGAATGAAATGAGAATTCGCTATTCTAGCATTTTATTCTTGATTTAAGTACGATATACTTGAAATAAGTAAAAAAAAAAAAAAAATACTTAGTTCAAATACAATATACTTGATTTTTTCTATCAGTGTAGTTGCTTTTTAATTGATTTGAAACACAATTTTCCGTATAAAAGGCGCAGTCAAGTTTGTTTAATATGATGGTTGTGGACGTGGTATCGATAGCTACTATGGTAAAATATTGATTATCTGTAAAAATGTATCAAAACTGGTCTGGAAACGCAGGATTTATTGCCGACAGAAATTTTCTCCAGCTGCCAACAGCAAGCGCTGTCATTTTCTGTCTTCACGTTCACACAATCGAAAACAATATTTATATTCGTACTTTTTTTATTATAACAACGAATTTTGACAGGCTAGAACAACAGATCACGGTATATCCTAGGTATTTAAAAATCACAGCCAATCAATCTAATAATCGACAATAGATGTAAGCAAGTGTAGGCCGTTTTGCAAGGATCAATAAATTGTCATATACACAGATTTGTTCTTTTATTGGTAATTTATTTTTCAAACAGATGAATGTCATGCTGTGTTCATCTGTCTCATTTGCAGCTCAAAAGCTTTCATCACAAATTATAAACATTGTGTTGCAACTATTCAAAAATCCCATTTATAGCCAGAGACATTAATTAATCTGGTTTTATATGTGCATGCATAAACGTGTTATTTAAAGTTCAGTCTGTACAAACATTTCACATTTGCGTTGCGTACTATTTGGATAAATAGTTTTTATGTCTGTGATATATTTGTGAATTTTGCTCTATCTTGTTATCCATTAGAGGAATTTGCTTAGTTGGTTCATTTGGCTGTTTTTGTGTGGCTCTCACTTGCAAATCCATAGTTGAGTTTAGCTATTTACTGTTTATATTGCGTATCACTTTCTATCGTTTTCATCAGCTTGAAAATCAATTTGGTCGTGCGTTTCATATGAATTTCAAAATTTGCTTGCATAGGGCCCATCAATTGATTGAATTCTGCGGCGTATGTGAAGCACCAACAACAGGCTCCATGGGCAAAGGGGCCTTGGAATAAGGGAAGGATGAAACACGCCTCTGATTGATTGTTGCCAGTTTTACACAGAACGACCTTCACAGTCAGCGTTTTCTTTTGCCTTTGCTATCATCTTGACAAGCAGGCGTTCGCCTGTTTACCTGTCGCTCTGATTGATGGCCAGCGGTCAGACACGTGCCATCAACGCATTTCAAGATCGTTAAGCGAGCCACCCAACAGTTGGTTAGCTTCTCAGCTCAGTTGGAAATATCCCCCTAATCGTCAGCTCGAATTGGGCGCCTGTTAGGCACACTTGACAGTGGCTCAGGTTCACTGAACTGGCAATAAAAAGACAAAGTGCGCTCAACAAGTGTAGCAACAGTCAGTTGGCAACACGCTGCCAAAAAGTAAAAGTCAGACAATTTCATCCTGAGTGTGTACTAATTAACCACAGGAAACAGGAGACTTACATATAACAGGTGTAAAATACACGTACTTTAAATGTGTTTAAAAACACCTCAGCTGGAGGTCTGTCAGGACACATGAATCAATGCATGGTAATTAGTGTTGGGTAAACATTACTCACTTTGGTGAACATGTTTACTTTTTTCTTTTTTTTTTTTAAGTGAATTAACTCACTGTTCAGTTGCTCTACAACTATTTTAAAACTAAACAGATATGTTTGTGGCTTTCA
This sequence comes from Scaptomyza hsui, assembly GCA_018152825.1. NCBI lineage: Eukaryota > Metazoa > Arthropoda > Insecta > Diptera > Drosophilidae > Scaptomyza > Scaptomyza hsui. Next base: position 11,405,012 of record JAECXO010000307.1, on the reverse strand, counting down.
ATTGCATTTTATCTTATTTTTCTACACATGTAAAAGTGTATTATAAATTTGTTATATGTGTAATGCATAGAAAGAGAGCTCATAGTCCGCATATATAAAATATAAATCATTGAGCCTGCCACACAAATACAAGACCTGTAATAAAATCTTACCATGCACATGCTAGCTTGTAAAATAGCTTAAGTAATGAGTAGCAGTGAGCAAGGGAACAACTGAGTAGTGAACAACTGAACAGTGAACAAGTGAGCAAGTGAACATGTCACTCGCTCAGTTTAATGAACAACTCTTTTTTATGCACTCACTCATGAACAACCCAACACTATTAGGAATCGTAAATCATATTTTATTACATTCAAACTTACTGCTGTACAGAATTTAAACATTTTTTTTATTTCAATTTCACAGCTTATAAGCACATATGGGCAGCTTTAAGCTTTCACATTTTGACAGCACAAAAAATGTACTGTTTGATATTCATTTCTCTGCATGCCCCGCGTCAGACTCGTGAGAGTTGACAACAATTGGAAATGTTTTCGCATTGAGGTTAATTGTCACAGACACAAACAAATACTGAAGCTACACAAAGCCGTGATAAAACATGCACAAAAATTATTTGAGCGGAAATGAAATTAAAATTAAAAGCAGTTCAAACAGTAAAAGAAGCTAAAGAACAGAGAGATGAAATTGTTGCTTTTATTGCGCATATTAAAATGCTTACACTTGAATGGGTGCCGAATAGGCAACAATAACATGATAATGTTAACAAGGTCCTGTTGCCAGGCGGCCCCTCAAAAGGTTTGCTTGTTTATTTTTTTTTATAAATATATACATATACATATATGTAAATACTACTAAGCAACAGTGATTGTCTGTTTGTCTCTTGCCTCACACTTAATGTCTACCTCTATAAAGAACAGTTATTTCAAAAGAAAAAAGATTTTTTTGTACATTGTTTACATGTTTGGGTTGCCTTTAGAGAAAAAAAAGTAAAATTCGTTGAATTGGTATGCAAAGCAAAAAACCACGTGTGGGTTTTGCAGTCAAAAGTCCCGTTACTTCTTGTTAAGCATGCACGTGTTTCCAGGGATTTTCATACATATGACTTTACACTTAATGAGTACAAAGAATCTGAAATCACGTCATCCCAAATTAAATTACATATTTAAGAATGACTTTAAGTTTGAATTTAAAAAATAAACCGCTCAACATTAAACAGAGTAGCTGTTGATATTGAAGCTACTTTGCTATTTGCTGTGTCCATTAAACTAAATTGTTTAACCACCAACCAATAATTAGGAGCAAAGCACACAGCTCCCACGAAAACCAACAACAGCAAATCCAATGTTGATGTTAATCGAACAGAATAGCCAAGACAATTAACGCCCACCAGGCTAGTCCAAGGTCCTTTGTCCGTTGTCCTTCGACTGCCGTTCGGCTGCTGCTGCTGCATGGCTTACTAATTAATCAAAACAATCAGCAACGAATTTTCGTGTCATGTGTGTTCACTGTACACTGTACACAGAGGCCAAGAGACGACCTCGTCTGATCCGCCAACCACTTAAGTAGTTGGCTCCCTCGTTTCTCCCACCCACTTATTGGATGTTTGCTATCAGCAGTCTAATGCGCCTGTGGTGGCTTATCCGAGACGTTGAAACCGCCCTTTAAGAATGCAGAGAATGCCCTTAGACTTGGAGTGGTGCTCGGCGCATCAATGGCTGCTAAATGAACCGCATATGAAATTACATGTAATCAAAATGTGTTAATTGAATTTTCTAGACTAGCATCAAAGAAAAGAAAAGCTGCCAACGTCTTCTTTATTAATTGTTAACAGAATAAAGGTATGAACAAAAAGTGAATGAGATACGATATACAAAAAAACATTAAAAATTGCTTAACTACTTTTCTTGATAGCTTTTAATCAAGAGGTTTTGAAAAGTTACCATTAAAAAACATTAAAATAGCATATTAGGAAAATTTTATTTTTGAGCTATCTTCTTTTAATATAATTCATGGAAGTTCTTTTCAAAAAACAGCTGAACAATCTTTTCCAAACATTACAGAAAGTGAATTTCAAATAATTAAGATTGGACACGACCGACTAAAATCAATGATAAAGAGTTTATTTGTACTAGGACAAATGGGGCAGCAAGGGTGGCCGTGGAGGATTTGTTTTTATGCAGATCTGACACTTTTGGTATCAGAGTATTTAAATTTTTCGACATGAATCCGCTAACGATATTTAAAAAAAATATTTGTGCCTTTTATATGAAATTAACTTGTATTAAGGATACATTATAAAAAGTCTACTTTTTTCCAACTTTTCTCTTTAGCAATTTAAGCTCGATTCCGGTGACAGTTCGTATACACATAACACAAACATACACATACATTTGTAAGTGATTGTGAATGGTAAATGGTTTTGTTGTCTGTAAAACACACATTTGTACAACTATATTATACTCAGCTTAAGCCAACACAATGAAAATGTTGTTAAACAAGAAGGACAGAATCAATCACATAAAGTGTGATGTTCTTTGTTCATCCTTCGTTTAGAATTTTATTCCATAGACATTTTGTTTTTCGCCACTTAATTGACTAATGTCCATCACTGTAAGCTGCCATCAGAAAGCGAGGCTTCAATAATTACAAACGGAAGCAAATGCAGCAATTTTGGTGTCACTCAAAGCGAAAGCCATATCTTGATTGGATTTTTTACGACTGGCTAGATAGAAATGGAGAAGATATTAACAGCGCAATGATAGACGGACCATAAAATAGAGTACAGCGAAACGTTAGAAAAATGTTCCGAGTCATAAATTGCGGTGCACTCAGGGAGAGTAAAGTACTTACTTAAAGCAGAACCCACATACACTCACAAATTAATAAAAACAAATTTGCGACTTGTCGTATTTAATTTAAACACGCTCGTTCCCCTTCGAGCTTGTGTGGTGAGAGTAAGCCAAAGAAATTTGATTTTAAAAAAATAACTCGGCGGGACTTCTTGGAAAAGTTTTACCAGAACGTTGAGCTTACGTCCCACCTTCGTGTGGTCTTTGTGTGGTGGCTGTCATGGCAGCAAAATCAGCAGTAGCAACGACCACGCCTACATATCACTACCCCATTACCACCCCATCTCCAGCAGCAATAACGTATCCGTAAGACGTGCAGTCGTTTTTCACATAACAAAAGAAAAGAAGCTTACCATGAATGTACTATGAATGTATGTATGTGTGTGTGTGTGTGTGTGTGTGTGTGTGTGTGTGTGTTTGGTATGGGAAGATACAGATACCTCAAAGTACTATCCGTTTCGTTGCCTTGCAGTTATTTTATGTGATGCATGTATGCACTGTGCCTGACAGGAAGCAGCAAGCAGAAGCTGCTAACGGGGAACGGCGAACGCTTCTATCAAGGTGTTTATCAAAGCCATTCAACTCTTTGATGTGCCGCCAAAATTGCAGGAATGTCAACGAATGAAAGAATTGTGCGGCTTCTCTGCCAGGCACAGCCCCTTGCTGTGCAGCATGAAATTAAGTATACGCAGCATGGTGCATGCAAAAAGAAAATAAAAGAGTTGAAGCTTCTCCAAGCAGCGGCAACTGATTTGCAATTTTGCATCCGTTTATGTTTCTTTTTTATTGTTTTTTATAACAAATACTATAGCAGCAATGTATGCACACGCGCACACACACAGAGAGAGAGAAAGAGATTAAAGGCATATGGCATAAACAAAGTGCAGTTTACTATAAGCCAAAGCTTTGTGCAAATCGTCAATTGCATTTCACAATTTTATAACAGTATTGTGAGATATTCTTTTTTAATTGCCTTTATATGATTTTTTTTGTGCTCGGTTGCATTATTATGAAAAATTCGCTGTAATAATATTATAACGATTGAAATTTGCCAACATTCACATGTAAAACCATTTAAATTAATATAAAAAAAAACTCAGAAGCGAAAAAAATTTAAGGAATTGATAGCATTTTAGTGGAATTTCGTGCTAAATTTTTTTGCTTTCTGTCACATGTTGTGGTAAGCCACAATCGAATGAAAAACTGTTCAATAAATTGTCCTTAATACTGTCCCATTAAATTGCTTCACGTGTCCTGACAAGTGGCTATTGAATTGATATGCACAACTTTTCTAATTACATTACAAACATTTTGTAGCATTTTTATTTGGCTCTCAGTTTTTTAAACTCTTTTTTTAACTCTTACTATGTATTGGCTAATTTTGGATTTGTTTTCCAAAAAAAATACACTATCTGCGTGAATATCGATAAGTCATTCTTCAATTATATAACTTTTTCCTAAAAACTAAGAGATTCAGTAAGCCAGTTTCTTTGCAGATAAATAGATATTGATTGCTAAACTAAATTTAACCAACTAACAAACTAAGTTGTTTAAGATAGCTTGACTATGACTATGACTTTGACTACATACTCTCAAAGTCTGTTGTAACACATGCTTGACAAAACATCAATAACCGATATCTGTGATGTATCTCAAACAATTTCGAAAAAATGTTTACAAAAGATCATAAATAGATTTATCTTTAAGTTTATAAGTTAGGGCTCTTATCTAGGTAGTCTCTGATATTGACGCATTCATACAGACAGATATATAGATGAGCTGATGCTGATTAATAATACAAATGTCACATGCATTTGAGCAAAATTATTAAGCCATTTATACCCATTGTATAGGTTTAGGGTATCATATGCACTAACAGACGGTGTTGCAAGGGAAACTCCGACTATAGTAGCTGCTCTTTTGTGTTTTTGCATTGTTTATCTGTAAACACGGACTGCCGATACAGATACAATTACGCTTACATGTGTCTAGGTTGCCCCTGGCAATGCGCGTTTCCTTTTGGCTTAATTGCGCTTGCAACAAGATGGCAACCCTGGATGCTATTGTACTATCTGCCGTCAATGACATCAACACGTTCCGTTAAATTTCTGTTTAATTTCATTTTCATTTCCGCGCCAGCCACTTCGTGCAGCGGACACAAGCTGTTTGCGAAAAACATGTGCCAGGGAGTTGTAAAATTGAAAAAATTGACTGGTTGAGAGAATTGATGGTGAATATCACGTTCGAGCAGCCAATCAATTCGACAATTCAAATATATACAACAAGCAGCCATCAACGAACTCAATCCTTAAGCATAAATGTGCATACATACATATGTATGTACATAAATATACATCCACACATGTTTGCATGCGCTGCTAGAGAGGGGTAAGAGAGATGTTTTGGGGCATAAATTTCAGTTGTATCCTTTGGCTGTCTCAGCAGCCAACGCCAGAGTTTTCCAGCCGCCATCTATTATTCAACGGAAATGAGCGCAAAAAGTGCGCTCCATGTGTGTGTAAGTGTGTTGTGTGTGTGTGTGTGTGTGTGCCTGAGGATGTATGTGTGCGTCTATTGTCTCTGTATACCCCATCTAGTATACCTTTGTGCGTCGACAGCAGCGGTTAGCCTTTATTGTAGCCTGCGGACGCATTGCGTCCTTATTAAGAATTTAGCGTAACTCTTAACTCTTCTTCTGCAGCGATGTTTTGCGGAAGTCGCCGCGAAATTGCCAACATCCGACAAGAGCGTAGCAACAACAGGATAAGCAACAGTATCAACAACAGGGAACTCAGCAGATTAAAACGTTTACGTGTGTGTTCCTGTACATACACATATGAAAAAGGCAATCAAAGGCCACCAATCGATTCTGTGCTTGATGTTTGATGTTTTGCTGGAGGCAGTTTCTTTCTTATCATTTTATCTTTCTTATCATACAAAATAAAGATTCGAAAATAATAACCTAAAATGTATTTTGGATTTGTTTAGTCAAAGCATATGGTAGTCAGTAGACTAAATTTAAACTGTAAACTGTTTTCGATTTTATGACAGTTGAACAAAAACCAATCCTCTATAGTTTTATTAAATTAGGTTGATAAAAAAAAGGTGCACCTTTTGCTTCTATCTGTTTTTTTCCCCCTGGAGCAGTATTTTCCTACAAGAACACATATTTCTGCTTCGGCATTTCCTTTTAAAAAAGTCAATATCCGCCAGCATTCTATTTTATAAATTTGGTCAGGACTTAATCCTTTCTCCTCAATGGTTTTCTTTAAGCTTGGTTTAAATGTTAGCGCTTTCTTTTATCACGAGCTAATCTCTGAAACTACTCAACCGACTTAAATAAAAATTTTGGAGCATGAGTGGTTGACGCCAACTTAGAGTATAGGATGGTTTTGAATTCGATTGATTCATCTGTATGGGAGCTGTTCTTAGTAATAAATCGATTCAGTTAATTCACTTGTTTTGCTTTCAAAATGGCAATTTTTAACAATAATGTTAGAGATAGATAAAGTGAATTAAAACTATGGCAGAACACATTTGCTCGGGTCATCTTCTGCTTACGAAGTCGTCATCGTCAGCAGCAGAAACGGCAGCAACAAGAGCAGAAACGATTGCTTGAAATTCATATTTTAAGCACCATTTTTCTCATGACTTATTATGTGCAGAGACCTGTGTGTGGGTGCGGGAGCGGGAGCGGGAAAGTGTGGGAAAGTAGTTTAGTCTGCTTCCATGGCACTTTCCTGCTGCTGGCAAATGCAAATAATGGACAATATTTCATTTGCATAAAGCAGTTGCTGCGATTTTTGCAACGTGGGCATTGCATGCGAGCAGCAAACATGGATTACAAGCAAATGGGTGCACTTAAAATTGATGCTCTGCCAACAATCAAAACATTCAGACAAATGTGACATATTAGTTGACACATTAGGTGACACATTAGGTGACAAAGCTGTAACACATCCCGAAGTAGTTATGTTTATTACCTGCTGGCAACTTACTAGTTTCGAATTTGTTTAACTTCTCTCCGATAATACAAGCGGTAACTTTAGCTTAATTTTATTGCAAATTGAATTTGCTGTGTCACGTCCCCAGCTACTTTGTCAATAACTTTTTGAGTTTCCAAATTGCCGCAGAAGGACCTAGTTTTGCTTGGCACACATATGTGCGTCATACAAGGTGCCCAAATGTTTAAGAAGTGGGAGCTGCATTCATAGACTAGGTCCTAGATCTTAGAATACCACGCGCAGGTCAAGTTTATTTCAAATTTCAAATCATTCCGTTTGTACTATATATATGTTATTGATAACAATCAATCCTATTGCGTTCCGATAAGTTGAGAGTTAAGGTTTTAGAGTATCTTCTAGTCGAACTTTCTCGACTAAAGCCTTCTTACTTGTTTTTTGGACAGCCCTTGACAACGAAAATTTATTTTTATATACTTTACTTTCTGGCAACTTAAATAATTCATTTTGTGGTTGTCAAATTTTCGCTTATTTTGTATAAAAGTTAGCAAAATTCAATTCAATCATCTTCTATGCAGCCAGTTAATGTATTCTGTGTTTGGAACACCCTGTTGTATGAAAAGAAACTTGCACAGCTAGGAGCAAGAGTATTTTCTTTGTAGCCATAAAATGCAGCTGCAACTTTTTCGCCTTAGCCAAGCTGCAACAAAGAACTCGCAGCTATTGTTATTCCTGTCATTGGTCGCTTGGTCATTGCACTTTGGGGCGCCATTTCGGAGCACGAGAGTTTAGTCTCTGCGTTTGTGCATGTGTGTGCAAGTGTGTGACCCACTAAACTCACAAATATGGTCAGCTGCTCAGCTCGCATTGTGTCCTGCCGTGTCATGGCAAAGCCGCCGACCGTGTCCGGCACCGTGTGCTTCATGGCGGCCATCATTTGTCAATGTCGTCCACGCCCAGTGCACACGCAACCTCATCGCCATCATCGAGTTCTATGCGATGTTGCCGTGTGTTGTGGCATGTGTGTTGCGCGTAATTTCTTGTCGACAGCAATGTTGTTGTTCTTACAACGGTTATGGTCGATTTCCCAGAAACTAAATATCCAGAAGTGACAGCTAACCTTGGGCTACCTTGTGCAGCTCAAAGTATTTTTTTACATATGTAGGTACGCAATATTACTCCATAGCGTTACTTTGTTAATCTCTAGTTCCCAAATATAGCTTGTGGGAGAATCAAACAAAGTATGCTTTTAAATTTGGACCATCGAGCTAAGGTAATTGCTTAAAAAACAAGGATAGTATATGAACACACAAAAACAGGTAGACAAACATGTCCAAGTACTTACATACATATATAACTTAGCTTATAATTTTCATGGAGAGCAAAAATGCTTTATGGGATTAGTAGAGCAAGCATCTCTGTGTTTGACCATTCACAGCAAACTTAATGCACTCTCGGCAAGCTAGTTAAGAGTGCACTTTTGTATGCTGGCACCAGCTGGCAGCTTTTTCTTGGCACTAGGAGCAGCTGGTTTCTGTGGCCACTGGCTTTTATTCAAGGACGCAGCAGAAATATGGATATCGAGCACGCATGTGGTTTTTATCATGCACTTTTGGCACTCAGAAAGGATCGGATAAATTCACTTTAATTAGTCCCGTTTCAAATTTGGTTAACTTCCATTCACTCGAACATTATACTTTTTTTCCAACCTCTATTAAAGCAGTTTTGGCACTTACAAAGGATCGGATAAATTCGCTTTAATTAGTGCCGTTTTGAGTTTGGTTAACTTCCATTCACTCGATCATTATACTTTTTTCCAACCTGTATTAAAGTTCTGTCCTAGTGCATCATTTTGACATGAGATTTACTTCATTGATAACGAAAACAAAAGATAACCTTGCAGTTGGCCGCAATTGACTGCGCCATACGTACTGGTAACAGGATGTAAAATCCTTCAATAAGGCTGCCGTTAGTTCTAATCTTAGACTGTTTTCAACAACACTGTTTCAAAACAACAAAAAATTAAGTGAACGTGTCAGGCAGACGTTTAGACAGGGTATTTCCTAGTTGAACTTTATCGCCTAGAGCCCTCTAACATGCCCAAGCACAGATTTTACTTTAATGTTTTAGGCAATACTCATGACCTTTTCCACAAGACTAGATACTACAGCAAACTGTACAAAACTTGTTGCGGGCAGAGCCATCATTGTTTTCTGTCACTCTGTCATGCTGTCAGTTAGTCATGCAAAGGCCACTACGGCCTGCTATGTTATGCAAAAATGGTGTGCACAAAATGCGGCACGGCGCAAAATGCTAATGCTCATTAAAAAACTTGTCAAAAAGCAGAAACAAAATGTGCGAAAAAAAAAACACCATTCTAATTGCACGGAAAAACCACAGCCACAAATAGCCGACGTGCTTCGCCGAACAGGCAAATGAACTCAACACCAGGGACAGGACCATAAACCGCTCAATTATAATGCCTTGAAGCGAGTAAGGCCCACAAAAAGTCGTTATCTGAAATATTTGACATGTGTCTGTCGCTCTCTCTTGGGTTTCAGGCATTGAGCGGGTCATGAAACCGCCGACAAAACTCAACGCAAAAGTGTAGGGCAAGGAAAGGGTTGAGATTGGTGCTGAGGTGGGTTGGCTGGAATGCGTAGGTCACGCTTGGACAGGCATTCACATTAGGAGCAATTAACAATCTGCTGTATAGCAAATTTATGCCCATAAAGTTCAAGGTTCAATGGAGTGTTAGGCGTATGCGTGATTTCATCGCACAGCCAAAAAGTATGCAATGAAAAGTGTAAAAAGCTTCTTGTCACCTCCAAACAGTCCGAAAAGCTGAGAGGTCATTAAAACCCTAAAAACTTTGTATTCTTACAAACAAAGGTTTTAGACCAAATCACAGTAATCCAAATTAATAATAATAATAATTAAGATTAAGTCAGTTTAAAATCCGCTCTCAAGCAACATTTTTACTCTTCTTTCATATCATTACATTACTCTTAATTTTGTTGCATGCAACAGTGTTGCTTGTCATGTAACTTTAGCCATTTTAAAATCACACAGAAACCAAAGTAAAATTTAGAAATTGTATAGAGAGCACCCAGAGATAGTTATGTACTGCTCGTACTTTCATTTTAGCCATGTGCACGGATAAAAGTATCCAACATATTGCAACTTGACACGAAATTATGAAAAACTTTGTTACCACTCATATCTGACCCCAATTCCAACTTTACGCTCTAATCCCTAAGCACACATACACTCAGACAGATATGCAGAGAATGAATTTTTAAAGCGCGCTCGTTGTCTATGAGTTGGGTATGGTTGCGGTGGCAGCTCTTTCAGAACTGTAGGGCTCACTGCAAATGCTTAGCTTGCCATTTCTTCAAGTGCCTTTGCTGGCAAGAGATGTCTTGTAGGAGCGATAGGGACGCGGTAGAGACAAAGTAGTTTTTAGATGTGCATTTGATGCTCTGTGAGTGATAAGCGTCAAACTTGCTGTGACTAAAAATAATTAGGAGAAGATATGCTTCAAAGAGCTTAGTTCATTTACCTTGATATTAAGCTTTTGGAATTAAATTGACCAATTCAATGCAACTAAATGTAAAAGCATGCTTAGAGACTGGCATTATAAAAGATAAATAAGCCGATTAAGACGTATGAATACCGCATCTAATCGTAAGCATCTTTGCGATTTTCAAGTGATGTTTAAATTCCGTCCTTTTGATATTTTGGTGTGTGTCAAATTCATACTTTAACTATTTGTAAGGATCAACTCAAGCTTGTTCCATCCACTTATCAAGGACTTAAAAGGCCGCACAATGCCACTGTCATTCACGCTCTGTTCGCTCTCAAGAATCAGCAATGCGAAATAAATAAATATTGACAAGTGAGTTTTGGTGATTTATGTGGCATGACTCAAACAGCAGTAAAACTGGAAGCGAACAAATTTATATGGTGTGTGCAGCGACGAGTGACTGGCCACGACAATTGCCAGACTTCTGGGCAAACACCAAATGAATATTTACCCATATCCAAAGGCACTTAATGAAAACATCAGCAAAATTCGTGGCAAGAGATCATAGACCAAAAGACTTGAGGCAGTGCATTGAACCGTTCCAAATGTGAAATGCATGTGGCTGGCGAATGCAAATCATTTGAAGCACTTCGGTTGGCTGGGTGGGCGTGTTTATGTGGTCAAATCCTCTTAGCCCGCAGCCACTCAAACGCACCCAGCCATTTGTCGCATTTCGGTCAACATTAACTTGGCACCGAGGCATTCACTTGTGCATGTCAATCATATTTTGACAGCCAGCACACACATCCATCTACGCATTTCGGACGCATTCTCATCTGCTGCAGCTGCACAAATGCGTCTTGCGACAACGATGAAAGTCACCCGAATGATTGACAAGTCGACAAATTCACGAGCAACAACACTAAAATTATCGTGCGAGTATTTTTAATGCACTTAAATCATTTTTGCAATTGCCAAAATCTAGTTCAATTAATTCTAAACTAATGAACACGGCACTAAATTATTTGTATGCCCAATTAATGATTATGCAAATTACTATTCAGCACAATTCATAACTTAATTACGAGCTGTCGTCAGCGAAGTCTCTCGGAATACACTAAACACCTACTAAAAATTAATGCTACATGCATTTTTCATGTCAGACCAGCAAAAGTGGGGCCAACTATTAATTAATGCACAACGCGTAATTATTTTCTCCCTCGTATATATTTTAATTTTATGGTGTACATTTATGTGTTTTGCGCAAAATTTATGTGCATTTAATTTTTCATGTTCAATGGGCAGAATAAAATTTATATATAGCGAACAGCAGCAACAGTCACAAAATTGCACCAACTACAGTGAAAACTCAAATTGTTAAATGCTTGAAATATCTATTTTTAAGGGATATTCTTAACATAAAATAAGCAACGTCATGTTGGGAAAGGTGAACCCAATAAAAATCTGTAAAAATATTCGTTAGCATATAGATAATATAAATTTGATATAGATTAATCACTGTACGTGCATATATCAACGAATTTTTCGATTCTGAATATCTCTTTTATTATAAACTTTCATATGAATTTTAGCATTAATTTACTCGAATTTATTTGATGCGAAGACAAATATTTACATTGACTTAAAATCACTCGGTTGTTGAAGCACAACTGTTGGTTAAATGGAATTTATCACAAAACTTGTCGAAAACTTTTGATAACAGTAGACATTCGCCAGCGAGGGAGCAATAAACTAAGACCTGACTTAAACTGCCCCTCACTTGTCTGCAAAAGTGTTTTAAAAGTGTTGGCATCCATTCGCCTCTGTCGTCTACATTCCCAGACGTCCTTTTAAAGCCACACGAAACTTTTTCGAAATATCAACAAATTTTCGCAGCTAACCAATATTCAATTTTTGAACAGTTGGTGGTCCCTGGCTCAGTTTTGGCAGCAATTTAACAAATACTTCAGTATTTAAAGCCCTTTAAATTGTTAAAGCAAATTAATTTTAGCATCCATAACAAGGCCATAAGTCCTCAAAATTCTGTTTATAATGCACTTAACTATAAGTGCTCTTGAACAAGTAGCACAGTGAAAGAGTTGTGAGCCGCGTTTATTAATTTTCTAGACTGACAAATGACCAAAAGACCACAAGAGAAATAATCAATATTGTATCCAGTAAAAGTTCAATAAGGAAACTTGGGTGGTGCAAATGAAAACATTTTCAACTTTATTTGCGTTGACAAACCAAACAGTTGTGGCTATTATTTCATTAAAGTTTCTGTATAAGGCTGGAGCTAGGCCAAAACGACTCAATCGAGTCCTTATTCAAGCTCCGGAGTAGTACGCTGAGCTTAAAGAGGATGGGAAAAAACTAATTCACAACTCATGGCGAAAGTTTAGCTAAAGAGGAATCAAAATTTGAAAAGGAAAGCTAAGCCGTAACTCAAAAAACAGTTGCCATATTTCTTTTCACTTTTTTTTCGAAAAGAAAAAGAGCAACTCTTTTGGCTTTGTTTCCCTGGTGTCTGAGGAAAGGTTTAAGACAAAAAAAACTAGTGTCGCGAATGGAAATGATTGCAATTTGCACACAGTTTTGTAAAAGAGCAAATGTTTATTTTAATTCCGAAGGTTGAATAAAAATGTCCGTTATACTTTTTGTCTATCTCTCGATTTAAAAGCAACACTTTTTGACGCCCTTTGTCTGCGTTCTGATATGTTGATTTTAGAGTATAGTTAGTCGCCTGTAAAATTCTAGTTGTTTCTTAATGAAACAATGTATGTTAATGTATTCTCTTGGAATTAAAGTGCTTATACTTTTCAAATTATTTTAATTCTAGAAATTTAATTAATAAATAAAGCTTATTAAAATTCCTTGAACTCCTTGTAAAAGCCATCTTAACTACTGGCCAATACGGCAAATTCCCGTAGTTGGCATAATTCGAAAAAACTGCTTAAAATTTTGTAGACAGTTTGTACTATAAGTATGTGTCTACATATTTAAAGGAAGTAGTAAAACATAACATTACTCAACTACACATTCGTATGCAATCAAACAAAAATATTCCTTAACTGACAAGCTCTGGGAATCTAATCAGTTTAGGACCAATCAAAGGACAATCAACAAATGGTCTAAAAAAACGAACAGTATTGATGCCGGCTAACATTGTGCTGTAAAAGTTAACAGCACGAATGCCAGCGAAAGTGAAAGTGTGCCGGTTCTAATGTACACGTATAAAGAGTATAAGAGAGCTGCAGGACATACCAATGACAAATAGAGAGAATTAAAGTCGTATGCTACACTGAAAAAAACCGAAGCCAAAAAGAACCTGAATTAAAGTTTAAGCTTATAAAAAATGTAGACTCGACAATGATCCTGGAACCTGGGTCCTGGTTTCTGGTATCAACCTTCAATCATGACATAAGCAATTTGCAGATGTTATTTTTGTTCACTCGCTCAGATGTGTTAATTGAAATTTATTATAAAAATGTTCACTCTTATCAGACACTTAATTTTTCCCATACCTGCAAGACAATTTATTGCAGTGAAACTGCAATGCAATGTGAGCCATGCGAACAGAAAGAAATGAGGGGGAGTGAGTAAAAGAACGAACTGAAGAACAACACACGAGCACACATCTGGCCAATTTGCCGAGCAGACACGAGGCTGCGTCGTAGCAGAGCTCTGCACTCGGAGGCGTCAAATGCACCACAACAACATTCGCCGGCAACTGCGGCCAGTAGTATGCAAAACAAAGCTGAAACGTGCAGTTGGCATTGCCAGCCACCTAAGCTAACCGAACCGAAAGGCAAAAGACGAAAAGCGGCCCGAAGCAACAGCACGTATGCAAATCAAACAATCGAACAGCGACGGCGACTAAGAATAAGGCTGAGACCGAGAAGCTTGCAGCGCTGATGCAAATTAGCCAAACGCTGCGAAAATAAACAAATAATTTTTCTGCGGCAGCAGCACAAATAATTCAGACAGTGAAAAATAACAGAGAAATTCGTGAAAACCGAGAAATCGCAGAATCGTTTGCCAAATATTTTGAAAACCTCAAAAAAAAAAAAAAAAAACAAAAAAAAAGCAAAAAGAAAAATTGTGCGTGCCATTTGGGTGTTGAACGCAACACAACTCACAAGCGGAACGAGAGATGGGCCATGTGCCAAGGCGGCAACTGACATCACATAACGATGGTAAGCACAAGATACATTTGTATCTTTCCATAAAGCGGCATACAATCCTGTATGCCCTGTCCTCTAAGCCAGTTCAAGTGGGAAGAAGCCTTAACAAAGCGAAAAAAACTCGCTTTGCTGTAAAAATGTCCTGTGCATTGGAATTTATCAGATCAGCTACAATTTGTACGCGTCGCAATTTATAACGGTTGAATGCGAGGGTGAAATAGGGTTGCATAGCGCATTTCATGAAGTGGCAACTGTGTGTGACTAGAATAGAGTTTTGAAAAAATCTTTAAAATGTCAAACTTCTGTCAGCGTTGAATAACATTAAGAAGATTATTTAAAGCAATGCCGGAATGTTCAGTTAATAACTGGGCACATATTGCCCAATAAAAAGAACTGGGTCAAGTCAATTTGATGCTTCCTGCAATCGTCAAGCAAATATTTGCTTCTTTATGGAGTAGACTACTCGAGAAGCTACTCGACATTCCTATCAGCTGACCAATCGTAAAGAAGGGCCCATTGAGCTCAGAAAGCCGCACTTGAAAAAAGTTGCCTCCCATTCAGCTCATCTAGAAGGTCGTTGCACTTTATTCGACAGACAGACTGACAGAGGGATAGAAGGATAGACGGACTGAGTGACGCGCATTTGATGGTTGTTGGTTGAGTCAAATGTGGAGCAGCAGCAGCAACAGCAAAAAACAGGACGACATGAGCAAACGAAAGCATTCAGCAGCTGCTACGCATGTAATTTGTCAGACAGATTTCTTTTAACGTCAGACGAAAGCAAGGCAAAGAAAGGCGCCTTGCATCCCTCACCCTAGAGAAATCGAAACCAACGAAACCATGGCTGACTGACTGCCATTTGGCAATGCTTTCAGAGCCAGGACATGCAGGACTTAGAATACGACACAAGGAAAAAACAGACATAAACATTTCAGCGCAAATGATGTGATAACAACAGAAATTGTATGGTAGAGTGTGCATGACCGAAACATACCCATTACATCTTGAGTACAGTAAGTGTATTGAAAGTTAGTTTGTGATCAACTTTGTCTATGATCTTCATAGAAAATTTGTTGATTGATTTTTTATATTTGTTTTTGGTTGAACTGGCTGACTTGAGCTTCAGGTTTGCTTCTATTTATCTTAACTAATTACAGTTTTTAAGCTGTTCAAGCTAAAATCCAAATAAAGTTCCTTGCAATTGCATACAACTTGATGCAACTGGCATCTGTCTCAACTTAACTTTACTTTCCATTCCTTAAACAGGAGCACGCAAATTGTCAACGACAAAAACAAAGTGACAGCGTTTCCGTTTAGGTCAAACGAACGTTAAGGTGAATGGATGGTGCAAGTGAATTGTAAAGTTTAACTGAAAAAAAACCAAAATGAAAATCGATTAAGTTCTAAAAACATAGTCATTAATTCACAACGTAAAAAATTAAAATTTCTTAAATTAATCAAAGTATTAAACTCTTTTGTTAGCAAATAGTCACTAAAAATACATCACTTTCACATCAAATCATCTTTAAATCCTTTAAAAAAAAATTGACAAACGAGTGCATTGGATACACTTTCCTCACTTTCACATCGAGAGCAGCAAACTTTTAAAAAAAATGTCCCCAGAGCAAAAACTTTTGCAATTAATTACGAGGAAACCTTTACACCGATCTATAAACTATATTCGAGTGCCATGTCAGTTGGAAGAGGGTGAAGGGTGAAGGCAGCACGTACTTGAATTGTGTATGAAAACCCTTGCGTTGAGTATGAGGCAACGAGATAAGATAAGCATGTCGAGCTGTTGCAATAATAACTTTCCAGTCGTAAATGGAAATTGTAGTGCAGCCAATACAAGTGCAAATGCAAGCTGCACGAATTCGGGCGGAGGGAATTGTGTTCAGTAGCTATGCATAATAGGATGCAACTGTGAACTTTCATGGTCACGCTTGCCTACTTGATCAGAGCCAACTAATGAGAGACGCCCACATGATGATAGAAGCAACAAGGACGTATGTATGTAGAGCCCGTCCGGCTCATGTGATTACAGATTTGACAACTAATGACCCACTCGAAGGGGTTGTCAACGAGGTGTTAAGTAGAAGCCGCTGGGTGGTAAAGTGCCAACAAAGTGCTTACGAAAGTCCACAGATGTGGCAACCTGAGAAAACAAGGCGAAAGAATAGCATCAAAAAGTTGCAAACAAAGTTGCTGCCGTGAAAATGTTAAAATTTGTAAAAAAAAAAAAAAAAAAAAAAAAAAAACAGTATAAAAAGAAAAGCGGCTGCCAACACAAGCAGAAAATTGTTGATTTTGAACATTTTGTATCACTGCATAAAAAAAAAGAAAGTTTGTTAAAAAGTGCACAAAAATATGAGAGCTCTGGTTGAATAAGCCAATCTAGAAGATACTCTATAACTATGTTAGACTTTATCTTCTTTAACAATTATTTAGTATTGTTAACTTTATGTATTTTATTGTTGTCAGTAATCGGTTTTAATCGATATAACAGCAACAGGAGAATCCATTGATATAAAAAGATTTATTTAAATGAAGACATTATGTATTAAAATATTTTCATGGAATAGAAATATGTTTCTGAAAATCTCTTAATCATCCAAGTGCACATATTGTCATCGTCCTCTGATGCCAACTATGTAAGTTTGTTTTTCTCGAATATGGCACAACTTTTCTATCAAGTTCTTGTCAGCCATTTGCATCAGCAGCGAACGCTGAACATGGCAACAGTATTCGGTTACGATAAGACTCCCTGGCTGTTGCCATGATTAATGTGCAAATTAAACAACGCCAGGCTGACGTTAATGACGACAAAAGGGAAGCAATGACAACAATAGCACTACCAGCAAAAAAAAAAAAAAAACATAAATTAAACCAACTAACTAAAAAGTTAACCAAAGCGCTAGTCACAAAAAAGAGGAAAAAAAAACTGAAAAAATATAACCATAAACAACAAAGGGTTGCATGATAATGAATTGCGTACAGTTTGGTGACTCAATACCCCTTTATGGCAATAGCCAAATTGCAATATGCGTATTTAAACTCGATATAAAAGCATTTATGTTCTTATCACTGCTCCCCTGATTTGCTTAGTTGAATAGAATAATTTGTTTTGGTTTAGTCATCAAATAGAGTTTCAATTACTCTAATCAATCAAAACGCAACCGTGATCAAACAAAATGCTTCATTAGCTTTGTTAGTTAGTCTATGTGTGTACAGCACTCCAGACATAACGATTAGTTTTCAGCTAAAATGCTCCGTGCCCTCCCCTTACCACCCCGTATGAGTCATGCGATCGCAATTTCACTTTGCTTCCGATTCCATTTCGCAATTCAATTAGCGACCCAATGACGAAATGAATGATTGTCCATGAAATGGAGGTGACAAGCCTCCCTCCAACTTAGGCATTATTGATTGGATTTTCAGTGAGCGCAGCAGCTAGAAGCGACGAGAAAAAATATAAAATAGAACGAGTGTGACATTGATGTGCAGCTGATATGATATTACCAGTTATGGAGCACTGCTGTTTGTGGCGTCATGAAAAAATATCAATTAATTAATGGCATGATTTAGTGTTAATTGAGCGTCAATACATTATACATATTATCGACAGACACATACGTTCTGGCGTCAAAGCTCCCGCGGGGTTAGCTCAACTCTCCATATTTGCCCCCAATCTCTACCCTAGGTCGGCGGCGCTGTAAGGCAATCAATTGAAATGGGCAATGTGCAACATCATGTTTTCATTGCTTCTGCTTAAATGAACTCAAAAAATGAGTGGAAGAGCCATTCAACATTTTAAATACTTCAATGAGCAAACCATAATAACAAAACTCACAACAGCATGCAATTTGGATAAACAAAAAATGAAAGCATAAGCAATAAAAATCAACTGTAAAGTATTGTTTAAATAACAACAATTTTATGTCATCCAATTGAATAGGAGCACAATATTTCAAAATAATATGTATATTTATAATTAGTTTTGATTCCAATTAAAATGCTATTGTGTGAATTTTTGCATTGACAATTCCCAAACATGCAATCTGTACGAGAACAAACTTGAATAAAATCGATTAAGCGATAGCAATACTTTCAAAATAAATGTTGGAAAAGGTTATTTGTGCTCACAAACATATGTAGAAATGAATAATCTACAAAACAATAATTGATTCACACAATAGTTTCTGATAAAGTTGCAATCAAAATATAAATATTATTTATTTACATATTAAATTATGTGAGGTGAAGCTTGTCGATGACTCTGTTTCTACTATACTATAAAAAAAAACACTTTCGCTCACTTTTCATGTGAAAGAAAGATTTCCTTTTGACCATGTGGTTGATGTGTACGCACACAAACTTGGCCAACAACTTTAATTGAATAAATAAATAAAACTGATGGCCGACTAAGTGCATAAAAAGCATTGTTGACCAAGTGTCATTGAACAACACCAATATCAGCCAGAACAACAGCAAAAACAAAGGCTACGAATATGCTGCAATAATAATTAATTGGCCATTCATGTTGCTAATTGCATTTCTTGCCAAGCGTCAGACGGCTGACGGCTTTCAACTTTCCAAGCTGAACAAATTGCTTTGAACATCGCTTGATTCATTTTCGATGGCTTATATTTATTTTTATTATGAATGTAAATATCAACACACTGCACAAACACAATTCGATGAACTGAAAGAGCGACTGACGTCCAGACAGATGGACAGACTGGCTGATGGACACGTGCCCCAAGAGCAACATAAAAGGTGCCACGTGCCGAGCAGTTGTCTGTTCGAGCTGTCTATTTCAGTCCGATAATTTTACATGAAATATTATTTACACACAGGTAAATGGCATTTTTGTGATTAACTAAGCAAAAAAAAACAGAAATAAAAGATGGTTTTTTGATTAGACGCCAAATGGACCAAAGCAAAGAAAGCCAGAGTTCAAGACAATTAAGGAGCATTCGGGTCGTATTAGTAACATTTATGAAACGCAAGCCTTAAAGTTGAAACTAGAAGAGAGCACTCAAAATGTTGATAGCTTATGTGAAGATAAATATTTGTTTTTATTATAAAAATACTTTTTTTAATCTATACAAATAATCTTCAAAGTGGCATCGACATGTTTTGTCCTTTTTTAAAAGGGATTACCAGTAATCACACATATGTAGGTATTAAATTGTATCCGAATACAAAAATGGTGTTCACTGATGTTCAATCAATCTTTACAACAAACCCAACACAGACATCGAACGGTATATATTTCCAGCAATGAACTCTTTTCGTACCTGTTACAGCAGAGAACAGACAAAGACTCAGCAAATTGGACCGCTGATAAAAAAACATGGTCCAGTTGTACAACCAAAACAAAAGATATAAAGAATGGACAAACAATTCAACATAACCATAAACAATACAAACCAACGGTTTGTAAAAAAAAATAATAATAAAAACCAGAAATGCAACAGCTACCAATTGAAACATGTCTGAAATTAAGCGTTTGTCAAATACACTGAAACCAAAAAACAAAAAACATTCGAATGACAAAAGCTTATCGATGTGGCAACAACTGCGAAACATGTACAAATGAAACAGCGTGCCTCGCCCACCACTCATGGATTTTAAGCGAGTTTCGCATATGGAATAAAAGCGCTTGGTCCAATTATTGCAAATAGTCCCCTAAATTGTGTTGGAACTTGCGATCGGAACCATCGGAGTGCGTGCCTTCTCTAAACAGCCGGCAAACAAAAGCTAACAATAA
This sequence comes from Scaptomyza hsui, assembly GCA_018152825.1. Taxonomy (NCBI): domain Eukaryota; kingdom Metazoa; phylum Arthropoda; class Insecta; order Diptera; family Drosophilidae; genus Scaptomyza; species Scaptomyza hsui. The sequence continues at coordinate 11,384,718 of JAECXO010000307.1, read as the reverse complement.
ACATAACCAGCAGACAGGGATGGCCGGCCATTAAGCCGGTGGGCGTGGCAATATATTGCTGCTAATTTATGCAAATTGCATCATGTGGGGCTCTGACTCTTAATACACACGCTCTCTCACACAGCGTACACATCATAAATTGCACAGTGGGGAATGCGTTAGTTTAGCGGCTTAAACTATGCCCGGGAATTCTCACTTTAACCTAATGTTGACGTTGTTGTTTCGAGTGCTAATTGGCTTAGATGGCATTTCTGTGTTTGCTGAAAACTGCATGCCCTTTTACACAATTTTTAGGCAGGGTAACAGGAATGTAGATTTTGGAAACAGGGCTTTCTTTTACATCTTAAGGCGTTTGGTCACATTTTGCAATAAAACAAACATTTTTCTGAGGAAATATCGAATAATTTGTATCTTTAGAAATGGTAGCTGTAGCTATAGAAGAGCGAAAAACAATGCAATATTTAAAATCATAGTGCTGATTTTTCAAGTGAATTTATAAAAATGAAAAAACTGCGAAATACAACTTTATATTTATAGTTTATTCGTTGATATTTTCGCGTTTGTAATTTAAGTAATTTAATGACTTTATTGTTGAAACAACCAAAACCGAAATTTTTACTAGATTAAAGTCTAACAATTTTGCTAAATAAAAATCAACGCACAATTATTAGTCAACGTTCTTCTTAATCTTAAAACTCGAAACCAAAATCCTGCAAAAGTGTTGCTCTACACAATTACTGCAGCATTAAAGCCTTAAATGTGTGACTGACGAATCACTTGAAACGCTTAGCAGTGGCTCACAAGGTGTGCATTAGGCACCAAAGAAAAATGCACCAGACCTGAACCTATAGAGACATGAACAAAGAAAAACCACAATAGCCACACACAGGGAACAACAACGCAACCACATAAAAGGGTGGCCACAGCCAAATTTGGGTTTCATTTCGTTATCCGACAAAAGGTGCAAATGTGTGTGCAAATGTGTCTGTTAAAAGCCAAAAGCCACTGCCTATGATAGATGGAGGTGCAGGCAATGGCAAAGCGTATTGAGTTCGCTTGGAAGCATCATAAATAAAGTGAGCAAGTCCGGCAGGAGTAATGGTAAGAACCGCAGAACATTGCAACTTGGTTTAAAGTGCGAGAAAGTCAACACTATCTTACAGACACATACATAAACAAACACAAAAGTACTTAAATAATTTAGTGGACAGGATGGGAACTCAGGAACAAGGTGTTTTACTAAAGTCGTAGAAGGGAATATGAATAAAAATACTTTACCTGTTTTCGGTATACACATGTAATTGACAACAACTGAAATTTATTAAGTCACTTGTAAGTCGACATTAGCCCTCTGACTTGTTACGTTTTCTTTCTAATCATTTTTAATAATTTAAAATATTTTTTGAAATTTATTTTTTGACATGTAAGGTAGAAATTGTTTTGAAGCAAGTTTCTGTTTACTTTTTCCTTTGAGACACAGCCCAGCTCGAAGGTGCACCGAAGATTAAGTGCAGTTAACATTTGGCAAACAGAGACAAATTGAGAATGGGTGAGCTATGTAGGTAATGGAAGTTGGAGCTTGGCTTTTGTTTATGTTGCACTTTACACTAGGTATGCCGCACACTACATGAACACAGCCAACACGTAGACTGTGTGTGTTTGTTGTGTGTAATAGTGTGTGTGTGTGTGTGTGTGGTAGCGTTGAGGGTCTGCAATACAAATTTGCCAGCCATATTTGCAAGCTCTCACAGTGTGTATGTGTGTTTGTGTTTGTTGTTGTTCATGTATTGTAGATGTTGTTTATCCAAAAATTATACGCCTCATCCCCGTCGATTCCGACCAATATCTACGAAAACCAGAAGGCATCTAAACATTTGCCTAGCTGTTGACTGCCTGCTCCTTCTCTTCGTCCTTTCTCTACTCCACTATTCTATCGTCTGCCTGTCTACATGCAGTAGAATTTGCCGTCCTGTTTAACTTGCTCTGCGGACTGAACTGTTCATTTGCGGCACCATCCGCACGCGTGCAACAACTTGTTATAACTTCTTGCCCCCACCCGTTAAGTCGGTAATTACGAAGTTGTATACAAACTTTTAATTAATTAAGTGCACACTTTTCGGTTTTTGAGAGATCCGTTGCTGTGATCCATAAATCAAATCAATCAAGTACTGCTAAAAGCTTTAAGCTATTAATAATGCTTATTGATTTGACTTGAATTCACGAGTATCTCTTTCATCTTCCCCTTTGCTCTACACTAAAACTCTAAACTAACTTTAGCATAGTTTATAACCGAGTGCGACAAAAACTTTGATGGATTTTGTTGACTCGAAATAGTATTCAGTGCGCTTTGCTGAGTTATGTGATAGTTTTTTCAGCTATATTTATGTATGTATGTATGTTCAATGCACCCCCAAGCTAAACTGCTTTATAGCCTTTTGCCACATAATCATCAACAGCAGTGGCAGCAACAAGCTGCACAGAATTCGAATCCCGGGCTCAGACAGAGTTGCGGAGACAAGGAGTAGGGCGATGACTACCATGAACTGCATAAATTTTTAATAAGCTCAGCACACAAAATGTGGCCAAGAGACCAAAGCTGACAACAACGACGTTGACAGCTTTGCTGAGAGTTGCACTTGCTGCATTTGTTGCAGTTGTTGCCTTCTGCTGCAGTTTCCTGTTGCCTGTGTCAGCAGCATCTAAAAATGGGCACTTAAAGCTGCTGTTCGTCAGCTGGCATCAAAAAGTGCAGCAATCGTTGCAGCACATGTTCCATTTGCCTATCAAATGGCATACTATGTGATAAGTGCACTGGACAGCCCTGCAAATAAGTTAAGCAAAACTAGTTACCAAGCTCTCTTTGGCCATGCTGCAATTTGTGCCTGAATTGCGGTTGCAGATAACAGCAAAAGGCAGCAATAACAGCAACCAGCATTTTGCCATCTGATAGCAGAGTGAACAGATACGAATATGATAGCAGCAAACACAACAAGGCAACAACACAGGTGTAACACTAAAGCTGTAAAAGCCCTTCAACCAACTGTCAGCCCGACAGCCCGTCTCTACGACTAGATACTATAGGAGCTAGAGACTGCAGATTTGACTGTAAATAAAAAACCTAAAATAGTTGAAATTCTTATTAAAATATTTGCGGTGGCTCTTAATGTCTAAGATTCAGGGTATCTCCAAGTCGAGCTTTCTACGTACATTACACAGAAAGGCTTCGAGTCCTTGCCATTTATTATTTATTGCATTTATTCACTCGATGAAAACTGCGTTCAATATGTGATGAAAAGTTCATTCAATTTTAATTCAGTGAACGATCTAAGCGTTTAGGTAGGAAGTGAAGCGACTAAATACTACTACTCAATTCATTTTATTATTTTTATATATTAAATTAAAATATTATTGAATAATTACAAAATCTTGTTCATATTACTTATGATTTATTATGCCAACTTAAATTTTTCTAAAACCTTCTGTATGTCAAAGATGAAATTTGAAAATGAATTAGTTTTATTAGCCACTTTACTCTCAACGACTTGTTGATGAAAGCCATTGCTTAACTTAAGGCACGTCAAGAGTTCTTGCATGTTAATTTCACGCACATGGCGTCAACATGCCGTTAATTTATTGCACAACCAAATTCTACTCCTGTACCCAAAAACCCAGCCGCATATCTGTCCGTTACCCCGTGGCTTGTTGATTGCCAGTAGCGTCGAGTGCAGTCAGATTTATTGGCCAGAGTCGCGTACGAGCCGTGTGCGACAGTGAAATTAAACACGCTTTTGACAAACCGAATATGGAAGTAATACCCAGGTTTACAACAAGACTTACATGTCAATCAATTTATTCGATTCAGTTTAAAAGTTAACTTTAACAAGCAAATGAGCTTAAGCTGTACTCACTAAAAAATTTAATCAGTTTATTAAAAGGAAGTAAAGTAAGTTTCTTTAGAGCAATTTAATTTAAAAATGGATAAGCTTACTATTTAGAAATTTTGCTATTTAAAATGCAGTTCATTGCACTTTATTGACTTAATTCGAATTAAATATACGCGAAGCATTTAATAAAGCGATGCTGTATATATTTTCTTAAGCTTTATGCTGCAAGCGAGTGAAAATATCTTGTGGCAACACATTTCCAAGAACTTAACCTGATCTGTTTGGTTTTTGCTTTCACTTTCAGCTAATGTCGCTAAGCCGATGGCAATATTTAGTTTTATGTTGCATACTTTAAGGCCATAGTTGCATCTGGTTATGGAATGTTTGAACAACAAATTGTCTTGTTGTTTAAGCTATATGCAATAGGCTGCCAATACAGTAAGCAATCTTCATTTATCTTAACTGAACACTACACATGTGTTCACATGTTATCGACAGCTTTGCTTTCAGCTGACTGCAATATTTACGCAATGTAAAATATGCCGCAAATTAATTTGCAAGGCAAAACATCTCCCTGACCAAATATGTTTAGTTTACGGCAATTTGCAAGGCAAATTGAACAAAGTATCGATAAAACTAAAGACCACTCGAGCCGTGGCATCTGCCTAAGCTGCTTATCTTTATACATATACATAAAAATTTGCAAATACGAACAGATACAAATATATATAAAATATAGATACAAAATTGAGTTTGGCACGTTCAAAAACGTTGTTTATCTTAACGCCTGCTGTACATAAAACACAATAGAATTTTGCACAGGGACGTTAGGAAAATATTTTTACCTCATATTTGCATAATTCGTGCTTTGTTCTTATGCAAATTGACTCTTGCGTAGATTGCTTACGCTCTGTTTATTTGTTCTGTTCATGAGAAACAGTTAGAAAGCTTTCAATTGTTTATGCCTAATTTAATATCAATTTAAATCTTAATGCCATTTTCCAGTACGAATTTTATATTGGCCATCAAATATTTGGTGCTTCAATTGCATAAAGTGAATTCTGTGTTTGTGCAAAGGTAATTGTTCGCATTATTTGCGGATTTTGCAGATGTCGAATGATTTATTTATTTTTCGTACAAATTTTTGGAAATGTGGAAAGTAAAGAGCAAGAAGTCAAAGCAAAAGAAAAAGTTGAATTGGAAAGTTTGCAAACTGTGAGCGATTAAACTATAAATTAAGTTGAAGAAGTGCTTAGAAACAAGCTCATAACCACATTAGTCGAACGCCAAAGTTGTTAAGCCAATTCAAATTTCGCCAAAAGATAATGGAAAACATTTTGCACTGCCATTCTCTAACACTCAAAAAGTGTATATTCATTTTATGATAAAATGTTTCTAAATTAAATTTATACATTATAGCAGAGGGTATTTCGACTTTTAAAATTTTTGCTTTGTTCTCTCAGGTAGCATTACGAAATTTAACGGTAAGCTGGAGGAGGTGACCTCTTTGTCTACAGTGTCCCGACAAGAGACCGATGAATATCCTAAGTCTATTTTTACCTAAGACTTTTTTAAATCGTTTGAGATTGTAGCTAGCTCTGTTAAGTTAGTCGCAAAAAAGGGAACGGCACAGTATATACTGCTTTTGCATAGTTATAAATAAAGCGTATTAATTTTGCAAGAAAGTCATTTAAATTGACAATTAACTATTCACATTTTTGTAGAAATCGTAAATCTAAGCAAACGGGTGGGTGGCAATGCTGTTTGTTTTATATCATATCGAACTATAACCACCAATTGCCTCTATGGTATTTAAAAACACATTGGCACAATCCAATAAATGAATAATCCATTGAATTCGATGAAATTTATGATGAAATGACAAAAATTATGACGCTTTTTCTTCGTCCTCAAAAGTTGACATCACGGTTTATTAGAAGCAAATAATAGAAAAACATCCCATACAAATTTTTGTATGTTAGATTAAACCGATTATAACGCCTTTAGGCAATGAATGCAATTAGCAATAATTTGAAACCAAATGCAACTCAATAAAAGTAATAAAAACAAATGTTTATACAATATTTAAAAGCCAATCATTGTCATTATCAAATAACCAAAAACTAGTTTGGTTTGTTGATTCAACACAAAATGTTTAACCAGCAATTTACATTTGTTTTGCAGGCTAAATAACAAACCGAAGGCTGACCTCGAGTTCGCAAATGACAAGGCAACAGTGAGGATTAAAACCACAAACTAACTAAACATATATGTAGCAACTTTCAACTGGTTCACACAACATGTGGCTTCTGCTTGTGGGCCTTCAATTGGCCAGTAGCAGCCCAACGGAATCTCAGCATGATTGGCTTTTAACTGGAAACAGCAGCAGCAGCACACCAGCATATTATTACCCCAATGATACCATCGTATATAGCACACAATCTGGAGAGTATTTCCCACAGGAAACCGGCAGCAGCTCCTCCGTTCATGGCACAGATCTGCCAACCTATCAGCATTGTATAGCGACTCGCAATTCCTTTGCGGATCTGTTAACGGTGGTGTTGTACGGTCTAGTTTGCATTGTGGGTTTGTTTGGGAACACGCTGGTCATCTATGTAGTGCTGCGCTTCTCCAAGATGCAGACTGTGACCAACATCTATATACTCAATCTGGCCATAGCGGACGAGTGTTTTCTGATTGGCATTCCATTTCTGCTCTACACCATGCGCATTTGCAGCTGGCGGTTTGGGGAACTGATGTGCAAGGCGTACATGGTGAGCACATCGATAACCTCCTTCACATCCTCCATCTTCCTGCTGATTATGTCTGCAGATCGCTACTTGGCCGTGTGCCATCCGATATCCTCACCCCGCTACCGCACCCTGCACGTTGCCAAGTTGGTATCGGCGCTGGCGTGGAGCACATCGGCGGTGCTGATGTTGCCGGTGATGCTGTATGCCAGTACCGTCGAGCAGGAAGATGGTGTCAACTATTCGTGCAACATCATGTGGCCGGATGCATACAAGAAACACTCGGGCACCACATTCATCCTGTACACATTCTTTCTGGGCTTTGCGACACCTTTGTGCTTCATCCTCAGCTTTTACTATTTGGTTATAAGAAAGCTGCGCTCGGTGGGACCGAAGCATGCCACCAAGTCGAAGGAGAAGCGGCGAGCACATCGCAAGGTGACTCGTTTGGTGCTCACTGTCATAACGGTCTACATATGTTGCTGGCTGCCGCACTGGATGTCCCAGCTGGCCTTGATCAACTCGAATCCAGCACAGCGCGATCTTTCACGCCTGGAGATACTCATATTTTTGTTGCTGGGCGCTCTGGTGTATTCCAACTCGGCGGTGAATCCCATACTCTATGCATTTCTTAGCGAGAACTTTCGCAAAAGCTTCTTCAAAGCATTCACCTGCATGACCAAACAGGATATCAACGCACAGCTCCAACTTGAGCCTAGTGTCTTTACCAAGCAGGGCAGCCGACGCCGTGGCGGCTCCAGGCGTCTGCTCACGCCCAGCCAGCAACAGCAGCAGGAGCAGCAGCCGCCACTTCTAGCACTCCATGTGGGCAATAACAACTCATCGACGACCACATCGTCGACAACGACAGCGGAGAAAACGGTCTCGACAAATGCCCAAAAGTCGTATAGTTTCAACGGGAAATTAACAGTCCCGGAAGGGGAGAACCTCATTATCTGTCTGGGTGAGCAGCAGGAAGCGTTCTGCACAACGATGCGTCGTGGATCAAACCTGATGCAGCAAACAGATCTTTAGAACGTAAATTAAAAATATTTGAATACAATTAAGAGTATGTCTAAGGTGTGTAAATTTATTCGCATAATTGTGTCTGGCATTTAATTATAGATTAATTGTTTCTACGTAATATGTATGTGTTTTAAAAGAAGTAAACGCAGTATTATAAAGTACCCCTTAAAACAGCCATAAACCCAAATACTGCCCCTAATGTGTTTTTTTTATATTTTTAAATACCTAAAAATACAACACATACATACATATATTAAAATGCAAAAAAGTTTATTAAGCAGAGTGTAAGCAATAATTAAATTGTATAAATAAATGAAATAATACAAATTTTAAAACAAGCCAAGCTATTATATCGATTAAAAGATAAACATAATTGAGCTATGTGCTGGTGAAAAATAATTGAATTTTCCACAACGAAATGCATGGACATCAATTCTTCTTACATTAAATCGTATTGACCCCTACAAAAAATGAATATGTATATATAATTACGTTATACAAACACGATATTTTGTAACTCCCACGATTAAAAAAAAAAAAAACATTATTATTTGATGTTTTTTGTAATAAATTAATTTTTAATAAAATCATATTTACGCATTGTACTAATTTCGTTTTCAAAAATATATCTAATTCTCATCTATTTACGAGGTACAAATCGAGTGACAAAAACATTTTTAAATCCTCAAAATTCCTGTTATCAAAATATCAACTTGCAGAATGAAGCATCTCTGACCCAATAAAGTTTACAAGTATATTCTTGATCATCAAAAACAGAAGAGTGCATTTGGCCATGGCCGTTCATCTAAATGTATGAACTAAGCTAGAGGTTTAAAACATTGACAGAACTAGTTTGTTACAAGTTATCGATAAATCCTTTTGTTTTTGAAATGTACATGTTAACGACAAAAATTATCTTAAATATTACAAAACTCGAAATCAGTTAATTTACAGTTGACACATCGAAGATTAAAGTTTGATCATGGTGTTCGTCCGTATGAACCCGGGTTTCTTCGATGGGATAGCAAGTCAATTCACCTAGGGGTGAAAATAGATAAATAAAAAAAACATATTCCCCTAATTCGGTAGTCCAAGGATTTGCCACCTCTGCAGGCACAGCCTTTCCGATTTGAAGAAACAGGAATAATTTAGTATATTACAAGTCATGGTACATACTTAATAAATTTAATGACCACTTCCGCTTCCGTCCCAAAAATTAAAAGGTTTGTTACTTAAAACCTGTTAAAGGGTTAAGCCACATCCACTTATTACACATTCCACCCACGCTCTTATACTGGTATAAATACTCCGAAAAGAAAAGACCAGAATTAAAAAAATACAGCACTCATTCATTTAGTCACCTCATTGCCTTCCCTGCTATCAAATGGAGCGGATGATATTTTCACTTTCTGACAGTGCTAAAGGTTTGGTATAAACGGAATGATCGTAATCATTATCCTAACGTCTGAATTTAAATTTTGAATTTAATCTGTTTATATAATCAGTTGTTATAAAGAGTAAAAGCAAACGGTTCGTGCTGATAATGATATAGTAGCATAACAAAGACACATTTGAAGGCAACAACGCCACTGCTACGCAAATGATTAAGGATTCCACGTACCGGGGCGGAGAACGAGATGCATTAACAACGTAATCCAATCAGAGCAATAATGAAATGCCGAGTGCCAGACACATTCCCAAAGGGGGAATCGGCGGACAGGAGGTTAGTTGCCCAGGCACCGGGAACAGTGGACAGTTAAGCGGCAGATGCGACTGACTGCAACGTCCTGACATTGCAATGTGTGGCATATGCCCTCCTTCTTTTGTGTCCCTACAACAGAACGTGCAGTGGTCACGTTTTATATTTCACGGCATTTGCAGATTTGTCGCCAGCTCGCATTGCAGCAGGCGCCCATCTGATGTTCGAAGATTTTTAACAACACACGTTTCAGATTGCGACACAAATGTTTGACTTAATGAAGCGCTGCTCATTGACTGGCTTCATACTCGTTGAAGTTAACAAAAGAGGGCTTTACAGGCCTTTTCAGGGCATGTCCATTTTGGCTCTGCACAAACTGATAAAAGAAAGCAGGGACATCTTGAAGTCTGCAGGAGACATGGCACAAGATTACTTTACCTTTAGCATTGCGGAACATTTTGGAAAAATCAATTTATCAGACCCCCCACCGCAAAGTGGACTCGGCTTGCGGTCAATCAGTAAAGCGCTGAACAACCCAAACTGTCAATCACAGGCGTAATTTAATTTTACTGAAATTCACCACAACGAACTACAGGAAAGTTACACAAGTATACGACTTTGAAATACCCGCACCTTTACGAATCGACAGACAGACAAACAGGTACTACATTCAAAGTCTGACCAACTCGGCTTGTAAACTTTTTATAGCATACTTTTATGGTGGGAATGGTATAGTGTGAACTTTGTCAGCAAACAAATAAATGATTTGAACATGTACAAATGTCGAATTCATTTATGTATACCCTACTGGTGCAGGTATTACGAGAGACCGTAACTTGGTTGACCAAAGTAATCAACTAATTAAAATAAAGCACAGCCGCAATGCAGATATGTACTTATGTAGCTGATTACGAACCATTTCGAGTGTGGCAACGCCAGCAATTGAAGCCAATTTGTAACTAAAATCCTCAAATATTTGGCAAACACTTAAAAACGCAGAACACATACAAAGAACAAAGATTTACATTTAAAGTTGCGGAATAAATGCATAAATCTTTTTTTCCAGCTAACTGGTGTTCAGAAATTCTGTCAGGGTGAAAAAGGGCAAAGTGCTGGCGCAGAAGCGTCAAAAGTAATAAAGAAACTAAGGTGCATTAAAAAAATGACTGCAAAAACAAAAACAGAAAGAAACCATGCAACAGGATAAATCCACACAAATTTGCACTCGAAAAAGTTGAACAGCTGTTGAGCTGACAGACCCCCTACCCCCCGTAAAACCACCCCCTGGTGTAAACATGCCCGCAATACACAGAAGCTTAAGGTACGGCTTAGTCGATCCTGCAATACGTAGTTTTTCAAAGATTTTCCCATATTTAAAGTAACATTTATTTTCACTCTCCCGGTGGACAAAGGGAAGGGAAAATCGTGTTGCTGACTTTATGTTGGCAAGCTAAAACGCATAAATCAATAGCAGCAGTGGCAAAAGATTGGAAGCCAAGTTCCCAAACTTGATTTAATGCCAGTGCGCAGCTAAAATAAAACAAAAATATACAATAAATGCAGAAAGGTGTCTTAAAAAGCTCGATTTTGAAACCATCGTCCGAAGTTATTGGTATAAATCAAGAAATATGTATTTATATTTTCTTTAAGTTTTCGATTGCGCAGAATAAACAACAGAAATATATCAGAGATGCCAATTGGTTTTTGTTTAACATTTATAAGCCAAACATTTGCGCTTGTTTATTAAAACCTGCCGAAGTATAGATTTTTATTTTAGAACAGCTAAACTAATACATATTTAAACATACGTTAAGCTTATTTTTAGTTTTTCTGTTAGTTAGCTGTAACTTTATTTTTAAACCTCAATTTGGATACTGTAACTATCCTGCATTTTTCACATCGCTTTCCGTAAAAGCATTTTAATTGCAATGAGAGTGACATTTGGGCGCCTAGCTGCATATCCGTTAATCTGGTAAAACATGATATGTCTGTAACTGACTAGTTGCCAGTGCTGTCAATTTGCACCACCCAACCACCCACCACACATAAATTGAGTGGCAACTCTTCGTGCTGCGACCCAAACAAAAACGGTAAGCAAAAAAAAAAAACAGAAACAAAAAACACAAAAAGAGGAAAAGAAGCATCCTTATGCCATGTCGAGTGAGATACAACCAAAACTTTCTCTATACCCTCATACCTTATTTCCCCTATTATCCACCGCTCATTTTCCCTTTTGCCACCGTTTTCAACGCATTTTTATGGAATTTGTGCGCTTGTTGGCTCCTCGCTGAATTTCCATGCCAAAAGCGTAAAAATATTTGCGTAGCCAAGTCAAAGGGAAAGCAAAGTAAAAGTGCAAAGAATAACAATAAGAAAATTTCATGATTGTATTTAAGCCAAAAAATTGTTGCAAGACGAGACCAAGAGAGAGTGAGTGAGAGAGAGAGGGAGAGAGATAGGGTTGAATGAGTAAGAGCAGAACAACTGGCAACTAGCAAATGAAAATGGAATTAGAACTTTAGAGCTGCAAAAACTTAGGCTGGCTCATAAATACGTGGCCATCAATTGCCGGAAATGTTTTGTGCGCACTGTCAAGTTATGAGACCGTGCTCATAGCTTCAGTTAACAACTAAATGCCAATTTAAGTTGCCAGCAGCTGTTGTTGCTGTTACAGTGTTGCCAACAGTGGTTGCTAGCTGTGTCGCTCTATCCGGGCTCTGATTCGTTCCTGTGGCTGCAATTTTCTATGAAATAACTGCAACGACGACTGAAAACAAAACTTGTGTAATTGATATATGTGGTTGTGCAAGTTACAACTTTCTAGTGGAGCTGCCTGCCAGCCAGCAGCCAGCAGCATCATCAACTGTACGAAAACTTGGTCAAAAGCAAGCAGCCAGCAGTGTTACATAGCTCCGCAAAGTCTGCGGTTTTTGGAAAAAGCTCAATGCCAAAATTGTATTTACAACATGTGTCTTGTGATTGAAGTCTGACGCAGTTTTGACTAACGGGTAATTGCTTTTGAGGTGCGTTCTCAAATACCAACGTTAATTGCCTTAGATTACGAGTATTTACTTCAACGGAATATAGGAAGGGGCTAAGACAACTGTAAGGTTGGACTAGTATAGGATGTTTCGATATGGTTCCTTAATCACTCATTGAACTTTGAGTTGTGTGCAATTTGTTGTTACTCTGCTAGGGACAAGCTAACACCAAATTAACAATCTTGAAATTATCCATACCTCGTAAATTTATTGTGCGTAACAACATAATATGCTTTTAAACTTTTTCCCCCCTGCTATAAGAGCTTGCCCTTTGCTGCATCTAATCATTTGCTTTGACATGCGCTTTGCATGCAGGCAACGACCAAACCATTTAAATGTCATTTCAATTATGTGCCCTACGGTCTGTGCAATGGCTGCAGTCTACCTACATCTCCCCAAGAGTCTCCCTTTCAGAGTGAAGGGGGAGAGAGCTTCCGGTTCGTTAGGAAAGTTCACGCACAAATTAACACGCTGCAAGTGCAACTTTCAGTCTTTATGGCTGCTAGAGCACAAAGTACATAAAAACAAAACATAATTTAAATTTTAATGAGCAGCAACTTGGCAGCAAATCCAAAACGACTTTTAAAAATATCAAAGATTTCTTAGTAGAATACATAAACACATATAAAGACAAATTCATTTACAAACGTACAAACAAAAATGCAACTTGAACTGCGAATGCTGTTTGAAAACTTTTCATTGCATACCTACAGGCACCTTAATTGCAGTTTAAGAAGCGGAAATAGCATTTAATAATTCTGAATAAATGTTTAGAGTTCTGTTTTATTAGTTGCAACAAATAAAATAATAACAAATTCCTATCCACTTAAAGAAAATGGTATGCGAATTACACATATAAAATAAATTAATTGTTTATACTCCCTTTAATTACATTCTCGGACACGCCTCATGAATTAGCCAAAAGTCTTAAGCGCCCGACTGCTTTGTTTAACCAGGTCACGTTTCATAGCCACTGGGCAATTGGGCCACCAACAAGGCGACCATATGAATACTCTTAAGTTGTACAACCAGAGCCAAGAAAAAACGGCGTGCGTACTTCCGCTAAGCCAATGCTGCAATTTGTAGCCAAAATGTGTGCCAGCAAATCGTTTAAGCACAGAGTTTCACGAGACATAGAGTAGGGGAAAGATAACGCAAACTACTTCTTCCGTTTTGTGATTTTATGTCTTAAGATTTGCATAATTAAAGCAAACCATTTTCCAGTAAAGTCTCAAGGTCTAGCATCAAAATAGCTATAAAAACAAGTGTCTCGCGATTTTTTTAATGACGATTTTTTTTTTAATTTAAGGATAAAAACAGTTAAAAATCTTTATGGTTGGTAAATCACATAAAGTATGTGTAAGATTGGCGAGCGGATTCCATTTATATTAAATCAAAACAATTTTTAATATCAACTCATATTCTGTTTGGCTGCACAATTGAAAAACGTGACAGCCGTAAATTAATTTTCCGATTGATCGAATTTTCAGATTAATGACAGCACAAAGAAAAACTGGAAAATTACAACAACAACAAAAGTCGTCGTTAATGAAATAAAATGACTGTCAAAGACTTGCAAGCCCAAAGGATAATCTTTTACTACAAGGAGTGCACTTTGCTAAGCCCAGGGAAAATTAAGGCAAAAAGCTGCGCTAAAAACGTTAAGCAAATGAAAAGCAGCTTAAGATAAAGTAATCAACGAATTTTTACATTTTATGCAGCACCACTTATTCAGATAAACTCTGCAGAAATGTTTTTCAAGACTAAGAAATTTGCAAATATGTGGAAGGCATGCAAAGCCTTGTAGGAAGCAGTCAGATATTTAATTAAAAAGATTACTTCAACAGTAAACTAATGACATAATAATAAGACTTATGAGGTTTTCTTATGGATGCAATTGTCAGAACTTTACCAAATTTAATGGGACTACACGGAAAGCACCAGCTGGATTATAAAATTCGGTTGACCCAGTCAAAAGTTCTGAGGGAACAATATCCCCGTACTTTTTCAAGGGTATAAATATTCAAAGGAACAGCAACAAATACTTGGTGTACGCCAATTTAAATCAGCATTAACATCCAATAGATGGCAAACTTTGGGCTTGTGGGAAATGAACCATATCATGACAGCATATACATATGTACATATGTATGTATGTATGCATGCATGTTTACAAATGTGCAAAGTGAGGAGATCTTTATTCTGTCAACAAGTAACGGAAAACAGCTCGACCACTCGAACTCATATGAAATGCATTTCAATTAAGGCAATAAAGTTGAAAACACACTTCTCAAACCAGACGCTCGATTATTTTGACATCTTCGACCTTCAATTGCTGAATGGTTTAAAAAAGGCTAACGGGGCAGCCTCCGGTTTAACCCCAGGTGTTGCAAATTTTGCTATAAGTTCGCACTTTGTTACAATATTTCATTTTCATGATTTTAAGTTATAAAAATACTTATTCCAAATGATATCAACGCACAGCCCAAACTGTGAAATATTGCCATGTTTCATGTCGTCCGTGGATAACTTTTTAAGGCTACCTGCTGCCGTATCAAAATTTCTATGACGTCTGTGCATCAAAGTTAAGCTTAAGCACATCCATGTGAAGCCACAACAATCGCAGCACTATCCGAAAATTCAGTTTCAGCCTACACCTTAGCCAACGCAGCCGGACGTAACGCAGAATAATGACATTAAGGCCCTACACCCCATCCACCCGTTGCAACCGCTGAAGGCCTTCCAACCACTGCAACCGACAACAGCTAATGTACTACACTGAAAAAATGGCCGAACACTACAAGCATGTTTGGGGTAAGCGTATGCCAAAAAAAGGTGGCTGCGTAAAAAATATTTACTATCAAAGGCGCGATGCAACTGATGAAGTAATTGCCCGAACTTTTAACAGACAAAAGATGAAGCACTATCTAGCTTTTGAGGATTAAACTAACATTCCATTATGTTAGGGAACTACTATTTAAGCGACTCTCAAAAAGCTTACAAAGATTTGCTTTGGTAGAGTCTTTTCTATGAAAGATTTACCTTTTAATGCATTTGTGCTGCTTATTTTTTATTAAACAATCACCAAGGATAACATTTCTATTACTCAGTTTAGTTTCTGAAAGTATCAGAAATTTCGTATCATAACCTTTCAAATCATAGCCAATTAAAATTTTATAGAAAATTTTGAAAATTAAATGCCTTAAATATATTTTTAAAGCTATCGGTTTCGAAAAAGATATTAAAAGGTGTGTGCAAATACTAAAATTTAAGCAAGAGTATAATTAAATTTTCTAGGATTTTTTTAATTAATGACATCATCGTTATCACCCAACAGCTTTTACACGAGCCTGATAAGTAATTCACTCTTTGAGTGACAAGTAGACCGTTTTTAATTGCTGTGTCAGCTTGTCAGAACTCTGGTATATCCTGTAAACAAACAGAGATCGGTTATATGTAGCGCAATTTATTTAAGTTTGGTGTGTTTTATTTTACAAAAAGTTCGAAATGAATAAACCTACCAACCTTACAAGCTTAAGCTAGAGCAAAAATAGAGAAGCTCTGAGTACTTGATATCTTCCGTGTTTTTTAATCGAAATTGATCTTAATAAAATGTTTACAGCTGGTTAACATTATGTCAGTTTCTACATCAAGTTCTACATTTTAATAGTTTAAAATTTTATGTTATAAATATTAGAAACTGAAAATATATTGTGATATACCAAATATTATTGTTTAAATCTAAAGTCTCCAGCTCCAGATAGACAGACGAAACATAAATATCTTATGGTGTCGAATATGCTTCCTTCTGAAAGTCACATCCATTTGTACAAAACCAATATACCCTTTTTACCCATTGTCAATGGGCTTAGGGTATACAAGGGGTGCAAATTTGTTGACCTTGATGAACGTCAGCTTTGAAAGTGAAAGCCAAATTTGCATAATTTCCCTTCAATATGTAAAGCGCACAAGAGAGGGGTTGGTGGATTGTAGCTGTAAATGCACTCAAGCCAAGCAAGAATTTAGTTGTTAGCTTACGAGCAACAAAAGAAACCTCGTTCACAAAACTTGCTGACAAATTGTGGCCCAAGCTAGAAGTCAACACCTCGCTAACCCTTTTCCCCACCCACATCTTTCCCCATCCTCCATTTAACATGCACGGCACTTACCTCTCAGTCTGTGCTCCGTCTGAAGACTGCTTGAATTACGCATGCAAACGACTAAAAAGACGATGACGGCGATGCCGTTGACGACTTTTTCCATTGAGACAGCCAAAGTTTATTTCTTACGACAATTTCTTCAACAGCCAGACGCATTTAGAATGGGTGGGTGGGGTGCTTTTTGTTCTTGTTAACAGTACTAGTTGTAGTTGTCGTTATGGTTGTTGTAGTTACTTGCATACATATGTATATATAGTAGTAAACTGCAACAGCAGTCAGTCAGTTACAAGTTTTTACACAATTTTCCACGTAGGCTTGTGCTCTGCAAAGTAGAAAAGTGGAAAAGTTTGCAGTTGGCATTACAAAGTATCACATAAATAGTATAAAAATGTATGCTGTTAAGCAGAATAACATCTAAACTAGACGCAAAAGTAAGTAGCCGTTATGCACCTTAATAGAGAATACTTTAATGTTATTTAGAATACATTAATATTACAGTGGGTCAGCTTAAAAGCTGGTCCGTTACAGCTGAGTCAGGACCAATTATTTTAATCCCAGTAAAAAAAAACTCTGGCAGAAATTTGTGGTAAATTTTGAAAGCGTGCAACACAAGAGTGTAATTTTGAAATTTAAATAGCTTAAAGGTCACACTCCAGACACGAACGCCAGTGTGTACATACTGTATTAAATCGTTACTATAGATAAGCAGTTAAGTATTTTTTTGCTGGGTACCCAGAAAGCACGAAGCAAAAAAAAATCCTGCTACGGTGATTTTGGATGGACAAATTTTCTTGGTGCGCTGGACCCTTAAAAAAAAATATGTAAATGTTTCACTTATAAGAAGGAAAAATCTAAACGGTACTTTAAATTTAACGGACACCAGCAAAGCATACTTGTACACAAGCAAAGCCTTCACTTGGGACAGCAGTTGTGGTTTCCCATCATAGAAGGAATTTCAGCAGATACAAGAGACTATGAGAAAAAAGTTGATAGCACAACCGAGCAGACTAACCAAAGACAAGCAAAAGCCACGCAATGATTTCGTATGTCTTTGGCTGCAGCTTTTACACCTGGCTAGAAGGATTGCGTGCTATCGATTACATGACCCCGAATTGAGCTGTTAAGCAGCATGGCAAATCCATGGAGCGATAAAAGGACACTCGCATTAGAAAACTGGATGTCATGGAGATAATTCGACCTAGATTTTAATTTACCCTAGGGGAATAACAGCATTGCTTGTTATATGATGCCACAAGCCGCAAGCTACGGTATGTCAGAGTGTCAGAATCGTTTGCTTGTGCTGTGATTCATATTCAATCTGATTGCTTGCTTGCTGGCATTCGGTTGCGAGTAAATAGCAAATAACGTTTTCACACTCAGCTCTGATTTGATGCGGAGCCCTGGTGCATTGAGCGATTTGATGCCACGAGCGCTGCCCAAGTTGCTGTTAGGGGCAAGGTGCGATGCTTGCCACTTCTGTGGCAGCTAAAAGTCTTCAGCTCCTTTGTTTTTTTGCTGGCACTTTGTAGCTCTTTCAACAAGTAAGTACATACACTCTGGTATTTATTTAAAAGTTATCTTTGCTGTGTTCAGACTGTTTCAGTTTGTTGTTTGTCTGTCAACTGTTGAAATAGACGGCGTCTTTTTACGGTTCGTTGCATTTGGCATCTGGCAGGCGCCTATAGACCTTGCCCCGTTTCCCACCAGCTCATCCTTTCCAATTTTCAGCTTGCCACAGAGACCAACAGTGACTTAATTAACTTTGCGTTCTCTGTGGCATTGTTTACACGAGGACCCTTTGCCAAAATTTGTAGAAGCAGTATAAATAAAAGTGAAAAATGTGCACAGGATAAACAAAATCAGTCTGCGACAGTGTGCAATTTAAATACCCTTTTTATGTTAAATTGCATTATTTGGAAACGTTCAACCTTTTAACATGACTATCTGTTATTTTATTGTTAAGTTTATATAAAAGTGCTCTATTATAACAAAAATTTGAAAGGGTATTCTATAGCGCAAGCAACTGCCAGTGTTGAGAAATGCAAGCAGACAATACAAAGTATGCAAAAAGAAAAACGACGAGTGAGAAAGAGATTGTGTGAACGAAAGAGGACACCAAGTACAAATAATCTTTGTTTATTTCAGCTTTAAGTACCTTCTAATTGCCATTGTTAATTTTCAAGCATATTTTTATGTGGAGCTCTGCCATAAAAAACCGCTGCCAGACAATGAAGCGTAAAAGGGGGAAAAGGAAAAAGGAAATTAAGTGACTGCAGTGTGACCTCCTCCTATCCGTTCACTTTTTGCTTTTAGCCAACCAACACAACCAACAACCGAACCCATCCACCCAGGCATGTCCTCTGCGGCACGCCATTGTCACATCACTTGCCACAAGGTGGCCATTGTCCACTTTGTTTGCGTGAAGACAAGGGGCAGCAGCTGCAAAACAACAAGAACAACATAACAAACGATGCATCCGCAATCTAAAGCCTTAGAAACGGGTGGAAGGGATAACTATTTTTTTTTTTCCACTGTTTTAAAAAATATGTATACAAATTTATATCTATGATTAAATATATACTTAACAAATCGTTACACTCACAATTCTCACAGTTTTATGCGTAAGCTCCCTAATTACAAAATCTAGATATACATCTAAAAGCGTCCAGAAATCGAAGACATCGGGATGGGCGTTGCATCAAAACAGTCAAAAATAATTTGTAACAAATAAATTTGGTATCAGCAGAATTTAAACAGTTTTACTAATATTTGTGTACCTTACTTTAACTTCTTATGTGTTAAGCTTAAGTATTAAGCATTTTGCAGTTAGTTAACTTCGAAATAAGTTTGTTGCTCTATCTATCCGGGAGTTAAGCAGTTTGGTTTTCTCAAAGCCAACGTTACCTATCATCGACATATTACTATCGCCTGTTGCCACATATTGTCAAATCTAACGAGTGATTCAGCTGTTTTTTGCTATTGTTTTGACTTGTGACCGCCAAACTGCTGCATGTTGCATATCAAAATGTATATACAATTACTTTCTATGAGTCCTGTTGTAAGCGGCAACAAGGGAAAAGCTTTTTATACTTTGATACTGAAAGTATTAGTATATTGGCTTTGTGCAATGTCAGTCATGGTGTCCGTCCGTATGAACGCAAGTTTTTTCGACACCCGTAAAGCTAGAGACTTGAAACTTTGCAATTATATTTGCCTATATACCAGTCAGATAAAGTGTCAAGATTGGCGTGCCACGCCTACTAGGAGGCTGGGAAATCGATAAATTCGATAACTGAAAGCCGATAAAACCAAATATTTCTCACATTCTTACAGCTAGAGTTACCAAATTTTGCACGCAGATACTAGTCATGTCCCTGAAAAAACTGCATCATAAATTTGGATGCCACGCCCACTCATTCCGCTCCCATCCTCCCTGCTCCATGAAATTGGAAACGCCCCTAGTTTCACGTATTTTTGGGCTAGAGCCACCAAATTTTGTGTCAAAATAAATACTGAAGTTCCCCAAAAAAATGCATCAATATTTGGGATGCCACGCCCCCTGATTCCGCCCCCATCACCCCTTCTCCTTGAAATTGGAAACGCCTATAGATATCACAGTTTTGTGTCAAGATAGGTGGTGAAGTTTTCCAAAAAACTGCAACTTTTTAAGCACCGCCTACTTAAATGTAGTCACTTAGAAAATAAACTGACTGTCTTATAACTGGTAACGTAAAAAGATTTCGTTTCCATGTTACAACACAATATACATTATTTTTCAATACAAGGAGAACAAACAGAGCCAGTCCCAAGTGCCATCAATATCGTGATATATATTTTTCAATCACAGCGCTCATCCTCTAAGTAATCTTCTAATGTTTTATTGAACTTAATGCCATACTTTCAATAATAAATGGCTTATAGCGATTCTAATTGTAAATTGTATATAAAAAGTGATGATATTACTAACTTACCTCAAAAAAGGTAGAAGAAAATGACGAATCAAATTTAATGACGCTAATGCCCTTGAACTTCTGTTGCAAATACCCCGATCCAACAATGTTTTGTCTGATATTTAATACCAACAATTATACTTATTGGATCAAAATCAAAAAGTGTCTTTGTTATGTTAAATTTAAATGCAAATATGTCAAAGCTATACGTTAAAGTCAACAATATATATTGAGAATCAAACTTTCGTTTACGATCAAGAATACTATCACAGCTCTTTAATTTTAGGTGGTAGTATTTATGTGAACATGTCGTATGATCTAACTTATGTTAAGCTCAACATTTTATGACTATGAGCAGCTGTTGCGTCCTCTCCTAGCCCACCAGCCCACAAGCAGATATTTTAAGCCTGATGGATTACCCACCATAAACCGGGAAAAACCCAAAGCCCAGATGTTGTGCACCAATTCTACCTGTTACAGGTGTGTGGGTGTCCGTTTACCTGATACACTCACCCTTCACCATAGATATATAAGGCCAGTGTGCGGCATTGAAAGTATATCAGTGTTCAAGACGACTTTGTCCCAGACACATCTCAGTTTAGCAACTTTAAAATCGAGAACAACATGTACAACCAGGAGGAGCCAATCTCAAGCTTTGTGTTCAGCAGCGAGGGCACACAGCAATCCTTTCACCATCGGTGGCACGTGGAGGGCCAGTTGCACGAGTGCAACAGCTGCTACAGCAGCATCGATGCAGATGAGCCACCCAGTCAACACTGGCTTCGACGTGTCGAGGAGCAGCGACCAAAGCTCAGCAAACAGCAGCAAGCTGTCCTGGCCATCATCGAGGCGCGCCAGATCGAGACGTTCTTCATCTGCGACGAAAGTGCCCAGACTCAGCTGAATCACTTCATGGCAGAGACTTGTGATCGAGCGGTGCCCGAACTGCTGCGCTGGATGTTCCACAATGGCACACAGCACCTGGAGTTCAATGTGGCGTGCTATGTGCATGTGCACAACCAGGTGCTAATCTTTCAGAGCGGCACACTCTGTGTGCAGCATCACTACGACATTGAGGAAAGCGTTAGTGTTGTGTACGATTTAATTACGCAGCGCATTGCCAACTATCTATGCAGCAGTCACGATGTCAGCCTGGAAGAATGCAGCATTACTCGCATGCGTATCCAAATAAAGCGCAGACGGGATGACAACGATTCATCCTACTCGCCAGCCTTGCCGTTGCAGCTGCGTCACGAGACAGTAACTGGCGGCGGTGGCAGCAGCGAGACGGAATTGGCCAGTTTGCGGGCAGCGTATTGTAAACATCAACGTGAATGCAACGGCTACTTTCCGTCCAATATGCGGGTCAATCTCTACGGCCTGCAACAGTGCCAGGCGACCAAGGAGCTGTATGTGGTGCCATATCACATTAGCGAGACTCTGCAGCAGCAGCCCAACAAGAACTTCCTCATCCTAAACGATATTATGGGCCAGTTTCAACGACTGCACGAACTGCAAACCCCTTTGCCCAGTGCAATCAGTAATAATCGATCCCGTTTGCGTCCTCTCAAATGTCGACGCTGTCGTGCAGAGTTCAAGTGCCGCAGTCGGTTGCACATCCATCAGGAGTTGCGGTGTGGCCAGGACTTCAGCGTGGATAGCATTCATCCGGACATTGTCGAAGTCTACGAGCAATGCCTGCCAATTTCGCGCAGTGTATCTCAGTACGCTTGCTATGGCATCACAAGACCCAAAACAATCATACGCAAAGGTCAATTTGTGCCCATTGAATGCGACTGGCGCCGCAAGAGCTCCGTTCAGGTGCGAAATGGTCCCTGTGTGATTATTAGCAACGCCCAGCTCAGTAGTCCCTGTAAACACAAATAGTTTAGTGTAAGCATAAGTACAATAAATCATTCAATTTTAGGCATATTAATGATTAATCTTTTATTTATTGGGATAAAATAATTGGGATTACAAAATATTTCTCACCTCAGTATTCCAACTTTAAATAGCAACATTAAATAAGATTTGAAATTTAAGTAACTTTGTTAATATTAAAAACTGGCAAAGGTATACTTTATTTAAGAAAATCAGCTTAAAAAACACGAGCATTTTACAAATATTCATCCAATGCTGTTTAAGGCAAGGGCGTATAAGCAATTATCAATTGCCTAAACTATATTTAAATTTTAAGCCATGTATTAAAGTAGTTTTACAATTAGCAAATACAATTACTATTACTTAAAAAATACAAAAACGTTGTAAAAACAATTGTGCTTTGTATAATATTTATTTTTATCACCAACAAAATTGGGTAATAACCGCAAACCAACATACCAGACCGAACACACAGCTACATTCTCTCCTTTATTGCGGTTATACGTGTTATGAAAAGTTAAAAATATCCTCATGAATTTTCATGGCAATTTATTAAATGGACAGCGCCAAAGATTTCCTTTTAACCGAACGGTTTCAAGGTTAGAGTCAAGTTTAATGGGAATTACTATTCAAATTTATTTATGGAGAATTGACAGACAAAAACATGAAGTCGCATCCACGAACTCAAATGTCAGCCAACGTGGGAAATTTGAACTTTCGAGTGACACGTTTGCATACACAACAAATTGGAATAAGACTTAAACAAGAATTGCAAAGAGACGCAAAGAGAAAAACAAATCGCAAAACTTTTCAAACATTAAGATGATCAAAAATAAACCGCAAAAGCAAAGACAATATTAAATTTGAAGTGGAGAAGGTATAAGATTTAAAAATACTTGGAGACCTAATACATATTTCTCAAAAATAAACTCACAATTTCAAGGTTACAGGGTATCCAGTTAAATGCATTAAACGTAATTCGAACCGATAACGACGGCATGACGATAACCCAGACGGGCATTCTGTCTGGCCCTTGTTTTAATGGCCATTTGGGAAGACGACAAGGACAGCAAGTGCAAAATATGAGTGACTATGAGCATGAAATGGGAATAGAAAAAATATATATGTATGTAAGTATACGCCTGCACAACATTGGACTTATTCAAACAGTTAATAAATCGATTTTTGCTTTTCGGAGGGTATGAAGTGCGATAAAACCATAATAACATTGTTTAAAGTAGCATTGAAAATAAGTTTCAAGATGAGTTTTCCTTAAAGAGAAGGTTAACAATCTAAAATATTGAATAATAATTTCTTCAATTTTTCGCGTGAATATTCATTACAGCAAAAAATTTTGTTTTTAATTCACAAAAACAGGATGCTTGATAGTGCACCATTTAAAACGCCCAATTTTTGTTTGGATTTGTAGGCTATAAATTGCGAAAAGAAAATGGAATGTTGTCCTTCGTCAAAGTTTGGCGTCCTCCAAACAGTTTTAGCAAATCGTGTGGAATTCACGCGCCGCCAATTTTACGCTCATGTGCTTCCAGCTTCCAAACCACAAGCCCCCTAAACACCCATTGCCACCAAATGTGGTAAAGTGAGAATAGAGCGTAATAATACATAATTCAAATATGACGCTGGACACATTAGTTCCGCCGTTTTGAGCACTCGCTGGCATCTGTGATAAATGGAAGTCCAACAGGTTGACGCCCAACAATTTAAGTAGATTTCGTGCTTGGCAAGCGCCAGCAATTTGTAAGCAGTTCATAAACGTGTAAATAAACGTCAAAAAAAAAAAAAAAACGAAAATAAAAAAAGAACATAAAATGTATTAAATGCGCATTTCACTTGAAATGCTGCGACTGCCATCGATGATTGATTGACGCCGTCGAATGACAAAGAGAACTTGCCACATGGGCCATAAAACATTTTCAGCAAACGCTCATCAAGTGACCATATACAATAAATAAAAGAAAAGTAAAAGCATTTCAGTTCGGCTAGCGGGGCAGGAGGAGAGCAGTATGACTGTGTATGGTACGATGAAGGTCATAAAAATGCAACGCCCAACGTCAAAGACCGAAGCACATTCAAATTGTAGCTCCACACACATAATATACATATACTACAAGGAGCAGACAAAAGACATAAACTAAATGAAGCGCCGCACATAGTGCCAAAAAAAAAAAAATAAATAAATAGAAAAGAACGATGCGACGAGTATACTATTTCTATTTCATTCCCATTTGCTGTTTGCTATTGTCGTATCTTAATGCTATTTAAAGCCAAGAGAAGTTGAAATCAAATTCAATTCCTATTCCTACGAGAAGAAAAAGAGTTCCAAAAATAATCGAATCATGCAATTCAGCTGCTGCTTTAATAGAAAAACAACTGAAAGCGTTGCAGTCGGACGCAACCGACTGCGGAATACTCTGATACCAGTATAAAACTGGGGGCGGCAGGTGTGGGCGTGGCTTCCTTAATTTTGATGCAGATCTTTGGGAAACTTCGCCGATTTCCCAGTCTCCCATGGCGCTCCACTCTCCTTGTCTGACGGACACATTGCACTAAACCAATATACTCTTTACCTTTGGTATCAGAGTAATCATATAAGCATGGAGCACAAGTTGGAAAAAGCACATGGACTGCTTGGCAGTACATAACAAACAAACATTATTCAAACATGAGTTACAAACCTTACAAACTCAAAATTCGATTAAAGCTTTGTTTTTAACAGATAGTTTGTACGAATGTACAACACATAGTTTTAACTTTGCCTATTACTGTCCCTGGTTTAAGTTCTGGGAATTATGCTGTCGTGTCATCGCATCATGAACTCATTCAGTCTATGGGATGCTTCCTTACGCTCTCCACCGGCGCCTTTGCCTATGCAATTGCCATTGCTTTGACAACGAATTGTGTCACCGGCTCTCAGTAACGAAGGCAATAATCAACAAAATTTAATTGGCATATGACTGAAAATGGCAGAAATAATGAAAGCAAGCAACTGTTCCTTTTTTGGCTAGAATCATCAATACACTGGCATGAATAGTTATGTACTTAAGTAAAAATGTTGATTAAATCGAAAATAATACAGCCTTTTGAGAATTTTACCTGGAAAGGTTTTAGTTTAATCTTTACGGGTTTACGATTTTCTTCCTTGTATCTTTTCTCCACCCCACTAAAAGAGCTTTAAGAGCTATCGTAGGTATAAATTATAAACGAATTATATAATATAAAAGCAAATATAAAAGCTAACTGCATATGTTTTCTTATAAAACTTCAAATTTACATACGGGTATTATTTGCTAGGACATTCTTACTTCTATACATGTACAAAGTAGCAAAGGTCAATGTATTTCAATCTCAGATAACTACTTAATGGGCACTAGATGAGTTAACGCATCTGGAGTCCAGACATCTATCTAATATTTCGTGTGTTAAATCAAGTGGAATTTATTCGAATCAAATTAAGTGATTGTCAGAGGAAGAACAAAACAACGCAGATGGAACGCTCTTAGCACTGAGGAGCCAGACAAACAGCTGTGGCACAGACCCAGTCGCATAAATATCCCGTCCGAAAGTGTAAATTTGCAATTTAAATGGTTAAACTGTCGCGCCAATATAAATCAGTTCAATAGCCATTTACAAATGGTGATAAGATTTAAGTGAGTAAATAACGTGTTAATGTTTGTAAAGCAAAATTTGAGCATTAATAACAATATAAACAGGCAGAATGGAAAATTTGTTGGAATAGTACGATCAGGCTGAACAACAAACCAACTGAAATGTGAATTTTAAGAATTTAAACAGCCACTGTTCTGCTAAGATCATATTATTTGCTTTAATATATTAGCTCTGGCACTAACGAGCGTTACAAACAGCGTTTAAAAAACGGTGCCTTCAAATGCCTCACTACAAAAGCTAACCCAGAACAAAACATTTTAAAAGCATAAGAATGAGACAGCTTTTACAGATTTCGAGCTACTTAATTGTGTTACTTGTTAATGTTTGTATTGCTAAAATACAGCAAGATTATGCTATGTCCGTAGCAGGTCTCAAAAGCTTAACAAATATTGAAAGCTTATTTATCAACGAACTTAAGCAATATACCGAAGATTTGCAGTCGAAAATTAGCACATTGGAACGGTAAGTAAAATATTGAAATCAAATTTTGTATTTTCGTATTTTTGTTTGCAGCTTCTTAGAAAACAGCGGCTAAAGAAGCTACAGTGGAAAAAGAGTATGGTTAAAAATCGAGAAAATTCCTTAAATCGATATTCGCTTATTCGACGGCTGCATGAAGATTGGAATTACCTTGAGGCTTACATGTCGCGAGAGGTAGGTGCTAAGCACGCTGAAAATATAAGAAGACTCATTATGGAAAAGGCACCTACGGAAAAAGACATGAAGGATGCAATGAAGGCTTTTGTACGGATACAAAGCTACCATGACTTGGAAGCAGAGCATCTGTCCAAAGGTCTCATTGATGGCAAACAATACAAGTAAGACACGCCCTTTCAAGTTAATTTTGCACTTTCCAAACTGACGTTTAGCTTTTGCTTCATAGTTCCAAATTATCTTCGCTTGACTGCTTTGCGATGGCCAAATTTTGTGAAGATAATTCTCTTAACCATTACGCACTAGACTGGTATAAGGCAGCAGTAAAAAAATATGATCACACCAGGGATAATGAGTTGTATGAGCAGGTTTATAGTCTAACAGTTACGGATTTATATGGAAAGTACGCAGAAACGCTCGCAACAAAAGGTAAGTGAACTTGTTTTATGATTTTGATACCATTAACCTTTACAAAACGAAGAATAAATATATCTGTTGTGCATTTATATTGGAGCTAACATTTAAAAAAAATGTTTTTGTTACCTTTGAATGTTCAATGTGATATCGAACAAGTGTTCAAATGAACCAGTTTCTCTTCAGTAAATATTTACGGTCAGTTTTACTTCAGTTAATTCCTACACGCAAACTGAACCTCAGTTACTGTTAAATTAACATAACTGAGAATAGCTGAGCAGTGGAAATACGCTATTAACGTCTTTGCTCATAAAAGTTTGCTCGCGCCGATAGAGTAGTCAAAACCCTTTTACCGATATATCGATACTTTAGAGTAAATTACCAATAGCGGCAGCTCTAATCAGCTGATTTAAAATCAAAACAAATGTACAACTACGTACAAAATTGTTTTAGATACCATTTTTTATTTATTTTATTGCTATGGAACGCATTCACGCAAAAGTACTTCTCCTACTTGTTGACTACACATTGCTTTTGCTCTTTGATAACCAAACAGGTGATAACGAGGAGGCATTAAAAATGCTTAACAGATTTTCTGATTTCCATATAAGCCTCTGGCTACAACGCCGAAGTGTGTTAGATAACTTGCACCTTTCCAAAACTGGAAATCAGGTAACTTTATGAGTCATATCTGATTAAATTGTTTTCTTAATTGTCTGCGGCATTTCAGTTTATCAAAGAACCCGTGAATATAGTTCAAAGAGGATGCCGTCATCAATTTTTACCCTCAACGAAAATGTATTGCTATTTTAAGAACTACACTGAAGCTTTTTTAATTCTCGCCCCGCTTAAAGTGGAATTGCTAAGCTCGAAACCCTTCATGGCGCTATATCACGAAGTCATATACAACAAGGAAATAAAAGAACTAATGAACGTAAATGTAGGCAGTATGAAACATGATCGATCTGAAAATCATCACAATTCTGTAAAATACACAACAGTGACGAAGGACGTGAATGATGTACTAAATACTCGTGTTACAGACATGACCGACATCGCTTTAGATAACAATAAGGATTTTCTGCTCATAAACTATGGTTTGGGAGGCCACATTACTGTGCACTCGGATTTCACAGCTCCTTATAAGCAGCAGGTAAAATAAACAATTAGCAACAAAATGAAGTGCAATAACAGGGTTAAAATTTTAGCTCGGTCTGTCTTATCCTCAGGATTCGATTATATTTTTCGTAAGCTCTAAAAGACTTAAAAAAAAACTTCCTAAGTAAATTTTGAGTCCTACAGCTGAGTGATGTTCCGCAAGGTGGATCTGTTATTTTTCCTGAACTGGAAATAGTCGTTAAACCAAAAAAGAATGCGGCCCTGGTTTTCTATAACTTTAACAGCCAGGAAAATCGCCTTAAGCATCTGTCATGTCCAGTTTTAGTGGGCTCTAAATGGAGTAAGTAAATGATTTTTAAACTAATTATTTTTACGAGTTTACCAACTTACAGCTCTTGAAAAGCCGTTAAACGGAGAAGCCAGCCAATAATAAATATTAGGACTGTTTCAAAATCCGAGCTGTACTTTTTCATCAACCTTAATATTTTTAATTAGAGCTTTGCTACGATGGCAATTTTCAAAATTAAATCTACCAAGCGTTTCAAATACGATGATGTTAATTCGATTAAATACGTAGATAAGGTTTTGCCCAAAGCTAGCATATTGAAAGTTTTTATACAGTTTGCACTGAAAGTGTTTGAAATGAAGTTCCATCTCCCTATAGTTGTTTTTTTGGTAGTGGTTTATAAAAACAATGCAACCGGCGTTGATCCTTTTAATATAGAGCTTTATAGCAGTTCTGTTCAAGGATTGCTAAAACTTTTAGATGTGGAGAATCAGTTTGTGCAAAGTATGATCGGATATGCGGATGCGTTACAGGAAAAAGTCGAGACTTTACAAATGTAAGTTTATAATTAGAAAAAATTAGTATTTTACTTAAAAACCAAGTCTTAACAAAATGACTTTGAGTAAATTTTGTGTAGTCTTTGGTTTTACACATTCAGTGACAAAATTACTTTTCGTTCAACAATATTTCCAGTTATTTAAAGACTTTTGACCGCGCTGCCCATGCAACAGACAAGGGAAAAGAAAAGTACGTCTCAAATCCTTTGAATGCATTTGGACTTATTCGACGTTTGCGGCAAGACTGGCGCCAGTTGCAGGTCTACACAAAGGCAGAAGTTGGAATAGGTACTATGTGCAATTTTCAATCAATTAGTCAGTTTGTAGTCCAAGAATGTATCGTCAAGTAGCTCATCTGGAAGCCATGAAGGGGCTTTTGGACAAGTTGCCGACTAAAAGAGATATGAATGAGTCTTTGCTGGGTATCAATCGCATCGAGCTGACCTATAACCTTAATCCCACGGACATGGCAGAAGGACACCTGCAGGGCAAGCAATTCGAGTGAGTGATTTAACAGAGCTGACAGAGTCGATTGATTCAAAACAACTATCCTGCAGCCAAACGCTTTCCATGAGCGACTGTTTGGCCATTGCCAATCACAGATATGAAATTGGCGACTATGCTCGGGCTGTAATCTGGTATCGTATCGCTCTGAAACGCCAGCCTGAACCGCATTTTAAAACGTATAACGAGCTGCTGGGAAGGTCACTTGTCAACGTGCGTCAAAGGTTGGCCGAATGTCATCTACTACAAGGTAAAATGTCCAAGCAATTAAGCTTAGATAACTAAAATGTTTTCATCTATTTTCTAGGTATACAAAGGCTCGAACCAACGCTGGAAAGAAAAGAACAAAACGATAAAGCCAAACAAATATTAAAAACATACAATTCAACACAGTTGAATATCAATATAGACAAACTCCTTATGTATGATGATGAGCAACTTTTTAAGGATCTTAAATCCCAGCAGCCAAGTCCCACGTCCCATTATTTGGGCTGTCGTGGAAAATTTCCCAAGCGCACAAATCTCAGTTGTCGCTACAATTTTACAACAACGCCATTCCTTCGAATAGCACCACTGAAAATGGAGGAAATAAATCATGATCCGTACATAGTAATGTATCATAATGTGCTCTCCGACCAAGAAATTGAAGAAATGAAGCGACAATCATCTGATATGGACAACGGCTTCTCAGATGGACTCAAAGAAAATCAAACCGAGTTACCCTACATTGTAGCACGGATTAAGTGGCTAGTGGAAAGTACTCCATTCTTGAACCGCATTAATAACCGAATTACGGACATGACAGGCTTCGACGTCGATGACTTTCTCTCTCTACAGGTGGCTAACTTTGGGATCGGTTCCTACTTCAAGCCCCATTACGACTATATTTATGGTGATCGAGTGTCAAAGAAAGATGTTAACGTGCTGGGGGATCGCATGGCTAGTCTTATATTTTACGTAAGATTGTGACTGCAGCAAATCTGAAAATTGTTGAAAGTTTATGATTATGTTTCTGCAGGCAAGTGATGTACCCGTTGGGGGTGCCACTATATTCCCCGACATTCAAGTTGCAGTTCCACCCCAGAAAGGTAACAGCCTGTTTTGGTACAACATATTTGATGATGGCACTCAGGACCCGCGATCTCTGCACTCCGTGTGCCCAGTAGCTGTGGGTTCCAGATGGAGTAAGTATTTCCATCGTAGACAGTTTTAAATGCAAATGTTTTTATAATTTAATTTGATACAGCGCTTACCAAATGGCTCCACAGTTTGTCTCAGATGTTCCGGAAACCTTGCATTACGCCACACTTTTAAACTTTACTTATTAATTTAACATCATTTAATTGAATTTAAATATTCTCCCTAAATTAAAACATTAAAAGCTTATATTCTACGCAAGCTTAACAAATGAATTTGATTTTATGTTTGCTTATCGGTCACACTAGCTGCTATCGGTTCCAACTTTAAACCTGCAGATGGATCGTGACAAAAAATAATAGACTTGCAAAACATGACGTGGTCACAATTTACGAATTTAATTTTTCTCGTTTCGCATTCTGTTTTTTGTAACATGTCTAACGAGAAATATGAAAAGCAATCGTATATATACGGTATTTCAATTGCAAGCTTAGTTAAGCTGTTGCAGATGGAAAATAGGGTAATTAAAATTTTGGAAGCCTATTCAAAGGAAATGCAGCAAAAGCACGAAATGATAAGGCTGTGAGTGCACTTCGAAGAATCAATTAGTAGCTTCTATAAATCCTATGTCCCACAGCTATCTGCAAAGGCTGAGACAACCAACAATGCACAATCCTGAAATGCAGGAGGAATATGTGTCAAGCCCTTCAAATGGATTCCGACTTATGCGTCGAATGCAACAAAATATTAAAGATGGTGAAACTCAAGCTCACATTAAAATCAATAACATGCACAAAGAACTAATAAAGTTGCCAAGTGAGAAAGATTTGCACTTATCGATTGCTGGTTTGTTGCGCATTGAAAGCTTCTATGACCTGGAGGCATCTCAAATGGCCAAGGGTTTGCTCCTGGGCAAGCAATACGAGTGAGCTGCGTGTAAATCAAATTACTTTTACTCTTCGAGCTTAAACACGACTCTCCTTTTATCTTCCTGCAACACTCAAGCTTGTATCTTGATTCGGTCGACTGCACGGCCTTGGGAGACTATCTTTTTAATCGAACCACGTACTCAAGATCTACGCATTGGTACCGCACTGCAATTAGACTTAACCAGCAACCGAATGCGTTTGAGCGTAAAAAATATAATTTTTACTTTTCGCGGAAAAGTATATGAAGAAGCTCGTAGAGACAGCCACAAGTGATTAAATCAAACAGCTAGTCGACAATTATTTGGCGCAAGATAAACAGATTTTCATTGATGAGAGAGCCAGACAAAAACCTAAGCTCACATCTATGGAAAGGGGATGTCGAGGGCTGTGACCAAAAAGAAAAGATCATCATTTGACTTGCCATTACGTAGTGGAGAAATCAGCCTACCTAAGACTGGCGCCACTAAAAATGGAGATCCTAAATCGCAAGCCACTCATATTACTATTTCTTAATGTTTTGCATGACAACGAAATCAAAAATCTTAAAAATGCAACACTCCATAACACAGGAATAGAGGATAACAAAAGTGGAGTTAATTCGATCACTTTGCAGGATGATAATACTCTCCTTAAATCAAGTCTAAATCGCCGGGTAGCAGAAATGACGGGCATGGATTTACTAAAACATAACGACTTATATTTGCTGAGTTTTGGCCTAGGCGGCTACCTCGGCCAACAAAAATGTCAGGGTGCTGACCGCGAATCCTGCAAAAAACAAATGTCAAGATGGCGCCGCAATCGCATAGCTACAACGATATTTTTTGTATGTATAACGATTTAATTTAAATAACTCAAGTGCTTTTTGTGCTATACTTCCCAAATTAGGCTAGCAATGTGCCGGTAGGAGGCGTCACTATTTTTCCAAAATGGCAGCTTGAAGTAAAGCCTAAAAGAGGTTCAGCTTTGGTTTGGTTCAACTTGAACGAGGCTGGTAAACCGAATACTTTAGCGAAACATGCCGTCTGTCCAGTTGTTGTAGGTGCCAGATTGGGTAGGTTCAATCCGACTGTAAATGTAACTAAATTATATTATTTTTGTCTAATTAATTGCAGCTTTATCTAAGTGTATTGATGCAGTGAAGCAGGTGCCATAGATGCCATGCATGGCTTGAATATTTTGACTGCTAAAATTCTTTTAACAACCACTTCCAAATGCCGAATACCCCTTTTTCACAAATATTTCAAGCCAAAGTTTTCGGAAATGCGAATTAAAAATGCCCATTCCCAGCAGCCCGAAATTAAATTTTTATGACGAACTCTATACAACAAAAATTGCAGTCAGAAATATTTCGATCCGTTATTTCAAGGTGCGTATTCAGCACAGCTAAAAAAATGTTTCCATAAGGTGGGTATCCAGCACAGCAAAAATATGTCCCATACAAAATCACCACAGCAGGAATTGTTTTTGTTTTTTTTTTGCTGCGTGTTTTCTGGGTATCCAGCAACGTAGCAAAAAATACTAAATTTAATACGGTATGAACACAATGGCGCTGGTCGCAGGAAAACACATATGAATTTTTTCTGACGTGTTCTTTGCTTTTCTCGCTTTCACTTGCAACATTATTTTCTGAAAGGTAAAAAACAAACTAGTTGCCAGGAAATGTGTTGGTGCTGATATGAATAAAGATGTTTAGTTAATGTTTACTTTTATAAATGGTATTAAATTAATAAAAAAAAATTTGTTTAAGCGAACAAGTGCAAGGATGCATGGAACGCGCTTAGGGCTGCCTTCGTCACCAACATGGCAAAAAATCAACAAGTGGAAGCAAACAAATTACGAATAATCTTCCAGGCATCCCCTTACTTTATCTGACCCAAGATCTGAAGTGCACAGCACTTGAAACGCCTCTTGATCCTCAGTAGACCCATGTTTGATTGGCAAGTTCCAACTATTTCTTGTGCTATTTTGTAAATAAACAAATAAGGTGACAGCTGGTCACCCTAACTTAACGTGAAACCTATCGAAATAATGAGCATTTTCTGTAATAAGAATTTATTTTGTCTAAGAATAGGCCTTTATGGTGCACAACACAACGAATTATAGCATAACAAGTAAGAAGGCTCTAGTCGAGATTTCCCGACTAGGAGATACCCCGAACCCCATACTTAACGCGTCATATTCTGTAAGCATCTGTGACTAAACTTCAATCTTCGATATCTCCGGCGTTTCTCAACCGATTTCGATGAAATTTTTAGAAAAGTTCTGTCGTTACCCATTATTTCAACCCCCATTTTTACATTTTCCAAATTCGAGATTTTTTTGTAATCGATTACATGTGTATATCGGAAAACAGAATAGCTATCGATAATTTGAAACAAACTTGTTCTGCTTATGGTATAGGAGAACTTACATTCAAAATCTGAAGTCTCTAGCTCTTGTAGTCTCTGAGATCGACGCGTTCATACAGACGGACAGACAGACGGGCGGACAGACGGAAATGGCTATATCGACTCGGCTGTTGATGCTGATCAAGAATATATAAACTTTATGGGGTCGGAGATGCTTCCTTCTGCTTGTTACATACTTTTGCACAAAACCATTATACCCTTTTTACCCATTTTATGGGTTCAGGGTATAAAAAGTTATGACAAAATTAACATAAGGATCTAGTGAAAAAAAAACTTGACTAGTAGATACCCTGCACTATATTAGCGCGTAGTCCTTGTTCGTGCATTTCTCTGACTAAATTTCAATGTTCGATATCTCTGGTTTCTCAACCGATTTCGATGAAATTTTCACAGATTTTTACTAGACGGACATGTCTTTATCAACTCGTCTGTTGATGCTGGTCAAGAATATATATACTTGATGGGATCGAAAATGCTTCCTTCTGCCTGTTGCATACTTTTGCATAAAACCATTATACTCTTTTTTACCTTTTTGCACTATTGTTAAAATAACAGCAACCTATCTAGTATGGTTAGTTAGATAAGTATATAGACATTATCTTAATAAAAGCAATGCTAATAAACAGTTCTAATCTTCGAGATGTGCAACAATGTCGTTAGATTGCCGCTAACCTCTCCTCGCAACCTCCTCCCCTCTACGTCCTTTTTGTTTGCCATAAGAATTGCAAGCGGCAGTAAATTTAGGACTCGTAGAAGCTATCTGCTATCTGCTCTTTCGTAAGCTTATGTGCTTGCCCCAAATAGCATTTAGCGGAAGTGCACACTTCAATAATGGAACGGGCGACGCAAAGTGGCTCCCGAGTGCTGTAAAGAGAGTGTATGTGTGTGTGTGTGTGTGTGAATGGTGTAAGGACAAGTACAATGAAAGGCACATTGACAATGGCGAGCAAGCTGGGTGCTTTAAGAAAAACAACATTCATTTTTCACCCGGCACACTCACCCAGAGAAAGGATGCGCTGAACTGATTTTTATGTACAATGGGGAGATGAGTAGGGGCGGGGTGGGGGAGCGCAACTGTTGCCTGGCCATGGAACTTTTCATGAATATTTTAAGCAATTGCATAATTCACAAGAGCAGCAGCGAGAATCAAGCGGAGCAGCGAGTTTTTCTCGAGTCGAGGCAAACTAATTGCCAAGATTATGCCACACTCAATGCAACGCACTTTTGGATGCCAACGGGAGAAGAAAGGGGATGAAGGAGGTTAGCCGCTCCAAATAGCCGCACTAATTGGAAAATTTTCAACAGCATTTGCCGCCAGACCGGGGGCTCTTAAATAGTGCTAATACTTGGTTAAGTTGTCGGGCCGCCATGAAACCAAAACTTAAACTCGGGTCGAGTTGCATGGCAACCAACTTGTCGGCTCGGCTGTGCATCTGTGTGTGTCATTCTGTTGCGGCAAATAAAATCATCTTGAATGCAACTTTCGCAACTCAGTAAAATGTGCTATAAGGCCAAGACCAGCAAACGTTGGAGGAACTGCCGTTGAAATGGTTTGCAATGAATGAGATGAATATGTACATATTCTGTGATAATATTTCCAGTTCCAGTTACGTGTTAATTTTTCGTAACTGCAATATATCATAGATTAATAATGTGGACAGTATTAATTACAAACTAGAAGACTTACAGTCAGTCGGAGGTTCTTATACATAGTTTACTTCTGCTTAGTAAATAAAAAGTCAGCCTGACTTAATGCCAATTAGTCGGACAAGAGATTCACAGCAAAAGACACTCCAAGGCCTCAGTTGCAGTCCTGGGTGACTGGGATGGGTAGGAGAAGAGGTAGCGCTGCAAGCACGGAATCCATTGAATAGCTGTGCAAGCTGTTAAGTCAAGTGAAAAACTTTAGCACAAATAAATCCAAGCAACTGCAGTCTAAAGCGTAACCCAGTGAGATATGCAAAAGATCCAGCAGACAGCGGATGGCGGCGGAGAGGAAATTGAGTTGTGTAAACGCGGTGCAGATAGCCAGTTGGACTCTTGGGAGGCATTGTAGGGCGATTTGAACTTTTAAGTGATTGAATTGTTATCAGCGACATGAATTTGTTTGCCAATTTGAATGATGGCACACTGGGATTGCAGCTAAGGACTGCGATAACAGGGCGTCGACGATAAGTTAAGCGAGAACTCTTTCAACTAAATTCACTGCTTTCGAGATGCTCATCAAATCAATAAAGCTGTTCTCCAATAGAGAAGGTGCTGGTGTTGCCAGTGGAAACAGATGTGTTATTTATGCTTAAACTGTTGAACAAGTTGAGGGCATCCAGCACAGTTTTTTCCATTTTTTGCACTTGAACTAAAAGGAGTAGAAAAAGGCAGTTAAATCGGTGCAGCACTAACAACACTTCACTTACTTGACGGACGCCGAGTCATGGCTGCCGACAGGTTTAGCTTCTGTTTCCGTCATCTATGCCAGATGCATGCCTCTTGCCAAACGCAATAGTGTAAGTAAGCATAGCGTCAAGCTGCTACTTAAACGCCTTGAAAGCGCCTGTTATTGCCTCTTTTTTATAGCTTACGTGGAACTTCTTTGCAAGCTGGCGGAGACATTGAGCACTTCATAAATGTCACACCTGAACCGTATGTGTGTGGGTTGTGTGTACCCATATCGATTTAAGACATGTCGCTGACAGTTATGTTAAATAGAGATTAACAGCACAGATTGGGAGTAAAAATCAGAAAACAATACAAGAATACTTGAGTATTAAAAATGACATATATAATATGGAATGATTAAACGGTATACATCTATTATGTAATTTATTAATCACTGAATGTCAAATTCAGATAAGATCATCCATCTCATCATTTGGCAAATGCCCATCTTCTATTTTGCGCAATTCTTCCGAAGTCAATTTCGATAGCCTGATATCCGTTTTGGGTGCCAAGCAGTAGGGACAATAGTGATGATCCATTAAATAATAATCCTGCACAATTTTAATATTATTGTTTACTCTTGAATTTTTCAGAGGATTACGTTTGTCGGCTATAGTTAAAGTATATCACTTACCTTAGGATGCACTTTGCAGACTTCACTAATGCGTCCTGACATGTATTGATGACATCGTTTGCATTCAAGTACATTGTGGGGGCGTTGGCAGATACATTCATCGTATTTGCAATCTGAGCGCAGCTTATGCTCCGGATTTGTTTTATTACCTTCACTTGTATTGTTGTTGCAGGTATTCTCAACGTTGTTGTTCTGATCGACATCTTTATAAAAGCCGATTGATATTGAATAAAGATAAAAATATTTATATATTAAGCATTATTTGCCGCAAATATATAGTATATATAATGTATGTTATCATAATAATAATTACCCATTTTCCATTCGTCTTTCCAATCGAGTTTTGTTAATTCGTCTTTCCAATCGAGTTTTGTTAGTTCCTGGAAATGAATATAACAACAGACAAGTAATTCAAAGTGACATTAAATACAAAACAGAGTTTGCTTTCATTGAGTAACAATTTAATGTGAGGTCAAGTGCTTTGTTGTGGTAACAAACCAACTCGCATTTTGCATTTACCCACGGCTTCGATACATACACACATACATACATACATATATATGTATGTATTTTCGAGCGTACCACAAAAATGCATAACAACGTACTTACATTTGTGTTTGCAAAAACATTAGCAGTATTTACAGATTTCTATTGATTTCGGCATTTGCATACTAATTGAAGCTATTAAATTTCATCATAATTTCGAGAAGCCAACATATAAATTTGCACAGAGTACGATCGAACTCAGATGCAAGTTAGTTAACTGCGCACAATTATGACGCGGCCTCGATTCAATTTTCGCGCTAGTGTTGACAACTTCCAGTAAAACTATCCAAGTGAAGCTAAAAAAAACCGCTTAAACTAATAAAAATCAATATATAATATAATAATAAAATCTAAATGTTTTTTATTCAAAATTTTTGTGATGAGCTTATTGTTATGTAGCAATTTCTAAATTATTTACTCACAAGCAATAATATAAAATGGCATCTCAACATATTTGGAAGAGGCTAAAATGCCAACACTAACAGCTGCATTCTTAAAGTAACGGTATTCATATATTTATATGTGTGAAATACAACTGCACATAATACGTCGCATATTCAAGAATTTCACATACATATGGACATATGTATGTATACCTAGCTATAGCGAAAATTACAGTTGTCTGAAAACACATACATATTTGATACACATTAAATTAAATGTATTTATCGAACTGTGTTGTTTAGCCTAACACAGGTGTTTGCTTTTAAATAGTATTTGTTATGTCGTCGACGACATCTACAGTAGTTTCGGATCGCAGACAATCAAAAATTTTTTTTCAGCTCCACAAAAACCGCAATAATGAAAATCCATTAAAAAGTTAACCTGGGCAAATATAGAGTAAGTTTTATGTATTTATAAATAAGCTCACATTGTTTTCGTGGTCATTACCTCTGGGTGATGAGGGCAGCATTTTGCAATGCGTCCCCTACACGATTGTTTGCAGGAAGTGCAGATAAGTGGACCCCGTTCGCGATTACAGACGCAGTCTTCCAGAGAACCTTCATATTTTTTATTATTATTATTATTATCTGCCTTCGATTCGATCAAGGATTTCTTTGATTTATTGACTTTGTGTATTTCCATTTCATAGCAATTCTTTTTGAATTGGCCATATAGCAGAGCTGCAAATGCTTCACTATCGATGGTTTGACAATTGTGCGATATATTGATATTTAAATCATCGATTGGTTTACAAGTACTTGTCGATATTAATATCGCAAAAAAAGTGTGCGCCACACAGTAATGCCGATTTGGCATTTTTCCGGACAGATCTGTCCTGTTTTAAGGTGCTTCGTCCGAAAAAATATCGAACATCCCCTATCCGGAAATCTGGCCTTTTTTTAAATTTTATTTGATTGATTTATTTAAATTAATTTGTTTTTCAAAGTGATCTTTTAAAACAGTGTGGTATCCTTTTTTACACACTTTGTATGAAAAATAAACTACTGGGTGATTTGATTTTAAGTATAGAATGTCTGAAATCCAAAATAGCTCCATTCCGTACCAAAGTGGATGTTTTTGAGAAGGACTTCGTAAAGCATGTAAAACGAGATTTGTATTTGGGATATGAATTTGAGTCAAATTTGAAAACCTTGACAATCCGATTAACCTGCACAGATTTTGTGATCGAGTGGATCATTCAGACAAAAGCAGAGGTATGTGTTAAAATGTAAGTTATTATTTATGTGCTAAAAATATTTTTGGACTTAGACTGCCGGACAACTATGAAATTCAAAAACAAGTTGACCAGTTTTCTGTCCATCGAGCTCTACGAGCAAAAAAAATATATCCCTGCCAATTTTGGAACTCTTCAAATTCGGAGACGAAACTAAATCTAAAATAGTTTCGCAATATAGCAACATACAGCTAGTAAAATGGGAGAATGTTGATAATAGTTCGAAGTTTTGGTCAGAAGTTAAAAAATATCGGGACTCGGCAGGTAACAACCCGTTTTCGGAGCTGGTAACATTTGCGCTGACAGTGCTTTCGTTGTCATGGTCGAACGCGGAGGTCAAAAGGTGTTTGGCCAAGTAAATTTGGAAAAAAAAAAATTTGTTGTCCTGTTTTTCCGTATTTTACGGACGTTTTGGACTTTTTTGTCAAAAAAAATTGGCATCACTGGCGCCACAGCACAATATATTTATTTTTATTGAACTGAAAAAATGTTT
The DNA here is from genome assembly GCA_018152825.1 of Scaptomyza hsui. Taxonomy (NCBI): domain Eukaryota; kingdom Metazoa; phylum Arthropoda; class Insecta; order Diptera; family Drosophilidae; genus Scaptomyza; species Scaptomyza hsui. Next base: position 11,344,845 of record JAECXO010000307.1, on the reverse strand, counting down.
CCTAGAAATAATATGCACGGCAAAACAACGTTTGCCGGGTCACCTAGTATATATTTAAAAATTAGTTTGCTGTTTGTACTTACTTATATATATGATTACTTGTTGACGGTCACAGAACTGTTGTATTCATGTCGTATAAAAAGTGTCATCATCGATAACATTTAATACGAGAAACGTACGAGAAAACGGACGCTCGCTAAAAACGGAGGTGTTTGCCTGCTGGGATGCGCCACAGTATATACTGCCTCTGCATAGTTATTAATAAAGCGTAATAGCTTTGCATGAAAGTCAGTTAAATTGCCAACTTAGTATTATTTTTAAGGAATATTACCTTTGCCACCTTTTTGTAGAAATCAATGATCAAAACAAAAGGGTGGGTGGCAGTTCTGTTCGTTACATATCGAAAACATACATTTTTGTTGTCGATGAAATTTCCATATCTTTTCGTCAAAAAGTTACATCTCTTAGGCCCAATTTCTCAATATCCAGTTAAACTTGGAATAAGTTAATTTCAGAATAACTTTTACGCTCGAGCTATACTGCAGTTATCCAATTTGGTTTTCTCAAAGCCAAATTAACCTATCATCGGAATATCACTATCGCCGAATGGTGCTGCCAACCTTAACGGGGATTCAGCTGTTCTTTTGGTTTTGTTTTTGCCTGTGACTCCTAAACTGCCACATGTTGCACATCAAAATGTATATATTATAACTTGCTATGAGCCCTGTTGTAAACGGCAACGAGGGAAAAACTTTTTAGTTGTTGAGGAGCATGTGTTTGTGGACCTTGAAGATTCAAATACCCATTTTGAAAATTTGCTTCGTTAAAAAATAAATAAGCAATGCAAGTGTCAGCTTGAGTCAGCTGTTTGCCTTACGATGATTGTATTGATATTTATCGGGGGTGTGCCAGAAATCTCCGGAGATTTTGGCTCGAGCTGATTTTCAAATCTCTAAAAAAAAACCGTCGGTGTGATAGAAGTTAGGGAGATTTCATTTTTCGGTAAAATGTTTCGGAGCAAATACGTAAAACGAAAATGGCCAAAAAGAGTTGCTACCTTTCAAAAATGAAAGTTGCCTAAAATGTATTTGCTATTTTTGTCTTTGTTTTCAAGGTTGGCCTCATGGCATTAGTGTTATATTTAATAAATGGTTAAATAAAAATATGTTAGGTTTTATCTCTTGTAGCTCTTATTCAAAACAAATATTTAATATTTTGTCCGCCAAGTAACTCATGTTGCTTGACAGCCCTGCCGTGATAGCTTGCTTGAACAGCTGTTCTACGTACTTCGTAAATGGCGAATCTGGTTTTGTTTACATTTTAAAAGTGCAAAAGGTGAACGGTGTTTTCCCCTATGGACCAATAATAAAATAAATGTAAAACAAATAATTAAATGCAATTTTAATTTAACCTACATTTTGGCTGCTCAATGGCTTTCCATAAATCAAATTCTTCTTCTTACTGTAGACATTCACACACCTTACAAACACCGCCACCTCAACACCGTTGCCACCTCATAAGAAAAAGGTTTGCTGCAATAACTTAGTTAAATTTACAACAAACTGTACACTGCTCAACCATGCAATTTTGTTACCTTAAAGTACGATTTTTATACTTTGATACCGAAGGTCTCATAGTATATTGGTTTTGTGCAATGTCCGTCATGGTGTCCGTCTGTCCGTCTGCCCGTCTGTATGAACGCAACTTTTTTCGACACCCGTAAAGCTAGAGACTTGAAACTTTGCAATTATGTTTGTCTATAGGCGCGACAGATAAAGTGTCAAGATTGGGGTGCCACGCCTACTAGGAGGCTGGGAAATCGATAAGTTCGATAACTGAAAACCGATAAAACCAAATATTTCTCACATTCTTACAGCTAGAGTTACCAAATTTTGCACGCAGATAGCTAGTCATGTCCCTGAAAAAACTGCATCAAAATTTTGGATGCCACGCCCTCCTTCCGCCCCCATCATCCCTGCTCCTTGAAACTGGAAACGCCTATAGTTTTTACATTTTTTGGGCTAGAGCCACCAAATTTTGTGTCAAGATAGGTACTGACGTTCCCCATCAAAACTTGGATGCCACGCCCCCTGATTCCGCCCCCATCCCCCCTTCTACTTTAAATTGGAAACGCCTATAGTTTTCACATTTTTTGGGCTAGAGCCACCAAATTTTGTGTTAAGATAGATATTGACGTTCCCCAAAAAAATGCATAACAATTTTGGATGCCACGCCCCCTGATTCCGCCCCAATCCCCCTTCTACTGAAATTGAAACGCCTATAGCTTTCACATTTTTCGAGCTAGAGTCACCAAATTTGGTAGGAAGATATATGGTGACATCTAAAAAGGTCTGCATCAAAAATTTGGATGCCACGCCCACCTGCCGCCCACTATTTAAAATCGGAAATAGCGATATCTCTTATAGTTTTTAAGCTAGAGCCCGTAAATTGGGTAGAAAGATAGAATGCAGCATCTACCAAAGACGTGCATCAAATTTTGAATGCCACGCCCACCTAAGCCACCCGCCTTATAAAATCGGAATCGGCTATATCTCTAACAGTTTTGAGCTAGAGCCACCAAACCTTTTATGAATATAGATGGTGACAGTTAAAAACATTTGATTCAAAAATTTAGGTGCCACGCCTACCTCTGCCGCCCACCTTTTAAATTTGGGAGTTAAGTTATCTTCCACAGTTTTTGAGCTAAAGTCACCAAATTTGGTAACATGATAGCTGGCGATGTTTACCACATGGCCCACTCCCTTCGCCCCTGCATTCCCCCTTATCAACCGTTCTTTTACTGGTATCAAAGTATTCCGCAGTCGGTTGCGTCCGACTGCAACGTTTTTACTTGTTTTATGTTTATTTGTCACAAAAAAGTGTCTTTAAAATTGATCTATTAAAGACTCCGAATAATACTTATTGTTAACCAAACAATGTGGCAGCTCCATTGTTAGGGACGTTTTTGCACGCTTACACAGAACGGCAAATAGTCTTAGAGATTTGTTAAAGATTTATTAATATCGAAAATCATGAATTAAAAAATGTATTAAATTCAAATGTATTTGCAATATGCAACTAAGCTTAAAATTACCTTTTGAAAAAGTAACAGCTGTTATGCATTAGACATTTAATATTGCTTAAATTAACCAAATCTCGGGCCAAATTTGTTGAGGTTTCAAAATCATCTCGAACTTGGCTCTGGCACACCTAAAGCCAGCTCGAGGTTGGTTTAAGGTTGAAATCGGGTTGGTTTTGATGGCTGGCACACCCCTGTATATATCGTTATTTAGCATCGGTATAAGTAGTAACCGGACCTCCATGCATCGGATAAGTGAGTGCTAACCGAACATTGAGAAACTCAAATTCGACTAAACTTAGAGTAAGTTGACTAACCGGACATTGAGAAATTTGGCCTGTTTTCTATCGGTCGTGCTCTGCTAGCGAAAAAATATCCCATTTTGCCAATTTTGGAACTCTTCAAACTCGGTGACGAAACTAAATCTTAAATAGAATCGCAACATAGCAACATACAGCTAGTAAAATGGGAGATTGTTGATAATAGTTCGAAATTTTGGTCAGAAGTTAAAAAATATCGGGACTTGGCAGGCAACAACCCGTTTTCGGAGCTGTTAACATTTGCGCTGACAGTGCTTTCGTTGCCATGGTCGAACGGGGAGGTCGAAAGTGTGTTTAGCCAATTAAATTTGGTTGAAATGAATTTGAGAAACCGCCTTGCCATTTTGACCGTCAGGTGAATATCTACATTATACATTATTGCAATTACATAGTACATAAATTTCTTAATTTTCAGATTCAGATTGCGTCGGCACAAGATATGTTGCAATAATTATAAGTTGCCAGAAGAGTGTTTGGCTCGTTTAGGATCAATGGCGACATACGACGCCGGGGAAAACCCCTATGATTATATCATTGACAATGCCTTAAGATTATTGGAATAAAAAATAAAGAAATATATATTTAGAAAAAAAATTTGTTTGTATTTTTTTTTCAGCCTGTTTTTCCGTATTTTACTGCTGCAAATGCACCATCGTGGCAAAATTGTTGGACGCTCATGCAAGCACAAAAAAAAAGCACAAGACCACTGTGGGAAGTTTTCAGCAAAAAATAATAAATTAAACTTTATTGGCGTTGTTCCGAAGACAGGAAAGCAAGAGGCTGCGCTTGCACTTTTTGTTGCTGAGCATACCTCGATTGCCAACGTAAGGCAAAAGTCATTCCAATGGATTTAAATATTGATATTCTCCAACTTGATAATTTTAAGGAGCTTGTACTTTATGATCTCTACCAAGAATATCAAGGAGCTTAGTGTGGGGAAAAACTTGGAAACAAATATACGAGAGAGTTGCACAAATTTTATAGTGGAACTTTTGAAGCAACTCAAGCAAAGGTTATTAATGCTTCTTAGCTTGCACTTAGTTTTTAAATTACTCTACTAATTGTACATTCTATCATTTCAGACTTCCTAATAATCAAACTCTCTGCTAAAAATGTCTTGAAGCAGGAGAAAACAGCATTATCAATATGTATTTTGGAAAATTTTTAAATTGACAACATATCCACTATTGAGCATCAGTACAAAAAAAAAACATTTGGTAAACTGGGAGAATAAAAAAGATGCCTCTAAATCCATCCCTGTAGATATGGACTGCGCCAAAATGGCAAATGCTGTTACAATCACCAAATGCCACTTAGTTATTTGAAGCAAATTGGCACTATGAATTCTTACATAAATGAAAAATTCATTGATTTGAATGAAATTTATGATATTTAAGCGTTTTTTACGCATCTTTTCCAATTATTTGCGTTATTTTGGTCTCACTTAAAGCCAAAAAAAAGCTATTCTTCGTCCTCAAAATTTGATATCACTGAAAAAATAACTGTTTGAATATAACAGAAACTAGGTTGGTGTCTTTGCTAGTAAGCAATCCAGCTATAAATGTAGCAAAGACACAAACACCGAAGTACACTATTGCTGTCTCTGTCTGACACGTGTTGCATGCGCATCCAGAAATACACCCCAATCGTCGTTACAAGCAGCGCCGCCGCTTCAATGTGAAATATACAATATGGCGATCCACCTTCAACCGGCTCGTTGGTCTAGGGGTATGATTCTCGCTTCGGGTGCGAGAGGTCCCGGGTTCAATTCCCGGACGAGCCCAAGTGAGATAAATAAATTTTTTAACTTTTTTTCTTCCATTTCTGTTTGTTCTTTGCAATTGCTGAGTAATGTGCAAAAAAAAAACATAATAAAGAAAAATTAACGCCGCTTCATGTGTAAACAAACCAAATAGCTGCTCCTGACGTCGACAATTTTATCAGTAGGGTTTTCGTATTTTTTTTTTCTTTTTTTTTTTTTGCAATCTATGAGTAAGAGCAAATTTGTTGATATTTCGTTTTGATTTTTTTTTTTTTGTTGCTGCTTTGCATTTAGTTGCCATGCATAACGTTTTGTTTTCTTTTTCCTTTGTTTTTTTTTTTACATACATAAGCATTTTTGTTTTTAGCATTCGTTTAGTTTATAGCATTATGTGCTGGAAAATACTTAGAACAATATGGTTTTCATTAATTAAGTTTAAGATTTGTTGTAAGCGCTGTCGCGTCCTTGTCTGCATTTGTATATATGATGGGTGTATGTGTGTGTGTGTGTGTTTGAGTGTTGTGTGTATTTGTGTTTGTGTAGAAGATATGAAGGATACCAATCTCTATAGATGCACTTGTCTCCATTCTCGATATCGATCCTCCAGCAGCGCAGCAGCTTACTCGTATTCCAGTATATTTTTATGATAGAATAATAAATAACTGAAAATAGATAGAATAAATTTCAATATGTACATATGAATAATATTGTTTTTTTTAATGAGGTTCTTCAATTGTAGTTTCTTGGATGCAGGTACTCACCCCTCGCTTTCGAGGACCTGTTTGAGCGAAGCCATTGTTATCACATGATCATCGCACTTGACCCACGTATCCTTCTGGTGACGCACAAAGGCCGTGTAGTGGCCAGTGTCAATGGTCCCCACATGATTGACAACCGCATACAGAGAGAAACGAAAGTCTCCATAGGCATTCTTCTTCTCGGACATGAAGGGCGTCATGTCGAACTCAACGGGGAACTGAATGAACGACGAGATCTTGCGATCAATCAGAGCCGAGTGCTCGAAGCGCTTCAGGTGGAACGAGACGACGCTGGGCAAGGTGCGCAGGCTGAACTGTTTGGTCGACTCCTGATACGACTTGCAGGTGGAGCATTTGATTTTGGCAGCCGACCCAAGATGCTCGGCGCGCGTATAACGCTCCAGACAATCGATGAGCGTTTTGGGCGTGACACCGCCATGTGTTGTCGTCTCGCCGAGATCCAGTGAGATGTCCCAGAAGGGATCGAATGTGGTTGAGACGCCGTTGCATGCCTGGCACACCACATCGCTCTGCAGCATGCCCGTAAAGATTTGATCGATGATGCAGTTGCACTGGCCATAGCAATGCGTTGCCGTTGCATTCGCACTGGAACTGGAATTGCCGCCGGAGCCACCTGAGCTATTGCTCTTGCTCTCGTGCTGCTCTTTGGCCTTCACGCAGTGCCTATGCAGCACGTCCAGGGTCGCAATGAAGAACTCGTGCGCATCCTGCTGCTCGTAGCCGGCCAAATGCTTCGCATGGTTCCATATTAAATGCAGCAAACGGTGCAGCGACAGGGGCGAACGTGAGCCCGAATAGAACTCCTGCAAAAGTGTCATCGATTAACGAACCGAAACGAAACGAAACGAAGACGAACTGGGAAACTTGGCAACTGCGCATGTCCTTACCTGGAAGAGGCGAGACACCTCACAGACCAAACACTTGTGTGTCGATTTACTGCCACAGTCGTGACGATCCGACATGAAATAGTCACTCAGCAGCGGAGTGTGCACCAGTGCCTACAAAAAACATTATATAGATGTCAATAATGCCTGGAACAATACTATAAACTAACTAACTATGTTTAATATATTAACTATAATTTGATTTAAGGGGAAGTAGAAAATATGGGTTTAATGTAATCATGGCTTACCTGGACAATGCAGTTCATGAAGCAAGTGGCACCCAGATTCAGCAGGCCACGCAACCCAATTGTGCCACTGGGTCGCACCAGACGACGTCGAGCATTGGCCAGCATAAGATTGGTCTCCTTGGGCGTGGGTATCCACGGCTGCCAGCCCAGACTCTTCTGCAGATCCTTGGCCTCCAGCTTGCGATTGATTAGCGCATAGTCGCGGCTTCGCCCATCGTAGATGAAGTCGCGGCACGCATAGCAATACAGGGTGCCGTGCGAGAGCTCCAGGGCAACGTTGTGCTTCTTGGCGCGCAGGTGGCTGGTGATGTGGGCGCCACGGCAGCCAAAGTAGATGCAGTGCAGGCAGGCGTACAACTGAATGCCATAGCTGCCGCACTCGAAGCAATTGCAGTGTATGGCCTAGGAGAGGCATAGAAACGATATGCATGGAAAGCAACGTACGATTTTATTTGCTTACCTTCTTCTCACGCGCATCCTTGTTGACGCAGGCAGCAAAGTAGGCATCGATGACCCGAAAGGTATCGTAGCTGTGCTCCTTCACGTATGTTTGGTAGTGACGGCAGCCCGTTTCCGACATGACCGTGGCGTCGCTGTTGACGTTGACGTTGGCGCTGTCGTCAAGGTCAGCGGCAAGTTTTTGCACAGTGCGCAAACAGACGGAGACGGACAAATGCGTCGCATTAAGTGGCTCTTTTGTTAGCTGTACCCCGTCGACACCCCCGCCGCCCCGCCCACTACTAGCAACAGTTTCGACGGCCGGACACCGGCCGGCAGCTGCTGCTGCTGTTGTTGTTGCTGCTGACGCTGCTGCTGCAGCCGCTGCCGCCGCTGCTGCTCTTGTTGTTGTTGCTGTTGCTGCGGCTGCTGCTGCTGCTGTTGTGACTGTTGCTGTTGGGGGCACACAACGGAGTCCAGGTACAACGTCGGCCGCTCCCCGGCCCACCGACGCGTATGCACGTTTGTTGTTGCTGCAGTTGTTGTTGCTGGCTGTGCTGCCGGCGCCGGTGCTGCTGCCGCTGCCGCTGCCACTGCTTAAAATGCTTGTTGTACTATCAACACTATTCTCTTTTGTTTTCGTTCGTTTGGCAGACGGCTGTGGCACGTTGGTTTTATCACACTTGCGCTGTTTTCGCCGAATTTTGGACACTTTTACACTAAACACGAGCACGTATTGTGTAAAATAGGAACTTTGTTGTGGAGGCCTTTGATGAGTTTTCTGTTTTTTTTTCTTTTCAAAGACACTGATTTTGCACACGCACACACACACACACAAGTACCACAGCGCTTATACGCGCTAGCACACACAACACACACAGGCATGCGAGCAGACACAAACATACAAAGATGAGCAGCCAGCAGAGGCAGCGCACACAGCTGAAGTCGACTCTGGGATTGTTGATACTATATCGATACTGGCGATACTTCTGTATCACATCAACTACCGATACGACTATCGATACTTGAACATCAGAACCATCGACAACAGAGTGCTCGAAAAATTAAATAACAAAAACATTAAATAAGAAAATTAAATATTTAGTGGCAATAAAGTGTATCAGTATGTTGCGTTCTAGGTTTTGCTATTTAACAAAACAGTTCATTATTTCAATGTGACCGTTATTTGCAGGCGTTTGAATACTAACAAGAAAAAAACCCCAAATACTGACATGCTAAAATATACTAATAAATGTACCTTTTGAATTATTCATTTGTTTACAAACCAAAAGAAGCGCAATGCAAGGCATGGAGGAGATTTGCCGAGTTTGCAGAGAATCCGCAGCTCCTCTGGTGGATATCTTCGCAGTCCAATCCCAGCAAAGTGACGAGCCCAGCCTGGCGGAAATGATGAGCGAGTGCACAAGTTGTGAAGTGAACCGCAACGACCCTCTGCCCCAGCAAATGTGCGCAACCTGCGTTCTCGATGCCCAAATTTGTTTTCGATTTAAGCGCAAATGCGAAGAGAGCCATCTGTATTTTTGGCAGCAGTTGGGCGCAATGGAAATGCTAGAGACAGAAGATTTTCAGCTAGCAGCATGGCCCAAAAGTTTGACTAGAGAACCGGTGCGTCCAAAAGAAGAGAACATTCAACCCCAAACCGACAGTTGCAAGTTGACAGACATACAATCTTTTACAACGAACTCCTTTGCAGCTCTTCAGCAGCCCTTCAAATATAACAGTTTCATTGAATGCGACGTTCAGTTTGAAACAAGCAGCCGTTCTTCGAATGAACTGGAATTGATTCTCCGCAGCACTAGTTCAGATTCAAAAAGTCACTTTCTGTTTAACGTGCGGAAAGGAATTCACCAGTACGCGGAAACTCCACGCTCACGAGCGCTTCCATTCGCGTAAGCGGGAACACAAATGCCCTCAATGCGCCAAGGAGTTCCTCAACCCCGGCAACCTAGCGGATCATATTCGCGCCCATACAGGCGAACGTCCCTACAAATGTCCCCACTGCGTGAAGGCATTCACCCAGCGAGGTCGGCTCAACGAGCACATTCGCACTCACACTGGAGAGCGTCCCTTCCAGTGCCAAAACTGCCCGAGATCCTTTGCCAGCGCCGGCAATCTGACGGTTCACAAACGCATCCACACGGGCGAACGGCCACACAAGTGCAATCTATGCCATGCGGCATATGCCCAACCCGGAGCTCTCCAGAGACACATCCAAAACCACACGGCTGAACGGCCATTCAAGTGTGACATCTGCTTCGTATCATTTTCCAAGACTTCTTATCTCAAGAGGCACATGCAAGGCCACACAGATGCTTTAGGAATTCCGATTAAAGTAGAGGATCATTTGAAGGAAACTCTCCTGAAAAAGGAATAAGCTATTTTAGGATCGAAATTAGAAGGCTGAGAAACTGTTTTCCAAGTTTGTAATGTGCAAAAAGACGAAAAGTTATTAATTTTTTTAGACTGATTTATATATATGATTTGTAAAATCATTAATTATAGATTTTACAGCTTAAATATTTATTTACTTAATAAGAAAGGGGCTCTTATTGTTTCTTACGCTGCATATCAATAAGTCAATAATAAAGTAAACAATAACTAATTCTGTATTTATTTACATTTTTATTTATGAACTAAATTGGATGAGACAAGACTCTTTGGGCACTTCTTCTGTTTGTTTTAACGTGGTCGCTCCAGACCTAATTCTGCTTCTTATTCACGTAAGCAATGGCTTCTGTGACCTAGAAAAGAAGGAATTCATGATGTACATCCATACAAATTTTTAGAAAACAATTACAGAATATGCAGAATCATTTTGTGGTCTTAACGAATTCAAATTAAATCGTAGCTTAATATGTAGTCGAACTTCCCCAAACTAAGTTTCTTAAATGGAACTTACAGTTTTAAACCAAGCTGTCGCTGGTCTGAACACCATGCGCGATATGAATCCCATCTCGGAGCGCGGTGCAATTCCGTGCATGTGCAGATGCTTTACCGAGATAAATGGTGGAAAATGGAATCCGAAAAGGGCATCTGTTGTGCTAATACCTTTTGACTCAAAAAAGCACTTTAGGCAGTCTTCCATGCGTATGACTGCAAAAGTCAAATTTGAAAAACATGACAAATTGTGAGAGCAAAAAAATAAAGATAAACATATGCATTTGTTTGTGTGTTTAATCTTCATACCCATTTTCTCGTGCGATTGGTCGAGGACCTTTAGACTATCATAATGTTGCTTTGGCACTACAAGATAATGATGTGTGGATGCCGGCCGTATGTCTTTAAATATGGCAAACTCATCCGTCTCCGATTCCAAGATAGTTTGAGTTTTGCCACAAGAAATATCACAGAATAAACAATTTTGGTCGGCCATTTCAGTCGTGCAAGCAAATTGTAAAAATAACAAAACTGAAATCAGCTGAAAGACAGTTGACGTAACCATCGATAATAATGCTTCAAAACAATCGATTATAATTTAAAGAGATGGCGCTCGTTTTAAAAATTTATTCAAATGGCGGATTGACAATGTAGGAATATATTTATTTCGTCATTTATACATACTATACTCAGTAATTACAAATGTTTATACAAAATTTATAAGTCTAAACTGAATGTTGACTAGTTAAAGCTAACATATGTGCTTCTCATTTTTTTGCGATATATCGTGTTGAGACACAGATATATCGGCAAAGCTGCCACATTTGCGTAGTCCCAAAAAAATTAAGCGTGATAAGTTTTCAAAGACAATTTAACTAATTTGTCAACTATCACGTTTAATGCTAGGCAAGGGTTTTCAGAAACGCAACTTGAGAGAAGAAACAATCGTAGTTTTGAAAATACTGGCGGCACAAAACAATTTGTTGTTGACTAAACGCTGCCAACCTCCGAAAGTGTACGGATCCGCTGATTTTGTATTGGGCGAAAATGCTCAACACACTGCCGAATAATGTGGCATAATAATAAAGAATCTTTATACAAGTTTTTATTTTTTTTATTATTATTTAATTATTTTTTAAAATTTTTAAATTATTCGCTGTCTTCATCGAAGTCATACTTCCCTGCACTGGAATTTAAAAAATCTCTTAATTGATCTCGCACTAATGCCGGATAATCATTATCAATTGGTTCAACATTTATCTCTTGTTGAGGCTCATCATCAATCTCCTGGTTAGCAACTCCAGTCAAGCCGTACTCTTGTGGACTTCTTTTAATTAAAAAATTGTGCAAAAAGCAGCATGCCGTCACAATTTTTTGAGCTCTGTCTGGGTGGCACAGAAGAATCCGTTGCACCACCAGCCACTTTGCTGACAATATACCGAACGCTTCCTCTATACAATGGCGTGCACGACTTAGCCTATAGTTAAAAATTCGCTCTTCCCTTGAAGGACTTCTCAACCCATAAGGTTTCATTAAATGTTCCAGCAGAGGGAATGCATCGTCTCCCACAATGTAGTATGGCGTTGAAAATCCACCAACTTGACTGTCATTGGGAAATTGAAGGCTCTCTGTCCGCAACGCCTCTCCAAGTTGCGAATCCGAAAACGCTTCCATAACACTTTCACTTCCATTTGCACCCACTTCAATGTTTGTAAATGCATAAGAAGCATCGCAAGTGGCCATCAATATAATTGAATGGAAGCCCTGCAGAGCGCAAAAATATATATTCAGATAACAAATATATCCTTATACATGTACGTCCATATGTATTATTATGGTACCTTGTAGTTATAAAATGCGCCATCACTGTTTGGTGGCGCTCGAATAGCAACATGCTTGCAACTGATGGCACCAACACAATTGGGCATATTCCACTTATCATTGAAGTCCTTCGCCCATTGCAGGATATTTTCCTTAGTCCATAATGGAATTTCAGCACTTAAGGATTTCGAGATTGCATTGCAGACTAGATCTATACATGTTCCCAAGTGCTGCTTGCTTATGCGGTACGTTGACCCCACATTCTGTTGCAAGTCTCCTGATGCAAAATATCTGTAAACTAATGCAATTTAGTATTTTTATTTCTAATGCTGCGTTAAACTTACTCCAAAACAACGGCAAGCTTGGCTTTGGCTGGAATCTGGTCTGGCCGTGTGCGCTGTTTGGGCTCTAAGTGGCGTTCTAACAATCCATACAGCTCATTAAAATTCTCTACCGACATATGAAAATTTTCATAAAAGATGTTCGGATTTTTGATCAAATGCTCAAACTAAAAATGTTGTTTCAAGATGCATTGCAAATAAAAGAGAACTTTGTTTGTAACATCTTACGTCTTTGGCGAATTTTCCGGTGCGCGCTCTAGCCAATAATTGTGGATTCACCCACTCACGCCTCCGGCAACGTTTCTTTTTATTAATTATTTTCCTCAGGCATAATGTTGATATGGCGCTACTTTGCAAATAAACAAGTAAAAGTTTCAATTTATCGCTGTTCATTTTGTTTTGTTTACACTTTACACAGCTGTCTTCTTAGTGTGACCGTTTTCGTTTACGCTAAATACAAAAAACCGTGATTATATTTATTGAAAAATACAAACATTTCTTAAATATGGCCACACTGTGTCTTACGTTACTGTTTTTATTTTCTGTCATGCGTACAATGCTTTATAGACGTACCAAAGATTTTGCGTCTCGATGTGGTGCTGAATTAAATGAATTATTTTAGTGGTGGGCGTGTTAAAAACTTTTGAACTTACATATGGGCATTTCCACAGAAGGGTCAACCACAGCAAAAAAAAATACAAAGTCTAAAGTTAAAAGTTTGTTGTTTTACCATATATCTGACGGGAATCTTTTTAATTTAATTAGGATTAACAAATATTGAATTTATTTATAAGTTTTGTTTGAAATATTCAAACGCAAATCCGATCAAGTGCCAAATTTCTTTTTTTTTTTGCACAATTTTGATGAATGATAAATGTTCGAAATGAGAGACATAATGCATTGACATTTGGGCGGCAGATGTGGGCGGGGCATTACAAATTTTGATGCAAATCTTTAGTTAATGTCACCATCTATCATCCTACAAAACTTTGTGACTCTAGCTCAAAAACTGTCAGAGATAAATTAGTTTCCGATTTGAAGGAAAAAAGTGTCGCGTGCGACTCGTAACGTGCGAACTTGTTTAAACTTAAATAAAAAAAAAGTACTTAATATTTTTGAATAAAATGTATATTATAAACCAAAGACAATATAAACATACAGTATTGCTTAACATTTTAAAAAAAATTCGCATAAAATATTCTTTCAGGTTTCGCTAAAATCGGTGTTTGAACGGTTCGGCTTGAAAGCGACTTCTATTATTGTCGCGTGCGAACGTCATGGTTTTTTGTAAATATCTCGAAAGCGAACTCTCGCCTTTAAATCTATTTGTACAAAAAATAAAGTGCTTATCATAAGCTATAAGTTTCGCCTTTAGTCCAAATAAAAATTTTGTCGGTAAATGGTTTTTTTTCACTTTGAATGCGTACGAATGTCGCATTCGACACCACGGAAATGCCCATATGTGTATTGAATTAGGGTTTTTATACTTTGATACTGAAAGTATCATAGTATATTGGTTTTGTGCAATGTCCGTCATGGTGTCTGTCTGTCCGTCTGTCCGTATGAACGCAACTTTTTTCGACACCCGTAAAGCTAGAGACTTGAAACTTTGCAATTATGTTTATCTATAGACGGTACAGATAAAGTGTTAAGATCGGGGTGCCACGCCGATAAAACCAAATATTTCTCACATTCTTACAGCTAGAATTACCAAAATTTGCACGCAGATAGCTAGGCATGTCCCTGAAAAAACTGCATCAAAATTTTGGATGCCACGCCCACTCCTTCCGCCCCCATCCTCCCTACTCCTTGAAACTGGAAACGCCTATAGTTTTTACATTTTTTGGGCAAGAGCCACCAAATTTTGTGTCCAGAAAGGTAGTGAAGTTTTCCAAAAAACTGAATCAAAAATTTGAAGGCCACGCCCTCTGATTCCGCCCACCACCCCCACCTTCCGCCCCCACCACCCGCCGTTGTTAAAACGGTTATGCGTGTATCATCCACATTTTTTGAACCAGAGTCACCAAATTTGGTAGGAAGATATATGGTGACATCTACAAAAGATCTGCATCAAAAATTTGCATGCCACGCCCACATCTGCCGCCCACCATTTAAAATCGGAAATTTCGATATCTCTTACAGTTTTTAAGCTAGAGCCCCCAAATTCGGTAGAAAAATAGAAGGCAACATCTACCAAAGATCTGCATCAAAATTTTGGATGCCACGCCCACCCAAGCCACCCGCCTTATAAAATTGGAATCGGCTAAATCTTTAACTGTTGTTGAGCTAGAGCCACCAAACTTGGTAGGAAGATAAATGGCGACAGGTAAAAAAATTTGGATGCCACACCCACCTTTGCCGCCCACCTTTTAAGTTTGGAGTTGTTCAGTTATTTTCCACAGTTTTTGAGCTAAAGTCACCAAATTTGATAACATGATAGCTGGCGATGTTTACCACCAGTCCCACTCCTTTGCAAGCAGACTCCTTACCATCCGTTCTTTTACTGGTATCAAAGTATTCCGCAGTGGGTTGCGTCCGACTGCAACGTTTTCACTTGTTTTTTTTTCTTTCATTGGATGCCAAGTATATATCCCAATCCCACAATTACATTCAATCTGATCCACAATTTGCCATTAAATTTAAAAGGGGACAGCCATAAAAAAACCATATAAATCGAATATAACTAAGCCGATCTGTCCAAGTTTTGGCACACTTACCTAATAACATTAAACATAAGAAATTTCTTAAATGTTTTTTGATCAGCGAAAAGTATTTTTTAACACTTGAAACGGAGAAAATTAATTTTGTGATGAAATGTGTAACGGATAAAAGAACACATCTTCGACTTAATAATGTACATATATTCTTGATTAGCATCACGAGCTGAGATAATATAGCCGTGTTCCTCTGACGTCTATTTCTATGCATACAGTTTTTGAGCTAAAACTTTGGAGTTTACCTAAAGTTAGATCATTTGTCAAAACCGGCCAAATCGGACCATTTTATCATATAGCTGCCATACATCATGTATGAAGTAGGTTTTTCAAGTGTAAAAAGTTTTCGGATGGTC
This sequence comes from Scaptomyza hsui, assembly GCA_018152825.1. Lineage (NCBI taxonomy): Eukaryota > Metazoa > Arthropoda > Insecta > Diptera > Drosophilidae > Scaptomyza > Scaptomyza hsui. The sequence continues at coordinate 11,329,205 of JAECXO010000307.1, read as the reverse complement.
GAAAATAGCTTTATTAAGTTATTATTCTTTTTTCTTAATTTACAGATTTGTCAAAAAAATTAATTTGTGTATTTCAACAAAGAATTTGGCAACTTCTACACATATAAAATTAATTAAACAATATCAATGCAATTCATAAAACTTGTAATTGACATTACTTAATTTAAAAATGCTTAATTTACTACATTTTTTTTGGCATAGTTTATATATAAATGCTGGAAATCCATTGACGAATGGGTTTAATTTAAGTGATCGAGTCGACACCCTGTATTTGCGCACCAATTGGTCATTTACACTCGTTCTTGTTTTAAAGCTGTGCATCAGCTGAGCGACGTAACTGCTGCAGCTACCTCTCTTGGAATACTCGAGACTTGCAATTGCTCTCTGGGCTCTCGCTCTCTGCGCTTTGGGTTTTTTCTAAGCCGCTTAAACAGGCACAGCTCTGCTTTTGCACTGAGTCTGGATTTTGTTTTTGCTTTGTGCTTTTGCTGTGACTTTGCGTTTTGCGTTAGCTGCCGCTGCTCGTGCTCGCTTGGCCGTCTGCTTTGCCGTCTGGCCGTTTACAGTCTGAGTTTGGTACGTAGCGCGTTCGCAACGCGCGCGTTTTTATTATTTTTTGTCCCGTCGTTCGCCGTCTTTATGTTCAAGTTTCTTTGGAAGAGTTTCTACGCGTAACATTTGCTGCGTACTTTGTAGCTAATTATCGAGTTAAATGAGTGAGAAACAAGCAAAACTACAGCCAAACGAAATATATATAATTGAGTGATTAAGCAAATGTAAGAAAAAGCAATTATGTTGTTGGCATTTGTGTTAATACGGTGCTTGAACTTGTGAAATTTCGTGTACGCTTAAACAAATAATGGGCTTAAAGATCGGACTGAGCAAACATAACGCAGTTTAAATAAAAGATCAGCCAGCATCCAACTTGCTATATAAATGATCGCTAATATTGCGATTCAATTGATCCTTTTTCATTGAAACGAAAAAAAAAAAAAACAATTTTCTTAATTGTTCACATGCCAGCCCACCAACTACGCCTTGTGAAACCCACAGCCAAAAAGCATTTGTCTCCACAACAGGCTAACCAAAATTGGCAACTTCCTGCGACTCGTGTCTGTCTGACGAACGAGGCGCCGAGTCATTAGCTCCTCGTCATGCCCACTCAAAATACCGCTATGCGCCGGCTAGCCGTCGTCTCTCTAATAGACGACTCTGTGCACTCACACACACACACACATCTCATATCCATACATACATGTACACATATGGGCGACTGGGCACAGGTCTTGGATCCCGGCTGCTGCAGAGGCCCCTTCACTTTTTTTTTTTTTTTTGTATTTTGTTTCTGTCGTTTGTGTGTTTTTGCTGCTCGGCGATGATAAAGTTGGCGCGACAAGTGCATTTCGCATTCCGCTAGCCGAAAGTCTTATTCGAGTTTTGCATCTTTGCGTTTTGCGTCGCTTAACTGTAAATTGCCTGTTTGTCCCATCTCTCCCTCTCTCTCTCTCCCTCTAGCACTCGCTCTCGTTGTCGCTTTGCCTTCCCGTTTAGCGCTCGTGCTGCATTTCTTTTGTCGTCAAGTTCAATGTGCGTTGACAATTTTCCATTTCGAAATGGGCTGGCAACAGTTTTCCACTTTGATTATTTTTTTTTCTCGTTGCGTACTTTCACACACACAAACACACACACACACACACACAAGCACACGGGGCAATTTCCATTGTATTTGGGCAGCTGTGCGTGTATTTTAATTTATTTTAAATCGATCGGCAATATACATATAAATCGAAATCAACGGCACATACGTAGATCACCAGGTCTAGCAATGTGCCTCTGTCATTCAACCCGGAACTGCGATCCTAACCAAAACTCACTCAGATTGGTTAAGATTCATCTTGATTTGTCGGTCGATTTGCAATATGGCAAAAAATACACGGGATTTGCAAATTGCAATCTTTTTGTGAAAGCGCAAGTTTTTGTTTGACTTTTTACACACTTTTACTGTACAGTGTACACAGATACTATTATCTACCTACAGATACATAACTGCATGGATACTTTCGTAAGCATCTTTTCACCACTATTACCATCGTATTTTGTCGTCTTAAGCCGCTTAATTGAAAGTCTTGACTTATGACTCGAGCGTTAAATGTGTGTGTATGTGTGTGTGTGTTTGTGTGTGTTAAACGTGGAATGGAAAATGAATTTTCCAGCTGTGCATCGTGAGGAAAATACTCATAGAGAGTTGCATGTTAAGTACCCGTGCTGGAAATCAAAGTGAAACTTAATATGCAGTCTTGATCAGTTGATAAGTTTATAACGATAAATAAGTTGGCTCGAATCCAATTAAGTAAATAATCTGTTTATATTTAGATTTTCAGTGCGTGTAATAAATATTATAAACAACAAAAAACTATGTAATAAGAGCACAAGAAAAAAGAGATGAAACAAAACAAACAAAAATCAAAACAATAAATAAACAAGAAAAAGAAATGTTTAAATAATCAAGTGTTAAAGTCGCATCAATTTTATGCTTATCATTTTGTTTTCATTGTGAATGTGAAAGTGGTGAAAAATCACAGCTGCATTTTTGGAACCCAGGCAGACAGACAGAAAAAAGAGAGAGAGAGATTAAGGTAAGGCAAAAGATAAATATTAAATATTTATGTAAGTCAAACGAAAGCTTCAAACGCGGCTCTCTTCTCTGACTATCATTTACCTCTCAAATCTAGTATTTTTTTTTTATTTGTTATGATTATTGACGGCTTCGGGAGCTATTCATTCTGAGCTCATCTTGTCTCGACCAGCAAATAAAACTTGTTTAAGTCAAATCAATGAGCAAATGAGTCATTTTGAACCGTTGTGGCATTGTTTTGTTAGCTGTTTCTAACATTATTCTTAAACTTTTTGTTTTGTATTTGTCTTTTTAAGTTTTGCATAATTTTGGTCAGCTGCAGGGTCATTTTCAAGTTAACAAGCACGTTTTGCTGACGTTCACCAATTAAAACTTAAAGCGTCTTGTTTCAGTGCCACTTTTATATGTCAATTACCTACCATTAATGCTTGCTTTCTATATAGTTTAAACGGGGTATTTGCATGCCGAGCACTCTTGATTTATTTGTTTTAATTTCCAAGCGACTGCACATCTTTTACGCAACTTGTCAGCACTCAATGTCAAGGTTGTTGTCGGATTTTGTATTATTTGTTTATGCTTGTGTTGTACTTTAAAGCCGTCTCGGCTTTTGTTTGGCCCCTCTTTGCGAGTAGGCTCGGCTAACTGCCAAAACTGATACTAATTGCGGCTCAACAACACTTCTCGAGTGGAACGCCCCGACGATGTTTTGGCATTTTTGTAAAGTGTTGACGGGCAATTAATTGGAGCTTAATGGCAACTTTAAGCAGATCAAGCTAATTGTGCACGATTTAAATGTAGATAGAACTTGTGAAAACGCATTTTACTGTAACTCAATAAGACACAGCTATAATGACCCAGAGCTATTTTTAAACCGTCTTAATTATTTTCAAGGCAGGTTTTAGATTGATTGATAATTGTGTCATCGCTCTGATGCAAAAAGCATTCATCACCTTTTGTTTTAGGTATTCGTCGTCAGAGTTTAACAATCTATTATATGGCTATATAAAAATGGTAAATTAATTATTAACTCATTAGGCCAGCAGCTCAATGACTTAGCCCTCAGGTAAAACACATGCAAGCTGTGCTGGTCGATACCGTTCGGAATGTTCTTTTGCGGCAGAAACCGCAGAAACCGTTAAAGATTTCACCTAGAGCGCAAAAGCGAGCCAAACTCGTCTTTCGTTCTGGAAACTATCATAAATTTGACTTTTTAATGGCAACGAAACATTTTTTATGCGTTTTTTATGTGTGAAAATAAAGCAGCAGGCACAAAAGAGAGCACAGAGCGTAGAATAAAACAGTCAAAAGGCCATAGAAATAAATGAAACCATGTCTATCTAAGGATCGACGGATATTAAATACTCTTTAAGAAGAGCTGAAACATTCAAAATCTTGCATTACCTTAAAGAGAAGAGATTATAGTGAAGATTTGCTAAGCCTAAGATTTTATATGCCAAGACTAGTTCACTTTATAGGCGTTGCAAACTAAACGATAAAGTATTTAAATCCAATGATAGAGCATAAAAGAAGACATTAGATGCAGTTAGTCAAGCAAGCAAGCAGGTAACAATGGCATAAACTTAAAATACTATGTACGTGATTATAAACGGCCCGCAGGCCTACAACATATTGTGCTACCATTCAGCAGTGTTGGCCAGGTCTTAGTGCGAGTAGTTCTTGGATCATGGCTTAGAGAAATGCGTTACGGGTGCGCAGATGACAGCGTGTAAATAATAGCCAACTCTGGGTGTTAAAAGAAACCAAACTACTGAACAACAAGTGTAGACCAACAACAGCAGGCAAACAAAAGAAGCTAACTTGGACAGTAGCTGCAAGGTCATTGACCTTTGGCTCTCTTTCGCTTAGTCCAACTACAAAAACAAAGCCATAGATTGATGATGTTTTGTTGTTAACACAAAATGTGTCATCTTCATGTGTGTTTCAGCTTGTGGAACCGAAAATTAGCACGAGTAAAGTGTTTAGTCTTAACTGTTTGTATTGCTAATTAAGTTGGCTAACTTTTATGGTTTAATATTATTAATAAAAAAAATGACGTTGTTTAAGTTACATTCTCTGAACGTTTACGGCTATTGCAATTATTGGTTATTTGTGAAGAGATTTGCAGTACTTAGCATATTTTGTAAGCCGTATTTTGTAATCATTGAAAGCACTTCTTAGACGATTGCGGTATGCGAAGTTTTTTTTAAGCACCCCATCGATTTAAGCCCGAAGCAAAAAAAAAAAAAAAAAAACGGCGTTAATAATGCAAAACTCTAGCTGCGTTTTAACATATGCCGCACTTCATGGCACATACATATACTATATGTATGTATATATACAGGCTGGCTAGCTGTGCAATCATTTTAAACGGCAACTGCAACTTCAGTTGGTAACCGGCACTCACACACACACATTGAAGTTGGCCGCCTGTTGGCTGCTTGTCTAACTATTTTAACCCAGTTTTGTGCTATGGCCACATTCTTGTAGGAGCGCAAGCCATAAACAAGTTTCAGCCAAGCAAAAAAAACACGATAGAAACAAAAAACACCTAAACGAAGTGGAAATAAAGGCAGCAGCAGCAGCAGCAACAAAATGTGTGCAAATTGAAATTGCAGCTAATGAAAAGGCCAATTGCAACCAAATATATTGCACATCAGTCTAAAGCGTATCTGTTGGATTGACCCGAACTGTTGTCGGCCCTTTTGTCGTTTTTTTTTTTGTTTTTTTGCGCCAAGTGTAAGCGCGGTCATTCAGTGCGCTTAAGTATAGGGGTCAATAGGGATTTACGGTTAGGCATGCGACCGTTTCTACTACGTTAAGTATCTGCGGAAATGCGGTGCCCGATGTTAATGAGAGCGCCGTCCGATTAATGTGTTCCCCTTGCCATTCCCTCCTACTGCATGAATGAATGGTGAATGGACAGTTTGAGTGGGTCAGCATCAGACAATGGGTATGGGAAATGCGAATGGGAACACAACAATGATTTACACACAGTCCAAAGCTCTACCAAACAGTTATGCCGACAGCAATAATCAGCTGCGTTTTGTTATTGTTGTTGTTGTTGTTGTTAAGTTGCAGCTAATTTGGCCTGCTTGAATTGTGGCTATGAAGCATTGCGTTCTAAGCCGATCATTGGGGACAATGACGAGGAGAATGTTGTGACTGTTAACTGTACTTCAATTATAATATTCATGCTTACTTACATGATTACCTCGAATGGACCATTTCAAATTGTATACATTTATGTAGAATGTGAGCGGAATAAATAATATATGTATAAACTGTAATTGCAGTAAACAGTTCAAATGTTACTATTTTTATGCCCAATCTTAAACTTAAGCAGCTCATTCGATATGTCAGATTGTCCAGCCATTATAATGACCGATTGAAATGTATTTTTAACTCTAATTGTAGCTGTAACCGATTGGTTGAACACCCTGTAACTTGCAAACCAAGATCTCGGTCATAAATGTTTGATCCGGTCAAAACATTATTGAAATCAGGGACCGTAAATAATGAGTTTTTTTTTAACAAAAAATCAATAAATGGACCTTGAAAAGAATTCATGAATACCGATATATATATCAAAATTGAAAATATTTTCAAACTTTACAAAATCAAATTTCATCGCCTTGATTTTTATTTTTATCGCTCAAAATAAAACTCAACATTGACGGAAGGCTAATGTGTACGATTTTTCGCCAATATCTTATCTATCGAAGATCTCTATCTGGCTTTTCTTGCCGAAATATGAAAATGATTGTAGTTTGATTAATTAATTAAAATGTATTTAAATATCTAGGCGTGTCGACTTCCCTTGAATTAAAGTTGTTATTATTGTTTTGCAGTTGTTTTGCGCTAAAATCAAAAACGAAGCCCACATAAATGCAAATCTTTAAACTCGTATTGCGTATGGTCAGTAAACTCGGTAACTCGGTAACTCCGTAATCGTGAACGTAATCGTATATCCTCTAAAAAAAAACGACTAGCATGTTATAACAATAATACAGGGGGCCTACTTGGTATGCCCGGTGCGAGAGTTGACGCACAATTTCAATTGGTTTGGTGGCTTATTAATTACCTCACCGCACAATTGCGAGTGCTGCATACAAAGAGCGCCTACAACAACCACCAACAACATCACCATCGCCACTGCTTTACAAACCGGGCCAAATAGAACCCACAAAAGGCGTTGGACGGGTAATGTGAGCTGCTTCGGTTTCTGCCCCGTAAATGGAGCGGCGTTGATGTCAATGCGCTTGTGGAGCCAGTCCAAAGCCAAAAGCGTTAAACAGTTACAATTTTTATATTTGTTGCTGCTACTTTTCATTTATTTACAGTTGCTTTCTGTGCACTTTTGCGAGCATAAACAAATGAAGTGCCAAACAACACAAACAAAATTGAGAGTGATATTTTTCTGTTGCCTTTGTTACTTCTCAATTGGCAAACTTGTTTTCGTTTTTCTACGTTTCGTTTTGCATATTTTTCTTCAAGTGTCATTCGGCGAGCTGTTCGCTGTTTACTTTCAAATGTCAAACGGAGTTGAAGGTGGCCCAGTCTGCATATATAGACAAAAGATATTGTTTTTTATGATTTATATTGAGTCATGTTTTTCTTATTTTATTTTTTTTGGTGTTTGAGCTTCGAACTTGACTCAAGTATTTCATGTATGTGTGCTGGTCACATACGAAAACATAAGTATTTTATTTTCAAAGGTGTGGGAATTATTTATGTTGTTTTAGACATAAAAGGTATATATATATATTAGACGAAAAGTGAATTTAAAATGCTGACAGGTTATTCATATGACAGGCATAACTTTAACATATCGATACAACATAGAAAACTATTCTCTTTTTACATGTATATCAGCAAAAATATTAACCTTTTACTTTTACAAACGTAGCAAATATTTATTTTTTTACTTTTTTGTTACGATGGTTACTTTTATTTTTGAAGGTTGCCCCAAATGCAATGTAAGAAATCTAAGCTAGGTTAATAATTAATTAACACACTATTTTTTTAATAGTTTTTGAAGTCTTTTAAATGTTTGACTAAACGCACGCATTAATCGCTTTGAATTCACAATTTAATTAAATGCAATGCACGATGTGCAAAAGCCATTAACAAATGGCAACAAACAACTTCATAAAACAATTTCATGTCATAAACAAAATCGTGCCATACTCAAAATAGTTTGCTGAAAATGCCGAAGTCGAAGCCGACGAAGTGAAACTTAATGAAGCCTGAGAAAGTTGCAAGTTTGCGAGCTGTTTTCCTGCTCATGCCCAGCTGAGCGCACTGCGCACTGCTCAAGTGACAATCATAATTTAAGTTAAAAACCAAAGTCAAAAACAAAACAAAAATAACAGTAAATAAATTGCAAACAAAGACTGCAACAAAAGCAATGCGATAATTGCTAACAAATTTGTCTGACAGCGCATGCCAAACACACAGCAACAACAACAAGAGTAATAACAACCTGTAAGCTCGAATGTATGTATGTGTGTGTGTGTGTGTGTGTGTGTGCTTATGTGGCAAGTCCGTCCTACCAATCTTCCCGCCGATACATTTGAGGCTTCGATCGACTGAGTGCAGACACAATCGTTCATCTCATCGTCCACTTGTTCTTGGGCTGTTGCATCTTGGTGCGCTGACCCAGTTTGTTGCAAGTGGAACAACTACAGCAACAACAACAACAGCAACAGCAAAGTGGCCATAAATAGCCAGGCGCTGATTTCTAGACACCAGACCTTACCCCTCGTGCGGCCGATATCTTCTCACTCACTCAATGAAGACTCAAGTTACGAGTACAGGTTTCTTGCTCAAGTCTTTCTCAATGGCGCTCAAGTTTGTTGCCTAAGTCTTTCGTTCTGAAAGAGAAACGACAAGCAAAAGCAAACAAGTTTTCATTTGCCATTGTTGTTGTTTGTGTTTGTGTTGTTGGTGTTGGTGTTGTGCTTTTGGCTACCTTTGCTTTTTGGGATGCTGCAGAAGAACTTTCCATCCATTGATTCTAGCGGAACGCATATAAATAACAAATTAAGACTTTCTTTCTGCACATTTCACACAACGTTTGAGTAAAGCAACAAACTCCCGCCTGACCAACCAACTACACACATACATACATAATACATATCTGTCTGTTTGTGGTTTTGTGTCATCATCTTCTATTGAATTGTTGCTTATTTATTTAGAGGCAGCCAGCTCTCGCCTCGCACCTAACCCAAATACACGCGACGCTCTTTCACCTGGCCAGCACACGTTAACTTCTTCTGCTTCTTCATCTCTCTCTCCATCTTCATCTTCATCTTCTGTGCACCTTGTGTCACTTGTTGTGGGTTCGGTTTTGATTGGATTCTGCTTGGTGTGCTGAGCCCTCGCTGTGTTGGCACAACAGGCCAAGAGATTAACGTCGTGCAGGGCTTCCCCACTTTTTTTCTGGTTTTTTTTTTTTTTCGGGCGGGCATCTTATGTTTTTTCTTTCGATTATGCGCCTTTATCTGTGTCTCCATTACTTTGACCCAATTACATTTTGTTTGCTTCGTCTGCATTTTTTTTACTTTCTATTTTCTCTTAACGATCTTTAGAATTTTGATGGCCGGCTTGTTAGCATTTCGATTTTTAGGGGCGTATCAAGTTAATTTACTTTCATTTGCCATACAGCTGAGAAAATGTGTTTTGTATTATTGTTTCCGATTCTTTGCTTTATTTTTTGGGCGTTGCCTCTAACGCTTCCGTTTCCACTTGAAGAACTGTTTCCACAGTCGTTTGAGTTGTGAATTTCAAAATTAAATAAAGAGAAAGGTACAAGCTAAAACTGGACTAATGAGGAATTTAAATAGCACACATTTCTTTTGTATAAACAAAAATACATAGGTTTTTTTTATCTTTTGCAGTTAGATTCTGATTGTATTTTCATCAATGTGATTAGAAATTATTTGTGAGTACAGCTTTTTACTTGTTCTCTACGCCTTACAAATAGCAGTTTTCTGACTTAATGATAACTTCCTCTTAAATCTATTGCGATTGTTAAAAAGAAACCATTTACCTTGTGGTAAACTCGTCAGTTGATAACTGTACATCGCAAATGATTGCTTGGTACTTTTAATGATCGTTTCACATGCGTAACCTTTTTTTTTTTTTAACTTTTGAGCTTATTGTATATATAGGGTGCTCCACCTTTCTTAGATTTCTAGTTCAGACAGGTTGAGGTCAGCATTGAAATGATTGAAACTCATTAGTGGGTCAAACGCCTTTTAGTCGAATTGGCAATTAAGTTATAAATCTTGCGGAACAAAAAATATGTTTTAACGAGTGTCTGTAAGAAAATATTTCAAAATAGAAAGCAGCGCAAAACAATTAACATAATTTCTGATATAAACCGAACTGAGCCAGCCACTTGGAGCTGTCAACGTTTCTAGGGATCTGAGGCGGCATTGTTATTTATCTATTCTCGTTAGCATATCAACACGAGCTAATTGACAAATGAGTTCACGATTTTTATGCATTGCCATTTGGGTCAAGTGATGTCCACTGAATCACAAATTTATACTTGCAAAATATGCAAAAAGATACAAATTTGATTGGCACTTTAGCAGCATCATATGGCTATAATGGTCTTCAATGGCTTATAGATAATTAGGATTCACAATCCCAGACATGTGGCTGGCCTATAAGAACCGTTAAAGTCGTCTTTTTGCAGACAGTTTACTTTTACCACGCGCTCCGTGCGGTTCTCGCCATGAAATCCAAATCCAATCCAACAATACTTTGCCTGTTCTTTGTGGCCACTCTAGCCACATGTGCGGGGGGAAACTATGCGTATAAGCCACCATTTCGCGGTTATCATTATGCCAAGCCAGCCAGGTTGCCCACAAACGAACTCAGCTCTAGCTCACCAGCTCCGGCTGTGCAATCGGATTACATCGATGATCTAATCGAGGGACATAAGCAACAGATATTATCAAATGTTCTGGGTGGCAGCTCTTCCCTTTCCTCTCCGGGAAATGCGTTGCCGCCGCTGGAAGCCGCCCAATCTCCATTTGAAAGCGGCGATTCGAAAGCTTTTCGCGTCAATCGTTGCGCCAGCTGCTGTGAGTATGAGTTCGAACACATCGATAAATATTGAGCTCTCTATTCTTATTGAAAGCGTAGGAGTGAAAGCACTAAGCTTTTATTGTGTGTATGTTAAAGCCCAAGCAAAAGCTTGCAGAATGGCACTGCTTTTGACAAAGAGATCAGACTTTTATGAACGAAGCAATTCTAAATTCAATTCTTGAATTGTTTTTTTTTTGTAAATGATTAAAAATGAAGTGCTGTTTGTTGCTCTTAACTTGGTTTATTATTTTCATTCAGTAGCTAAAAGAAGTTAGTAAATTTGCAGCCCTGCAGCTTGAACTAATGTTTTTGTGTTTTGCCGCACGAGATTTTTTTAAGCGCTGTTTACACGTCGACATCTGTCAAAATGTTAAGTTTCAGAAGTGTAAACACAAGCGACATTTAATCACATAGCACGTAAAAGATTTAAAACTATTCGTATGCAAAGTTTCGTACAATCAATGTTAAACAATGCCGGTTGGCAGTTAAGCTGCAAGAAAAGTGTCGAAATTGCTGCAAGAAATGACGTCAGAAATTCAATGTTGCGACATAAAAATTTTGACAGATGTCATGACATTATATCTACGTGTAAACAGCGCTTTAATTACATCGCGAGTTTGTAAATACAATAGAAGTCGGAAAGACTTTGTTTCATTCTGAAGAGTTAATTCTGCTGAAATTAAATGTCGGATAATAAAAAAAAACTTCCTGCTGCTGTTATGTGGAAGCAGAAAAAAAGAAGAAGCTGATTGGTTTATCCCATCGAAAAGCTTTTAATCCTACGTATTCGATAACATCCTGAGATAAAGAGCAACAAACAGGCATTGAAAAATTTTACAAAATTCGTACAAATTGTGTCAAGAATTGCTTCGTGTGAAAGGAGAGCTTTTTTGTCATTAACCCCCTTTTGCATCCTTGCAGCCTGCGGTGTGCCCAATGCCAATCGCATTGTGGGCGGCACTCAGGTGCGTTCCAACAAATATCCATGGATTGCGCAAATGATACGCGGCTCATTTCTCTTCTGTGGCGGCACTTTGATCAACGATCGCTACGTTCTCACTGCCGCACACTGTGTCCATGACATGGACATGTCCGGAGTGTCGGTGCGTCTGCTCCAACTGGATCGCAGCTCCACGCATCTGGGCGTTACAAGAGCTGTGGCATTTGCCCATGCTCATGCCGGCTACGATCCTGTGACCTTGGTGCACGACATTGCTCTGCTGCGTTTGGATCAGCCCGTGCCCCTGGTGCAGTCGATGAGGCCAGTGTGCCTGCCCAGCAGTCTGCGGCAGCAGTTCGACTATCAGCGGGCCATTGTCGCTGGCTGGGGCCTGAGTCATGAGGGTGGAACCACTTCCAGTGTGCTGCAGGAGACCACAGTGCCCATTATAACCAATGCCCAGTGCAGAGCGACATCGTACAAGTCCATGATTGTGGACACGATGCTGTGTGCGGGCTTTGTGCAAACAGGTGGTCAGGATGCCTGCCAGGTGGGTGCCATAACTCATCTCCTTCTCTCCCTCTCTCCCACTCTATTTATATCTATCGCTTTTTACTTGTAGGGTGACAGTGGAGGTCCACTTATTGTGCCGGATCGCATCTTCCGTCTCGCTGGTGTTGTCTCCTTTGGCTACGGCTGCGCCAAGCCGAATGCTCCTGGTGTCTATACCAGAGTCAGTAGATACTTGGACTGGATTGCAGCCAACACGAGAGACGCCTGCTATTGCAATAAATAATTATATGATTGATTTTTCTGCGTTAGTTTTATTTTATAGAGATGGCAATAAAATGTGGAAAAAGTTAAATGCTCCTATTCAAGAACTTATTTATTATCCTATGGGAAGGAACTCGTATTTTGTACCATTTTAAGAGTCAAGTATTTTCCATGGCAAGTTTTCACTTTTGAACACCCCCAACACGTAAACTAAAAAACAATTTCGCACAATATTTTCTGTTTTCGCTGTAAATATTTGCTGGAACAGGTTATTGTGCGGGTTCGACAAGTCAAAGAGGCAAAAAATAATAATAATAATAAAATAAACGAAAAAAGCTTTACTGGCCTTTCACTTTTGGTACAACATACGTTGAAAAATAATCAATAAATAAGAAAATAAACTATACACTGAGAAAACATTTCGACCCAGCCAAACAAAACTAACAACCTAACCGGCGACGGTCCATTTCACTGCAGAAATCGAAGCCAAGGACGTCGGAATCAGAATCGCTGACACATTGTTATCACTTGTCAATGTTGCAGGGCGTTTAACCCTCTACTGCCTGTCGTTGCCAGTTGCCAGCTGCCACACGAGGGGGCCCAGTTGACAAAAGTTTATCTTTATCCCTATGCGAGCGGCGGCCGTGCTGCGATTTAATGGATTTTCAAGTTATTTCTGGTATTTTGTTGTAGTTGCCGCAGCGAGCAACTGCAACAACTACACCGAACACAAACAAAGATATCTCGCAAACTTGTTTCTTGCCTGGGGCCAAAGAAAATGCCGCATAATTGCCGACTTCGAGTCGCGACTTGAGCAGGGAGAGGGTGCGAGGGAGTGCGGTGGGAGGGGGGAATGTTGGCCAAATCGACAATGTTGTCAATGCTGCCGCTTTGGCATTTAATTTTATTTTTAACTAGACTGCAAGTGATGCCCGGCATTGGTAGGGGGCATTACAAAAACAATTAAGATCGCTCCAGTCAAAAGACCTCGACTACAAGATACCGTAAAACCCCAATTCCCTACCTATCATATGAAATGCTGATTATCAATATTCTGTTTAATATTATACAGTTATCAATAACAAATATTTCTCTGGATCTTTTTGTCTCTGAAAACGACACGTTCAGACACCTTCTGTCTTTAACCATTTTTAATAGGTATAACAGAAATGTGCACTGATTTACTGCTGCAATACAAATGTTCCTCTGTTGCAGAAAATTATGAAAGTTGGATTATGACTTTTGCAATTAATCATCCTAAATCATCCTAAGCTAAAAGAGCACACAATAGGGTGCTCAGTGTGTCTTGTGTGATTAACCGTGCCCTTTAAATTTATGTTGGCTTTATTGCTTAAAGGTAAGCTAACAAGCAACATGTCGCTGAAAAGTCTCTGATTGCGTTGCTTTATGTCGAGAATACATTTTTATTGCTGTTGATCGACTGGCTTCTGTTCGCTAAGAAGTACTCTAGTTATACCATCTTTTCTTTTTTCATACAACAATTTTTCTATTCTAATAATTTTACGTACTTCATAAACCGTAAGACAGATTTGCAAATATTTGAACGTCTTAACTCACGTAGCACTTTTTCAACTTATTTATAACAATTATTTTTTTAGTCATTACAAACACGCCAAGAGATACAAGAAAATAATTAGCCAGCTAGTCATCGTTTCCTTGTAGAGCCCTCTTTATCTCCCTTTTCGGCAAATCCCAATTTACTAAAGGGAAGAACGTATTATTATAACTTATACCAAGTGACATTATTCTAAACTTTGAACTTGCCAACTTCCTTCGAATTTGTTCTAAACTTTGAACTTGGCAACTCATTTCCCTTCGACATTTTCCCTTCTGTGCAGCACCCACTTCAGTTGTTCAATAGACTTGAGCACAAATTGCAATTCCCGCTGGACATTCACGCATTCCACAATATGTTCCACACAACGCTCCCATTTGAGACTTGCCACTCGCAAAGTGCTCGGCACCAAGGCGCCAAAAATGTGTGTTAGTGGCCGTAGATAGCCCCTAGCTGGATCTATATCCAAGCGCAACAGCTCCACATGGCTGCCCCAAGTCATGCCCTGTTCGAGGACTCGGCATAATGCATGGTAGGGTCTAGAGGGTCCTGGCAAGCGAGCTGCGGTTGCTAACTGATAAGTTCCTTGCTGGAGACGGGCTCTGGAGAGATCAAGCTGTGCTCTGGATGTGTGCGTTGCCAACTGTTGACTAATCCGATCCTCCATCAGTTGCAGCATGTGCAGATGCAGGTCATCCATTAGGCAACCAGTCTTCTCTATGTCTTCAGCAGTAGGTTCCTTTTCTGTTTGTTCCTGCGTTGTGGTCATTCCGTTGAAGTGCTTAAATTTATTTGTTAAACTTTGATGAACTAAAATTTCAGATATAAAGCAAATATTTACTGAGAATCCCAGTTTTTGGTCACTCGATGGTAATGCATCTTCTATGCTCGCCTCCACTTTCATCATGCTGTTCTCTATGCTCATCCCGTACACTTAATTAAGTTCTATAATTCGATACAAATAAAAGATTTTAAACTACACACAAATTCAGTAACAAATTAATATTTGAGTTAAAACCCTAGGCACATAAAGTCGAGAGAAAAATATTATTATAAACATACTATCCCAAAGTCTGATTCTTATTATGTATACGAGGAATGCAGAGAAAATCATCTTATATTCCAAAAAACTTTTGGTGTTTTAATCGATCAAACTGATTTAGCAATTTCTGTCTGTCTGATTTTAAAATTTAAATTTTTAAATTTTTAATTTATGTTTACTTTGCACCCAATAAAACTTCTCTACTTGTTTGTATATTATTACAAAAGAGCAGGATTTTGTGTTTTCATGGTAATGTGCTACAGCCATACCCTTAATGCGTGGTTAAAAATTTGACTTACATTTTCCTTCTTAGGTCATCTTGATTAAGCATATAAATGTAGATTTTGAAGTGCTGACGGTGATCATTAATTGTTTATTAAGAATGAATTAGTTCTAAATTTTATAGTCCTTTAGTTGGTGTGATTAAGGCCTTCATGCTATGTGTTATGTTCTTTTGATTATTTCTGGCATTGAATAACGAATACATGAATTTTAACACATACCGTAGTTGACCCAATATAGACAAAATGAAACTGGTTCCTTTGTGTTTAGTTTGAGTGACCCTCATTTGTGGCAGATTTGTTGCTTGTGGTTTCATCTCACAGTTTGTTATGTTTTCTTTGGGTATATTTTGTTTGGAGGCGTCTTTGGGCCACGCTTCGTTTGGCATTTTAGCATATTTCTCACATAAATTGCCAGCGACTTGGGTAGAGAAATTTTCACGCCTCGCTGACCGTTGGCCAAGAGTCTGTGGCCGAGGCTTGCTCTTTAATCAAAATTGTGTACAAAACTTATGCCAAATAATGCTAAACACAAGCTGACCCCCTTTCCTCCCCTCTCCACTCCTCACCGGGTGTTGCTATTTTTTTAATGCTGCCAAGCCGCAAACATTTTAATAAATTGCCAGTTATTAGTTGCCGGCAGCAGGAAAAAGTGCAATTAAAATGCATTGGAGCTGCAAACTGATGGAATAAAGAGGAGGAAAGCAACTTTAAGGCAAAACAAATTAGCATTAGCATTGACTTGACTTGAGCAAAAGAGACAACATATTGCCAGCGCAAAAACGAGCAAAAAATATAACAACCGGTGAGATAGTTTCCCATAATTTGTGTAGAGTCGCGCACATAATGAGTTCAAGAGCAGCGGCGAGAGAGAGAGAGAGAGAAAAACCAGGAAGGGGTGGGGAAAGGGGAGGTACACCAACAGATGTGCAGAGCAAGTCCATTGCGGGGGGATCTGCGGTCACTTGCATAGCAAATGGTGTGAAATTTTCGCAAAAGTGCCGGCAAAGCAGTGTCAAGCAGTGTTTGATGTTGGCTGGGTGTTGATGAGGGCGGGGAGGAAAGCTGCTGCTGCATTGTTCATAACCGCACTTAGTTTTTGTTATTAATAGTTGAAATTTGCATAAATGTGTTTAATTAAAGCACTTGAAGCATATTTTGTTAAGTGGCTTTTAGCTGGACGAGCATTTAAGTTGCTAATGAAAGCGAAAAGGAAGTGAAACTCATATGTGTGGGATTTTAATTATTTCTTATATTAATTAGTGATTGGAAATCACAGCTGGGAACAAGACATAAATGCTGTGGATCGAATGGATCATATTTAGCACACTTTAGGTAGAAACTTTGTTTGTGCATTTGCAATTTATCGAATTTTGCACGTTTTCTTTTGCAAGTTTCGTTCTCGTAGCTCATCTAACTAATGGCGTCCCATGGCAGAGTTGACATGGCGCACCAAATTTTTTTTCCTTTTTTCACTCTCTATGCAGTAGTGTCAACAGTGCTGAAAGAATTTTTATTTATGCGCTACTGTAGCTCCAAAATTCTCGATGGCAACCGTCAGTCAACACTGAAAGAGAGAGAGAGAGAGAGATGGTGTGACTGAGGGAGACGAGGGAATACTGGAATATAGAAGCGTTGGAAAGCAAACAAAACTGTAAACTGGGGAACGCCACTCAAAGTCGCGGCTTCCTGGCTGACACACTTTATGCCTCCCGTCCAACAGACGCCACATGGCATGACGACTGATAGGTGTGGTGTGGCAAGGCGAGGAAGGGGGAAGGGGGGGGGGGTCTAGAGCGTGTATCGGAAGCCTTTTGGGTTGCCAGTCTAATTGAAGTCGAGTGCATGGCTAGCAGCTATTTTATCTGGCAGCTACAGAAACCAACTTTGACATTATGCGCCACAAATTGTGGCAATTTAGAGCCAATTTAAGTCGTTGCAACACAAAATATTTCACAGCTCTAAATTCCAAATGTGCCAAGCAGCTCAATGAAGTAAATCTCTTTCCCCTCTCCCCATTCGCCTTTTCGTCTTTCTCTTTTTCTATCTCTCTTCAACTAAATCCAGCGCTCAACTGTCTGCCACATCGTCTAAAGGTAACAATTTATATAATGAAACCGATTCCAAATTTGTGATGTGCACGGCCGCAAGCGCGAATCCAGCTTGGTAATTACCCCGTCCGTCCCCAGTCCCGGCTAAAACAACAGTTATAAAAGAGGCGTCCAGAAAAGTAACGCAAAAAATAAAAGGAACAAACGACATGCCACAAAAGAGATGTTAAGCAAGCAACTAAACGAAGCTTGCATACCCTTTAATTGAGAAGAAAATCAAATATACATCTAAGCTGTTAATTAATTGTTAATTGTAAATTTGTTTTGACCACTTTTCGTTTGTTACTTTGTAATGTGATAAACTTAACAGCTTATTTTTTATTTATTTCTAACACTCTTCAAGTGAGTTTTTATCAAGAAAAGTTTTTGTTCCCTCGTTTGTTTTAATCACTTTAAGTTTAAAGTGTCCCCACATCGATATGAAGGGTAACTGAAATTGAACAGAAAATTGAAACAAGTTTAAGAACTGAACCGACTGGTGTCGGAACTGCCGCTGTTCGTTGGCTGTTCACCTGTTTGGCCGGCTTGTTGGAATACGTTATTTTCGATAGCCCGCCCGAAAATGTGTGTTTGGTGGCAGGCCAAAGAAGAGGAACCGCAACATGATTTGGCATCTTGGCAACTTTCTTGTTGCATGTTGCAGCTTGGGCGCAAAACGTGCAAAGAGGAAAAACCCGTTGCCAAATCATCTGTTGAATCGCAGCATCTTCGGCCCAACCCACCTGACTAGGCAACTTTTCGTGTGGGAGTCGTTGCCAGATTTTGCGGTTACTTTAAAACATCTTTGGAATTTTTTTTCGGATATAAATTTTTGTTGCTGTTATTTTTCCTTTAGTTCTTTCTTTTTGTTTGATAAAAAAGAAAGTTGACATAAATTGTTGGCCCCATGTTTTTCTTTTTGCTCGTAGCGCATTTAAAGTTGCGATAGCAAAAAAAGTTGCCAGTTGTGGTTTTTGCCATTTGCTGCTGTTATTGTTGCTGCTGTCTTATGTCGTGCGCAGGAAGGAAATAACTTGGGTTGAGGGTGCAGGGGAGAGCAGAGTTGTGAACTGTGGATAGTTTTTGGCAAGTTAGTGTGGGATTTTGGTGTTGAAATGAAATGCATTTGAAAGTTCGTGAAACAAGTTAATCGCCTTTGTCTCTGCTTGTTTGTGGCTTGCTGCATAGCTGGATACAAAGAAAAGAAAAGTGATAAATGTGGGGAGAGGCCAATAATTGAATGTTCATGATTACGACTTTGAAATGTTAATGAATTTATGAGCTGTCTGATTTTATTATAAATGTATATGTAACACAGTTTTAATTCAACCTTTTCTTTTCTTTACTTTTATTTTAGCACAAAAATCATAAATTAACAACCAAACTTAGCTGGGACAACAACCGCACAACCAAAACTCACAAAATCAACTGCAGTTCAGGCAGCCACCAAACAGAAAAATTCACCAACGCTTTTAAGCGCATGCCCGAACCCGCACCGCAAGTGGTCTAGCACAGGCACAAACCCAAGCGATCAACCATCGAAATGTCTTCAACAGCACAAGCAACAGGAACCACAACACCAATGTCGCAAAGCAATGACACAAACCCAACAACGTCGGACGATGACTACATAACCGTTGTGGAAGTCGACGATCCCACATCGTCTACCAAAGACACAAACCACTTGAAAAAGCTAGTCAAACGGAAAAGCTCCGTGGCCGAGGATTCCTCATTCATTACCGTGTTGACTATCAACGAGCAGCAGCAGCAGCTACTCCAGCAGCAACAACAACAAGATCACACTGTAGAGTCAGACAGCAACACAGAGCACGTAACTGTTTACCGCCTGCCAGGTGAGCGTCTGGGCTTTGGCCTTAAGTTCCAGGGCGGAACACGCAACACGGAGCTGGTCCAGAAACTATACATACAATCCTGCGCCGCAGACAGTCCCGCCTCCAAGGTGGCCACCAGCTGGGGCCACCTGCGCGAAGGCGATGAGATTCTAAGCATCGATGACAGGCAAGTTAACCAGATGACTCGCATCGACTGCGTGCGCTGTCTCAAGGACAATGTGGCCATCAAGCTGATTGTGTGCAATGGCCACGGCCGAAAGCCGCCCAGCGAGGAGGAGCAGCAGCAGCTGACGGAGCTAACCATCTCACTGAATGCACAACCACCACCGCCGCCTCCAGTGCCACCACGCAAGCTGGTCAAGCGACAGAACTCGAAAGAGGGTCCAGCCTCCACGGTGCAGCTGACTGTGGAGAAGCCATTGACGCCACCGCCCGATGCTGAGTACTATATTAATCTGTTTGCCGAGTCCTTGAAGGCTGGTTCCGAGTCGGATGACACGGCGAGCACCATTTCCACAGTCATTGATAAGCTTTCGATGGGCTCCAATTACAGTTCCGATACGGAGCTGGCCAACACATTGAACGCTCCCGAGCTGGCTAAACTTGTGCAGCCATTTACACTGCTTGAGCAGGAGTTTCAGCTGGAACAGCCACTTAGTCCGCCCAAGCTGATCATACCCGGCAACAACTATGAGAATGTCGAGTTCAAAACCGAGAAAGTCAATGTCTATGAAAATGTGGAGCTCAAGAGTCCGCTGGGCACGCCCACGCCAAAACCACGTGTGATACTAGCCACTGTCGAGCCCAAGAAGCGTTCCATAATACCCATGCCGCGAAAGATTCCCACGCCCAGTAAGCTGCCCATTGAGGTGGCACCTCCCAGGATACCTACGGACACGTCCAGCCCCGAGATTGAGTCACCCAAAACGCCCACAAATGAGATAGCCAGGGATATAAGGGATTATAATACCAAGATACCGAAGGCCAAGCTATTGAGTCCTGGTTTCTCACGCGCTAAAACTGAAGGCGAGATTAAGCTGCATCTTCAGCCCATTAAGCTACAGTCACCGCAGCTCAAATCTCGCATACCCATTGTTACGAGTCCCGTGCAAAAGTCACTGCCAGTCAATAAGTCACCCCCAACAGCTAGCTCCAGCATTCCTCGCCTGCTCCAGAAGCAAAAGTCTGAAACGGATCTTAAATTGGGCCTCTATCGCAGCAAGTCCAAGGATTCTAGTCCAAGTCTAGGGTATCAGAGAGCGCCCTTGCAGCGTGCCAATTCGGCCGAAGCACCAACCCGGACAACACCAGAACGCACCTACATCCCAGTGCTGCTAAACAGCAGCTCCAGGAGCAGCTCCAACTCCACAGAATCACTCAGCTCCCTATGCAGCAACGGCAGCAACGGACGTTCCCCCAAAGGACCCAAGCCAAAGCCACCGGAGCGCGTTCAGTCACTGCAAAAGACACAAATCCCCAAGCTGCAGGCACTGCCAACAACGCCGCCCCAACAGCAGCCCAAGCTCAGCATGCAGACCTTCAAGCAGGCATCATGCACTTTAACTCCTCCCAGCACGCCGGTGAACAACACACCATCGCCCACCAGCAATCGGGAGATTCGATTCAAGATACAGACTTACGAGAGCAAGGCACAGGATGAGGATAAGCTGCCCAGTTTGTTTGATTTGGTGCACAAGCAGGAGTCAGCCACAGCCGAGAACCAGGAGAGTTCGCCGAAGGCTCCACGTGACATAACAGCTTTGCTGGCAGCTGCTGCTGCGGAGGCAACTGATCTTGCCAGGGAATCCCCGCCTCCCTTGGTTGTGGGCAAGTGCACAAAGATTGTGGACGATAATCACAGCAATACATGCTATTCAAGCTCCAGCAGCGATGACGATGACGTTGAACAGGATGATGTTGATACCGCAGAGCGGGAATATATCTGTGAGGATGGAGAGAAGCTTGGCCCACCAGAACTCATCAATGGACCGGGTCCCTCGGAAGCCTATTTCAACATGTACTGGCATTCGAATATGCTGCCCACCATTGGAGAAGTTGAGGAGGAGCTTTCATCGCTGGAACCGCAATCCCTGACAAATGGGTAAGTTCAAAAGATGGAGAGCTTGAGAGTGGGGATGGGGAAGAGTCTTAGCTTCTAGGGAATATGATGGGAAAGTTAGAGAGGTATAGCTCACAACGCTTGTTTAAATTGATGAGTCTTCTTTAAACTATTAAGGGTTCCCCTTTTAAGTCTTGGGCTTGGGGTATTTCCATGTCGAGCTTTCTTGATTAGATACTTCTTATTTGTTTACACTGGTGTTTTTCCAATTTTAATACGTTTCTAATTTTTGAACGACCTCTATAATAAAGTAGAAACAAGTGCTTAGCACTTGAATCAGAACCTTACGCAATTCATCATTCACTAATCATTATATTTTTAGTCAGGTTCGCAAATATTGCAAATAATAGAAATGTGTAAAAAATGCTACAATAATAAAAGAAACTTTCACACATTTAGTCTGATAAGGTGAAAAATACCGGTGTGTTTACTAACACCGCCAAGCGCACTGATAATGCCTCAAATATTTTGTATGCGCACCGGTTCGGTAGATAAGAAATAATGGCAAAATGAATTTAACGAACGTTTGGGCCAATTAGTACTATTTTTGAAGCGAAAGACAAAGGTTTTGGTGCTTCCAGTCTACTAATATTGCGCAGCAATCAACAACAGGTTTGCAGCAGGTGGAGAATCAAATCAATTAACATACATATAAAGAACATCTACATATTGATAAGAAAGCAATCATAATAATTACTCAATGTGACATTACTCGTTGTGTCTTTCCGCAGTGCGTTTGTAGACGAGTTGAAAAAGTTGCAGCCACCAAAGCTGTCAGCAAAAATGGAAGTCCAAGCGGTTGAAGTTAAAAGCGACGATAAGATAGTTGCCCATGACGCAGCCCCTATCGATAAGACTGGCCAAACAGCTGACCAACTAGAGGAGAGCAGATGCACAACGAACCACAAAGAGGAAAAAACCAGCACCCAGGAGGAAATCAGCGAAAGTAGTCAGCAGAGTTCCACCAAAACCCAACGCACCGTTACAACAAAGCTGGTTACCACAAAGACAAGCAGCACCACCAGCAGCAGTAGCTCCTCATCCAGCTTCTTGAGTCCATCCGCTGACATAGCCTTCAAGCTGCAGCCGTATGAGGAACGTGAGGAGGCAACAACACCTCCTATCACCACAACGACCATTCGGGAGGAGCGTCGTGTTGTTAGCGAGCAGCAAACGCTAAGCGAGCTGAGAACAAAGGATGCGCTTACCGGTGAGGAGAAGCTGCTGACCAGCGCCGAATCCAAGTCAAGCAGTGCACGCTTCAAGAAGATCAGCAGCAACGACAATCTGCTCGACCTGGACGATGTCGAGCAGCTGCAGCCGTTGTCTGCCACCGTCGTCTCGGCCGAGACGCGTCTAACGGAGCGACTAGACAATCCACAGGATAAACAGAGTATTGAAACGGGTATTCTGACCTTATCCGAATGTGGCAAGCAGCTGCAGCTGTCCGAGAACGGTGGTATCAGCTACACCGAATGCGAACAGACCGAACAGCAGACCTATTTGGAGGGGCAACAGCTCCTCAACGATGAACCGGTGGATGAAAATGCGGCGCCCACGCTAGAGAGGGAGCTCAGCGAGATGTTGACTGTGAGCAAGGATGGTGAAAAGCAGGTGACCAAGCGGCTGGAACAGAGCAAAGAGACAGCTTGTAAGAAGGGCGCCAAGTTGCTGAAGAAGACCGACGAGGAGCGCCGTCTCGAACAGGAGGCGCAAAAGATTATCGAAAGCTATCAAAAAGTTAAAAAAGAGACCGAAAAGCTTTATAATTTGGAGCTGGCTGATGATGAGCAAGGTTTTGATCTGAGCGCTTTCGAGGAAGACGACGGACATGCAGTTGAGTCTGTCGATGCAAAAGTGCAGCAGCAAGCAGAGAAGCTTGTAGAAAACGTAGTAGAACAAGCAGTGCAGCTGATCGAGGATGAAGTGCTAAAGCAAGCAGAGCAGCAAGTAGAACAAGCAGTGAAACTGGTGGAAGCAATTGAACCTGTTCAAGCTGACAATATTTTGCCTGTTGTCGAAGACGATTTGGGCTATGTGCTACACAAAAACATCATAGATTCACCAAAACTGGAGGAAGTCATTCAGGTTGCTGCACCGAAGACAGCGCTCAAGCCGAAACCACCATTGCCCAGTACCAAGCCCAAAACGTCACCCGTTTTGGTCAAACCGAAATCAGCTCCTCCACCGGTGCCCAGCAAGCGTAGCGAGGTTGGATTGGGTGGCAAACCTACGCCCACACAGCGACGCAGCAGCTTGGAGCTGAGTGCACCCAAGCCCCTTGAGCGAATAATTGTGGGCGTGGAGCAAACAGAAGTCAGTCCAGTTATCATGCTGGCCAGCGTTGATTTGCCCAATGTAACAACAACAGCTGGTGCTCCCAACGATGACAATCTTGTCGCCCAAGCTGTTGACCTACTGCAGGATGAGCTGCACTTCGAGAGCCATAAGCTGCCCAATGCCGGAAAGCAACAGCGTCAGGTGGAGGGCGAGGTGGCCATGGGGGAGAAAGGGGGACAAGTAAATGGCATGGTTCTAAGTGCCAGCTCATCGATGGCATCAACAGCGTCATCATCGTCATCATCATTGGCGCCAACGCCAATAACAACACCAATTTTGGTATCAGCAACGTCATCACTCGATTCGGTCAAAAGTGTCATCGAGGTCCTCAATGGTCATGCCACTGACAGGGCCGAAAACAACAACAACAACACCAACGACAACAACGACAACACCAACGACAACGTCAACAACAACTGCAATAGCCTGATTGGAGCCGTTATGGCTGAAGATAACGACGACGATGATGATGAACCCAATGAGGAGCATGCGGAGAATGTGTCAACGTTGGCGCTCGATAGAGAACACGAAACAGGTAAGTGCTAGTCATATTCCCTTTTAGACATCTATGTCAGGGGTTAAGGGCTTAAACAAGTGCAGTGACAGGCCAATCAGTTTATGGAAGTAACCCTTGTTTTTTATTCGTTGAAAACTTATTTGAACTTGGATGTTAAATGTGTTTTGTTTATTTTTAATAACTTAAACCATAAATATACCATTGAGTATTACGAATAACGAATTTGACTACAATTTCTTTCTTTAAATTTTTGGTTAGTTTTGTGTTTTAAAAACTAATAGAAAATGCAGGCCTGGGTTTGTGTTTGGGCAGCAGCACTCAACGGGTGTTTTTACTGTGGTCAGTGCGGCTGTCATCTGCCCCCAGAGGGGCTGCTTACGAAGCTGATTTTTGACTACTGCCGTCTGTCCCCAAAACTGTCAGTGTGTTAGTCGGACGCATCCAATTATTGGTCACTATATGGGTTTGCTGCTTTATCCCCTCCTCTGCTTGCACCTCAAACCAGTTGGTTGCCATTGACCACAATTTGGAACTTGCTGTTCGTCCCGCTGCCTGATCTACACTTGGTTTGAATTTTGTTTGCTTTTAGCATATGCAAAATGCCACTAATGGACTTTATGGACTTTTGGGTCAACTGAAACTGAAGCGTTGCCCGGCTCTTTGCTAACAGTTTTGTTGGTCAGCAGGGTATAGTTATTAGTGTCCCGAATTTAGCCGGTGCGAATTCAATTTTAGGAGTTACTGTTATATTGCTAAACTTATTTGCTGGGAGCTCTATGTGCTGAGAACTTTCAGTTTGATTGTCGGTTCCATAATAATAGTAAACATTTCTTCTTCCTAAAAGCACTGCTAAAACAATAATTTGTCCAATATTTTATAATCAGAATATAAATTTTACATTTAATTTGAACGCGAAAACCCAATTGGCAAAAATATGGTCGAATAGTCAACAATGTTGTAAATTATTATAACATATATGCAAAATTTATTTCACCATATAGAGCAAATTATTTGTATTTTACTGCGCAGTGCGTACCAAGCACAAAAACTAAATAAACCCCAAAAACATTACCCAAATATGCAAATTGCAAGCAAGGGAAGAGGGAGCAACCGAATACTATATACAATTGCATTACGTATACGATGAGTATGCATAAATTGTATTTGACCATCTCTCTCTCTCTGTGGCGTAATTGTTTGGTTTAAATATATTTTGTGCATTGGATTTTCGTTACCTGTGCAAACGAGACATTTGCATTTCGGTTATAGGAACAAACCACATACTAGCTGGCGGTCTATCTGCCGATAGAGTGAGTGGCAGGGGAAGCGGGGCGCCAAATAAAATATTGGCAAAATGTTTTAATTAAACAAAAACTGACAAATATTGGCACCTGCATTGCATAAAGGTGCGAGTGAGCCATGCGCCAAAGAATTTGCATACCAAAATATATTTCAGGCGCAAGTTTGTTCAGTGGTTGGGTTCGGGATTTGGTTTGGTTTGGTGTTTTCAGCATATCCCTTGCAAATGTTAATGAAATTTTGCAGAGAACCGAATTGTATTTGCATTTTATACAGTGGGTCAGCCATATTTGCAATTTAAACAATATTTTATTTACAAATATTTGTGTAAAATATTGATATTGAGAGTTACTTTACTAACGTATTAAACTATAAGTTGTCCAACACTTTCTCAAGTCGGAATTGTGAATTTGGATTTATTACATCCACTGTGCTGCTTGTGAGTTAAATATGCTTTTAGTGTTAAATATTTTGGGTGCATCACGCTGACTGATAAAACTTTACAAATAGGCAATATCGATTTGCATTTTGCGGTCTTTTCTGCTCTCTTTTTCCTTTTTAATTTGATTTAAAATGTTACCTGTGACGCAAACATGAATATATTAATACTCTTCATAGTTGTCGTAAGTAAGCTTTACTTTAATTGCGAAGTCTACTAAATGTATTGTACTTGTGATTAATTTCATATATTTATGCAATTTAGTTATTTCGTTAAATACATACATGTGTATTTATTTTCTGGAATTTCGTGCTGATAAAAAGAAAATATGTTTACAGTTCGCAGAATTTCATAATTACAATCCCTTTGTCTGTCTATACGTCTGTTTGCTTTCCACCCACTCACTATCATATTTTCTCCCGCTCTCTTTATCTGTTTAATGATAATTATTTTTTATGACCGAATTGCATTGTTTCTTATCTGCTGACAACGCTTTCGTCTGTAGTCGATGATTTTGTGTCCATATGTTTTGACATTCCCCGATAAGACTTTATCGGCAGAAATGCGGCAAATGCTATACGTGTTGTAATTAGCACGGACCTTATCCCTGCTCCGAATAACTTGCTAATCCTCAAACATTTACCACCCAAGCAAACTTAATCCACACGCCACCAGCTGCTTAGTTGGAAATGTTGTCCACGTCATCTCCAGGCTTCAGTGTGTTCCTGTGTCTAGTGTTCAGTTGGTGCACTCAACACTTTGAAATTGGATTTTAAGCCATAATGACCAGCTGACTGACTGACTGACAAACTGACTGACTGACTGACTGACTGACTGAGTGACACACAAACTGTGCCCCTTTCCCCTCGCTCCCTTGAGTTGTGCTGAAAGCGTTTGGCATAATTGCTTTTGGGCACATGGCACCCACTCAGGCGGCTGCGGTTCGGGTATGCAACTCGTAGGGAGCACTTGGTTCACCACGGGGCTAATGAAAATGCATGACGGCAAGTTGACGTACGATAGAAATGCATTTGAGTCCTCTGTGTGCCATGCTGTCTGTTTGTTTACCATAAACAATATTTGCACGGGTCCCATACGTTTCTAATCAAATTTGTACTGCGTTCAGTTGAGAGCTGAAGCAAAAAAGAACATAATAAATAACAATTGAAGGTATATCAAGAGATAAGTACTAAAATGTGATCATATTTTCAATGCCAATTTTTATAACGCTTTTTTCGTGTTTTCACTGCAAGTTTTTAGTTTCTGTTGCATACTTTTAAGAGCTTGCTATAAATAAAGAAAGCCTAGAACTAAAGTGAAATTTTAGGTTGCCAAAAGTATGCCATTTAAATGTGAGCAGATTTCATTGTAATCAAAAAGGGTATAAATAATTCGAATACTTGTAATGAATTTTCAACTTAAGTAATTTTTCGTTCACCTTTGCTGCGCTGGAGCTAACAGTTTTCAATTGACAGCCTTGTCTGTCCGTTTATTTGACTACAAGTGTTGTAGACATTTGCGGGTCAAAAACTACCTCTTTACCTCTCCCTAAACAATCTACACAGTTAGTTTTGTGTGTGTGTGTGTGTGTGTCACGAACGTTGCGCAATATTTTATCGCTTTTGTGCATTTAAAATTAATTTCAAATTAATTTTCAATACGATTTTCGGTGCTACCTTCTCGATTGATAAATGTATGTAGTGGTTGTACTTGTTGTTGCCGCTGTTGTCGCTTTCGCAGTTAGCTCCATGTAATTACATGTTGTTGTTGCTGTTGTTTTGCGCCTAGGGTACTTTTGATTATATTTTGTAGCTAATTTTGTTGTTTGTGGTTTCGTCGTTTTAATTTGTTTGGTAAACAAAACTATCGACTGTTGACTTTGTCTGTTGGGGTTTTGGGTTCTGTTGCGGTTGTGGTACTTGAATGCAATTTTTGGAAATAAGCTATTTTTAAAAGAGTAGGTAAATAGTTAAGCTATAACTTGGCAGAACTGTTATAATTTTGAATACCAATTAGTTTTATATTGTATAAATAAATTATTCTATTAATCTCAGTTCATATTTTTTGAAGCAAAAATGTTTTTACTTTAATTGTAGTGTGAAACAACGCTGTTGTTTTGGGTTTTTTTTTGTTTAAATTTAATGGCTTAACACCAAAATAAATCGATATGACCGTTAGGTTTGCCACCTTGATACCACAAAGCAACGGTTTTAACGGCAATTCCAATTCGAATTGCAGTTGAACCACAAAACGCTGTCAAATTCACAGTTGATTTGATTGATTTTAAATGGCATTTAATTTGACAAGCGATGAGCCAGAAAATGGCAGGCAGCATCCCAACACTTTAGGAGGCGTTCGACCGTGGGTCAAAGGGCAATCCCATTGACTGATTTGATTTGATGCAGCTGTCTGTCACAGAAAATGCATGCAAAATGAATGAATAAAACTGACAAGTAATTGCACAGCCTGACAAACCTGATTGAAAGCCAATAAAAAAAAGGAACAATAATATATTGCAAAGAAAAAAAAGGTGATCTCTTCTCTCACTTGTTAGTAGCCTCGGTCATTCTTGCCACACTATATAGGTTTTACGTCGGCAGAAATAACATAAAGATAAACAAGGCGTCGGGCATTTTCCCTAGAGCATTGGGTCAATATTGTAAGGCAAGTGAAGTGGAGGCAGACAATGGATAGTGGCAGTTAAATTGTTAAATAAAGGATATGTCAAAGTAATAAAATAAAGTAACAACTTGAATTTTATTTTTACAAAACTAACTTTTTCGAAAGCTGCACGTTTATTTTTGTCGACAATAGTCAATCATAGTCTTACCAGTATCTTTTATATATATGTATCTTTTTATGTATGTAAAGCTGCAATTAGGAAGTTCTAGAAAGGCAAATATAAACGTTAACTAATTATTTCACACTTCCCGCAGTTTGGCTGGGAAGTAAAGTAAAGTGAAGTGAAGCATAGAGACCAGCAATGGGGAAACCAAGTCATGACTTCATTTTCATTGTTTTATCGCACTGAAATCGCAAACGTTGAAAATCACATGCGCACACATCATAAATGTCAACCTGGCGAGAATTATGACACACAAGTTAAAAACCGGGAGAATAGAGAATAAAGGTGGAGAAACGTAAGCTAAGGACTGTTGGGTTCCATGTGTTGTTGTTATCGTTGTTGTTGTTGTTGTTGTTGGCAGTTCTATCTGCAAATCGAGATTTCGTGGTCCGTGACCATTTGGCAATGTGATAATTGCAGCTGCCAGAAGCAGTTCCTATGTAATGAGGCATACAGCCGTAAGCTAAGTTGCCTTCCTTAAACTTTGGTTCAGGTTCGGGCTGGGTTCGGGTTCGGGTTCGAGTTTGGGTTTGGGTTTGGGTTCGGGTTGGTTGCGTTTGACACTCAAGTGCAGCTGGGCTTGGCTTTTAACTGCCTACTCTTTCTCTCTCTCTGTGTGTGTGTGTGTTGCTACTGTTGCACATTTTCGCAATGTTGCGCATTTAATGTGACAATGTCACTTTGTTTGTTGTTGTTGTTTGTCTATCTGTTAATTTTCAGCGCGACGCAAGTTCACACTCTTAATTGGATTTGAAAGTGCAGCAGTCGCAGAAGTAGCAACAGAAGTTGACACTCCCCACTTCAGCTCGCTTCTTGCTGCTCTGCCTGCTAAGAAGTTGAGACATGACAGCTGATTAGTTAGCCAGGCTATTTGAGTTTGTTTTGGCCAGCCTCGTTGCCTGTGAATGAGGTTAACCCAACAGCAGACGGTGGCTGTGCATTTAATGCATTTTGAGAAGATTTTCATGTGCCTAGCCGTTAATGAGTTCAGTTCATTAAAGCTTAATGATAATGCGCTGATAGAGGTAGAGTAATTAGGAGAAGATCCGTGTAGGAGAAAGGAAATGTTGGCTATGCCTGATGTGCAAGAAACTTTCAATTAAAACGAAAAATGAAACATCAACAGCCTTTCCCACAGCTTAACAACATTAACAGCTTTTTGTCTGGCCAATAAAAAACACACCCAAAAAAACAATTCAAACCTTTTCACACACGCAGAACGTGCCACAAAAAAACAAAAAACAATCTTAAAATTAATAAAGATGCAACACGTTGCAGCTTTACACCGCACCACACATTAACACCTTTACCTCGCCTGGCTAAAGGGGGAGGCGGGAATCGGGGCTCAGCACATCCTCTCTGCATGCGGCTTAAATTAACAAAATTTTACGCATCGCAACATTTTAGCAACGCGTCGGCTCCCTCTCCTTTCTATACCCTTCCTGGGCAAGTAGTTGAAACTTATTACAAAACTTACAAGATTTTTCTTCCAATCCACAAACATCTAGCTACTTAATCAAATAATATTTTGGGATACTAATCAAGTAAATTCTGGCATTGAAGAGTGTCTTATCGTCGGCGTGCAAAGAATAGTTCTTGTTGATTCCTTTTTGTCAACGTGGGCAGTGGTGGGTTAGACTGTGGGTTGGTTCAGGAGAAGGAGAGGAACGATGAGGCGCGGACAGGCGAAGCGAAAAGCGAAAAGCGCAAACCATGCTGAAAATTGCTTAATCCTGCTGACAAGACAGCCTAGCGCTAAAAACGAGCCCAATGTTAAATGCAAGAGCAAAAGTGCCGCTAAGGATACACAGCCAGGCACAGTAAGAGACGCCGCCTGCTTCTGCTGACTGCTGACTGGGCAGTCGCTGGAGTCGGTGGAGTCGGTGGAGCTGCTGACAGAGGGCGTTGCAGCGCATAATTATGCATATTGCAGTGTGTCTACACAACCAAGCTCAGGCCAAGCAGACCGAGAGCACTCAGTTTTAGCCAGAGTCAGCTTTCAGCTTTCAGCTTTCAGCACTCAGTGAGCGAGGGCTTGCCTCAGTTTCTTGGTAATAAAGCAATGCATCACTCGCCTCGGACCACGAGAACGAGGTGCCGTCTCATCGTCTGAACGTCTCGGCGGACGTGTTCAAAATGTTGACGCATCGTAACTTACGTTATTTGTGGCCTTGAGCATCAAATGTTGTAATTGAGTTTTGCGTTTTATGATCTTATGAGTACTCAGGAGCACGAAGCTTTAATTGGCCCTTTCAAGCCAAACCAAAACGGTGTGTGTGGGCCTAAAACGCAATCGCCTCTAAACGGGCATTTAAACTGACCGATATTTGGAACATTGCAAGTTAATTGAATTTGCCACATGTCGCCTCTAATAACTATATAACGATTTTAGCCTCATAATAATCTTGCTATAACTATTAGTATAGGTTATTGAAATAGATAACTAAAAACAAGTATACATATTTAGATTTATTATGAAGATTGTTAAGTTTCTATTATGCTTTTTTTTCTGACACGTTAGCTCTCTCTTTATTGTAACATTAATAACAATAATATATGTCAAGTTTCCATGTTGGCAACAGACAGATTACAGATTACAGATTATTTAAAAAAGTATATAAAGCTTAAGATTTATGATGAAGATTGTTAAGTTTTCCATCAAGTTTTTATTTACTCCTTTTTTTGCATGCTACCTTTTCTGCACTCATTTTGCGCAATAATCTTGACCTTTTGGCACCTCGAGTCGAGTCTCAACCCAGATGGCAGCACACGACCGCAAAGCCATCAAAAACATAAAACTGGAGCCACATTCGCAGCCGGCATTCTCATTTTTTGCCAAACTGACAACTGACAAGCCGCCAATTCGCCAATTGCAGTTGCAGTAACCCCCAACTCTTCTGCTCCCTCTCCTTTTCACGTATCGAATTACACACAGAGCAGCAAAGCTCTCCTCAGTTACCCCTCCCACACACACACACACACACACATGCAACTCTCTGTTGACTGTCATTGTAGGCCACACGATGTTGCAGTTGCCAAACTGTATGAAAATATATAAATTTGCCTTCTGCCAACTCCTGCTTCTGCTCCTGCATGTGTGGTTGACCGCACCCGCCTTCTGCCCCCTGTCCACTGCCCCTCTCATCTCAATATCACTAGCCAGCATCAGTCCCGACTCTGGCGTTAATATTAAAAATAATTTGCGTGCGAAATTATTCATGTTGCACAAGGCAAATCTTGTGGCAATTATCGCAGCACGTAGGCTCCGCCTCTGCCTCCAGGTCGCAATGTGCGGTGGTGTGCGGCGATTGCAAACAGAAAATAGGCTTAAACCGCAGCGCTAAAAGGACTGCGCTCGCATCGCCGCACTCAAATCACAACGGCGCAAAAGGCCGGCCAAAGGAGTTGCCCCCAAAGGCGCATTTTGCTTGCGTGCCCCATATTGTTTGCTTTTGTAGAGATGGTAAATCCTGGACAGACTACAGCTGGCCATTGGCAATCATCAGCATTTGGCGTATGCAGCGACATACATATCTACATACAAACACACATATGAATTCTCGATGTTGACATTGACGGACGCGATGTATGCATTTGAACAACAGCACAGGATACTGTTATTCATATACTATGTACATACATATATTGAACTGATACAGGTACAGAATCATTTAAACAAACGTAAAATAAAAAACAGTACTAAATTTATTTGTTGTTAGTATAATGAAGAATTTGAAACCTTTGGTTTGATTTGCCGATTGACAAAAATAATTTAAAACTAACAGTTTAAGGAAAAAAACCATTTTTTTTATTAAGTCAAAAATTGTATTAAATGGTATTTTATTTATTTTTGCCCGCTGAATCCAAATCACATCCAATAGTGAAAAGTAGTAAAGTCTTTTAAAGATAGATTTAGTTACCATAAATACAAAGGTGGTGCTATTATTTTTTCGCCAACTTTTACCAATTTTACCACCTTTCTATTGGTATGTAACTCGATATAATAGGACAATCGTAGTATATTTTCCCTAGCGCCGTATCTCCCTTTAATGCTTTTAGAAATTTTCCCCCGCTTTATACTTAAAAGCATATTACACATACTAACTGAAAACGTTTTAAAGCCAAATGTTTCACACCTTGCTAACATGCTAATCGATCCATTTCCCCCTATCCCAACACACACACACACTGACTTACAAACACACACAATCGCAAAGCGACAACACGAAGCCATTACCCACAGCATACCAGAGGCATTCAGTGTTTAAAACTCATGCCTTCTATCACGCACAAAATTACCCGAAAACAATTTTCCACTCAAGCGGCGCAGGCAACCAGCTAGAAAAATGCCAGGCAGAGCAGAGCACAGCGAACCGTGAGCATTTGTGGCAACGTCCCATCAAAATGGCCATAAGCGCAACGCATCTTCTGGCTGGTGGAGATGCAAATGTATCTATTAAACAGAAATCAGCCAGAAGAGAACTCAGAAACACTCAGAGCCCAGAGCTCTTAGACTGTTGGCTGATGCAGCCCGCAGCCTCGCAGCCTTAAGCCGCCCAGATTTAAGTCAAGACTATGACCATTGCTAAGCACTTCACACCAAAGTGTCAATTGCATTTTTGTGGTTGGTCGCAACAGGCTGCTCCTCTGCTAGAACCGGGCACTTAATGCAACAATAAAACAATCAAAGTGTCTAGAAAATCGATGGAAATCAAGGGAGCAGCCAACGACGCATCTCATCGCAAGGCAATGCAAGGCAACTGCAACTCCAAGCTGCAACTCCTGCTCCAACAGCTACAGCTTCCATAGCATAGTAGCAGCTTGGCCACTTTCAGCTCTGTTGGCTGGCAACAAATGGAAATTCAATGTGAAGTGTGCGTATCAGCGACTGTCGCTCCGCAGTGCATCCAAAGACCACACACTTGACATGCCTGTGGAAGAAGTACACAGAGGCAGAGGCAGAGGCAGAGGCAGAGGAAGAGACAGATACTGAGACAGAAGACAGAGGCAGTCGTTGTGGATAAAAGTTGTGCCACTGAAGGACCGCAGGAGAGCGGCCATCAAGCGGCTGAATTGAAGATCTGGCTTGGCTTTTCGTTTCAGCCACTTGATGATTAAATTGGCGATGAGACCGTGTCCGAAAAAAACAAAAAACAAAAAGAAAATGTTTGCAGGGAATATTTTGTTCCTTGTTTAAATCTGCATTTTAATTTAATAATCATTTTTACCAATTATATACCAATGTAACCGAATTTTTTCAAATTATCTAATGCCTGTGAATTACAAATCTAGTGTCCTCAGTGAGGACTGCTCATGATTTGGATTTCTTAATCACAACTTTTAGTTGTTTTTCTATGAATCTTAAAACAGTTAAATTCATAGCTTCTATGTAGAATCACGCTGTCATCTCGAATGTCAAGTAAAAATATTCAAAACTTGTGCAACATTGTGGCATGTAAATAGTATTTTACTGAACGATTGTTCAGCATCATTTTACACATACTCCTTTAAATTGCTGCCACTTTAAAGGTAGCTAGAAGTTGCAGATACAGAACTGCTTGCTTTTCACGTAGGTGTTAATTACTCGTGTGTCTGTTGCCCAGCTGTGCATCAAAACGGTTGATGGCAACAAACTTTTGTCACCGAAACAGAGATGCTTTACAAAGTGCAATCAACTTTGTCCGCTGCCCATAAAAGTTGCGCCCTGGACATTTGAACAGACATTTTGGACAGTTTGGGACATTTGTACAAGTTGAGGCGGCTTCGTTGGCCCAACTGCAAAGGAGGCCGCGTCTTGATGGACGGAGCGTGCAGCGGCAGCAGTTAAGGGACATCAAACAAAACTTGAAGGGATTTGCGCCCCAAAATGGCAATGGATGGCAACTGGCAACTGGCAACTGGCGGCGTCCAATCCGCAAAAAGGCAACAAAGCGAAGGAGCTTCGCTCGACTTGGGTTTGGGTTTGTGTTTTGGGTCTTTTCACTGCTTTTCGGCATTTTCGCTTTTTGATCATTTTTCAAATGTTTTGGGCTCTAGCCTTAACAGGTAGCAAGAGCGAAGAGAAAGAGAGAATGCCATCGTTTTTTTTTTTGCGAGAATGGAGAAGTGTTGCAGTCAAATGGCATGACAAATTGTGTGCTAGGTTCTTTTCAGATAATTTATGGAGTAAAACTGCAAAACTAATAGTTCAAATACTTAGTATAGATAAAAAGCTCTATACTTATAATATTTAAAAACCTCATTTATTAGTTATCTTTGCCTGTTTAACAAATTTAAATTTCAAGCTTCATAGTGATAATAAAATTCTGGATTCATCAGGAAATGTTAAGCAGAACCTTCTGCTAACTTAATCTCTTGAATGCGTTTTCCACTCAAAATGTATGCAGATTATAATTTTTGCAATTGTTGATGGTCTAAGAACTTTCTTAGACCACCTGCCATTCCCCTAACGCACCTCGCCTTGTTCAGGAAATTGCTACTCAGAATACCGCGCGCATTTCCGTCATAGTACTAGAAGCCGCAACAGCAGCTTGCAACAAAGTGTCAGACGATGAGGCAGGTGAGGATCGTAGAATAGTCTCTAATAGAGCATGGTTCGAAACCGAAGCAAAAAACATCATTTCCCTTTCAGCGAACGTTGCAGAAATTGAAATGAAAATTGCAAAAAAAAAAAAGAGTAAAGAGGCGAAATCGAAAAATCATCGGTCCAGAACAGAGTCCAGAACCGTCCGACACTTGACTCGAGTGGAGCGTAAGACAATTTACCAACTAAACAACTTCATCTGTCCGGCGCATTAAATGTATTTCTATATAGTAAAGGCAAGCTAAAGGCTTCTGGGCGAAACTCTTTTTTCTCCCTCTCCCTCTCTCTCTCACTGTTTCTCTCACTCTTTCTCTGGCATTTGCCGCTGGGCAATGTGCTGGAAGATTGACACAAACCAATTAACATTTGTGCCTTTTATTTCCATGTCAGTTGAGGTTTTTTTTTCTTCTTTTTTGGTCTATGCTTTGAATTTATCGCACGTTTGACTGCGTTTAGCCGTCAGATCTTGACTTTAACTACGTTTTGCGCTTAGTTTAGCTAACACTTAGAAAGAGCACGCAGAGGGAGAGCGGAAGGTAAAGGTACTAAGCCTAGGCAATATTTGATCCTCTTCCCAAAGGTACTATGAACTTCTAGTCAAGTGTGCAACGAATTGAAGGAAACCGACTTGTGAGGGTATGTGATCTTCGACGTGAATTAGTTGTTTGTTGTTTCCAAATGTTTTGCTGTTCTGCTGCTCAGTTGAGGCCAGTAAAAAAGGCAACTTTGTTGCTTGTCAAAGCCGAGTACGAGCTAATCCATTTATCTATGCCCATAACTCTTAAAATAGCCTGGAAAATTGCGCAGGGCCAACTGGCCAAATACTAAAAGACGTTTAAAATGCACTAATTACCCATGCTGAGGCAAGAATGAAATCTTTTTATGCAGATTACAAGACGCAAGAACCAAGCTCCAGCTTTGCCAGCTCGAGCCGACACTTTGCTGTCCATTTGGAAATTTGTGCGCTTATCTGGCGGTCAGGCAGGCGACGGCCAAGACAACGACGTCGACGCTCCAGACAGGACAGGATACTAAAACTGAGACCGAGACTGTGACCGAGACTGAGACAGGAACAGGCGAGCGAGAAAAGAAATTGAGCGTAAGGCAGGCAGCAAACTGACCAGATAAGCAACAAGTAACAGCCTGATAGGGGCACGGGTTGAGGAGTAGGAAAAACCGGGTCGCTGAGGTGCAGAGGTGCCGGGTTCTCGTCACACACACACACACACACACACAGCTGGCTAATTAAAATTAAAAACTATGCAAAGTTTTGTAAGCAAAAGTTGCAAAATTGTTGCACAAAATGTTAAGTAGACAAAGTGCTGCAGACATAATGAGTAAGCAGAGATAGCGGGGCAAGGAAAAGCTTATGCGATTGAGAGATTCAGACGGAGGCGAGGAACTAACACCACAAACGGATTACAACGCTTTTGACTTGGTTAATTGAGTATGAAAATGTTATGGCAATAAGTTTAGTTAACATGCAAAAATGTTTTATGTGCTAGCTTGTATGTTGTTTCGTTCAAAGACAGCTTAATTAAAATAACATAATAATAATGAAAATACACAAGGAAGTGTGTTTTCTAATTCAGAATAAATAAAACAAAACAAACATTTGTTGATGAAAATAATTAAATGTGTTGTTTAATTTTACATATGTTTAGGGTTAATATAAAGACAGCTATATTAGAACCCGAACTAATTTTCTTCTTCTAATTTATGACCATTTATTTTTTGTATAAATGTAATAGGCTTGCCCTTTAAATTATATAAAGTGTCAATTACCAGCCAATTTGAATTTTATTTCATTCTTTATTATTTGATAAAGTATCTGTCCTCGGCGGAACAATGGCTAAATGTATGCATAAAATAAAATCGGTTTTATTTTAATAAGTTTGGGACGCAAAAAAAGTACACAATGACTATTGAATGATTTAATATATTAAGTTATATTGTCTTAATGAAAATATCTAATTTTGTTTGTTTTTATTTTTTTAATTGCAGGTAAGACATCAAAATACTATTGTGAAAACTTGTAAGATACGCGGTAAGCTACGATAAATTATCTTTTCATCGAAACACTTTGGGATGAATATCTGAATATAAACTGAAATGCTTAACTTTGTATGATGCTTGATGGATGTGGCTTATCAAACATATATTTGCTTTTAGTTAACTGCATACTATATTCCCCATTTAAAAACTATCCTGCCTTTTAGTTGTACTTTTTATTTTACTCTTTTTATTTGTGGCTTATGCATTTGCCGTCGTTTATTATGCATAAGCAATTTGCATATTTATAGCTGAGGGGTTGCTAAAAATTGTAACAACTCTTGCCACACACACACACACACTCACACACACGTGTTGCAGAGTCGAAACTTTTTTGCAACCATCGCTCGTACAGAGCAATAACTGAATAATTTCATTAAAGCGAATTGCAAATATTACCGTATAGCAAAACATTAAACTCACTTTGCCACCCACTTGGGAGGCGCTGGCCACTCAACGTGCCGCTTTCCTTTTCGCAACTTGTCTCTAGCTCTTCTTTTTATTATCATTTTTATTTTAGTTTTGCTCTCTTTTTTTTTGTGTGTGCAGTTTTTGCTTCCTTTGCAACTTGTAAATTATGCAAAAGGCTTCGCAAAATTGCTGGCAGCTGCCGCTGCAACTGCTGCGCATTTTTTTCTCTCCGGCTCCGTCATCTAGTGGAAAGGATGCGCCAGTGGAGCATCTGAGCTCTTTGGGCCGGGCCAAGTCCAACCCAACCCATTTAATTAGCCATTAAGTTTTATTGCTCACAATTTTGTTTAATTTGCTTTAAATACAGCGAGCAAAAAGCGAACAGAGCCAAGTAGCTAGCTAGCAGAAAAAATACTAGTAGCCGGCAAAAGAAACAACAACGCAACGATAAAAAAAAGGAGAGGATGGAGACATAAGTAGACTGGTAACTGGTTAGGTGGGTGGACATTGGCTGCTCTGCCTTGAGCTCTTCGCCAAGAAAGGCTTTCTGGTCAAATGGCAAAGAGCCGCCAGCAAAGCAAAGCAAAAACTGGATCAAAAGGGCAAGAAAAAAAAAAATGGTACAAGTAGTGTAATTTGAAATGCAGAGCTATGTAAAGTGTTCTTTTATTGCTGTACACTTTGTACAATTACTTAAAGGCTTTTAACATTTTTGCTTTTATAAGCCTAGAAATGATTTTTAAACTAATTAACTTGTCCAAACTTATTTATCGATATAAATATGTTGTTTGCTCTTTCTAAAACAGAACTCCATTTAAAAAATCTTTGCAACTTGAAATTACCAAACAAAACTCATAGAAATATCAAAACTAATGCAATTTCCTCTTTAGAAGCATTTCAATTTTCAATTTGTAACCGTCATCTCCTAAAACCCCTCTGGTTAGACGTCCAAACCATCGAAATTACTACAATCCAATAAAAAAATAAATAGTAAGAATGATTAGTTCTAAGATGCCGACTAGAAAATACCCTTATCCCTATTGTGCAACTTATAAAATTGCGTATAGTTATTGATATAAGTAAACAATATTACTTATCATTCTAAGTTAAGTCTTAATCTGCCTGATACAAACATGTGCACAACTTCATAATACCCTTTTTACCAATTGTAATCGGTTTCAGGGAATAAAAAACGAAGCCACACCATTGAAAAAAATAAAATTCCAAAACGTTGTATTTTGCATGTGTGCGGA
Organism: Scaptomyza hsui; assembly: GCA_018152825.1. Taxonomy (NCBI): domain Eukaryota; kingdom Metazoa; phylum Arthropoda; class Insecta; order Diptera; family Drosophilidae; genus Scaptomyza; species Scaptomyza hsui. Next base: position 11,290,056 of record JAECXO010000307.1, on the reverse strand, counting down.
AAATTGGATTTGCACGCGCGCGTTTTGCAATAAGCCATAAAATTTAATTTGATTATAAAAGTTTATACAAAACGGCAACAACAAAACGATTCAGTAGCACATGTAGTATGTATGTTGCATGCATTAAGTTGTTGCAGAAGGCCATAGTGGGTGTTGGAATTGCATATGCTGACTGACAGGAGCAGGAATTACAGGACAAGCAGCAAAAGGTACCAACAACAAATGCAAAAACAAAGCTAGTTCAAATTGAAAATGGCGAAATTGCCTTAACTAAAATGCAAAAAAGGACATTCGGATCGCTCCGGGCTAGCATGTTGAAAAGCACATTGCAACCAGCGACCCAAAGGAAGGCAAGCAACAAATGGGTGGTGGGTGGCGGGTGGCTTGCAAATTGCACTTGGGAGCAAATTTCTTAAAGGCAACTCTTGACATTTTCCTAAGTTAGGGATTTCAATTTTATTTATACTACTTAAGTATGCTGCGAATTTTGTTCAGTTTTTTATTTTACTTTCTACAGTTTTACGTAAAAGCATTTGCCAAAAAAGTGTAAGGACAAAAATGTCTTGGAATAGTTTTGAATAAAAAGAGTTGGCAACTTTTCGTTTATATTTATTGTTTAAAAGTATGAAAGGATAAGAACTTCAATGAAGGAATATAAAATGAAATTGTTTAAAAAAAGGGTTTTGAAAACCAAGTAAATGGTTTCCTCCAACTTCTAAGCTGTGAAAGTTTCACACTGAAGCTTGAAAAACTAACATAAAGTGATCCTTTGTTTTTTATTTGCATATATCTATAAACATATATCTGAATTGATATTCAGAAAGAAAAGTTGAAAGTTTTAAGCAATATCATTCCGAACAATAAGTAGTTTAAAGCGTATACGCCCTGTTTGCTGGTTAAGCACTTTTATGGCAAATTCGCAAATGCTGTTTTGGTTCATTTACCTATTAGATAGCCCAAAACGAATGATAACTATCAAGCAAGGAAACAAAAGAGGCCCTAAAAACGAACCTTTTAGACATTGAGACAGCAGCCAAGTGGGCCTGTGGCAGAGACTGTGGGCTGTAGGATTAGTTGCACGTTGCCTCCGGGGACAACAACAATGACTTTGTTTGGATCGTCGGTCACATGCTTATGAGCATTTAATTAAATGCAAGAACAAGGAGACATTGTTGCCACAACAACAGCAAATGCAACCGAAGCAGCAGCGGCAACAAACCGAAACTGCATACTTAATGAAAAGCAGCTGCCTTTTGGGCTGCCCCAAGAGTCCCAAAAGTTGCTAATTAAAAAGGCAAACAACAGCAACAGCAGCAGCAGCAGCATCAGCATCAGCAGCGGCAGCAACAACAACTGCAGAAGCAACAGCATCAGGAAACAGCTAGTAGCAACATCAAGATGCCGCACGAACCGACGAACGAACGTAGTAGTCCAAGGCGAATGTTGTTAACCTTTCTGCAGTAGCAACAACTACAAGGAGCTGCTGCTGCTGTTATTGTTGTTGCTGTTGCTGCCCGTCTTTGACAAGCCAAGGAGCAAACGCTATCACCAGGGACCAAAAAAAAAAAAAAAGAAAAGAACAGCAGCCTAACGATCAATAGAACAGAAGCGAGCTGAGGATGAGGCAATTGCATATGGCAGCAACAACAACTGTTGCTGCAACATTTTCGTGCAGTTGACATTCGTGCCAAGTGGCAGCAGCAGCAGCGCAGCAGCGTCGGCAACTGTTGCAAGTTCTTAGAACGCGCCACATGCTGCGCCACGTTCCGCAGTTGCCATCATCGGCATCAGCAACAGCATCAGCATCATCATCATCATTGTTGTTGTTGTCGCTTTTGCTATTGAACTTGAATTTCAAGTGCCGCTGTCTTGTAGAGAAAAACAACAACAACAGCCAATTGAAGTTTAGGGTTAGATTTGGGGGCAGCTACCGTTGACCGAATGAATATTCCTTACCTGATCATAACAGCTACTTAAACAGTGACTTGACAGCACACTTTGCATTGACCCTCAAACTGTTGGGTTTGACAAGCACTGGCAAGACAGCAAGGTGAAGCTTATGTTTTTTTGACAAACATCTTTAAATACCTAGATAACCTCATTGGTTTTTTGTTCTGTTCCTTTTTATAAGTTTTACTTCCAATGCGAATATTTGTTTGTCTAACTAAATTGAATAGCACTTGTTACTTAAATAAACTATAAACTTATATAACTATAACTTAATTTAAGTACTGCTTTGTGTGATTTACGAATTGTCACAAAATTGTCATAGCTTTTAAGGGAAGCGAAACTTTGGCTTGGAGGATAAAAACATAGAGGGTGTTCAGCAGATCGTTTCAGCGTTTCAGGTTTCAAAGTTGAAACGTCTCGCAACAACAACTTGCATTGAAAAATTTCTTGAAACGCAAAAGTGTTTCAGAGTTGAACAAAGTAAAGATGGGAAAAGCACGATATTTAAGCGATATTTGCTATCGATGTTCAGTATTTTTCAGTATATTTGGTGAATTTTTCTGCAAAAAAGTGTGGAAACTCTGATTAATGGCCGCCTAAAACAACAGTATTTATTATCTCACTTATAACAGTGGAATCAACAACTATTTAGAAGCGCAAGACTCCCAAACATATATTTACAGCTTTTAAATCGAATTTTTCTTAAATCCAGACAGCAGAAGTGCAGTCACCGCAAATGTGAAACGCATTGAAACGCAAGATGACGTTCATGAAACATTTCTACACAAATAATTTTTTTTAAGTTTTAATGAAACAAATTTTCATGCTTGGTCTGAATAGATTGACTTAATTTAAACTTTCATTGGGGTAACTCCAAGTTGAAGTTTCAAATTTAAAGTACCCAATGCCCAAAGGGTATACATACAAAAAAAAAGCCAGAGAAAACAAATCGTATAAATGCACAAAAGCACAACTATTTAATGTCACTTTGGCACTTCCTTAAAAGTCCGCCAAGCGTTAGGCAGGCAGCTAGGAAGGCAGGCAACAAAATTATTTTCGCATCGTCTTTTTGTGCGCTAAGAATTTCTAATTAGTGGCGCCATATTGTAGACTCCAATGGGTGTCGTCGTCGTCGTCGTCGTCGTCGTTTGTTGACGCCAATCACAGGCTACGCTGGCTGGACATGCTGCCAGCATCTCTAACTGTTTGCTGTTGCTGTTGCTATTGCTACAAAAGGCATTGGCGGCGGCCAGCAGCAGCAACTGCATGTTGCAATCCCGAGTTGCAGCGTCGCGTCGGTAGCCGGTAGCTTGTTTGCTGCCTTAATTCGACGCAAATATTTTACAGGCTGCCACGGCTGCTAATTACGTTAAACATATTGCGTGGCACGCCCCCCAAACGCCTCTGACGCGCTAAATGCGAAATGCCTTGCTGCAAGCCAGCTGTTTTGGTGTTAATTATACGAGTTAACAATGAATTTCAAACTGTAGCGCTCAACCGAATCATGTAAAAAGTAAATACTTTACAAATTGACAAAGCTCAAGTTGAACAGTTTATTGCCAAATCAAGCACTTTAATCGTGCAACAATCAAAGTTTTATTAACTCTTTTTCCCTACTTTGTTCACGTTTTTTGCCTTTTGATAGCAGCAAACAAATTCATCTCAAAGTCTCAGCTCATAAATCTTGCGTGCCGCAAATCTCCGCTCTGCTCAATTCTCTGATTTCATTTAATTTTAGCTGTGCTTTGTTTGCCTGGCATTGTTTGCTATAAAGCCATAAAGACTGCCGCAAACTTTTTGAGTCGCCTATCAAGTGCCGCACATCGCCAAGTTGAAGTCCAAGTCAAAAACGTAAGCCTCCAACGAAAAGGAAACCTTTCGCATTTGAATCTCAATCCTACTCAATCGGCAGCATCACAAAATCCCTTAAACCTTTTGCATGATGTTTTGACCCTTTTCAAGATGTTGTCTTCATTGCGTGTCTGGCTGGCTTAGAAAGAAAGAAGAATAAGGAAGCAATTGGGAAGCCTCTTTTCAAAATATCATGGATTCAGTCTCCTAAAACATGACGAACGAAATCGCGATAATAATATTTATTTGCTGCCTCTTTTCCTCCGCTTTCTTGTGGGCGCTTAAGTCCAAATAACAGTTTTAGCAGCATTGTTGTTGTCACCTTCTTCCCCGCTGCCAATAGAATCTGGCATAATCAACCGCTTAAATGCCACAATGTAATTAACATTGCACTCAATTAACATTTTCTGTTGGCAACTCTTAACTGTTAACCGCTGTTGTCTCCTCATGTGTTTCATGCCTGTTAAGCTTCTTCCTCTCTAGTTGCTGCCCACACAGCAGCTGCTCCTTACCAACAACAGCAACAGCAACAGCAACAGCAGCCAAGTCAATAAACGCGTTTATTGTCTTACCCAATGCCAATCCCCCGCCCCCGCCACCTCCTTCCTTCCACCTTCTGACTTCCTTCCACTCATTCGGTTTGTGTACATTGTCTGTGTTGGTGCCAAGAAAAATGTTGCTGTCGCGCCAACGTTGCCATTGTCGTCGTCATCGTCGCTGGCGTCGCCTCCATGCACCACCCCCTCTGAACCCCGTCCCGTCCCACCAACCAGGAACGATCGTAGTTCTGTTCGTAGTTCTTGTGCCAAGTTTTGTCCATTTTAAGGCAGCTGGAATGTTGCTTTCTTGTAAATTGTTTAAATAAAAGACACAACAACCAAGCAGAGGCAACAACATCTTTCTCCTCCCTGCCCTCCCTGCCCTCCCTGCCCTCCCCTCCCCCCTCTCTTTCACTCTATGTTTCTTTGTGTTTGGCTACTGTGCTGGGCTCTTCTGCTTTTGCTCAATGAGCTGCTGTTTGACTTTGTTTTGTTTGCCACTTTTCAAATAGCAAAAAACTATTTGTTTTGCGCCTTATTTAGTTTTTGTGCCATCCACAACTGCACCTGCTCCATCGCACTGTCACAACAACAACAACAACAAGTATAACAATAACAGCAACTGCAACAGTAGCAATAACATATCGATGCACATTAACATTAACAGCATGTGGCCAACGATTGCTGATTAGAGGACGCAAAATATGTTTAATTGTTATTCAATTGAAGCTTTAGCTAGTTGGAGAAAAATTCAATATAAACAGAACGATGTTAGGATGCACTTGCTCACTTCCTTTAAATTTTAGCATTGTTATCCGTAACCTCTCAGTCATTCCTCGCGAGTGTTGCCAACATCGTGACAAAGTTATAATACCCATTTAGAGAGTACAATAGATGTGACAGGCTAGGTCTTGTACTAGGTCTAGTTACAGACGTCAGTCAGTCCCTGGGCACGTGCTTCAGATTCTAAAGCATTTCGATAAATAATTATAGAGTAAAACAAACTTGCATCCAATCAGAGATAAAGTCGTTTTAATTGAAATTCTAAAGGTTTCAAAGGAAGTTGGCGCTTGTTGTAGTATCTAGCAACTTATTAATATTTATGGCCAGGGATGAGGTCCGCAGTCCGGACTGCGTGATGAGAGCATCAAGTCCAGCGAGCTTATACAATATGCATTTATTATGAACTATGCCTGGACTTTTGCCACACTTTAAGCGCCCGTCGCACGCAATCCCAGAGGTCATTGAGGTCTGCTGCATTTTCAAGTCCATCCCGAGTTGGATGCATTCATTGTTGTTGTGCGGCGTATCTGTTGTTGATTATCATCATAGTCATCATCTAATTATGATGGCCCCTGATGCTCTTTTCAGCACAACAAAAGCAAAAACCAAACTAATACCGAGGGCAAACCTATAATTTATGAGCTTCAAATTCAATTTTCATTCAACAAAATTGCAAAACACACAAACACACAGAACAAAAAACGCCGGTGGTCTTGTTTTTTTTCGTTTTGTTATTATTATTTTTATTTTAGTAGTAAGCCAGCCATCTTCAAATGTGGGAACAAGAAGATGAGACGTTGAAGTCTTTTTTAGCCCGAACTGCAAAACCGAGTTGAACTGCTGCCAAATGTGTTTCGTAGCCAAAAGCCACAAAACAGGCGCCCCAAAGCCATTTTTTTTTTTTATTTGTGCGAGTGAGTCACGCGTAAAAAGATCCTGAAATGGCTAATCCTCTAGTGTGGGCACAGTACCTACTGGCTATAAGGAAATTGCTTGCATTCTTGAAAGTTTTTGTGAAAAGAACGTATCAAAATGTAATAGATGAATCATGTAATTAATTAATATTTATTTTTTATGGGTTAGGTTAAACTATAAATTAGGTTCAATCGATTGTTTTCACTGTACTTTTCTTGTGGCAGGCTTAAAACAAAAAAAAAGACCACACACGAAGTGAGTAGTAGGGCGAATTGTCTGTCAGTTAGTCATTCAGTCAGTTTGCCATTCAGTCATTCAAAAATATTGAGCTGCTCCTTTTTGGCCGTTTGCAGCATTTGAAGTTTTTGTGCGTGTGTTTCACACCTTTTTGGCAGCATTGAGAAGTTTCAATAAAACGCAGAGACTAAAGATATGGCGGATGCATATACAGTGATGGAAAAAGTAATAGAAACAACATTTTTTTTTGTAAATTTCAAATTTCTTTCCATAGCATAATATTTCCACCGCCATGCTTAATGGTTTTAATTGTGTGTTTTGGATCGTGTGCAGTATTTTTAGGACAATAAATTGCAATGTGGTTAAAACTATAAAATTGCATGTTGTTTCTATTATTATTTCCATCACTGTATATAGAGTTGGAGGATGACTAATGCCAGGTTGTTGGTAGGTTGTCGAAAATCGTTTCCCATGGTTTGGAACCTGCATTTGAATGTCGCCAGCGTAACGCTTTTTATTTTGTTCACAGCTGATTCTTGGACATTTGCTTATGGCCATTATGTTGAAACTAGTATGCGGCTCGTTTACTTAGCTTTTTTACGAGCTGGACTCAAATCAGTCAAATGTGGAGCCGTTGCGAATGCAACTTTTGCAGTTCAAGTTCCCAGAATTTCACTCAAACTCGAACTTCGTTTGGTCCGGGTCTAGACTGGCGGCGTCGTGCGACACTTTGTCGCCGTCAAGCTCCAGCTCCCAGCTCCCAGCTCCCATCTCCCAGCTCCAAGATTCAGCTGCTCCCCGACCTCCTTCCCTCCCTCCCTTCCCGCACTCTTGCTGCTGCTGTTGATCAACACTTTTGTGAACCCATTCGAAGTTTCGGTCGACCAGCATATTGTGCTCAGGTTTCAGGTTTAGTTTTGTTTTTTTTAGCTTGCTTCTTATTTAATTTTTTTTGTTTGCTCTTTATTGCTTTTTTGCATTGGCCATTCGTCTCTTTTGTTGTGTTTAGCACGAAAAGCAGCCAGTTCATAGGCGCGCAGTATGGAGGGGGGATTGTGTTGGTTGCGGGGGTGCAGTCCCAGTTTCTCTTGCCTGCGTTTGGCAGGCTGGCTTCTCATTTTCATTTTAAATGAAGTGTCAAAGACTTTAAATAGCTTTTGATGCTACTGTGAATGAAGCTGTTTTTCATTCGTATCGTTTCGTATCCCTCGTATCATATTCTCGTTGCTAGTTTCATTATTGTTCTTTGCTGTTTGCTTATGCTCATTATGATTTCCGCTTGCAACAATATTGCACTCAGTTTTCACTCCAACAAAATGCAATTAACCAGTGTCAAAGTCAAGTTTAAATAATTGCCATTCATAGTGTAGCTAGAATAGTTTTTAGATCCAGCACCATAATATGTTAATATGATTTTTATGAAAGTGAAACAAAAACTGCAATTCATACTAATTAATAGATATGAATAAATATTTTATTTTTTGTTTATGAAAAAAAGCAAACCCGATTAAAAGCATCCCAATAAATATTTTCTTAGTCAACGCCGTTTGCTTCTTTATCTTTAAACCATGTTTAAATAAAGCTCAGTAATTAATTCGCACTTATTTGTTCTTTCTGGTTAGCGCAGATAAATTTCTCATCACATTACAAGCAATTCACTGTTGAACAAATATTTTGCGATGTGATGTCGAGGAGAGGTTTTGTGCCTGACAGATCGTTTGAACGGACGACTGACTGACTGTTGATGGGTTGTTGAATTGTTATTGTTGTTGATCTTTTTGTTGTTGTTGTTGGTGTAGTGAGGGCACTTGAAACCGGCAGCTGTCGCACTTCACTTCACTTTGCAATCTGAATGTTTTTAATGGCTCACAAAAATTCTTTTAAATATTAAAACAGAAAACAAAAAAAAAGAGAAGAGAATAATAACAACAAACCCGAAAGGCATGTATTTCGTATGTGCTTATAAAAAGCTTCCGTATAGCCTTTTTGCAAATATTTACAGTTTGTTTTTATTTAATTACGAATATGCGAAAAGCGAAATCTGACAAGCGGCAATAACAACAACAGCAGCCAAAATGTAAGCTGATAGCCAAAAGAGCGAGAGAGCGAGTTGAGCAGCAGCTGAAGGGCATTTAAAGCTGACAGTGCCTCTCAAACTGTACTCAAGAGCCTGGCAGGTTGATTGTCTCTTGCCATTGTTGCTGCTGTTATATGTTGGCCCGACACTGCGGTAGGTTATTTGGTTTTTGTCTCAGCTTATTTTTTTTTTGTTTTTCTGGGAGTAAAGACAGCGTGCTTAAGTGGCTTTAGTCGTTTGGATGGGTTTTTAGGGGGTCAGGAACCGAAGCGGTTGGATTTATACGACAGCGTGTGAATGAGATGGAATGCGAGTTGAATTGAATGCCATATTCATCTAAATTTCTATATGACACATCAGCATTTAAGTGTTAGTTTATGCAACTAAAATGAATGCTTCTTACCAGCATTTGAAATTGCGCATTGCATTCTTAAGCACCTTTGATAATTTACCTCCCTTCAGGTTCCTGCCTTCGCTTGTTGGCCATCAAGAACCTTTAACAATATTGGCAATTGGTTGCTTATATTTGACCATTTATCTGCCATATACTTAGTTGAGGCTTAGCAAACTTCACGCGCTAATCTTCTGCATCGGGCACAATCCAAAACCACAAACTCCAACTCCAAGTCAACCTCAAAGCCAAGACCAAATCGAATCCCTTTTGGCCAGGGCGCAGCATTTGGCCAACATCATGAGCATTTGCCCATTGCCCATTGCCCATTGCCTGGTTTTGGCTGATCAATCGTACAATTGAGTAAAACCCAACTTTATTTGCAGTACTTGCAGCTTGCTCCCTCTTAACTGCTGCTGCCTGTTGCATGTTGCACAGTTGCCAGAGTTGGCTGGGCCTGGGCCTGGGCCTTGGCTTTGGCTTTGGCTTTGTTGTTTTAATGGCTTTCGCTAACATAAAAGCCATTAAGATAACATTTTTATAGGATTTCAATGGCAGTCACGGCAGCAACAGTCGTCGCAGCCACAGCCACAGCAAGCAACAGCAACAGCAACTGTTGCCCCAGCTCCGAGGCAACAAAGAAGCTTTGGCCATTTTTTATAGTCGCGCGGGAGCTTCAGCTTCAGCTTCAGCTTCAGCTTCAGTGCAGCTGTAGCCCTACCACAAACCACGTCCAAATGTCATTGACTATCAATAGAAGATGCGGCTGCTGCCCTGCACTTGGCAACAGGTTGCAAGTTGCCTTTTGTTTCAACCAGTTGGTATTTACTTGTTGTAGTACCTGGGCTCAATGTGCGCTTATTAAACGCAATATTTGTGGCAAGTTGCAGCCGTTGCAGCCGTTGCCGGCTCCAGCTATCGCCCATAAAATGCGATTTATTTTTGTTGATTTTCACTGCGTGGCAAAGCTGCTGCTGCTGCTGCTGCTGCTTCTGCCCCAAAAGGGTTTTCTTTCTTCTATGCCCAAGCACTTCCTACTTCCCGGTTGCAACTACTAACTGAGGGGCAGCATCCCACTGCAGTGGACCAGTGCCAGTGCTTGCTTGCTGCTGGTCGTCGTCGTGCCCTATGTTGCAAGTTGCAACTCCCATCGCAGTCTAAAGTCACACTTTTGCACTCTGTTACGAGTGTTTTTTTCCCCCCTCCCAATCACAATGCCACTCGATGATGCAATGCTCCAGCTTTAGCTTTAGCTTTGACCCTGCCACTGCCTCTGGTAGCAAGAAAAAATACATAGTCAACAATGGCAATAAGTTGAGCAGATTTACAATAGAAATATGGAATGTAGTACATGTAGAAAAAATAAAATTACTATCGAAAAGTTAATAATCGATAATTAATAGATGTTAATAATAATTAATTTTCTAGTATACAGAATGTATATTCAAAGAAAATTCTCCAGCTTTTGGTAAAGTTTATGTTTCACTTTTTAACTTAATCTTTTTTATAGCAATATTTTTACTTGCTATTTGCTTAGCTTTTGGCCACTGTTCGTGCTTACCACAGTTCAACAAATCGCCTCACATTCTTTTTTGCTTAATGTTTTGGATTGTTTTTTGTTTTGTTTGGACTTTTTGTTTTTCTGTTGTTGTTGTTGTTGTTGTGTGTTTCATCTTCTAGTATCTCTAATGCCCGACAATTGTTGCCACTTCTTCTTCCTAGTTGGCTTTTAGCTTTGTTTTGCTTTAGTTTTGTTTCTTGTTTTTTGTTTTGTTATTTCGGGGAGCGTCATCGTCTTCAGTGTTGAGCTCTTCAGCTTGCAGCTTCCAACTTGCAACAGCAACGTCCATTATGCAGCATTATTGTTGTTGTTGTTGTTTTGGGTCTATGGTGCCAGCTGCTGATACGGAATCCCAATGCCCAGAGACGAGGAGGGGGGGGAGAGTAGTCCCTGCCCTTTGCATTGACCAGCACAAACACATAAATTGCATTTGTCGGTTTGTTGTCGTTTTCATAAATAAGATAAAGATAAACGACCAAGTTGCATATTATTTGTAATTGCATTTGTTGTTGTTGTTGTTGCTGTTGTTGTTGTTGCTGGTTAGACGGGACTATTGATAGCAAAAATGTTAGCAGCATTTGAATTTATTATTGGACAAAGCGGTTTCATCTTCTTGTTTATACCTAATGGAGAGAAGAGCATTGAACGCTAAATTGCCGAACAAATGCGTAGCAAATTTTTCTTTCAGCTGCTTGACTAAAAGGGATTTAATGAGATTCCCTTCAAGGGATTGAAAACTATACAGATAAATGGCCAAGAATATTTTCATAATCGTAAAGGAGATTTGATATTTTGTGTGATATGGATTTTCTGTTTGTTGTTGTCTTGTGTCTTAAGTCAACATCAATTAGTTTGACTGACTCTAAGATTAATTTTATACTCTTATCAATTTAACTACCTATTTCTGACCACATTTATTTTTAACTTGAGTCAGTTGATGGCACCACAAAATAATGCGATGTGACAGAGTTGCGCATAACTCTTGGATTTGCTATAATCTTGTCCGAGAGACAGACAGAAAAACTACAATAATTAATTGTTGCCACATAGTTGTTGTTGTTGTTATTGTCGGCTTATATAAATGTGAAATTAATTGCTTAATTTAGTGGAATGGATTGCGAGAGTTTCTCGAAAACAGAAAAACACCAAAAAAAAATAAAATAAAAAATAAACACCAGCTAAAAGCCACTTTTGCTTTTCATGCAACTCGCTTGCGACTTGAGAGAGTTTTGCTCACACAGCTTGGCAGTCTGACAGTTTTATCACATTATTAATAAGAAATAGAGCTGTGCTTGCTTGCTTTGCTGTCCGCAAATAATAGCAACAGCCAACAGCCAACAGTAGACAACAATAAATACCAGGAACCGTTCCACAGCTCGGCGAGATCTGCGCGCATCTGTCAAGTTCTCCACGCCCTCGCCGGCTCCAAACTGTCAACGTGGCCATAATTCATAATAAGCGCAAACGGCGCCGATTCCATTCTGGTTGGTATTGTGTGTGTGTGTGTGTGTGTGTTTTGGTTGTTGGTAGCCCATGTTCCATAGGCTAAATCTAAAGTGCACAACAACTACAAATAATGGCAATGCAGCTCAACACTAAACGACTACAAGATACACTTATCAAAGGCAAACCCTGAAATGTAAACTAAAAAATGAGTGATAGTGTATGTACCCCAAATTGTATAGGGTATTGACAACAATGCTTTGTCTGTCATAGTATAAACATCAGATAGATATATACAGACCGCGGGGGGTGGAGAGTATTTGGGGTACGCCAACATTTAACAAAAGGCAATCGCAAATATTTTGCAGCACTGAAAAAGCAACAACCTAAAAAGCCGGCAAAATTGAAGGGGAGGCAGAAGGGCGAGCAGAGAGTCTGTGTGTGTTATTGTACCTTTATAACACTGGGTGTACACACACACACACACACACACACACCTCGTTGCCTTTTGTTATCAGTCGTGAATGTGGCAGGAGACGAGGTGGGGCAGGTAGATACATTCATAGAGCAAATTGTTGACTCAGCGCCGTGCAAATTGTTCAACGCAGTTTTTAGTTTTGTTAACTGTTTCATTGGCCAAATACAAGATTTATGGATGCAACAGTTAGAAGGTTTATTTTTTCAGTACAAATTTGCATAGCTTCAACGAAATTTAACTGCAAATAGTTAAATTGTAAGACTATGAATATTTATAGATTCTTTACTAATTTCTTGCATTTATTTCTTTTACTTTTAGGTGAGTGAAAAATTTCCAATTATATATATTGCTCATTCGTCATGTTGGTCTAGTTGGGTAAGTCTTTTGACCTCTGTGGGTCAGTGTATCATTAGCTCGTTTTGTTTTTTGTCTCATTACGCTCATTTCATATATATTAAATGCAATTTCATTCTCGAGCTAACCAAAAGCCTAATTGAAATTACATAACGTTCATTGACTTTAAAAATTTCTTGGCCAACAACATACAATTTGGCAAAGTCTTCTTTTCGACTTCGTCTTCGTCTGTCTGTCTTTAATATTTTTCACTTTTTTACTATTAGTTGGCTGTTTGCTGTTTGTTGCTTGTTGCTTGTATTAAGCGGCTCTCTTTCTTTTTGTAATACTTTGTGGCTCTAATGTAATCGCATTAGTGCGCTTTATTACGGCACAACAAAATAGATTTCATTTGGACACGATCATGGCCCATAATAATAATAAGCAAACGATCTGACTAATGACGAGCCAAAAATTAACTCTCGTACCAGCTACAAAACATAAGCTGATAAGAGTCATGTTTCCAGATCGTCCAAACTGGAAGTAGCTAGAGACTTGTATTTGCTGTGTGCAAAGTTTGCAAACTAGTTAGAAGAAGGAAGTGAAACCTGATCCTAGACAAATGATGGCAGGAGCCATTGAGGATTACAAACCGTAAGCCGATCAATGACAGAAATATGCAAGAATTGATGTATTAAATTAGTATGACTGATCGTTTGCAGATCTTCATAGATATGCAAGACAGTTTAGATCAAGTTTGTTAGCTTCAAGGGCACAGTAAAATATTCAGCACATGGCAAAAGTTCTAATTGGTATTTTAAGCCTTCAATTGGCAGCTGCACGATAAATCCCTGCCACGCATATATATCAACCAAAATTAAACTGTTGAACTCGGCGCCGAAATAAAAACACATTCTCACTTGAAACTCATTTTTTATTGATCAAGTGAAGTGGCGTCGACGAGTTTTGGAAAGGCGCCTCGAATGGAACCACAAAAATCATCGAAATCGAATTCAATAATAATCATAATAAATAAATAATAATAACAAAAAAAATCTCAATGAATGCTGAAGGTCAGAATGCTTAAGCCTTAATCAGTATTGAAGACAGTCGACAACAAGTTGCCAAAAAAAAAAAAAACGATTTGGGTATGAGTAAAACCATAAACATTGAAATTGTATCGATTGGTTGAATTCTCGAGCCGTCATCGCAATTAAACGCCAATTGAAATTTACTCGTATTTTTTTTCGGGCATTTTTGGGATCATAAATTGATATTAATGGTTATTTTTCGAAGTGGAATTCTTAAATTTATGTGACAAATTTATGCAGCCTTTTGATTAATATTCATCTCCAAACTTTATTGATTTCTTTGATTATCTCTGGTCCAAAATACTTATTTATAAACGCTGATCTGTGCAAAATATGTTTTCATTTTTTGTTGCGTGACTCTTATAATTCTTTCTCTCTCCTCTCTCTCTTTCTCGATCTCTTCTCTCATTCTCTCCTGGGGGGTATCCATTACGGGAGCACGGTTCAATGATCGCATTTAATGATTTTTGTATGCGAAAATAAGTAGATTTGTAGTTTTTTGTAGATTGTATAAAGTGTGCGAAGTGTATAAAGTATGAAGTATTTTTTTTTTTTTTGTGTGTAGATCGTGTGCAAAAGTTTTGTCTAGACCCGTGCGGAGCTTTCTTTTGTTATGTGTTCAAATCGTGTACATTTGAATGGCTTTTTTCTATAGCTGTTGAGTTGCTGAGGAGTTGCCTCATTGCTATTGTTGTTGTTGCGGGCCAGCAACTTGAGTCTCGATGAGGTTGAACCACAACTTATTTCATATTATGTAATAAGAAATGGCACAGTTTGTCTGACTCCAATATCTAATATCCAATATCTAAATTTAAATTGAAAGTATAAAAAACATAGTCTAAACTATAAATGTTATCAATACCAATTAAATCTTCCTCTTAATATTTATGAAAATAATAAATTTAGTTTATCTTTAATGAGCTCATTTAAATTGAACACCTAACACGCTTTACACACATACCATTAAAAGGAAATGTTCGGAACCCTTATCATAAATTTGTGAGCATAAAAGATATCATCGGAGCAATAAAACGCTCTATAAACAAATTTGCTAGCAACAACTTCTGTTTAAGTGCCTTGGCTATCAGGTTTTTTAACGATGACAACAATTTTATCCAATTATATTGGGCTTCGACTGTAAAAATTAACACATAAAATACAAGAAAGAGCTGGGGAAAGAAAGATTTTGCATTGCACTCGAAATCAATAATCTAACCAGCTCCGATCGCTTGTAAACGGAACCCTCCTGAAGCCCTTTTTACTTGGAGGGGATCATAAACCAATGGGACAACAAGAATGTGCCATAAGCCATAAAGCGTATGCAGTTTGGTATTTGATAGCCGTTGACCATAAAACCTGATAGCAGAACTTGACTTTTAAGTGCCCTTATAATTAGTTCTCAAATGGGCAACAAAGTTGATCAGTTCTGAGTTGCTGGAGCTGAATCTTTGGGGCTGGGCTGGGCTGGGCTGGGCTGGCCACTTGACTTGACAACTCAACAACCATAAAGCGTGAGAACATATATTTATAGATGGAGGGCGATCTTTATCGCTCATGTAGTAAATCTTCTTCTTTGGAACGGTCGGAACGCTCCACGCAACAAGTTTGGCATGTAAATTTCTGTGTTACTCACGGGACTACCGATAAACACAACTATTTTGTCAAAAGTGATCTGCAAATTTCGCGTTTCACTCTTATGTTTCTTGCTTATATACAATATATACCCTGTATCTATTAGAAATTGGCTTAAGAGCTATAAAAATTTGATAAAAAATACTTTGAATAATTATCGTAATATCTATTCAACTGATACTCCATCACAATAAGTTGTATTTAAGTAAAAAGTTTAAGGTATGTTCTAGTTGGGCTTTTTCAGAAGCGGCACTCTTACCAGTTATTAATTGGCTTGCTCGCAAACTTTGACCCACTTAGATGGAGATTTCAGCTCATATATGCAAAGTCAGTGTAGGAGCATGGATTGTAACAACTTACTCGTCAAGTATTTTTGTTTTGAAAGCGGTATTTGTAATTGTTGCAAAGGTTTATTGAACTTGATTAGTGAACAGTTGCTTGAGTTGTTGCTTGTAGGTTATTTTAATTGTAGACTACATTTAATGTGTATTATTAACAGCTTTAATACATGTTGTATAAAAAGGCAAAAAATAATTATTCATAAAATCTGTTTGCAGATCATTTGTCAATCGCATAGTTCAAGTATCTGCTTCATATTTAATACCTGCATTTTTTTCACATCATTTATAATTAATTAACTGACTGACTGACATGATCAGCTAATATCGTTCAAATCATTTAAATCATTTAACGGCCCCCCCAGTCACCCCCCTTGAGTCCACACGTTTAGATAAACGTCAGTTAATTTAAGTTAAAATTGAAACTGCCTGTCAAGTTCAGTGTCACAGCGTTGCAGCATTAAGTTGTGTGTTCGATCGAACATGTTCGATCATGCTGCGCTCTTTGGCGCTCTCTTAAGCGTTGGGAGCTGACTCTTTGTGCTTGGCGCGGCGCACACACGCACGTTGTTGTGCCGTCCAAGACACCAACTATGGACAATGGAAACAAGTTTTTGTTGTTGTTATTTTCCACTTATTTCTTTCTTGGCTATTTTGTTTTTGCATTGCCAACGTTTTTTGTTGCTGTTGTTTTAAGCGACTTTTGTTTACCTTATGCCTCGTTAAAGATCAGCGTCGCGACGGCTTTGACTTTTCCACAAAGTTCTCTTCCTCAGACTCCAATAGAGCGCTAAAGCGAGAGAGAGAGCGAGAGAGAGAGGTAGCCCGGCCCGGCCAAGCAAGTTGCAATCGCTGTTCTGGACAAGACTCCTACACGGAGTGTGGTAGTGCTTTTTTCGCAATGCCAACAGCAGGAAGTTCAATTTTTAAGTTCAGTTGAATTTTGCACGTCATCTCAAGCGGTCCTAAATCGTTGCTCGATTCCAAACTCGACGACGAGTTCTTCGAGTTTCATCTCAAGTTCTGCACAGAATATACTTATATCTATTTTTTTTTGTTCACATTTGCTCATTCGATTCGTCGATCGCGTCGTGGAACTCAAATGGAACTCAAACTGTTTAAGCGTCCAAAACAATGAACTGTTTCTAGTGTGTGTGCAGTAAGAGTGAATAATTAATTATAAATCGAGCAAATCAGAAAACGCATAAAAACACAGATTATAAACATCATGTATCGCCTGCAAAGACGCGCCGCTCTAATCGCCAAACAAGGTAAAAACAAAAGAAACCCCTTTCAAACCCAACCCAACTAATGGAGAAACCCATAGATAAACAAATTACAAATTGTTGTTACTTGGTGGCGACACACCGCAAGCAATTAATGCAAATATTGTCGCAATTCGCACGCTTCAAAAACCAAAACCAAAACCGAAACCAATACAAAATTGACTCATTGCTGAGAATTGGCTGAGAATTACTCATACGCAGCGTTTGACACTCAAATATCGTATTTAAATTTCTGCGGTTTCTGTCTAGTGTGTTTATATTATAAATGCTCTTGCGGTTTGAGAGTTGTGTGTGTGTGTGTGTGTGTGTGTGCATTAAGCTTAGGTGTGGTCAGTGATATATATATATATTTTGTGGATGACTGATCTGTGAATAAAGACAGATGAGGTAATTTGCAAGTGCTAAAAGTAATTTATTGTTTACTATTTAATATGTTAATGCTTAGCAATCCACTTGAATTCCCTTTTTACTTGATAACTTATTTATTTCCTTGAAAAAAAGTCAAATTTCTGGCTGTCCATTTGAATAATTCCTTTCTCTAGGGAAAACCACAAAATTTCCCTAATAAAACCCGTCTCGAAATGCATTTTGTCAATTTTCCAGCATCTTCCCTAACTTTCTTTACCACAAAAATCGATCAAGAGCGAGGAGCAGAAAAAATGAAAACCATGCAACTAGGTCATGAAATAGCCCAAAAAAAACCAACCCAAGAAACACAGACCCCAAACACGAAGTGGCAATCATTTTACTTTTGATTATAAATAAAGAAAAGAAGTAAGCAACAACAAACAAACTAAAATTATTTACAAGCACTAATCGCTGAATAAAGACGACCCAGAAACTCTTCCTCAGAGACAATTTGGCCTCGAGCATCTTTCTATTTCATTTGCCAAAGGGACAGGACGGAAAAAGAACTTGGCTAAAACCACAGTCGTCAAGTGAAAGAAACCTTCAACTTGGTACTTTTGAAATTGCAGTCACTGCAGCTGCTGCAACTGTGGCTTTTTTGGAAGCGTGTCAATTCAAGATTCGTGCTGGCCGGCATATAATTTCATTTAGTCAGAGACTGACTCAGTCATTCAGTCATTCAGTCAGTCAGTCAGTCAGTGAGCGAGACAATTGTTGTTTTGCATGCCAAATGCTGGGCCACAATTTGTCCTCATAGCCAGCTGGCTAAGCAAAACCAAAACCAAAACCAAAAATCAAACCAAACCAAGTTCAAAGTCGTGCCAAAGTAAAATCTTTCGTTATTAGCAATGCTCTGACTAAAGAACGCTGCACCGAGTACATGGCCAAAGAAGGTCATGGACGGATTTAAGGTTTTCTTTTCTCTCTCTCTCTCTCTCTCTCTTTTTGCATTTTAGCCACATAGTTTGGTCTAGTCTATCCGAGTCTACCTTCTTTCCCTGTCCGCACTTGGCCAATTGACAAAAAGATTTATTATTGAAATCCATAAAAAATATGGCCATGGCATCCACAACATCGTTGGCATACATACATATATGTATGTATGTGAGTATGTTTGTGTATTTTATAGATAAGTTGACTAAGTTTGTTTGTGTACTTTCTAAACATCAACTCCTTAAGTATGCGTGCAAACAATTCAACAA
The DNA here is from genome assembly GCA_018152825.1 of Scaptomyza hsui. Classification (NCBI taxonomy): domain Eukaryota; kingdom Metazoa; phylum Arthropoda; class Insecta; order Diptera; family Drosophilidae; genus Scaptomyza; species Scaptomyza hsui. The sequence goes on along the minus strand of JAECXO010000307.1, from coordinate 11,271,541 downwards.
TTTTCAATATTTATTTCACATTCTTTTTTTTTTAATACCCAGAAAATAGTTTAGTAAATTTGTGTATACCACGTGGAAGAAAGAATCTGAGATACCCTTATTTTATTATTTTAGCAAAATTCGAGAGCGCTTAAGTATAAAAGTTGATATAAATCAGCTAAAAATTTTAGTTTTGAAATTACTGACAATTTGTAAGATTCAACTTTTATTGAGAAACATATTGAGATTTTTGTTAATGTTTTATAATAATCGTTAAATTAAGATAGTATGTACCGAATATTAAATTTTTTTATAATTTTTAACCAATATAAAATGATGTAATTTTCTATCTTTATAGCATTAAATAAAGATCAAATATTTTTGTATCGATATAAACCTTCAAATAAAGTACGATGTGTGTAAATTTAATGGCACCGTTTATTTATAGCGAGCAATGATGGGTAGAAGTTGTTGTAGTAGTAGCCCAGTAGCTAAATGTGCAGAATGTGGCATGTGGCATGTGGCATGTGGCTACATTCTCTGGTTGGGGCGCTAAGGCGTCTAACTGTTAAGCTGCTAACCAAACTTGAAGTCGCATGTCGGGAGTTGGGAGTCTTATTTAATACTACATTTCCTTAAGACGACTGGCGACTGGCGACTGGTGACGACTCTGACCATTTGGCTGGACACTGGCGTCGACGTCAGCTAAATTATAACCATGGCTTTTGTTGCTGTTGTGGTTGTCGCTCTTTTATGGCCAAGTTGCACGCATCAGTCAGCAGACAGCAGCCAAGTCTGTAGAGTCTGCGGAGTCTGGGGAGTCGGTCTAAGTCTGGCTAACTGCTTGCCCGCTAGGTTGCTTGGTTTGTTGGCACCCTCATCAGGGGGAGTTGTTGCAACAACTAGCTGGGCAGCTATTTTTATGACCTCTGCCAACACCAGAGACGCTCCAAACTTATCTAACGCAACCAACTAACTAAGTATCGAGCAATTCTAATCTAATCACATGAGACGCGAAGCCAAAGCTAAAGCGAGACAGCATACACTGAATTTACCGTAATGTTTGGAGTCTCTAACGATGGAGGCAAGCAACGGTTGTTTTCCCTTTCTGGTCATCCTCAAAGTCGAGATCCCAAAATAGCCAGCAACTGGCAAACTGGCAACTGCAACTGCAACAGAAACGGACGAACAACTTGCCGCATGCGTGACTGCCCCATGCTTCAGTTTGAGTTCCAGTCCTAGTCCCAGGTTCCATTCCCATTCCCATTCCCATTCCCATTCGCATTTGAATTCTCTTCTCTTTGCTGGATAAAAAGTCTTCCTGTTTCTTCTTCATCTGCATTTTGTCTTCTTCTGACTACGCGCTGTCTTCTTCTTCTTCTTCTTCTTGTTCTTCACCTTGCTCGCCGCTTCCACTTCTTCTGCCTTCATCTTCAATTTGTGCAGTTAATCAATTATAACGACTCTTGATTTCCTTCCTGATCTAGATTAAGATTTTTATGTGGGTTCAGGTTCGGACTTGGACTCGGTTCTCGAGTTCGGTTCTTGGGTTCGCGTGTATGCTGACTATGACTTGGTTTTTACAGTTGGCTCTGTTTTCTGGCTGAGTGAGTTTTGTAACATGTTGTGAGTGCGATTAAGTCAATGGCTTTGAGTTCTTTTTTTTTTTTTTTTTTTTGATTCGTTGGATGATTCGTTCTTGACGTTATGAAGACACCGCAACTGCGTGTTTTGATGATGGCTTTATCACACTTTTTATGGACGCATTGCGTCGCTGATTAACCAGCTTAATTGACTTTTATGTTAACTGAAAGGTGCTCGTGTTACAAATAGATTAAAGCCATATGCTATGGTCAATTCAAGGAAATGATATGATTTTATTTGCAGAAAAAGTAACGGTTAGATAGCAAGACGAGAAGGAGTTTAGAATACTTGTATGTAAATTAATAAGTTTGTTGTAGGAAGCTTACTAAAAAAGAGTGTTAAGCTGTTGGAGCTTTTAAAGATACACTTTTACAAAAGCTTTCTGTCAAGAACGTAGCCCGAAACTATCTAAAAGTTCCTTATTGGCTGAGGGGGAGCTTTAAAGGAGCAAGAAGCTTTAAGCATATTGAATAGTTAAGCTTTTGGAGAGGTTCCGACAGTAAAATACCTTTTTACGAATTGCAAAAGGGGATAATCTCTTGAAAACCATAACTTTTTGTCTGAAGTCCATATTAAGGTTAAAAGTTTTTGAAAGGACTTTTATTAGTACATCATTAAAGTAAACACAAGTAAGGATCTTATTATATTATGATCTTATCTCAAACAGACCGAGACAAGTAGTACATTCACCATCAAAGCAAAGATCAAAGATAGATCAGACCGTGCTTTTATCTAGTTCTTTGGCTTTGGCTTTGGCTTTGGCTCCTGTCCAGTCAACAACTCCTTTCCTAAACACAGAAGAGCACATTGTTTGGCCTTTCCCTTTGGCATCATTATGCCCATTTAATTATACCTTTTTGCACACAACAATTTCCAAATAAATCACTCAATCAAAAATGCTAGAGACTGCATTTTGCTACACATGACAGGATAGTTTCCCACCAATCGCTCACAGCAACAGCAACAGTCTCAGCAGCAACAGCAACAGCAACAACAGCAGCAACAGAATCCAACACACATAAATACATCAGATGTCAAAAAATGAACTTGACTTGCAGACCAAGGCACAGCATGATAGTAGACTAGCCAAAGACTAGTGTAGAGTGGAGAGGGGAGGGGGAGGGAGGTAGAGGTAGAGAGGGAGGCTTGGAGGCTGGCCACATTAAATAGCAAATAATAAATTAATATGCCGTAAGTTAATAATTACAAGTTGAAGATGTAACAGATTGTGCCGAGATTGTGGCTACTGTGCGAACAACTCTTTTCCTATCTTCTACATCTGTTTCTGTGTATCTTCTGTTGCTGTTAGTGTTGTTGCTGTTGATGCTTTGGCGCCCCGCGTCGAGGGCCCAAGGAAACTCATTAAACGGCAACAGCACGTCCTATGCATGCTGCTCGCCTTGGCTTCTTTGCTACCAGCTACTAGCTCATGATGAAGAACTTTGATTGGTTGCCCACAATGATCAGCGAACTGAGTTATGTATTGTATGTTCAGTTGTTGCCTCAGTGCTGCTCTCCATGATCTTAAGATACTATTGTAAATTGAAATATAAGCATAATTATGCCTGTACATCACAGCCTTAAAATCTAGAAAATCTTACAAAATGTTGCCGGGTTTTAGTTTTTGGTTGTAGGCATATTCTTAATAATCTAGAACAACTTTTAGTTTGTGCGTTGCAAATTAATTGAGCAAAAGTTCACAAAAGTTTACATAACAGCAGTAGAAACCGCTATTGCAACAACAGCAGCAGCAGCAGTGGCAACAACTTGTTAGACGAGTAAAAAGCAGCTGCAGCATTCAGCACTTTTCATCATTTTAATGGTGGCCGAATGCAGCTTCTTGGCCAACATGTTGACAACAGAGTCGCGCCCTCAAAGCCAAACAAAACTCGCCACAGACGACAACAACAACAACAACACTAGACACAGCAGCAGCAGCTCTTGTTGCCACCAACTCCCATTTTCGATTTACTGCAAACAAACAAATAGAAAAACTTTTATTTGCCAAATGCGTCAAGCACTCCGATTCCGATTTCAACTCCTGCATAGTTGCTGCTGCTGCACCCCAACAACAACAGCAACAACAGCAACCACAACAACAGCAACAGCAACAAATAGTGGAAACCTTGCTGCCATTTGTCAACATTTGGCTGGTATTAAATGTCTGTGGGGGACCGATCGACCGGCTAGTAACCATGACAAATTTGTTGTAATCAGAAAGCACTAACGACAACAACAGCAACAACAACATGCGCAACAGGCAAATACAACAATGACATTATCCACACAAAGCTGCTCTGAGGGCCAACAACAAATGTCCAGCAGAGAGGAAATAAAAACCAAATGATTGCAAACATTGCCACAATTTATTTAAATTACTTTTTTTAGAGAAAAAAAAATTTATTCGCAAAGGAAATATTTGTTTACAGTCATTATACAGAATTCGACTTCTTATCGCAACGAAAGTTGGGATAAATATTAGTAATTCATATTTAACATTTTTAACATTATCTTAAGATAAATCCACAGCCTTTTCTTTTTAAAAAAAGTTTAAAATGTCAGATAAACAATATAAATATTTTTGAAAACATTTTTTTTTAAAGACAAAATTCAGCTTCTGATCTTAAAAGATTTGCTGTACTTTAACTTCATTCTTAGCTTTTTTATTTAAAGCTGACAATATACTGTTATTCTTTCACATATTAATTACTATATCCAACACTAAAATTAAAATTTAATGTCACTCTGGACAGCATCACATTCTAAGTGCTTTCCAACACTAGCTCAAAACTCTTATAGCATATCAATAAATGTTCTTGAGATGCAATTAATGTTGTTTTTTATTGTGATTTCGTTGCTGTTGCCATTTCCGTTTATTGACCCATATCTTTCTCTTTTTCTCTTGGCTGCATGGATCAGCAGCAAGCATGCTTCCGATCCTTGACCTGCATCGGAATCAGAATCAGCACCTGCAATGCTCTACCAAGAAGAATCCCATTAGGAATTCAAGTGGTCTGTGCAAGTGGCCGGCACTTTATAGCCAACCACATTGCAAAGCTTCCTTCCTTTTATGCACATTTCAGTGAAAATAAATAAATAAATAAGAAAAATATTTTTCTGTTTGTACAACAAAACACACACAGCTGGGTGAATAAAGAAAAGGAAGTCAGAGTACTATAAATAAATGCATTTCTTACATTAAATTGTACCACACACACACACAAAACACACACAAACACACACATAAAAAAACCCACACAGCGAAAAGACTCCAAGTGTAGAACCCAGAACCCTAGATGCTCGTCTCTAACGAATGTTTTAGCTTTGCTTCCGGCGACATTAAACTGCCGTTTGTTGTTGCTGTGGCAGTTGTTGTTGCAGTTGACCAAAAAGCAGCTGCCTATTGGCTGTTGTATGCCACAGTTGAGTAATGCGCCACCAACTTGCAGCAGTTTGAATCGGCATCGAAGTTGTATGTAGTTGAAGTCGGCGAACGGAAAAGATATTGGGCAGATGTTGCTGAGAGGAGTTCAAGTTTTGTTTTCAAACTAATTCATGCGGGCAGCTAGCGCTGCTTGCCTCTAATTGTGGGGCACACGGACAATGAGAGGTCCAAGTTCAAGCCACCCACCCACATTTTATTGTTATCGTAACAATGGCAGCACACAAAAGCGTAGTACAGCTGCTCTCCCTCTGCCCGCCCCCCTGCTGAGGTTTTCTTAAGGTCACATTTTGTTGGATTGAAGAACCTTGGCTTCATTTTGTATAGGTTTTCGTTAATAACATTAGTTGTAAGTATGCTGTCAATTAAAGCTATCCAAACTGAGATAGCCCCAATGCGTATCTCGACCAATCAAAGTTCTGAGGAGACCAAGAGACCCCAGAAGAAACTATAGGTAGGCCAGGGAGTGTAGCGTACTCACTCACTTCAAGATAAAAGCAAATAAAAAATTGCATAAAATGCCAGCGGCGAAGCAAAATGCAGCATGTAGAGCTACAAGAACGTTGGCGGTGCATTGAACTCACTTTTTGCACTCCGTTGCCATGGTCCACGGTCCACGGTCCAGTGTTTAGGCCAGGCCACAGAAAAACTAGAAACGCTCGGTTCGAACGAGAAGCGACGAACTCGTATCTGTTCTAAACATGGCCACCGCCGATACAAATACGACTATATATATATATATATATGTGCTCGTACACACACACACACACAATGGACGGTCGGACGGACTTTCGCACGAATGCGCGCAACGTAGTGGAAGAAACGGTTGGTCAGGGAGTATGGGGAACTGGAATCGGTTGAGTCAGCAAGCGATTAGAAGCCTAAAAGGAAGTAATGTTGCAGAAAATGCAAAGAGAAGAGAAAGAGAGAGAGAGAGAGAGAGAGAAGCGAAAGATCAGATTGCCTCGTACGAGTTCTCTGCTCTACGCTTGGCAATTTTTTATGATGGTTTAAATTGAAATAAAAAAGAAATATAAGAAAAATAAATAAATAAAAAAAAAAATAATACGAAGCTAAAGTTGCGCTCTGTCACACACTCATTCGCTCTTACTCACTCTTTCATGCTCTCTCTGCCCCTCGCTCTCTCACTCACTGGCCGACTGGCTATTATTATGTGCTTTTTCTTTTGGCGCGGCTCGAGACCGAGACCGAACCCGACTTGGACTTGGTCTTCGTCTTCGTCTTGGTCTTGGTTTCTTTGGCGTGTGTGTAATTATCCAAGGACGCCGCTGAGTAATAAAACGACCTTGAGTGCAAACACACACACAAACACACATGCATATGTAAGAAGCATCGTTTCGCTCTTTTGTGTGTGTGTGTGTGTGTGTGTTTGTGTGTTTGGGCGTGTGCACTGGTTCCAGCTTCAGTTCCAGCTCCACGTTCACAGCTGCAACGGTCAGGGCGTTATTTGTTACACATGGACAAAAAGCTGATATGGTAAACAATTTGTCAGCGTCATAACAAAGCTGCAGTTGGGGCAGACAGACAAATGGAACGCCTACAAAGCTTTTGCTCTGAACGGAATCAAAACAAATATATAAAGTTTGTTGTATTCTTGGTTCCATTGTGGTTGCCAGACATCTAGACAAGCCAATCTTGATGGCCATAGATCATTTGGACTTGTTCTACGAGCCCAGTTTTTTTTTTTTTTTTTTTTTTGGATTTTGTTAAATTGAATTTATTCCCTTTAAACGCCTCGAGCAGATATTGAACAACCTTATCCTTGGTATTTCTCTTAACAGGATTTATATATGGCTAATAATCTTTCTTGCTAGCCAACTCTTTGAAAAACTGTGTCAAAACAAAGCCCATATCTCAATCTGAATTTAATGGCTGTTTGAAATTAAAATGTTTTCATGATTTCTAAAAATTGTTGTGCTGCTTTGGATGCTTCTGGCATCCACTTTGCATTTGTTATTGCAGTGCAGCGCAGCGCAAGCAGCAAGTCAAAACGACCTCCTCGTAGCATTCTCCACCTTAGTCCCCACCTCCCCCCACCTTCTATCCCCTTTAGATATTTCAGCAGAGGCTGGCATCAACTAATCAGCCAGAGCGCAAAATTATTTGCCATTTTTTACGCGTTGCTTCAAACGCGGCAAAGACAACAACAACGGCAACTGGCGGCCATCGACTGCTAGTGTTGTTGTTGTTGTTGTTGTTATCTACTGGCATGCCAACAGGCCCCACCATTAGGCCATAATCATCATCACACACGCCTTAGCCAAGGCTATAGCATCTCTCAGAGACTGCTCCAGAGGTGTGCCAAATGCGCGCGCGCTTTTATTTTGTCTATGATGGAGATGAAGATGAAGATGGAGATGGAGATGGAGATGGCGATGGAGATCTCCTCTATGCGGTGGGGAGATGTGCAGATGTGCGGTAATCGGGAGGTAGGTTGGCAGGCAGCCAAGGCAAGAGGCAAGAGGAGGCCAGCTATTTTTAAGTATGGGTTTCGGTTTCATTGTTGCATTTCTTTTGCGTTTATGAAATTAATGAGCAGCTCCAAACGGCTTCAACTGCCTCGAATGCCTCAACTCTTGCGGAGGCCATTCACCACATGTTCTCCTCCTCCTCCTCCTCCACCGTTTCCCTTTGGCATCCACAGATAATGGTTGCATCATTTGCCATCGCATTTCATTTATTGACCCGCATATTTTGCGATGGATGCGCAATTTGCTTAAGCCCGAGGCGCCGCTGTCGCCTCCATCGACCGTTTTCAGCTCCCGACCTTTAACAATTGAAATGTAAACACACACACACACGCGCTTCTGTCCCCCTTTCCCCTTCCCCCTCCGCCACCCTAAGTGATCTATCGTCAACAGTTTCTGTTTGTCTTTCACTCAACCCCCTTGGCGAGTGTCAAAAGTCGAGTTATTATTGTTGAATTTCATCGGCTTCTTCACACATTGGATCAACTGAGTAATTCACTTTTGATTTTTTGGCTTTGATGATTGCTTGCTTTTACTCGACACTTGGCTTTTATTTATTTGTCTTGCAATTATACTCAACACTTTCAGTTTCAGTTGCCAACAACAAATCTTATATTAATGACATATTTTCTTTCTCTCTCTTTGCAGGTATGTAAAGTGGCCTTAATAATAAATTTAGCCAAGTAAGTTATTTTTGTTTATTTTTAAGAACTTTTTATACACACACTTTCTCTACTTCAGGTTACTTTGCATTATTAAAGTTAATAGCTTTTTGTGCCTGTCTAGTCCTGCCTCAGCTTATCTGTAGCAACATTAACTTTAAGCTCGCTCTCTTCAGCACAGCTTTCATTTCTTTGTGCATTAAGCTTAATCTGTGACTTTCTAATGCTGCCTCCTCGATTAGAGTATCGTCCATTCACACACACACACACAAGCGGCGATCTCTTCGCAAATATTACACATCATTATACAGTGGCGAGGACCCCACCCACAAAAAAAAAAAAAAAAACAACCAAATTTTACATATAAATAAATAAAAAGTTGTAGTAGTAGCTTCCTGGTAGCATTTCTCCATCTTAAATCTCGCCGGAGAGCATATTGAAATTTATTGTTATGCTTTCTGGCAGCGACTACTGTCCATAATTTTTCAACAAATCGTCGCTCAGCTGTCACACTAATCTTTGGGGCCACCAAGGCAATCCAAGCAAAGACTGCGAGGCAAATTTGCATATGAGTCTGGGCTTGGGTTTGGGTCTGGGATTGGTTTTTGGTTATGGTTTTGGATTTGGATTTGGTTGGTGGGCCTGCTTTCTGGCCTGGTCAGTGAAGCATTGTCGAAAGAAATCAAACACACCTACTACAGCCAAAAAAAACAATTGTGGGAAATTTTGTACAAAATGAAAACATTTTGGGAGGAGTAGTCAATGAGATACACTGAAAACAACAATTGGAAACCTATTAATACTAAAATGCAAATTGCTTACAAGGCAAATTTATATTTATTCATAAAAGGAAAGGCTTACATTAAGACAAGTGCCCTTTTCATCATACAGTCATCGGCATAAGTATTTTGACAACAGTTAAAGTTAAATCTACTCATAATTTGAACTTACTTCATAAATTAATATCTTGTTTGAAGAGATGTTAAAATTGGGTAAAAAGTCCTTTTAAGCCATTTTCAAAAATCATTAAAATCACATAAAATAAAAATTTTGAAAAATCTTTTTATGCATTCAATAATAATTTTTTTTGTTAGAAATTTTTGTTTAAGCCCGAGGAAAAAAGTTCCAAAAATAGACCTAACTTAATGGGTTTAGAAAATTATTGTACCATTTAAACGGAGTTTAAATGACCTTTCCATTGACACCAAAATACTTATGCCGATGACTGTACTGTAAAGTATAACTTAATTGTAACTGAAATGTTTTACAGTGTGTTTGTGTTTTATGTGTATGTCAGCGATCACTTATTAACAAGTCGCAAAACAGTTTTTACCACATTTGGTTATTGCCATTTATTGGCTGCCGGTGTTGCCATGCGTCTATCTGTGTCTGTGCGTCTGTGTGGGCTGGCAATGCTGTCACGCCCACCAGCAACAGCAACAGCAACAACAACGGCGGCAGCAGCAGCAGCAGCAGCCACTGCATTTTGACAGCAGCTGTAACTATTAGTGGCAGGAAAGGAGAAAGCTTCGAGAGGGGGGAAGGAAAGGCAGCACTCAATACTGCATCCGAGAACTGGCAGCAGTCCAAAAATGGTGCCTACAACAACATACAACAGCAGCAAATTGTGGGTTTGACTCATACGCCGTTTGCTTTTCACATATAATTCAAATGTCAGTTTGATGTTGTTGCTGTTGTTGTTGTTGTTGTTGTTTTATGTTGATTCTAATTATTTTGGCTGCTTGCGGTGTGCGCAGCAAGAGGTTAGTAGGTGAGGTTTTACCACCACTTTGAGCCTATTGGCTAGCTAGCTTTATAGCTGTTTTCCTATTGCGTCGGCAGCTAGAGAACACGAAAGCAATTAATCCCGCTAATTGCCGAAAACGTCAGTTCAAATCTAATGTGCCAGCCCCCATGTTAGTTTTTTTTTTTTTTTATAGTTTTTGGAAAGGTCACAAATACTGCAGATAAGCGATGGTAATCTTTGGCAAAAGCGCCATCTATGCTTGAGTAGATGCACTTAGATTAATCAAGGCAATCTTTCTTAACTAACTATGAGCTTAAAGCTTCAATCCCATTAAAAGTTAATTGAAATTTTAACTTACAAATAAAAGTGAACTGTTATAAATTAAGAACGCAATTATTATTAAGAATCTAAATTTTGAGAAGACTAATTGTGAAAGCTTGGTAGCTGACAACTGCAAATGTGAGCTTTTCCATTGTGTTGTTGGCCGCTCACTTTGGGGGCCCACAATGAAATCGGCTAAATGATGCAGCACAAATTGAACTGTTTGCTGGCACCACCCGGTTCCGGATGGACGCCCACTTGGTAGAGCTTTAAGTCTTGGGCAACAACTCAATTCGAAATGGGCCATTAAAACAAATGCACAGCGCAAAACACATCGCAAATCCAAAATCCCAAATCCCAAATCCAAAGACTCGCCCACGGACTGAAGCCTTCAGGTTGTAGCTGTTGTTTTTAGTATATTGCCTGTTCACACACACACACACACACACAGAGAGCGTTAGAGAGAGGAAGAGAATATCAAACATGGCAATATTTATTTATAACATTTTGGCCCGTCTCTCAGATCCGTCCGTCCGTCTGTCCGTCCGTCCGCGTTTCCACGAAATGTGCAACTAAATTGCACATAAACAAAGTGTCTCGTCCAAAACTGAGGCAGGTCCAATCCCGGTCCAGGTCTCTAGGTCCTTGTCCATGTGCAACCTTTCACTTGGCTCCACTCGAGTCTTTCTATTTTACTTCTTTTTCTTTCTTAAACAATTGTCTATGTGTGTGTCTATATTTTATTTGTATTTGTATCAATAGCAACGTGTTTATAACTTAATAATGGCTCAATAAAAAACCAACAACAACATCCACGATCAGCTTTAAAAAAAAAAAAAAGACTTTCCATTCCATTCCTGCAGGGGCTGAACACACAGTAGTCACCATCCACATCCACATCCACATCCACATCCACGTCCACTTCGAAGTCATGTCGCATTTCGGACAACTTAAACGTGAGCGCATTTAGGAGCTCTAACCTCAAACCCCCTCTAAACTAGTGGTTTAGAAAGGCTAATGGGGCGTTTAGTTTTGCAGTCTTAGCTTGGAGTCAAACTCAAGTTAATCAAATGAATTATAATTACAATAAATAAGCATATTTTGACAGTGGTTGTTAACTAAATGGCATATCAACTGCTGCTAATGACAACTGCAACTGAAAGAGGGTCGAGCTAACGATTTGCGAAATAAATTTGATGCCTGCGGCTCACATTACAGAATAATTGTCAAAGTACAAGCCACAAAACTAATTGCAGTCTAAACGACCATTGCGAGATGATAGAAAATATAATCTAACCATGACAAGTTAATTAATAAATTCCCAAAAAACAATTACAACATAAATCAGTGGGGAATATATTTGTGAATAGGCTAAGATCTCTCCTCTTGTATCCTGATGCTTTGCTTTAGGCGCGACTAATATTATAGGTTTGGGCTCATTTTATTTCGCCTTGAATTGCCCAAAATCGCAGCTGATATTTTAAAGAGCGTGCAATTGGTTCAGCAATTTATTTCCGTTAAAAGAGCTAAGCTGAAGTGCCCACAATAACAACAGTTTTATGGCCATTTCATTTCGTGTTTGCCAAACATTATCAACAACAACTGGCACAGAGAATTTAAGAACCATAATTTGCAGCTAGCCGCAGGATAAACCACGCAAATTTATCATGAGAAACAACCAAGAAAAAATATATAAAATATTTTTCGCGCTTAGTTTTTGGCTGAAAGGGGAACTTTTTTTTTTGCTGTGTTTTGTTGTTTTTTGGCGAGATAGGAAGTGAAAACGAAAAGCGTTTGGAAGCAGACTCCAAGAGATGATGAGATGGAGGGGCATCCGTCTGGCAGGCTAGTCTATAAATTACAGTCGCTAGTCAGTTTATAATCAGAATTTGCGCTTTCACACGCCAAGGGGCGGCACGTGGAGAGAGAGAGAGAGAGAGAGGGAGACTGCAACGGGGAATCACACTTGGGAATTCTTTTATTTTTTGCAGTATTTTGTGTGTTATCGCGGTAACACAATCAACAAAAAGGCCAAAACCAAGAGTTAGTTGGCAAAAAACGCTGCTAACTGGGTTGGAAGTCAGTCGGCTCTTAAGTTGGCGGAACTTTAAAATTTCCGATAAGCAATCTGCTCTAAATTTTTCCTTTTCTCGCGCTTCCTTTGTTCGCAAAATCGCAGCTTGAACTTCCAAAGAAGCTAACAAGTAAAAAATGTATGCTTCTGCTTAACACACGATTCAATTATCTGTTGGGATCATTAGACCACCCACACAATTTTCTCAAGAATTCTTTCTTTCCATACCATATGTAATTTTCACTACTTCACGAGTGTCTGTAATTGGCCCACTTTGCCTTACAGTTGATTTGAGTTATGAGCAGCGTCTGCGGCGGCATCGTACCAAATATAGTCAACGGGGTATGCAAAGTAAAAGTCTAATTTCGAAACCCAATCGAATTCTGAAGCTGTAGAATAATTATCTAGTATAGAGAGAAGAGAAGAGAAGAGAAGACAAGACACCCACATGGAACTGGCCGCAATTTAATTAGAAAACAAGAAACTGCTTAATGGCCAAAATGCATTTGAAAGGAAGAGTTCCTCCACCAACTGGCCAACACCGCTGGAGAAATGCGAACACATGCGGGGCGCAATAACAGTAAAAAAGTGTAACATATATTTATCACTGAAAAGCGACAGCCAAAAAAAAAAAAAAAAAAACACACAGCACAGACATAAGAAGAAGAAGTCGTCTCCTGTATCTCTCTGTTTCGCTTCTTAATGTGGGTCATGGAAGCATTCATTGGTCGGCATCTCTCTGCTGGAGCGCCTGTCCAAACAATGAGCCCCCAGACAGAGCAGAAAACCGATCTACTCCGAAGCCAAAGCCAGAGCCAAAGCCAAAGCTAAGGCCAAACTCAACACGCTTCACATTTTCGATGATGATAAATGAGTCAGATGAATGCGCACGATAAAAAGGCACCGAAAGGAGCTAAACTCCTCTTATAAAGAGATTGTGACGTGAGTTAAATGTTAACTAACTGGCTGCTGATAACAAAGTCGAATAAAGTGAGTCACTTTTTGTTCTGAACCCATTCGGAATGGCTTAAAAGGGCAGCTTTCACAACTTGTCGTGAATATATTTTCGATTTGCTTGACAATTCTAACACATCACAACACTGAAAACTGAAAACTGAAAACTGAACGCTTCATTTATTCATTCAGCCTTAAGGCAACACTTTCCCATGACCAAAAATATTAGAAGGAAGAGACAACAACAAAAAGTCACGCTGCGATTGCACCAATAAAGGCACACAATGCATAAACAGGCAGGCGTTATAGCCAGGCCAAAACCAATTGACTGTTCCCTCCGTTCCGACACGTTCACGATTCACGGGAGTCAAGGTAATTCCCATACAAATTTTGCATTACCAAAAAATTGTATCTCTTTTTGGCCATTGTTGGGCTTTCGCCTCTCCGTTCCATCCTTCTCCGCTTCAGTGTCCGTGTCCGTGTCCGTGTCCGTATGTGTATAACTATTTATTAGGTCATCTAATTGTGTTTTCCATTTCGACGAGCTGTGACAGCTATACCAACAACAACAACAACAGCAACGACGTGTTTTTCCAACGGTTTTCCCACACACAGAAAAATAGCCACAGACTGTGAAATGTGAACTGCATTCAAATTGTTTGTCCAGTTATTTAATTTTCCTTTCAAATTTAAATGGAATTTCCCTCATTGAAAATTGACTCTTTTGAGTAGGACTTTTTTTTAACACATTAACCTAAGTTTCCTTTTGGCAAACCATGCACAAACATGCACAAACAGCTGCTGCTGCCACAGCTAAATTAAAAACAAAAAATTTGCTTGTGGCAAATAACCCGTTGTTGGGGCATCAGGACAGCTGGTGGCCTTTGAAAGCTGCAAGTATCGCCCCCAAAACGACATAAAACGGACAAGAGGCCAAGCGAGAAAGTCTTAAATTACATACGCACCCACACACACACACACACTAACACACACACACACACCTACAGGAAACCGTTCCTATTGACGCTTCTTGCTTTGGTATAAAAAAAAAAAAACTCTTTAGTTTCTTTCGTTGCCAATTTGGTCAATGAATTAAGTTTTTGGGCGCGTTGTTGCGTTGGTTTTAGTTGTTGTTGGCAAACACCTCGGGCCTTAAGCAATCGGAATATTCGCATTCGGCAAATTACCGAGCGCTCAAATTACAGTTCATTGAGCCATTTGGCAAAAGGAGAGTTTTGTCTTCTTTCCACTTCCACTTCTCCTTCTCTTCTGCTTCTTTTTCACCACTTCATCGACACTGGCGACACTTGACGGTCTTCCTGTGTGCCTGACCCCATTTTTTGGCTGGAACGGCCAGCTGCACAGGCTTCCCTCCCTTCCCTCTCCACCCTTCTCTCCCTTCCCTTCGCTTTCATATGATAAATGAGCGTTCGTTTTGGTGGCGTTTACCTTAACCCACAGTGAGAGAAGGAAGAGTTTCAGTTGCCGTTTCTGCAACATTATTATTTAGCCGTTACTCACATTTTGGCCACTGCTGTTTTGACAGTTCTGCCCAGCTGACATGTACATTGTACACAGGACCCGAACATGATGTCCCATTGTGATTTATGTTGCCCAAGCGTTAAAGTGTTTTATTTTCCTCTTCTTTTCTTCTTTGTCTTTGTATATTTTTTTTTTTTTTTGGCAATATTCTCTTGTCTTTGCCATTTATCTTGCTGCACTTTTTCACTGCGTACCTAAAGACTTGTCCGCACTTCGTTGAGAACATTTCACTTTCACGTGAGCTAATTGCAACACTGACCCAGCCAGTTGGGTGTAGCATCATCGTATCATAAATCTTCAAACACTTTCACATTCATTCATATACCCAAAAGAAACCCAAAAACCCCGAACATCCCAACATTCCCAATTCTCATGCCAAAAAATCATTAGCACGTCGCGACGACACTTAAGTGGTTCTTGGGGTGTGCATCGCGGAATTCGGACGCGGTTCTCACCAGGCACAACACCAGGTAGTCCACACACCTGCTGTTCATTCATGCCTCGCGTATCTCACACAATTTGTTACACTTGACAAAAACGTAGGTCACTTAAAAAATCCCAGCGCCTGCCACAAAGATCGAATACTTCATGAGCTTTACCTGAATGAGAATATAAATTGTATTCAGGCTAGGTTTAAAGTAAGTAATTAATAAAAATAATTGTTTTATATAAAAAAAAAGTGGCTTAATAAAATTCGAACATACTTAAATAAAGTATTTGCGATTCTTAAAACTCATGTTTAATATAAGTAAGGAATGAGCTTAGAAATACAATTAAAGTATTAGATCTTAAAATAATAATGAGTAAAAAAACAAATAAAAATAAAAATTCAATTAAAATCTCATCAACATATTATTGCATCAAGATTAAAGTGTACTTAACTAAAGAAAAACCGTACTTTAAAATTAATTAACTCCATTTTCAGTAAGAAATTTAGTTTAATGGTTGTTTTTTTTAAAAACCCAACTTGTAATTAGGGCTGTAAAGTATTGATTACTAATCTCAATCAATTACTAATCATAATAATGCATTAATTAGATTATTTTCTAATGTTCACAATAACTAATTGATAACGATTACAAATAATCCAAAATAATTTCTTGATTATTCAAGGATTTTTCAAAATAATTAAAAATTATCAAGCTCAACAGAAATAATCAAAAAGTATTCCGACTACATTTTATAATTATTTTAGATTTTTTATTGAAATAATATTTTAAATTAAATAACAGTTCAATTTATTTTTACTTTTCTTTATTATTAAATTTCACACTCTTTGCTTCTTCTTAAATGATAAAAGTACAAAATTTCACTTTCTACCACATGGAGCATGCAATCAATTGAATATTATTGAACAAATTACCCGCATAAAACGATAATAATAATAATCATAATCAAGAGTAATCAAATTAAAGACACAAAATGATCATATTTACAGATTTACCTTTATATACATATAAAGGCACAATTTTTGATAATACTACATACGAATGGAGTTTTTGTTTTGGGGCTCTTTTGTGTTTATTTCGTATACAATTTATTTGCATTTAACCTGCTTTCACTTGGCGCTTGCTTGGCGCTCGTGTCATGACACGGACTGCAGCCATAGTAGCTGCCACAGCAACGTGCAACAGTTGCAAACGTTGCAACAAGGCTGTAGAACCAACTGCATATTTCGCTGCCTCTTTCCTCCGACACTTTCAGCTGGCGTGGGTGGGCAGAAAGTAAGAGAGGGAATGTGATGCGTTTTAATCTCTCAATTCAAATTCCAAAAGCTTCGACTGTCACTGCGGTCAAGCGCCAAGTGGTGAAAATAAGTGGAAGCTGTTGATGCAGTACACCACACAAAGAGGATTCCCAAGGGAGCTTTGTAATTGAGGCTTTAAAGTGATTCGCCACGTGGTTTGACTAAACAAAAGAGGAAGCTTGACAGACAGAGAGAGAGAGAGATTTCAACCTGATTGCATTTTTATAAAACCCACACAAACATATCCATATAATGTGAAGTTTGATGCTACTCCAATTTGATACCAGTTCACACCGTTCTCCCCCCGCCCGCCCCTTCCTGCAATTCTGTCTGGCAATCGGCGACTGATTTCGAATGCGATTCCGTTGGCGCAGTCATAACATCAATCAAGCTTTTGATTTTCACATGTCAAACAGGCGAACGAGCAACATACATAAATTCAAATCGAATCCACTGGCAAATCAGGCAAACTTTCTATGCAACGAACGAACGCGTTTGCAACATTCTCAGGCTGCAGATTCAAATTCAAATCCAACTCGTTGTCCAACGTTGAGTTATCGCCGCGACACAATCACTTGTCATAAACATTAATTGAGCGTGAAAATCGAACGAACGAAAGCTTCCCCCCCGAACAGACAGAGCCAGAGAGAGAACGAGAACGAAAGCTCGGAGAGTGATAATGATGAATTGCATTGAACGAAGCGCGTTGTTCGATCGATTTCGTTTGAGAGATGAAAAGATCGATCGATCGATGTTGGCTCGCCAATCTTTTTGGCACATACCGACTTGAAGCGGCCTTTGGCACCCCATTAAAAAGCGAAATTGGGTCAGATGATGACGGCGGCGGCATTGTCGTTCCATTCAGATTCCTCTCATCCTGTTCGCAAGAGGGGGAGAGAGGATGCTTCTTGCTTTTTGTTGTTGTTGTCTTTTACTTTCATTTGTTGCCTTTCTCATACACACACACACACACACACTCACGGACAAAAAAAGTGACCTGCTTAACGTGTCTGTCTGTGAGTCTGTGTTTTGTTGTGTTTCCCCCTCCTCCCTGCCCGATTCTTTTGGCGCGCGAACTCATTAAAATCGAACTGTTGATCATAATCGATTGCCGATCGCTGATCAGAGAGCTTTTTTTTTTTTTTTTTTTAGTGATCAGCGATCAGCGATCTCCAATCGACGACGTTCGACCCGTTGCCAAACATATTTTTCATATTTTTTCCACCATCTTTTTTTTTTTTTGGCTCTGTGTTTGTTGTGTGATATACAAAACGAGGTCGTGCTGGTAAAGTTTCACCGTTGGTTGTTGTTGGCTTTATTGTCCGGCTTCCTGAACATTGATGTCTATTTCGAAGCAAGCTGCTTTTTGAAGTTCAACATATGCGATGCTTTATGCCAATGTCAAAGACGTCGCCCACTCGTTGCTGTTCTCGGGTTGCCTGCCTGCCTCACTGCCACATGTTGCATATGAAATTTATGCAAATCTGGCAACAGCAACAGCAACCAACAGCTGCCAATAAGCGAGCATAAATTATATGCGATGAGATTCAAGATCCTTGTTGGCATTAGCATATAACCTGATGCCAGCTGCCCGAAACATGGAATGGAGAGAATCAGACGATATTGCAATGGAAATGGAAATGGAAATGAATTAAGCTAAAGACTGTCTTCTCAAAATGGCTTCATTTTGGGCTCAACTCGATTGCTGTCTGTCTGTCTGACTGTCTGTCTGTCATCTTGCCTGACACAATTAACTGCAACTTTGTGCATTTTATGAAACAATTCAAAAGTTTCTCAGGCTTCCGGACCCAAGCTTTCAGAGGTGTCTGTGTGTTTGTGTAAATTGTGAGAGCTGTTGATGGTGTGCTCTCATTAACAGCAAGAGATTCAAAGAGAGAGAGAGAGAGAGAGAAAACAGCGGGGCGGTGGCTTCATCATTATTAAAAATGCTCTTTGTGATTATTAGTCGGGTTGTTCTTAATGTGGGAAATGATTTTCAAAGTGCGCTTGGAATTTCTGCTGGCAGGCGAAGGAAGTTCAGTGATTAAGCAACTGCAGCTGAATTATACAAAATTAGCAGAGCATGATGTCACATACAGTTCTTTTAATTTGCATACGTTCAGAGAAGCAAGAGAGAATGCAAATGAATATAGGAAATCATTATTTCTGGTGCTTCGCTCTGAACCCTATAATTTATCAAGTCTCATCAGTTAATTGGTAAATAATCCAATAACAGTTAGTGTTGCTTCTTAAATGTGCACGAAAAATTTCAAACATTTTTGTTGTCGTTAGCAACATGTTGCTCAGCTCGCTTGTCACTTGCCCAGCAACATTGGCTCGTGCGCTCTTTCGCTTGAAGCCGGCACACCGGCTTGCTCTCTCTGTCAGTCAGTCTCTCAATTGTTTGTTGTTTACCTGCAAATGCAACAACTATTCAATGCGCAGATCTCTCAGTACGATCGTGAATAGTGCTGTCGCTGCCTCTGCTGCTGCCGCCGCCGACGCTGCTTCAGCTGCTTCGCTTGCAGCTTTCAGACCCAATGAGTCCAGTGCACATTTTTAATTCCGTGCAATCGGACGTCGACGTCAACGTCTCTGCTGCAGTCTCAGTATTAGACGATTGTTTATTTTCGTCTTCGCAACGTTTCTTTGTGTCGCGTCGCGTGTTTTATTTTATTGTAATCTAATTTCATTTTACCTGCAATTTTCAGTGGTATTTTAAGTCAGAAAAATTGAGAATATTGAGAATATTTAATTGATTTGGCAACAAACTGCGTAAGTTATTGAAAAGTTTTCCATTACTTAATTAAGTCTGTTGTCGCTATTGTTGTTGATCATGTTATGTAGCCACACATACATACTGTACATACATACATATAAACAAGTTTGACCTTTTCTGCGTAGGTGTTTCTTCGAGATTGTCGTGTGACACATTTATCTGATTAATTTTTGACAGACGGCAGACAAAAAGTTGACCGATAATTTCAAATTGACTGCAACAACAACAAACAAACAACAACCACAACAACAACAACAACAATAAACAAAACATGGCCCATAACAATGTTGACCTCGTTTAATTTGGAGTTAGAGATTTGAACACAACGAAATATAAAGGCATAAATTGTGGTGGAGTGGGTGAAGGCGGCGTACACAACTGCAATTACGCAAGTGACGTAACACGCGACGTAAGGCGGCACACGACAATAAACGCAAAGGAAACAAAACAAGCAACAACAGAAAAAAGAAACAGAAACAGAAATACAAATACAAATACCGAAAGAAAATATGCAATAAAGCAATTAAAATGTCATTGCTGGAAAGAGCCGTAGAGTGGAATGAGTGGGAAATGGGCTATAAAAACGGATATGAAGGCACAGATACGATACGATACGATGCGATAGAAGAAACGTAGTGGATGGAAGTGGAAATCATAAAAGTCTTTTTCTCTCTCTATCTCTATCACTGGGAATAGTTATACAGAGGTGCGTAAAGTGCGATCTCTTTGGAGTGGGTGGAGGAGAGGGTGGAGAAATTAAATGGAACAAAATTTGAACGGCATTCGCTTTGAAGTTGAGCTTAGAATTGAAATCGGAAAAGACGCAATCTCTCTCTCTCTCTCTCTCTTTTGCGGTCAGAGGCACTAAGTAAACTAGAGATGCCTGCTTAAGGTTAAGATAAAAATTTGAGTTTAGAGTTCGAACTGTAAATATTTGCATACTACAGTTTGGACTCTGTGACTTTGTGTTTGGATTGCTGCCTTTTGAAATGTTTGCGCAATGTGCCCAGCACAGTTAGAATCAAGTGTTGTTGTTGTTGTTGTTGTTATTTCTAAACTCGGTGCACTTTGAAACCTTTTTTTGTTTTTTTGTCAGGGATTGAATCTTCCATGCTGTGCTGTGAGAAAAACAAATAACTGATAAAAAAAAAATGTTTAAGTAAAATCCTCGCAGTATTTTTTCAATTAAAAAATATTTTGTAGTACTATATATCAACAACAGTCAGTCACATTCATTGCATATATATATATACTAAACTGTCAGTTCAATCTGTGGTCCAGACCGACAGCTCAATATTTTGACAGGCAGCCCCCAAAAAACTGCAAACAATGGCAAACAACAACAATTGTTTTTTGTATGCATTTATGCAAAAAAAAAAAAAAAGAGAACTCAGCTCCCTCCAATCCCGAAAGTCACACCAGCAACCAGGTCGGAGCAGTTGCAAGCTGCCAACTCTGTTGCATGAAGCTGTCAGACTAGCAAACGCACTGAATTATGTATGTATTGTATATATACAGATAGTATATATGAACTGAACAGATCGGGCAGCCAAAAACAGAAACAAAAACCACACAAAGAGCTGCAAGAGATAACCACGAAGAGGAAGCTGCCCCATCGCATCGTATTACACTCAGCCGAATCATCTAGTTGGTTGGGCCGACCTTCAGTCTGGATAGCTACAAACCGCAACTAATGTGAATGGCTGCTCCTTAAGACCAGAAGCGATTTTCCTTTGTGCCATGGTCAAGTTTACTTTTCATAATTACCGCGCATTAAAGTCAAATTCAGATGCCAGGCGTTTGATATGCCTCCTCCTCCTTCTACCTGCCACCTGCCACCTTGCCTCCTCACCAATCTATCAGGCAGGGCTGCGTTGCATTTAATCTGTGCCTGATTCGCCATGCTGACGCCTCAGTTGGGCCAGTTTTGTGGCGCTCGCTGCTTGCTTTATTTATAGACCTGGTCAAGAGCCTGGTCATTAACATTTGACGGACAGTGTGTGTGTGTGTGTGTGTTTTTAGAATTTTTAATTCTGCCACAAATCGTTGCAACACATCTTCCTCTGTTGTTCAATTGCCTCACTGACTGACATAATAGAAATGTCAACGGGGCCAGGCGCTGATTTGACAGCTTTAAAACTATATATTGTATGTTGCATGCATGTTTAAGGGAGGGGAGAAGTTCAACTGAAGTCTGCAAAGGGGTTTAACAAAAAACAGTAACAGACAGAGATAATTGGTTTGTCTGCTTGCAGCTAGTTTAATTGATTTTAATTGTTGTTGATTAGTGTTAACAGAGAGTTGCATGGTGTAAATGCGGATTGGGGTGAATGTGTTAATCAAAATGGGAAGTAAAATGCCAAAGAGTTTATTCAATAATAAAAAACAGTTTGGGGAGTGAGAAAGTTTGTCCAGTAAATAAGATTTGCATAAGGAATGTGTATGAAGATAACTTTTATTATTGCCGAAAAAACTATAGAAATTAACTGAGAAATTAACAATTAAATTTCATATTAAATATTTTTGTAATTATTGTTATATGAACGAAAGCTTGAAAGATACCTTAATCTAGGTTAACTTTGAAACTTTGAATGTAATACAAGATTTTGCCTAAGCTGAGAACTTAAATATACATATTACTAAATATATCAGAAGACTAATTTATCATGAAAATCACGAAGCTGTGAAATTACTTTGTAACATTTCATCTGTGGTTTAACTTAGGTCAAGACATTCTTTATAGACATTAAAATTATTTTTTTTATTTTAAAACACTGTAATTTATGACAGTTGCAATACAAAGTTTTCTGGAATCTTCTACACTTAATGTTCAATAACATTAATTCAATTATAAATCAGATGCTTTTTATAAATATATTTCGCAATATCAACCTACAGTAAATAAAAAAGATATTGGTTATATTTGAACATTAAAAGTTCAATTGATTTTTTGAGTGCTGTTCAAGTAGCGCAATTCATGTCCAATATCAAAGTACCTCTTACCTTTGGACATATATATATATATAAATATAAATATATGGTAGCTATAAATAATAGTTTGACATTTTTACTGACCACACAAAATAAATGAGTTGTGGGTTGTGTTTTTTTTTTTTTGATTTTTGCGCAACTTCAAGGCTGGATACAATCAATAAGAAAAATGAACTTACAAGTTTAAATTTGAAGCTGTCATATACTGTATATATATACTATTGCTGTTGTGTGCTGCGCGAGATGTGGCGACATTGTCATTAACCTTAGACAGACGTTTGCAACATTGTTGACTTGCCGCCAAATGTCAGAATGACAGTTGCAAATTGTCAGCCTGCCTGCTTGCCACAAGCTGCATGCTGCATGCTGCATGCTGCTTGCTGCCCTGTCACAAGTTAGCAGCTAATTACAAAACTAACGTTTGACATTTGCCAGACGTTTGCCAGGAGTCTGGGGAAACCATTTTGACAGTTTTAGATTGAAGCTATGGAATATGGTTAGAACAAGCACAATTGCGGCATTTGTTGACCCTTTGATTTGAGTTACAAACTAAACGAGTTGATTGAACTGCAATCGAGTGTTTTTCTTGTTTGTTTTTCTGGCTACTGTCCGTTTTTCTGGTTCTCACTTGTTGACAGTTTTTTTTTTTTCATTATTGGTTTTTCCATCTTATTTTTTTTGTTTTGTAATTTTCTATAATGAATGCATTATGCAGCCAGAGATACATAGCCTTTCTAGCCTTTCTGTTTGCTTTTGTGTTTGGTCATGCAGTTAGAATCGAGTCGAATTCTCGTCGAGTCATGCTCGAGGCGTAGCCAACAAATTGAGTCTAATGATGGATACACTTCGGCTGACACTGTGGGTACAAAGCGAAAAAACAACGAAATAAATGCGTTTGCACTTGAGCATTGGAAACTATCTTGTGTCAGTTATTGAATGGTCATTGACATGAAACGATTTCAGAAACAACGTGTCAACAAATTGTTGCACAGAAATATTTTTTTTGTTTTTTGTGTCAAATTTTATTTAAAATTAACATCATTAACAAAATATTAAATGAGCCAAAATGAAACTGTGTAGATTAAAATTCATATTCTGAAATTCATTTCTTTTTGCCATTTATATTCTAGGGAAAACTTAACTATCGATGGGTATGAAGCTATGTTCTTACCCTTCTATTCTTTCTTTGGTGCAAGGCTTAAGCTCTTTTAGAATCACACAATATGCTTACATCATTTCCTTTGTATAAGCTGCAACATAACAAGAAAATCGCCAGACTAATGACAATTGGGTTATTATTAATGTTCGAATCCGAGCTCAAATAGTTGTCGCATCACACAGAAAACATAAATTTCCTGCTTCAAAGAATTTGAGAAATCAAATTGCATTTAGTTTTCTTTTTCCCGCGACCCCTCAACTCGTGTATTTTGGACTTTTTAGTTTGAATCTGTGGTCAGTGACAGGGTCGTGACCATCTTGTGTGCTGTTGTCTAATGATCTATCATTGTTGGAATGCTTGAAACACCCACCACAAAAATGTCTAATTCGAGATTCTGAATAACTTTCACTGCCAGGAAAAATGTTGAGATTAAAATAATTCACGAATTGAAACTTTGTTCAAATGAAAAACAGTACGCATCTTTCACACCTTCGATGTAACCTCTAACTTTGGTAACAAAGGGATCTGAGCTGGAACCGGTTGAACAATATAGCGAAATCTTTCCAAGCACTTTACGACGTTGCCAGACTAACAGCTAAGAGCTAACGGTACCGCTAAGAACTTTGAAAACATTCAATCATCCAAGAGTGCAGCAAACACATGGAAACAAACTGTAAAGCAAAGAACTCTATGCAAACTAAGTGCAGGTTCCAAACGATCTTCTCCAGCAACAACAATTGGTCGGGCGGTAACGAAAAGTAAAAGAAGAAGACGAAGAAAAAAAAAAGAACGAGCCATCAAAAGGCGTTACAAATTTTGATTTCTTTTGAAAAGTTGCGACGCCCAAAACTCAAAGTGACAAGGCGGGGGGGAGTGAGGGTAGGGAGTTGCCAGAGTAGAAAATATCAATTACAGCATAATTATGTGTGACGCACAATGGTGAGAGGGGAGAGAGAGAGAGAGAGAGTGTGAGTTGGGGGTGCAACTATGTATGACAGCCATGATTGATTTGTGGAGAGAGAAAAAAAACGGGAGAGAGAGTGGGAGAAAAGCTTTGCGACGTTGAACTTTTGACACATACTCAGAACGAGCTCAAAAGCCTTAAAAGAGAGGGAGAAAAAAGTTCTTTTCGTTTGTCATCGTATGCATTTAATTGAAAACGTTTTGATTGACTGGCCAAAACGGTACTCTTCGATCCTCAAAACTAACTCCTCGCCCCCTCCCCCTTCCCTCCCCCTAGATGGTTGTGTAACTTCCCGGTTCTCGTATCGTATCTCTTTCTTTCTGTCTGTCTGTCTGTCTGTCGCCCGTAATTGCATATTAAACAACATTTACCCAAGTAATGTTTACATTTTCATCTAACTGAATAGCTGCTCCTCCCATTCCCCCCGCTCCCCCTTTTCAGTCTTTTCTTTGGCATCTTTTAAGTTGTGTTCAATGTCAATGTTGTGACCTTTGTTAAGCATTTTGTTTGCTTGAGGTACGCTCTTTGAGGAATCTCAAAGATGTCTTGTCGGCCCTACCCCTTTCCCCCCTCTTACCCTTGAAGCATTGAAGCAACGCAAGTACCGTTGTAATTGTTGGTCTTCAGCGAGTCTTCTTCGTCTTTTAAAAATCAATTGCATTGTTGTAGTTGTTGTTGTTAAATAATATTGCGCAATTTTTATTCAAACAACCAAAGAAATGGGCATGTCTTCTTCTTCTTCTTCTTTATATTTTTCTTTCTCTTTGTGTTTATTTTTTAGACAACTGCAGACAACTCAAAGAAGATAAAGTCAAAGATCTGTGTAAATAGTTGTCTAGGAATTGTAGAAAGGAGAGGGAGTTTTTTTTTTTTTAACTCAATTGAAGAGTTGAACGCTTTGTTTAGGACTCTCTTGGGCGTCATTTATTGCTGCAACTTTAACGAGCTGTAATTAGTTAAAGAGGCAAATCGAGGAAGAGGAACAATGTTGAAAGATTGTTAACTTTTCATACTACTGATGCAAGTATAAGAATCCCTTGCACTTGTCCTAATATCAAGCCAAATGTCTTTCAATTTATAAACAAGCTCATCTGCAGCCATTTCTTAAAGCTAATTGCACCTCACTTTGTTGCAGCAACAACACGCATTTATTTTGCTTTTAGCAGCTTGCTCGCAATTAAAGGAAGTTGCCAGCTCGCACACTGAAGAAACATACGCACAAGTAACGGGATCGACCGTTATCGAGTTGGCAACGCTCTTCTGCTTTCTGTTGCTAGGTGGCGCTCTCAAGCAAAAAGCGACTAGTTCGATTAGTTCACGGTTCTTCATAGGTTCACATCGGTTCCGATTGAATTTCCTGCCCTAAACTTAAAATCAAACATTTAAAGCTTTAAAAATAATTGTAAAAATAAAGTAAGTAGAGAACTGAGGAGAAGTGATTCGGGTAGAGGGAGAGAGGCGGGGGTGTCAACTAGTGGGTGTCATGGCAAGACCTCAATGCATTTTTTATTAGCTGTAAATTTTATTAATGTGGCAATAAATTCAAACAATGTGCAACAAGATGCAAGTAAACCAAACAAAACCCCACCAGAAAGAGAGAGAGAGAGAGAGAAGAGGGGGTTAAAGCTGGGGAAAACGGGCATACAAAGATGCCTGCCAAGCGATTGGAGGATGCATGTAGCAACAACAACTAAAATAAGTTGCAATGTGGTAACTGAGGACATTTGGGCAGTGTGTCGTCGTCGTCGTCGTCGTGTGGGGTGGGGGTGGGGGTGGGGGAGGGGTATTGGATGCTGGCGTTGAAAAGAAATACACGAGCGTAAAATTTATTTAAGCCAAAGATAAGCGGCATGCAGCTCCAATGGCCACAAAATATGCATAAAACACAGCGACACTCCAGCTCCAGCAAAAACAACAAAGGGTGGGGAGAGAGGGGGGGGGGTGGTTGATACAACAACAAGTTTTTTGCAGCGACAGGAACTAAATCACGTGTGCCGCATTGCTGTTGCCTTTGTTGCTGTTGTTGTTTATGCCTAACTTGACTTTGGCCAAGTCATCACGACAGGTTCAAAATGTTGCTAAACAACTTGGCCAAGCAGGTTGAAGAGGCTTGGTAAGAGAGGAAGCCAAATAAGCAGCAGGAGAAAAATCATCGCAACCAGCCTGAAAACTAAACAGTACCGATGAACAACAACAACACCAAGAAGGAGACAAACACGCTGAAGAAGAAGCAGAACAAGAAGAAGCAGAAGAAGAAGAAGAAGAAGGTGGCTAAGCAGCGGCTTACACATGTTTGTTTGTCTTGCTGCTGCTGCTGTGGATGCTGTGGATGCTGTTGTTGTTGTTGTCTTTTGTTGCTTCGGTTACCGTTAGAATCTATGCAATGAGCGGTTTTTTTTTCTGCAGTCGTTTTCTTCATTCGTTCGTTTGTGTTGTTGTTGTTGTTGCTGGTTGTTGTTGGAATAATATCGAATAATGCATATAATCTTCACATGCACATCGATATGAAGATCGCGAAGTAATCCAAATTCAAGATGAAGTAAAAGAAGAAGTTGAATTTAAAGTACATACATAGAAAAGAGGAACATAGAGGAAGACCGTAAAATATAACGTTTAAATATCGTAATCTGAGCGCTGAAGGAGAGCGACGAAAGGGAATGACTGATAAAATGTGCATTAAGCTTTAAGAGAAAATCGATTAAATAAAACTGGTGCAGATTGCTGGCAGTTTATCGATATCGGTTTAGAAAAGGGCATAAAATCTATGTTTATTGGATTAAAAAATTTTCAATATTTGTACAACCCTTTCATAAAATATTACATAACACTGCGACGTCAAAGTTGAAAGATTATCAAATAGATAAAAAAAAAAAAAATGAACGCAGTCAATCATTAAATGGGATTAAAGCTGATTGCCATTGAGTTTGCTTACCTGGCCAGCTCTTGAAGCATCTTCTCCCATTTGTATGGGCCAACTTTTAATTATTGACAATTTATCAAAAAGAAACAGAAATAAACCCTTTAAGCCAAAGCTGTGCAAAAAAAAGGTTACACAATTTTTAAAAATCTCTATGACTTTCTTTTTGTGTGTTAAACTTTTGGCACATGTGTATGTGTGTGTGTAATTTATTTATTATTTAATAGA
Source organism: Scaptomyza hsui (assembly GCA_018152825.1). Taxonomy (NCBI): domain Eukaryota; kingdom Metazoa; phylum Arthropoda; class Insecta; order Diptera; family Drosophilidae; genus Scaptomyza; species Scaptomyza hsui. Next base: position 11,243,902 of record JAECXO010000307.1, on the reverse strand, counting down.
TAAGTCTTTAATTTGGGCACATTTTCCCGCTGTGCCAATGCGGGCAGCAACAAAGCAACATTTTTTTTTCTTTTCTGTTCACATCTCTTCACAAGCTTTGTCTATAATTAATTACGGAACTTTAGCAGCGGCGCTTTACAAAATTTCACCTCATTTTTTTAACAAAGTGCTTCAAATTTTTCACTTTGTGAAACGAAGCTTTATGTGAGAGATTTTTTTTATAAAATATTTTCATAATAATTGTGAAAATTGGTGTGAAATATGCAACGGAAATTGTGGCCAAAAAAAAAGAGTGTTAATTCTTTTGACAGCCTGTGCAACAGGATAGTAAAAATATTTACACTTTTTTTACATACCATCAAATTCCAATTTGAGCTTGTAAAATAATAACACTTATAGACAACAATTTTTTAATGTGTTAAAAACGTGCTACAAATATGTGCATTTTTGAAAACCAATCAAATAATAGTCTTAATTGTAAATTAAATATATTTTTAGCTTCAACTTTGCCTAGATCCTAAAAAGTATTAGCCTCGCCCTAAATTGAAACTGGCTTGCAGTCTGAGCCTTGGCCTCCATAATCTTTGGTGTAATCAGGAAATAGTCGAGCCAGGCCAAAAGGAAAAACCAATAAAAGGCATTTTTCTTATCTACTCACAAAGCCTGGTGCATTCATTGCCAAGTCCAGGTCCAGACACAGACTTGAAAGTGTTTTTTTTTTTTTTTATTTTTGCTGGGCTTGGCATTCTTCTCGTAGTTGGTATCTTTCTTTAGGAAGAGTGGGCGCCCGTAGAGACTTCCTTCGACCTAGACCTTATCAATGCCATGGCCAAGATGCTGCCAGTTGTTGGCTTTTGGCTAGAGCTGAATTGACGTTTGTGCAGATAACTGCAACTAGCTGAATATTTAATTATAAAAATAAATAAATACTTCTAGTGATAATTGATTCCTAATGAATTTTCTCTTGCTTTCGTTACAGGTAATTATTCCGATTAAGCTACAATAAAATGCTTACAATTAAACGATATAGGGGTAAGTTGTGCCCACTTTCACAGCTCTCAGCGATTAGTTTCCCTTTCTCTAGAACGCGTTCAATGTTAGCCACACCTAACAAACGCTTTACCCATCACTTTACAACACTGTCTGTCTGGTTGTCTTGTTGTCTTGTTGTCTTGCGACTTCTTCTAGACACGCAAACCACAAAAAAACGCACGCTATCAATTTAACAGCATCTGTCTATGAAGTATGCCCAGGACAAAGACACAAAGACGGCAAGAGTTGGGATTGGTTTACTATGTTGCCATCGCATTGCCCTCCCACACAGTCCTGCGCCCTGCGCCCTGCAACTTGGCTGCATTTTTCCAAGGAACCTGCATGCCTCAAACCTCGAACCGAACCGAACCCAACCGAACCGAACCTCGAGCATGCGCAGCCTTCGCAGTCTTCGGTTCAGTCACAGCCAATGTCTATGTCTATTTATAGACTCGTCGATGCCCAAGTCATTCGCGTTATCAAAAGCCAGAGCCAAAGTCGCCGCTCTGGCGGCTGTGAAAATTCCAAAAAAGGCAGCGCCCCTACAGAGAGAGAGGGAGAGAGAGAGAGAGCGTGTTCTTCTTCTGCTGGCGTGCAGAAAATATTATTATTTTTTCCTAGCATTTTTCTATTCGTTTTCTCGCTGATGTGCGAGAGCTAATTTCCCAGATAAAGGCGCAGCTGTCAACGGCTGTGAGCGAGAAAATAGCTTTGCCCTTTTATTTTATAAATTAATTAAGCTGAAAATAATTTAACTTAATCCTCAGCCCGCAAACTTGCCACAAACAACAACAACAACAAGAATACCGAAAAAAAAGTGTTGCCACTGATTCAATGAGCTTAGTTTGGAGGTTTGTGGGTTGCGTCAATAACCGTAGGGCAGGATTAACACTTCTTGTGTATGTGTGTGTGTGTGTGTGTGTGTGTTTGTGTAGAAGCTTTTACTCTCTCCTCTGTCCCTCTTTCTATAAGTCTTGACTTAAAGCCCGCGGCGCACGGTAGCCAACGATTTTTATTATTGTTTGCAGCCTCATTTTGTTGCCCTTTTTTCTATTGTCCGAAAAAACTCAGTTGACAAGAAATTGCCTTAACAAATTGTTATTAAAAATTAATTATTCATTTTTTATGCTAATTGCCTTATCTCTCTAGTATTTCTGAAGGTGTTTTCCTTATCTTGTGATTTTAGTATGGAAGAATCTGCAAGCGAAAAGTTTATTTGAGCTAAGAACCATTCACAAAAAGTAAGACAAAAGAGAGGGAGAGTAAAAAATAAAAACATTTATTATCACTCTTAACTTATACAAAGAGAACAGGGACATTGTTCAAAATTTTGTGCTTAAAAAAAAAATGGGAAGTGTCCGCTTTAGAGATGGACAAAATAATTGAATAAAATATCCCAGAATGTCCGTTAATAGGATTGTCGCTAACGAGACGCGTGTTGGGCTTCACTTATAAATGTATTTTTAATTTTTATCGATATGACTATGACTGATTTGTTAAATTTGTATGTTAGACAGTTTTGTTTTTGCATAATATAATTATTTGCTTTCAGTTGATCATGCCAAAAGCAAAAATCAGAAAAAGCTTCCGTCAGTTTTAAAACTCATTTGAAATGAAATGAAAATGGCATTTAAGCTGAATGGGTTCCTCCTCTTCCCCCTCCCCCTCCCCCTCCCGCCAAGCATAAAGTGATGTTTATATCAGTTTCCTCTTAAGTTTTTGTTGGCTAGTTAGTAAGCATGCCTGAGCAATAAAAAGAAAAAGAAAAAAGAAATAAAATAGTGAAAAGCACATGATTTAAAATGAATTACGGACGCTGCGCTTGGAAAATCATGTTGTTACCAGTTGTTCACCAGTTAATAGTTAATGCAACTTGGTGGCACTGGCAACACTGGCTAAAGATTTGCGCAAACTTTGAACTCGAACTCGGACTTGAAAACGGCATCCAGCAAACGGTATCCAAATCCAAAGTTTGGCGTGGGCGCCTTGTGGACGACGATGATTTCGATTTGATTTCATAATAATACACTCTCTGTGTATGTGTGTGTGTGTGTGTGTGTGTGTGTGTGTTAAATTTGTTGTTGTTGTTGTTGTTATTGGCTCGTTTGTTTTTTTGGTGATTTTTTTGGTTTGTTTGTTAAGCAGAAAGTGAAATGCATTTGCGCTTGATGGCAGTAGAAGGGGTGCGGTGGACGGGAATTACGGGGGTAAATTATCGCTTTATCACGATTCAAACGGTACCACTTTCTTCTCTCTCTCTCTCTCTCTCTCTGTCGCAGTCTCTCTGTTTAAAGCACAGCTTCAGCTTCATTTGTAGCAATAATTATGCAATTTGCTTTGGCTTGTTGTTACTGTTGTTGTTGTTGTTGTTGTTTTTGGTTGAGGATCACTTCGAACTTGCATTTCTTTCTTTCTTTTCATTGTCTTTTGCATTATAATTTCTGTTGTTGTTGTTGTTGTTGCTTGCTGCTGTTGTTTATAATTGTTGTTGTGGTGGGTGCATGTCTTGGCTAGTTTTTTTTTTCACGGATTGGGTTATGAATTGGATTTGATCAGTGGATTGACTTAATTTCTCTTCATTATATTTGTAACAACATAATTCGAGTTTTGTTTATGACAAATTAATTGCCGACAATTGTTTGTTCGGGAAAGTTATCGATTGCCAACGATTATTTAAATAATTTTTCTATCATCACTTTCAGTGGAACGAACGCAGAATATTGAAAGTTTTGTAATTCATTGAAATTATTGGATTACAAAAAGAGAAGTATTTGTGTCAACGCACAGAAAGAAAGAAAGAAAGAAAAAAGTGTGTCAAAAACTGACCAAAATAACTCTTAACCCATTAACTTTGCCTCTGGTGCGATCTTTTTCTTCATAAACCAAGACGATATTTGATCGATCAGTTGAGTTATTGTTGTTGCCCACTTCGTTGACGTTGATGGAATAAGCGTCAAATATTTGCCAGCCCGCGGGCTCCAACAAATACATTTTACTTGCTTTTTTCCTCTTCTTCTTCTTCTTTGTTGCGCCTCTAGCAACTACTTTTGTTGCTGCTGCTGCTGCTGCTGCTGTCGTCTGTGGTATGTGGCACCGGGCAATCAGTAATTGGAGATGGGCCCTCGAGGGAGAAGAATCCCCAATAAATTGGCCCAGGAAAGGCTGAAAAAGCAGCAGTTGCTTCCTGTGCCACAAATATGAGTTCAAAAGAAACGTGCATCGAAATGTCTGATAAAAAGCAGAAATAACGCTTTACAAACGAGGCCTATAGAGCTTCTTCCTCAATTCAAATTGGATGCACTAACTAACGGAATTCAAATACTCTATAAACTTATAAAGCATCTGAACTTATGGCTGAAATGTGTGACCCTTAAGGTAGTGTACACTAAAGCTGGACAGTTGAAAATTAACGCCAGTGAATTGGAAGGCATGAAAAAAAGAGTAAAAAAGTAAAACGTGCAGAGCACTTTTCACTTAAACGCAATGCGCTTGCAATTACAAAAACAACCAACAATGAAAGCAACAGCAACAACAACAACAACAACAACGAAAGCAATTGCAACTATTTTCAGACAAATTAAATTAAACAATTTAATTTGGCTGCAATTTGGGGCGGGTGAACAAAAAGCAAAAAGCAAAAAGCAAAAGCGAAAATTGTTTAAAATGGCTTAATTAATTTGCCCAATTTTGGCATGGTACACATTTAACTTGGTCAACTCACCAACTCGTTAACAATTACTCAACAGAGTCTCCGAACCCAAACCCAAACCCAAAAAATCAACAAACCTCGACAAGCCCTACAAAAAATGCGATGAAGCCAAACAAAAAAATAGACAAAAAAAAAAAAAAAAAACTCACTCCAAACTTCTCACTTGTAGATTTTAGACTTTAGCCTCTAACTCACGCCCACGTTTAAGTTGTTGTTGTGAACTCTCGGCTTAATTTGATAAGATTTATTTGAGCCAAGTTTTCATTTTGGTGTTGCCTGGTTGCTTGCTTGGTTAGTTGGTAAAGGCCAAGAGACAAGCATTGAGAAATGTTTACGGCTTGGCCCCAATAAAGAAAACAAGCGATATCCAAATCGAAATAAAATCAAACTAACATTTAAAAGACAGTTAAGATTTGCGGCATTGATAAATGTGTCTAGCACATCTTTTCTTCCCAAGATTAGTGAGAAAGAACCTATTTTAAGTGTGGTTGTGTGGGTGTCAAACAACTTATTTTGGCAACTGAAAGAGTTAGATATTTAATCATTTGGCTTCTGAAAGCAGTTAGAAGATGAATAACTAACGGTTAAAAATTACAAATCGTTTTAAAAGTTAAACTTTATTAGCTTACAAAATATTTGTAGCTTTTATTCTTTTTTATTGCCTTCAAATTTTCACATGAAAAATCCTTTGACAATGTGAAAGTTCAGTTTTTTCTTTTTTCTTGGGTGGTTTTTCTTAAACTAAGGTTTGTTGTGTTTTTTTTTTTTTTTTGAGCTGCGGTTCAAGAGTTCATTGTCAAGTCTAATAAAATGTTCGAATGACACGTTAAGTGTCAGGCGCTACAAGAGATCCTCAGATCCCCAAAAAAGTTGTTTGAAAGGCCGCCAAGCAAAGACCACAAGAAATAAAAAAGAGCTGAAAAAAAACCCACTTAAAACCTATGTAACCAAAAATGTTTTGCTGCTTGACTGAAGCTTGAACTTCAGGCTATACCCAGCTACTACTGAAACACTACTCCCCCCCCTCCCCCTCCCCACCACCCTGCTCCCCCTCACATCCAGACAATGGCAGATGTTTCCCTTTTTGTCAAATGGCTGGCAAATGCAATGATGATAAATCGTGACCGAAGCGCTTTAGTGAAATTTCTTCTTCTTCTTTTTTTGCCGCTGCTGCTGCCCACTACAAATTTTCTCCCACTCTCTCCCACTCTCCCCCTCTCTCTTGCTCTCTGGCTGGATCTTTATTACCACATTTTGAGCAAGCCCGTTGAGTGACGTGAACAGTTTTTGGCGCAGCTGCCGTCCAACAAAGCAAACGTTGCTACTTATGGCCAAGTTACTACCGCTTACTAGCCAACCCACCTCAGCCCCCTCTGTCCTGACAATCCCTTCGAAATGCCCGCAAACTTGACATTTAAGTGAATTATGTAGTTTTCATGTTAACTTTCTGTGCGGTGCCGGCAAAAATCTTTTTTGACTAAGTGCCTGGCAGGCGACTTTTCTTTCTTTCTCTCCATACCTGGAGACGAGCGTCTATGATTTATACTCCTTACACTCGCTGTGTGTGTGTGTGTGTGTGTGGCAAGGGCAGCACCACCACCCACCCCTTCCACTTCCACTTGCCTCCCAACAAGTTGCCAAAACGTTGAAATTAGGCAGAAATGTAATTTATGAGTCCCTGATTTAGGCGCCAAGTAAAAAAAAAAAAAAAAACCCGAAAAAATATAGGTGCAAAGTTGAGGCAACGTCTCCGACTTTCCGCTTTGTGTGTGGCTCTAAGGCTTCCGGGTGTCGAGTGGGAGTGGTAGGGGTGGGGAGGTGGGGGTGGGTGCTATGTTGCAAAATGTTGCAGTTTGTCGGCTTTGATTTAAATGCAAATTTTTGGCATACTCTTGGAAAATGTCAACGCGAATCACGATTTTGCTTTGTTTTTGTTGCCAGTTTCAGACTGCAAGTGATTGCAATTTGAATATAGTTATGATTCATGGATTTTCGCCCAACGAATCTAGCGTGTAGAATTTTATTGAGCTGTGGAATTTGCTAAGGGAAAAGCAATTGCAATTGAAATAATGATTAGCTGTAAAAACTCATTTTTCTGACACTTTCTTATACTATTTATTTACTCACTTTTTCAATACTTTATTTATTCTTCTTATATTCATAAATAAATAAAAATTTAAAATAAATAAGACAATAGTATGAAAATTAAGATGATAAAAATATACATATAAAATAATTAAAAAGAATAGTAAATGAACTAGTTTTAATAAATTTATACCAGGATTAAGTAAACTAAGAAAATATTAAAATATTATTAAAATATTGTGCATTTAGATAAAAGTAGCAATACTTGTAGCACTAGGAATATTTTCAATAAATAATAATAATAATATATTCAGATCTAATTCCATTAGTCTCAGTCAAGGTTAATGTACTATATTTCATCACAAACTTATGACAAATTCCATGCAGTTCAGGGCCAGCCATCCACACACACACATACGACCAGTGTTGCCAGCTGATAAAATGCCACACTCATATAACGGTACTTGAGAATCAACAATTATTTCGAACTCATACTTCAAACTTCAAACATGTTGCTCATTTGTCGTTTACAAGTTAATTTGTCGCAAAAATATTTTCTGCCTGCTATCTGCATCTGATTTTGTAAAGTATCTGCAGCTGTGTATCTTTATCTCTATGTGTGTGTGTGTGTGTGTGTGTGAGTGTGAGTGCGCGTATCGGCGACCTTGCCAAGGTAACAACAACAGAAAAGCAATCAGCAAGCGTGAAATTAGCAAAAATGCAATACAATAAATAAATAAATCAAAACACACAGTCACACACACTGAAACAAAATGATGTGAACAAGCGTGAGGAATTTTTCAATTAAGATAATTGAAATCACGCAGAATGGAACAGTTTATGAAAAACAATAATACTAAAAGAAACCAGCCACCAAAAAGGAAAAAGTAAAAAATATGAAATAAAAATAAATCAACCAACTTAATTATAAATAAAACATTCACTTTTAACAGTTTTAATCAGATATTTGCAGCTGTCGTTGTTGTCCCTAGTTTATAACAATGATAAACAATCGAGCCGAGAACAAGTGGTTGCCTTTTGTCATTTTTTATGAATAGTAAATTAAACCAAATATGTTAGCGACACTTTGCAATAAAAGCCTGTTAAATAATTTAATTTAATGAATCATATTCAAATATAATTTTTCGTGCTGATAATTGTGACAGTTTTATTAACATATTATATATTGTGTGTGTTTATCATAAATATTTGATTTAAATAAATTGCACTTATTTTATAATTACGCAAAAAACACACACACACTGTAATTGGTATAGGAAGCTAAAGCTGCGATTGATTAAAAATCAATAAGAAATGTATTTTAATTATGCAAGTTAAAAAAAACAACTATAAAAATTGTAGATGAAACAGTATCTAGGGTTCAGGGTATCTTCTAGTCCAGCTTTCTCGTTCTTTTTATGTAGTGTATACATTTTTAGCACTCCTTTGTTTTCGAGTAATAATAATAATTGTTAATTCTTGGTAATGTTATAGATCGCAGTTAATGTCAACGTCAATTGCTTGCGTCAGCAATGCGATACAACTAAAATATATATAATACAAGTTTAATCTACTTTGGCTTGTCTGCTGGAAATGTCAAATTTTTACCATCAGAACCAACAGAAAAAAAAAATACAGAACATGGCAGCTAATTAAAGAAAAAAGTTTCGCACGCCTTCAAAAACAGCAGCAATACAAACGGATAAATAAAAACCAAAGACACGAATAAGAAGGCAAAATAATTCCCCTCAACTAATTAAAAAACCAAAAAAAAATAACAACTGCAGCAAGTGGCACTTGTTTATGGCCAAAAAGAATTGAGAATTGTGTGGAACCCCTTGAAGGCAGAAAGAATCAGTGCCCGAAAAAGAAGTAACTACAAAAAGACCCAGCCCCAAAAAAAATTGCAACTTAAAAAGGCCCTGCAGTTTTTCACGCCCCTTTAGCACACTGGCAACAAATCTCATTATGAGCCACTCACTCTATAAGGTGTGTCTTCGTTGTTGTTGTTGTTGTTGTTGCAGTTGTTGTTGTTGTCAACAGGCACGCCCCAATTGAAATCTGCAGCGATTGCTGTACTTTCTAATACATGAATTAGGAGTCGACATCGACATCGACATCGAATTCGGAAATCAAATTCGTATTCGGTAACAATTTGGTGGAAATCGACACCATGTGAACTTGGCCAATTGGGCGATTGTCAAACGAATGCCAATTTATAATGTTAACGTGGCCCAATCGATACTTATTCTGTGTTGCCTGCAAAGGTCACTTGGCCATAACGAGCCCAATTTCATTCACTTAACCAACACACAAAAAAATGGCATTGCTAATTTATGTTTATTGTGCATTATTTGTATCTGTAGACAATAGATGTGGACTGTTCGGGCCCAGTTCCTTTAGGCCACAAATTGAATTTTTATGCACTTAATAACATATTTTTAATAGGTTTCTGAGTTTGGCCCACTGATTGAAATTTACGATCATTTTTATTTTTGTAACTGCTATTTATATTTATTATCAATTGTGCGTTTTTTGCAAAAGTATTTATTTTGATGTCTCTCTTTTATGTTGAGTTTATGATTCAATCCGCTTTAGGTATTGAATTAGCTATTTATTTTTATTTCTAACAATATTTGTCTCTTTTAGATATTTTATTTATGTTTATGCTTTTCGTAGTTTATTTTTACGCATTTTTTTTTCATATTGACAGATCCAAGAGCCAAACAAATTTTTAATTAATAAACACGCATGTAAAAAAAAAAAAACGTTAACAAGACGACATGAAATTGGCCAAAAGCAGTCTTTTAATGAACCGAGTTCGGTCAAGTGATTTGGCCATTAACTTAGCTTAGCTAAGGCCCATTTTTAGTTGCCTTTTATGGCCGTGTTTTATTTCAATAACAAAACAATAAACTTCAAGTGCACAAAAAATGCGACTGTCAAGTGCAACATGGGGCATTGTGGGGTTAATGTGAGCATTGTGAGCCATATTCGTGGCATCATAAGTTTTCTTTTTTTTCTCTCTTCACCAAATTTCCATCGTAAGTTTTCACTGAACTTTGTCATTTGGCATCCTAAAAAAAATCAATTGTCTTTGATTTTCCACCGCCGAATGACAAAGAGAATAACCACGAATTTTATATACACTATAATACACTGTACTCGATTAAATTGAGCAAATTGAGTCTTGATTCTGGAATTCTCGCACAATGTCACACGTCAAATAATTTGCCTTTAAAGTTTTGCCGCAAATCTTTTGTCAGGCTGTTGTGATGTTGCAACATCAGCATCTTGTGGGGCATCTACTATTTGTATATGCAATTTTGTAGCCCTCCTGCAAAGGCCTTTGATTGATTTGTTTTGCCAAGTGACGCACGACATGACGAGAAACAAAGATACAAACATATATTTGTTGATTGCCTGGAATTGGTATGGGATTGATTTGTCTGTCGCTCTGTTGGAGTCGTCTCAAGTGGCACAAGGTCTGTGAAAATATGTGTTTCGCACTAGACGCTGACACATTTTAATGGGGGCAGGCAGCTGTTTTGCATTTGGCAAAACTAAACTTCCATTTACATATGTTGATTATCCCACACATTTGGCTTCTATTACAAACAGTTTGCGAGAGCGGGGGGGTAGGGGCAGATTCTGTCAATCAGAAAATCAAATGAAAAACATAACTCAAGAGCCCCCAGCTTTGATAAATGACAAAAACAAAAGTGGAAGTTCCAAAAAAAAAAAAAAAAAGATGAGAAAAATATGTTTTTGGGAAAGTGTTTTTTGTTCTGTGAAAGTTTCGTTCGTTTGGGCCAAGCAAAAGTGGAGAAGCAAGAAGAAAGTTGTATGATAATTGCCCTAAAGGTCGTGAATCTCTCGAGGTCTCTCAAGCGATTATGCAATGTTTATGCGTGTTTATACAAATTTCTACAATATTCTAAACAAAGAAAACAAAGTGAAAGCTGCCCCAAAAATGATTTGTTATGTACTCATCTTAATGCACTTTCCGTTTCGTATACACAAAATGTTTATTGCGGGTGTTACATGTTGCGTTTTCCAACATTTTCCCAATTCCCTGAGAAATTCAGCATCCAGCCAGCAGTTGATCGGATCCAATCACACTGAGATAGAGATCTTTATCAGTCGTTCCGTCCCCAGAGCGTGCTGAGAATAAAAGAAACTCTTGTGCGCGCGCTGCGAGCTTTGAGCTTTGAGCTCTTTCAAGCTCTCTGGGCTTATTACAAATTCTAATCACATGCAATCCGTTTCTTTTCATTTTGTTTCGTTTCGTTTTGATTCCTCTGCTCACACACACACACACACACACACACACACATCGATTGTTATTTGAACGTCGTACAATGGCCTGTCCGATGCGATGGGTTGAGTCGATGGAGCTGTCGCTTATCGATTAATCATCAAATTAAAAATTACTAAGTCCAAAGCGTGGAGCGTGGCCGAAACACCAACTCACCTCACCTCACCTCCCCCTACCTTACCTCACCTCATCTCACCTCCCTTGGAGCGGTTACAAATAAATGCGCACATCACATTACTCTTTGCCCGGCTTGTTATTTTTGTATTGTATCTTATTATTTCTTTTTTGGTACTTAACCAGCCAATTTAAACAATATCTAGAATTTCATGGCAAAAACCGCAAAAAAATTTTAATTTGATCTGAGGCCTACTTATTAGCCAGAACTGGCAAAAGTTCGGAACAACAGGAAATAAGTATACTAAAGAGATTTAGGGGGCTTTTTTCAAGATTTTTAAGAAATTTAAGTTTTTCAAGGCTAATTTGATAATTATAATTAAACAATTTATGGCAAAGATCTGTTTCAAATGTCAACCATGAACGGGCCCATATTTATAGAATTATTTACGATAATTGTTGTAAAATTCCAGGAATACTAAACAAAGTAATTGAACACACCCATTGCTTATATTAAATGTCGTAAATTCATTTAAATGTGGGCAAAGGGAAATAATATAAGGCACATGCAAATATTGTGTGTGTGACAAATAAAAAGTTTCCTATAATTCCCATAAATAACACTTTGAAGCGCCGCCTGGCGGTCAATTGATGTGCACACACACTCTCCAAAGTACAAGGTTCAATTGATATGAATCGGCGCGAGGCATTTTCGTTGGGCAAATTAATTTAATGCCCAGTAAGAGATTTTCCAACGCTTATCACAAATTTGTCATCAGCTAGTTGTAATACGATCACACACACACACACATATGGAAATGGAGTTCGAGTTGGAGCTGGAGTCAGAGAGCAATCGCCACATGCTGCTCATAATGAAGTTGAGCGGGGCTGAGAGATAATGATCGAAGACACCACGCGACGCGACGCCAAGACAATTAAAAGCAAACGAAAGAATTGCAAGCGCCGCGTCGCAGTCGCCACTCTGCTCAGACGCTCAGCCGATGTTCGGTTTGCTCAGCTGCTCGTCAAGCAAGTTGCGACCAAGTCGCTTGCGCAGACAAATCGAGTTTGCCGGCGCATTCAGTTGGATTTTAGCGCTCGTCGCGGCCACAACGTAACTGGCTCTTAAAAGGTAGCCCACTTGTATGTGTAAACTTGACTTTGACTCTCACGCTCTCCCACACCGTAAAGTGCTTTTATATACACACATACATATGTGTATGTGTGCGTTCGTATGTAAGCTCGCTTGTTCGCTTGCAGGCTGACCGTGAAGTCTGTTCTTTTTGCATGCTTATAAGCTGACTAACTGTAACTGTGCTTTGTTATTTGTTTAGTTGTTGTTGTTGTTGTTGTTATTGCCGCTGTGTACTCATACCAAGTTCATTCACGTTTGCACGTTTCATCACCACCGCTGACTGCCTAATTAAATGTAATGCAACGCAAAAATATCGAAATCGGCTTCAAGCTAATTGCAATTTACAATTTGCCAACATTATAAATAATAATATTTTTTGATTTGTTTTTTTTTTTTTTGGGCTTCACGGCTTCATATCCATTCATATACATTTCCGTTTAGCTTTGCTGCGCATTCAAGCGCAACAATTAATTGCATTTGTTGTTGTTGCTATTTTGTTGCAATGCAAATTGAAACTAACTCCAATGACTGGCAATGCCTTTTAAAAGAAAGTGAAATCTCTACTTAACACAATAATTACAGTGCACAATAATTATGCTAATTTTGTTAACCTTTTAACAGTCGAAACCGTTTCAGTTACGAAAAATAAAAAACAACCAATAAAAGTGACAACAAAAAACCCAAACTGTATAAATATTTTCTCAAAAATAATAATACAAAAAAAAAATATGAGTGCGAAATTTAACCGTTAAAACCCGAGAGCAAAAGCTTTAAGAAGGGTAAAGAAAAAAAAAGTACATACATATATGGCATTTTTACCTTTCCCTATTTAACTTTAATTGTGTTTTGTCTTTTAGTAAGTGTGTTAGTAAGTGCATATCCCTATAATCATTTTGAAGAGCTATGTTGTCTTTTCATTGTTGTTCCACTGACTTCCTCTCTGGCATTTCCTTAATCTTTAGCCCACTTTGCCTACCTTCTCGCAATGGCAAACAACCTTTCACACTTTCCGTGTGGCACTAACAGTAAAAAACGCCTTGTCACTGTTAAGATCATTAGGTGGCGACTGCTTGGCACATTTGTGACACATTTCCATAGACACAATTCGCAAAAGTTCTTTTTTGTTGAGGTTGAGAGTCGAACAAACAAAGAACTCAAATTTGTTGGCCCAAAATTGAACTACTTTCATTGGCGAAAGGAATTAACATACATTCTATAAGTCTTTCTTTAAACTGTCACCAAGTTGAAAAAACATATAATAATAATAATTTACCTACTTGGCAGTTGGCAATTTTTGCAATAAAAAGTGGGCGGGGGGTGAGGCATTAGTAAATGCAACTCAACACAAAAAAAAACTCAAAAAGAGGCCGCAGCAAGCAACAGCAAATAGTTGAAATTCGCATCGTATTTTTTCGCGTTTGTGACAAGAATTTGCAAATGTCAACGAAAATTGCGCGCTTCGCATTAAAAACGAGAATACGGCCAAAAAAAGGGCCAAAGAGGAGCTCAATACGACGGGGAAGGGGGGAAATACCAAAGCCCCAAAACGCGATCCAATTGAAATTGTTTTATAAGAGCATGTTTTTATTTACGAGTATTTGGTTCAGCCCCATTTTTTTTTTATTTTTTGGCCATTTTGTGTTTGGCATTTTTAAAGAGCTCGCGTCCAAAAGGAAGATCGTATCGTATCGTATCGTATCGTATCGTATCGGAATCGGTGTAACTTCAAAGTGAAAACGATAATTGATTTAATCAGCAAATATGTGAACATTTTGAAAAAGAGTTATAATTTTCGTTTAATAATTCCCAAACGCTAAACCTTGATGTCAACTTAAGAGCTGTTGTTCACAATTGTATTCCAATTCTTATGTTACTTCCCCATTTGTATTGTTAATGACAAGTTTGCTTTTATTACAAGCTCAAAGCCATAAGTCAACTGACACTTATAAATCGAAGCTCTCGCGTCTCAGACACCTGTTGATATATTTAGCTGCAATTTGTCAGTTACAAAAACGTGTAAAACAGCACATTTATTGAGACTTTTTTAAGCAATTGGTCCAAGTAGAGTACTTTGGCTTTAATTACCTAATTGGCCTTGTCACGCAGCAAGCGATTTATGAGATAGTTCCATAGTGTTGTCATCGCACCGAACGGGTTTTGGGTTTCTTTCTTTCTTTCTGTTCGGTTCGTCATAATGAACCAAGTGAAAGAGTTTTCTCTTCAACTAATTAGACCATAAAGCAGGCGACCCTGCCTGGCCGAACTAATTCGCTCAGATAAACCACAACAAAGGTCACGCTTTAATTGATAAGAAAACACAATGGCCTTAGAGCAGGAAAATCAGATTCCAAGCCCAAATGCTGGCTACCGTACGTAAATGAAAACGCTTGAAAAGTCAGTCAGATGGAAATCCCCATAGACAACAATGACAGCAAGAAGAAGAAGAAGAACCCAACTGAGCTAAAATGAACTTGAAGTGCCAGCTGTGCCTCGATAAAGATCACACCCTAGTCACAGGTGGAAGTTCCTGCTCAAAAAAAGAAGAAAAGAAAAAAAAAAAACTGAGAATCATGCCACAATTGAGTGCACTTTTCAGGGCAAAAGAAGAAAGACAGAGAGAGAGAGAGAGACATGATAGATACCCTGTGAAAGTAAAGAATTTGGAGAAGAGAATTCTTCGACTCATTCACAGCTAATTATCATAGCCAAGCTGCATTCCTCTGGCTTACAGGGTATTCAGAGAAACACTTTTAATAGTTTTGAACCTTTTCGAGGCACTTAAATTGTGCAGCGAAGCGTGCTCTCTTACCAACATTGTTTCTACAATACTTCTCTTTCCTCCAACACTCACCTGCCAGCTACGCCCTTTTTCAACACTGCCGATAGTAAGAACGGGTATGGGAATGGGAATGGGCCGGAGAGAGAGAGAGAGAGAGTAATTAACCCATGTTGTTGGCCATTTGTTTTGCCGGCTGCCTTTTGCAAACATTTAATTGTTCGATTGCCGTTTAATTGTTCGATGTCAAATATTTGAAATACCAAAACTCAACGAATACGTTTTCTCAGTCAGTTAAGATCAAAGATCTGCCGACACTGTTGCTGCTGCTACGGTTCTTGACATATTCAAAGCATTCCTTCTTTTTTTCTCTCTTCTCCATCTCCATCTCCTTTCCATTCCCATTCCCATTCCCAGAGATTCCATTTCGTTTCGTTTTGTTTCGTTTAACTTCACGTGTGTGGTTATTAAAAGCCATCAACATCATCATTATCGGCGGCTTTAAAGCCAACATTAAAAGCCATCCATCCGCCAGTTATATAAGCCACACACACAACAATCACTCAAACCGAGCTCCACAAATGTCACACTTCCAAGACTAACCGTAAACTTTAGTCCAATTAGCTGCTTCCGTAATTTCTTAGTATTTTATTTTAATTAGTCTTCTTCTTCTTATTTAAATTGCGTTCGCTCCGTGACAAGTTTTATGTGCTGCCCCAAAGATTTATTGGTCTTTTTTTTTTGATATGGATTAAGGCGATGAAACTATGAAACAACTACCTGAATGATTTATGGATAATGCATTGTTATTCTGAGGAATTTGGTTTTTAAATAACCTAGTTTTATTATTATAACATATTTTAAGTTAGCTTTTCACTTCCTGGTTGAAAACAGAAAAAAAAGAGAAAACTCATCATAAATTTTATTCGTAGACGTTCTGCAATATTCCTTTTGCAAAATTGCCTCGTAAATAGCGTTGAAATGTTCCTTGAAATGTTCTTTTCTCTTCTCCTCTTACCTGCCTGCCTCTCTGACTATCTTACAAATAATTCACAACGCGCTTAACGCGCTTACCTCCTCTATCCCGCTTCCTCCCCCCTCCCTCTCAATCCGTACGCCGTTGCCAATGGCAAAAATGCGTTTAAGTCAAGTCGCCCAAGAGCCCGAAAGCCGAAAGCCGCCGCCGGGTGCGTATGTTCAACGTGTGTGGCAGCTGCTGCGGCAACCTCAACGGTTGCGTCTACCTTGCGTACACTCGAAAAAAACAAATTCGCTACTTGTGTCAAAATATTCCTACTTCTTGTGATTCTTCAACATGAAGCTTTTCCGGCATAAGTTTAAACCTAAAAAATTGAATTCATTTAAAGGAAACTAGCCAAGTTTACAACCATTTCTTATTAGTCAAGAACCTTTTTATAATGCAATGATTATTTTTTTTTTTTAGGTGTAACTTTGTTGCAGCTCTGTGGCAGGCTGGCACTTTAGTTCGATATTTATGCAACGGCACACACTTCAGTTCTGCTTCCCCCCTTCTCTCTCTCTCTCTCTCCCTTCTCTCTCTTTCTATCTTTTGCGCTCAGCTGCAATTTAAGCTCACATTTTTCTTGGCAACACATTTTCCTCACCATATGCATAAGTAGTTTTTCCAGCTACCCTTTCGGTTGGACCCCCTCCCATTGAGCTCTCTCCCTCTCTCCCTCTCTTCTCTCTCTCTGTTCGCTCATCGCATTGTTTGCAACACTTGGCGCTTGCCACATAACAACAGCAGCAGCAACAGAAGTTGCAACTGCAACATATGCAACAACGGCAGCAACAACAGCAACAGCAGCGTCCGCTATGCAGCGTTGCATGACACATTAAATGCAAAACACAAACTGACAGAGACAGCAACTGCAAGACAGAGTGAGAGAGACATTGTAGGAAGAATTTTGTTGCCCACCGCCAAGAAGTCGGCTTCAGTGTCAGTTAAAGCAGCGGTTTTCAGCTTCTTCTTCTTTTGCTCGTTG
Source organism: Scaptomyza hsui (assembly GCA_018152825.1). Classification (NCBI taxonomy): domain Eukaryota; kingdom Metazoa; phylum Arthropoda; class Insecta; order Diptera; family Drosophilidae; genus Scaptomyza; species Scaptomyza hsui. Next base: position 11,226,727 of record JAECXO010000307.1, on the reverse strand, counting down.
CTCTTATTTAATAAAAGAAATGCTCTGGAATTTTTTATACATCTCCTATAAACACATAACTCATTCCTGGGGTATATTAGACTCAATTGAACACAAGGAAAATAAGCTTAAAAAAAACATGTCACTTAAGTCTTGTGTTCTCTAGAATCAGTTTTCTGTACATGAACTAGATCAATATTCCTCTTTAGGTTCTTAAAGGGTACTTTGTGTACGACTATTATGAGGAATTCTTGAATTATTTTTGCATAAAGAAACCGGCTGTTTCTATAGCAGCTGTTTGGCTTATACGCACGTTGAGTTATTGTTGAGTTGTTTTTCTTGTCTTATGACAATGTTACATACAACATGCCACAAAATTGGCACAAATTTGTTATAGGGCTTATTGCTGTATGAAACACGGTCTAATCACTAATCAAGTGGAAAATGCATTCACATCTGTACATAATATGCTGTTGAAGCTTATTAATATGCATTAAATTATATATATGTATGTACTATAACTACTGACTAGAAGAGCTTTTCACCTGCGTGTCTCCATTGTTGTTGTTGTTGTTGTTGTTGCTGTTGGGTTGGTGTTGAGATTTTGAAAAGGCTGAGAGGCCCGAGGCAGAGATGGTTTGGCTCCCATGGTCTCCAATCCATCCATCCATCAAACGACGCATTGAACACTTTAAATAATTGCACATTGTGGCTGCTGAGGCTTTAATAAAATAATTAAAATGAAATATGCCACGTTTGCCAGCTGAACCCGACAATATCTCGCTCCTGCTTGCGACTGAATTGCAAAATCAAAGAAGAAGAAGCAGAAGAAACCGCGAGAAGAGTAGCAGAAGCCGCAGAATTCTAGCCATGCGAGCTACCAATCTACGCATTTTTGCTAAAAACCATTTTATTCTCGGTTTCTTTTGTCTTTTTTTTTGTTGAATTACATATAATTCTTTTCGGTTTTTCGTTCTTTTTGTTTTTGTAGCCGCTCTCAACGTCAAAGTAAGACCGACACGTAAAATGTGAGCGATAAAATGTTTTAGAGAAAATATTAATTTCAATTATTTACCCATGTGTGTGTGTTTGTGTGTGTGTGTACGAAAGCAGCTTAAGCTAAAGATTTTCCCAGCCATTCCCAATGGGTGGAGAGGGGAGTCGGTCCTAAGTGGCATTTTGTGCGCTAAATGCGAGCAATTTGTTACAGGATTTTTTGTTTGCCGTACGACAGAAAACAGAAGGGAGAGAATAAGTTGCTGTGGGAAAAAGCAGTGCTGTGCAATTTATAATTATCAGCGGTAGGTGGCGCTGTGAGAGAGCGAAGACCGAAGACTCTCCCTCGTTGGGTCGCATGCTGATAACAGCGGAAGTTATTAGAGCTAGTTTCAAGTTATGCGCGAGCCAGTTCCAAAGAACTTCTTCTTCTTCTTCTTGGTTGGCATTGAAATTCCAAATGGTCGGCTTTGACTTTGTCAGCCGCTTTGGTTTCACTCGCTTCTAATTAAAGACGACACTTTGGCATGTACTCAACTCGACTCAGCACGGAAATGCCTCGCATGAGCTTTGAAGTACAATCGTTTTTGATATAGTATTATAGTCCGTCCGTCCGTCCGTATGTATGTATGTGGAGTACCAAGAATTAGAAGCTATTCTTTTAACCAAAGCCGGCTTATGAAAGAGCACAAAAATAACAATAACGATTACGTAGGCTACTCTCACAAAAAGTTATTAGCTCATTTCAAAATCTTCTCAACCTTTCACACCACACATCGATCGTTTGGAGCCCCCGAAGATTACAATTAAATGTAGCCAGTTCTCAGTTTGCCCCTTTCAGAGCTCCCAGCAGGTTGCCAATGTGGAAAAAGAAATAAAAGTTTTTTCTATATGAATCGAAAAACTGTGCAGAAATGCCGAAATTGCTAGAAGAATTTTTTTTTGTTAATTATAGCCGCGGCGTTATTTGATTGCCAGCGAAACGCAATCCGAAAAAATTACAAATTTGTAAATTGTGGCAGGTGTGCAGGTGACCAAAGCCAAAAGTGGAGCCTACATTAAACATCGCATTCGATAAGAATCAGTCAAATAACGAAAGGCCTAAACAAACTGCTAAATACCAGCTTTACTAACCAACTGAGAGACGCCTCATGTTACACTTGAGAGTTGAAGATTAATTGTTGTCTACTAGCTGAGAGCAGAGTGTAAAGTTCGTTAGAGTTCAGGGTATAAATACTCTTGCTTCTTTGGCTAATTTGATTAATTAAGTGTGTTAAATCTGTAAGCGCTGAATCCAATTTGAATATGAATACAAATTCTTAACTGAATGTTGACGGCGCCTAAAGGGCTATTAGATTAATAAAGAACAATTACTGTTTCAGTGGCTATAATAAAAAAAGTTTATAGGCTTCCTAATTTCTGGGAAATGTTTCATACACTCAAGTTATCTTATGACGTAGTCACAATCAATAGACTTTGTGTCAGCCCCAAGTTGAATCATCTTATGTACAAAGTATTTATTTATGATATACAATAAATATATATGTGAGAGATATGGCTCAATCGATGATCGAATGTTTATTTCGGCTTCACTTATCAATCGCTGCCTACTGAGTAATAAATTTGGCGAACTGCTGACGAAAGTTCTTTTAAAAACCTTGAGAATAACACGTTCCAAACATCCACAAACCTTTCTTCATTTAAAACTTAAGCAGTTCTTAATGTGCACTTTTTTGCATATGCGGCTTTTAAATGTTATGTACTTTGGCTTTTAACAACAATTTCTGCGACGTTTACAATCCCAAAAGTTCATTAACACTTTGCTAGTCAGGCCAAAAAAGAACGAAAAAATAAGAATTTAGCCTCGTTTCATTAAAAATGCAAATTTTACATGTATGTAGTATAATTTCTTTTAGTGATATGTGGGCGTTTTTCCATTTCTATTTGACGAAATCTTATCACAAAGAAATCGGCGTATAATTTTAATCGCCATTTAGAAACTTGATTTGTTTATCGTTAAATAAACGTTTCAAGCATAAATTAGTTTCACATTTTTTGGCATAGTAATTAACCGGAGTTCAACTCCCCCAACGAATGACCCCAATACGCAACAGTACGAAAACCGCAAAAAAAAAAATCTGTCAACCTGCAAGATTTTGGCTTTTGTTTTAAATAATCAACTTTTATCTATTCTTCATTGGCGAAACTTTCGCTTTTTTTTTCTTTTTTTTTTTTGGCTACTTTGAAAACCCGCAGAGAGAAGAAAACCTTTGTTGTCCATAATTTGTTTGTTTAAATCTTTGTATCTGTGGCATTATTATAACTACTTATTATTATTATTACCATTATGATTATTACTAGAGACGTTTTGTCAACAACCACAATTTTCAGCTGCTGCCTTTGCGGTTTTTTAATTGCTCTATGCTACCTGTAGATACTCCTCAGCTCTAGGTTATCACATAATGGCAACTGTTTTGGGCGAAAGTTTGTTTTCTCGCTTACGCATACAATTATAATTATAGTCTTATCCCATCAAGCGTTTAAATATTGTTTTCTAAACTGTTTGTGATTTTCTTTTAATTCTCTTTTTGGTCAAAACTTCATTCACAGCTTACTACTCAAACTCATTTTACCTGTAAAAACGACCAGATTCTCCATTAATATACCTTTCCAATTTGTGTGATCTATCAGAAATATCATCCCAACTTTTCAATCCTTTCACTTATTTACTTATCCAATTGTTTTTTTGCTCCTCGTGTATTTTTGCTAACCAAAAACCCATTTTCCCATCTCTGTCACGGCCTCTTACAGATCTTGGTACCCTAAACAACAGCCACAACAACACAACAACAGCAGCAGCAGCAACAGTTGCACCTGGAAACACCAACAAGAAGACCCTTGTGGCAACAACATCATCAACGACAACGACTCTTAGCAAGAGTTTGCAGCAGAAGCACAACAACAAAATGGAGCTGCTGAGCAGCCCAACAGCAACATTGACAACATTGACAACAGCAACAACAGCAGCAACTGCAACAGCAACAACAATCACAACGACAACAAAACAGCTGCTGGTGCAGGATTATTTGAGCTACGCCTCCCCACCAACCTATTCCCGTCTGCCGCCCGATGGCCATGAGTTTCCGCCCAACTTCAGTGAGCCGCTGATGATGCATCCACAGCCCCATTCCGCCGCTCTCCTCAAGGAGCTGAACAACAACAACAACAGCAACAACAGCAAACTGGAGGCTGCACCACCGCTGCCCAAGACGGGACCACCAGCAACAGTGCCACGCAAGCTGTATCGCCAGGATTTGGTCATCAATGTGGAGGATGCGCGTCAAACGGAAGCGACACCTATGCCTGTGAGCGGTGCAGCGCCCTCTGTGGCTCGTGACTACCAACGTTCCTTGAGCGCCAGTGCGCCAACCCAGCGTAAGCCCAGCGACTGGCGCAAGGATGAGAAGTCGGAGAAATCGGTGCGAGATAAAATCGCCATGTTCTCATCCACCAACGAACTGGACACCATAGCACCACCCACACCCACCTCCCACACCACCTCCAGGTCCACCTTCTCCCGCAAGCCCTTGAACATGAGCAGCGAGAACCTGTTGGAGAGCAGCTGCTCCTCCTCCTTCTCCGCCTCCTCCTCCATGCTGCCGCCGCCGTCGCTGAAGACGCGTGCCATGAGCGTTGAGAATCTGAATGATGCACAGCGTCAGTATCAGCTGGCCAAGCAGCTGCCCCAGCTCCACGTGGCCGACTCCATGTACTCGCTCCACACACTGGCCACGCCCACCATCCACACCACCACACATACGCCCACTTCCAGTTATGCCTCGCTGCCGCGTCGCAGTCACGGAGGCGCCGCCGCAGCCGCTGCCGTGGAGCGTCGCATTAGCTTCTCGGGCGAGGGGGACGCGGCGACGCGCAAGGCGGCCATTACCAACATCCTGGAGCAGCGGCGTCGCAGTCTGTCCAAGCTGCGCGGCCTAGTCATACCGGAGCGACCGCAGCTCCTCGAACCTATTCTCGATCTGCCCGAGATCAAGAGCCAGGTGAAGGCCGCAAGCGGTGAGGATTCCACAGACAGTGGACTGGGTGAGACGCGTCCGCCGCGACACATCATCCCCAGCAACAACATCATCAACAGCAACAACATAAGCAACCCTAGCAGCTATCGGAGCATCTTTGGATTGGGTCAGCGACGTCCCTTGGAATCACAGCTATCCCAACCGCCGGCAAAGCCACCACGCACTTCTCTGTGCAGCACTCTGAGCACGCCCAGCCGACTTAATCTGCAGCAGCAGCTGCAACAGCAACAGCAACAGTTGCTGGCTGATCAGGAGAGCGATACGGATTCGGTGTTCTCGACAACGGCTCGAGTGCCAACTCCGCCGGAGAAGTTCGCTTTGACGCGAACTCTCAGCTCGGAGACGAACACATCGATAGCCAGCTCAAACACCTCCACACTGACATCGGGCTCCTCGGCCGGCTCACAGGCCAGCTGCAGCTCCTTGGGCAGCACTCCAACCGTTGACCTGACCCGTCGCGTCCTCAAGTGTCAACTTAATAGCAACGGCAGCAGCAGCATCAACAGCAACAACAACAACAACAGCAATAGCAACAACAATAGCAGCTCGGAGCTGAGCTTTGGGAACCGTAAGAGCATCCTGGCATCGGCCAAGTGCCGCAGCGCCAAGAGTCGTGGCCAGGAGATGAACAATGACAATGACAACGATAGCACCGATGGCGAAGCTTGCGTCCTCAACGGACGTCGCCTCAAGTCCAGCTACAAGCAACAGCAACAGCAGCAACAGTTGCTGGGCAAGCAGCTGGTTGTGGATAAGCTTATCAATGTGGCCGCCTACGTGGAGCTGACCTCGGATACGGATGACAGCAGCCGACGCTCCGATACGCCGGCCAAAATCAGTGCCATGTTCATTGACGAGGAGCGCAAGGCGAGCTTCAAGGCGGATCCCACGCAGCAGGCCAAGCTGGTGGTGCTGGCCAAGCCCGTGATTGTGCCCACACTTAAGCGTGAACTGACGACGGCTCCAAGCAGCAAGATCATCAGCAGCACCAAATCGAAGACGAGCACCGCCGAGCTGCGTGAGAAATTTGAGCGCAGTGCTGCTGCAGCGGCACCACAGCAACAACAACAACCACCTGCAACAGCAACAGGAGCAGGAGCAGGAGCAGCAACAGGAGCAGCACCACCATCGGTCATGCACAAAGTGTTGGCCAGTATTGTGAAGCCGCATCATGAACGCTTCAGTTCGCTGGACTCGCTGGCCTCCAGTTCGTCGGGAGTTAGTTCGACCACACAGAATGTGAGCACCACACAGGAGACGGCAACGGAGTTTGGCAGCTTCTCGTCGCTGGGTAGCAATCAGAGCTTGATAACCGCACAGGATGTCCAGCAGATTGTCGAGGAGGCTGATCCGCCGCTCAAGACGCCCGAGGCTTTCATCATTGTCCTGCAGCGGGATACGCCCGAAAGCAGCATTGGCATCACCCTGGCAGGTGGCTCCGACTACGAGGCCAAGGAAATAACCGTAAGGATTACTTTGGAGCTGGTTTCTTAAGACTTTACCAAAATGTTCCTTCTTTTCATAGATCCACAAGATACTGAGCAACACGCCCGCTGCCAAGGATGGGCGCCTCAAGAAGGGCGACCGCATTCTGGCCGTCAATGGCATGAGCATGAGAGGATTGACCCATCGGGAGTCAATCAGTGTACTTAAGGTGAGAATTAATTACCAAAAAATACCTAAAGTTTCTGATTAACAAAACTTTGAATAGACACCCCGTCCGGAGGTTGTCCTGGTGGTTACTCGCTCCGAGTCGTTGGTCATCAAGGCGCTAAACAAAAAACGCTCCTCGCTGGGCTCGCTCAGTTCGCTGAATGAGAAGCCCACGGAGTTGGACTACGAGCGCAAGCGCAACTATCACAAGGCATCGCGCTCCCTGGATCTGGATCTGGACATTGTGTCCAACGAGAGCGGTGGCACCGGACCCAACACAGTGCCCAGCACGCCCAGTACGCCCAGCACGGGCACGAGCAGTCCCCAGCAGCCGGCCAGCCTGCTGGATGAGGTTAATGGCAATGATGCGGAGGCCACCATTGCCGGCATTCGAGCACGACGTCAGCTATCGCGGGGCGATGCGGCCAAGCTGAGCACCAGTGAGCTGCTGGAGCGTGCGGCCGAGGCACGTCAAGCTATTGCGGCTGAGATTCGGGCGCAGGGTAAGTGTTATTGCAAGGAAAAGCTCTCTACATATATGAAAAGCTAATTTTAACCATTTTCTTTTTAAAGCTGAAGATGCGGCTGGAGGCGTTGGAGCGCGCAGTGTTGAAATTATTAAGGATAGCTGTGGATTGGGTTTCTCCATTGACGGTGGCTTTGACTCGCCTCTGGGCAATCGCCCGTTGATTGTCAAGAAGGTTTTCATGGGTAAGTTTAATTTCTGCTCACGGCTCTTGTATAATTTCTACTTGGAACCTGATTCTTTCCATAGGTGGCGCTGCCAAGAAGACCAATCAGGTGCGTAATGGCGATGAGATCCTCAGCATTAATGGTGCATCCACGGCGCGCATGACGCGTGTCGATGCCTGGAACTATATGAAGCAGTTGCCGCTGGGACCGGTTAAAATAGCATTTGCCTAAGGCAGGATAAGATGATGAAATCATAAAAAAAATGCGCCACAATTTGTTAGATTTAAGCAGGAGAGGACGTTTTGTATCTGCATTTAGGGAACGATTTTTGTGTGTAATCGTAATATTATATATTTAAATAATTTAAAGTGCAATTGCTAAAACATTTTTTAATTTGTATGCGGCGTTGCATTAACAAGCGCCCTATAAATATATATACATACATATACGTTATATATTGATGATTGTACATAACTATATTAACTAATTTACGTATTTAAATCTTAAAATCGATGCGAAAAATTAAAGAACTTGCAACTACGGTATTTTCTTAGACATACTATTGGTATACAGACAATTTTTAAAAGCACCGCACACACAAAAACAAAAGGAAGAAATTCTTTATAAAACAATTATATTTTATGTATTTTATGCCATAAATTATGCGGGAACGATGAAAAAATATAAATATATACATTATTGTAATAATTAATATATTATTTAAACAACAAAATCAATGTTTACATTTACAAAAGTATTTGCTAAAAATATACAAATATATATACAGTTGTGCATTTTACAATTTGACACGGTATTTGGATGAAATCAGTTTGATTTTTCGATGACCGCCTAAAAGTATGCAATTTTTTAACCTAAGATGAACTTTTTTTTTTCTCTCTTATATTTATTAAGGCATACGGGGTAAGCCAGAAACCCCTTTGTGACCTTGGTATCTATTCATTCAGCCCATTTGGGCGCGCCGGCTAACTAAAGTTAGCTGTAACAATTATAATAACATTTACAATAACAATAACAATACAAGAACAATAATAATAAATATACAAATGCTTCAGAGATGCGTCAACTTCTGTTGACCCTCATCAAAGGAGATCGAAGTATTAGGTCCCTTGGTTGTCGCCGGTTGAGCTTCCTTGGTGTGCGATATCTGGTGAGTATGTTTGCCAGCCGATTTCTATGACGCCCTAATATGTCATGATAACGACTCGAGTGCTGATTGATTGCGTCGAAGACCGTGGCCAGTTTCAGGTCACTCGCAACCGGTAACTATTCTCAGAATTTTATTCTGGGCGACCTGGACTCTTCGGATTTGGGTATCGCAAGCCAGGCCCCAGATTTGACATCCCTACCAACATATTGGTCCTACAATCTGCTTGTAAATTGTAATCTTGTTGGAGAGTGACAATTTACTTCGCGAGCAAAGAACCCAATAATGCTTTTTTACTGAAGCACGCATGCGCGTTCTGATGGAAGTCACTTACTTGGAGAAGGCGGGTCTGCGATCCAGGATCATTCCAAGATATTTCGCTTCATTCGCGTGTGGTAGCGGGTCCCCTTGGTCGATTTGTCGCTGTTGTTGCCAATGTTCCAGCGCCTTGCCCAGTCCGCAAACTTTGTGGCATAGTCTTGGATGCCGTCAGCTGCATCGTACTCACATCTGGACCTGTAGGTGACGCACACATCATCGGCAAAGGTGGCAAGCATTGATGTCCCGTACAGGCTATTATCTGGCTGCGGCGCCTTCCCCCAGGGTACGACCTTAGTAGGCAGAAATATGGCGCAGGCAGCGTACATATATTTGATTTTTAGCAGAATTCCGGTGTGCCAAACTCGATCGAACGCTTCCCGGATATCCAGATAGAGGGCGTTGCAATACTCCTTATTATCGTAGGCCGTCAGTATTTGTTTGACAACCCGATGTAGCTGCTCAACAGTGCTATGGCTAGCACGGAACCCAAACTGGTGCTCAGGAATAATTCCTTGAGCTTCCATGATCCTTACCATCCGGGCGGCAATCAGTCTCTCGAGCACCTTCGAGATCGAAGGGAGAAGGCTTATCGGCCTGTAGGAAGCTGGTTCCATTTCCGGGTTGCCTGGTTTGTGAATCAAGGAGATTATTCCGAGCTTCCACTGAGGATGGAAGTAAAAATATCTTTTGTCGTAGTCGTGTTTTGGATAATTTTTTGTTAAATTTTCATGCTGCTGATTAAAATTAATACAATAATAATATAATAATAATAATAAAATAATATAAATAAACTTTTTTTTATTCTACAAGTTTTAAAATGGCAGTCGATACTCCTCCAATGAGCGTTAATCCTCTGATTAAGCATAGACATTTGTAATACAAACTTATTTAGCGGCGTAAAGGATATATTAATTTTTCGAATATCCCAAAAACCACACGAAACCATAGAAAAATGTTATAAAAATAAAATAATAAACATAGCGTAGCGTATGGTTGTGCCGCCGGGGGCGGAAGCCAAATTTGCTCTTCGTCTGGGGGTTCCATGGATATTCCAATGTCTTCACATATATCTTTTGCATATTGGAGAGCGCCGTCAGTCCATTCCTCACGTTTATTTTCTGAGCACACAAAGTTTTGTCAAGGCCCTTCTTCTACTTCAACCAGCACAGGATGCCAAAGGCCTAAGAAACAAACGAAGGAAAATGACTGCATTGCAACAACCAATGTTCCAGCGTCTGTTCTGGTGCTTAAACTTTCATCCGTCTCAGTCAATTTTTCCAGTGTGGCCAATATACCATTGTAGTGATTTCGAGTCACAATAACGGCCTCAGCTCACGCGCTCCACCGGGTATCTTGTACCCTTTTTAAACTTTTTCCATTAGTCGATATCAAAATATTCCAGCGATGCGTAAACATGCCAAAGAATGCACAGCAACGTTCCAAGGTACCAAAAAAGTTACTGCATCTGCCTCAACTGACGCGGCGTGCAAATTGGCCAGGTTTAGGGAACGAGAGCAATGAATACGTATTTGCCGCACCTCAAATTTGCCGCCACTAAAAATTTGCCACAGAATTTACAGAATTTTAGTCAAAGATCTGTGAGATTTTTACATAAATATCAATTTTTGATGATTTCGTCCTTTTCCAACACTGCTGTGCATTTTATGACCAATAACAAAAATTATAAAATTATTATAAAAAACATACAACAATCTTACACAAAGTTTTAATTAAAAAAAAAATAATACATATGTACATATCTTAAACCGTAGATGCAAAATTCGAGTTTTTTTTTTGCAGCTTTGGTAAGGCGAGCAGTTGCGTATACATGAACTGCCCCTATAAGCAATGGGAAATACAAGAACAATTTGCGTATCCTTTTTTGTTCGACTGTTCGCTGCCATGCTCAGCAGTAAGGGCCCGCGGCTTGACACGAACGGGCCCGGACCAAAAAGAGTTGAAAATTTCTAGCAAATTTAAAAAACATAAAAAAAATGCTAACGAAGAGATTTGTTTGGAAAAACTATTTGCATCAAAAAACGTTTCAAAATTATACCTTTTACAAATCTTAATTTTTTAACATGAGTACTTAAGGCTATGGAAAGTATTCTAACATTTAAATGGATTTTAAAACTGTTTAATGGTACCATATTTCACATTAAAAGTTCAAGCTATGAGTAGATTTAACTTAAGTCTTTTATAATGCTTTTGACCACCCTATTCCACTTAAATTTATAAAACCAACCTCCTGTAAATAGGAGCAGTTAGGACTTATATTTATAAAACCACCAGTGTTGCAGATTTGTTATAATGGTTTTGTGCAAAAGTATGTAACAGGCAGAAGGAAGCATCTCCGACCCCATAAAGTATATATATTCTTGATCAGCATCAACAGCCGAGTCGATATAGCCATGTCCGTCTGTCCGTCTGTCCGTCTGTATGAACGCGTCGATCTCAGAGACTACAAGAGCTAGAGACTTCAGATTTTGAATATAAGTTCTCTTATACCATAAGCAGAACAAGTTTGTTTCAAATTATCGATAACTATTCTGGTTTCCGATATACACATGTAATCGATTACAAAAAAATCTCGAATTTGGAAAATGTAAAAATGGGGGTTGAAATAATGGGTAACGATAGAACTTTTCTCAAAATTTCGTCCAAATCGGTTAAGAAACACCGGAGATATTTTATATTAAAGTTAAGTCAAGAAAAACTGCAGTACTGCAAGTCACTTTAATGCACGGGTTCAGGGTATCTTTTAGTCGGGCTTTCTCGACTAAAGCCTTCTTACTTACTTATACTTTAATTTGATGGGAAGTTTTAATCAACTTATAATTAATACTTACTTGAAAATATCGCAAAATAGATTTTTTTTTTTGTTTTTATAAGAAAAAGAAGCTCCGCCGTGCTATTTGAATTTTCACATCTGTATAAAAGCACAGTCAAAACAAGAAATTTTAAGTCTCTTTAGTCGGACTCAAATTTTGACCACAATAAAACACAATATGCAATATGTAAACTAAATTAACTCTTCATATATTTGTTATAACTTTAGTCAAGCTTTTGCTTACTTAAAACAATGCAATTTTCTGGGTAAATACGTAGTATTTAATGTAAATATTACATTTTAAAACCCTAACAACTTATAAATATACCCAAAGCTTTGGGTATGTGAAAATTCGAATGGATTACACAGCTCTGTTTGCAGCTGCGGCCTTCTTTGGGCGTTTTAGGCGGTACTTTAATCTACTAAATCTTTGGGTTTGGGAGCCAACTTGGGCAGTTGCAGTGTCGGCGTGCGCGGTATTAGGCCCAGGTGCTGCAGAGGTGTGGGCGAAGGTGTAGATTCAGACTGTTGTCCATTGAATAAGTTGGTTGGATGAGCTGGTTGATGGGTGTTGGTATTTCGGCCGCGGGCAAATATCTCGCCGACCACGTCATAAACGCGTTGTTTAAAGTGCAGCTTCTGATAAAAGTCCATTTGTTTCATTTCTGGACGTATGCTCTGCAGAAAGGCGTCATCAAAGTCCATCGGTGCAGCCTTATTAACCACTGGTAAGTTTTCGGGAGCCCCGTTTTTAGCATTTAACTGTGACTAAGGAGAGAAACGTTAGCAGGGCAAGTACTATGTACATATGTTTAGCTGTGGTATGCTCACTTCTTTCGGTTTGGCCGCAGTCTTGACAGGCATACGACGACGCTTCTTGGGAGGAAAATTCGCCTGCATTTGCATAGTGTTCGGCTTTTGTTCGTCATCATCGGAGTCCAGTTTGTCAAGCGTTTGGCTGGCCGAGCTCTGCGCATGCTCGTCAGCCCCACACTCAGAGCTGCTATCGCTGCTCATCGAGTGCTTTATGTGGACCAGCGACCCAGCATGGTTCTCATCATCATCTTCATCATCGTCGTTATCGTCACCCTTGCGATTGCTGTCACGTGAAGGTCTGCCCTTGACAGGTACAGGCACGCCGGGGGTAATGTGATTTTGTAAAAACTTTAGCTGGTCACTCAGATAGTATGGTTTGATGCGATTCGAGCAGCCGCGCTGCACGTTGATGGATCTGGCAAAACTCGTGCGTATATTTCTAAAGCGTTCCTTGCAATTTTCCACTGAAACATTGAAATAAACATAAACTGAAATTTAGCTCATCGGTTGTTAAGTGCTGCGTAATGTTGTTTACCGGTATCATTCATTTCCTTTGATATATTACGCCAAGCCTGTTCTACGATCGGCTTTCGCATGTAGGTTTCATCCGAGCGATCGTACATACAAGGATACTGCTCCACCAGGCGGCAGATCTTCGCATTGATCGCCTGCAGTTCCGGTGTTATGGTCTTCGAGGACAGCGTCGTAACATACAAGCTGCTGCTGGCACTTCTTTTGCCCGTATAGCTGTTATAGTTGTTGGTTTTGTTGTTTAAGCTTCCTGTGCTGCGTCTAGTGTTCATTGTGGCTGCTGCTGTTGTTTTTACTGTAAAAACGAATAACAACAAAAACACATATGTACACAAACTATTAAAGACGCCAACTGCGCAGCAACACAACACTCCAGTGCAAAACTGCAACTTGGTTGCGTCCGTTTCCACAGAAACTAACTGTCAGCGACGCTTATGCTCTCCCTCTTTCTACGACCGCACATGCACGCACACTGATAAATATATACACACACACATACTTCAACAAACCGTTGCGCACAGGTGACAAGAGAAACGAATACTAGTTGCTGCACGTCTGAAAGCAAAATGTTTCCGACGTTTGTGTTGCCTGCAGGGCGCAACAGCTGTTTGGCGCGTTTTCTTTGTGGTGTCAGCAACACGCACATTTATTGAAACTTTTCTGGCCTTTAGTTGGCTTCTAGCAACTTCACCTACCTGCAATTCTTTGTATCCTATTGTTGCTATTTGCACAGAATTTACTTAGATTTGCAGTCGCTTTTATTTGCCTTCAGTTGCTGCTGCTAATGCTACTGCTGCTGTTGTCGATGCTGCTGCTGTTGCGGTGAAATTGCTGTTGTTGAGTTTCGTACACGCACACACTGATACAAGTTATTTGGGTTAACGTTTACTCTCGCGCTCACGCTCTCTCTCTCTCTCATTTAAGTTTTTGTTTTGTGTTGCTTTTGCAATATATTGATAAGAAATTTACCAATTGCGACCCAAAATAATAAGTGGATATTAAGCTTTTATTCAATGCCAAAAAGACCTTACAGAGCTAACACCATGGGTCCTACTAACAAACAAAAAGAATAAAACACAATGTTATTTTCAAATACAACTAGCTTGCCGGCAAAAATAAACGTACTCAATTGATACATGGACAGAGCCCAAACGAGTCACAAAGCAAAGGGGATTGTCAAGTGTTTGGTCTACCAACCCTTAAAATGTTCGAAAACAGCACTACTGCACTGGTCACGCACACATCAACAACTGCGCTCCCAGAGCGCGAGAGTGGCAGCATTGCCAGCTTGAAGCAAGCTGCCATAGCGAGTATTTAAATAAAATACAGCTGGCAATGATTTTGGATCTATTGCTTGATTTACAACAAATGATGTTGTGCTGACACCCTGGTTTGCGAAGACTGTATTATTCAGTTTTCGTTTATTTAATTAATTTCATCTTAACATTACTTATGATATAAAAGACTAAGTTGTCAATGACCTTAAGACTATAATGTTTTTTTACATTAAACAAATCTACTTATCAGAAAATGGAAAAATTCGGCACGAATTATGCAGCCCTCTACTTTGGCCAGCCAATTTAGTTTGCATCACAATCACCAACACCATCGCATTTGCCTCTCAGCGCACTCTCGCGCTCTCATAATTGCATGTGTATGCGAGTGTCTGTGTGTTGAGTTCGCAGCTGTGGCAGTTCTGTTTTACTTTTAGCGACGCGTGTTGGTGTCCGTCAAGTTTCTCGCCAGTTTTGTTTAGAAGTAAGATAAAAAATTAATCCAAAGAGTCCGTTGATGTGTGCGTGAGTTTGTTAAGCTATGGCTTCATATAAGTTCAATTTAAAACTTGTCCGCGCATTGGAAAAGCAGCCGATTTTGTACAATCAGAATCATGAAGAATATCGAAAAAGACTTGCTTCAGAGAATTGTTGGGATTTGGTGGCATCGGAGGTCGGAGATTCGGGTAAGCAGTGTTGCAAAGTGAGGCGTGCGCACTTGCGCCTATCGTTATCGCATATCGTTTGCCAGTGCTGTGTAGCGGCCGTTGCAAGCAAGTTGGCAGCGCACTCAGTGCTGTTATATTTTCGAAGCGCTCGCTTAGCCGCATTCAAATTATTTTTAACGAACGTTTACATTTATTTCAAATTATTCTTATACTAAATGAATTAAACATTTTACAATTACATGCATTCATTTGTGTGCATAAGTTGTTATGATAGAAACTTATGAATCGATTACCACAATTGAGCCGCATGGTTGCATTAGAGCGACATTCTTCTTTAGAAACATCGATATTAAAGTTCACTTATTAGATATTTTTATTTGAGCCTTGCACCTTATTAACTGTGCACGCTGTTATCTTTAAGAAATTCTTATTTAAGCTTTATGAATCATACAATTATAAACTTTTTAGCTATGCAATTTTTTTGGTAATAGATATTTGTTTTAATTTCCAATTTTAAGATTTCACCATTTTCGTCAAAACCGGTTTGGTAACGTTCTAGTAGCCCTGTACAAATTGGTCTTTAATCAAATATTTACAAAATACGGTCTCACCTATCGGATATTTATGTTTGGATGTATCTCAACGCGACCATTTTGTTTTAAAAAAATACTGCACTTGCACTTGTTTTAAATGACAGCATAAAACAAATCAAATAAAAAAAAAAAAAGCGAAAAAAATAAAAAAAATAAACGAATTCCAGAGAAGACAAATGCTGTGTGACTTATTTGACAACAGGAACTTGTACTTGCATAAACTTGTACCTTAATATAAACAAAGACAAGACAAATTCAGTAAATATTTTTAATATATCTATTTGTTGTTTTTTTTTTTGGTAAGTTTACATTTACTAATACTCAAAAGTAAATAACACCAATAAGTGATAGTATTTGACGTAAGATGGCCACACTGAAGCTTTCTAAGCCCAAAATCATTATAGGTTTACGATTCTGTCAGCAAAAATAATAGTTGTTTGTTTTATATTAAATAATTGTTTAACTGGTAGGTTAATTAATATTCTTAAATAAAAATTAAAAATTTTTGGTTTTGTAAATTACCTATGAGTATATGCGGGTGTATTGGAGGTTGTTGGGAGGCTTAAGCTTTTATAGCGTGTATTTTTTGCTTAAGCAATGTTAAAGCTTTTTAAAGTGCAGTACGCGTTAAAAGCAATGAATAAAAACATGGGTTCTGTTATGGTTGACTCTTTCTTACTTACAATAGTTTAATCTGACTCATTGCCAAAACACAGAGCCTAGAGAAATTTTCGTTGAGCGAAGATATCGATGTTTGTAACTACATAAACTTATCGATTCTATGCATGCAGCCATCGGTGATTTTGTAGGTCTTGGTCTTCTTCTTCTTTTAGTAATCATTTCGACATCGCTTATTAAAAGAAATAATTTGGCTGTTTTTACGACTTGTGTCAATAACTGGGAGTACTCAACACTTGTAAGTTCTATTACAATTATAAGGTAGACGGCGGTTAAAGTAGCAAACTATTTAGTAAATTGTTGTTGAGCAGCGTATTTGTAAAAGTTCAGTTCAATCGCATGCGTTTTCTGCACAAACGTTCACACACATACACACGTACCATTTTCACAAGTAGTTTGTGAATTTTGAGTTTACCAGCTTGCACTTATTCGAACATTTATAAACCAAACAACTTGCAGATACCCTGAACCCTCTACTTAACCCAAGACCGCGAGGGGCAAAATTCATGTAAAGTTTGTGGAAAAATAAAATATTTTCCAGAACAAACCTTTATATTTAAGACAAAATAAACGAAAAATAATTTGGGCACTAGAGGCATACATCTGTGACCAAAATTTCATTCTTCGATATGATTTCGATGAAATTTGCACAAATGGCTATATCGACTCGGCTATTGATGCTGATCAAGAGTATATATAACTTTATGGCCTCTTATGTTGCAAATCGAGAATTTTACGATACCTACATAACAAAAACACTTCATACGTTTTTGGTACGTCCTTTTCTTGAGTATGGATCTGGTATTCCAAGTACAGGATTCACCAGGATTGTTTGCTTTTTGACCTTAGGGGACTTAACTGGGACACTAACATTGACTGACCTTCCTACCAATCGGAGACTTTAATAATAAATCTTCCTTCTCTTTCTGATCGCAGAACTATGCCAGGTCTTTTTTTTAACGCAAACTAATCAATACTGAACTTGATTCCCCTGAATAACTCAACCAAGGAATTTTCTACCCTTGCTCCTCAAGCTTGTTTTTCTAACTATTCTCTTTATACCCCTTTCCGGATTTTATGTTTAAACTATAACGATTTATCCAACTAGATAAATAAAGCCATCTCTATTGCTTCTATTAAAAGGCTAGTCTTATGTCATTTGTCTACATGTTCGCGATCTTCGTAACCGCCCGCTATGCGGTGCGCCCGTCGTTCGGGCGGGAGGTGGGTTGCTTGGCCCGTTGGTCAACTTGAATGTACTGTTCATAAGTACATCTATGTCCAAATATATAAAACTATTATTCCCTTTTTACCCATTTTAGGGGCTTAGGGTATAAAATGTACATATATCATTTCATTAGGGGAGCGTATAATACTAGGAGTAAAGTAGCTGTTTCAACGCTTTTTTCTTTAAATTTATATTTATGCACAATTTAATCTTTTCGGTTATAAGTCTGTTTATTTGTATAATTAAATTCAATTGTTCTCGACACCCTATAAGCTTGAAACTTGATACTTTGCTTGTATGTATTTTTGTGTACGAGTTTGTCAGAAAAAGTATTAAGAGAGTTTAAGAAAACAAGACGAAAAAAACAACATATTTTTGTTGATTTTTTTTTGGGTGACATGAATAATTTTATTTTATTAACTTTAATTACATATTGTACAACTGTTGAAGCATGTCAGAAAAAATGTTCATTAAAAAATATTGAAAAACAAGCCGGTGACGAGTGAATCTCCAGAGGCGCCATGAAAAAAAGTTGTTTTGCGGTGAACACTATAACTCGTTACTGGATCATCAGAAACCAAAAAATGGATATGCATTTTAAAGGTGATGAATTTCTCGAGGTAATCACGAAGAGTTTTTTTTTTTTCTTTTATTTTGTACAGCATTTTTAAGTGAACAATCGCGATTCATTTGTTATTAAAAAATAGGAAAAAATTAAAAACAAAAAAAAAAAAAACTTCGTGATTACCTGTTGATTTATGTGAAGAAGTTATATTCAAATTTTCAAAAGGATCGGTTCAGTAGATTTTGAGTTATAATGTTCACGAACTTCAAAAATATCCCCTTTTCTTAGTTAGTATTGACAAAATTTTCAATATTATTACTATTAAGAAAAAAAATGGAAAAAAAAACCTTATTCGGAGTATTAATTTATATTTTCTATCTTCTGCCTGACCAAATTTAAAAGTCGTGTCATGTCTACACAATACCAACCCCTATTTCCCTCTTCGCAAGTAGGTTGTTCATTTTGATACTGGTATCAGAGAATCCCGCAGTTGGTTACTGCAATATTCTTACTTGTTTATAGCCCCTTTACGCAATTTCCTGGTTATAACACTAATTTACAGAACTAACTTAACACTTTCCATACAAAATATAAATTTTTAGTCATTTTTAGCTATTTTTAAAAAATCATAAAAATTTCATGCGAAGAGATTTTTGAAACATTTTTTGTTTAAGCCCAGGGAAAAAAGTTACAAAAGTAGACTTTTACTAGAATTGAAATCTTTCAATGGGTACTTAATGGGTTAAGAAGAGTATTGTATCATTCAAACGAAAATTCAATGACCTTTCAATCAATACCATACTTTCCATAAAATAAGTTGAAGTTATGAGTAGATTTAACTTTAAGTGTTGTGTAAATACTTTTGACTACCCCTGTAGTCAACATGTGCAACTGGGCAAGCGAGAACTGTTGTTAATGTTATTTCTGAACACTGAATTCGAATCTCAAGCCCGTTTGCTAAGATAAGGTCTATTTGTTTTTATCCTCAAAACTCAGATATTCAGTATTTAAGTGGATACGTTGCAGTCGGAACCAATATAATAATAAAAATATTACATGTCATGTTCAGCATATATGGCAAATAGGGTTTCTTTAAAAATATGCAAAATAAATTTGTTTTCTGAGCTGATGAATCTCCTTAAAGCTCTGACACAGTATTGTTCATCTACGAGTAGCGGAAAACATAATCCAAGGCTTGCAAACTTAGTGCAAGTCAAAGTTCTAGCTCTAGTCCTAGCCTAACATACTTCTTAATAACTGCTTTAAAAACAAGTAAGAAAGTAGGTTGACTAGGAGATACCCTGAGCTTCTTTTTAAAATCTGATGTATCTAGCTTTTATTGTCTCTGAGATCGGTGCGTTCAAACAGAACGACAGTTGGACATGGCTATATTAACTTAGCTGTTGATGGTGATAAAAATATAATACCTTGTGGGGTCAAAAATGCTTCCTTCTGTTTGTTACATACATTTGCACAATTTGCACCATTGTACCCTTTTCTCCATAACATGGTTTCAGGGTATAACAACAGTCGGACGCAATCGACTGCCAAATACTCTGATTCCAGTAAAAGAACGAATGATAAGAAGTCTGCTTGCAAAAGGCGAATCCGAGGCGGCATGGGACGGGTGGGGACCATCGCCAGCTATCTCGTTACTAATTTTGGTGATTCTAGCTCAAAAACTGTAAAAGATAATAACAAAATAATAATAATAATAGATGAATTTCCGATTTGGAAAAGAGTAGGAGTATGGGTGTTTTTTTTTTTTTTTTTAAGAACGTCTTACCTATCTTCACATCAAGTTTGGTGGCTTTAGACCAAAAACTGTGAGAGCTATAGGCGCTTCCAATTTTACAGAGCAGGGAGGCTGGGGGCGGAAGAAGTGGGCGTGGCACTAAAATTTCTGATGCAGTTGCCAAATTTGTTAAATTTAGCTGTAAGAATGTGCGAAATATGTAGTTTTATCGAGTTTGTGTTTTTGGAGTTTGTGATTTAAACTTTAAAAAGCCAGCTTCATTAAAATTATTCACTATTTTCCATTTTGATAGTTATTTTCTATACATAACAATTAAACAACAACTTATTCATTGTTATTTGTTTGCTTTACCCAAATAAAAATTAATCAATTTGTTCTTTAAACTATATTTTATTAACTTACTTCCTCAATAAGAATATTATATTATTATTTTTGTCAGTTGGAAGCATCTACTGATTTACTTTTAATTGTTAATTGTTTCATGAACTGGCTTTAGTTCACATTTCGTTTTTAATATGTTGCCATATGAGCATTTCCATGGTGTCGAATGCGACATTCGTACGCATTCAAAGTGAAAAAAAACCATTTACCGACAAAATTTTTATTTCGACAAAAGGCGAAACTTATAGCTTATGATAAGCACTTTACTTTTTGTACAAATTTATTTTTGGGCAAGAGTTCGTTTTCAGGATATTTACAAAAAACCATGAGGTTCGCACGCGACAAAAATATAAGTCGCTTTCCAGCCGAGCAGTTCAAACACATTTTACCGACCGAATTTTAGCGAATTTTTTTTTTTTTACTTGAAAGAAAAATATTTAGTTTTTTAAATTTAAGTTTAAAAGTTCGCAATTTTTTTTCCATAAATCGGAAACTAATTTATCTCTTACAGTTTTTGAGCTAGAGTCACAAAATTTGTAGGAAGAGATGGTGACATTAGCCAAAGATTTGCATCAAAAATTTAAATGCCACGCCCACCTCTGCCGCCCAAATGTCAATGCATTATGTCTCTCATTACGAACATTTATCATAAAAAATCGAGCAAAAAAATTCAGAAATTTGGCATTTTATCGACTTTGCATTCGAATATTTCAAATTTTTTTATATATGAAAAAACAAACTTGAAGCTTAATTTTTTTTTGCTTTGGTTGACCCTTCTGTGGAACTGCCCATATCTTGTTTATCAGTAAAACAAATATTTAAAGTGCTGCCAGATGTGCGTGGAGTCGTTCATGTTTGAGCAAAATATCGATGGTTGCAGCTTCCTAAATTAATCGATCCTATCGATGTATCCATCGATTATTATTATTTCATGTCTGGTTCTTCTTTGAGTTTCTCATTGTTGCGTAAATGGCCTGCTTATAAAAATAAAAAGTGTGTCA
Source organism: Scaptomyza hsui (assembly GCA_018152825.1). Taxonomy (NCBI): domain Eukaryota; kingdom Metazoa; phylum Arthropoda; class Insecta; order Diptera; family Drosophilidae; genus Scaptomyza; species Scaptomyza hsui. The sequence continues at coordinate 11,205,505 of JAECXO010000307.1, read as the reverse complement.
GTTCATTTACAATTTGTGTCAAACAAATGGAAAACTAAACGTATGTAAACTTTATAACAATGAAAAGGAGACGGCGTTTATAGTGGATAACTATTGAGTTTTCTTTTTACCATAACATTTTCTGCATAAACGTACACGCACACACATATGCGCATAAGGACATGTATGTATATGTACGACAGTGTGGAGTGTATTGATTTTGTGCATTGTCATCTCTAATGCTGTCCGTCCGTCTGTATGATCGGTCGAAGGTATTGGGTTTATTACCTATGTATAATATATTGCCAAATTTGGTAACTTTAGCTGTAAGAATGTGAAAAAAATATATAGTTTTTGCGGTTTTTAGCTATCGATCAAATCGACTTCCCAGCCCCCTAGTAGGCGTGGTTATCCAATCTTGGCACTATCTGACCCGCCCATTGACAAGCATAATTGCAAAGTGTTAAGGTCTTAGCTTTACCTTCGGTGTCAGAGTATAAAAAAACCGCACACACACATATACACATTATAGCTATGATAATACGCCCATATTGCAAGTGTTTGCTTTGAAAACTAATGACATTTACGACCGTTGATAGCCGACGACAAGTGTAAAGGGTATTAAACAGTTGGGCTCTTCGGACTAGGACATTCTTAAAGACGAACTAAGTAGTTCCGTTAAAGAAATCAAATCAACAGCAACATGCAAGTGACGTCCTCCAAAGACTCTTAAATAAACCTTTTTTGCAGACTACTCTCACCCTTGCCGCACCCATACACCTTTTGCAAGCAGACTCTTCACAACTCGTTTTTAGCTGGTCTTATACTGACGTAATGCAAATCAGTTGAGACAAACAACATGTATGTGTATGTATTTTTACAATATAATTCATAAAAAAAACCAGTGGAACAAACCGATTATAGTTACCATTTGCTGTTAAACCTTTTTACCAACGAAACATTCGAGTTTTATTTATTTATTTTTTTTTTTTCAAGAAGACTTTTATGCAAAATTCGTTTTGTTTTTGTTTTTATTAAATTTACCTTCTGAGTTCTAACTTTTTTCACTGATACACAACAGCGGTAGTGGCTGTTTTAGCTTATGGTTTCGCCAGTTAAAAAACGGGCTTTTGAAAAAAAAATTTTTAAATAAAAAATGAAATATTTCACACAAACTTTTTATTGAAAAAAAAAAATATTTAAAATTCTGGCATTGTGACGTCATTTCCGGTGAGACTTAAGGAAAAAATATGCTTTCGCGTTTGAAGCAGAACTCCTCGCAGGATCAACTGACGTGAAACAGAAAATTTAAGTTTTTTAGCTAAGACTTTAGACCAGGACTTAAACGAAGGAAAAAATAAAAAAATATTGAAATTTAGATTTTTGGCAGAGGTTTTTGCTAAAAAAAAATTTTAAGTTTTGTTGCTGAGCCCAGCAACCTTTGGGACCGCAACTTCATATGACTGTATCTCTGAAACTATAACTCGGATCGACTTGAAACTTTTGCACGATATTTTAAAGATGTAGAATTTAATAATTTTTTGAAGCCGTGAAACGCATGTAACCCCTTAACGCATAAAAAAGATCACAATAGCAAAATCCATGTAAGCTTTGCCGCCAGCAACACGCAAAAGCAAAATACATATTTACAAAAATAAAACAAGCTGTTGCGTTGCTTCGGGTCCTTAACACCCACAGGCCATACAAGAAGTTTTACATGTTTGAAAGGTTACAAAAAGGTTGCCAATAAAAGCTCTTAAATTCTCGTACTTTTATTTTAGGACTTAAAATGTGGGAGGACAATTTTTCCCGTTAATGTTAAGCACTGTTTATCATTTTACCTCAAAAACAGTGCTGTCCATTTCCTATATGTGTGCTTTATTGATTTGCATCTTTTGGTTCACGACATACGTACCGCCCCAATTTTGACACTTTGTAATTATGTACATATGTATGTATATTAAAATACACACAGTGCGCAGTTGATCGCAAAGGGTTGGTGTTTTTCTGGAGTGGCTGTTAAACTTCTTGAGAAAGGTACACTCATTGCAACTGGCTTTTTATACTCCAAAACCGAAATATATGAGTCCACCATGTATGCAGCTGTCTGTATGTTGATTTTGCAACTGTGACAGATCTGTTTATACTCTGATACCGAAGGTATTATATTATATTGATTTTGTGCAATGTCCGTCATGGTGTCTGTCCGTATGAACGCGCGTTTCTCCCACACCCTTAAAGCTAGAGACCTGAAACTTTACAAATATCTTGATCCATGCCTGCGTCAGACAAAGTGTCCCACTGGGGGGCTGGGAAATCGATAACAAGTCGATAAACCTCGATGCCTAAATCGATAAAACACGCATATATCCCACATTTAAGCAGATAGAGCTATCAAAATTGGTGGAAAGATAGCTTGTGAATTCCCTCAAAGAACTGCATCAAAAGTTTAGATGCCACGCCCACACCTGCCGCCACTCAGCCCCCGCTCTTTTAAAATGAGAATGCGTGTATCTTCCACATTTTTTGAGCTAGAGTCACCAACTTTGGAAGAAAGATAGGTGGTGATATCTACCAAAGATCTGCATCAAAAATTTGGATGCCACGCCCCCATCCTACGCCCCACACTCCTACGCCTATTAAAAACGGGAATGCGTGTTTCTTTTAGTTTTTGAACAAGAGTCACCAAATTTGGTATTAAAATAGCTAATGGGATTCCCCAAGTATCTTCACCAAAATTTGAATGCCACGCCCAATCCTGCCGTCACCAGCCCCCTTTCAAAAATAGGAATGCATGTTTCTTCCATAGATTTTAAGCTATGGTCACTAAATTTTATAGGAAGACAGCTGGTGAAAGATTCAAAAGATTTGCATACAATTAAATTTGATGCCGCATCCACCTTTGCCACCTTTTATCTTTCAAAGTTTTTGAGCTAAAGTTACCAAATTTGGTAACAAGAAAACTGGTGATATTCCCCACCCGGCGCACCACTGCCGCCCCGCATTCACCTATTGTAAGCACTCTCCCTACTATCCGTTCTTTTACTGGTATCAGAGTATTCCGCAGTCGGTTGCGTCCGACTGCAACGTTTTCACTTGTTTTCTTTTAGCGACGAGTAAAAGGTTAGGCCAAAATACCGGCCAGTTTTAAGTTAAAGTAAGATAAAAACTGTATTCAAAGAGCATTCTGATTTGTGGTTCAGTTTGTTAAGCCATTTCTTCGAACAAGCTCAATTTAAATCAGAGTAATTAAGATAATAGCAAGAATCGTGAAATTAGGTGACATTAGAGGTCGGAGATTCGTGTAAGTAATATTTCTAAGTGATGTTCTTTTCTTATCGGTACTGCTAAAAGTGGAGGAGCGCCTAGATATGTAGGTTCATTTTTTTTGTTACCATACACCGGCATATCGGTATAATTACGATTTCTGGTTAATGGTTGCACCGGACAAGGGTATCGTACTTTTGCACGTTTTTATATCGGCTATCTGTATCGATATTTTATGAAAATTGTTTTACAGCTTCGGCCCTAGTTCCATTAAGATAATATAACATTATTCACTATTTTCCATTTTGATAGTTATTTTCTATACTTAATAAGTCCGCTAACAAGCCGGTGCTTGGTATGGTTGGGCCACTTTAATGTACTGTTCGTTAGTACATCTACGTCCAATACTTATTATTATTATTTAACCAACAACTTATTTATTAATGTTATATTATTAAAATAAAAGTTGAAGGAATCTACTCTTTGACTTTTAATTGTTAATTGTATCATGAACTGGCTTAAGTTTACATTTATTTCTTAACGTGCTGCCATATCTTGTTAATCGGTAAAACAAATATTAAAGTGTTGCCAAATGTGCGTGGAGCCATTTATGTTTGAGTAAAATGTCGATAGTTGCAGTTTCTCAAATTTATCGCTCCAATCGATGTTGCATCGATGATTTTTATGTCTTGTTCTTCTTCTTTGAGGATATTAGTTTTGCGAAAATGACCTGCTTCTAAAAGGAAAAAGTGTGTGGTGCATTTACAATTTGTGTCAAACAACTGGGCAAACTAAACGTATGTAAACCTTATAACAATGAAAAGGAGACGTCGTTTATAGTGGATAACTATTGAGTTTACTTTTTACCATAACATTTTCTGCATAAACGTACACGCACACACATATGCGCATAAAGCACGTGCATACTTTTGTATATGTATATGTATGTAGGTATGCGCTCAATTGTATCGCTCACGACAGTATATTGATTTTGTGTGCATTGTCGTCTCTAATGCTGTCCGTCCGTTTGTATGATCGCAATTGTGTTTACCGAAGGTAATGAGTATATTGGTTTTGTGCAATGTTCGTCATGGTGTTTGTCCTTCTGTCCGTCTTTATGAACACATCTTTCTTGTCGAGAATGGGGCGCTACGCCTACAAGTGGGATCTGGGAAATCGATTACACGTCGATACATCTCGGGGTGCAATTAAACACACATTTCTTTCTCACTTTTATATTCTCCCTTTTCTTTTAAACATTATTAAGCCAATTTGTATCCAAATAAAGGCTTAAAGTATTACACATATCGAAAATATCATACATTTTCATAATTTAACAACAAATTAAGTGTTGGAAAACAGTTCCTTATTATTTTTTACGTTACCAGCTAGCAGTTAAGCTGCAAGAAGAGTGTCGAGAGTGTTTACATGACTGCAACAAATGACGTCACAAATTCAATGTTGAAACATCAAATTTTTAACATATGTATGTCATGTCACTATATCTTGGTGAAAACAGCCCTTAAAATGCAAACATAGTAAGTGACTTCCTCCAAAGATGTGCATAAAAATATGACCCGCTTAGCCCCCTTCTTTCCAATACGGGAATGTCTATAATTTCCACAGCTGTTAAGCTAAAGTCACGACAATTTGAAAATTAAAATTAAAAATGTTTATGGGTCACGCCCTACCATTTCCCCCAAAACCCTTCTTTGCAAACAAACTGTTTGCTACATGTTTTAATACAGATATAAGAGCATTTAGTGGGTTCCAACCGAGTTTTCCATTTGTTTAATACTCTGTGCGTCCGATAAAGTAAAAAGATTGGTGTCATTGGATGCCACAACATACCCCTTGCGCTCCAAACCCCTTGACCCCACCCCCTTTCCCCATCCCCTTCCAAATTTGGTGCCAAAGTAGGTTCTGACTTCCTCAACCAGCCGCAATCGCCCATATCTTGAACCGTTTACCCCTATAGTTCTGACCCAAAAATTTGATGCTTTGGCTACCCCTGCCGCACGCCTTTAATAATCGGAAATGCCTACATCTTTCACAGTTTTTGTAAATTATTTAAATTAAATATACATACACTAAGCCAAGAAAGTGTTTACACACTGTAAAAATTTAATTTTTTCACTTTTGGGTTAGAAGGGACACACTTATTGTTGTTTTTAATATTTGTTTATATTTTTTACGCTCTATTTAACCATTTATCTAATGAAACTGTAAAACAAAATTGTAAAAATATATGCATTAACAAAGAAAAAATTTAATTTTGTAATTTTGTGTAAACACTTTCTTGGCTTAGTGTATGTATATTTAATTTAAATAATTTAGTTGTAACTATTTGTTAGAATGTTTTTTTTGTGGTATAACACTAGTATATTTTTTAATTTTTACCTGAAAAAACTTTAAAACATATTTGATGGTACTTATTCAGTGCAAATTATAAAAATATGCTTGAACCAGATAACAAAATTAGTAATTTATTGGCTTCATAAACTTAATATTACCTTTAAGACGCCCATGTAAGTTATATGCGAGTCAGACAATCCCTATATCTAATACAGTTGCATACTTTAAAAGTGGATTGGTGGACTAACGAACTTTAAAGTTATTGAAATCACCCAACCCCTCTGAGTCAAACATCTTTCTACAGGTAACAGCTGGCATAATGTTTGATACAAAATATTTTGCAATCCATTGCATACGACTGCATGAAATTGTACAAATTGTACAAATTTATGCATGTAACAGGTAGAAAAAAGCATTGATACTCTTCCATATGTTGACCAAAATGGCGCTTATTGAGCTAGGATTTAGATATTATGATTGTTGAACATCTGTTGGGTAGTTTACGTTTTCTGACTACTCAGGTATTGAAATAAACCACAAACTTTCTGACCCTACCTATTGTCCTCTGTTTTTATTTAAACCGCTATCGTATGCTTACCTACTTATGTATATATGTCTATCTCTCTTCCTCTCCTTCGTACGTGTATAGTTGAAAAGTGCAAGCGTCGCTGGCGACAGATTCGCTCCGACTTTAGCCGTTGGATGACCTCGGATGAACAGCGTCAAATTAACGGTTTAAAGCGACCACCAGTTTTTTACTTGGCCGAAGACCTTGCGTTTCTAAAACCGCACCTATTTCAGCCTGACCACGGTGACCGCGAATCGGAATCTACCGATCGTGAGCGAGATAGCAAGAGCAAAAGCAAGGAACCGGCGCTCGAAGACAGCAGCTATAAAGAGAAGCAAAAGGATACTGAAGAGGCAGTGGAGGAACTACCGCTGGCCCAGCTAAAACGTGCGCAAACAGAAAAAGAATCAGAAAAAGTAGAAGAAGCAGTGGAAGTGAAAACCAAGGAAAACGTCAGGGAGAACAGTAAGGATAAGGACACCAGTAAAAAAAAACAGGAAGCAAAGCAGAAAAAGGACAACAAGCGCAAGCTGAGCGTCGTCAATACGGTCGAGGAGCAGCCGGAGGCGGACAGCGTTCAGGCGACAGCTGACGACAAGGAGCAGTCCGAGGGTACTGCCACGCCCACCGCCTCATTGGAATCAAGTGCGAGCGAAAGCTTCAAACAGCCAGAGTTTTTCATCAAGCAGAGCAACAATCGCTCCTCGAACAACCTCATCATAGGTAAAAAACGCCCAACTTCACCACCCATTGATCCGCTGTTCCACCAGATGGCCGACGATAGTCCCGACGAGACCGCGAGCATTGGCGGCGGTCGCCGCCTTCGTCGACCTCGCGTCAAGCAGAACGCCATACAGAAGGTTGACACGGATCAGCGTCTGACACGACTGCGTCGCAAATCCATTGCCGTTGCGGTCGCCAACAGTCTGCGCAGCTCCACATCGCCCGTTAAGATGACCCCGCTGCCCCGAGCCAGTCTGCCAGCCAACGCCCAGGCCAAGACGCAGCCGATGCCTCCTCCTCTTAAGCCCACTCCCACTCCCGCTCCTACCACACCAATTGTGAGCAGTCACGATGACATTTTCCCACGACCCCGAGCTGTTGTTGCGACCCCATCCCATAAACAGCAGCTGGCAATGGCTCAACGCCAGGCTCCAGCTCCGTTGCCACAGAAGCAGCAGAAGCAGCAGCTGCAGAGGCCTCAGGTACCAACCCAAGCCGCACATTTGCGTGCAGGTTTTACACTTCCTCGTGTGCAGCCTACCACGAAACTGACAGCTCCAACCCCTGCTGCTGGTACGCCGACCAGCGTTGCATTTGGACCTACTGTTGGACAAATTGTACGTACTACAGCGATTGTAACGGCCCCAGTGACATCGACAGTGACGTCAAAGTATCCAACCCATTCTCAGGCCCAAACACCCCAACACTACTCTCAACCTCAACCCCAACCCCAACTCCAACCCCAACCCAACAATCCCAGCCTCAACCCCAACAACAGCAGCCGCTGCGTCTTGCATCGAATAGCAACACTGTGGTCATTAGTACCACCAATTGCCCCGCAAGCAGTGTCGTCTCAAACTCTACCTACAGCTCCCATACGAGCCTTACAACGCAGACGGCTTCGATAACCGCATCGCCGATTGTGAGCGTACCTTCGCCCGTACTTGCCTTAGTTAAGCGCTGCGAGCGGGGTATTCAGACGGAGGGTCCAGATACATACTCGGATGATCACTTCCTGGATATGGTGCGTCCTCAAATGAATGAAATGAATCAGCGCCAAAAGATGCACTTCAAACAGAAGGTATTTCAGGCGCTCATGGAGACATTTGACGATGCCACCGATTTCCCAAACACCGGTGAAGTGCAGCACTTTAACATCAATACACCCTCGGGCTATGATCATGTCACCGATCGGGAGCTGCGTCTGATTAGGGAGCTGGCCAGCTTGGTGACCGCTGCCAAGCACACATCGGATATTAAGACATCCTCGTCCCTCACTGTGTCCAATCAACCGAGTGCCAATCAACGTGTTGTGCCCCCCAAGCAGCAACAAGTCCTACAGCGTGTCATCCGACCGACTCATGGAGGAACGGTTGTCTCATCATCGCCGGGAGAAGAAAAGAAAATGTATCGCGTATTGCCGATGAACAACACCAATAAGGTCGTAACCGCTCAGCGAAAGGACAGCATTGATAGCAACAGCAGCAACAGCGCGAGCACAACGAGCACCTCCTCACGGCTCGTCACCTTCGTTGTTCCCAACAGCCCCAAGACGCCACAGACAGTCAAGGATCCCCTAAACTCATTGCTGGCCGCCCAGAACGTCGGTACCAGAGTGGTGCCTTCAACTACTTCAGCCGCATCGAAGAATCCCATTCTGGTGCGTCAAATGGGCAGGCGCTACTCGGTGTGCGGTGCTGGTGGAGGAGCTCCCAGCCCCAACACGCCCTTCACCAACTCCACGACCACGGATGCTGCTTTGCTCAAGCGACGAATTGCGGCTAGCTCGCTGGCTGCCATGCCACCACATCAGAGAGCACGCTACTCCCACAGTCCCGGCTCTTCTGCTGCTGGACAAGCGCTCGCAACAAGTTCCATGGCTGCGGGAGAAAGTTTTCTAATACCACGCTCCCTCGCGAACGGTAGCCAAGCGAGGCAGATATCGCCAACTGGACCCAGCGTCAGTCAAGCCAATCAACAGCTGAAGACGCCACAGAAAGCCAGCATTCAGAACAGAGCCATTAAGGACTTTATTCCACCAACTTATATGCGTGGCAACAGCAATGCTAGTTCCGGATCTGGTTCGGGATCAGTTGTAAACTATGGTGTTGGCCAAACCTCATCCATATCGCCACAAAAGCGCGGCATGGTGATTGCTAATGTGAAGGGAAACGTGGTGCAGAAGCCAACAATGTCCCAGGTCCGACCACAACTGGCCAAACAGCCATCATCGCCCTCTTCGGGCGCCAACGTTGCTAATCTCCTAGGCGAAACTGCGCAGAAGCAGTCCCAACCGGTCATTCGCCCATCGATGTTACAGGAACGGCCTAAGGACTCTGAACTTTCATGCATCATAGCTGCTGACGAATTTGACATGGGTCGCTTGAAGCGCGAGCCACAGGACATCATGGATGACCAGGACATATTGGGCATGTAGGCGCATTAATCCAGAAACAAAATAACCATTTTCAATTTAATGACACATTTTCAATTTTTATTTTTAGCCACACATGTGGCATATATTTTGTTTAGCTCAAAAACCGATAACTATATACCAAAAGGTTTTTTATTTAACACATATAATAATAATAATCAAGTCTTTAACTCGAGATTTTCGAGTATCGCAAACCTTAAGTCATTGAGGACAAAAAAAAATGTAATTTTTTTTTTTATATATTCATCTTTAAAATAAAGTTTCTAGTTGTTACGTATTATCGCAAAACTCCTTTGTATTTACTTTTATTGCGGGTTATTGGATTTCAGGGGTTGGTAAACAGAAAGGAACTTTTTCAGTTAGAAATACCCTTAGATCAACAGGTAATGAATCTGTAAGGACCAAAGTACAAAGAGAGGAACAACGAATACACAAATAATCCACTTTTAATTTTGGGTGAAGCACGCGACAGAACTTTTATTTATATTTAGAAGCAGTGTTTTGATACACTTCAGACTAGAATCTTATCTGAAGAGTCACTGCTTGGCTGGCTTGTAAATTAAATATTATTCGATAAGGGTTGCCTATAAAAACCGTCGTCCAATTGCCTCGCATGGTTAGTAAACTTCAAAACAGTCTACAATGAAATACCTGGCAATCTGTGCTCTTCTGCTGCCCCTCGTCTATGGCGCTGTGGTTCGTCAGCCCTTGAGAGGTAATGTGGACCTGGTGCCCGATATGTCCACAGCCGAGGATGGTATTTCTGTTCCTCTTGTTCCGGATATGTCTGTGGCCAGCGATGCCGACGACTTCCCAACTAAGCGCCAACTTCCGCCCTTCCGTTTCATGAGCCCACAGGTTGATCTAGTGCCCGATATGTCAGTTGCAGCTGATGCTGAGGATACCGAGAGTAAGCCACGCATTACCTAATCACATCTGTTCGGCTATAACTGTGTATTCCATCAGCTAACCCTGATGCCGATCTGATTCCCGATATGTCTGTCGCTGCTGATGCTGAGGATAGCGAGAGTAAGATAGAATTTTCTAGTTCGATCTTTTCCGTCTATAATTGTATTTTCCATCAGCTAACCCCGATGCCGATCTGATTCCCGATATGTCCGTGGCTGCTGATGCTGAGGATAATGAAAGTAAGTAAAGTCACTTAAATTTTAGTATTTGAGTCCGTAACGCGTAAATTATGCATTCCATCAGCTAACCCTGATGCCGATCTGATTCCCGATATGTCCGTCGCCGCTGATGCTGAGGACAGCGAGAGTAAGTTAGAATTTTCTAGTTAGATCGTTTCCTTCTCTAAATGTGTATTAAATCAGCTAACCCCGATGCCGATCTGATTCCCGATATGTCTGTGGCTGCTGATGCTGAGGATAGTGAGAGTAAGTTAGCGATTGGTATTGATTATCTAATGTGTTAACTATGCATTTCATCAGCTAATCCTGATGCCGATCTGATTCCCGACATGTCTGTAGCCTCTGATGCCGATGATACGGGTAAACACTTAAAATAATAAACTTTACTTCTGTAAATCATATCAAAATTATGTTCGTATATAGTCGCTGATAATGCTGATCTCGTTCCCGACATGTCCGTCGCCAGCGATGCTGAGTAGGTCCCCAGTTCTACTCCCCACTCACTCCTAATTTATAGCAATGTAGTATGTGTATTGTATTTTTTAAGTTTTCATCGGCAGCATTAATAAATTCTAAAGGCTAAACGTATTCAATGCGCATTATCTGTTGATTTATTCATTGCTGATAGTGTCGAGTGTTTTCAGCATTGTTTTGTTTTTTAATGAAATGTGATTTATTGCCAATTTCCCTCAATTATCTGGTAACGGATTGATAAGAGCCACCGTTGCTGGTCATAAAGAGATAAGCTAAGAAAAAATAACATACGTATCAGAACTATCTCATCTTTTTGTCGTCATTGAACTATCTTCCTCTGCATGTATCTTTATTTTTTTTTTTACTGGTTTCCTAACTGGTTTACTTACACACACAAGCAACAGCAACAAGAAAAACATTAACAAATTGCCCTCCATTTTGCCAGGCAATAATGCAATAACATTACTTTGAGTTCAGGCCAAGACCAAGAAGACTGAGAAAAAAAAGAAAAAGAAATCTGATTAGTTTTACGTCATGGTCGGAGATTCGTTTAGGTTCGCGTTTAGCAAACAAAATTAGTTTGTTCTTTTTTTTTGCTTTTGTTGCGATTATTCTCTTTTTTGCTCTAGCCGTTCGCCATTGTGTTGCTGGCTATTAATAAAAAGGAATTAACGGCACAAACCGGACCCACACACAAAGTGCCTGTGATCCCAATGAGGCACATGACCATAAACAACAAGCTACCACATAGGTTAATGCTGAGGGGGGGGAATAGGTTTAGGAAAGGGGCTAGGGGCAGGCCTGTGTGTCTTGTTGTCGTTGTGATTTTCACACAAAAGCGCTAAAGCGGCTACTAAATTACGTGCTCATGTGTTCTAGTTCAAAACCAACGACGCGACGATCGTCGCCCCCTCCGCCGCCTACGCTGCGCATGTGTATAAGTATCTTGTGGATAGGCCGCATCACAAAAGACCAAATCGCATTTGGTGCGCTAATGAACCAACCAGCATCGACCACAACCAAAACCAGAACCTCTATCAGAACTGGACCAGACGAGGAGTCGACATCGGTTACAGTCGTCTGTCTACCTGGTTGCCCTGCTTGTTCTGCCTATCCAGCTACCTCTTGCCGCATATTTAAACGTAAAAAATACCGTTTAAAAGTGTAACAATGCTGTTAACTATTGCACGCCCGTGCCATATACAATGGCCGGTCGGTGTGGCATGGTGTGGCATGGTCTGATGTGGTGCGGAAGGTTGAGGGGGTGACGTGGTCCATTTAGACATAGCGTTGGCGTTGCAACAAAAGCCGCTTGATTAAACTGAATGTGTATGTGTGATATTAATGCATATATGTTTTAGTGTATGTATCTATGCTGAAAGGGGTCAACAGTTTTGAGAGAGAGAGCTTCAATAACGTTAGTCTACCTAATGCAATTTGCTGGCATTGATTTGAGCCATTTCATAAACATTTCCAACATTGTGAACAGAGTAGAGTAGAGTGCACTAACATTAATTTAATATTTATTTATCAAACAGTTGATTTTATAGTTATTGTAAGCAAAAAAATATTAAATTTTCGGAGATCAGCGCATTAATAAGATCTTCTGTATAATTTCCATAGTTAAGCTCTCTCAATACCCCTACTTTTTCTGTCTCTAAATATGTTTCCCACAGAAAACTGTCTTACTTCAATAATTTAGGTTATGTTTTGCCGACTGCTCTTTGAAGTATATTGCTAAATATGTCCAGTTTAGCAAGTTGGTATTAAAATGTTCAGTATTCTGTCAAAAGTCCTGAAGGAGAACTAAGTTTGAGCTGAGATTGAGCATACCTCCAGAAAACGTTAAACAATTTACTGAATCAATACTTAGTCAAAAAAGTAAAAGTTTTTTTTTAGAAATGTTAAGTAAAAATAGTTTTCACTCATTCCAAGCACTCCATGAAGTAAGTTGACGAAAGAGTAACAGCCGTTCAGCTAGATAGATTTAGTTTTATTATAACTTATTTCTTTCATTTCCTTCATAATATTACAAAGCTCAAGCTATTAATAAAGTTTCCACTTAAGTGCAACCACAAAAAAAAGGGAGGAAAGAAATGCTGAATAAAATACACACAAATAATTGCAAAACTGCTTTGACTGCGACTTGGACCTATGTGTGTTTGTGTGTATGTGTGTGTGTGGGTGGGCGGGGGTGTGTTTGCATTTACTTATTGACGTAATACTTATTTCTTTATATTCGTGTCCGGCGAAAAAAAGTTGTTCGAAAAGTTCAAAGGCAGAATGCAGAACGCAAAGCAGAAGGCAAAGCAAAGTTTCTTTAAGGAAATGAAATGAAATTTCTTCGGCATTACCGCTCAGTACTAAAAGTGAAGTGATATGCACAACAGCAAAAGTCAACTCGCATTCCTCATCCTCCTGCCTCTGCTCTTCGCTGTTCGCCCACTTGAACAATACGAGAAAGTGAATGAAAGGCAGGCAGCAAAAGCAGCATTGACGCCAGCAGCGAATAAATGAAAATGCAAAAGTGGAAGAAGTTAAAAGTTTTGTAATATGCCAGCGCAGCTAGAAGTGGAAAGAGGGATGCGACGGGTCGCAGTAAACAACAGTAAAAAGCAAAAACAACACACAGATTTTCAAATAGTGCAAAGAAAGTGCACAGCGAACAGTGTGAAGAGAACAGAGAGATGCTGTTGTTGCAGTGTAAGTATATTTCAACTTGAGTATTTAATTTGGATAACCAATATCGTTTCTTTCAACCAATGCATCAAACAAAATATATATAGTTAAGTTTATGTTTTCTAGCCATGCCCTTTTACTAATTACTTCTCTGTTTTCATTTGAAGCCACAAGGGAAAATTATAGAGAACAGGCGATGACAACAAGGAAAAACAAAAACTCTTAAAATGAACGAGGTTAGTTTGTTGTACTTGCGCCCCCAAACAACAGATGGCGCCACAAAATGCAGAGAGACAAACAAAAGCATGAGCTTACTTAAGGCAGCAAAAACTTGAAATTGTAAGATAAGTTAAGAAGAGCAACAACAACGACACACTTTGGCAGGTAACGCGCGAAATTTGAAACTCTTTTAACGCACACACACACATACCCTAAAATAAAATGTCAAGCAAAGTTTTGACAATTTTATGACCATGGACGTCGGAGGTGTGGCAGCAGGAAGTGTGCGGCAAAGTAGAGAGCCATGCCAAAGTGACACATGACAGCCCAAAGTGCCCAAGCGATTAGTTTAAATGCCAAAAAACAACAACAACAACAAAGAGCGACTGCAATGTCAATTTACAACAATGTCATTTTAACAGCTCCAACCAAGAAAAAAAGAAAATTGCTAGAATACTAACATGGATGTCGGTCAATAATATATAAGTAATCATGTGTACACAAATAGAACAAGACTTGATACGAGTGCATTTGGGTTGCAAGTTGTCAAAGTCTTAGTAAAATAATAGAAGACAAAGTAAAGTATTTGCTAAAAGAGTCTTGTGCAACCACTTCTCGCAAGAGGGCGCCAGTCAACTAATTATGTGTGTGTGTGTGTTAAGAAAACACTCGCAAATCTAAGAAAACAAACACGTTTTAGCTTTTCATTTTCATTTGTGTATACTTACCGCGTTGTCTCTTTTTTCCCCCTCGCACATCCTCCATTTTTGGGAAGTCGAGTCGGACTTGGCGGGGGGTCGTCTTCTCATTTATGGCAAACTGTTTTTGTAGAAGAGACGGAGGATGAACAAAGAAAAAACAACAAAAAAAACAATATGGTGTCATGCTGTAAGCGTGATTACAAATGTTATTGCTTTCACTGCTGTGATTGTTGTTAGTGTAGTTTTTGCACTTTTGATATAAAAAAAAAACGTTAAGCTGTTAACTTTCATGACAACAGGAGAGTTTAAGAAAATCATTGTCAAATATTAATACAAAGCGTGTTTAAGATGTTCCTAAAATAAGATTAAATGCTTCAAATATTTCAAACCCCGTCAAGATAACACATTTATAAACAAACTGGCATAATGCTGATCTTCTAGTTAACATAAATTAAAATATTCCCAAAGACTATATTGTTCATGTCTCGTGAATTTTGCATAAAATGCGACAAACAGTAAATAAATCAACTCCACGCCGCAAACTTAAATGTCATTCAACAACAATAAAAATAAACACAAAAAGCGAAGAGCACACAAAGCACATTAATAAAAATATACAAAAAATTGAAATTACACGCAAATTGCGCAAAAATTCAAATAATGACAATAAGTGATTGTCAAAAAGAGAGAAACGACAACGATTTTCCCATAAAATATAAATTATTTTCCCATAGAGCGTAGCTACTTTTAACTTCTTTTATTTTCTATTATTTTTTATGGCATTAGCCATTTTCGTGACTCAACGAATCAAGGCGAGAAGCGACGACAGTGGCTACGATTCATCTTCGTGTGGGTGCATTTTTGGACTGGTAAAAATAAATTTAATTAGCTAACGATTGCTCGTGGCGCAAAGCGATTGATCGTTCAGTGAAGAAGGGGAAATAAAAAGCGAGGGAAGCAAAGTTCAAACTTCAGTTGCTGCTGCTTTGACATTTGGCGCTTTGCAACGATTTCAGCATTTGGAATCGGCAAACGTGATGTTCTCTCTCCCTCTAATGCAACATGGTGTTTTTTTTTCTCCTTCTTTTATGGTTTAATAGCAATAAATATTTTATTGGATGCGGTGTGAAAGGTGCACAAAATTGACACCGCATCAAAATTTGACTCCCAGGCAACAGAGAGAGAGAGTGTAAAAAAAGTGAAATGTGTGCATTGCAAGATGCTTCTGGTCGAGTCATTTGACTGGATTTACAATTATGGCCATAAAAAATGGGTCGTGAAATTTCCGTTTGTCGCATTTTTACTGTATTAAGCAACAGATGCTTTTCAAGGATTTTGATTGCTGTGTCTTTGAGTTAAGTATTGAACAGGACAATTTATAGTTCTCTTCAAAGGAAAAATTTGAATTTGTTTTGGTAAAGATACAACTCTTGTGAAATAAAAGTTTAACAGCTGTGATTTTCTTTAGAACGACATCAAACTGGCAAATGAGCTGTTATTCTTTTGGCTGACTGAACATGTAAGCAATTAAAACTAAACTGATATACATAATTGAATAGAAACACATACAGGGGTAGTCAAAAGTATTTACAGTGTAATTTGCTTATTAAGTTAGCTGCCTTTTTAGGATAGCTGCCTTAAATTCCGGTATAAAGTACTCGAGGCAGCTAAGCAAATTATACTGTACACAACAATTAAAGTTAAATCTAACCATAACTTAAACTTACTGTATGGAAAGTATGGTATCAATGGAAAGGTCATTTAATTTCCGTTTGAATGATTAATTACTTTTTTAGCCCATTAAGTACCAAGTTTTAAATTCTTGTAAACGTCTACTTTTGAAACTTTTTTCTCTGGCTTAAACAAAACATGTTTTGATGCAAAAAGTTACTTCAAACCATTCTAATAGTGACTGGAAAAAAATTGTCAAAAATCTCTTCGCGTGTATTTTTTATGATTTTTTGAAAATTGCTAAAAATCCTGTTTTAAACACTTTTGATACAAAATAAATAAAGTAAGTTTAAGTTATGGGTAGATTTAACTTTAAGTGTTGTGTAAATACTTTTGACTACCCCTGTACATACCTACATATGTATGTAGTAGTGACAGAGGTTTTGGCTAAATATCTAGTTTAATTTTGCTATCGAAATTGTGTCTTTTTGGTTTTGTCTGGATTGGATGCCAGGCACAAAAGCATGTTGTACTTATCGGTGTTGTTGTTGGCCTGCCAAAAACACATTCTAGCATCGAAATACAACAGGACTTCAACACAAATACACACAGACGTCTCTCAATTAACAAGCTAACAAATGAAGGCACAGTCCATCAGAAGAAGACTAGGAAAGCCAGAAGAAAATTTTCCAAATGTAACTGTGGCAACTACTGACTAACGGCAGAATATCTACTACCACAATATACAACTGATGATGCCACAGCAGATAATGTTGTTGCTGCAATTGAATTCGTTTGGACACCTTTAAACAATGCCTGAATTTTCCTAGCTTTTAGCACACAGCCCAATTGCTGATAAGTTGCCATGGTGCAGTCTATTAAGCCAAGTCAAACTCCACCTGTTTGAGAAGGCTTGTTCGTGTTCCTTGCATATAAGTCTTGCTCTTTATGGTACATCCGGCCCGGGGAACATCCTGTCGTGTGGCAGCTGTTTAGCCAGCATATTTATGCCACACCCTCCACACACACACACACACACACACACACACACACACACACACAAAGTCATAAGTTGCTTGTTTTTAATTTTATTCTGAGAAGCAAAATTCCTTTGGCAAAATGAAAATTCCTTTCCTTCTATTATTGTATTGTACTGTACAGGATACATAAGTAGAAACTCAGTAGAGTTTCATATTGTTGTTGTTGTTGTTGTTGTTATTGGCTGTCTGCTCACAACATATTTGTGCACTTGCATTAACGCTTTCGACTCCCTCCCACCTTCCAACCCACCAACCCTCCCACCTGACGACTGGAATTTATTGTCACCATTGTCCAGGCCAATGCACCTGAACAGCTCCTGGCGCCTGGCTCCTGGTTGAATGTCCTTTCGGCTCCGTGTTTGTTGGTCGACAATGTGTGGCGCATAATTAAACCCATTTGTTGCAGCGTTCGACTTCGCAGAGGTCGATGAGGGCGATTTATTGTATTTTACAGTTAGTTTATAGGATGTATTGAAAATGCTACACTTAATGTGTGTGTGTGTGTGTGTGTGTGGAAATTGTGCAGGTGGAAGAAGATACGGCTGCAAGTTTGTTAATTTATACGCCAGTAAATTGGATTAGCGACAGATGTGGCAAAAATCAATTTACAAAAACTTGGCAGAGTTTCAAACAGGAAATTTTCATATTAAGCTAAGAATTCATCTTAATTCTTTATCCTAGACTTTCTCGTATTAAATCCCCAATTAAGTTTTGCATACTTTCATTTTATTTGCATACAATTTATAGCAGATTTAGTCGCACATTAGTTAGCATTATCCTGGGAACATTTCTTTTACTGAAACGCGTCCCAATCTCATTTATTAAAATTCTCTGCAACATTTCTTCTGTTTTCGAGTGCTTTTGTTATAAATTTAATAAATCCACATAATTAGTGTTGTAATCTGTCAGTGGCTCAAAGTTTGCCATTGGGATCCCTTTTGGTTTAAGCACTCAACTTACACACACCCCACTTTTAGCCACATTCATTAACACGTTGGTCCAACTTTTTGCTCTTGATGCTCATTTTTTGTGTTTTGCTGCCTGCATGTTTTGTAAATACTGGAAATTCTTTAGCTTAAATACAGGCAATGCAATGTTTTGCTTCTGCTGAAAATAAATCGGCAGCAATTTGCGCAATCTACTTTAATTCTTTGCCCATGTCTCACCCACTGTTCTATGAGAACAATTACACTCTGTTACAAATTTAAATCTTTTCAAAAATATATACAAATAATTAGTACGAATATTTCTGCTTGTTTATAATTAATTTATTTTTAAGTTTAAATTTTTTTAACATGTTTTTGAAAAAGTTTAAGTTGTAACTTGTTTTTATTACTATAGTTATAATGTTTTTTTACTATTATTGATGATTATTTGTTTTCAGAGTAAACTTGATTTTTGTATTATTTCCAGATACTGCTTTTAGAGTGCAGATTTCGATTGTTTAATGAATTTTTTGTTGCGTAGTGCATTTTGAATTTCAAAGAGAAGAAGATGTAATAAATGACTGCACACTTGTTTATTTATAATTTACATAGAATAATACAAAAGTTGCCAATCCTACGCAGACATTTTCCATTTAACTATTGCAGCCGTCCTCCACTTTTTCTCCCTCTCTCCCGCTGTGCTCTCTGTGCTGGACCACGTAATGGAAAACTTTCGGTGTGTCCAGCTGAGAAACTTTTTGTCCACATTGTACATAAATCGTGCTAATCGCTTTTACTGTACCGAAAGCTCACTGCTGCGAAACTCTTTCCGTAACTCGAAACTCATTTGCATTTATCTGCTGTCTGTTTTGTCCTCATCTACCCCTTTCCACTCTCTGTAACTGTGCTTGTGTTTGTGTGTGTGTGTGAGCTGTGTGCGTGTGCTTTGGCTAATTGCTGTGCCTGTTGCTAATTGTTTTTGTTTCTGGCCTCCTAAGACCCTTAGCAACACTTTTTCACATACACTGTCCATGTGATTTTTTGCGTTTTTTGTTTAATGACGAATGTCGAGTAACTTTGTTGGAGACCTCGTTTTCTGCAACTAATTTCCGTTTTGCAACTCGTTATTCACACACACACACACACACACTTTTGACAAGTGAGAGAGTGGCCAAATAAACAAATGATATAAAAATAATAAACAAACAGCAGTTAAAACAACGAAAGTGATGACAGCAACAGCAGCGTACAAATCTTAAAAAATAATAGTAACAGCAAAAAAGTGCCACCGAAATAAAACAAAGAAAAATGCGTACAAATTACCCAAACAACAAACAATTGCAAAAAAACAGTACAATTGCAAAAGCTGCCGCTGACAATGACAACAAAAGCAACAACAACAACAATAAATACAATAACGAAACAAAAAAAAAAAAAGAACAAGACTCAAATATGTACAGTGACACTTTACGAAGATTTATGCGTTTTAGTTGAGTTCTGCTCGGTTCTGTTCTATTTTGTTTCGTTCCGTTCCGTTGCGAGCTCATCTGCAAGCAAGCGTTAAAATTTTTTGCACTGCTTTTTACGCTTTGTCAGTCAGACACCGGCCACGCCCCCTGTTTTTTTTTACTGTGTTATTTCCGACACTGGATTGCAATTGGAGAGTCAGGAGTCATTCAAATACCCATAATCCATTAAAAGGCTTGAATAAAAGAAGTTTTACCGCAGGATCAAATACAAAAGAGCTTAAATGCATATACTTTAAGCTTAATAGTAAAGACTTTGAGCTTTTTCAGGTTACCTGTTATGTGATGATGGGGTTGTTGTTGAGTAATTACTTTTTAAATGAATCGGTGCATAAATAAATAAGTCAACATTGACTTACCAGCACTCCATCTAGAGGTGAGCACGTGCCGGGCATAAAATTAGAGCACGAGCAGTGAATCATGTCACGAAAGTATTTATTACTTTGGTATCTCCTATTTTAGAACGTTAGGCACTTTTTTAATTAAACGCAAAATCATTTAACAAACTTTAAACATTCACTGCGGTTTTTCGTTGCACCAATCCAAACAACAAATTTAATATGCAACAACATTTTAAATATTTAATGTAACTGCAAAGCTCTCCTAGAAAAACTTTTATTTTAATTTATTAGTTGTGCACTTTTATAAATTATTTTCACATTTTTTGAAATAAATAAACCTTTCATTCGCTTTTATCTCTCTTCCCCCTCTCTACTTATTCGTGCTCATCTCTACTCATTTTATGACTTCCATACATAATGCATTACATTCCGCTCACCTGTCACATGCCTTTCTCGTCCCTCTTCATGGCAATGGAACGTGTCAAGAACTTTATTTGTGCTCGCTTCGTTGCATCCTCACACCACTCACCCCGCTCTAGCCTACCACCGATATGCCCCTGTGTTGGGGGCGTGGTCATTGGACCGCCTCATTGGCCGCCATATTTGACGCCAGTTGAGCATGAAAATGCCATTTAACAATGGCGAACGGTCCGTCCCTTCAAAAAAAACAACAACAAAACAAATAAATAACAGCAAAAAAGGGCAAGCAATGCAAAAAAAAATATATAAAAATAAATATAACCAAGAGCGGCAACAACAAAAAAAAAACTGTGTTGGAAAATGTTTAAAACAATGCACGGGACCGTTACGGCAATACAGCAAGAACAATGAGATCCGAACCTTTCTGATAGCGCAACAACAATAACAATAAAAATGTCAAAAAAGCAACGATGCTTAAATCAAATTAATGTGAAGCTGACTCGAGCTTTTTTTTTTTTTTTATTTATATTGCCTTCAAAGATGTTCTCGCATTAAATTCCACATTAATGTACTGTAAAATAAGTCTTTGTTCGGGTTCAAGTAATGATAGATTGAAGATCATACAAATATATGTTAATAGAGTATTTACAGACTTTAATCAATTTGTCTTCATTTTGTTGAAATCAGCACTTAAATGGGTATTAACAATTTTTGCGAATCGCTGGCGAAAATGTTTTTTGGTGCATTTTATTTTCTTGCTCTTTGCTTCTTTCATCTTTGGCGCATAAATTTTCATTTAACATTTGTTTAATGCATCGACTGGCCATAACTTGTATGCATAATGTGCTTGCCGTGCATTTTAATATTTCGCTGTGTATTTATTTATGTACATTTGAGTGGTGCAGATGCCAAAATTGATTGCCTGACACTTTAAAAATGAAAGCCAAAATTGATTGTTTATAGTTCCATTTCATATAATAATAATAATAAAGTTAATGGCTCTGCATAAATGTGCTGATAATGGACTGCAAGTGCAACATTTTCATACAGATATGCTAATAATCCCTAAAAATATGTTCCTCCATAACCATAAGGTCTAAAAGTCCGCGCATTCCATTCCATTACAAACATTCCATTTCCTGTTTCAAATCCCCAAAAATGATTTACAGTTTCACTTTAAATGGACTAAAACACACACGCACACACAAATACACACGATAGCGACCGCAACAAACGAAAACTGGCTGAAATTACACTGCCATTTGGGCCATTTTAATAAACTAATTCCACCCCCGCGCCTCTGAAATAAAACACGGGTAAATCTGTAAACAGCCGGCGACCAATATTTTATACATAAATAATTAGTAAACATTTTTGCGCAACGTTGCCATAATCAGAGCTTTATGCATGCATGCAAGGGGGACGAGTGTGTGTGTGTGTGTGTGTGTGTGTCACCTCCCACCCATTTTTACTTGCCACAATATCCTGGCAACGTCAATATACTAACAGCAGCAGAGGAGCTCGTCTGTTTGCCATATAATTTTAATACTTTATAATTGCATTATTCTGATGTGGCTGGCGAGTGCAAAAAGTTGCTCAATTTTGTTGTTTTTGTTGTTGTTGGTCGACATTTTGGCAGCGTAAATTGAATTAAGTGCTTATTAGCTGTTAACTGTGCCAATCAAATTGCAGCGACAGCGAACTAAGTTTTGAATTTAATTTGTTTTTCAGTTGACCATGGATTGAGTTTAACATATTTGCTTATCTGTAGCCAAATTTATCTGGCAATGAATTCTTCACTCATGTGAACTCTGGTCGCCAAAATTGCCATTTAATTTAATTTGTTTATCATATACTACTTATTTGATTAAGGCAAATGCATCGCTAAATAATTGTGAAATTGAATGAATTTAATTTAATATACCTAATCACAACAGGTGTGAAACAATAAGCACTCAAATTCTTAAATGCTAGTTTTAAACTGAATTTATAAAATCGCATTTTTCTGGAAATTGAATTTAATTTAAGCCACCGAACAATGCCAATTTTAAACTTTTGTGCGCCACTCTAAAGCCTTTTTGGAGCGCAAATCTTCTGGCGCTTAATCAACGTTGTCCGCGTGCCAAAAAGAACAGTCAGCACGGGAGTCGTGGCCAAAGTCAGAGCCATCCTCCAGCCTCCTGCTCTTCTCGAACCCAGTTCCCAGTGGTGCAGTTTAGGGAACGCGTTTCCTTTTGAGCGCCATAATAAATTTGCCAGCCAGTTGCGACAACTTGCAGATCCAGGAGCATGAGCAGGAACAGGAATTGAAGCGCAGAAGTAGGAGTAGGAGTAGGAGACTAATGCCTCATCTTGGCATTTATCCTTTCTCACCCTTCTTGCCCCTTCGTCAGCTTGTGCTGATGCCGTGCGGCGCTTTGTTACGCTTGATTTACGCTAACAAGACATGAACGAATGGACACCGGGACAGGGGACAGGGGACAGGACACAAAGACAGGACAGGACAGGACGAGACAGGAGCGGAAGGGTGGGGGGACGAGCTGAACACCCGGAGACATTTTAAATGTGGCGCAAAAGAACGATTACAGGTTGTCCCGTTGCTGCAACCGCCGCAAAAGCCACAGACAACAAATGGGGGAGGGGGAGGGGGAGGTAGTGGTCGATGCTTTTGCGGTTGCTGGCAAGTGCAGCCACTGTGGATGTGGGCGGTTAGGGGCAGGGTATGTGGGTGTAGGTGTAACCATTGCCAATTCAAGCGAAAAGTTGGCGCACTTTTCCATTTCCGACCCGGGACCAGGCCAAGACGTGCTCCTAGTTTCAAGTTAAAGGCAAGAGGAGACGGTTAGGGGGTGGTTAAAAACCGAAAGGGGCTGGAATGCTAGTTCCGGGAACGAACGAAACGTGGGCTGCAAAATATCAGCAAAAATGTCAGGAAATTACAGGAAAATGAAATAAATGAAGATGGATACGCAATTTGAATAGCGTTGAATTGGTTCAGCGACGTTGACAGTATCACGGAGAAGAAGAAGACGAAGAAGACGCCCCCTCCTTGGCTCCTCACATCCGTAGGGAGTAGTTGACAATGGAACTAAGGAGTTACTTGGACTACTTTGCTACTGACAGCGAAAAGATTTTTCTTCAACTGAAAATGGAATATATTTGATTGAGAACTTTTTAACATTTATAAGAATAATACCAACAAAGGAAATCTATTTACATAAAATTAAGAGTTAAATTTGTTGCTATAGACACACTTAATGAACTTTCACCGGCTGGCTAACATAGACTGTCAACAAGGGTGCCAACTAGCCCCCACTTTAAGTCGGCTATAATTTACCTAGCAAATTCCAACTCTCGTAAATCGCAGGCACAACATCTCGCCCAAATTACACGCAATACAATTGGAAACTAACACTGGCTGCTTGGGGCCCAATTTGAGTCTCGACAGCGAGAATGCAAGCCAATTTCTCGCTGTTTGTAATTAGCATGCAAACATTGAATAGGCCTCTGGCTCATGCAGCTGAGTTCGAGATGTTGCAATGAATTGGCGGCCATTGTTGTTGCAGCTGTTGTTTATATGCTACTGTTGAACATCAACTGCAATGGCGGCCATTGTACAGTCGCCAGGCAGTTGATAAGTGAAAGTGAAAAAGAGGGAGAGTGAACGGAACAACAAATTGTAATATGAAATTCTTCATAATCTTTTTTTTTACTAAATTTTCAATTAAAGCAATAAATATTAAATAATTATTATTAAATTTTCCACACGATTAAAATTCTTTTTAAAACGGAAGTGATATAAAATAAATATGTTTGTCATATTAAGTATGCTTTTCAATAGATTCGCATTTAAATAGTTTTAGAAATTATTAAATCCTGTTGTATTATCTTTATTGCACAGGCCAAATCTCAGTTGTTCATAATAATTGCTTTCGTCTGAATGAAAGTTATTGTGTAAGTAAAGTTGTTGATGTTATAAAGGAGCAGGATTAATCTTTGAAAGCATAAACAATGCAAAAGTCTGTAACGCAAATGCAACGTGGCGTATGAGCAACGTTTAATGCTGAGACAAAAACAAAATGCCAACTAATTGATTTTCGATTCAATCCAGCAATGTTTTTAAGTACAAAGCTTAGCTTCTTCTTTAGCAGATGGTCGTCGATAGATAATGAGCAGATGTTCATGCGACACTTTAAGCCACAAATAAAACACATGGTGAGAGATGTAGGCGTTATCCTTGTGAACAAATGTTGGTCATGTTGCACAAATATTATAGTTATACTTTAGCAACAGTTTCAATTGAATTATGAAATATGCCAGAGTAGCTATTGCTTTGTTCTTGTTCTCACACACGCACACACACACACACACACACACACACACACACACAGTACTCAATTATGCATACAATTTACATGCATATGTCTGAGTTCTTGAGCTCACATCCACATTGCCACACTGTGCAACATGTCAAACAAAAGGATTAAATGTAATATTCCACATGGAATGCAATATTTGAAACTGCGTAGCACAGTGTAATGAGCCCAACACAAAGAGAACAATGCAAAGAGAGAAGGAGAGAGAATCAGGATGCAAGCCGACATTGGAGTCTATAAATTAAATGCCACTGCAGACCAAAAGCACAATGGCAAATTGTTGTTGTTGTTGTTGTTTGTTGTCATTTGTCTGTGCGTGCTGTTGCGTAAGCGAGGACAAGCGAGTGCCTTGTTTATTATATATATGTACATATGTAGAGATGCTCGTAATATTGTTAACCAGGGCGTATGAGTGATATTTAATTATTATGACCTTACGCATATTTCAAGTGTTACAGTTGTAACATTTATTGGCACCGCACACACAAACTGACTCTTTAACCGACCTACAGTCTAACCGCTTATACACACACACACACACACACACACACACACACAAATTTATAGTTGGTCAGCCAGTTAAGTTATTTAATTATGACAATCAAATGTAACCGAGGCGGAGACCATTTGCCAAGTAGGTTATGCAACTTTACACATTATTTTTTTGTTGGTTTGTTTTCAATTAAACTGCAACTCCCATGGGGCAAATGTAGCAAGGAACGCCGCAGAAGCTATTGCAACATATGGCGGCAAATTGAATAAGTTTCTTGGCCATGTGCTTTGCAAATTGATAAGGCCAGAGTTTGAAATTGGCTTTGATTTTGACAGTCGCTGTACAAAAAGTTTATCCCGAAGAAAAGTTGCGAACAGAAGTTAGCTTGAAACCGAGGAAAAAAGCAAGGAATGAAAGGAAGCCCAAAATGTAGGATAAAGAAAAGAAATTATGGCAGTAATTTTAAGGTGTTGTTTGTTGCTTATTAAAGCTCCAACCAAACATTATCTTGGCTTCGTATCGCTTATCTTCCATGCATTTATCATAACAGGCCATTAAAATTGCAAGCACAGAAAGCGAGAGAGGAAGAGAGAGGGAGACCTTATCCCCCATTATATCTTGTCGTCTTTAGATTTCGTTGCAGACGCAATCGCCTGTCATTAAATTATGCATTTGCGCAATCACTTCCTAAAATATGCAAAGGAGTTCAGTGTGTGTGTGTGGGTGGCACGTTGCATGCCACATAGCTGCGTTGCAGTCAGTTTCCGCGCAAGTGCAAGTTTTCAAAGAGCTTGCCTCGCTTGATTTGCGTTCTTCCTGCCGTTCTCCTCTATCCGCCATCCTTGCTTGTCGACATCGCTCACATGCCGGAAGTTGATAAAGTGCCTGGCAGCCAAGGAATTCCGCGGCATGTTGGGGCATCTCATTCGCACACCCGCAAACCCGCATGTTCTTTCGTCGTGTCTTTATTATGACATTACACACACACACCGCACACCGCACACACATATATGCAGTCGACCGTGCGGAAATGCATTTGGATCATACAACCCACCAAAAGTCAAAATGAGAGAGATAAATTTCAGATATTTGTTTTTAGCTTACAATAGAAAAGGCATCAGATTGCAATCAAAGTCATAAATCATCATTATCTACAGGCAACATTTTTTTTGGTGCGAGCCTGCCCCAAAAGTTCGTCTGCTTCGCATCAAACCGCGTTTCCATTGTTAAAGATAATAGGATTACTTTTTGCGCTGTACTTCGTCTCTCTTTGTGAATATTACAGTTTCAATTATTAAAGTATGTGACTATTCTCTGAGGGTTTTCTATTCGGGGTTTATATTTGCACGGTCTTCCCATTCATTTGCAGTTGCGATAGATATTTCTCGTAAATCACGCATACGCTGCGTTGCACCGCGCACAGCTTTGACACTTCATTAAATTTTCATCAATGGCTGCAGCAGAGCGTACTGAAATTCTCTTTTAATGTTTTTTTATACCATTTTCATTGGATCCGCTAAATTAATGCTGCATGCGAGGAGATAGCATTAATTATTGTACATAAATCAGTTCAAAAATGCTATGAATTTATGCGTCAAGTGAAAAACAAACATTTGCAACAACCAACTGAGTCAAACTGAACTAAAATTGGAAATATGAAAGACTCGAAACAGTGCTCCAAACGATAAATACAAAAACGAATTGATTTTGATCAGTTCGTTTGTAGTTAGAAGTTCTTTGCCAGCTTAAATATGAAAGCCAATCAATCGCTGCTCAGCCAGCAGGCAAATACCAAAGAAAGAGCCATCAAATGCCAAATCCAAACAAAAATCAATCAAAAACTAACCAGAGTCAAAACATGTGAACGTGGACAACAACAAATCAGAGAAAGAACTTATGCCAGCTTAACGCATTTCCAAACAGCCAAGAAAAACCAAGTAAGGAGCAAGAAAGGAGGATGGATGAGGACCCAGCACTTGGTTCAATCAAAAGTAGTATGTGCACATTTAAAAGAAAAAGAGAGAGAGAAATGTTTACCCTACTTAGTTGTTGCCACCGGGCAAGAACTCCTGGATGCTCCTTGGTTCCAAGCTGCTGTGAATATATGCGTTCGAAATTCAAAGTTATTTATATGTGATGTGAAATTGGAATTGCTGTAAAAGGGAAGTGCAACGTTTGTCACGCCAGCAATTCATCATCGTCATGGCCAACTACAGCTCAACGTCGGCGTCATCATCATCATTACCAACAATCGATTCAAATGCGAACTGTCAGAACATTAGTGATGTACTCTCTATATAGTGATTGGTTGAAAATTGAGTCACTGTGAATCCTTAAAAATGTAAAGAAATCACAGCTTCCGTGGTGTTCAATTTTGTTTCGTTCACAAATTAAGATATAAGAATTGCATATCAAGCAACAAATTTTTAATTTATTTACCATTTTAAAAGTTTTGGTTTCCTTCAATTATTGCTTCAAATGTTAGATCCTTTCAAATTAAAGTTCCTATCCCTAAATTTGCTTTAATAAACTGCTTTTTAAAAATAACCTTTAACATTTCACAATTCATAAACATAAAGAAAAAAATAATCTGCTGCTCATCTCCAAGGACAAAAGTATGCAGCCAGGACTACTAACGTCGACATTCATTTGTGTGCCAGGCGACTAGTGCAAATATATTTTGAATATATCGAAGTAAAATTGTTTGTGCCGCACCCTCCCCCCTTTCTCCAATCAAAGGCAGGCCAAATTGCAAAGCATTCCGCCATCACAGAGAGCTCCTCAATAGGGACTAAGCAGGAGCTGTGAGTTTCTTTGGTATGTGTGGAAATTGTCACTTGAAAATTGCTAAGTAAAAAGGAGGAAGTATCAATGCTTTGCAATGCTTGCTTTGCTTGGGATAAGAGTGGATTGCAGGGATGCTAGTGAAGAGTTGCCTATTGTGTGTGGCTTAGCTGCCACAATTCTGTTGTCGCTTCATAACAATGGGCTACTTATCAGCACCAGCAACGACATTTTTTTCTCGCTCTCTTTCTATCTCTGTTGTGCACCTAATCACGCGACACTGCTATCGAAATGATGCTGTCAGCTGGCTATTGATTGATGAGTGCCTCCATGCAACAGCAGCTGCTGTTGGTTTGACCATAGCTTTACCCACACACACACACCCGAACCCAAAAGCAATTACAATGCAGACAAAAATACATTTTAAACAATTATAATAAGTAATTAGTCAAAGTCGCCTTTAAGCTGTCCCGTTGAAAGCCTTACCCCGCAACTTCCCCGGCTATTAACATAATTAAAGCTTAAAAATGAAAACGGACGAAATGCCTTTTCATGTTCATTTCGATTACGTGCCCCTCATCGAGGCGCCTAAATGTAGGCAATACTAATTTGCATATTTTAATATCAAGCTCGCATATTAAATGCAACATTTTTGCCATTCGACGCCCAATTAAAAGTGGCTTAATTTCCGATGGGTAGATAAATACATATTTTACAATCATAATAAAATGTAGCGAAATTATTAAGGATACGCCCATGTCGTTGGTTGGTACGAAAAGTTTGTCAAATAAAGTAAAATTAATTTGATTACATTTATTTTTTAGGTATTCCATAAATTGGTATTAAATTCGCATTAGATTGGAACTTTAACATTCACATTCTTCAATTGAATTCTTCTCTACACCAATTGGCAGTTAACAAATCAGTTCAATCTGCATTCAATTTTAATTTAATTTATTCTGTAATGAACGAAATATGAATTGAAGAAAGTAATTAAAATATATGAGGCTTGTAGATAATACATATCAGAATTATTGTTATTTGTGGGGAGCAACTAATAGTTGACAGCTTTCAAATCTCCATGTAAATGTATGTATTTATATATCCCATAGCTTTGGGCGATAGCAGCTGTCGAAACATTTTGGGCTATCATAAATTTTAATGACGAACGCGCGTAAAATGTAAATCAAATGATATTAAAGTTTCGCCTGGCCATCCCTAATGGCCTCCTGCTGTTTATATAGTGAGTGTAGGGGCCGAGGAGCCATTTGGTAGTGATGTGTAACATGCCGTTTTTATGGGAAATTATGGAAATTGATTGCCAAGTGGAGCAAGGGGTGGGGAAAATAATCGCGCGAAAAGTTTGTCAACATAAAATGCGTCAAGAGAACTTCAAGCTGAAGCTGAGTGATGCCTGACAAAATTGTTCCCCCCCCAAAAAGGGGTCGGATCGAGAGATGTGGGCAGGCGGGGAAACTGTCGCTGACATTGATGATGACGTTGGCCATGGGCGTTGACAATGTTTGTCAACAAACAGACAGGCAGGCAGGCAGGCAGGCAGGCATTAAAATGAAGACGGGCAGCTGTGAGAGAGGGCAAAGGGCATATCAAGAGTGGAAGCAGCAGCTAAGAAGCTGGGCGGAGGTAGTCACAATCCCTCAAGTGTTGAGTTTCTTTTCTTCAGTTCTTTCACATAATGAGCTGCAGTTTGCTGCATTTAATTGGCAACGGCTGTGACTGAGGGGGTGAAGTGGGTTAACAGCAGCTGCAGTTGAAGCTTCTGCGTTCTGTTGTTTGTGGCCTGCGCTTAAAGTTGCCAAGTGGCCAAAAGTTTGGCACTTGGCAATGCGAATGGATGCGATAAGCGGCACTTTTCCGGTTCTCTGTCTGCCGGAGCAATTAAAGAGAAGAGTTTAACCGAAAAGTGGATAAAGATAGAAATACTTTTAAGATAAGATAGTAAGTACAATCAATTCGAGAAAGAATCAATGTTAAATAACTCCATAAGGCAAATAAGTGAAATTCAGAATTCAATTAAATAGAAAACCCAAAGCAACCACAGTGCAGCTGAGTTTTCACTTTAACGTGATTGCTTTCGATTTAGTGCAAGGCCAAGAAGCAACTTTGCCTTGGTTATTTTTCCATAAAGATATTCAATGAATTTGTATGCAAATAAAATGAAGTCCCATGCTTACTGTTAATCTTCTCGCCGTAGAGCCCAGAGAGACATGAGAAAACATTTTGAATAGTAGATGAAAAATGCACAAGGAATGCATAACGACGATTTAAAACCATAAAATATTTGCAATCAAAGCAAGAAAATGCCCCAAAACGATTTTGCATGCTAGCAAAAGCCAAAATAACTAAATGAAAAACCATAAAATAAATTGCCATAAAATGTGAGAAAAGCAGAAAAACAACAATAACAAAATGTTGTTCTTGCCGGTTGCACTTGCATTAAAGAAATTAAAATTCTCTATGGCTACAGTTTTCATCCTTTTATCATTCAGGGGGGGGTTGAAGGAGCAGGCATAGAGATGAGATCCAAGGATGTCTATGGGAATTGTTTGTTGCTCTGCTGTTTTTCAATGCCTGGGTAAACAACTTAGCAACTTAGCCTCAAGGTGCCAGAAGCTGAGAGGGAGTCATATTTATGTTTTCATGCCACGCCCATCAGCTTTTTTGTCAATTTCACATGCACGCCGCTTTCATTGCCAATGCCGAATTGCTCCTCCAGGGCAAGTATTGTGTGCAGGATAGACGTGCACAAGTCCTGGCCACAGCACACACAGCTAAATAGAGGCAGAGAGACTTGAAGCTGGATGGGGTAGAGGTGTGCGTGTGTGTGTGTGTGTGTGTGTGAGGGCTTAGATGCAAACAAACAAACACAAAGTCAGCCAATGAAGCTGACTCAGAATCTGAATCTGAATAAGAATCCTGGCAAGGAGTCTGAGTTACAGCTTTCTTTTTTCCCCTCTACGGCCGAGCACTAAACACATGAAAAGTTTAGCAAGTTATCAAAATGCATAGCTTGTTTTTTTTTTATA
The DNA here is from genome assembly GCA_018152825.1 of Scaptomyza hsui. Taxonomy (NCBI): domain Eukaryota; kingdom Metazoa; phylum Arthropoda; class Insecta; order Diptera; family Drosophilidae; genus Scaptomyza; species Scaptomyza hsui. The sequence goes on along the minus strand of JAECXO010000307.1, from coordinate 11,174,334 downwards.
TACACTCACAAGAAGATGCTGTTTGAAGTGCAATACGAATAAGAAAACCAATGAATTTAATTTATTTACATATTGTTGTTATAAAAAGTTTTTAACGAGAAGTCTGAACAACAAGAATAAGTTATTTGATGTAGTTGTGTTGTTGTTTCAAAATTTGTATGTTTTTATATGTAAAATTTTCTACCATTCAAATCAGTAAATTTGTATATCAATTGAATTCAAGTTAGGGAGTATCTCTTAGTGAAGCACACTGCAATGTAACATTCTTTTTGCTGCCTAGGCCAACCGCTTGCCGCTTGCTGCCACATGCAACAACTTGCAGCAAAATGCAAAATGTGATTTAATGCGCTTTGGTGTCGCATGCTAATGAGCCAAGTTTCTGCCAAACCTATACATACACTTACCATGTACATATATATGAACTTAAGTTGCAGCAGTTGTGGCACGTGCCGAGTAACACGAGTTGCCCTTTAAAGATGCACGACACACAGAAGAAAAAAAATGGCAAGAAGCACCAGAAGTAGAAGAAGAATATGGGCCTATATAACAGTTGTGTGCATGGAATACCTAAAAAAAATAAATTATTTTATGCTAAATAGTTATTCTTGAACCTACTTTGCTGATTTATAGAGTGAGCCAGAGATGATGTCGTGCTAATTGTGTTGTGCTGAGCGTTTCGAATGCCTGCAACGTTTCCAACTCCAAAACGTGACTCTCAGTAAGTGGGTCTTAAAACTGCCCAAAGTTGACAGTAAGCGAACGGAGCTTAATCATAGATTAGATTTCGGTTCAAGTACGTGAGAAACGCTGAAAACAAATAAATAATAAAATATTCATAGCTTTGTACCTTTGCATTTAGCTAAATAATATTATATATTAAGGTTTTTTTTGGTATTTTTTTATTGGTAACAATTAGTTTTAACTAGTTTCAATAGTTTTTTTTTTTTTGTCAACTATAGAGATACAAGTTTTATATTAATCATAGTTTCAATTTATTATATTATAACTAACAATCATTCTTTGCATATTGAATTGAGAACAGTCATTAATATTGCAAAAATGAAATACTCCCACTTGATTAAGAGTGGGGGCCAACAACGACTAGATCTAATTTAATTAATAGTTTGTTGCCACATGCCCGTCATGGTTACTTTTCAATTAAACGCCCTTTACGTTGACTGAACACGCATACTAAATAAGTCAACGACTCCTCAAGACTCTTTTCGTAAAGATCCGGCCACTTAAAGCGTAACTGGAATATATTCGCCATGGTTCGGAGCGGGACACGCACTTTAAGGCCAAAACCAAATCCAAGTCGTGTGGAGTTTTGCAACTTTCATAGCTTCTCTCAGGTAACGCAAACTGATAATCACTCAATTTGCTCCAAGGCAAAAAAAAACAAAAATAAACTATGAAGTTCGCTCAACTTCGCTTAACGATAAGGCAGCGGAGGGGGGGAGTGAGTGGTAGGAGGTGAGGTAGCACAGTGAAAAAGCAAAACAACCGAGAAGCTAACGCCTGCAAGCCATTTAGAATAGCAACGACAACAAGACGGTGAAAAGACAGGGAGGAAGAGGAAGGGAGTCGAGTGCACCAAATTGGCATTACCGTAGCAAAGTGGATAAGAGAGGAGGGGAGACGGAGGAGATGGAGGATGGGCATCTGCCATGCAAAATAAATGTTGCAAGCGTAAACATTGCTTAGTGCTTGCAACAATGCGGGGCAGCAACACGTTTGGGCTGCCATCAGCCAAGCAAAATGCATAATGCAGCAGCCACAAAAGGTTCAAACTGGCAACTTGGTTCTCCAAACTCGCGAAAAACAAAGCAGCAGCAGCAGAAGCAGCAAAGGAACAAAAAATGCTAAAATGGAAAAACAAAACATAAATAGAAAGCACTAGAGAAAAATTAGTTACGCCAAAAGCAGTTGGCAGCAACAACGTTGAATGCTCTGGATGGATGCCATTCTAAATGTCTGTGGGGCACGATTATCATGTAAGTCGAGGCCGAGCTTAAGGTGGAGGTGGCACAGAAGTCGACATAAAATAGGGTGGACTCTAACTCTATGCATGTGTACCTAAAAAGAGACTTTATTCTGTTGTTGTTGTTGTTGCTGTTGTTGTTGTTGTGGTAGTCACTTAAATCTCATGCAGAGGCACGAGCAAAAGCTTCAGTACATTAGCGGCATAAACTTCAGCGAAAGAACGTTGGAAAGTGTTGAGCTCGTTATATTTTACTAGAGGGATGGACGGGAAGGGCTGGAAGCAAGTTCACAGAGTCTAGAAATATGCAATCTTTGCAATGTATGTGTGTATGAACGAATTGGAATGCTTAAAAAAGTATAACATTTTGATTTGATGAAGAAGATTCGAGTTTTACTAAGAATTTAAAACAAAAATAGATTAAAGTGTGAAAATAGTACTTACTAGAAAAACATTGATAAAAATAAAGTTAAATCTAAAGGTTAAACAATTCGAAGAAATAATAACTGGAACTTTTAAAAACAAACTCAAAAACTAATACATACTTTTTATTTTAAGTTAACTGAAACTTTACATAAAAACTGAAAGCTTATACTATTCATCTTGTAAAACTTTTAAAACACAACTTTAATATAATTTAAAGCTCCTGAGCAAAGAATCCTTGGTATAAACTAATCTGTCGATTGAGTTTTTTGTTTTCTGCTGGTGGGTGAAGAAATTTTGCATAATTTCAATCTCAAGTTGGCGGCCAAAATGTAACCAAAATGTTGGGATGACATTCGCAGCTGTCTGACAGGCAGGCAGGCAGGCAGGCGTGAATCTGCAGAGGATACGGATGAGGATGAGGATAAGGATGCAGTTGAAGTCACCGTCGCGTCGGTGGCGCAGTGGCTGCCGCAATGGCTGCAGCGGTTGCATGGCTCAGTGCGCCTAAGCTTCGTTTGATGGTTGACGTTTGGAAACGTTCGTGGCCTGGAGGCGTCTTCGCAATAGCAGTGTGCAACAATGCAGTCATGTTGCAACACTTGGTTGCGGATTTGGCGACATTGTCGCTTGATTTGAAGATTTCCAGCTGGCGACAAGTTATCAAGACGAACGTGACTAGCAAACAGTTGGCTTAACTTCTTCTTCTTCTTCGAGTACTTCTACTTACCACCAACACTGACTGCCACTGACAGACGATAGGGCGATGGGGCGTTTAGTCTGAAAACTAGTGGGCACAACTTTGTGGCTTGTGTTAGTGTGTGCTGCGAATGCGAATGAGGAATCCTGTGGGCTGCAAAACAATGCGAAGCTAATCAACTCTTACAAAAACTTTAAACAAAAGAAACTTTTGAAAAGATGAACGCGGGATACCAGATTCGTTTCTAAACATCACGAGCAGATACTTTTCTGTTTGTGTTAGTAAATATTTTAAATATTTTACCTAACGATCAAGTATTTGAACACTTCAAGACCTTTCTAGCCAACCATTAATAAATAAATTGCCAATTTTATTTTCTTTATTTAGGCCACAGCTGTTCCCAACTCCAATTTGCAATTGAGATAATTCATGTGTGATCCATTGACTTTGTGGACTGTAATATGATGTGATGAGGTCATTATACTACTCCTCACAGTTCCATGCTTGCTGCTGCCTCGCAAAGGTCAAACCTAATCAAGTCTTCGGCACAATGATCATTAATGAACTGTAGTTTTATTTTGGTTTGGCTCGACGTACTTATATATAATAACACAAAAATCAGCAACAGAATTCATAAGAGAAAATAATGATCATGGCGGAATTGGCAGGCACTGGTCCGAAATGAGACTTCATTGCAAAAGGGCATTTGGTAAAGGTCGTGAGCATAAATTTCAAAATTGTTTTGACGTTATTAAAGCGTCGCCAGCGTCTAGAGAACAATTCGCCAGAATAAGCCCAAGAACGAAAGGCATTGATGAAGTACATCAACATAAGCATCAGCATCCAACCAGAGGAGACAGTGGAGAGACTATGGAGACGATGGAGACGATGGAGACGATGGCGACCTCATATGCCACAGGGCAAGTTTTGGCTTGAAACTTATGGCTTCAACAGCGGGAATGGGAATGGGATGGGAATGGTGATGGGGGGTGGAGGTCCAGACTCAGACCGGGAAACCATTGTGCTCAAACTGAATGGTTACAAGGGTAAGGGAAGGGAAGCGGGTGATGCCGATGCTGTGCGGGTGATAAGTAACATGAATCACGTTTTATTTTGCCTTTGGACTTTAACGATGCAGTCAGTCGGCGACGTGGGCTGAGGATGCTCCTCTCTTAACCCTTCCCTCTCTCTCTCTTGAGTCGACAACTCACTGAGTCGCTGACTGTTGACTGGCTCAATAGCTGACTGACTTCGAATAGATCTGGGACTGGGTCTGGGACTGTGACTTCGGCAAAGGTCAGGCAACATAGTACAAGTCCCAGCTCAACACAGTTCCCAATGAGCTGAGTCGTTGCTGCAATTTTTATTTACCTTTTGTGTGCTATGAAAGAGTGGAGTTTTGTGTTCAGGTTTTGTATTATGCCTGCAGCGTTTTCAGTTCCTTTTCTTTTCTTGCTGCTGCTGCTGCTGCTGCTGCTCTTGCTCTGACTTGGAACGTGAGAATTTAATATTTCTTTTCATTAGCCACGGTCGTAGAAGTTCAGCTTTTGCCAATAGCTGGGGTGTTCTAGTCTTTAGAGTGTGGACTGTACAAGTTGTACACACTGCAAAATGTGGTTGCAACTAGATGTGTGTCGCTGAAGACACTTACAAATTTTATGGTTCCATTTTATCACTAACTGTGATGCACAAATGATATGTAAATTACGGCCCATAGGCCAGTGTCAAATTTGTTTTAACTGCTCCGATTCTTTAAGCTTTTAAGGTTAAATACTGTTACAAAGATTGCCAATCGGATTTAACGAAACATTTTTATCTTGATACTTGTTAATCGTCTTATAAATTGTAAATTATATTTATTTAAGAACTTAATTTTCCCTAAGAGCTTAAGCTTTTGGCTGATCTCTCATCCACTTTTCATTTGATGAGACCTCAATCTGAAAAGAAGCTTGTTGTGTGGAGAAGGCTCCCATTGCGACAGCTTTGGGTGCTAAAAAGAAATTATGACAATTAAGCGAAGCACGCGCCTTTCGAAACCGCAACATAAGCCCCTCCACTCCCCCTCCCACCACCTCTTTCAGTTCTCCTCAGTTTGTGGAATGTGACCACACGCTGACAACCTTTGTGGCAGTGGATTTAATTACTGAGCGTGGCCAACAAAAAAAAATACAACTTTTTGGCCACCTGCTGCATGCTTTACGAGCATTTACTGGACACATACATATGTACATAGCTGTACCATTTGCCTTAAGCAGCCGACTCAGTTCAGTTTAGAGTACGGTTTTAGGTTCAGTTTAGAGCTCAGCGTGTGGCTTCATCAGTGCTAGCCTTTTATGGCCTATGTGCGTTAAAATTTGTTGGCTGTTTCATCACACGATTCACATTTGAATACAGCTATGGCAAAACAAACATTTATGTGGCGCTACTAAAAGCCAAAACTTTAGCCATAAACCCGCCAATTTGAAAAGCTGAAAGGCCAATCAGTTAGCTGAGTTTTTATACGACAAATATATACAATATATATATGTATCTATATCTCCATTTGTTCAGCTCGTTTCGTCAAATTGCCAGCGATAACTATAAAATTTTATAACTTTTTAGCATCGAACTCAATTCATTTGCAGTTGAAAGTTTGTTTCGCTTACCCCTTCTGCCACACACCCCACCACCCCACCACCCCACCGTTGTGGACTTAGGCGCTGACTGCATAAACAACTCAAACTGTTTCCTCAGCTTGCCAAATTTACAGACGATATTTTCATTGGGTTATTTGCGATGCCATTAAAATCGATTTCGGATGGCCCCCAAAAACTTTTGCGACAACTGTCATTAGTATTGTTAGTGTTAGTGTTAGTGTTGGTGTTGGCGTTGGCGTTAGAGGGAGGGAAAACTTTATCAATTTGTGGGCGTGGCTTTGGCTAATAATTTATGCCATCCCGCAGAGGCCGCACTGCCACTAATGGCTTTGTCGCCCCCCTGGCCCCATGCCCCGCAACATGACTCATCACGACTAGTGAAGTTTGTAAACGCCCAATGCAGTTCAGTCTGTCAGAGACCCTTTGGCGATGGGATTTACTCGTATTTCAATTTGTGTCCATTCATTTTGGGAGCGATTGTTTGTCTTCATTTCCGATGCTTAACTCTGATTGACATTCATGCCCCATCATTTATTCATTTGGCGCCGTTTTAATCCCGAAAAGTTGAAGATGCCGAGTCGAGAGTCCTTTGCCCAAAATTTAATTGACTGGCTTCGTAGAAGAAGACTGAAATTAGCAGGCCACAGAAGTGGCAACAATTGTCGGCGGCAGCTGACAAATATTGGCACTGCCATTAGTCCCCCTTCCCCACCCCTTCCACACACCGTCAAGCACTTGAAGATTGCTCTGATTTTTTGACTGGCTTCTCTCAACAGGATTCTTTAACGACTGCTGCGCAATTTGCGCCGATTTGCAAGCAACTCATACTTTAGTAGAGTAGTAGTAGGAAATTGTGTTTGCTCAAGTTGCCCTCGATGGGGTTGTTAGTTGGTGAAGCAATTAACTTTTCCATTGTTTGTGGCCCAACACTTTGCGCCCCATCTAAACTATTCCAGTTTCTGTTGGTCATGAAATTTCATTGAGCTGCAGTTGAGCGCAGCTGTTGAGATTTTTGTGGCTTCGCAGATTAAAGAGGAACTATTAATGAGCTTGATGTTGTTTTTGTGCAAACTACAACTCTACTTTAGCATTGTCAAAGAGCCAAAGTCAATTAGTAGTCCCACACAAAAAAAGAAAACAGTCTTCGTTTGGACATTGCCTAATTGAAAATTGCAATTAAATACGTACTGTTTTTGCAGTTTTTCGCTTGTGCTCGACTTCCAGCTGTCTGGCAAAGTATTTGCAATTAATTAAATGAAAATCTCTTTCTTTGCTTTTTACACAGCGACAACATGATATATTTCAAAGGGACAAAAACATGAAACGCTAGTTACATTTTTGTTTTCCGATTTGACCTCATGAAGTTGCTTTCATGTTTCATGCAAAAGCTTTAAGTCCGCATCGATTGCTTTTTTCATTTCGCGCTCCTTGCGAATTTCGTCCAGTTTTGTGTGCACCTTGATTGCCAGTCTCTCGAACCTTCGCAGATGCCAGTGCAGCTCAAGCTTGAACTTATTCGCGACATCATTCGCCTTACTCCATATGGCTGTCATATAGTGGGAAAGGTCAGATTTTCCATCCGTTCCGGACTGCTCTAGGTGTTGCATGTGTACAAAAATGTGTGCAATAACCACCGCTAGAAGTGTAGTTATAATCCACAACTTGAAAGACATTTTTTTTTTTTTGTATAAAATTACTTTTTTATTATTTTCGTAAAAAATCTGCCGAAATAATAAAATTCTGTTTCAGTGACAAGGCCTGATTTAATGTAAGTTGCCTGGCTTCCTGAGCTCCAGTTTTCAGAATATTTTACTGATACAACGCCAGAAAGTATGCTATGAGTTAACAATAGCCGAATCTGTACGTGCAACAGCACAGAACTTTTGCCTCTGTCCATTTGGGGCGCATGTATTTCTTGTTTTGTGGTGGTAGGGGCCACCTTTTACTACACTCGCAATGTTCGCACTTTTATTTTTAGTAACTTCCATCCACTCATGTTTTCTTTGTACATTTATGATGTTCACGCCGCCACAAACAGAGAAAAATGCAATACAAATAACAAAAGTGATATACACAAATTTATATGTGTTGGAAACGAACATAGAATACTCTAAAAAATAATAATTTGGGCAGTGTTTTTATTTTTAATCCGTACTAATGCAATATTTAAAATTTCAAAATAATCAGAATTAATAAAAATAAATATTTATAATGGGTTTGTTGAAATAAAAGTTATATACCCAAGACTTAGTTGAACAGCTGAATATGTTGTTTTAATATTAAATTGTTTTTATTCCAAACTGCATGACTATCCAGTAATACTTTCAATAATATAAGGCATTTTATAACTTACCGAGCCAACATAGAAAAGTTCATTGCAAAAACATTTTTGCCGCATTAACGCTTGCACACGCCCGCGCCATTTTGTGCCGTGTGCAGCACACACCCTCACATACACACCAACACATATGCACATACTCACACACTAATAACTTTTTTATAGCGGTCACATAAAAACGCAACAAAACTCGCCGCCATATTGAATTTTTTTGTTTTTTGTTTATTTTGTTGAAAAAAAAAAAAAACGCAGCTTGCTTTTGGCTGCATTTGTAGTTGTTAGTGTCGCTTGTTATTGTTTTTATTATACTTTTTAAATCGCACACGTGTTCTGTAAAACAGCTCCATATCCATACGAACATGTCCCGCGGTGTGTGTGCAGGAGAGGGAGTGAGAGCGAGGGAGTGAAATGCATAGCAACAAGGCAGCGCAGATTTCTGGCCGTCGTTTTTGACTGCAATTTGTTGCTAAGGCGCTTAGGCTGCGCACCTGCCCCTAACAAGCAAGCACCCCTTGCCACATCCACGCTGGTGCCAAGCACCTACGCACCTAACGTGCAGCACCTAACCTGGCTTTTATTTGTCCACATGTGTTTTCTCTGCTGTTCTTTTACAGTCGGAGTATTTAGGAAACAAGTGTAATCAAAATTATATGGGCGTGTGTGTGTTTTCTCCTGCTTTTCGCCTTGCTGCGACCTCTCGTAAATTTCAACGCTTATGGCAATATGGCTAAAGTGTGGTTCGAAGTAGATAAGAGGAGGGAGGAGCCGGGGGTGTAGTGCATGTACAAAAGGTTCCGTAGCTATAGCTGCGGGACTTTGCAAGTTATGATTGAATTTCAAGCTGCTTTTCGGTCAGCGTTTCGAGTGTGTGTGTGTGTGTGTGTGGGTGGGTGGGTGTGTGTGGTTCGTGTATGTGCAACTGGGATGCAGAGGAAGGAAAAGGGGCGAAGAATGGGTTAGTAAAGAGAAGGGATAAGCTTGAGTTTTAGTTGTAATGAGAAAAGTTTTTGGTCGAAAAAACAAGTGCTTATTGTCTGAAATGCAATTAGTTGGAAGATGAGTTCTACAAATTCAAGCTTACAACCTATTATTAGTATTATAATGAAGTGCGTAGTTTTGGACTAAATAAAATGCGGAAAAAGCAAGACTTGCTATTGTGTGCTTGAAAAATTCCAATGTGCTATGTCTTCGTTATTCCTGATGAAATTTGTACACTTTTATGAGGTGGTGTCATTTATAAAGATTAAAAAAAATATATTATTTAAGTCTCAACATAGCCGGGTGTAACGGAAAAAAGAAGCATCTCTGACCCCATGTAGTTGATATAATATTTTAAAAGTCATGACATATTCATAAATCCTTTAATAATGTTTTTAATGGTCGTCGTTGCAAATGATCAAAAGAAATGTTTTCGTCTGCTTCTTTAAGAAACGAATCAGCAACGATCCTTCTTAAGAAAATGTAAATAAAATGAAGATTCACAAACGTCAGGAGAAGTGAATCTTGGCATCCAATTTCCTCTTGATTAGACAGAAGATAATGTTTGCACTTAAACAGAAAGCAGCTTTGTAGATTAAATCCCTCAATTATCTTTTAAAATCCAAAGTAATAATCTGAAAACAAAATTCATTGAGCTCCAATAGAAAGGAAAACAAATCAGTCGTTCAGTCTTTAACAATAAAATAAAGTTTTATTTGTTCGTATTGGATTTTGTTTTTGCCATTTGTTAGTTGCTAGTTGCTAATCAATATGTATACACACACTTACAATTGTTTGTTCGCTTTCTATAATTTATAATCGTAGTTTTGCATTGTTCTCTACTATTTTACAGCGATTATCATAATTGAAATGAATTTCATTTTGCATCTTACGCTTCAATTGTTCACTTAAATGCTATGCGAATTATTTTGAATTACCAAAATTAGTATTTAAATTGTACAATATTTAAATGCGCAAAAACAAATTGTCAACAGTGGGATTAGGTGTTTCTTCGTTAACAAATACATATATAAATGGCAGTTTTTAATTTGTTGTTAATTTGTAATTAAATTGTTCCTTAATTGATTAGTTTTTGCAATTGCTCGTATGCAATTTAATGTGTGGCGGTCCATTCTTAAGTGTTATGACTACAACGTCATTAAAAATTTAATAAAAAAAAACGCGTTTGGCTTTAAAAATTAATTGGTTTAACAAATACATACATAAATATACACGAATTATAAGTTTTGCTTTAAGTTTAGCACATGGAGGACATTAATTGCTACATAATACATTTATATATATATATGGTATATATTAAGTAGGTTATTTTTGTTCATACATATGAATAATTAAGTGTATTTTTACATGTACATAGCTTTAAATTATGTTTTAAGCACTTTTTAGTTTCTAGGTGTTTTTTTTTATGTATTTACTTTCTTAAACTATGTTTGATGTGAAACTTGACTGAAGTCAGGGTGTCATAAATAAATAATGTTGATTTTTATGATGAAAAGAATGACATTTATTGTAACCTAAGGGCGTTTTTAGTGTAGCTGTCAAATTTCACACCAGTTCTAATTCTTAAATCGTTTACAAGCATTTGTTTGCTTAATTAACTGTAGGGCACATTTAAAGCTTTCACAAATCAAATTGTTGAGAAACCTACTTAAATGCAAACTTATTCGAATTGAATGCGTCGTTTGAAGAGAGGAAAGGAAAACACTTTTAAAATTCGTATACCAGAATGGATATACTAAATGGATATACTAAAGATACACTTATCAACTAAATGGTTCAACTTATGCGCATAGTTTTGGTTCAACAAGAAAGCCACGCTCAGCTTTCAAACACATTCATACATATGTATGTATTATGTAACTAAATATTAAACAATAGCTTAGGATAAACTTTTGATTTTTGTTTGCACAGTTGGGAGCGAGAGATGAACTTTATACAAAGCTGGTTTGAGGCTAAGCTACAACTACGACTGCGTTTTGAAGTTGTACACATTCAAGTGTATGTGTGTGTGTGTGTTTGTGGCGGGGGGTGGTGGGGTGTGTGGGGGGTGACTCTAGAATTCTACGTGCTAAACGCTAAGTAACTTTCGTTAGCCGCCACCTCAGCCGCCGCCGCCGCCGCCGTCTCATACTAGACATACGCCTGAGCCCGGGTCCGGGGCTCCTTGCCCTGCAATCGCTCCACAAAGTTGCGCCAGCTGACCATGGTCTTGCTGGAGTAGAGCCACACACTGGACGTCACACCCACCAGCATGGAGCACAGATATTTCACCATGTATATCTGGAATATGGGACGTGCCTCCGGCGTACCCGGTGCCCGGGCAGCCGGACAGGGTATGGAGAAGGGCTTGCAGATGTCGCGATGCCACTGAATCATCCACTCATCAAAGTTGTAGTACTCGTAGAACAGGCAGCCCAGCAGGCCCAGGGCGGGCAGGATGAAGAGACCCGAAAAGAAACCGATGCGCAGCATGAGACGCTCCAGTTTATCCGTTCGCTTGCCGTCCGTCTTCATCACGGTGCGTATGCGAAAGAGCGAGATGAAGCCGGCCAGCAGAAAGAGAGCGCCAATCGAGAGATAAATGCACAGCGGCAATATGAGAAAGCCGCCCAGCGAATGCGTATCCAGCTGCCCCACAAAGCACACACCCGACAGTATGTCACCTGAAATGAGAGGAGAAGAGAAGGGAATACTATTTAGTACTTGTGACAAAAACTTAGAATTGCACAATGCGGCAGTAGCTTAAGTGGTTTGTTGCATAAACACCATACAACTTGCATGTTGTTTAATTAGGGTTTGTGTCTCCGCTTCTGACTTGCAAAATGTGACATTTAATGTCTGCATCAAGCCCGATATGCTGAACAAATATTTAAGGTAAATACTCGCTTAATGCCAATCCGAGAGGGGGGAGGAAGGTTGTTATCTCCGCTTAGTGCTTAATTTTACTTTTACCTTTCGGGTAAATATTTACACAATGATTGCTCAAACAGCAACAACGAACCAACTGTGAATACGACTCCGACTCGTCCGACTCGTCCGATTCGTCGTCGTATCGTACATCGTACATTATACATTAGTTCAAAGTCAATGTGCCGACGCTTGTTTAAACAATTTACAGACGACTGTTTCCCCCTTCTGTTTACCTCTTGCAGTCAATGTGTGTTGTTGTTGTTGTTGCTGTTGTTGACACCGCAATGAATCGCATGTGAGTGAAAGAGTGAATGACAGTCCACGAGTCACAGTTGGGATTTGTCTGCTTGCTCTCCTCATTAGCGCTATTTATAAACATGTTGCACATGTTGACTCCCCCCTCCTCCGTTCCTATCAATATTTCCGCTCATAAATTATCGATTAGCTGTTGTGAGTATCTTTTTTTTTTTATGACATGTTAATTCAGTTTTCACTTTGGTCTTGCCACAAATTTGTTCCACCTGATTGACTCGCAGATACTTTCAATTAATTTGCATGGCCTGTTTACCCACTTGAAGCAGTCTTCTTCTTCTTCTATTTGACTTTATAATTAGCCATGCTTAACAAAGCTATTTGGTTTAGTTTTCCTTTTTAACGAACCAGCTCTGTAATGATAGAAAATGTAATTCAATGCCATAAAAGTCATGAGCGTTGCAGTTCTTTGGCAAATTAAGCGCAACGAAATTTATAAGCGCCTGGAAAATGCAGATAAACGAATACAATAAATTACCGCAGAGAACAGAGAACAGAGAGTGTGGCAATGCCACAGCGGGGAGTGCACACTGTAGGAATGCCGCTTAAATGGGTGGCAAGTAGTAGGCTTAACGAGGAGAGGAGAAAGAGGAAGATGAAGCTAGAGCTAGTTGAACATCAAAGCGCGCCAATTGAATTGAAAACTTTTTAAACCGAATGCGATCCACGTTTCACGTCCCACGTATTAAGCGATTTCCGCCACTGAAAAACTGAAAATAAATCACATGAAAAGAGCGAAACAGAGAAAAAGAAAAGGAATACGAATGCCACCTGCCGATGCAGCAGAAAGAAACGGCCACCGCCCGGCTGCAAGGCTCGATATTGATCTTAATTTGCGGCAGCAAAAGCAAAAGCAAAACCAAAAGCTAGCAACAGTCGGAGCGAGTCTAAAAGGAAACCGGATCAGAGATTGGGAATCGAGGAAACGAAGAATCGAAGAATCGAGGAATATCGTGAAGGGATCACACACTCTTGATAAATAAAGATTCAGGCAATTTGCTGTGGAAGCAACCAGTTCTCATCTGGCATGTCCTTTTTCAGAGTAAACCCGTTCTTCATCTTCATCTTCAACCTTTTGTTGGCCATTTTGGAAAATTGCATTTTACAAGAGTCAAACAAGTTGACAAGGGAGGCTGCTGCTGCTGTTTCTGCTGCTGTTGCTCTTGCTGTGACAATTCAGTGCCTGTCATTGCAGCAGCAGCAGCAAGCAACAACAACAACAACAACAACAACAACAATGCATGTCAATTGTTTTGTATGGCATGAGGAATGCGTGTTGAGAACGGGTTGGATTCTGGGCTTGGGTTTGGGTTCGAGTTCGGGATGCGTTGACTTTCTGTCTGTCAGCATGTCCGACGACGACGACGACGATGTGGACAGTCTTCGAGTCATTTGGGGCCCCGCATGTTGATGAAGTGCAGACAGAAAAATTCCATTTTTAGTCATGCCATTGCATTTGATTATAAACCAAACCAAACCAGCAGCAGCAAAAAAAAAAAAAGACAGATGAGAAGGAAAGAAAAAGTATTTTTGCCAACACAAATTGAAAAAGAAGCTGCAGCTGCCAGTTGCTTCATTCAGTCTGTGTTTGTGGGAACAAGTTTCGTGTTGAAACATCCACTCAAAAGGTGTTAATCTGTTGGCCAAATAACAACTCTCGGCACCTCTTGGGCCAAGTACTAAAATGAACAAAGCAGCGCCTTCAACTACACAGAGAGTTGAGAATGGGCTGAGTTTGACATTCAACTCGAAATGAGGTGTCAGTTGGGCAATCAACAATTGACAAAGCTGCCTTTGTCGCTACTACATACCATTTACAGGTGCTAAATCTCAAGTAATTCTGGTTCAGATAGAGTTTCTTCTGGAATACATTTTAGTGTGTTTATATTTTAATAATTTGTTAATGATATTTATTTAATTTTGTTATTGTTGCTATTCGTTATTGTTATTGTTATTTATTGTTATTTAATAAAATTGATTACTATTATAAATAAAATTTGTCATATCAAAAAATAAAAAAGTGTGTTTATATATAAAAGGAACAGAATATTTTTTAGTTTGAGTCAGACTTTTTCCCATTTTTTTTATGCCATTTAAAATGATTTAATTAGTATTTTAATTGAGGTTTGTTATCGAATTTTAAATGCTTTTACAGTTATTAAGAGCACGATAAGTTTTTATAACTATGCAGCGATCTCTCTTGTGCTTTTCTTTTTTAACAAGTCCAATTAAGTCTTTACTTCTTGAACTCTTTCTTTGAATGCGCAGTCGGTTAAACTTTGGCCTGGTTCGCTGTCACAATGTTATCTAAGTGACAATTTACGACAGTGCTGTCAAAATATTTATCTAACACTTGAGCTGCGTACCTCAAATGGTAAAAAGAAATACTGCAAATGAACTTTATGGCTGGCAATGATGAAAACAAATATGTGAAGGGTTAAGAACAACTTCAACTTTCAACAAGCAAAAAGCACATTGACAATTGTTTTATAATTATTCTATTATGCTGGCTGACAGAGAGAGTGAGAGAGTGAAAGACAGAGTGAAATAGCAAGTAAAATAAAAAGTAAAATTGCTTAATTTATGTGTCACTTATCTAAATGGAGCAGAGCTGCCAAGCAAACACAAACTTGAAACAGAGACAGAGACAAAGACGGAGACGGAGACGGAGAAAAGCAACCCAATGAGTGTCTCTTTATATTATTTTTTTTATAAAGCCAAAACGATAAGCGACTGACAGCAGAGTAGAGGGAGTCGTAGGGGGGAAACGGAGTGTTTTGTGGCACAGTAATTAAAATCTTTGGGGCACAGGAAAGGGGGTGGGGGCAACGGGCGACAATAATCGCGGCGACAACAGCAAAAGCGAGAGAAACAACATGCGATTAAATTCAAATGACAGTTGACAGTTTCATCAGGCGTGTGTGCAGCAGACTTAACGTGAACATAGCTTTAGCTATAGCTATAGCTAGAGATATAGATATGTTTGTGCATGTATGTAGATATGGCAACAGCAGGATATTTGCTAGGTGAGCAGCAGCAGCAGGTGAAATGTCATGTCTGGGGATTGCCTTTTCCTGAAAATCAAGCGAGCGAAGGAAACGAGCAGCTGCTGAAAATTGTCAAGCAGATTAAAATAGGGCTGGGATGGTACAAGTTGCAGGATGTGTGTTGCGGTAGGGGGAAATGGTTAATAAACTTGATACTGGACGTGAGGGGGGAAACATTTCGCCATGGCAACTGAAAAGGGTCTGTCGAGTTTCAGTTCATACTTTAAAGAGATATCAGACAATGACAGCTTTCTATTTCCACAGTGGCTTTGACAACTCTAAAGTGGTTTTTAAACTATGTCTTTAGTTGATCTCAATGTTCGGGTATTTGTTTAAAGACTTTAAGCGTTGTTCCTGCCATATTATCATCTATTCACCTTGTTTTGGCCTTTGCCTTACACGACACTCCTTTTACTATTTGACGACACGTTCCATTTGTTCCTTAGTGCCACAAATGTTCCTAACCGCTACTTAATGCTCCCGTTCCTCCCTGCGCACCTCTTCGTTGACAGGGAACGACCCCGCATAGTTGCATTTTGAACTTTGGCAGCCATTTTACAACTGTCTGTATGTGAGTGTGTGTGTGTGTGTGTGTGTCTGTATATCTGTCACTATGTTTGTGTCCTTGTTTCTACATGCAAATTGAAATTGTTTGCATTGTCTGTGCCTGCCCCCAGTTCCTAACCTCGATAGCAGCTGCTACTAGCATCATTGTTGTTGCTGTTGTTGTTGTTGCTACTGTCGACACGTAATATAAATTCTCAACAAATTTTAGGCATGTCGATGCCCCTTCCACCCCCAACCACCAACCCCCCACCATTCACCATCATTCACGTCTCATGGGCTTGTGTTTAATTTTCAAATATTTGCTGTAAATAATCGCAAATGCGTTGACAACAACACTTAACTTAAATACACACACAAAAACGTCAGCAGCACAGCCACAATACCCAACCCCCCTCTCCCCCTCGTTGTCCTTGCGCATCACACACACACACACACACACACAGACAATAAGTGACACGCCCTCAGGCCACATTGCCAACTTTTACTAAATAAAATGTGCCACAAAATGACATTTAATTGTTTTAAACTTTTTTTGTATTTTTATTTATTTTTATGTTTTTGTGGCATCATGTGCGGGCTAAGGGACTTGGGGCAGTTGCAAGTCAATGCTAATGACACTTGTCGCGTGTGCAGATTTTTATATCATGTTGCTGTTGTTATTGTTGTTGTTGTTGCTGCTGCTGTTGTTGCCTCCATTTTCCATTTCTGTACATTTCCATATTTAATTGCGCATCTTGATAAAGCCTGCCTCACTCTTTGCCCCCCCTCCCTCACCCCTTCTACAATAGTTGTTTTTGTAGTTTTTTTTGCCTTTGTTATTCATTAGCTGTTGTTGTTTTTGTTTTTTTTTTGTCTCTTTACTGCTGTTGACCTCAATTTTTATTGCCTGCCACGTTTTTAATGTCGCGTGTCGCAATTTCTCGTTTTTGCGAATTTTGTTGCTGTTTTTTTTTAGTATATTTATTTTTTTGGTCACTTGTGCAACAGTTTGTTGAACTTTTGATTGGGCCAAGTGCTTTTTAGAATTGACAACGCAAAAGTGTCATAATTAAAAGGTTACCTAACGTGAAGTTCTTATTTTTAGGTTTAATCTGATGATATCTTAGTTAATGACAAAATATGTTATGATCATTATCAGATTAACATATTCCGTGGTCATAAATAAGCTCTGTGCTGATTGGAATAACAAAATATACATATATAATTTGAAAACTGACTAATTTTGAATATATAACTCGGTTTCTTCTTCATTCCTTTATTCTCCTTTTTTTATTTGATGAATATCAACAAATGCCTAAAATACTTTTTCTTTTAATAACGTGACGATTTAATTTCGCCCAAAAATTCTCGCGTATTACAAATAAGTTGAAAAAATATTTGATATCGCTCTCTCTCTCTCTCTCTCTCTCCACGTCTCAGTGTCATTGTTTGCGCACTTTTATTGAGAGCTATTCAAGGTATGCATTCATTCATTCAGTTATTCATTCAATTGATATCCCATCTGGCATTCTGCACTCCATTTCCCACTTCAGTGACGGAAAGCAAAGCATTTGATTTCTGTCCATGTCATTTCAAAAGGCACACACAAACTCACACACACACACTTGCACACACACAGCAAATGCATTCACAATAGAAAAAGGCTGCTTAGACATGCATAAATTACGCGCGACAGGACACCACGCGACTCCTGCTCACATCCTGTCCTGCAATATTGTCCTCGTGGCACATTTCAACAACAACAACAAACACACACACACACACACACACACATGCACGCAATCCCGCCATTTTTCTCGCAATTTTCATTTGTTGTGCTCATATTTAAATGCCGAGCCCAGAACCATTTTCAACTTGCCTTCAGTTAGAAAAGAAGATAGAATGAGAAAGAGAGAGAGAGAGAGAGAGAGAGAGAGAGGCTTTTCAGCTAACCGCAGGCATTCAACGTGGCGTATGCTTGACATTAAGTGTGCCGTCCTCTATGTCCTCTTTAACAGTTTCTATGCCCTCTTGCCCTCTGACCTCTGCCCATAATGTGAGGTGCCAAAGTAATTAGTGCTGCACTGAGCACTCTTACATTTTCATATATATTCTATTCTACCTTGCGCTTATACAATTGTCGACTCCCAACACGTTTAACCCTCCTCCTCCTGCCCTCCTCCGCCAACCACTAACCGACAGTTAGTTTTATGTTGTATACTAAGGGTTAAGCGTAACTTGTTATACTCAGTCCTCGTATTAACGGGGAATGTGGAATAGGATATAGAAGAAGACGAAAATTAGGAGTAAATACATTTTAATGGGTATTTGCAAGTCGTATATTCAATTGAAACATGTGTAGTTGATATTTTTAAGCATTGTCAAGCTCAGTTTGCCTCTTGCCATCCGCCTTGTGGACTCGCGAGAAGACACAAACAAACGTAAAGTGCGCGACGGAAATGAGTTTTGTGTATTTCACTTTCCGTTTCCAAGTGCACACCTTTTGGTTGTCGTAATGCTTTTCCCCCGACGCTGCCTCCCTCGCCCGCAATAAAAAAGGATTAAAATTTATGAAATTGCGCAACTTGCGTTTTGGCATTCTTGTTGTTGTGAAAATGGCAAATGGAATTGGTATATGTATTTTGTTTTTGTTGGTGGAATAATACGTGCTTGTGGTTAAGGTTAAGGATGTTTTGGCATGTGTTGGTGCAATAAATAACGGCATTTTCGGAGCACCCGAGGGAAATTGAGAGCAAAAAAAAGGGATAACGACATAAATCATAGGGTATGTGAAAGCTGCCATTAAAAAAATAAAAGGAAAGGTTTACCCATCCCAATGAGCGCTTAAAATTAAATAGAAACAATAAAGGATTGTGTTAGGATACGTCGCTTGTTTTAATTTCCCATTTTCCTGCTTGTCCTCGCCAAGCTCTAAGCAAACAATAATAAAACAATAAATCCTTTTTTAAGCGTCTTTTTACACGCATTTCTGCGGTTCCTTACGTGTGACCCATTAAACCCAACCACCCCCTTTCCCTCCCTTTCCGCACCTGTCCGAGTCTTCTGTTTCCCAAATGTGGCGTGCTGCGTGTTCCAAGCGCAATTATCCAGCGACACGAGAACGTGAAAGTTCAGTGGTTAGGAAGCGAAGCTTTCTGCCTTGTAAAATTACAAAAATGTTCATTACAGGAAATTTAATTTAATGGAATTGCTCTGTGGTCAGGTAAACCTAGGCAAATGTTGTCAAATGTCAAGTGACGGAAATAATCATGAAATTTTTCTTCTGCTTGGCAAGAGAAATGGGAAATATGCTTAAGATTAAAGCAAGCTGATTAAAGTGGAAAATTATTTGCACTCGGGTTAAGCTAAAAATCCTGATTAACTACATTGTGTATTTTACTAGAACTTTAGTTTTAATCTTAGGAAATGCAATCTTGCTGCGCTCAAAACTATGCAACATAAACACCAACAAATAAAAGTAAGCAGATGGAGAGAGAGAGAGTTTCAAGTGGAAAGCTTGCTCACAGCCCACAAACAGCAGTCAACACCGGCGGCGTCAGGACCCAGGAGAGAATGAAGAGCCAACTCTCAAATGAACTGGGCAACTGGGGGAACTCTTGTGTGTGCGGGGGAAAAAGTTTTCTTTAACTTTGGCTGGTCAGAGTTTTGCTTACATTTTAGCCGGGTTGTCGTCGTCCCAAGTTGCTGTAGTTGCTTAGAACAAAAGGATCAGTTTTTGGGCAAGCTTAGTTTCTTATATTTCTTTTTGGGTGGTTGGTTGGTGGAGGGGAAAGAAAAATACAAAGTAAGTATTATTTAATATGTATTACGCAAAATATGCGCACACATGCCCGAGATGTATGGAAAATAAATTAGAAAAGTTGCGGTTTACTTTTTGTGTAGGCAATAAGAAGTCGAGAATTGCCGCAAGTGCTGACAAACTTTTCGCTACACAGCCGCAATATCTATAGAAAATTTATGAATAATTTTTGCTTTCTTTCTCCTCATTGTATACATTCAATTAAAAGTTGTTAAGGCAACATTTGCTTAGCATTTAGCATCAATTTAAGGTTATTTTTATTTTCTCCATGCTTTTTTGAGTGCGGTATTACCAGAAATCAAAGTCTATGAAGGCGTCAAGAACATAAGCCCAAATAAAACATAAATACATACAAACAAATATCGCTAAAAATCTTTTTTCACCCGTTCCTCACCCACTGTTGCTTGAGTTTTTCGCATCCTGCATTCGTAATGAGTATTTTTCTAGTGAATTCAGGCGTAGTAAGAAAAAAAAAGGTTTAGGTTTCAATTGCCAAGTGCCTTAGAAATTTGTTAAGTTCGGTTATTTGTTCGACTGATTGATAGACAAACAAGATTGAGGTTATGGTTTGAGTTTCGGTTTAGGCTTGTTTCTGGCACATTTTTAATTGAAAGGGTCCGTTATTGACTCGACTCGACCTGACTTGATTTGTATGCTTGGGACTTGGTTTGTGTATTGACTAAAGTCAATCAACTTGACTAAAGCCACAAAGTAAGTCAATGCTTTATTTATTTTTTAAACAAATTAAATCTAGTATCAAATACTAAACTTAATACAATTTTTTATAAACTTCAGTAGATTCTTTTGTTTTTCAACGATATAATTTGTAGGTTAGATCGACATCAATGAAAAGTTGCTTCCTCAACCCATTCACAAGTTTGGTCTTTGGCAGAGTTGCCTACGTTCTCAACTTTCTTGCACACCATTTGTCTTGTGCAATGCTCTCGCACACAAATTATTAAGAACGCATTCTTACAGAACTGCAGACAAAGTTGGCAACAAAAGGCACCCGCTTAATTATACACACCATTAATAACTAAAACCAATTTGTATGCGCAACAAGACGCACCACAGACCCAAACCCAAGCCGAAGACAAAGCTGACTTCATACGAAGCCACAACTATAGCTGTTAGCTAGAAATTCAGCCGCACTGCACTCAATGTCTACTCCAGGGAACGACAGTGACTTCAGCTGCAGGCACACACACACACACACACACACACACACACACACACACACACACACACAGGCACATAAATCAACGCACAAAGCAACAATAAAAACGGGACAAGCGGAAGCAGCGGCAACAGAACAAAACGCAATTTGTGCAGACACAGTGCAAGTTTTTTTTTTCCACAGGCAGAGAATGAAAGGAAGGAAGGAAAGTAGTTCCAATAACTGCCAAACAACAATACCTAAAAGAGAGCGGGGAGCGGAGAGCGGAGAGCAATGGCAAAAAGCACTGTTGCAAATAAGCAATATTGATGACTTTACTGCGCGTTGGGCCGCCAGGTGGCGCTTTTTTGGTACAAATACTCCTTACACACAAAAGCATGCAAGACAATGAAGCAAAAACAATGCGATCAAAGAACGAAAAAAAAGGTCTGGCAAAATGTGCAGCTAACGAGTTCAAGCAAAACAATCTCTCTCTCCTTTTACTCCTAGTCAATCAGTCTCACCACTTTAAGCAGCTTTTGTTCCTGACGTGCCGAAAGTTAAAAACTTGCAATCGGCTACACTAACGGCTGCAGCTTTGGATTCGGTTTTGGTTTTTGGTTTTGAGGTTTTGAGGTTTCTATGCTTGCTTTTTTGTGCTTCATTAAATGGTTTGCCCTATCACTAACTCTTTCTTTTTTTTTTTTTGTTGCTATACTTTACATAGTTATATGTTTGTGGTTGTGTGTGTGTGTGTGGCAAGCTCCTCGAAGGCAGTTGCAATCTCATTACGAGACTAGCATTCTTGCTAGTGAATTGGCGCTGGCGCCGCTTTTCCAGGATTTCCTTTTTGCCTTTTTGCCTTTTTACACTTCTCGTTGCATGTAATTAGCATTCACATCGCTGTTGCTGTTGCTGTTGCCTGGCATTGTCTTGCTGCCAGTTCAACTGAGCGAACAAACATTCATTGTTGTGTTTACTTCTTGTTTGCTTTCGACGTTTTTCCTGCTGCGGAACTAGGCTCTAATGATTTGCTTTAAACTGTATTCCATTCTTATCCTTTAACTGTTTTCCGAACTATTTCAACTTGAACTCCATTATAACCTCCAACTTTGTTATCCACCTATTCATTGGCTATCAAAACGCACTTAACACAATTGCGAGCCAAAAGTTCGGAGCGCATAACTGCCATAAAAGTAAGTCAGTAACTCAACTCTTCCCCCCCCTCCCCTACCCACACCTCATACTTCGCTGGCAACAGGTGCTTTCTGCTCTTTGCTCTTTGCTGTCGATAGTTTTGTCTGACAACTTTTTGGCTCATTTGCGTAAAAGTTAATGGTTGAGATACGAGGAATGGGAAGACAATCAAGTAAACACACTCAGTTACAGAAACTGAAAGCTTTCTTAAGCTCTCGGGGGAGGGGGGGAAAGGAAAAGTTTTCTGTCGCAATTAGTGAACATTTTAATAAAACACAATCTAATGACAAGTCTATGACACACACACTCTGATAGTTGGCAGGTGAAGGCAATTGCTGAGTTGATTGAAATTGCTCCTTAAATTTTGTTGCACCCAATCCCCAAGCCACTCAAGTTTATAATGCAGTTTGTCTGGGCCGCATTGCAGTCAATGGGCCAAGTCGTGTGTGTGTGTCTACCCGCATTGATGTGTGCCACAGATAGTGCGTTACTTGCAACAGAGGTTAGTTTCAATACATTAGAGAAAGTTTGAAGAATAAATATTGAAATGAAATACCAAAAAAAAAGTTTGTAAAAAACTGTTGTTTTAAACGTTTTATTCACCTCTCTTACCTTAATTTTTTGTTGTTAAAACGTCTTGAGCAACCCTCTGAACAATTATGTCTCTGTCATAGACTGCGCTCAGCCAATTGGCAATGATTAATAATCAAAATGTCAGCGCTGTCAGTTATAAAGTCACTTGACAGTTTAATCAATTTGTGTGTGTGTGTGTGTGTCAAACCTCAATGAGATTTGCATGCGGGCTTCGATTGTGAATTGGGGGCAAGTGCTGGCAAATTAGCTCGAGAATTTAGCAAATAAACTAAAATTGTTCTCTTTAATACTCAGAAATTGCAATTGTTGGATACATCTTAAGCGGAAAATAGATACGCAAATTAAAGCCAACTTGAAGTGAAGAGGCATGGGGCAGATTGTGCGACAGCTGTGTGTTGAAACCACACTATGGAAATATAAAAACAAGCTCTGAGAAATATCATATGCTACAAGTACTAACAGCCCACCCTGGCATTGTGTTTTCTCAGGAAGCACAAACACAACAAGCAAAATAAACAAAAATTATGACAAGCGGCAGAAAAAATAATAATAAAAATCCTCAAGAAATATGCCAGAGACCACAATTGAAACGGGGTCGGGTGCAGGCGGGGGGAGAGAAATGCGTGGGCGCTTTGGCTATGGAATGGAGTGGGAAGTGAGCCAACAACAACTACTACTAATAAACAGAGCCCCCATATGTGCCAGGGGCCAAGTATTAGGCATAAAAATGCCAAGACATAAAGCCAACTATACACACGTAGCCCCAACAGGCATCGGACTTATACTCTAGACGTTTTAAAGACATAAAAACGAGGGCTTTATGTGCCGGGTGTGTGGCGGGGAGAGAGGTAGCTAGCAGCTCCTGACAGCCATCTGGTGCGACCTGATAAATAGGCGGCATTTGTGCAGGTAAACAGTAAAGCTTTTGCCACATAAAAGGGGATCTAGAAAAGTGGTATGAGTTTATACGATTCAAGTTATTTTAAATCTAAAGGAATTTGTGTTGAAAGTTGGAAAGATATGTGTCTTATAATACATATGTGTATTAAGCTCAGAATAATATGAAAATAAATAAACTAAAGCTAAGACCTCAGCATTACCTAAAGACTAAGTATCCTTTGATAAAATACCAGGGACCGTAAATAATGATTATCTATACAAATATTAATAAAAAAAAAACCCACTTATAATGGACCTACAAAAAAAATTCATCAATATAAACACATTTTTCCAATCTTTGCAAAAATAAATATAAATCACAATAATGATATTTAATGATATTTATTTATATCGCTCACATAAAATTCAACAGCGATGGACGGCTTCAGTGCTAGACTTTGAACCAATATGATTGTACTGGGGGGTAGTTGTGTGGTTCATTTACAAGGATATGCAATAATATTGATGAAAAACCTAACACAGAAGCTGCCCATCACTGTTGAGTTTTAAGTTGAGCGATATATGTAAAATCATTGTTAATCATTATTTTGATTTTTATTATCATATTTTCAAATAAAATGATTAAGATTAAAACATTTTATAATCAATAATTCAAAAATAATGATTATCATTGAGGAAAAACCAAAAAATTAAAATGTAATCATTAACATGTAACTTTTATTATATAATTTATAATAATTCCGATCCCTGTAAAATACTTTAATAGTTAAAGAGATGGTTTTTTAATATCACACATTTGCATTGTCAAAGTACAAACTTTTATATGGCCTGTATAATAAACACATTTTGAGCAGCTTGAACATATTACAAGTGCTGTTATCGCGTTATCTTTGACATTCATTGACTTTCAAATGACCATCATCGTTTTTATTATTATTTTCTGTCTTCTGCTTTGTCACATCAAACGACCCCAAGCCCCCCCGACCCCATACTTGGTGGTAGTATCCTCCCTGCCGCAAGGCTATTAACAATTTCATTATTCGCTGTTTTCTTTATAAAAGTTCTTTTGGGGGGCGTTTCTTTGGCTACTTCAGTTGAGTGCGCGCTTCACTCTGGCAAAACTAATCATTTTTAATAACCAATAATTTATTTTTAATCAAACTTTAATGAAAACTTGGCCGCCCAGCGCAACGCGAGCGCATGAAAAATTAAGCAAGCGAACACAAAAATGTTATTCTTGTTGGGCCAGCCACAACTTCCAAAGGTACAAGATGGAGACGAAAACTTTTTGGCCAACGCTTTTATTTTTAGCGGCGTTGTCATGCATAAAAATTAGAGTAGCAGCTGAGAGGCGTGGCTGAGATTCCCCAGAGATTTATTGCACAGCAGATAAGTACCTGCACATACATATTAACATACATACATATAAGTATGTAGAAATCAAGCAACTCATCCGACGACACTTCACTTGAATCAATTGCTCTCTTTTTCCAACATTTTTCCTTCACTTTTTTTTTGTTCAGTTCTTGTCTCCTTGCCTTAATTAATTTCTCAGTTGCTAGACCAGAGTTTCAGGTCCAAAAGGGTTACAGCTCATTATTTTTGCCAAGTTTCTCTCGTCTTCTCCCTTACGTATGTACATGCATACATACATACATATAGCCAACACTTGCAGCCCGGGGACCTGCAATTGCTTTGATTGCCCAGAACACGCCGCCAAGAACTGGGCACAAACAGCAGCAAAAACGGTGGGCGTACTTTGTACTTTGTACGACCAGAAGAAGCAAAAGGGGGGAAGTGAAGACCTGTGACAGTGGCGTCCCTAGCTGACAAGTTGGCCAAAAGCAGCCTGTATCTTGTTATGAAAGACACATCTTTATAATATGTTTATTTTCACTAAGCTATTAAAACTAGAAAATTTATAGTTTTTAAAAGCAAACTAAAAATTGTTTGACTTTAAGCCAATTTATTCAATTAAAGTATTATTATTTTTGGGCAATTTTAATGGACTGATATTCCAAACTGCAAAAAACATATTTTTAATAGTTTGTCTTTGAGCTTCTCCAACATCAATTGTTCAAATTATAAGTCCCCTTGTGTAACTACTCCACTGTCACTATCAACCACTTTTAGCCATGTTTGGTCAGCCTTTTTGCGCCTCCCCTCTGCACACTCTGTGCTCTCGTCCAAGCCCGTTTAGTTGCTTGTTCAGTCAGAGGGAGAGAGAGAGTCTTTGTCTCAGTCTTTGCCACTGTCTTGCCATTGGTTTTTTTTTCTGTTCTGTTCGCCTTCGCCTTGGCATCTGAAAAATGTCGCTGGTTAACTTGCTTTAAGTATAGTTTGCTTTGGCTTTGATTGTCCACTTGGACAGCCGCCCACTGGGGCTGCAGCAGCGCCTCCTGCTGACCACAAGATGATGATGATGACAATTATTGCAACTGCTTGCAACCTGCCCCTGCATCCTTTCTATTCACAATTGCCTCTGCTTCTGCTGTATGTCGTTCTATTGTTATCGGGCAGGCTTTTACTAGTCTGTCTCAAGTCACTTTTCTTCTGCCTCGTCTTCTGGCTGGACTGTCTGGATGTTTTTATGAGTTTTCATTTGCACTAGAGAGAGGGTGCGAGGACAACGACGATGACAGGCAACCGCAGACCGACTGCCACTTACAACAACCAACAACCAAGAGCCAAGAGCCGGCAAGCACCAAAACTATTATTATTATTATTATTTTAAGCAACGTGCAACAATGGCGCGACAATTATTCTTTGGACTCTGGGATTGTGGAGTGACTTTGTGGCAAGACTTCTTTTTCTTTGTATGTATTCCCTCCCTCCCTCCCTCCACAACCCTGTCTGCGTTCCATTTCGTTTTCGCCGGCAAATGCGGCTCATCAACTTGGCGAAACGTGACAAGCAATTAATTAAAAAATTAAAGCTAAAAAAAAGCCAAGCACTTGATTGACAGACAGGAGGAGGCTGAGGGGGAAAATGGTTAGAAAAAACCGTGGACAACTCGTTTAAGGTTAAGCTTTATCCTCTAATACCAATGTTCATGTTCATTGGTGCTTTATGACTGCCAACAACTCCAACTACTGTTGGCCGCAAAATTTGTGTGGTGCCATAAAACGTAGCGTTGCCAATAATAATAATAGTGGCCAATGATGCACATGGGAAAAGGCCAGTTAACCAGTTAGCTGACCAGTTGGTGTTGCCATTAGGCGGCTATTAGGCCATAACCATATATGTGCTCTCAGACTCGGTCATCTATCGATCATAAAAACCCAGAGCCATATCCTCCGAGCAGCAGCAGCAGCAGCAGCAGCAGCAGCAGCTGCTGCCAAACACATGACAGATGACATTTGGAGACATTGTTGCTGTAACTAATTTCGTAGCTAGATAAAAACAAAACATTTACCACAGATTTATGTAGTATAATGTCGTACTACTGTGGGAGCCAACAACTTTGGACAGCTCCATGGAAATGTGGCGAGTTATGAGCGGCTCATTACCAGACTCTAGCGCTCAAGTGATGTAAGCATATGCAAAAACATATGAAAGATGGCAAAGGTGGATAGACAAAACAAAACAAGAAAACAAGAAAACAAGAAAAAAAACAAAAGATGGAAACCCTAGACTTTTGCCAGGGAAAGAAACAAATTCCAATGAAATGGAAAAAGACAAGGAAGCTCCTACATGTTTGGGCATCACAGCCAAAAAGTCTGTAAACCCAGGAATACATACCCTAACATAAAGTTTGGTATTCAATACGTTACATGCTTCTCGACAAATCCGTTATACCCTTTGAAAGTGTATGCAAAACTGTGAAGCCTGAACCTGGTTTGGGCCAAGTGAGCTTTGAGCCACGGCACGAGTGTAACAAACAGCCATAATGGCTGCATATACAAGACAACAGCAACAACTACAACTACAACTTGCAACAGCAACAGGCGGCAACGGCAACGGCAGCAACAGAAACGAAACGTTGACAACATGGCTCAAATGTCAGGCAATGGTCAACGGCTGTTCACATAGACGTCGTCGTCGTCGTTGTTGTTGTTGTTCTCCTTCATCTATTGTTGCCATGACTACAGTGTGTGTGTGTGTGTCGCAGCTTGTATTTTACATGTGTGTCCTTTTCCTCCTCGTCTTTCAGCTCCTTGTCGTTGTCACACAGCTGGGATTCCGGCTAGCTTCGTTTCCGCCTGCCACAAACGGTTACATTTTGGGCAACATTTTGCTTGCTTGCAACAAGAGGCAACGAGGAAGGCTGATCTGCTGCTGATGTGTGCATTTTCTGCATGCCAGGTAAGAGAGGCAGAGGCAGAGGACAATAAGTTTGCCATACAAGGGCATTTAGACATTTGGGCTTTTGACGAAATTTGCATGATTGGCCAGTGAGGCATGGACTTTCAAAAATGCATGTCCTGGGTCATAAGTCATTGTCTGCACTTCGATTGGATTGCAGACTTTTGAATAGATTACGCAGTTCCAGTGTGGGAAACATATTTGCTAGTCGCTTAAATATTTAAAAACACTTTAAGAAATAAATATTGAATGAACAGGAACATGTTTCAGCTTGTTACTGATTCGAATTTGATCAATGAAATATGAAAAATGCAACTCCATTCAATTTGCAATCAAATAGTCCATCAAAGAGTCGCTCAATCAGTTGCAAGCATCTCACATTCTAGATCACTTGCATCGAGAAGTCTGAAGCTATGATAGCAACATTGAACTGCACTTGAAAAGGCAGCGTCAAAATGTCGCTCAAAACGAGAAGCAAAGTAACAAAAAAAGAAAAAGAAAAATTGAAACACGAGATTGCTCCAAGTTGCAACAAATTTCCGCGGGAACAGCGAGTGATAGACAAGTGCAGATATTGCGTCTGGAGTAGACCCAGTCAAGGGACGGAGGCACGAAGAGGGGTAACCTGAAAAGACAATTTAAAACCATAGCCAAAAGCCAAAGCCAAGTGGAAGAGAAGGCTTGGCCAATTTTTCACGCCAGCCAAAAGAAAAAGCGAGTTTTCAATGTGATTTTGTTCTTTTTTTCTTTCTTTCGCTTTTAACGTTTTTACGGCTGGCTGCGTGAGTTGTACAACAATTTGTTATCTGTGCATTTGTATCTAAACGTTGCATTTAACGGTACACAGTAATGCACACAGACTCTCTCACAGACAGCTGCAACATGACGGGGCACGCACTGGAGTCGCTGTCTGAGTAGTTGTTGTTCTTGTTGTGCAAGTGTTGCCAAAACATATTGCAGTCAACACTTTGCCAAAAACTTTGTTGTCATTTTTTCTTAAATTTACAGCTCTCTGCATTTGCATCAGCATCAACATCAGCATCAGCATCAGCCTCAGTATCAGCATCTGCGTGGCAGCAACAAAAAATGTATCTCAATTGAAAATCGGCAACAAGCGAATGTCGGCAAACAAAAACTTATGACAAGTTTTAAGTAGGATGCATCTGCATACACTTAAACTCAAACTCAAACTCGTTCTCGGTTCGTTGAGTCGTCTCCTGTAGTATGTAGCAGCTTGTACGACACGCACAAACAAGTTGCCACATGGGCTTTATTTGATATGTATATTTTTTTTGTATATACCCTAAAATAAGTGATAAAGTTGTCAACTCCTATTTCCTATTTACCCAATTCACAAAACATTTTCGTATTTCTCATTGATAAAAATGTTACAGATTTCCATTATTTTGTGAATGTTCAAAATTTTCTAAACTCAGAGACTTATTTGTGTATCGAAAACGGAAAATGTTATCGATATTTTATAACAAAATTGAGCTTTCTCCTTACCTATTTCATGGTCTTGGGTTATAAAAGTATTTCCAAATTTAAAAAAACATTTTTTTAGGGTATCTCTGCTTCGAGATTCCTCATCTGAAACTTTTTTACTTGCTCAAACTATATGCATAGGAGGAGTTTAAAGGGTTACACACCTTTTGCAGCTGCCCTTTCTTAAAGTACACTCATACTTGGGGGCATTCATTAAAAATGATTTATGTGTGTTGTCAATTTTGAAAATTATTTATAAGTATTTTTTTTAGTAGTTTATTTATGCCGCTTTATTAATGTTAATTTATGTACGCTTAACTTGCCACTCTAGCCACGCATGTAAGTATCTGTGTATCAATGTATCTGTGTATCTATGTATCTTAGTCGATATGTTTTCACACAACAGCCACACACAAGCGCTAGAAGTTGATTTACAGCAAGCCAGCGAGCTCGTACTCCATATAGGAGTAGACATGGCTTAATTGGCCCCGCCTCGAATTGCCACATGCCTCATGTGTCTGCTGCCACAGTCTCGATTTGCAGTAATATGAAACGCACTTTCAAAATGCAAAGAATTATGATTTATTGGGCTAGTAATAGTGAGTATTGTGCGCATTTTGCGGTTAACTCAAATATGAGATTGGCCTTACTTTTGACCACAAAGTTACAAGCAATCTTTTCTTTTATAGTTTCCACGTATTTAAAGTTTTTTTTATGAGCTTCAGACGTAATTTTCAACGCTTTATTTAATTTTATGCGTTCACTAACCTCCATTTGTCACAAACTAAACTCACTTTTATGATTTGCATGTGCTATAAAGAAACTTTTAATGGCCAGTTGACAATCCAAATATGTCTAATGGAAGTCAGTTCGTTATGGCTAAAAATATGTATGCCATTTTGTATTTATCTGTATGTAAATTTATGACACTCAAAGTCCAGTCAAATAGTTGACTGGCAATAATTATGACTTCTTGGTGTGGCATTCAAGTATTTCTTTCAATAGCTTTTTTTTTTTTCTTTGGCTTTCGACAATACTTATTTCAGTTTGAATTCCTTTTCTTTCGTTGACTGGTTTTGTTTTCTTTCTGTTGTTGTTATTATTATTTTGCACAAGTCATTGCGATGTGTATTGACGCGCCACAGCCAAGGCACTTGACAGGCAGCCTCCTCGAGTGGCATTTGGAGAAACCAGTCTCAAGTGCCACAGAACGATCTGAAGTGGGAAGCTGCGGTTAGCTTACAGAGAGAAAAAGAGAGCGCTTAAAAAATGGAAAACTTGTGCGTAGAGCCAGAATACAGACTCGATGGCATTTCAAGCGCCGTGCTTCACATGTTAACAGAGGATGAGAGAGGAGAGACAAGAGTCTATTCGTTTCTCAACTCGAGCAAAATGTGTGGCAAAAGAAAATATTTACACTGACTCGGATTTCGGTTGTTGCCACAAGTTTCAACCGGTTTCATTAACAATATCTCGTTAGCTGCGCTTGCCTCGGGGGCACACGGACAGCGAACGTTTCCTTAAACAACCATAATTAAATACATTTATACATTGTGGTATTGGTGTACCGAACCATAAACAATAAGGAACAGATTTACAGAGATTGTTCACGAATCTCAATACACCGAAATCTGGTAAAAAAAAAAAGTCAAGACAATTCTACAAAAAAAACCTTTTGTTAAGAAGATAGTTTGGATTGCTTACAAATATTTAATACCCTTTGCAAGAGTATAGAACTATTTGTATGTATCTTTGGCTGGCAAACGCCTTCCCGGCGGGCAAACAATAAAACAAAAATAAAACCATTTTATGGCATAATTATGGAGCTGAGTTTAACAACCGAGCGCGGAGGCAACTGGAAACTGGCAAGAGTGCAATTGGTTAGCGATTGTAAAGTGTTTTCCATTTTGCTGCACATGCAATTTAATAAAATTTCCATAAGCCAGAGCAAAGTTGTTGCGTTAATCAGCCGGCAGAAGCAGCAGCCATAGAATTAATTGGCTCTACATACATATTTAGTATCAGTTACGAGTTTCAACTCCCTGTTATGTTCATGTGTGTTGGTTTAAGTGGCTCAAAGTGCATATTGATGTTAAATTGATATAGCAATAAAACTGCTTAATTGTTGCAAATTAGCTGAGATGAGGTCAATAAAATGCAGAAACAAACAACTTATACTTAACTGACAATAGCTTGATGCACCCTACTGTGAAGTAACATGTGTTTACGTACCTGAAACGATAAAGAAAATATATAGTTAGAAATTTGTATTTTTATTTATTCCATGCACACACTTTAAAACGTTCTTTTAAGTACTTCCCATTGTTCTAACTACTTAATATTCTCAACTTAACCCTGTGACCTGCTAATAACCACACACAAGTGCCGAGTTCCAGAAAGAAGCCCCACATAATATACATATAATTTCCCAGAGTGTTTTGCATCTTTGCTTCTTGGAGCCGTCCAACAAGACTTGAGTCTAAGTAACTCCGAAAGAGAGAGCTAAGCACTTTTAGTGTTCGTTTACATGTTTTTGTGTTTTTCTCTCTGCTCTGCATTCAAAGTGCCCTATTCTGTTCACCTTACAACCTACACCCCGCTCCCCCTTACTCTAACTTGCAGACGCTTCATGAAAAGTGTGAAAAACATTAAAAGGCCGCGCTTCAAAAATACGAAGAAACTTTTTTGTTTTGGCTACGAAAACTTAACAACAACAACAACAACAACAAACTC
Organism: Scaptomyza hsui; assembly: GCA_018152825.1. Classification (NCBI taxonomy): domain Eukaryota; kingdom Metazoa; phylum Arthropoda; class Insecta; order Diptera; family Drosophilidae; genus Scaptomyza; species Scaptomyza hsui. Next base: position 11,142,252 of record JAECXO010000307.1, on the reverse strand, counting down.
TTTTACATGACACGACACAATTTGCAAGCTTTGTTGTTTGTTGTTGCTTGTTGTAGCTGTTGCTGTTGTAGTTGTTGCTGTCGTTGTTGTTGTCGCTTCGACATGTTTGTCTGTGGCTTGGCTGAGTTGCCTGCACCTCCAACTCCGAACTCTGTCTCTGCATTTGTAATACCCAGGTAGACACTCTAGACTCTAGACTCTAGACAAAGTCGTCGGCGCTTTGGGCCACTTTGTCTATGCGTGTGAAAATATTTTTGCGCTTTTAGCTGTTGCCGAAACTTTTCATCACATAAAATGCTGAAGTTTTATGCTTTTCCTTGCTAGAAATAAGAGCAGACCTCAACTGAGAGAAGTTGCACTTAAATTGTTGCCAATTTTCTCAGCTGTTGTGGCCCAAACAATGTTGTTGAAACTTAAAGCGTCAATTTCATTAATTTATCAGCTTTTATTTACCAGCCTAATTGACATTTTGAACTGGCACTATAATTATGCAAATTTATTTAATAAAAGACAATGTTGTCTTTATTAAAAGCCAAATGCAAATGCAAATACAAACCAAATTAATTAACAAATATTATGCGCAATATTGCGTACAAATAATATTTGTATTTGGATGAGGGTCAGAAGCGGTTTCAGTTGTTGCAATTTGATTGGGTTTGGCGAGAAACCGCTAGATATTGAATGCGTATAATTGCCGGTTGATTATTAACATATCGGCAAACTTCAATTAATTGGCAATCAATCATTTTTAATGAAACAAGCGACGATGCGAAAGAAGCAGCAGAAGAACCGGCGACATTATCGACAGCCTTCGATCTCGACAACACAAACAGCGCACAGAGGAAAATGGCAAAGGCAAGACATAAAGGCAAGAAAATAAATAAATACACCTATCGCAGATTGTGTGGAAAAACGTGCCACGACCAACTTGGCCAAGCGATTGACAAGCGGTTTTTGGCCAGCTTTCCTTCCAGCTGCAGAACAAACTTGTGTTTGGCCCTGACTCCAGCTTTGCCTTCTTCTTCTTCTTCCTCTGTGTGCTTTCTGAGTGGCAGCAATACCTGGAGCTGACTTTACCAATGGCAAAGTTGCCAGACAGCTAGACAAGTCGTTGCCTGCAGACGAAGACTCTCTGACCACTGTGTTGCGGGTGCAGCTGGATGCAGCAATGGGCATCTTTTGTGGCACTTTCAGGGCTGGGCGCTTATCGTTGCAGTCGCATAATCAGCAAGTATTACAAATCAAATCAATAGATATGCGCAGGTGTCAAAGTCTACTTGTCAATTACGAAATGATCAGATAACTTTTGGAATGCAACCCTAAGTGTTTGATTAGCCGCTGTGCGAGAACTACATGCTATTAGGCTACTCATTTAGATCAAGTGAAAAGCGCCTTCTGCTTGCAACATATTTCAAACAAATTTATTTGCGCCTGCAATCTACAAAAACAACAACAAGAATTTACTGCCTCTAACGGGGCGCATAATTAAAATGTTACAGCAAATGAGGAAGTTGTTGCTGCTGCTGTTGCTGTTGCTATTGCAGAACATGGAACACGAGCAGATTGCAACTTGCAACATGGCTGGCACCCATTCAAGTTGCAGGCACAAGCAGATTCAACTTTCAAGTCAAGTCGCGCTTGCGCCTGACGCAAATTAATTTTCCCATTTTTCTTTTCTTTTCTTTTTTTTCTTAACATGCTGCAAAAATTATGCTAAAACTGGAAGCAGACGGCTAGCTGCGCAATTCAACTTAATTCGCCAGTTGACTCCAATTTTGACTTGTGATGTACCTTTTTTTTTATTAGCTACAAGCAGCTACACAGAGAGAAAAAATGTGCACTTCACAGAAAATTGAGAATGGGCTAAGAATTTTGCAGCATGTTGAAAATAAAAGCAATTTAATTTGTTAGTAAAAAATAAATATTCTTGTATAAGAATAATTTTCGTTCACTGTTTTTGAATGCTTCCTTTGACTGAATGAAATTTTTGTTGCATAGTTAAAAATTGGCCCAAGCCTCGTTTTAACTGCTCCCCTCCCTTCTGCCTTTCGCCCACCAGTTGGCAGTCGTATAAACAACTTTTGCATGCAGAACTACAGCCAGCTAGTAGCAGTTGCTCATGTGTGAAATGAAATGCAAAAACGATGAGGACAACACTTGAAAGTGGCTAGATAGTGCAAGAGGTCTACACAGCAACAGAAACAGAAACAGAAACAGACACATTTTGGGCCACGCACGCACATTCTTCCAGAGACCTCAAACGTTACCCAGACTTTCAGGTTGGCCAAGGCTAAAGCCCAGAGCTGTAACTGAGTTCGACTTTTTGCAGTGCGTCTACGTTTGTGTGTGTGGGAAATTTGTTGATTAAAGTTGTTCAGAACTTTTTAATTGCCTGGATGTACATATGAACATATTTATGTATGAACTACCTGCTGCCTCTTTGTAAACTTATTTTGCAATGATTTTTTCTTCTCTTAGATGAAACTTTGAAATGTGTACATACAAATTTTAAAGAGAAAATACCTAAAAAGAAAAGTATGATAGAGCTTGAGCTAATGATTTTCACACTACTTTTAACAGTTGCAAATAGGTTTAAACAAAAATAATAAAATAATTGTTATGAGTTCCATCCCAATGATTTTCTCATTCCAGACACATATTCTTGACGTTAATTTGGTGCTATAATCATTTAAAATTGCTACCTCTTATAATTTCCAATGCCTCGTAGCCTCGAATATAAAGTTTTAATTTTTAATAATCCGATTCAGTGCACAAGGAGCGTGAAACTGAAGTAGCCCTCCAGGCAGACGATTTAGTCGTCGCTGTGTGATGATCTATGGCGCCTGTAGTCAAGATTTATGCTTTCAACCGCTCAGATTTGTATAATATGCAAGGAGGGGGGGAATGGGGCTTTTGGCCGATAAGCCATAAAAGCTGTTGAAAAACTTTATGCACAATTCTCGAGCCTTGTGTAAAGAATACTACTAGTGTATGCTACAATAAAATAAATAAGAAATTGTATAAATTTATGGGGGAGGGCAATCGCATCGTTTGCCTGGTTAGCTTATTCAGAGTCCGAGTCTGAGTCTGAGGCAGAGTCCGAGTACGTTCCTCCTATAGGATCTGGCTGCTTCCTGCACTTTAGCTGTCGTTGTGTGTGTATTTTTTCTGCTTTTTAGAATTTAATTGGACATTATATCGCATATTCGCATATTGTGAGGCTGAGGGGTTGTGAGCGGCTTCTGCTGGGCAGGCAAAATCAATGCTTGGCCATATATCAAATTGTGTTAAAGCTGAAAGGCAAGCCAAACCAAGGCTAAGGATGTTGGGACAACAAACGGTAATGGCCATGCTCTATTGTCTGGCTCCAGCTGCTCACACCGAGTGGGGCATTATTTATGGTTGTCCATACCCCCACCCCCTCTCTTATTCCACCCCTCCTCTTGCTCGCGCGACACCACCGTTCACATTCGCACTAATGCACACTTGGCATGTCGCAATCGCATTGGGATTGTGAATTGTGAATTCGGGAGCTTGGATTTGGTGGCTGCCTCCAACTTCACTCTGGCTGGCTGGCTAATGTGTGAAAAGTGTCTGGGAACGGTGGCAGCTGCAGCATCATCGACAATCGCGCCACTTAGTCGCCGACGCCGGCGGCTGCCTTTTGACAAACAGCTCTCGGCAATGATTTAGCCAAATTTACAGAATGAATATTGAAAATGCCAGCAATACGCATATGTATGAAGAGTCTCTCTCTTTTTGTGTTTATCATCGTCTAATCAAATTTGCTCGTCAGAGAATCGCGACAGATATTTGAGATGTTTGGAGGAGACAAAATTCACTCAATTGTGAATAAGCGGATAAGTTGGGGCAACTTTTGACAAGGAGCCAGCCAACTGTCCAGCTTGATAGCTGTCGCTCCATCTGGACGGATGTTAGCCCATTGTTGTGCAGTCGAAATAATAATGGTCGTAACGAACAGACAATCTGGCTGGCAACCCACGCAACCCACACACAAAAACTCTTCGTTTTCACTGGCGCCAGTTTATTTTTTTATTTTATTTTTTTAAATCGGCTTAAAATTTTAAGCAGCATGTGCCATTTTTGCGTTCGTTGTTATTATTATTATTATTATTAAGATGTTTACATTTGAGCCCAAGGCCCAGATAATGAAGGAGAGGCAAACACGAAGCCGGCCAACTATGAGTAATTCCCCAAGGAGAATGACATAATTTGCATAAATACAGTTTGCAAGAAACTTGTCACATACACTGAGAAATTAGCATTAACAATTTGTTTTTTGCTTTGCCTTTGAAAAGAATTCCGCATAAATAAAGTCAACAAAGCAGTTTCTAATTAAATAAAGATGGTAAAATATAAAAAAGGCAACCAAAGAAGTAATAAAACACCTAAAATCTATTTACTATAAATTAAAAGAGCAGGTATTTATAATGGTTTAAATAATTTCTTTATAACTATTTATGTTCAGCAATTTTTTGTATGTTTTTAAACTTAAACGCTTATAACCATGTCAAAAACATAAGCTTACTGCCTTTTTGACCATATTCCTGTTTCTGAAAGATGACATTTTAATTGCAAACGTGCTTAACATTTCAAAGTAAAAAGCACACAAAAAATAAAAAAAATAATAAAAATGTCAACCGGCTTTAGGGGTCTATTAGCAGAGTCCAAGCATCCCATATGTTAATGCTGTTTAGGGACTGAGAAGACAGAAAAAAAAAAAACGGAGTCTGATATTATGCTGCGAATTATGCTGGACCCTAATTAATGTTGACATGGGATATGCTTTATAGTACCTTGCACTCAGTTAAGCTCGGCATTTGTCTAAAAAAAAAAAGGGAATCTCTTAGATTAGTGCGTTAACAATGGGTCATCACTGGGAGCATTGGGACGACAAGTGGATTATGTGATGCCCTGAGAAATGTCTACCCTTGTCTCTGGTTAAAGATTAGTCTGGCATTCCGTTTAGATATTGCTAAAGCATTTAAAGAAAATTACACAACATTTTTTGTTAACCTCACTTAAAGTGAGGAAAACAGAGAAAAGATGAAGAAGACGAATTAAAATTACTTTGGGGTCGTAATTAATTATTGCCGTCAAATTGTAAAACTTTTTTTCTCTCGCCCTATGACAAGTGAAACTTTATCACATAATTAAATAATTTATAAAAGTGACTTTTACTGCTGCTGTCACGACCCGAGTTCCCCTATCCCTCAGCAAAAAGTTGCGACATTTTCACCTGCATAAATTACAATTTTGCTCATAAGTTCTGATAAATCATAAGTGTTGCGCGAAAAATGTTAAAATGCTCAGAGTAATTAAACTGCAAAAAGCGACAAAGAGAGAGAAAGAAACAATGGCTGATGAAAAATTGAAAAGCAACAAGAGTGCGCTTAATGAAAGGGAAAAATTGCCCAGACATGGACATGACTATGCACATAAGTATTTATGTATGTTCAGAATAAAAGGTATGTGTATGATGACCATTAATGACGCTGCATTGTCTCGTTTAATATCTTTTTTGTAGTATTTCGCAGAATTAATTGAAATATTGCCGGCAGGGCAGTTAAACAATATTGAAAGCGAAAATGTTGCCTGTATCCATTGTTATCCTTCGGGCCAACTCTCAGACAAAGGCCACATAAATCTCATAGCTTCAAGCTCCGAATGCGCACTCTCCGACCACTCAAGTCCTCCTTACTCCGTTCTGTTTCTTCTCGCATCTTCTCGTGCTCGACTTGGCATTTAAATTGCCGCTGACTTGCGTCGACCTCTGAGAAAAAAAAACACAATGCAAATACAACTACTACGTAACTTGCTAAACTAATCCGCCTGCTTGTTTCGCTTGTTAACCTAAACTGAAAACCGACAAAAAAAAATACTACAAAACTCAACAACAATAATGCAACCACATACACAGCAAACACACACACAACAACGAAGAATCAAGCGAAACTCACAAGTATCGTCAGCATTTTGCATACGAGTTCAAGTCGAGAGTGGGGTTGACGTTTAAATACCTATCTCCAAAACATAAAGCGGGTATATAGGGCTAACTTATGTATACAATAAATGGCTGCATTAAAACATGAAGAAGAATATATCAAAAACGTAGCGGAACTTATTACAATTTAATTCAGCCTAGTCAAAGATTATTAATTACTGGAATAAATAATAAATTAATAAATAGAATATCTTTTAGTCGATCCCTTTTCGTTGTTTGTCGCACTGCTTGCTGCAATTCCAGCTGCAACACTCCACTTAAAAAATCGTTAAGCATAAAAAACAATAAAAATAAATACCTATAAACACTTAAAATGGCACAAGTGCACCTCTACTATACTCTCCCCCTCTACACACCTCTCTCCCCTTCGTCACTCTACTCCCCCAGTTAATTCTGGCAACAGCAGACACTGAGTTTGGCTCTCAGTACTATGCACTGGTAGTAAATGCCGTGCAGCAAGCCAGTTGCAAGTTGGCCGTAACTAGTTGGCCAGTTTGGCCATTGTAAATGTCAAGCAAATTTGGTTCGTTGCATTTTTTGATGCTGTTGCAGTTGCTGCTGCTGTTCTGTTCCTCTTCTGCCTTAGTAAGTTATGGCCATGTAGATGTCGCCAGCCGAAAGAACAACATTGAATAGCAGGTAAACGAGGAGTTAGCTGGCAGTTTGGCATTTAAATGGGTTCATATCGAGGCGATAAGTTTCCAGACTAACAGTACAGATGCATCGCTCAATGTCGATTCGCAACGGAAGCAACAATTTTCCCAAGGAAAGCACAGCTTTTCTTTCTTTTTAATGAATACTCCACGCATTACACTACAAGAAAAACCCAGAGCCCATTCATACTTACATCGAAAAATAATTAATGCCCACACACTTAACGCCTGGCATGGCTCATTTTTTGCGCATATTTCTCAAGAGCTTCCCCATACTCTGGAAAAACAATAATGTGAACCTTAAGAAAATGAAAGCAACATTTTTGCTAATGAATTTTCACGTATTAAGTTTGAGTGGGCTCCTCAGTTGTAGTATGTAGTACGTGCCGCATAAAATGCGCATTTAAATGTGTAGGAAAATTAGTTAATAAATCACACGTGGAAAATTGATGAGCTGCCGTCTGCGTTGGCTTTGTTTTTTTTTTGTGTGTGGCAGCCTCAGGGAAAATGCCATGAAAATTAGATTTAATATTTTTTTTTCGGTTACGCTTATTGTTTACTTGGCTTTTGTTATGCATTACACGTAAATTATAAAAATGATGTATCGCAGGTAGCTGAAGGGGGAAGAAGCTCCAAGCTGAAATTGAAGCTGTTCCCCAAGGAATCAACAATGGATACCTTAATTAGATGAGGGAGACAAAGGGAGAGAGAGAGAGAGAGAGAGGAAACTTAAGTGCACTGAATTTCAAATAGATAATATTATTTATTAATACTTCGTGAGGTTGTCTCAGGTAACTGACAAACTGAATGCTGCGTAATCAGTGAAAACTCAATTCGAAAGTTGCACAACAATTGAAGAATTAGTGAGTTGTCAAGCCGGAAGCGAAAGATTTTACGAAACCAAACCACACACAAAACAAAAAATACTTCCACATGAACAGCTCTCAAACAACAAACTCAAATCAGAAATTTTAAGGTAAACGAAATGAAAGAAAACACAACAAACACACAAAAAAAAAGCAATGAACTTATTGCCATTGTGCAAGCAAAGACCCCAATATCTCCTCATTGTCATGTAACTTGAATCAGACCAACAACAACAACAACAGCAGCAACTACACAAATGTACAATAAAAACAACACTTTGCATGTGTAGCCGAGGCACAACAAACAAAGAACAAGCCACAAACACACACAAATAGTAACAACAAGAACAACACAAATAGCTCCGCAACACAAAAGAACCAAACAAGTAGAACTTGTCTAGGCCTAAACAACAACAGAGGCGTTGTTTAACCAAAAAGAAGGGGTATTCGTTTCAAAAACTTCAACAGAGTAAATATAGTCTTAAAGAACAGCATTAGAAAGAATTTTGAATAGTTAATTGAGTAAAAGAGTTATTCAAATGTCAAAGAATCAAATTAATCAAAAATATGTCTTGTATTTATGATTAACTTTTATTCTTGTGAATTTCTTAAAGAGTTTGTTTTTTGTTTACCAATATTAAAATATCTAATCCTTATAATAGAATTACTAAATTTTTGACATGTGTTGTAGGTAGTAGAAACTTTTTACTAGAAAGATTTTAAAACTTTTCTCATTCCTTTTAAAAACTTGTATTTGTTTTTATTCAGTGACTCCCCTCTAGCAGCCGCCCATGGTTAGTTGCTCCCCCTTTACAATTCAACTCCAAAAAGCCGGCTATTTAAATGACTTTTCTTTCGCTTTATTGGCCCGTTTCGGTTTTCGCAGAGTTTTTGGTTTTGCCTTTTTTCTTAAAGTCAAGATCACAAACGTGATTTCTTGTTGCTTTTGCTGTTGCTCCTTTTTGGCAAACGTTTCATGGCTGCGAAAAAAAAAGATCGTGATCTTTAAACCAAGCAAACTCTGTTTGTTATTTATTTGTTTGTGGGCAACGCTGCATTTGCTCTGTTTGCCTGGCCATGCTGATTCGATCAGTCGTCGCTTTGGAGCCAACATTGACTACACTGCGATAACTCTATATATATATATATGTTTTCGATCTGGCCAATGCTCAATTTATGTTGGCTCATTTGTTTTGACAAGCGCAGTGCCTGAAACAACATTCGAGTTCCAAGTTGTGTGTGGGTGCTGCAACAGTCTCTCGATTACTATAACTCTCCGCTATATATATTGTATATATATTTCGCCCATGGCCCGAGCAACTTCAAACGTTCTCCCCCCTAAACCCCTTTTCCATGGTCTGTCTGATTGATGTGGCGCACATTAATCAAGCCATTGAGCGGTACGCTTTGTTTGATGTTGATCAAGCGATCTGCAGCCATATCTTCCATCACTCTCGCTCTCGCTCGCTTTCAATTTAGCCAATCGATCGATCGATCGACCGAACGCGAGCTCGTTTCATTGATCGTTTCATCGATCGGTCTCCGAGCTGCTGTTTACGCTTTCCGCTTTTTGCTTTGTTTTGGATTTGTTTTTTTTTTTTGGTGTTGATGATCACTTGTGTAAATCTTAACGTTTTTGGCTAGTTAATGGGCAATTTGTTTTCAATTAATTGGCTTGTTGTGTGTTAATGTTTTTCGATTACGTGTGAGTTTTGTGTGTGTGTTGTGTGTAGCTGTAAATATTTTAATTCAGTTTCTGTGTAGTATGTTTTTCTTGTGAGTTATGATGGCTGGCAATCTTTTGCTTTAAATCACTTGCACTTTTCAGAGCTCATAAATTTCACTTAAACAACTGGGGCGCTTCCTTTTCGTCAAAAGATCAAAGCACAACCCAACAGAGCTGAACCAGACAAACAACCCACAATACAATAACATCAGTTCATCAGTCAGTCAATCAAACTGTGACGCGTTGATAAAGTGAAGCATAGTTAAAAAGATACATTCTGTCCAGATGTAAGATATTCAAAAACACAAAGCTGACCTCATTAGATCGAATGTCTTGAACATAAACTAGACAGCTTTAAGTTAAGTAATTAGTTTTTGTTTAATCTTGTCAGTTCAAGAGTGTTTTCACTGTACACGAGACTGATGTGAGATGATGTCTGGCATTTTCTGGTCACAGGGGCCATGCAAAATAGTTTTATGCCATTTTCAAATGGGAACAAAATTGTTTGCCTTGCTTTATGGAGCGTCAAAAAGTTGCCCTTTTGATTTTGCCGACGAGATGAATTTTCTTAGAATTTTCGTTTTAAAGCAATGAGGAAACGAACCGAAAGCAGCCAAAAGCGACCAAAAGCGGCAGACCCCATAGGAATAGACACATTTGAAATGATCGCCGCTACACAAAATGAAGATGAATGGCAGATGTATCCATATATCTATGAGTTTCTCAGCGGCGTTGAGGAAGCTTTGAAGTAGTAGTGAACTCTGTGCAACTTTTGTTCATTAGCTAATTCAGTTGCGGGGCCAAATAAGTCTTAATTATGTATGTTTGGGATAAACTTTTTGTCGAGCGGTTAGCTAAATTCTTTTGAAGTTTCTTGTGCGCGAAGTCTTTTTGGAGTTTGGCAAAATTGTGGTCCAAGTTTAATGGTTTAATGTTGGAAGATACCACCGAAAACTTATGCATAATTTCGAGTTAGAAAATAATCATAAAATAACTAGGTAATTAACTAAATTAGCGCTATGAAACTAATTTATATTGATGATGATCTCTCTGAATAAATAGAAAGTTTACTTGTTAATCTCTTTACCATAAAGCAATCTCATATGCTCCAAAAGTACCTCAATTTAAATGTATATTAAATTTAATGTCACTGCACAAGCTTTTTTTTTTGGTTTCCCTCCAAGCATTCCCGACACAAACAGATTCGACTTCAGTGTCCTCGACCGTCTGCTATATGGCTAATTTCATTTTTATGACTTTTATGCGCCGCATTTGCGTTTATTTTTTTCTTTTCATGCTTTTACTTTTGTCTTTTGCCCAGATTCAGATTCAGTCCAGTCGGAGTTGGAGTCGGAGAGGCGACTTTACTTGCTTGATTTATGGGTGTCTGAATTTTTCTTTTTTTTCTTATTTTCCATTCCTTATTTTTTGCGCTGTTTTTGGCGTTAAAAATATTGCCAAGCTGCCATAAATTTTGTCGTGTTTTGACAACTAATAAAAATGCAGGCCACTGAGCTAAAATGCATTCCATTTGCATAGGGCTATGAGGGCCGAAGAGGAAGAGAGGGAGAGAGGAATGTTGGTGGCCATTTCGATTTGTTGCTTATTTGCATATCAAATCGGAGTCTTGTCTTTTATGGGCGTCGAGTCAAAAATGGTTTGACAAGTGTCTCTACATTTGGACGATCCATCCATCGATTCTATTGCAAAGATAACGATATACCCAATCCGAGTTGAATGCATGATTTATGGCAGCTCTTTGTTTTTTCTCCCTTTTACATTTGTTTTGTTTGATTTGTTTGGCATGTTGCATTGTTAAAAACTAATTACCATCATAAACAACGAGTTCATTGTTCGCCTCGCGTTTGGGCTACCAAAACAAGTTAAGCATCCATCGATTTGTTGCTCATCGTTATTGGCCATTTGCTTGAGTATATTGCCATATGGAGTTATCACTTCATCATTTTTTATGATTGCACTGTTTTAGGTTTTAAATCGAGACTCGGCGCTTAGTATTTTATTTTATAGTCGCTATATCTAGTATCTACTGTGCTTCTCATAAAAGTTGGTTTATGGATACAGCGTAGGCTGTGTTGTAAACTCTTAATGAATAAAAACTGACTTTGTTTATGGCAGTCGTCACATTCTCGGATTTAAAGCCCTTAAATTCTGTTGCTATAAATTTTTAAAATTTAAAAGCTATACGAAAATGTTCTCATGCCAAGTTTATGGTCACATCAAATACGTTACCGTTAGGTTCTTAAAATTTTAAAGCTTATTATCGAAAACAGTAAGAAGCTTAAGTTGATGCTTAAATCCATTCAATTTGTTATTAAGTTCTGTTTAATAATAAAAAATATTCTTTTTTTTTTGTCCTCCTTGCTTTGGGTTATTTATTGACTACTTGTTGATTTCTGCTCATCCCTTTTTCTGATTTCAATTAAACTCTCAAAGCCATTAGTTCGTTTTTATGCGAACAAACGATATATGTACTGCCATAAGCTCTTACATAATCAGCAATATATTTTCCTCACACACACACACACACACACATAGCAAAGTTTTTCAATTTTCCTCTGCCTCACACACTCTGAGCGAAATGAATATAAATAAAACGGCTCTGTGGCATTTTTCGTGTAATTATCATAAAGCGGAATCTTGTAGCGCCAATATGAAGCTCATAACTTGTGCTGGAGGAGATTGGGGAGGTCTTGGTAACTGGTCACCTCATGTGGACTCTGGCTGGCTTTGGCCTAATGCCCATTTTGGTCATTGGCGTCACCAGCCCAAACGATGTAACTTTCAATTTGCGTAATTTTCAAGTGACTACAGCAAAGTTGCGCTTCCAACTGATCCCTCACCTGAGCCTAATGACTCTGGTTGTTGTTGCTGTTGTTGTTGCCATGAGAAATTGAGAAGGATGAGGGGGTCTGGGGAGGCGTTGCCAACTGCTGTGTTAAGGTGCACGCTTCTCATAAAATGCCGCTTATTATGCTGGCTATTAATTTTTACTACTAAGACGCAACGACCTGGACGTGCACTCGCCCCGGCACCAGGAACCCCAGAGCCTTAAGAGAGAGATGCGAGCCGCATGCTAGTTCCAAAAACTTGTGCTTGTTGCTTTTGGCCATTGCGCTTCCATCTCAATTTATGGCATACACATATTAGTACTAGTATGTATGTATGTGTGTTCTTGCGGAATGGTCAACACCAATGACTTCGAATAGCGAATTTCTGGCACTTTTCAAGTCATATCGCGTCGCTTTTATCGCACATACTTTTGTACAAATGTATTTTGACTAAGCATACACTAAACTCGAAAAAGTATTACAGTGTTTGGTTTAGAGTTTGTTTTTAATAGAATATTTAGCTCTCACTTTTAAATTCATTTACTTATTTAACAGTTCTACAACAGAGTATATAGTTGACTGAATAAAAATATAAAGTTTATATTGCCTTTATTTGCTTTATGAAAAGTGGCTTGAGTTTCGAGGCACATGATGTCTAAAAGTTACCCATCATTAGTACTAACAAGCAACATTATGCCGCTGTGCATCTTCTCGACTCCAGGCGGGGATCTTTGGCCTGGCCGCAACTCTTGGCTGATTACATTGGCCAGATAGTTGCGAGCACGCGTACTTGATGTGGCTTTGTCTCAGTCTCAGTTTGCCTGCCTCCTATCTATCCTCCTGCCCTCTCACTGGTCTTGTACTATGTTTATTTAAGGAATTTTTATTGCCACATGTGTGTGTGGGAGTGTGTGTTTAGTTTGAGTTTGGGTTTGAGTTGGGAGCGTACTTATCGCATTTTTGATTTTTCATGGGTTTATTAAATTGTTTTATGTAATCGCAGATGGTCAAATGTCATAATGGCCGAATGTGAGTGGAATTCTTGAAATTGCTCTTGAGTTTGATTGTAATGAGGCATTATTAACCTAATGATGCTCATGACTACAGACAAAGTTATATATGAGTTCAATAATAGATAGAGATACTGTTATTATTAGATTATGCAATACTTAATCACTTGGGTAGTATCGATAGCATTGCCTCGTGCCTTTATTATCACATGTTACATACCTGAAATGAAGAGAAGAAAAGAGCATTAATTAATAAAAAATGTCATTTGTTATTTGTTGATTTGTTATAATAGATTGCTTCAGGCAAACACAAAGAAATAAGTACAAATATTTTATTTCAATTTATATTTTTCAAACATTTTCATTTCTAATTTTTCCGTATTCAATAAGCCTAAAAAAGTCAATTGTGCGATTTAATATTTTTCACCCTCAAATTTGAACACTTCATATTCGTTTCTTGGAAAAAATAATCATTTTTATTACCACAAAACCAAAACGTTTTGATTTTTGTTTTCATTTTCGGCTTTAAGACTTGGCCGTATAATTAAATACAAATAACAATTAAGATAGTCAAAGAGTACGATTACTTTGGCTAAAGTCACTCCACACAAAATCCATTTGCGGGCATGTCAAATAATTTCAGTTTTGTTAATTAAGAGCGAGATATGTGGAATACAAAATATGGATGACAATTTTCAATTGAGACGTTAATTGTTTATGGGTTTTAGGCAGAAGTGTGTGTGTGAGTGTGTGTGTGTGTCACTTTCATAGTCGTCAATTTGAGGCATGCCGTATGAAATTGTCGAAAAATGCAACGATACGAGAAGTTGCGGCAGTTGTTTTTGTTGTTTGGTTGGTTGATCGAAAATAATTTTCATATGTAATTGACAGGCAGACATATTGAGAAATGCTACCGATTCCATTAGCGCGAAGCCTGTTGACGCGACTTTTGATTAAAGCCTATATTTGTTGTTGTTGTTGTTGTTGGTTTTTGGCTGTCAATAAAGTCTACAAAATTTAACGCCTGCTTCGTCGACTTCATTGCTGCCTTTGGGGCGTTATTTTTTTTCTGTCTGTCGTTTTATTTAATGGCAACATGTTTTACAACATTATTAGACAACATCGCGAGACGGGCAAGGAAAGAGCGAAAAAGCTGGCCAACTGGCCAATTTTAATTACCAATATTTTCAGGTGTCGAATCAACGTCCCACGCTGTTGGCAACATTTTGCATTTTATGACATCGCCAGCCCCTGCCCCGCCCCAATACTCCATCATAAGAAAATGTGTAATTACACTTTTGTAGCTGCAGCTAATTAGCGTTTTGTGACAAACCGTTCTAATGGCTTGTAATTGGTCAATACTTATTTGTGTATGGGCCATTGATAGTTAATTTCATACAAATATATTTATGCAACATGCCACCTAATTGAATTGTCGCTGTGGCTAATTTGTCTGCATAAGCCGCTTATTGTTAGTCATTATGGAGATTAATTATTTATCTAATGCAAACACAAAAGTCAAGTTTCAACTTTTATGTCTGACAGGTTTTTGTATTCTGTCTGATAAGATATCAATTGTTATTTGTGTTTTTCTTATCTATTTCAAATGCGTCATTTGAAAAATGTTCTTATTGCGTTTTAGTTTTTCAGTTGGACAATTTCACAATTGCTTGCAACTATTAAATACTAAGTTAAAACAGGGAAACACACTTTTTAAGTTTTTAATATTTTTATATTTTTTTGGTTTTGTATATATGTTTAAAATAAATAAAATTCGTTGTTGATTTTTGTATAATCATTCAAATTCACTTCACAGTTCGACCTTTTCGAAGCCATTTCATCCACCTAGCAAGGATGATGATGATGATGTGGTGGCCCGTGGTGGTGGTGATCATGGTGTCCATGGTGGTGGTCATAGTGCACATGACCATGGTGGTGCTGGTGGTGATCATAGTGGTGCGCCGGTGGGCCATGATGGTGATGGTGGTGATGATGATCGTAGTGGGGCGGCGGTGGTGGTCCGTGGTGGTGATGGTGGTGGTGCGGCGGTCCATGGTGTCCATGGTGGTTATGGTGGCTGCCCAGGTGCAGTCCCAGGTGGATGCCAAAGAGACGGTTATCGGGATTCGACATATTGATTAGCTTTGTTATTCCTTCACTTAGTGCGATCTTAATTCCTCAACTGGAACAAGTATACTGTGGAGCTGTTTGAGCCAAATTGGCAATATATACTTTTAGTTGGCCATTTTGCTAATCAGGTAATGTACCTGGACTGTTTGTTATCTTATCGCTAGAGTTGTTGTGTAGTTCACATACTATTTTGAATCATTTGTGAGTCATTTTGCGTGTTGTAAAGATTGTAGAGTATTCATTATCTTGTTATGGGTTGGGGGCTAATCTCTGTTACAGGTGAGTAACTTTGTACAGCTTTGGGTGAATCCCCATTCAAACAATATCCATTCACAATGGACTCGAAAAAAAAAAGAGTCTGCAACTAATCGCGGTAAATAAATAAATAAATCTGTTTACTCTTTTTCCGCAAGACGGCCACAAGAAAAACGAATAAAGGTCCAGACAAAACTTATGGCAAAAGCAGAAGGAGAAAAGAAAAATAAAAAACATGCCGCAAAGTGTAGCAACTTTTTTGTATGGCGGCGTCGAAAACTTTTGGCATCTCAAAAAGAGTGTAAAAAAAAAAAAAAACTAAATGCATGAAGTCGCCGACAATAATTTCCGCCAGCATGCCAGTGTCTGGGCAAAGCGGTTGCCAGACAAACTGCCAGATATACTGGCGCATAAAGTGCGAAAAAGCAAAGCGAGATACAAAGATTTAAAAAAAAAAGAGTGAGTGCTTTGTATGGAGATTTCACTGCTGCAATCTTGGTGTTGCTTAGTTGGAAGGGTGGGTGGTTGAGCAAGGGTGGGTGGATTGAGGACGATGTCATATCAAGTGCTTAGTGCGTGCAAGCGACGTTTTCGTAGACTTGACAATAACTTTTCTCAGCTGAGCACTTTAAATGTTGGCGGTGCTGGAAGCGTGGCGCTGATAAACTGCGTTAGAAGTTATAAAGCGATTAGAATTTTGAGTGTGTGGCAGGGTTGGCAAACTCCGTACAGGGTTGCTGTATCAATTTAATGCCTGTTTAAAGTGTGCACTCCCCAGGGGCGATAATATCAAAGCAAGGGTATGCAGGTAATGCATAAATTAGATTTTATGATACTGCAGAAAAGTATTTTCTTAAGGATTTTTATTAGTCAAAAAGTTGGGTAAATCGAATTTCAATTGAGTTTTCCCAAAGAGGAAACTTAAAGTGAAGATATTTGTTTACATGTGTTCATTTGTTTAATTTAATAAAGGCTCTTGACAGCCACCTGCTTACAAGAAG
The DNA here is from genome assembly GCA_018152825.1 of Scaptomyza hsui. Taxonomy (NCBI): domain Eukaryota; kingdom Metazoa; phylum Arthropoda; class Insecta; order Diptera; family Drosophilidae; genus Scaptomyza; species Scaptomyza hsui. Next base: position 11,125,737 of record JAECXO010000307.1, on the reverse strand, counting down.
TCAAGCACCCTTGCGCCCTCATCCTATTATAAGAGCAACAAATTCCATAAGTCCCATAAATTCTCTCATTGCCCATTTCCTTTCGGACCGAACCGAACCGAACCGAAAACAAATCAAATCAAATCCATTCGCACACAAACCTCATTCCCAATTGTGGATACTCTTCGCCACCCGTCTCCTTACATAAATATAGCTAATTAATAAATCCATCGACAACTGTTGAAAGTCTCGTTGTTGTTGTTGTGACCGACTGTGATTCCTCAGAGCCTCCCCCCAGATTCAAATTAATTGAAAATGTCACAAGTCAGTGCAATTATCGTAAATTATAAACATGCGTCAAGGGTTTCTCGGGGGTTGTTGTTGGGCGATTGTCAATTTGATGGGCAAAATCAAATCACAATATTATTATGATTATTATTTTGATTACGTGAGCTGGCAAAATATGAAAAAATTTCAACCCCCAATGGTTGAGGGTGAGTATTTTTTCTGTCGCATAATGAAATGTAAACAGAAAGAATTGCCATCAAAATCAACAAATACATACATTTAAATTGCAATTTTTAGAATAGCAGCAATTAATAAATTTAAATTAATTTAAAGCCAGATCAAGGACCTTAAGGACTCATGACTCATGAACAAAAACACAAGAATCACAGACAGACTCAACGCTAGCCATGTTAATTCTGCAGCAGACCATACAAATTTCAAAGCTGGCTGCCCTTTTGTCCTTATTTTCCATCCTGACTATGCAAAAATTGCACCCAAAAAGCATATAAAATTATTATGCGGGCGGGAGATGAGAAGATGAGATGGGGGAAACCCGCTTATGACAATGCTTAAAAGGCATTTTTTGGCTGGCATCAGCTAAAAGGCCAGACAGCAATACCCAGCGAGAACGGCGACAACCCTGCCAAGTGCATATAAAGTCCAAATAAACTCAAGTTGTTGACAAAAGGGTTAAAGGCCATAATTGTGGCAAGAGGTCCGGACACTTCTGGTCCTGAATTTGATATGGTAGGGGCAGAAAACAAACCCCAACCCCCAACGCCTTGTCCAGTACTACGTCTGGCGCATTAAACTAGAGTAGATTTTTATTGAAAGTGTAAACATGACGACCGACCATAGTCATCAAAATTATAAAGCCAGAACCAGCGGCCACGTAGGTTCGTCGGAGGAGCAGCATTGTCTGTACGGTTATTAAAAACCTCTTCTTTTCTTTTCTGGGAGGATACTGTGCGTAGAATTTTTGTGTGCATATTTGTGTAGCACTCTAATAGTAAGTGTAAAATGTGTTTTTTAGTAGACAAGCGCACTTCAGGATGCTTTATTACTCAGTGACACAACAGGAAAATGAAAGGAAAGAAAGTAAGCCTCCCTATGCAAGGACCAAATCATATTTCACTATAAGGGTAAGTTTGTCTGTTAGTAGTAGTTAGTAATTTCCATTAGCTTGATAACAATAACTCAATCAAAGCATTGCAGAAACATACTTAGATGACTCAACCGAAAACAAACCGCAGTGACAAAGAAAAAAAGACCCCTTTGAATGGCATCAGAAATCATTGTGTTCTAAGTAGATTGCGATTCAAAAGCGTCCAAAAACAAACCCCAAAGACAAGCCACCATTCTTAAAATTCATCCAAGCAATATTTATTTTATAAAGCTTACAAATTTGCCCAAAATTTTAACACACACACACAAAAGGGGGGAAATCGCCGAGAGGACAAAAGACTTTGCCATTTGAGAAGCTAACAAGCGGCCTACCCCAGTTTCAGTTGCTTTAAGTGATTTCAACCCGGAAATGCCCATAAATCGATTTGGGGGTGGTTGTCTCCCCTCTTCCCCCCTAACAACCACCCACTACTAAGTCGAGGACCTCTCCTCCGTTGACGACACATGCGGCGGTCGGTTTATGGGATAAACGAATGAATTGAAATGGGTGGCAAGTGTATCGACTTATGGTTGACTTGAACAAGAGAATGTAAAACACACACACACACTTGTCTAAAGACCCTCCACTTCCCCCCTCCCTTCCCTTTCACCGCTCACCCTTTGCACAATGCAAATAAAAGTTCATTACAAGCCCTGGCCAAGGCGCTTAAAAGTTCCCCTAAATGTGTCGAGGCTTTGTTATTGCCTGTTCCTCTCCTCTCCTGTCCTTTCCAGTCCTTTCCTGTTCTGTCCCATTTCGAAGTATGTGTGTTTCTTTTTATTGGTCAATGGCCCCACTCGCGTTGCGGGTTGCGGGTGCCAGGGTTGTCGTGTGTACGGCACATGGCACCGGAAGTGCCGCATCCGCCGAGTCCGCACAGTCACGAGGCAAGTCAATAAAAAAATTCTAAAGCCAAAAAGGAAATAAATTAACAATAAGCAATGATTTTTCTTCGCTTTCTGCCACTTTTTTTTTTTTGTCGATACGCTTATAAGTATTTGGCATGATATGGTATCGGATTTATCCACAATAGTCGGATGTCGTACATAATTTGGCGCCGGTCAACAATAGAATCCGAAGAATAAAGTAAACAATCCAAAGGTTAGTGTAATTTAAGTCCAAGTGTTTGTGTATCTTCACTTTCATTAGCTTGCAATCTCACTTGTTCACCTTAACCTCATTTAAACTTTAACTTAACCTCACTTTTATTTGCAAAAATGTCAAAGTCATATTCCGGAATACTCGTCATCCGTATAGTTGGCTTGCAATTCATAATCAATTAAGTTGCATTTTTTTTTGCTCTTTTTCTGAAATTTCATGCTACTTAATTAGCCCACAGTGCAGTCTGAGCTGCCAGCAAAAACCTTAATTAACCCATTACCTTTTGTGCTGCAGATGAAAAAGAAAAACGCGCAAAAGAGGATAAAGAGTGGAAGTAACTTAAACAGGCAACAAGAACAACTACTATTCAACGCGTCATGCAAAAATGCCAGGCGAAAAACTTTTAACGCTTTTTCATGCCAAAAACATGTGGAAGGTGTTGGCTGGTCTAACAACAACAACAACAACAACAACAGAAAAAAAAAACTTTGCTCGTTTTTGAAGTTGTGCCAATAAATTTGAACTCAGTGGGGTTAAACAAAAGCGTTAGCAAATTTTATCGGGTCTCGAGCTCGGGCTGAAACTAATAATGAAACCCACGCAGCGACTGCAATCGACAACATAAATTGCAAGCAAAATGAACCACGTAATTAAAAAAAAAGTTTTTTTTTTGTTTTTTTTGTTTCGCTTGCACAATTGAAATCGAGTGGATTTTTCTTTTGTTCTTTCGGGAGGACAACTGAAATCTTGGATACCGCCAGCGATTTGAGCACTTAACAAAAACAGCCTTGCCACGCCTCCCAATTTTCGCAAGCAAAAAGGCAATTTACACGCCCTCAAACGAAAGCAAAAATAAAGATTCCGAATCATGTTCGTCCTCATCTGCCTCTGGTGCTCTTATAAAATTAGACAAAGGGGAGAAGTTTTGTCAACCAAAAGCCTTTTCAATGTCTGACAAGTGCGAGGGGTGGGTTGCCCGGGGGGTTAAAGGTGCTGATGCTGCGCCACAGGAAGCGCTGGAATTGCCCTTGACGGGGACAAACGATATCGAAGGATAGGCCTCGATACACAAGTACATACCATAATATAAACCTGCCAACGAAAGTTTGCCAGAGCAAAGAGATTTTAATGACAGCAACAACCGCTGCGCTTTATGGGTTTTAGGTATGCGTATGTGTGTGTGTGTGTGTGTGTGTGTGGAAAACCATTCAATGTGGGCGTGTTTATTGTCGCCAACGGCGGCAGGATATTAGAAATAAAGAGAACAGCAGGAGGTGCCACAAGATAAGCTTCTTCCAAAATGTGGCTATAATTTGCAAAGAAAGAAAAAAACCAGAAAATGTTACTAAACATTTATGTGACTTTAATGTATGATTCTATGTGAAACGACTTGACAAAACATATTTTTAACAAATTAAGTAGCAGCAAAAAAAAAAAATTAATCAACCTTAAATTTAAATATTCTTTCTTTCACTCGAAACACTTACAACTTGTTTCATTTGTCTCTCCTCCTTCTCTGTGTTTGTGCCCTTAGATCTTTTGCATCATTAACATTGCTTTTCACACTTTGTGCCATTGTTGGTTGTATTCTTCTCTGGTCATTGGCCTGCTCGGGTCAGAGTTTACAGTTCTTTGGGTTCTTGCCTTTGGGGCGCGTAAAAAGCGTAACGCAAAAACCTTTCTGTCATTTTGTTAAGTCTGATGTTTTTCAAATTATATTAATTTGAATTAATGAATTTAATTGCTACTAATTAGTGGCTCGGCTGTGCCGACATCTTCCGAACCCTAATGATCTCAACCGCTATTCAAAATCTTCATGTGTTCTATATGTATAATTATGAATAACGTCAATTAACTCTTTTTCTGTGGTGAACTTTTAAGCAAAAAAAATTAATCTTTTGCATACCACAATTATTATCATTATAATGAACAAAAATAGAAAACTAACACTAGATGCTATAATTGCTAGAAAGGTCGAACACTAATTATTTTAAGTTTATAATTCGATCATCTTTAATATAGGCAAATAAATTAAGTTATAACATTATTATCTATTATCTCTTTTCTAAATTATAATACTACTTTCTTGTTGGGTTAAATTAGAAACAAAATCTGCCCGGAAAACACAAGAAAAGTATTTCAGGTAGACTTGCAATTTAAGACTTAATTTCGCTCATAAAATATAGATTTTATGAAAGATGCTGATGGACACATTTAAAAAATCGAATATCACTTAGAATGTCATTTGCTAAGTGCATCTTGTGATTATTGCCTTGTTATATTAGCCACTCTTGGCCACATTCGAAGCTTGGACAAATTCCAAATTTATGTTGTAATCAAAGATATGGTCACAACAAAGTCAACGACTTGACATTAGAGAGGACAGACAGAGCAGCAGAGTAGCACTCATGACGACAACTAAAACGAAACAAAAACAAAGACAACAAGTTGCACGGTAAGCCATGCAGACATGTGTGCCCCATGTTGTCAAGTGTAGCTACAACATTGCAGTATCTCTGACTGTGTATCTCCTCTGTTGCCGCTTCGAGACTCACGCACGCTTCACTCTTTTTTTTTTACTTTGTTTTTTTTTTTTGTCGCAATCATTTGGCAGCCATTTTTGCTACCGGTTTTACGCGTCAAAGTGCGCGTAACTCTTGCCGCATGCCACAACGCACATTGTTGCCGCTTGCTGCTCTTGCTATTGCTGTTGTTGTTGGTGCTGTTGCTGTTGTTGTCCTGCAAGTTGGCCAACAGTTGTTGGCTAACTGGCAACTTCGTCACTTTTGCCCTTTTGTTTGAGTTTCATTTTCGCTTTTTTGTTACCCTGGTGAATCAGCTTTAAAAGTTTCACGAAGATGGATATATTCAGTAAGTTTAAGTCACGAGATTCTTGTCAATCAGTAAAAGCTCATAGTCTCCATTCACTCATCAACATACGGGTATATTCCAAGGTATACTCGACAGTTATAAAATAAAGTAATAAATTTTTATGAATTACCTTTCGGGAGTAAAACATTAATTTATCTTTTTATATATATCCAAATGCAATAAGGACACATCTAGCATTGGGAAAGTTATTTAAAAACATTTCATGCAATTCCTCTTTACATTTTGAACTGTTTTCCTTTTTTTTTTTGCATAAATATTCCTGGAAACTTGAGGGAGTCATTCTGTCATGTGACCTGAATGCAATGTTTCGCATGCTCATCCTGTGAAATTTGCCTGGCATTTCACTTCATCTGTTTCCTTTTTACGACATTCATTTCAGCTTTTTTTCTGTATGAAATTTTCTTTTTCTCTGATGTTACATTGCAAGTTTTGCTTATTTCTGAAGGCATTTCCTATTACAAAGTGGAAAAGCTCAAAGTAGTTTCAGCTGACCAGAGACCAAAATGCATTAATGCAGCGAGGATATTCCGATATGTGTCCATTTGGGTCTGTTTGCTGTCCATATCATAAATCATTCATACGCATTTCTTTTTATGCCACTCGATAAGTCGCTGAGCTGCTTGGCTATTTGTGCTCGATTCCAACTGCCAGCTAATGCAATGGTCGGCAACTAAGTCCCACAAGCCCCACAAGTCTTGCAACTGGCCAGGTCTTGGATAAATTATGTTAATATCATAGCTGGAAGTCGGTTACAGTCAATTTCTCTCTCTCTTTCTATCTTTCTTTCTCATTTGTAATAACTTGACAAATGAAGGAAAAGAACAAGTTAAGGAAAAGTAAGCTACGAAAGTTCGACTAAAAGTTGCCCTGTAAATAACAGTTACTGCATAGAATGAACGGACATAATGGTTACTAGATATACCCCTTTTGGCTTGACGTACAGGGTATTAGTAGCACTCAAACTGGATCACGACGACTTCGTCTCGCGACTTACAACTTGCGCCATATATAAATTGCAAAAAGCGCAACAAATTGTTAATTTTCTTTTCTTTCAACTTTTTCTTCCTCTTCCCCCCCTCTCTCTCTCTCTCTCTGTAGCCGTTGCCGTCATTCGTATTACGTTTTACAGTCTTTTTGCGTCTGTTTCATAATTTACATAATTTTGTGGAAGTTCTTATTTTATTTTCTTAAGCATTTAAGCGCCAAAGGAAAAAGTTATAATATACATATATATAAATAGAATCATAAGAAATTCTTGGCTAATAAAGCAAACTGTTGTTTTGTTCAACTTTAAGCTCAAAATCTAGAACTTATTATACTTTATGGTTTATTCTCCATGTTTTTGATGGGATTTATGTTTGTCTCTCGAAATATCTCGTTTGATTTTGGTGCTGCAGCTACGCCCACGGCTTAATCGAACTCTGTTTTATATGCCACACACACACACACACACACACACACACTCGCACACCCAATCCGTTTGATGCCCAGGCATTTAGCATAAATTAAATATTTGCCTTTTGCATTTGAAATCGTTGTCGGACAGAATGAATACATTTATGCAGGTGATTCATAGGCCTCTCTCTCTCTGTCTGTCTTTGGAGTCCCAAAAAAGGGAAATCCATCAAATGAGCTGCCAACGCGTCGCACAGTCAATACAAATTGATGTTTCCACAGGACACCCGGACTCGGACCCGTACCAGGACCCATGCCCTGCCCCTCGTTGTCGCTAACGTTTATTTACTTAGCAAAAAGTGCTTGCCTCGCTTGCCTCTATTCTCTATTCGTATCTGTGAGCATTATTCAATGTTTGGCTCCGAACGTGCGCAAATTACAAATTCAATGCACGTAGCCAACGGCGGCGAGGCTTTCGAGTCTAAGTTGGTAGCTCAAAGATGGTAGCACAGCCCAGACACTGCAGCTATGTATGTTTACGAAACGTTGCTGCCCCATCATCGACGCCTCAACAACAACAACAACTGAAGCTCTCAACCAGCTGACGACGACGACACATTAAAATAATGTATTTTTAAATTTAACATTAATTGTCGCTGAATGGTTTCTGAATGGGCTGCCTGTGCCTTTTACCGTTATGTGAATCTTCCTCTCTCTCTGTTAAGGAGTGCCCAAGATTTGTCTCCTCTTCTCTCCCTCCACTGTGCACACTGCATTAAGTCATCATTTTTGGGTTGGAGGGGGAAGCGGAGATTTTCATAAATCGTTTGGCTCGTTGTTAATGTTTTTCCATCTTTTATTATGGTCCCGTGCGATGGGGGAAAATATGTTTTTTATGGCTCTGCCATTTTGCATGCATTAGCGAGTGTCTTTAACGCTTCAAACGGCGGGAGGGGGGGGGGAGGAAAGCATCAGACTGTTTAAGTGAAAAGTATTTGATTGTGTTTGCACAGCACTCACAAAAATTGCAATAAGCTCATTTCCAGCTATAATCAGAGTGAGTGAAAGTCTTGCATATAATTTATATAAAACGTAATATTTGGTATTACATATTGTAGAATACCTTTTCTTAGCACCTCTGTCATTAATCTTATTCAAATGTTTATTCATGTATTCAAATTCAATTCAATTCCAAATACATTTAAAATTTGTATTGTTAATTTGTTGGCTTCCTTGCAAGGCAATAAACATAAATTAATTGCCAGTTGTGTAATGACAGCAGACACTTGGGAATTACCTCTTCTAACTAGTAATTTAGTTCACTTGCTAATTCCATCAACATCAACCGCTATAATCCTGTGCTTAACTTCTGCTTAAACCCTCTCACTTTGCATTCGACATTTACAACAGGCAGTTAATGTTCGATATATCGTTTGTGGCCATCCAGAGAAGCTGGCTCGAGTGTTGTACACTTTCATTGGATTTGGCTAACAAGCCATAATCATGTGGTGCTGTATTTAATTACAGCCTGATACGCATGTGTGAAGAAAGGAAGGACATTAGAAGCAGCTAACAAAATTCTAATGCGCCATAATGCCAAACACAATTGAGTCATTAAGCCGCAATCTAATTAAGCCCAAAAGAGAACCAAGTAACAAAAAATGAACTCCAGAGCTCCAAGCAGCTAAGCGAATTCGCTTCGCTGGCCGTTCGTGATTTCTGTTCTTGCTGCTTGTTCTTTGACCCACAAATGGAGCTCAAGTCGAAAAAAAAGTAGCATAAAAAGACGAAATATATTTAGGTACTACATATACTTTTTTTCGGCATTTTTTTACGGCACTTTAACGTGACCATTTTAGCAACCATTTTGTTTTACATCTCATGGGCCAAGATTTATTTCGTGTCGGCTTTCGACCACGTAGGTCATTAAATTGCTTAGAAATCGCGGACATCAACTCGGCGGCTCAACGCGGCCCAAAACACACGGCAAAGTGAGGCAAGCGAGGCAAGCACAGCACGGCCCAGCCCCGCTTTTAAATGAACCACAAAATGACTGTGAAACGGGCGGCACGCACCGGCTGCTTAATAGCTACAGTGGGAAGAATAGAAGAAATTGTGGATAAAAGAGATATAAAAGGGTGGGTTAAGATAATATCCAGGAACTATCTCAATTCAAATAAGGAACTGAATTTTTATTTTTAATAATGTTCATATTAAGTCCAAAAACTATGCATCACAGCTTAATCAGGGCCTTAAAATCTAATCTTAACCTGAGGATTGCTTTTAAATAAGATATTTACCTAAAAAAATATTAGCCGAAAAAAAATAAAAAAAATAATTAAACAACAAGCTTTTCTCCATAAACTCTGTTTTCTGAGAAACATACTTGGAAGCATACCTGTGAAATTACGGTTAGAATTACTAATCAATTAAATTAAATGTTTATTTAATGATTACGATTACAAAAAATCAAAAATAATTTAATATTAACACAAATTTTCAAAAATAATTGAAAGTAATCAAAAATAATAATAATATGTAGTCCGATTATTTTTGATTATTTTCAATTATTTTTGATTTTTTTTAGATTATTTTCAATTATTAGAGACAAATAAATTATTTTCAACAGCACAGTCTACTTTAAAATGATTATTTTTGATTATTTTCAATTATTTTTACAAATGTGTGGTAATTTTAGATTATTTTCAAATTTTTGTAATCGTAATCATTAAAAAATTGTGCGAAACCGAAAATAATCGTAATTTAATGATTAATTCAACTTTAAAACAAAAATAATCTAATTACTAATGACTACAATTAATAATCATTATTTAACAGGTATGCTTAGAAGTTTCGTGCTTTTTTCTGAGTGAGTATTCCCAAACTAATATTTTTTTGAACGAGATATTGACGTATCGCAACCATTGTATCAAAGCTGTTTGGGTTCATAGGGTTTGTTTTGGGCTGCGAAATAGATACAGTTAATGCCACAAAATGATGTCTAATGACGGTTTCGTCTTACATGACGAAAACTGACGGCGGCTGCGGCTAAGACTCTGTGGCTGATACTTAGCCCAAGACTTGAGGCCTTTGGGCCCGGTTTAGTGTGTGTGTGTGTGTGTGTGTGTGAAATTAAGTGCTAGTAATTTATAATGTGCCCCAAGTGGGTTTCTCAACTTTAACAAGTCTCTCACTGTCTCATCTCGCACTTCCTGTAACTAGCTTACATATTAAATATTAATAAGGGAATGGAGATTGGTAACTTACCTTCAACTTTGGCCAGGGCCAGAACGGATATGGTTTGGAGTGCGGGCACCGCCCAGGCAACCAAATGGAATAAATGAGATTTATTTTCAATTGCCTCGTGGCCCCATTTGAGTCCGGCGGCCAGGAACCAGGCAAAAGCCAAACATGACCACCACGCAAACGCGGCCATGCAACAAAAATACAATGCCATGAATAATACGGTGCAAGCGGTCGTCTGCCGATGACCCTGCGAGAACGAATCAAAAGTTGCTTAATACATAATACACGCACAGACATGGTGTAAAATGAAAACTTACCTGCGTTATGGTGGACATCATCTGCAGGCGTCCCAGCTTCACTGGCGGCGGAAATGGCTCCCGGCACGACACCGAATCGCCCGCACCGAGTCCGGCCACATAGGCACAGCCCACAACCAGATAGCAGACGGCTAGGAAGACAATCGCACGCTCCGGATAGCGGAATCGGGACGAGTCAATCAGGAACGTGAGCACCTGTCGGACATATGGAAAGAAATATACATAAATATACATTTAATTAACTCTGTAATTATGTTTTTGCCGACTTGGCTTAAAAATACATTAGTGCAGGGATCTTGGTCATTAGGCACTACACATTAGCTGATTGTTGTGCAGTTTATTTGATCTGAGCCTCGTTTCTCTCTCTCTCTCTTCTCCTTCTCCTTCTCTCAGTGGCTAAGCGAGTTGGCCTTAATGAGAGTACTCTTAGCCACACAGCAAGTCCTTCGCTGCCAGCCTTCCACTAAATACATATACATATACAATATATATTTAATAATGCTATAGGGCTTAATTTCCCATTCAACTGCTCTTTTGTAGCTAGTATTTCAAGTGTATTATCATGCACACAAATTGCCTGACAGCTCTCGAAAGTCTTTAAAGGCAATTTCAATTAAAATGGCTTCACAGCCACTCCAATACGTACTTTGACGAGCCGCAAAAGAGGCAAGTCAAGCCCCACCCCACCCCACCCCACCCACCATTCTGCCACATAAGCCCACACATAAACTGAAACTGCAATTTCCAATTTGTGCTAGAAACCAAATTCCAGACTTTGACTGCTAATTACGCACAATTTAAATGAATTCATTACCATTTGCGGCTAAGTCCGGACTGCGTCTTGAGTCTTTTGTCCTCTTAACATTCAGCCTACAAAGCAAAGCAATTTAATTTGATCATTACAAAACTATCAGTGTGCAGCTCTTGGGGGATGGAGCCGCTATTTGAACAAGAAACATTTGAATTATTCATAGATGTAACACACACGACCCAATTGTCGCAAGGCTCAAGTATTCATTGCTATGGATTTTGTTAACATCGTTCAAATCTGTTGCAATTATAGGGAATATATGTGAATGTTTGAATGGCACAATTATCTAAGAATTAGCTACAGGGTATTCACTAGTCTAGCAGCACATTTTTTTAAGCTCTTAGTTCATAAATTATAGTTCTCCTATGCCTACGTCTTATTCCCGCCTACGCTTTATCTATCGTCTTGCTCATTTGCATGCAAAATTTATGCTTAGAGATTTTTTTATTTTTGGGTGTGTGAAGGAGTTTTTGTAACGCATTTGTTGACATGCTACAAAGACAACAAAACACACACATGCATACACACAGTTAAATACAAACAAATATTATATAAAATATAAAGAAACCAAATTGAATTGAATTGTTTATTTATGCCAAACAATTCGGGAAGAAAGGATTACAGGCAGGTTCTGCTTGCAGGAAGGGTTAACAGCTTCCATTTCACCCCATACTCAGACATGAGTTACCTCCCACCATCACACACACACACACACACACACACAAACGACAGCAATTTGTTGTGGCACGCATGCTGCTTCATTTCATTTGTAGTCGTGGGGGCGTGTAGGGCGTGGCATGCGCTTTGTAGGTGTGACTGCTGAAATTGTAGCTACAAATGAAGTGAAATGAGCAAAAGGAACCAACAACAACTCTACCTCGAAGTAAAAGCCAAAAATTATGCATTACTCGAGTCTTCAGTTTGAGTCTCTTCTTCTTGTCATCTTATTGTTGTCGTGATGGGGCGTGGGCAACTAGTCAGTTTCCGGCAGTCATTTAACTAGGTCTAGGAAAAACCCACACGTGATATCATGCATTACCCAGTTTCAATTACAGTCGTTAGCGTTTCACAACATTTTAATCCATTTGAGTTAAAAACACAATTCTTCTTTATCTGTAAATGGCTTGAATATTTTTAGATATTTCATCTGCTTTTACAACCCACACACAAATTTAAGCCACACCTCACAAAGTGGTAATGTTTAATGTTTAATTTCAATTTTAACGCCGCTGTGGCTCATAAATTCCTAAAAACTAGTCATTAAAAACAAACAGTAAAAAATATATAAAATTTTCTTCTTTTAGCCCGCTTAGTTTTGTTCAGCTTGTGTCCATTTTGGAGTTTTGCATAAATTAAATTAAAATTGCTTCTATAGTCAAACAGTTTTATTTTTTTCGGCTTTTCATTTCAAATTCAAACTAACTGACGGCGTCATTTGCATACAAAGGGAGAGGGGAGGGGCTCTGGTTTAGGCTAGGGGGTGTAACAAACCGTCTATCATCTATTTCAGCGCCTATGATTAACATAAAACTTTGCACAGGTTTTTGTTTTCAGTCTGTGAATTTGTTGAAAAAATAATTGTGGCATAAATTGTGGTAAATGTTTACGGCGCGCTTTGCTTTGGTCTATCTTTTAACCATATTTTAGGCTGGTTTTTTTTTTTTGTTTAGGTCTTAGAAAAATTTGCTATGCTGTCATTTAAATGTGCATATTTAACAAATATTTAGTAGTCGTTCATATTTATGCAAATGTTGAGCCGTAAGTCAAACAACATATTAAGCCGTATAGAGCGAGTTTATTGTTAAACTTTTGTTAAACTATCGTTTCAGATCCTGGTTGCAGTTACTTTTGTCACCATGACACGGCGCATATTTGCACACATCCTGTCTGTCCGTCTGTCCGTGTGTCTGTCTGTCATTGAGTCAACATGCGCCTCACTGAGCTTTCTGTTTCAGGGTTTTGTAATTAAGAAAAGTCATCAAAGTCAACAACATGCTGACTGACTAACTGACTGACTGACTGACTCTCTCTGCATTCGCTTATTTGTTGTCAACATTATCAGGGCACTCCCTCTCAACTTTTACGTGTATGTCACACTATCCCATTGGCAACCCATTGAGAGAGAGAGAGAGAGCCCATTACAGCCAAAGTCATTTCCTTTTCGCTTTCATTGTAAAACAAATGTCATGTCTGACGTTTCTCATCTCATCTCGTTCCCATCACATTCCCATTCCCATTCCCTTTCCCTTTCCACTTTCCACATTCGCATCTAATGCGTTTAATGAAAAAGGTGTTGATTGTTGACAGTTGTCTCTTATGCTAGTCTCTCCAGCAGCTCTGGCTGTCTCCCGGCGAATAATAAGTTGAGCTCGGATTCCACGGCATTTTACCTGTCAGATGGCACAAGTCGACGGCAAAGTTGACAGAGCAATAGATGCTGGTGAAAAATATATTTGTTTGGTTTAAGTTTGACTTGCGTTTGCGAAATTGAAATAAACGTGTTTGTTTATATTCTAGTTGATACTTTTTGAGCCTGAGGAATTGTCAACTGTAACTTTGACGGGAGCAAACTTTAATTACAATAAAGTTATTGAAAAGTTTTCGATGCAAATGCTGAAGGAATGTGTACGATTGTCAATTGAAATAAATCGAATTTCGCTGAAACATTTTTAGGTTTTATATTAAAGCCAATAAACTAATTAATTTAGAACTCAACAACAAAGCTTTTGATTTTATCACACACATGGGATTTTATTTTATTTATTGCAAAATATTTACACACTCAATATTTATTTTAAAGCTTTAAGTGCACTTTTCTAATGCGCACAACTGTGAATTTTTCAAAATATCAGATCACATTGACATATTATAGAATAATTTTTATTTTTATTGCACTTGATTTTTGTACGCTTTTAGAAAACATGCAATAAAAGCATTTAAATATATTATATTTAGGAATTTCAAGAATAAACCAAATAAAATTTGTTTAGATTTTAAAGTAGTTTCAGAAAACTGTTGTACACATATTTTTTTGTCTATGCAAAGTTTTTTATTCAAACACAATAAAAATTATTTATATGAAAAACTTTATATATTAAAAGCTGGTTTGAGCTTTCTGTGTGTTTTTTCTAAGCTTCCATTAACTCTCGTTTGTTACAGAACAAATTCGTTGCACAAACAATCGGATATCATCTAAATTCCATGCGTAAAAAAGTTGGTGGTAAACACAACAAAACAAGCTGAGAATTGAAATGAAAATGTCAAGTGGGCGGGGCGGGGGGCGGAGTTACCCACTGCACTTGCCACAGCAGCAAATCTGAGTGGAGAGAAAGTGAAAGCAGCTGAATACTATTTACTCCCCAAAATGAAAAATGCATAATGAGCACTCGAAACATAATCATTATCATAAAAAGGAATGTACAAAAAGTCTGGCTAAAATAAACTCGAGGACTGCGTTAAAATAGGCAACATGGCAACAAGGCAACAAAGTAATAATATGTGATATAGTCGCTGGCCACGCCCACAAAACAGTCATTGCCTGCCTCTGACAATGGGCGACAAATTACATGCAAGCCCAAAATGTATCACAAAAGAGGCAGAAAAAAAACAAGCGAAAAATAGCAAAAGCAAAACTATGCAAAATTCGTCGCACTGAAAGTGACAATGTTCCTTCCACTTCCACTTCCTCTGCCTCCCCCCCCCCCTCGTGCAAGGCATGTTTGTGATGGATGTAGCTCAACTTTATGACATGCACCATCTACCCCACCGAGAACAACAACAGTTCCCGCCTACCCTCCTGTCCGCACCACCACAAAAGCACATATCAGACAAATTTGTTTGTTGCTGGCTGGAAATATTTGATAGATGTGTTTCCCCCCCCCTCTGCCCCACCCCCTCCAGGACCCGATGATTGCACAAGTGTGTTGCGAATTGCGTTATAAGACTGAATGGGAAAAACTTTTTCTGGCCAGTTAATAGCTTTTATCTTTGCTAAATTGATTTTTTATTCAAATTATGTATCCTTTTTTTAAACGCTGAAGGATAAAGGATAAAGGTAACAAATAAAAAGGAAGTAAATTTGCATACTTTGATTAAATGGTTTATTATAAAAATATTTCTCATGCCTTTAAGCTGCCAAAGCATTTTCAACTATAATATTTAAAGTCTGCTTTTCTCCCTCTCACAATGAGGTTTTATCCTACACGCTCCCAGCTCGATGGGCTGGTGGCAGGAGGAGGCGCAACCAAGGTGGCAAAGATGTGAAACAGAAGTTATTCAGCTGTATTCAAAGGCAAAGGAAAAGGCAATGCGGCTATATATTGCGCATATGTTTTGCCAAGTTTATTGAAAAATATGCGCTGACAGGTAATATGTCAATGTGTGGGATTTGCCAAAGTGGCAACACTGGCTGCCTCCATCCAGCGTATAATAATAAGTAGACTCGTGGCAGGGGTAAGGATATGCAAACGCTGGCATAAAGTTGTTTGCTCTCGCCTTCGAGCCATGTTTCTTAAGCCAAAGCAAAAATATGGCAGCACTCAGGATAAGGATAGGGAAAGGATAAGGTAAGGGATAAAGACAGGTAAAGAAGAAGAAGAAGAACAGTTGTGTTCGCTCATGATTTATCGCCATCAAATTGAAAATTGAGTGCCTGACATTGTGGCAGAGACGAGCGTGCATCAATATTAACAAAATATGGATTTCCACTTACCGTAAAGAGACAACTGGCCACACAGACAGCCGCCCAGGAGCCGACCCAATAGCGCAGAACCGTTCGCTCCCGCTCCGGGAAGAACATGGCGTGACAGGGGGCGCCACAATCATGCAGATCCTGTAAATAGAAAGAAAGAGCCCCAATTGAATGGAAATGTGTGTAGAGCGGAAATTAATTTTCCTTGGCGCGTAATTAATTAGGCTTACATTTAAAGGATGACAGGCAATGAACAATCATTATAGGGAGCAAAAGAGTTTGGGCTGAGTTTAAATGCCACAGAGAACACAGCACTTTATGATTATTAAATCATGTTAAGCCGCAAAAGCAATTGTTATAAAAAGGTAATTACATTTTTTTTAAATTGTGGTCGCATTTTATGCATTTAAAAAGTGCGTTGCGACAATTTAAATACCCTCTATCTTATGAAAAGCTTATTTCAAAGTAACAGGGTATCTATATTTCAATCAAGATTATTTTTAATGTATGTTTAAAAAGTGAGTAATGACTACAATACATTTTTTAATCGTTTCTTATTTATTTATTTATCAAATTAAGTTTAATTAGTCGTTTAAATATACGTTTTAAAATAAATTTCAGAGAAACAAACTTGAAGTTGGCTTATCTTAATATATCATCATTTTTAAATCTGCTTCCGAATCAAATCAGAGTTTCATCTAACGCGTCCCTACTTCATTAAAATTCAAATTTGCATTTCGTCCTGAAGTGTAATTTTTCTTGTAGCTTGTCGCTACTTGGCCCGAAACTGCAAGCAATTTAAATTCGCTTCCGTTCTTTCGTTTCTGTTCTTTAACAGCTGCCATAAGACTGACAAGTTTTCGCCTTCTCTCCTCGGTTTTATGTTATTGCATGTGCCGCAAATATGCGTAAATATTGCCAAGTCTCCCTCTTTTAGCCAACTCGCTGGCTGGCTGCCTGCCTGTCTGCTTATCATTAACATCATTATATAAAATTTGTTGCCATTGCCATTGTTGTATTCTCTTACTTGGGATCTCGAATTCGCGCCAGCTAAAAAAGAAAATAAATAAAATAAAACGCAATTTACGCCGCTAACCTAACGATGATTGCCCCGGGTGAGTGAGAGTACGGCCGGAGCAGGATCAGCGGGAAGCGCCTTTTAAATTTTTAATAGCAACTTTTTTGGGGTTGCTCTTTGACTGAGCGACTGTTTCCCCCCTCTGCCCGCCCCGTTAACTGCTAAGTTTTTGTTTTTTCGGCAGTCAGACAGAGAGTCGAGTCTGATGCTGTCTGCCTCCCTTGTCCTTGCCCCGAATGTGAGTGTGGAGCTTTGGCTGCATGTGAAATGAGTTCGAGTCGAGTCGAGTCGAGTCGAGTTGCGGAGATGCGTGAGGCAAACATTTGCAGATGTGTCGAGAGATCTGCATCAAATGCAGATACATTTCGTATTCGCAGTTGCCAGTCAAGAATTTTTCTGCAATGTTTGTTTGTTTTTGCCTTTCTCTCTCTCTCTCTCCCTCTACTTCTCTTTGTGTGCGTGTGTGTTTGGGCTCTATCTTAAATTCAAATCTCTTGTGGTTTACATTGCTGCTACAACATGCGTTGTTGCCACACTTCACAATGCAATTTGCAGGGTTGTTTAACAGCGTTCGTCTTCATTCTGTGTCGGTCTGTGGGGTTCAAGGTTGTGTAGCCAAAATAATGTGATTCGTAATAACATTAAATTGCATTCATTGCCCAGACACAAAGCTGTCAGTCAGTGTGATGAATTGAGTGAGGGTTGTAGTACTTAGTATATATAAAAGTTTTTCCAACTTACGTTCCGATGAGTTTTTCATATTTTTGAATCTCTTATAAAGTTCGTAAGACAAACAGAGAGGCTCTTTCTAGGGCCAATTAAAGCATTAGAGGCACAACTTTGTGCGGCAACAGTTGAAACAAAAGCCCCAAAAGAAAAGGAAAGAAAAGAAAAGACCTGGCCCAAAGGAGTTACAACAACTTCAACTGACCACAACAAAAGCCCTGGGACTTTGTTACATTGCATTGTTAGGCCTCTTCTCCACTCCACATTCCCTCTCTGACTCTCTTTGGGTCCACTCTAGTCTAGTCGAGCCATTGTTTTCGATTTTTATGAGGCATGTATAAATAATTGCGCCCAAAGGCCGCCGACATAAGTTTTCATGCCGGCCGCGTCTAAACTGAGACTCGCTGCCCATTTGCCACGCCCATTCCCTTGCGCCCTGTGGAGACCCTGGCGTCGCCAGCCACTGCAACATTGTCTGTGTTTTTGTGTTCTTTTCTGCTTTTCTGTTTTCCTGTTTTTGGCTGCCGGCTACAAATAATAACATAAAGAACAACAACAACATGAAATGGCAGCAGGCTGCAGGTATGAACAGCATTTAAGGAGTTTTTAATTTATTATAAATAAATTTCATGCCAGGTACGACTAAATTGTAGTGTGAGAAGAGGAACTCGCTGCTAGTTGGAGTATTTAGGGGGCGTGTTGATGATGGGGCAGCAGCCGGCAAATTATTATGACTAAAGTCGAAACTCAGTCGCACAGTGTGACGAGATCAGAGATGGTAAAATCAACTTTCAGTTGAGTTACTTTTCCCTTCATTACTTCGAGAGAGAGAGAGAGATACATTAAAGAAACGTGCGACATTTGGCCAAAAGTGTTAATGGGACAAGCTCTGACAGTTTTCGTAGTCGCACGAACGTTTCTCAAAGCAATTAAGATAAAATATCTTTATTTCAGACAATGTGGTCATAAAACTTCATTCTACGAAAACAACATCAAGTTTTAACCTAAGTTTGCAGCCCAGTGTAGGCCAGAAAAACTTCATCCTTAGCTACTAACTCTGCTGCTAAAGAGAGATTCATCATCCACCAGGGGGCAGAGTCAGCAGAGTCAAAGCCATAGACAACCCTTGACAGTGTTAATGATAACTTCGACAATGTGTGTGTGTGTGTGTGTGTGTATTCTGAGGGTGTTGCTGACGTTGTTAAAGTCAGAATGGACAGGCACACAGACACAGGCAACAAGGAAAAGATCTAAAGCATCGAACGGAGCAACGGAGACCAATGTGCAATTCAATTGTCCTAAGGGTTGTTTTTCGGTGTGTGTGTGTGTGTGTGTGTGTGCAGGATGTGACTGCTGCAAAGGATGGGCCTGTCGTCTCGACAGTTGTTGTTGTTATTGTCCTTGGGGCCGCCGCTGTGTCGCACTTGAAACAACTGGCAAGGACAACAGGAAACAGAACATGCATTCAAGCATTGAATAAATTTAGCAAAAACAAATAAGTCCAACAAGTCTTCAGAGGCAACTTTTGAGCAGGAACTGAAACACAGAATGTGCCAAAAGTTCAAAAAACATTGCAGAAATGCTCAATAATTTATTAATATTATCGGATCGGGTCGCTAACCTCTAACCAGAAACGAGAAACACCAACAAAAACCACAAATCGAGAGAAACAAAGTCAGGGGCCGCACAAATTACACATGTCGACACTTTATTAAGGACACTCTGAACTGGCTTCGATTCGATGCCATATCAAAATAAAAAATAAAAAAACATTTGCTTTTTGCGGTCCCGCAAAACGAGCTGATCCCGAATCCGGCAACCGATGCCGCCGGCTATAAAATGTCGACCCGTCCATATGTTTTCGGCATAAAAACCCAAAGTAGGAGGAGGGAAAAAAGGCAAAACTCTTTGGCGCGCATTTTTGTGATTTTCTGCTTTTATTCTCTTTCGCTCGCTCGCTCGCTCGCTCGCTCTGAAGCGAAGTTGGCAGCCCATCCACTTTGCTTAACCCTTTCATGGCCAAATTGTTGAGGCAACATACAAATTATGCCCAAAGCGTTGAGGAGCGCAGAAAAAAAAATTGCAAGAGGAAGATACATACATATATAATAAAAATGAGGTGGAGCCTGTTTTGGGTCATGTTAATGTAAATGTTGCTGGGGGTTATAAGGGGGGTCGAGCTGAAAGAGGTGCCACTCTCTGCCACATATCGTGTAATTTTAATGTAAATTTATAATGAGCGTCGGTTTAAAATTTATGTTGCCAAAGGTGACACAGCACGCAAATTAAGGTTGATGGGTAGAGAGATATTCAAGGGTTGGGTTTTAAGTAGGACCCAAAATGGCTAGCGGCTATGTGAATGTTGTCGAGTCGTTGTCGTTCCTCATAAAAAAGCATTCACGCAAGGTGTTGTTAAAAAGTGCATGGAATTTATTTATAATTCGGCACAACAAATTTTTTAATGACCTGGCAATAAGCTATTGAAATGAACAAAGAATAAAAGGTTTTGAATATGAATTAGGCGCATTAACACATTCAAATTAGCTAATCTATTATAAGCAGATTAAAGCAAACCAGCTTAAACACTCTTTAAATTTGAGGCTAAAACTTCAGTCAAGTTGGCTTTCATAATATCTATCACGCTCGGTCTTAACGCTTGTAGCACAAATCTCGGTTAATGCCAACTAAATGCAAACAACTTAAAACCAACTTAAAACCGACTTAAAGACTTCTGACTATATACCATATAACATATATATACCATGTCTAACAATGCTGCTTGCCCTAAAAACTCGGGCAAATATTTATCAGAGATCGCTTAACATGCAACGCACGTACGCAGCGGGGTGGGGTGGGGAGGGATGGGAAGGGGCGAGGCATTCACCACAGAGAAAGAGAGGACAACGTGACGTTGACACTCATACAACTCATGGCCACTTTCCAGTTGCCAGCTGCCAGCGGTCATAGTCACGCAGCTGACGCACAACAGCAACAACAACAACAACAACAACAACAGCAACAACAACAACAACAGCAACAACAACAACATGATAGCCCACATAAAGCAGCCCAAACCAATCGTCCAGAAACAGGCTTCAACTTGAACATATTACCCCCAAAAACAAATTAAACAATTTGCTGCTTACACGCAAAAAAAAAAAAATGTGTTTGAAAGAACATTTGGCCAAGAATTAACAAAGTTTTAATGCCCTTTGGCAGATGTTTGATTATTCCAAAACTTTTTTTTCAATTAGTTATTAGCTACGATATATTTATTGGTAAATAATTTGTCTTATTGTTCACATTTGAAAACAAAATGAAGACATCTTCTGTAAGTGTATATAGAAAACATGCAGGCAGTAACTGTAAATGCCAGGCAACATGCACTGGCGCAACATGTTGCTGACGCAATGTTGCCAAAGTTGCTGGCAGACTTTTTGCCTGGCTGGAGCAATTGATTTCTGCTCGACGTTTAAAGTTGTGCAGGTGCAGAGACTTCTTCTGCTGCTTCTCAAACCTGAACTCGGGCTCCTGGCACGTTTCCATGTCTCGGCTCGGCTGACATTGACGCTGGCTGCAGCGGAGGGGGGGGACAGGGGGAGGCAGCTAAAACTGAAGCTAAAGCAAGCGCAGCAATTTTCGATTTGACATTTTGGCAGTTCTCTGTCTACTTTTCTAATTGCATTGCAGCAAGGGACGCCGGGGGGGTGGGAAAGAGGTCGTGCTGGACACGCTTCGCTTAGCAGGCAGCTTTTGTTTTTGCATAATTTGACATATTAATTTTTAGTTGGCTGTCATGCGGCCAAAATGTTGACAGCATCTAATGAGCAGCAAAACCCACTCTTCAACTTTCACCCACTCCTTGCGTCCGTCTCTCACTCCGCTATATAGCAGATTTATGATCATGCTTTTCCTAAACTGTTACTCTTGCCACATGTGGCGCATTCGCAGTTGGTGGCACTTTCTTTGCCTCTTCTTTTTTCTTTTTTTTTTTTGTTGTTGCACTAGTCTTTAGTCTTGGTTCTATTTTAATGCTCGTGCTTGGAAACATTTACGTCAACTTTTCTTTCATTTTCATTCGCTTTGCCCCCTTCCCCGAGTCAGAGGCGCATAATTTAATAAATTTATGAAATTTAATAGACAGGAACGTGTTCGGTGGCCACAAATTTGTGGTGGGTCTTGAAATTTATATGCCAGCAGTTTCAAGACCTGAAGTTGAAGCTCAAGCTGCAAATGGCGTTGCATCTTAAGTCGGCTGAGTGGGCGTGGCATCATCAAGTTGCTGTTGTTGTTTGTCGAAGCATGAAAATTATTATTCTTAAATGGTGCAAAGAAAAATATAGTTTTTTCCAAGACAAGGTCAAGTCGTGGTAAAGAACAAAATGATTACTAATATTATTATTATTACTTTTTTTTATGTGGCAAATTTTATTTTTAATATAAATCAACCAACTTAATGGTTATCAAAAATTGGAATGACAAAAAGAAATAACAATAATAAATAGCAACAGTAATAATGAATTTGTTTTGTGCTTGATCCAAAGGATTGATATAATTGTAAAGTCGATTAACAACTTGCCATATTAAATATCTAAGCATGATCAACAATTAACACGTTATTAAATCAACATCGATGCACAAGTTATTCAATGCGATAAGCTTGTCATAATCTGATTAAGCACGCGTCACAACAACAACAACAGCAACAACAAACGATTAACATCCAATTCAGAATCGTTTAGTACAACTTCGAGCCAAGACTGTATCAACTTCAAAGTCGAATACATAATTTCCGTCATTAAGCATACGTCACGCTCCACTCATTAGACATTGTCAAAAGGCTGCAAACGGTAATTTCGCTGCAAACGAGCAAACGGTCCACTTTAAAGTGACCCCCCTCAATGCGAGGAGACAACTGCAACGAAATATGTACACAAACAATTTGCATAGAGCGCTGAAGCCGGTTACTGTTAAGATTTTGTAGGCAGGCAGCCAAAGATGCAGATATGCCACGAGAGAGATGAGAAGAGCTGAGAAGAGCTGAGCGGAGCTGAGCTGGGCTGAGAGGACTAACGGGAAAAAGTGTGCGCCACACTAAGATGCAACGATGATGCTGCGATGCGGGTTGCAAGCGATGCCAGCGATGTTGCAATGTGGCAACCATGGCGTACAGTTAGGCTGCAGGCTTTGACAGGCTTCGGTTGCGTTGCTTCGAGCCGGTTTCAATAATAATTGCAAGAACAACAAGTTATGGCAGGTGGCGGCTGGAACGAAGAAACTGAAGTTTAGGCTCAACATGAAGGAGGCGCAACCCATGAAAAAGTGAATAAAGTTGTGCGATGCTACACATGGAAAAACAAATAAATGAAGTACGTTTTTTTTTTCATTTGAATAAAATTGCCTCCTTAACATCATAACAAACAAACGCTGGCTCTATTTTCTTCTCTAGTCTCTGGGACACTTTGTTTCTTCGAGTGTATGTTTTTCTATTGTGAATGAGCTTTCGGCGTTGTGATACAATGCTAAAAATTATATATAATTTAAATAATAACGCATCAAATTACGTAAAAATGCCATACAATCGATGGCACTAACAAACAAAATGCTATAGAATAAAAAACAAAGAAAATGAAAGATGATTGACAGTGCAACATTGTAAGGATGAACGCTTTCGATAGATCGATACATTTACCTGCAAGAAAGTGCAATGATATCAGAGAGGAGAAACCCAGAAAAAAAAAAAGCGAGAATCCACTACGAAAATAGTAAATTTTACTATTCGGGTTTCAACTATGAAACGTAGTAAAAATCACTATAAACAATGTTGATTCAACTAAAATCATAGTAAAAGAGCAAAATGAACATAAAACGTATTTAATTTTAAGTGGCTGCACCTTAAAACAAAATGCGTAAACTTCAAAATGATAATGCATGTTCACTTTAACGTTGAACCATATTTAATCCAAATATTAACATTTAAAATTAAATGTCCGTTTTAATAAATTATATTGAATTCTAAAACCCTTCATATTGGGATTGACTATGTTCCGCATTCAAGTGGTGAAAGCATCCGCTAAGTAAACGGGAGATCCAGGTTCGAATCCCGTCGCAGGCCCTCATATTTCGTATTCGGTGAGTTTTTTGATATAAGCTAAGTTTCATCTTTCTAGCATTTTTAATAATACTTCATAATTGCTTTTCAGGTATCCGAGATGTTAAATTTACCATGACTATGGTTATCTGTTCTACGTTTTTTTCTGGGTGTAGAGAAGTACATATTCCGAAAGGTAAAAATATTTAAAAAATATAAATGTTATGAAAAGTTTCAAGTGTAGCTTTATTTAAAAACATTCTGTTTTGTTGCAAAGATCACGTAAATACCGCAATTGTATATACGGTTTAGTTTTCATATACTATCTCTTAGACTGGAAGAAAAAAACACTTGAAATGGATTTTGAGTTGCACTTTGTATGCTACACATGTGAAAAACACTTGCCACTTTATTGGCCAAGACCAATGCCATTGAATCGAATCGGTTAGGGAAACGCACTCAAAGCGCGATATGAATACCAGAGTATAATGCACTCCTTGAACATGAACATGAACATATAGATAGATGGGTACTTATACAATTGATGGCAAAAAGTCTGTTGGTCGAGATGAGAGGCCATTAACTAAAAGCCTCCACTCTTGATATCGGACTGTGGCATTGGGAAAAAGCAAAAGGAAGAAAACAACAACAACAAAAAAAGCATTTACTGAAAACTATTTGCAACAATTTTTCACAGTCGGCTGGCATAATTTTTCACACAGCCCAACAAATACCCGGTCCAGAGATCTAAAGCTCAATTTTTTATTTATTTTTATTTTGTTCATCATTTTTTTATTTTTTTTCGTTTCTTTTATTTCAACACTTTAAACGCGGACGTTTAGAGATGAAAGGAGAGTGGCTAGGGCACAAAAAGGGGAGGACCGAGCCTGGCTGCATTTTCATTTCCATTTTTCGCTACACTGGCGAGAGCGCTTTGTAATCAACAGAGTCGGGCTCTCGAGTGCAGGCACAGCATCCAACAACCAGCATCCAGCATTCAGCATCCAGCAGATGCGATGCAGCACAGATACGGATACACCACAATTTATCTCACAGTTTGCAGTCTAAACAAAAATGACTGCCGGCCCCGTTTGCTGCTCTTGTCTGTTGTCTGTTGTATTTTGCCTGTTGCCCTAGCCATAGGGAAGTTTGCGCTACTCAGCAGCGGCTCATCGGCTCATCTCCTGCCAACCCATTTGCCATGTCCGCGTTTTGCGTCCACATCCGCATTCGTTGCCCCCCCACCCGTTCCCTTGTCACCTTTGCTCTAGCGGCGACAGCGATAAATGTTTTAGCATTTCAAACACAAACTACAAAACTTTGAAATATACAAATGATTTCGTATTTATTTCAGCCAAGTTCCAAGTACCTCCAGCACGCACACAAACACACACACACACACGCCCCTTCTCTCCTGGGCCTAACGCTACCAAAAACTAGTTGCTGATTTTTTTGCTCTTGAGCTTGGCCATAAAATTTAGGTTTGATGGCAATTTTTATGCGGGCTTGAACTAATTTTCATATCTATGATTTAAGTGCAGATAAATTTAAATTTTTAATACCTAAGACAACTAAAACCATTTCCTAAAACTGAACAAAAATAACAAATAAATATTCATTTCATATAAAATCAATTGAGCAACTAATAAAGCTGCACTTAAAAAGTGGGAATATTATTTTTCCATTCGTATCAAATCACTCGCAATTTCTCAGTATTCACATATTTTTTAGTGCAATGTTTTTTCCCTTTTTAACCAATATATCCACAACATAATTCATATGCGTGCAATTTATTTGGTATGCAAATCTATAGCTCTCTTATATATTAATTTGCTGCCCATTGAGAACGCTTTTGAGAACTCGAATGTTTTTATATGTATCAACAATTGTGAAAAACAGCTGATCTTAAAAACTCTGATAATGCCACAAATTGTGCGCCATGCATTTTAATATCTATATGTACATATATATTTTATATTTTTGTTGCTGTTGCTGTCGATAAGGTCTTGTTCATTGAATTCGCAACTGGATGGGGCCTTTGGTTGAGCTCAGTTCAGAGTTTCTTTTGTGCCTGCTGATAAATGATTTCGATTTTTTGTACAAAGCGCCAAAGCTGCGGGGCATCAAATTGCGTCAATGGCCTGTCAGACTCATTAATTTTCACGAGACGACGACGACGAGGAGAAAAACATTTTTAATACGCATTCAAATGCTTTGTCCGCCTGCTTCAGCTGATATTCAATTGGTGGAAAATGCGGCTGTCAATGGCAAAAAAAAACAACTATCTTTCAATAATCCTCATTCCCTCTTTCATGACAAGCCCAAATCCACTGAGTCAGGAAGTGGCTTGTGTTCTGGTCAGTTCAGGTCAGTTTGGGTTCAGGTCAGGATCCAGGGTCCAACGCCTGTATTCAGCATTCGGCATTGAATTGATTGTAAAAATGCGGCTTTGAGGCAAACATTTATCAGGATTTTTCTGTTTTGTATACAGCCCATTAGTTTGAGTGATTGAAGCTCAAAAGCTGAACGAATTCCTATACAAAATTATTTTAAATCGAGATAATGACTTTAAAGTTTAAATAAATGCTTAAAGCTTGTTCAAAATTGTATTCTTAATTTAAATGTTTGCAAATTTAAGGCAAGTGCACTCGATATGTGCTCAACTTTAAGCCATTTGTCAACACGCGTGCCATGGGCCATTGAGGTGGCCAGATAGCCATGGCTTTAATGCGTTGCCATGCGCACCCAAAAACTCGGGCGGAGCAAAAAATAACAGAGTCAAAACTGGCGAAACTAACCGAATTTCCCTCCCACAGGCGGCATCTAAATTTATAGGCAACGACTAAAACCCAACGTCGCTTCACTTGAGCGTGAACAGTGCCTGCCAAACATACAGCGACAACAGAACACCAATAAACAACAAGAACTGGAAGCTGCAGTGAAATCTGAAATAAAATTCAATGGCTCGCATTGCTTAAATAACCAAACGTTGGCTTTTTTACCCTAAAAAAAAAAAACAGAGAGTTAGTCAAGGTAAAATCTACACCTAAAACATTTTTCATTCACATTTATGGCAGAGCCCATGAAAACCAAATGAAGCCTTCAACAAAAACTAAGGAAAACTAGAGAAAAAATGTTTGTTTGCCTAGTACGCAAAAGAACTAGAGAACACAGAGAACTGACTGTCGTTGCACCTGCAACAATGCCACGCCCACATCTGTGCGTTCAAACAATCAGAGAAAGAAAAAAAAAAAAAGATTTAACAAAATGTTTGTTCCAAATTTGTTCGAGCGCAATTTGCTGTATGGGCCAAGAGTGTGCAGCGGAGTCAAATTTGCGATGTGAACGCAAAGTTTTGGTAACCCCTCACCCGCCACCCCCTAGACCCAATGCCTAGCCATATTTAAGGGTTTAGATGAACGGGAAAGTTGGCAACTTTGACAGGTTCTCTTGGTCCTTGAAAATTCGGTTCGGTAATTGCAAAATTTGTGCGACTGCCGCGTTGCAGATAATGGAAAACTTTGGGTGCCGAGTTAATGCCACTTGAAATTGTCGCCGCTTTGACAGGAATCCCACAGCAGGTGAGCAAAAGTTTTTTATATTAAGAAACACAACTGAAAGTGCGACATTCGCTAGCGAATTATTTGCGTATTTATGGTAGCCATTTTGACCCTTTGCTCTGACTTTTCCAACTGCAGACGAGGACACAAAGGTGCGTATGTGTTCCCAAAGGACTAAAAACTTTGCCAATTGGCTTTGCGGCCGAAAGCTGTGCAAAAGTTTCGAATCCAGCCCAGAGAAGTCAGTTGAGCAGCTTTAACGGCTTCAACGGCTTCTGACACAGAGACTTAGAACCTTATTTAACTCGACTTACGGCTGATAGATGAATATTATTTTAGTTAGAGCCACAACGTACCTGAAAGCAAAAGATAGAAAAGTTTCGTTAGAGCTTTAAATGTTAATGTCAGTAACATAAAATATTGTAGAATTAGCTTAAAGAGGATTTTATTTCCATTTTAAAGGTGATAATAAATTTATTAAATGTATTTAAATATAAGTAAGTTTTTTTTTTAATTTTTAATAATTTATTTTATAGTAAGAAATAAAAATGAACGACAGCAGGTAGAAGAAAAAAATAATTTTTTAGCAAACTAAGGCCCAATTTCTCAATGTCCGGTTAGTCAACTTATTCTAAGTTTAGTCGAATTTGAGTTTCTCAATGTTCGGTTAGCACTTACTTATACGATGCCTGGAGGTCCGGTTACTACTTATACCGATGCTAAGTTACGATATATAAATTTTAATACAATCATCGTAAGGCGAACAGCCTTTTTTATGAATCAAAATTGCAAAATGCTTATTTGAGTCTTCTAGGTCCACAAACACATGCTCCTCAACAACTAAAAAGATTTTCCCTCGTTGCCGTTTACAACAGGGCTCATAGAAAGTAATTGTATAAACCTTTTTAATGTGCAACATGCAGCAGTTTGGGATTCACAGGCAAAAACAAAGCCAAAAGAACAGCTGAATCCCCGTTAAGGTTGGCAACACCAAATTGCTTAACTGCCGTATAGCTCGGTCAAAAAAGTTCCGAAGTTAACTTATTCCAAGTTTAACTGGACATTGAGAAATTGGGCCTTAGTAAGTTTTAAGTGTGTTTTTCAGTTTATTATTTGATTCTAATTTTAATTTATTTATTGTTTGTTGTAAATGGCAATTGTACGCTATAATATCCCTATCTCTTAAAAGTATATTCGACAGATATTCTGATATTTTTCCTCTTCCTTATTTTCACACTTTCCACTCATTGCAGAGAACGCCTCCCATTTTCCTTCACATTTTCCTGGTATTTACAGTGTCTGCAAGCAGCTTTTACGGTGATGAACAAGCCGGCATTGCCGCAGTGCCACCTTGCCAACTTGCCACATATTCCGCCCGTTGCAATGGCTACTTACAACTCGTACATACATACATACAATTTTGCTGTTAATGCATTTGGAAAGTAGCTGCATAAAATCGCTCAATTTGTTGGCAGGAGCACAAAAGTGATTCGAGAGGGGAAAGGAGAGACTGCATCTGGAATTGGCTGCTGGCCATGAAACGGCGTCTGTTTTGTAGCCCATTTACTGCCACTTTAACCTAATTTCATTAGCATTAGTGCAAGGGGGGGGATTGGAGAGCAGACGAGAGGAGGTGGACAAGGCAGCTGCCACTTTTACCTGCAGTTGTTAACTCAATTAAGCAGCGACGACCCCAACACATGGAAAGAGATAAAAATCGAATGTAAATAAAATCCAGGCCCGACCACAAAAAATTCCAGTCTATGTCTCTCTCTAACTCTCCATCTTGGGGATTAGAAGAACAAGGGGGAGAGGAGAGAGACACACAAAAAAAAAGACATCCTCATCGCCATCCCCACATGCATGTCAAGTGTCTTCGTCGTCGTCGTCGTCGTCGTCGTCGTACATAAAAATCCAATTTTCGTAATTAAAAAAATAAAAGCCGCGCAGCAGCTCAGAAAGTAGAAGAAGAAGAAGCCTGGGGTCTGCTGGGGTTGGCTCCGGAGTCCGGACACAGCATAAAACGAGTCTCATCTCATTAGAGCATAAACACACACTCACACACACACACACTACAGCAAGTTGCTCGTCACAGTAGCCAAAACACTTGAAAAAAAAAAAAAAACTGGATATTCAGTTATTTTGAATCCGACTACAACTAAACCAATAATCATAAGAAGAAGAAATATGATGTAAAACAAACAAAATAATTCGAACAGAATTTTGCTTCTTCATCACTCTAGAGAAGGCCCTGCCCCGCTGTCCCGCTGCCCCCTGCGCTCTTCAAGCACTTTAAAATCGCATATCATCGTAGTGGACGAGTGAACATTCAAAGTTAAAACGCTGAGCACGTTTTTAATTATGTTCCACATTCAGCGAGAGTCAAGGTTGACATACATATATGTAGGGAGCACCTAGAGGCGTCCCTAGGATAATAAATAGTTGAACGATTTGGGAAACTTTAACATATTACTAAAAGTTATTCATTTCTTTTAAACTTAAGCATTCTTTTATTTATCATTCTGAATGTTCACCTGCATAACAAAAGCTCAAACTTAAGTGTTCATAATAAAAAGATGATAAGAACCTTGGCAAGGGCATTTTAGTACCTAAAAGAGTTAAAAGAGTAACAATAAAAGGGATTCGTTGTTATTCAAATATTTTTGATTGCATTTTGATGGCTTTTAATCAGCTTAAAAATTAGTAGCCAAAGGTGTGCATAAAACGAGCTTTTTTCCATATATATATTTACTTTTTATCGCCCTGTCATTCATCAGCTGCAGATTATAATTTTTTATTTTTTTTTTTTTTTTTTTTTTTTTTTTTTTTTTTTTTTTAATAATTAGGAAATGTAAATGATGAAATAACAAAACAAGTCCTTTTTATAGGTAATTGCAAGAGAAAGCTATATAAAAATGCAAAAACTGCCTACCTATAGTTTCACATTTTTGCAGGCCCAATTTTCATAATTTTCATTTCATCAATTCTTCGTGGCTATATTTTGGGCAAAAATTTTCAGATAAGTTCCATCATTTCATCTCTTCCTATTAATTTGCACTTTTTATTTTCTTATCCTTTTTTTTTACATTAAAAACCCCCCCCCCCTTCCCAATGGACCTAGTTTCATTTTTTTCTAAACATAATTTTCCAAATAATATACTTCAAATTATAATTTTCCCTCCCTTTATTTATTATTTTTGCAATTTTTAATATCTTTATAATTAAATTTATTAATTACATACTTTTTATATTTCACTTTTAATCCAATTGTAATTTCCACCATCAACCTTCATTTACTGTATAATTCCTTTCTACTTTTTACTTTTTTAAAGATGAATAACAAAAGCAAGTCCTTTTTTATGGTATGCAAAGGCAATAATAAAAATGCAAAAACTGCAGCCAAACGAATCGGGAGATGAACGCAACTTGGGGCAGGACAGGATGCAGTGGCCATAAAAAAAGGGAGCCGCGCCATAAAAAACACTTAAGCAGCATCTTAATAAGCCCACGAGAGAATATACCAGAGACAGAGCAGACCGCAGCTGGAAGAATTTTCAATATCTTTTCATTCTCATGTAAATTGACACGTTGCATTATGAAGATGCAACCGGGCGTGGCAACAAACAGTGACAACAATAGCGCCCGCACTATCAATGTCCCAAAGAGTGGGAAGATTGGCAAATGTGTTCGGACAGCGGAAACCTTTATACTACAATATATCATATCAAGCTCGGTTCATTCCACACATTGTGCTCAAGTCTGTGGATGGCGAAATATGATATGATATGATGTAGCATGCAGCATGTAGCAAGTGAAGCAAGCAATAACATGAACACACATACCAAAGTGCTTCTGGATATAAGATTTAGCAATTCTTCTAATCACTATGCTTGACAAAGACTCAACAAATTGGTATTGTCTATATGTTGAGTTGGCCAGAAGCTTGATTTCCTGGCCATCATTTATGGCTGTCAACAGTTTTGTGGCCGGAACACGCCACAGAACAGCACAAGAAGTAAGCAAAAACTAATATTTAAGCCATCAGCAGTGACGGCTGCAGCCTTCGAGGCAATTGCCACTCAACCTCTCAACCCGTCTACAATTTGGGGGCATGCCACTGCAGAGCTAGACAAACAAATTATGGCCACTGTCAATAGACGCGCATTTCAAAGCCAACAACAAAATTGCCAAGAAGAAAATCAGCAGAGAAAAAGGCACCCACAGTTGCACAGTTGCACAGACGTTTGTTTGACTGATGCCAAGTTGCAACAACAGTGGTAACGAATTTAGTTGCAGTTTTCTTCTTTCTGTTCCCGATTGTTTGCCAACTGTGAAAACTGTGAAAATTGTGAAAATTGCCGTCAGGCAGTTGGCCAAAGCCAAATGGAAAGAAGGAAAGCAAGAAAATGCAACAGGCGGTTCCCTTGGCTAATCATTGGAATCATTGGCATTGGCCAACATGTTGCAGCAACAAGTTAGCAATTTACACATTTGCATTCAGAGGCCACTCAAATGTGGCAGGCTAGAATTTTTCGCGTTTTCAATTAACTATACCAAAAAAAAAATGGTTTGCTGCAATTTTTCTGTTTATTTATTATACGCTTTTTTATTTACATTTTCAGTTAAATTGTCCAAACGCTCGCAAAGTTTTAACTTTGTTGCAGTTTCGCAATTCTTTTTTGCCCCTTTTTGTCTTTTTATTTTTTGTTTTATTTGCCTAAGGACATTTTTGGAATATGCAGACAAAACTGGTGTGTGTGTGTGTGTGTATTGGTGCATAGTTTTGGCAGCTAACAAGTTTTTATTTTGAATCAAAAACAGTTTTCGTCCTGCGGCACTTTTCGTGTGTTTGCCAGATTCTTTTTTTTTTGTTTTTCTGCTTGTTGAAAAATTTTTTAGCTATGTTGGCAATAAAATGAAAATAAATTTAGATGGCCTAAATGAGTTATGTGGCTAATGGAAAGTGTGTGCAAACAATAAATGATTCCCAAAAAATATCCATTAAAATGCAAACAAACTTAACGAATATTGAAAATAGATCATTTGCAAATGTGGCAAATTAAAAATTATTAAAGCATATTAAAGTTAATAAAAACTACTAAAAACCATTAGTTTTTCCTGCTCAAGCGCTAGCTTTTTGTATCAAATGCTATAAAGACTGTTGAGTTGCATTTAACCCATATTAGTCATACAAAATTGATTTGAGACTAACTCTTGAATGGCCGACGCCCATTTGTGGCACTTTGAGGACCATTTATCGCCGTCGTCGTTGTTGGTTTTTTTTTTTTTTTGTTTTTTATCGACTTTTGCATAGCTAATTTCCTTTCAAGATAAAGTCATAGACACAAATGGCCATAAATTACGCACAGTCTGGCAAAGTCTTTGGCTAAAAATCGCATTTATGTTTATCGTCAAAGATAAACGCAGACAACATTGCATTCCCAGATCGCAATCTACAAGAGCCTCAGGCCAACAGCTCGACGGCTTTCACTCTATAAATAATATAATCAAGGCATATTTGTAATCAATGCAAGGCTATCGCAGCAATTTAATCGCCAACTTTAATTGTAAATTTTTGTGGCACAAGCATAAAACTTAAACTGAACTAAAACAAAACGAAACCAAACGAAACGAACGAATGCCTCAGCATTATAATAATGGCTTTAAAATGGTGTAATGGACGATATCCAAAGGCGTTGCTGCGTCAACCAGTTGCCATTTAAGGTCGTTGTTGCGACTGCAACATGGCCAGCAATTTTCACTTGATGCATTGACAGCTTTGACCAACATGCAACGAATGTATATATATATATGTATTTAAATAGGGTAGCTCCAGCTCCTTAAGGCAACGAGTTTCACAGCAGCAAGTAACCCAATCTGACCACAAAATATGTCGATACTTTGCAACAACTGCAAAAAAAAAAGAATAAAAATGCAAAAACGGATGTAAGCAAATATTTTATCTTATCCTCTCTCTCTCTTACTCTCTCGTTCTTTTAATGTCTCTGTCTCTGTACAGAAAATAAACTATCTTTTTGTGCTGCGGCACTTGATTGTTTTCTCACCTGCAGAGTAAAAGGCAACACATGAAACATATATAAATTCTACAAGAAACCGCATTTGAAATACCCTAAAATTTGCTAAATATTATTAGTTTAACATTAACAAACTATCTAAAGAAGATATATATTATTCAATGTCCTATTAATAAATATTATTTATTGAGATTTAATTGTCTGTGCACAACAGGAACAGTTTATCACTAGGAAAAAACAAATAAATCACTAAACACATTTATTATACGCCAAGTTCATAATAAAAAGAAAGAGAGAGAGAGAGAGAGCATTCAGTGTGGTGTGTGTGGCATGATCGTAAAACTGTTATGCACCGAGTTGAGGCACTTAAGAAATTTGCCATGCGGGCATTTTATCACACCGCACTTTTATTCTTTGAGCTTGGAGCTTGGACTCTTCGACTCTTCCACTGTGTCCATCTCACAAAGAGGGGCCGCATTGCTCTGATTGTGTTTGTTGTTGCGTGCGATAGATCATCATACTATACATGTATATATGTATATATATATAGCATGCTGCTGGTAGTGAACGAACTGGAGCCCTGGTTTCTCAGCCACTGGCCATTGCAGAAATTTTAATTAAATTAAACTTTACTTTCAGACACGTGTCGGACTGTGGCATGTACACCTCTTTCGTATCTGGTTTGGCATCCACATCCACATCCACATCCACATCCTCATCCTCATTCTCATCGTCATCGACATTTGCCCTTCTGCCTACTGAGAGAGAATTTAACGACAGTTTTTACTCTTTTGCCTTTTGTTGTGGCTATTGTTGTTGTTGTTGTTCGTGGTTGCATCTTGTTATTCAATTAAATTTTCACCTTGTCTGTGTGTGTGTGAGTGTGTGTGTGTTTTAATTGCATGAAAAATGGTTTTCAAGCATCTCTGCTCGAGACTCTCTGAGGTTTGCCTAATTGATTGGCTTTGATTGTCAGAACACATGTAAGTTTATATCAAATTTTCTCCACAAAATAACAATACAACTATGGCAAACATATGTTAAATTTATTTCTCGATCTACCTACAAAAATATATATTTATTCATCAAATTCTCAGTTACGGAACGCAAATGTTTGACCTATAAAAACCTTTTCAACTTTTGACTTAACTTTGCACACACGAAAAGTTATCGTGCCTGTTGGCCCTTTGTTGTTGTTGTTGTTGTTGTTGCCACATGCCACAGCTAACACAATTTGGTCACGATTTAAGCAACGCACACACGCCACAAATTCATCAACATGCAAAGGTCCTTCTCCAATTTGCCTGATAAGAACGCGTTTAACCAACAAAAAAGGAAAAAAAAAAGGCCAAATTACAGCAAATTTCTCAATGTTATGTGAAAAGTTCTCTTTGGCATACATAAATCAACGGAGTGTGCTACAATAACCCAAAAAGGTTGCATGTCTGTTATTTCGTCAACATTTGGAATCGAACTTTGCACTCCGCCGGAAAAATTTCATAGCCACGTCACGCAAATCTAGATAGTAAACAACAACAATTTGCACTTGTCGATATGAAACAATGTTGTTGTAAAAAATGAATGTCATCCACAATTAGACTTGGCCACAAATCACGAATCATGTTATCGCTGTGATTTGTCATTTGAACCAAACTATGCCTCCAACCAGCTGCATTCACTTCGTGTCCCTATCTGGCATTGTAATTAACGCTGTAATCAAATTGGAGCCCCATGTCAAATGGCCCTCATGACAGATCAGCATCAGCTTCAACTCAGCCCACAGTTTGGCCTTCTAGTCAAACAGCTTTGGATGCTTCAGTTTCAATTGTGCCCGACATGCACATCTCAGCATCTAAAACGTTGCCGATGCCGATCCATCATCAAGCTCCAGTTTTGCTATCTGTTGCCAGTTGTTTTTGTCCGGCTCAAATAACTTGTTTTCCCTTGCGCGAGACCTGCGATTCAACTAGATAGAATTAAATTCGCTTTTAAGATAGTTACATTTCAGCTCTTTATATACAGAGTATTTCCACTTCGTTCATTATCTTACATTACTTTTGTTTTACATTCTGCCCACACCTATCTCTTGGCATCTGATTGCTCTACATACATTGTACATGTATGTACATGATTTACGGTTATGACAATTTTAACTGGGTTCATTAGACGCTGACTAAAATGCACTTACTTACAGCTACAAATAGACTTAACGTTGCGACTACTTATGACAAAAAAAAACTCCCCCTGTCTGGGTGTGTTCGTGTCTCAATGTCTGTGTTATGATTGAACATGATTACAAATGTCTTCTTATGGCATCTGCCGCTTGTTTGTTGTTGTTGCTGGTTGCATTCATCGTGGTTTGTGTCCACGCTTAATTAATAGCATCTGTCAGCATTTTTGTGCAGTGCATCCAACAATCTGTGTGTTAGAGCTAATAGTTTCTTAACTATTTCTTTTATGACTTAGCTTATAATGGAATAGTAGCATGAAACGAGGCCCTAGAATGTTGTATACACTCCACTAATTGAATAGCTTTAGCTGCGCCATTAATGGGCAGTATATTTCTTTAAAAATATGTGAATAAAATAAGGTTTTTGTAAATGCCTCCTTTTTCCTTGCTCATAAAATAATAATTATAAAAAAAAAAAATAAATTAATTAGGGTATTCAGTAGCTATGATATATGTGATATGTGTTATATATATTACACTGTAGCTAGTGAGTGCACTTTTTACGTTTCTTTTGTCGTATTTGTGACAAGTCAGCTGTTCAATTGCAATGAGCAACTATTTTGTATTAAACAACTAAAAACTAAACTGACTGAAAAACAATTTGATTTGTGTTTTTGATCAGAATGACAAGTGAAGGGTTTCCAAGCAAATTATTTGTGTGTAAAATTAAACCTTATTTCATTAGATCAATTATCTAGAAAAACGAGATATAACAATATAACATATAAGATGAGGCTTTGCTTTGATAAAAATGTTTCTGTGTGTTTTTTGTAAGGCTTTCAAATATCAACTTATTACTTTACGCACATAGCATAGCTACTGAATACCCTAAATATTGAATACAAATTTGTAAATTTTTCATTTGATAAAATTAAATTAATTTCAACTCTGTATTTACACATTTATAATATACTATATAAATTTTTATTTTTTTAGAGCATGGCATTTCTGGTTTATCCTTTAACGAGTTTGCAGGTGTGCATTTAAATTTTCTCTGATTATATTTTGTTATTTATTGCGTTGCTTATTTTTAGCCATTGTTAAACTGTAATCTCCAATTGTGCGCTAATGAAGCGAGATCCTGCCACATCTAGAGGCTTTTTAGCAGCTGTTTGCCATTATCATATTTTTTTTTCCTGCTTGCTGCTCATAAACCTTTAACAGCTTCTTTAAAAACCTGCTTTCACAGCCCACACACACACACACACACACACACAGTCCCTCTTGGGACTAAGCATAAAATTTATGATTTGCCTTTTGGCTGCCTTTTGTGACAGCAACTGCAAAAAAGTTGGACTTGGACATTCGACATGGGACAAAACCGAAACGAGTTTCAATCCTAACCATATTTGTGGACTTTGGAGTTGGAGTTGCAGTTGGAGCTAAACTTGATCTTCGATTCGAGTCGTGCGCCGTTCTTGTTTTTTAATTAAGCTGCCTCCAAATCGAACTCCTTCTCCCTCTCCCTCTCCCTCTCCCCTTCTCTAGGCGAGGTGTTAACTTGGCCCAACTGGCAATTCCAATTTGTTTGTTGTCCAAAAAAAGAGGCACAACTGCTCCCAAAGGTGCTTCACACACACTCCAAATTCTGGTTATTATTTATGGAGCGGGTCACATGAAGTCGGCAAGGCCTACTTAATATGTCAGTCGCTTCTTTTTGGTTAGTCTCGGTCTCGGCAGCCATTTTGTTTTAAACCCTTTTTCTGCATACACTCATTTATGGGCCAAGTTATTTAACTATTTTTTTTTTTTTTGCTCTTGCTACCAATATTCGCAATTGTCTGGCCAACAGCAGACAATGGGCATTATAAATTCATCAGACTGTCGGACAATGTCTGTGTGTATCTGTGTGCAACTAAGTATCTGCGAGATGCCTTTGGTCACAAAATGGCGCAGCGCTTAGCAGCGAACAATGCAAACAATAAGTTGAAAGATACATATATAAAACAGCATATACCCAGGAAAAATATGAAAAAGTTTGACTAACTTAAAACACCTTTTCAGCAACAACTTCGGCTACAGGGTATTGAAAAAAGGATGTCTGCTTTGTGGTTGACATTTGTTTTGTTTGTTGTTGTTTGCTTGTTGCTTTTGTTTCTAATTGTGTCAAATTTTGTAGGCGGTGGCGGGCGCAGAGGGAAGGGTTCAGATTCGGGTTGCACATCTCCATTTACCTAAAGTGGAGCACTGCGGCAGTAGGTGCAAAATCAAAAGCCACTTCACAAAACCCATATACATATACATATATATATATACACAAAAAGGACTGTCACATTGTTCTGTGATCTCAATATAGATATAGGTGGGAGGGGGGATGAAATTGGAACGATGATTAAACATGCAGCAAGAACAAAAAAATTGTGTTTAGTATGTAGGATGAATATGTTCCCATTTCTTTTTTTTAGCTTGCAACAAAACAAACACAAATAAGCCTTTAGCTTATACAAAATATATACCAAAGGAAACGGGTTTTTGAGGTTAGTGGAATTTCGGTTTCATAGAAATTCACTTTGAAAGTTAAAGCTCACA
The DNA here is from genome assembly GCA_018152825.1 of Scaptomyza hsui. Taxonomy (NCBI): domain Eukaryota; kingdom Metazoa; phylum Arthropoda; class Insecta; order Diptera; family Drosophilidae; genus Scaptomyza; species Scaptomyza hsui. Next base: position 11,087,604 of record JAECXO010000307.1, on the reverse strand, counting down.
AAGACTTTATCAAAAAGTTGTGCTTCCAGCTGGCTTTAGATTAAAAAGGCATTTTTTAGGACAGCTTCTATATATTTATATTCTTTCTAATCTGTTTTAAAACTATAATATATATAAATTTAAGACTATATTGCTTTTTATTATTCAAAGTCACATATTTTTAGATAATTTTAGAAAAGATAATATCAGAATCTTAAAACCTACTCAAAATTGCAACACAATATATTTTTTTTAATTAGAGTTTTAGAAAACTAACTTTTTATTTAGTTTTTGTCAGCCTCTTTTAAAGTTTCAGCTCGAGTTTATTAACTGCAAAATCTGACATAAAAAAGGTGTCAACTGAGTTTTGTGCTGACTTTAATGCTGGGTGTGGTCAGTTGGTCAATTTCTGGCCGGAGTCGAAAAAAAAAAATTGGATTGGCGCGTGGAGTGTCATTAAATGATTGTAATTAAATATTTGAGCAGTTAGCTGTCAGACTTAAGTTGCAAACGGCTCGTGAAAAGTTAGACAAACATAAGTATATCAAAGTTTTGTCAATTTTTTGTATTTGGCATTTGGTAAAAACGGCCCACACATTTAATATTTACAGGCGACAAGTTGTGAAATGGAAATGCGGCAAAGTTGTCAGCCAGTTAAGCAATCGATCAATAGTTGGCCAAATGCGTGGGTTGATGCGAGATAGTTGAACTTAGTAGCTTAGGAACCACTTGAATGTATCTTTCTACTTTGAGTTTTAGCCAAGTTACAAGTAACTGTTTACAGTTTCACTTTCAAGTTGTTGCCCCGGGACAAAAGGAAAGTGGATGACAAAATAGTGAAAGGCAACATGTTCTATTAAATATTGGTTTCCTTGTTTATGCTGATGTTGTTGTAGTTGTTGTTGTTGTTATCGTCCTGTCCAGTCGCTCAAAGCTGGCGAGAAGCGAATAGAAAAAAAAAAGAAGGAAAATCACAACAGCAAATTGTTTGCCTTGGGAGTTTTCTTGTAATTTTTATGGATTTACAGGGATTTACAAGGACAGAATACACACACACACACACACACACACACACACATGTATGGGGAAAGGGTATGCTTAAGCAGCTGGAAAATAATTTCTCTGCTTATTCTTTTGTCTTTGTTTCTGTTGTTGCTCTTGCTTGTAAATTAATTGAGTTGAAAACGATTTTTTGTTGTTGTTGTTGGTTTTGTTGTTGTTGTTGTCCGGATAAAAACAAATAAATAATCATCATCGGCTCAGCGTTCATTGGTTATAAATTGATCAGTTGGAGCGGAAAATATTAAGTGGATTATAGTTTTAACTGCGGCTATTTGTTAAAGGACATTGCGTAAAATAAATTGCACAGATTGCGAGCAAAGCCAGCAGATACATAAAGACAATCAGAGGGAGGGACAGGGGAAAAGTGACTGACTTCTTTTCAAAGGGGAGTTAAGAGCTTTAGTTTCATTGCCTACTAAATAATTATTTAACAACTTCGTGAGCCGCACAGAGATTAGGAAAGCTCTTATTCCTGTTAATGATAAATGCGGGCCCAGTTAGCAGAACTCAAGCCCACATATCTTCAAAAAAAAATATACTAATTTGTGATTAACCCTAGAGTGGTATCGACAAAGTCTCATTTAATCTTCAAAATGTTGAATGAAAATTTTTACACACAAGTTTGGCTTTTTAGATAAAATCAAGTATAGACCTAAACAAACACAAAAACGTTAAAAACGTTTGTATTTTAAAAACTTTATTAAATATTTTTTTAAAAATCGCAAAAGTAAAAGAAAAAAACATAATGACCTTTCCGGAAATCAACAAAATAATTAGTTAGAATCCATATCTTCAATTTAAAAAGGAAAAACATTAGAAAAATAATTTATTTCAACCATAGACACAAAGGTCAAATTAACTTTAAAATAACGACCTTTGTGACCCCATTTTCATGGTTTTCTAAGGTTTATCTATCAAAATCAAATCATAATTATCAGTTAAAAACTTTTGATCCAAAAAAAAAAAGTAACACAAACTTTTAGTTTGCAGCAAAAAAAAATTACTTAACTGCATTGTAAAGTAGAACACAACAGAATAAGAGAATTCGGAGAAAAATAAGAAAATATCATAAGTGTTCATCGAATCGACGAAGGTTACCACTCTAGGGTTAAGGATATTTTGACAAGCTTCACAAAAATCACTCTTAGTTTTATTTGCTTAAAATTCAAAGAAATTAAAAGGGAAATTTCTTGATTAGGATAAATTATGTTGGCTAATTCTAAATCCTTTTAGATAAATTAACATTCACAAAGCTGACTTGAACAATTGCAAAATTATAAAATCAAATTACTTTTTTCAAACCCAAAAAAGGCGAAAGAAAACGAAATGTAGGAAAAAGCATTTCTATTAGATTAGTTTGGGCTCTGCTGCTAAAATAATCATGATCCTTGTAGGACATTCAACATATGCAACGCCTTTTTCCTTGCCGGGTCGCACAGCATACTTTATTATGCAGGAGCAACGGGGGGCGTCCTCCGCAATGCCACAAAAGGATAATTTTAGAGCCTCCCAAATAAGGATTGCTGGGATTAGAAGCAGTTGAAATGTTCCAGCAAACGGTACACAATCAATTACAGATTCGCCTGGCTGCCTTCTTGCCCCACTCCCCACTCCATCCTCCCTCCTCCCTCCACCCTCCTCCGCCATCAATTAAAAGACCGACCCACAAAAAAAAAAAATAAAAACAAAAATGCTTAATAGCATTTAGTCGACTCAGCTAAACTCAATGAATTATCCTGCGGGGGGCGCCTACAAATCGAATGGCATCCCCTTCCACTACCCCTCCCTGGCCTGTCTGCGTCGAAATGCGTCAAAAGCGTTTCAAATGAGGCTTTTAATGGGTTTACGATTCTCTCTCTCTCTATATATATAACAACAACAACACTTTGCCCCAAAATAGCGAGAGTTGTCCTTTCGCGCTCTTTGATTAATTTATTTTTGGCAGCCTAGATCCGGATTTGAGTTGGCTATTTCTAGTGCTATTGACATTAGGAGGCGTGGCTGCCTGTCCACACACACACACCATCAATGGGACATTGGCCTTACACTCAGAAAAAAATTCTTAGACTTTTGTTGAATTATTTTTATTAATAACTAACAGATCAACAAAGATAAACACAAAAAAAGATTGGCATAAATAATTAAAACAAAGCTTCTTTCTATTAGTTTTACCTCCCTAAAACATTTTTTCATCTCTGCAAATTTACTTATAAAACTGATTTTAATTTTAAGTTGGCTTTTGTTGGATTAGTTTTATTATTAACAGACTAAAAATTCAACAAAGATAATGAATAGGTTTCCTAGTTATAGAATTCTTAAATTATTGGATTCTCTAAAAATCAAAATAAAGATATTGGTATAATTAATTTAAACAAAGCTACTTTCTTTTAGTTTTACCTCCCAAAAAACATTTTATCAACTTTGCCAATTTTACTAATAACATCGATTTTTATTTTAAATTGGCTTTTTTGTTTCTTCGCCAATTTTACTCACTGTTGTATCCAACATTGCTATCAGAGCAAGCGCTCAGAAAATATATTAGGCACTTTTGTTGGATTGTTTTTATTATTAACTGACTGACAGTTTAACAGTTTACAGAACACTTAAACTTAAGGATTTTCTGAAAACAAAAAAAATGATATTGATATAATTAATTAAATAGAAGCTAAGACTAATATTCTACCTCCCTAAAAATATTTTTTCATCTCTGCAAATTTAACTTATAAAATTTATTTTAATTTTAAGTTGACTTTTCTTAGCCAATTTTCCTCACTGTTGTATAAAACATGGCTATCATTGCGTAGATTTAATCCGCTCATTTTTAAACGCACCCAGACGGACACCCCATCCCTATCCCCCCGCCCTCTCGTCCTGTTGGACCTGCCGACAAGGACCTCCAACAAATTGCCGAAATGACCAAAATGACGAGCGGGATGCGCTTCAATGTTTAATGAAACAGCTAAAAGAGTTTTAGGTTTTGTGCAAAAGCGACTCTTTGAAAAATTCACTCACAATTGTTGTGGTATTATTTAACAAGTTGTTGATCCAATCGATTGAAGTTCTTTGCGAGTTTGTTGTAAGTATATTTTAAAGATTTACAATTGATATCTTATTAAATACATTTGTGTATATTTTAAACATTTTATTTTCAGGGTTTTATTACAAGCCGTAAATGTTATGGGGATAAGAAAATAGTGTGAACATTTCAAGGAGAATATTAAAAACTAGATACAGTGGACCCACTAATTAGAACTCGAAATTAGAATCAGAAATTAGAACCCGTGTTTTTATTGCATTGAACGCTCTGATATTAAACCGCTTATTTCTGCTATATTTTCTGCTGAATTTTTATTTTGGTTTGCCTTTTAATGAATTGCATAAAAAGGGGATTCACCCAACGTGTGTGTTCCGATTCTATTTGTGTGCACTCATATTCGGTCATCACATGCAAACTTTTGACAAGCAGGCAAATATTCGGGAAGAAAATTAGGGAAAACTTGTTTAAAATATCGAATAAGCGTAAGAAAAACAGTTTGTCTTTGGAAACTAAAGCAAAAATATTAAAACAACTCGATGGAGGCGTTCCAGCAAACCTTTGCCTTAGATTACAATGTGGCAAAATCTGCCATCAGTTATATAAAATCGAAAAAGGAGTTAATCTTGAATGCCGTATCAAACACAACCAGGAAAAAAAAAATCCGCACAACGCTGAACATGATAACTAAAAATAATAAAAAAAAATAATTCTAAATAAAAGAATAAAATATTATTTTTCTTGAATGTTGAAAACAAATTAATTTTAATTAAAATAACATTCCCTTCGAAGCATATTTAGCAGAAAAGAGGCCAATTCTTGCCTTATACGACATTTCAAAAATGCGTCCAGAAATTAGAACTTTTCAAAAATTAGAACTACCCCAGGAACCAACTGGTTCTAATTTGCGAGCCCTCTGTATAGCAGTTACACATTTTTATATTTAAGAAAAAATAAATAAAATTGTGTTTATTTTATAAATACTATTAAACTTTTCTTTCAATTCAAACTACACCTATCCCCCGATTTACACGATACTCGTTTTACACGAATAAATTTCGAACATACCTGAATTTATTAAGCTAAGTTTTAATTTTCGTTTCTATTTTTGTTGTCATTGTTAGAATAAGGGATTCACTATTGCTAGTTTAAAGTTTCTGGATATGTTTTACACTTGTTCCATTTGAATAAATGACAAAATTGCGCAGTTTTTTTTTCGTTTTACACGATTCGATATATGAAAAACAAAGATTTCATTTTACACGGATTTGTCTGGAACCTATCTTCAGTGTAAATCGGGGGATAATTAATTAGCTACTGAAAACAGTTCACTTTTTTACCGTCGCTCATAACTTTTTTAAAATGTTCAAAAATATCTTTTAAAAAAGTGAAGGAACAACTAATCTTTGCTAGATATTTTAGTAATATGATTTTCCTGTAAACTTGTATTGAGTAATTTAAAAGAACTTTACCCTTTTTTGTGCAAAATGAAAATTGCAATTGTTCAGTATTTTATATACCGTATATTCTAGTATTTTACTGTTGTGTATTAAGTCATTTGTTACGCATTTCTGTGCGACGTTTGCACTGTCATTAACTAAAAACTAGCTAATCTACCGCACACAAAGCACAGCAATCGTAAACCGTAAAGTAACACATTCCCCCCTCCCCGCTCCCCCCTGCAACAGCTATGTTCTGGTGTGCAACCAACAAGCTGCTAAATTTCGCACGCTGCTCTAGAAAAGGTATTTAAGACACGGAGATGTTCGAGATGAGGAATTTCGCACAAAACACACACAAACATACAAAATGAAACCAAAACACAGGAAGGTTCAAACAAAAAAAAGAAGAGGAAAACGAGAAAGAGAAAAGGTACAAAACAAAGATATGTATCCGTGAGATACACTTGCAGGAGCAAAAGTGTGAATTATCCTGCCTCAAAGTATTTAATGCGCTTTACACATGCCAACAACAACAACAACAACAAAGGCAAACAAGCAAAGGGCAGATCCAAAAAAGAAAGGAGCAAGAAAAAGCAAAACAAACAAACTGACAATGAGAGCAATTGAAAGGCAGATAATGCTAAAAATAGAAAACACAACAACTACAGCAAGAGAGAGAGAGAGAGAGAGAGGGAAGAATGATGGCAACAATAACATTAAAGGCATTTGATCATTACTCATAAAAACAAACATCGAATGTTTCTTACTTAGACAGGGTGTGGTAAAGGGGGGAGGGGGATGGTAAGAATAAACATTTGACGATGATGATAATGGTGATAATGATGTAGCTGATGAAAATTAAATACACAACGTGAAAATGCGCTCAAATACATATTATCGAGAGTGTGGAGAAGGGGAGGGGAGGGGGGGCTATTGGAATCATGAGCAGTAAGCAGGCATTACAAATTGCATCAAATGGAGAAACTCGTTTTTCCCTAAAAACCAACCAACTTACAAAGACAAAGAAAGGCCAACGAAAAGCAAACAAAGAGCAAGAAAGAAGGAGAGAGAGAAACAAAAGCTGTATTTTTTGTTCTACAATGGGCCATTTTACCTGCTCTACAACAACAACAACTATTTCTACTGTTCGCAGGTAGACCTGCAAACACAGGGTGACTCCAACACACAAGGAGACTCGACTCCCTGCTGCTTGGAATGGTGGTTGAAATTAATTCCACTGCGCAACAGGATATATGCAGCTTGTGTGTTATGTTTATTTTTTTTCTTCGTTTTCTTTTTTTTGAGCAGAGCAAATCGTGTATGGAGTTCAAATGAAGACATAAAAATAAAACAACAGAATTTGACCCATTTGTGATGTGATGTTAAAAAGTACTCAAAACCCTTGTAACGAGTTTAAATAACTTCGCCACATGATTTTTAAAAAAACGCAGTAAAATATTTAACAGCAAGTATTTAATTTTGTTTTGAGAATTAGCTAAATGTTTGACATTCAGGAAATTATCTAAAGGCACATGCCTAAACCAAAACTTTGTATATATAAATATTCTTTTTTTTTTTGGCTTGGGAAAAAATTGTTTTCAAATAAAAGTGGAGTGGATTCTTTGACCAGATCAATCACACTACTATTTCTTAATTAAATTCTGAAATTCAGAAGGCTAAGATATATTATAAAATTTTAAGGAGTCACAATTTGTCTAAAAAAAAAACCAAGTTTCTTACTATCGATTCAAAGAAAATTTCTGAACAAAAAGCAATAATTAAAAAAAAAAAAAAAAAATTTTTAAAATCGGTAGCAAGCTAAAATACAAACTGTAACATTTTTACTAAAATAATATGATGTATTTATGTATTTCCCTTCAACTAAGTTATCTTGTAAAAACATGAACCAATCCTTCAATTTTATAAACAGTTGGTTATCAAAAACAATTCAATTTTATAATCTGATCTGAAAGTGAAACACTTGAAAAATAATTATTTCTAAATTGAAGCATTATTAAAATGATAAAAGTTCCATATTATCAATCCCGTCGGTTCTATATTACCGACGGGAGTTATTCTCAGTTATGTTAAGTTAACAGGTTAAGGTTCAGTTTACGTGTATTCTCCCATAAGGAATTAACTGAAGAATAACTGAAGAGGAACTGGTTCATTTGAACACTTTTTCGATAAAAAAAAACGCTGTTAATGGGCTCTTTTAATGTAACAGGTGCAAAACAGATGATTGTGAATAGCAGAAATTGTGAATATGAAGGCGCAATATATAGTAATATTCAAAATATAATTAATAATTTGGTTTTTTTATGGATTATCGTAGGAAACAATTGAACTGGGAGCCAAGGTTCAAAGGATTGCTTTTAAAACTGTGCGCGAATAATTTTGTTGGACTTAGGGCAGTTCAAAATAACTCCCACGTTCATACGAAAATTGATTTGTACTGCGTCTGCAATGCAAGCAATAAAACTTGTAGAGCATTAAAAATAAGCCATAAAAGTTGGCAACACAATTTCGGTTCGTTTTTCTCACTTTTTCGCAGAAAATACAAAGCAAAACAAACCGAACAGCTGATTTATTTACGGAGGTTCGTAACTGACTGTTAAAATTTACGGAAACGGAGCAATGGAAATACGCTATAAGATAAATTATAATATTTTAAAGTAGTCACAATTTTTCTTCTTACTATCGATTCAAAGAAAATAAAAACATAAAAATAAAAAATCGGTAGCTTAAAATACTAAGATACAAACTGTAAATATATTTATCAAAAAATGTCCCTTCCACTATGTAATCTTGTAGAAACATAAAATCCTTCATATTTAAAATAAAAAATAATAAATGGTTATCAAAAACAATACTAAAAATTAAAATTAAAATAATTATTTGCTAAATTAAAACATAATTAAAATGATAAAAGTTCCATATATTATTAATCCCGTCTGTTCTATATTAGCGTATAAATTATAATATTTTAACGTTGTCACAATTTTTCTTCATACTATCGATTCAAAGAAATGAAAAATATAAAAATAATCGGTAGCAAGCTAAAATACAAACTGTAAAATTTTTCAAAAAAATATTAATATTCTTATGTAATCTTATCAAATTTGAAAATCTTTCAAAACCATACTATTTTAAAATAATTATTTCTAAATTAAAGCATAATCAAAATGATAAAAGTTCCATATATTATTAATCCCGTCGGTTCTATATTACCGACGGATATTTCAGATGATTCTACTTAAATTATTTAGTTTTGTTATTTTACCTTGCCGCCAACTTTTAGTTCGTAGCCCATGCCGAGGGGCGTCTTGAGCTGCACGGGGCAGACGAATCCGATGTTGCGATGGGGGCTATCGACGCTGATCTGATGCTTGCGGGTCGTCACCTTCGGGGCGGAGCGGGTGGGCGAGGGGGTCGAGGATGCGGAGGAGGAGGAGGTGGTGTTTTCGGCGACGCAGAGATCGTCGCCGCCATGGATGGGAAACTTGGAGCACTCGAGATTCTCGGGCCAATTGAAGTTGTAGGTCTTCATCAGAGTCTCGCAGACGCGAGCGGACTCGCAGAGGGAGCGGCAGGGGGGAATCGGGCGCTCGAGAATGGTGCAGACGGGCACATAGAGGGAGCAGAGAAAGAGCTGCAGATCCGCACTGCAGCCGATCTTGACGAGGGGAGCGAACTGATGCACCTCGAGGCCCGCCTCCTCCTGCTTGGTGTGGCCAATCAGGTTGGGCATTATGGTCATGTTGTAGGGTATATTCTTGCATATGGAGATGGTGATGGGCTCGCAGCGATTGTGATGCGGAAAGCCGTCCAATGAACTTTGTGCTGAACTGCTCACTAGTTCACTGCGATAATATGAACTGGCGTCCAGTGGCGTCTGATCGTAGCGTTGGGCTGCCTCCAACCAGGGCGGAAGTATTGTTGTGGCTAGCAGCAGCAGCAGCAACATTTTTCGATTTTTATGCATTTTGCTTGAGGCGGAACTTTATTTGATATTTTTGAGCGCGCTTCTCCTAATTTGATTTGAGTTAATTTGCTGAGCTTTAACGGTTCTTTAAAGCTCACGCATTTTGACTTGATAGAAACTCACGCACACACACACACAAACACACTGACATAGGCACAGGCACATGGACAATACAAATAATATTTGCAGCTCTTTTGAGCATTTACATAGCACACAAATATTTATTGGGCAGAGCCTTTAATTACTCTGTATTTAACACTTCTTTTTTTAGAACTTATTGGGGCTTTTGTTTTGCCGGCTGAGCGACGGACAGCAAAAGTACCGTATAGAGCAAAACTACGTAAAACGCGCGAAATAACGTTGCGTTTGGACTTGTTTCAATTCGAATATTCAACCGAGAGCACAACCGAGCGGCAGGGCAGACGCTGACAAACTAACCATTACACGAGACTTAACCATGGTGTGCCTGTGCCTGTGCCTGTGTGGGCATAGGTGGGAGAGAGAGAGAGCAGGTTCAGTCGTGGTGGTGGGCGAGAGCGCTCAGCGCTATTGATGATGTTCGGCTCAACAGGCCATCAGCAGCCGTCCGTCGTGTCGTCACTTGTTTGCATTGCTTGCGCTCAGTTGCTGAATATGTGCTCTCTCGCACTCGCAATTCAGCCATATATGTTGTATGGGGCGACCTTGAATTTGACGCTCAATGCAGTTGGTTGAGCAAGAGCGCATTAGAGAGCGCCAACTTAGACAGGGCTGTTAAACGTATTGTTTTGGATGCTGTGGCTGGCGTCGGCGACGAGGGCAGCGGCAACGGCTTGAGCTCCTGTTGATTGAGTTAAGTCTCAAAAAGCATCAACAAATGGTTAGCCGTAGCGCTTATCGCATTAATTAAAAATGAAAATTTAATGCAGATGCAGATGCAGACCGGCAAAGTGAGCCAAGAAGGTGTGCATTAAGATGCTTATGGTTAATCTTAGTCACTTATTGAGACATTTCCGATAGCAATGTATTTAAATTCGAATAATATTTATTATTATTTACTTTCATTGCAAAAGGGGAAGAAAACAAACCCAGAGAAATACCCAAGCTCAGTGACCCCAAATTTATATGCTTCCTTAATTGTACAGTTAAACGCATTGAGTTCTTTTCTGATTTGTTTGCACGACAATTAGCCGTGCCTAATGCGACACTTTCTGTGTGTGTGTGTGTGTGTGTGCGTGAGTGTTTTTCTATGTCTATCTTTTCGCATCTCTTTTCATTCAGCTCGTTCAGTTTTTGTCGTTTTCCTTTCTTTTGCCTACACTGGAACTTAATTAAGTCATTAACTTGTGTTTAATCTACGCTTAGCATGGAGCATCAAGTGAGCGAAAAAAATAAAAATAAAAAAAAAATAGGAGAACTCAAACAAACTTCGAATATCCGAGGCATTTCTCTAATGACCCCGGGGAAGAGGTGCGCAGCAGTAGCAGCAGCCAATAAACTTGTTATATTGACAATAATGATGACATTAGAGGAAGCTTTGTCTTTGTCACCTGTAGCCCCTACCCCCCCTCCTCTGCTCGGCTGATCACAGCTTCGCTCAGAATGCAGCCGCTTAAAGTTTAACATATTTTTCATGCTCTTGCACACACACACACACACACACTCACACATTAACTCATAGTTATGTTAGCTTTCAAAGTATGCTTTTGTTGCTTTTCTCCCTCTGTCTTATGTGTAGTTAGTATCTCCATTTCGTTTCCACTTACACTATCTCTCCTGCACTCACTCTCTCTCACACTCATGTGGGCTGTAAACAAGTGTTACCGGTTTAGCCGGCGTTCCTTCTGAGCCGCTGTGGCTTCTCTTCTTTGGCGTCTGCTTCGCCATCGTCGTCGGCTTGTTTAATAAAAAGCGCCAAAGTTGAGCAGCATAAAAAGACTTTTGCATTGTTGTTGCTCAACGACGTCGACGTCGACGCTGACAGCGCAGCGTTGCTGCCGCTTTTGCCTTTTAGTTGTATTGTTGGCGCTCGTTTTATGTTTACAAGTGAACGAACTTTGACGCCGCTGCTCAGCTGCTTCTCTCTCATTCTCCCCACACACACACACACACACACACACACACACTCCGTGTATTGTTAGAAAGTGTTGTGTTCTCCGTGTGTCTTTTAGAATATGTTTCGTATGTATGTAATTTTTTGTAATTAAAATGAGATTGTGCCTTGAAACTAAAGATGAGAGAGCTGATAGCGAAAGTCAAATTGAATATTCCACTTGTCAGAGCCTCAAATTACTGTTTATAATGAGCCGTAATAAGCAGAAGTGTAACTGATATTTAATAGGTGCACCAACACTTAAAAAAACTACGTAATAACAATAAGAAGAGTTGGCTTATTTACATATATTTATGGCTACCTTCAGATTGGTTTTATTTCTTTATTCCATTTTAAAACTTTAATTTTAATATAGTCCCATATTTGCTACTTAAAAAATTAAAAAAAATTTTTTAAATTTAAATAGAAAACTCTTAACCACAAACCAAAAACTGTGATCTATTTTTTTCTCCAGAGCTAAGAGCTTTTTCTTCACAGCCAAAGCTCAAAATATTTTTCTGCACTCAACTTTGGTTGCAATATTGGAATTAATGGAAAACTTTTAAATTAAAGGTTTTAATATTCCCTCGATTTTAGGCTCTACAAATAATCTGCCCTAAGCTCCATTTAGAAAAAAAAAAACAACAACCACATTTCTAAATACCAAATACGAAAATCAATCCACATAACTTTGGACATGTTAAGCTTGTTTTTGTTTTTTTTTAGTCCCTTATTGCAAAAGCAAGCAAATAAATAAACAAGCTGCAAAACATGGCGTTCAAATTAGGAAGGGTTTAACACAACTCAGAACAAGCTCATATGTATTTGGGAGAAAGAGAGACTTAATGCAAAAAGGACATGGCCCTAAGCCAAAAAGGGTTTTTCAGGGATAGAAAACTGCAAGTATTTACATTTAACTCTGACCCCAACTCAAGGAGAAGCCAACTCGAAAGTAAATCCATTTCTTTGCAACTGCTCCGAACCGCACCGCACCGCACCGCCCTCCCCAAACCCTGTCTGGCTTTTGCGTCTTAGGTCACATTAGATGACCCTTTTCGAAAAAGTCACGTGGCAAATGTAACTGTTTGCTCTCACACTCTAAAACTGAACCAATTTGAAATGTCAACGGTAAAAAGGCTCAACTTCAGCCCCAGCCCCAGCCCCAGCAGCCGCAGCCATAACAAACTAATTAGTTGTAAAAGCTCTGCATGTTCTCTCTTATTGTCACACCGCGGGGCTTTAGTTTAATGCTCTCACTGAGTTTAGCTTAAACTTTAAAGGAAGGGGGGAATTAGTTGAGTAGCTTGTTGAGAGCCCTCAAGCGACATCTGTTGATTAAAAGCTTACGTCTGTGTGTATGTGTGCTATTTTTACAGCTCATTTGTTGCTCTTTGCACAATCACAAAATTATAAAATGCCATTACATGGCAGAAAACTTTATCCGAGCGGAAGCTGCTCATAAATAATGCATTATTTACTTTAAACAGCCAGCGGCAAAAAGCTCAATTAAATATTTGAAAAATGACCAACGACTTTTGACCCAAGCCTAGTACCTCTCCCATAGCGGTAAACACGTTTCGAGTTCAATTCACAGGGTGTAGCAGGGGCCAAGACTGTTGGCCAGCTGTCAATTTATTGCATTTTCACTTTGCGCCATCAATCAAACGGTGCGCACAAATTGTCCATCAAACGAGGCTCGTTACAAGCATTCAGTCGAGTTTAATGTTCCTCAAACAGGATGGAAAAGTTGAAGTAAAAGAAGTTAAAATACCCTTTACATGTCAAATATGTAGCTCATAAAAAATACTAAAATACTAAAATGTTAAAGTTACTGGAAAAAAAGAAAATAGTTAAGCTTAAAGTTCAAATAAATGACAAATTAAATCAATTTGATAGAATGTGAAACAAGGAAAAATAATGTAAATAGTAAAAACTCTTAATTTAATTCATTTATAGTATGCAGTTGTTATTTTTTATGTAGCTATAAGGTTAATTTAGTTCAGAATTAAAGCTGGGTTAAATAAACTCTGATAAGAGTTTAAGGATTTTTATGCTTAAACGTTTTGAAATTTAATTGAAAGAACTACGTTAGTTTTATTTAAAAGCGCACCAGATTAAGATTCAGTTTTGTAAGTATAAGTAAATAGAATTTCTAATGCTTGGAGCTGCTGCTCAAGAGTTATACAGTGCATAACGAAGTTATAACACCACCTGCTGGACTACTACGACTACTATAAATAATTGCATTTGAAATTTGCATTCAGGTGAAGGAAGCAATGGGGGAGTTGTTGGTAACATTCTGTCTCTAGGCCTTGGCTATACGAGTTCGCATTTGGAGTCGCGTCGAGTTGCGGAAATTTGCAATTCGCTGCTTGGCCAGGGAATGCACTCTCTCTCTCTCTCTCTCTCTCTCTCACTTGCTCTCCCACTCGTTCGTGTAGTGGGGCATACGCTGCGTATGCGTGATAAATGTGCTTAACGTGGGCGTGGCAACCTACGCCCACACGTTCCCCTCGTACGACGGAAACCCACGGAAACCCCTCCAGCCCCGAGCGTTATTTATGCTATTTGGTTTACGACTTTTGGCTCGCACCATGAAGCTGAAGTATCGAATAGAGTAAGGGGTTACGGGTGCGCGGGGAGGGGAGGCAAACATTGTCGTTGTTGTTGTTGTTGTTGCCCGACGGCAAAAGATTTGATCAACTTTTGTGGGAGCCAAAATGATTTTTGTTTGCCTCGTTGCGGGCCCATTTTCAACTTTGAACCGCGTTGTGATTTACATACATGCGAGGCGACAGAATTGCCGAACTGCTGAAGGAGTCTAGGGTTGCCAGGTTTCATGGATGCGGCAGGGGAGGCCAGCAGGAAGTTGTCGACACGCTGGTTAATTGGGCGTTACAGACAAAAAGAGAGTTCAACTTGTTGGCAGTCTCTGGATTTAATTGAATGCCTCTTTCGGTTGCAAGTTGTGGGACAAGAAGTGGGCGTGACACAAAAGGGGGTCAAATATGAGTTACGGATGGGATATAATAGGATAGCTCTGAAATTATAACAACTAATGGCGTCATCGCTTTCTTTTTTTTTCAAATTCGAAAAAAGTTTGAAAATCCTGCAGACCAAAAAGCTAATAATTTAACATATACTTTAAATATCCTCTTTAGTGTTGTAAAACAAAGCAAAGAAATTAATGTATGCAGCATCTTGTTTTCTTTTATTTTCCGATCTATTTTACATTTTACAAGTACCATTGTTTTATATATAGTTCTTAAATCATCCCGACTTTTAGCTCTTTTACGAGAAAGTTTCTGGATATTTTAACTTTTTACCAAAAATCTGGGCAATTATCAGACGCAATCCTTGTAAAAAAAAATAAAAGCTGACCCAACCCAATTAGCAGTCCAGTTAACCCTGCTCTCATTAGGCTAGCACTCAGCTTAACCCTTGTGAGCCCCTTCAATTACATTAAACTCATTTGCCTTTTTTGGGTTTTGGCTGTAACTTTTCATACCCTGTCCACATAAAACGCTTCTGAGGGTATACCAGAATTTATTTACTTATTTAAGATTCAAATTTTATTTTATTTTATATGGTAATTGTCATTTTTGGATGTAGACCTTGGGTTAGGATATCTTCTAGTCGATCACTTTTCTCTTTCTTTCTCGCTTTGGCAGCCCTGCTGCTGTTTTTTTTTCAGTTCTGTGCTGAAAATTCGCCAGGAAAAACCCAACTAATTTATAGCTGAGATTTTAGTTTTTGATGAATGCATTTTACTAAATAGGTGTCTAGGAGAAACTTTTGGTAACTGCCACGGCTAAGGTGGATGGGGGGTGCTGAGGTAGAAACCGCAACGGGGGTAGACACAAAATTTGTTAAGCGGATGCGGAAGCGACGACCGCCCGATGTGCACACACACACACACACACGCTTGCAACAAATTAAATATGGCGGCAACATATCGTCTGGAAAAATGGCAGACCAAAACAAACTACACAACAACAAAAACAACAGCAAGTGGCAACAAAAAATACCAAACAAAAACTTTTAGCAAGGGTCAAAACGTGCTCAGACTGTAAAATTAACGCCACCTTTTCGACGCTTGCCCCAACGCCCGAAACGTGTACAAAGAGTCAAACAAAAGGGCCGCAAAGGGCGCTCAAAAAAAGGTAGTAGCTGAAACGGCTGGCAAAAAGGGTTGCCACACGCTGCCTCATTCTCCAAGTTGCACATACGCCACGTTAACCAAGAGAAACTCGAGAGCTGCGTCTGCTGTGGAGGGGTGGAGAGGGCAGCTGGGGAGAGCTGCGGCTACATAATCAGACGGGAGGCTGACCAAACAAAAAATTAAATAGCCAACAAACTTCGCTTATACAAATGTAAACAAAGTGCGGAGTAAAATAGTGCTTGACCAGCAGCCAGATGCTCTATAAAAAGCAGCAGAATAGTATAAATATAAGTATAAAAATAAAACAATTACATTTGAAATTTTGCTTCACCTAAAATGTTTGAGTTTAAAACGCATCCTTAGCCACATTTTAAGTTAACTTTAATTTAACTTTTTTACTACCCCTTTGTTTTTTTTATACCCTTTATAACCTTTGAAATGGGTAAAAGGGGTATAATGTTTTTGTGCAGAAGTATGTAACAGGCAGAAGGAATCATCTCCGACCCTATAAAGTGTATATCAACAGCCGAGTCGATATAGCCATGTCCGTCTGTCCGACGGACAGTGTCCATCCGTCTGCCCGTCTGTCCGTATGTATGAACGCGTCGATCTCAGAGACTATAAGAGCTAGAGACTTCAGATTTTGCACATAAGCTCATCTAAGTCCTTGGCAGTTTGTTTCCGATTTTCGATAACTATTTCCGTTTCTAATATACACATGCAATCGATTACAAAAATTTCTCGAATTTGGAAAATGAAATCATGGGTAGCGATATACTTTTTCTGAAAATTTCATCGAAACACCAGAGATATCGAAGATTGAAGTTTAGGTCACAGATGCATACAGACAATGACTACGCGTTATGTACAGGGTTCGGGGTATCTCCTAGTCGGGAAATCTCGACTAGAGCCTTCTTACTTGTTTAAATATATTTAATACAGTCAAAAAACTTTGTAAACGTCCGTTTAAAAGCAAAAACCTTACTAGAAATACTATTTAAATGGTTTGAAATGTATATTACAAATATGTGAAATTTTTAAAGTAAGTAAATCATGATAATATTTAACAAAAATATTTTGAGTAAAAGTAAACAAAATATATATTTACCCATTTTATGGGTATGTATACCCTGATACAAATAAGCAACCCAATAAACGTAATTTAAAATTTGTAAGAAAATTTCCATTATATTTATTGTTATCCGTTTAACGAATGAAATAAAAGTTCAGTATAAATAATTTAATTTAAAAATTGTTTGCTATTAACTTATATTTGCTAGGAAGTTAATCGATCTGAACACGTAAGGTTGATGTTACTTGATTTCTTCTTTTCTGGTTCCATGCTAGGGATAGTATTGGATTATATTAGGTATGTATATATTGTATTTCGATGTTGCAAGAGGTATTTACCGTTCAGAAAGAGCTTTTAAGACGTCGCTCTTCAAGATGGTTACACAAAGCAAAAGTATTCCCTGAGAGGTAGTTATTATATCAAAAACGAACGATATATAAGGATACTCTTTTAATTCACACAAATATGAAATAATTTCCAGAGCCCAAGCCACTCCCATCACAGCGAAGATTCGGAAAAACATGAGAAAACTGTAATAGAATCGATATGAGAACCATTAACATTTGTCCTAATAAGTTTTCAGTTGTGGGGCTCATTTACTTGGATAGGTTTGTAACATTTTTCCTGCTCTCTGGATTATTCCATTCGCGGTTGTTATACTGGTTGTCCTTATATATGGTAATTGCCGTAATGGTCGAAAGCACAGTGTTGATAAGTATGGCCACCAAGATGGGGCCATAATAGTATATCATTGCCGACCAATCAATTGCTGAACATTGTGAACAAACAGTAAAGTTTTTGTTAATTACAACTTTATAGTTCGATGGACTTTTCTTACCTTTGACCCAACAGCTAAATGTGGCAACTCCAGGTTTAAATTTCTTATCTTTAATAAACTTGTCAGCCAAAATAATGATCAAAAGCAATCCAGCTGCCATGCTCCAAACAAAGAAATTATATTTCATGAAGCTAGATCCATGCTCTACGCCAACATGCCTAAACCTCTTCCAAAAAGTAACGTTAATCATAATGAGCCAAAGAAACGTGGCCATTGATGTATAATAGCCAACGTAACCTGTGAAACATAATTACAAATTACTAAGTTAAGAGTTTGCATGGGTTTCACGGCTTCAAAAAATCGATTAGATTCTAAAACATCTTAAGAATCTTGTCTCAAAATTTCTAAATTTTGCACACATCTTCGATATACTTTTTTACTGGACTTGGACGAAGGTTTTTTTAAAAAAAACAATCAAAATTTGGCCAAAAATCCAATAACGTATATTTTCTTTTTCACGTCAGACGATCCTGCTAGGATAAAAAAGTCAGTTTGAAAAAAGTCAGTTTTTCTCTGGCGAAACCCATGTAACCCCTTAATAGAATGTACACTGGTAGGCATAAGTATTTTGACAACTTTAAAGTCAAATCTACTCATAATTTAAACTTACTTTATAAAAAGTTTGGTATCAATGGAAAGGTCATTAATTTCCGTTTGAATGATACTATACTTTTCTTAACCCATTAAGTACCCATTGAAAGTTTTAAATTCTTGTAAAAGTCTACTTTTGAAACTATTTTCCCCGGGCTTAAACAACAAATGTTCTGTTGCAAAAAGTTACTTCAAATAATTATAATAGTGTCTGAAAAAGAAATTTTTCAAAAATCTCTTCCCATGTATTTTTTATGATTTTTTGAAAATAGCTAAAAATGACTATTTATAAGTTAAACTTACCCAACGCATAGCACAGTTTTGGTGGTCCCATGAAGTGAAATTGATATTCGAACCACAGTAATGAGAAGCTTATTGTTAAGCATAGGAAGTAGCATATGCAACACTTGTTGTATTCTGAACGAAGCTGGGGCAAGTACAGAAACGTGGCAATGGTAAGAATCATACAAAATACTGAAATAGCCCGCAGCTCATGGATAATACTATTGGCTGGTAATAAGCCTAAAAGAAAAAATGTTTATTAATATTCAAAGTTAATCAAATGTGAATCTCATGACTAACTTTCAAATATTTGGAAACTATCGGCTAAAATGGCTGGTACAAACTCGGAACGGTTATCATCAACCTTTTTTGGGACTAGACAATAGTCACTTTTATAAAAATTAATGGATTCGCTGTTAAGTAATCCGTTCTGTAAATAAACAATATATTAATACATATGTATATACCAACTATTTATAGTGCATTAGGTTATTTCAAACCTCAAACAAAGTCCACGGAGCGTCTTTAATTAAACGTATGCCTATTTTTGTGCACGGACCGCGAAAGGCGGGTGTTATCACAACATCCTTCAGCACATTTAAAGTCACCTCTGTTCCATTGCGTAGGGTAACATTAAGAACGTCATCAGCAGAGAATTCGTGTGTGTCACAACACAAGTGTAGGCACAATTTCTCCTGACAGATACAGCCTCTTGGATAATCGGTAGAATTGGACTGACCATCAATAGTTTGGAGGTAGTTAAATATGCCAACTTTCTCCGGTGGGATCAGAAAGTCTTTATAAAGAAAGGATCCATTCTCAAAGGGTTCGATATTCGACAGGTCAACTGTATCAAAATAATCACAGCCGGGAATATGCGCTTTAATCTCAACCAATATAGCACTGAATATGACAACAGCATTTAGTATACGCCTCATTTTGTGGTTAAGCCGGCTCGAATTCGCACTACACTCCAATGTTATTCCTTTAAAGTTTCAAAGTGAACTAAGAAATATGCCTGACCGCTCCGTATTATATAAGGTCTGCGATGAAGTAATAATAAAGTGTTGATAAAATATTTCTGCAAAAATCATAGGGGTATTCTATTTGTGAACTAATCGACCAAACCAAATCGAACAATATGTATATATAATAGGTGAAGTCTTGTATGGAATCAGCGGCCAAAAATACTTCCACTGCCTATATCAAAGTAAAAATTTTTTCTTCCACGTCGCCTCCCGCTCATCGGAAAATACTTTGTAAAAAACCCAAAATCTTTTGTTTTGCTTTTGACTAATTTATTAAAGTAACAAAATTTAGGAGAATTAAATTGTAATAATATGATAATGATGATAGCGAATTTTAATTTGAAGTCTCTAGCCTTTATAGTCTCTGAGATCGACGCGCTCATACATACAGACGGACGGACAGACGAAAATGGCTATATCGACTCAGCTGTTGGTGCTGATCAAGAATATATTTTATTTTTTCGGTGGATCGGATATTCTTCCATCTGCCTGTTACATACTTTTGCACAAAACCATTACTTATATAAAATTGAATAAAACCAAACTTGTCAGCCAGCCAAAGTTTTCTATAGATTGAAAATAATGTTGTTTTTCAAGACACAGTTAATTATAAAATATTCAATACTTTATGATTAATGGCTGCTTATCAAATATTAATTTTATTCGGTGCAATATGTGTCACATAAAAGAACATCAAAATTGTTAGAGTATACCAAGTCAGCAGCAGACAAATAAACAGCTGTTAAGCACTCTTCAGTTTTTGATAATCAAGTAAGTAATCTACATCTATTGACGACATCTTCTTCTTCTTCTTCTTCGTTTGTGGCGAAGCATAAAAAAAATTGACGCTCTGCAAAATTCTCAGATTGGAAAACTGTTCATGTCTGGCAGCGGCGTCTGGCAACTTTGAGCTTGAGCCAAAACCACCGACTATGACGTCGCCAAAAAAAAAACACACACACACACACACACTCGTGTTTCCGCATCCGGTGTAAGGTAAATACCTAAACAGAAGCCAAGAGCAGCTAAGGGTGGATCGCAGCTTTGTGACTTTGTTGTGGTTGTTGTTGTGTCGTAAAACTTATTGATTTTTGCCTTAAAGTTGGCTAGCGTGCGGCTTTAACAGCGAAACACTGAAGTGGCAAGAATTCGGATGGGGTGGTGGCATAATTTCATGGTGCATGCCTCAAAGGACATGTTAAAGCGCGCACACAGCGGCTATCTAGGAATGTTGCGCCATAAATTGGCAGCCAGGCGAACGATTTCTTTTGTTGCTGTTATGTAATTAAACAACACAGAAAATAAAAAGCGCAACAGGAGTGTAAACAGTGCAGAAGAGGTGGGAAGGGCGGAGAGGGTTATGCGGACTTGAAGCAGAAAATTAAATAAATTTGCATGTTAAATGCGCATTAAAAAAACTGCGTTTTTTTTGTGGCTGGCTGCTGATTGTGACAACAGGCGAAAGGATTTGGCAGGACTACAAAGTTGACAGAAAGAGAGAGAAAGAGGACCAGACGGCAAACATTTAAAAAACACACACACTTGATAAAAAAAAAAAAAAAATACTTAAAACACAGAGAAAGACAGAGAACGAGAAATGCGCGAGTTTCAATCTCTGAGGTTTTGGGCGCCAACAAAAAAAAAAACAAAACAACAGCTAGCAAATTAAATTAAAATGTTAAGCCAAGGAAGTAGAAGGGAGGAAGAAGGCGTGCCTGCAATTTTGTTGCTAATGATTTTGGCTTGTTTTGCGAATTTGCAGTTGCCAGTGGCAAACAACAAGTATTGTTGTAGTTGTAGTTGTTGTTGTTGTTGTCGTACCGAAACAAATTCTAAAGAAATGTTTTTCAGCCTGCAGGGAATCGGATTGCCACACCAAATGCATTGGGGCAAGCCTGGAGGAGGACGGGAAGTGTTGGGGATTTGTAAGCAAATCCATAGCAAACAATGCAATTCTACTTCAAACTAATTTACTTGCTTTTGGCCAGAGCTGTGGGAGCCAAGGGAGTTGCCGAGGCAAAACTATTCAAATGTGCAGGGAAAATTGTCTAAAAGTGGTCATTAATTGGCCAAAACGAAATGAACGAGTCAATGAGAGAGAGAGAGAGAGAGAGAGAGAGAGTGTGTGTGGGGGTGAGGGGTATTTGAAGCATTTGTGTGGCTTTTCTTTAGAGTTAGGAATTTGACAAGGAATTTGATTCCCTAAGATTCAGTAAAACAAGGAATTACTAGAATTCGAAAATGTGTTTTAAAAGAAAATCATAATCTCCGTTTTTTGTTATTGTTTTCTTGTTTATCCTAATAAGGTTGAGATAAAGCAATTATTTTTTAACTAAAAAGTCCTTTTATTTGTTATATTTACATAAGTTTTATTTAAAAAAAACTGTACACTGAAATATTTATATGAATAGCAATCATACAATTTTTAATAAATTGTATATTCTTTCTTTTGCATGCTAATAATATAATTGTTAAAAATTAACACATTATTTTGCCTTAAATTTCAAAAAACTAACAAAAATAAATTGTATTAACGTTAACAGATACAAATTAAAAAACGAACATTTTTTAATTGACCCAAATTAATGCATATTGCATGAATAAATTGGTAATTCCACACAACCAATTATTTATCTATAAATGTTTGCGATAAACTCAATCAATATGATTCATAAATTGTGCTAATCTTACGTTAATAGCTTTAAGCTCCGCCGATTTTAAGCGTTAATGCCATGTAATATGAACTGTTAATTTTAAATATTAATAGCCCATTGAAAACAAAATAAATAACACTTCACTGCAACACACACAAGCATTTCAATTTAATAACAGAATAAACAAAAAGTGCTATAAAGATGTATCGGAAAATGAGGAAAAACTGGGGAAATGTTAATGCACAGGCTGTCAATCAAACAAACGAATTCAATTGAAATTCAACTGCAGCTCAAAGGAAGCTGCAAAAAATGTATATCGTACTATATATATTGTATATACCATATACTTTTGCCAACAGCGCTTTGCCAACATTATAAATCAATAAAAAATATAAATATATGTGTATCAACGTTTAAGGGAGAATTTTCTATAATAAAAAAAAATCACATGTGCTTAATAAACAGCAGCAAACAAAAAAAAAATCACTTTATGATAAACAACAAATTTGTTGCAAAATGAATCAAGGTTTGTTGTCATTGGATTTGAACAAATATTTATGAGCCAGAAAATTGGGTTTTACATGCCGTGAAAGTGGAAGCGGAAGAAGGGGAAGAAGGCAACTACTACTTGACACTTGGCCAGTTACTGTTGCTGGCAACCAGCGTTTTATTGCAGGACAATAAAAAGCCTATCAAGTGCCGGCAAAAACGCACATATTGAGCCATTGAAGCATATACATAGTCAGCCAATGGAGCTACTCCATCTGCTGCATTGATAGACTAACCCATTGCACGTCCGGGCAGCGGGGGGAAGAACCCAATTTAATGTGCCATCAATTTTTGCCGCCTCCACGGGTGATTTTTATCAAGCGAACAGACGCAAGGAGCTTGTAAAAAAAGGCAAAGAAAGCTTCAAGTAGTCAGCCTTCCTCAGCCTCCCGCCTTCTGTGTCACCTAAAATGCCATCAGCAAAATTGGAAAAAATCTATACACATAAACAGAGGCACACACACACTCACACACAGTCACACACAGTCTGTGATAGCGATTGGTATAACTAGCATTGACAACGCCGCCAGCCAGTGTTGTCAAATGCTCGACTACAAATAGGCTAACGGGACATCGCCTTAAGGCAACGAATGCGACGTGAGTCCTGTCAAGGACCAGCAGCAAAAAACGACGTCATGGACGAATAAATGACAGTTTGAATTGAGGCTCAGGCAATCAAGAATGTTGCGTGTTTTGAGAAATACTTTTGCGTATGTAGGTGATATGGAAACGTAGCTGTAAATGACACTAAATGCCAACGCTTTCGATACACAAATGCTGATAGAGGTAATATAGATTAGATCAAACTGATATGGGTGGAATGAATGTTGACAAAACAATTGTGAATTACAAGAAATTAGGTAGTACAGAGAAGAGGAGATGGGTTCACATCAGTTTCTATTATTAGTAGCTGAAGTGTTTACAAATAATAAAAATTAAGGTTAATTAGTAAGCTCACATCTATTTTGAGAACTTGGTCATCCCATTAACCTACTTTAATCTCCATTTTCACATTTTTTTACACCCTTCAAAGCATCCCTTAGCACTTTCCATTCAGTTAAACCTATTAAATCATTTAGTTCGTGTCAATAGGCTCATGTATAAATAAAACTGTCGCATTTTACGCTTTTCAGGCCCAAGCACATCTACAAAAAAAACCCTCATTTCCCCGCAGACCCCATACTCCCTCCCCCCCCCTGCTCGTGCTGGGCTAGCAAGTCAACCAATTTGCGATAAAAATAAAACATATTGCTCAATAGACGACAAACAACTGCGAAAAGGAAATGTTTGTCTCTGTCGCTCTACACCCTCTCCCAATTTTTTTTTTTTTCTAACAGCCCAACCCAGCACACATGTCGTATGCGTGATGCGAGAAAAGTTTTCCAGGTGCAGTTGCCGTTGTCACGTCCCGCATTTGCTACCTAAACATTTTCGACTACCTTTGGCTTTCTTTATCTGGTTTTTTGGGCTTGTCATACTCTTTCGATGGGTAACGCGGCTAGCTGATCGAGTTGGCTAAAGTATGTATTAGAAACTAGGTTTTATATTTTTTAAATTTTTGTAGCGATCACTTAAGCATATTTTTCTTTAAAGTGATAACTTTAAAAAGAGTTCTGTAAAAAATGCATCAATTCTTTTCGTTTTTGGCTTTAAGGACTCTGGTTGCAAAACATTTTGGTTAAGCAAAACTTTTGGCATGTAGAAATTATTTTCCCCAGCGAATTGATGGCCAGAAGTTTGAAAGAAGCTGGTAGGTAAAGGGGTGAAGGGGTTTGTTTGGCAAGGCGTTGCATTAAATTTTATACAAACTTCGATGCAGTCCGTAAATACATACACACATAGTTGCAGTTGCCAGTTGCCAGTTGCCAGTTGCAGTTTCGAAGCCTGCTAAGGGATTACATTTCATTTATCGATTTATTTGAAAACGTTAGCAAATTGTTGCCGGTAACTTTGAGTTGCAGGTAAGTTTTTGGTTGAATCTTTTTCGCATTTGCATGCAGTTTTCTAGTTGTATCTATTTTCGCATTAGTATGCCAATTGATTCGCAAATCGGATAATTCAATGAGCTTACACTTGTCTGACTCTTCTTGTTTTTGTTGTTGTTGATGTTTTTTGCAAATATTCTGCTAGAAAATTGTGCACATTTTGTTGAGGAAATGATGCGCAATGTGTCCAAATGTGCAAAGGATGTAACAGCAAAATGTAAATGCAGAAAAGCACAATGACAAATAGAATATAGATACAGTATTGATGCTATATTACTTGATTCATATGTCTTTTTACTGTTATTTTAGCTTCCCTACCTGTAGTCATAAATTCTGTAGCTTTAAATTCCACATAAGAAAGTGTGTGTTGTAATAAATTATGTGTATAGTCTGAGTTATTGCGCTGCTAGAGCCTGATGCTTAGTTATTAGTTGAGCCTGCTTTTTATATAATCACTCAAAAGTATTAAATATGATAAATGTACCGAGTTAACATCACAACCGGATACGTTTTTCGGCCTCCCTGAACCGCCAATGGTCATAAATTTTGTCTTCCAGCTACGACATTTAAGTCACAATCGTATGGAAAACTGAAATTTCTGCATTGCAATAAAATATTTTATTATTCGTTTGTTTGCTACAATGAATTTGTTTTGGTTACTTATGCAATGTAAACAATGTAATGACTTTACAAGATATTAAAGCGTTAAACTTCTTTCGATTTCTAAATCGTGTATTCTTTTAATGAAAAGCAAGAAAATATTATGAATAATTTCAAATAATAACTGTTGAAGAGCAGCTGCCATAGCATAGAACTCAATGACCTATCCCGCCCTATTCGGCACCCGAAAAAAAAAAGAAAACCAATTCACAACCCTTTTTTTCATTATTTTAACGAAAGCAATTTATGGCATAAGGCTCCGAAAGAAAAGCGAATCGAGCAGCAGCAGAAGAGCCCAAACGAGTGGCAGTTGCCATATGTTCCAAATTGACCACAGCATCATAAATTTGGGGATTTAACATGTGAGCTGGAGTAGAAGGGGGAGGGGAAGAAGTAGGGGAAGGGGGAGTCGCCATTGACCATCACGGCCAGCAGCTCAAGGGCTCCAAGAATTTTTTCTATGCTGTTGCACAGCACAGAAAAAAAAAATTAGAGAGAGTAGGAAAACTTGAGCTGCAGGTCTCACGTGGAGTGAAGTGGAGTGGAATCTGTGCATAAGGTATGCATTAAAGTAATGAAAATTTATTGACTACTTCAGGGTGCTCATAAAAGTAACAGGATCATTACGAATTCAGGAAGCAACCCACATGTTGACAATTACACGCAGCGAAATATATACATATGTATAAGAGTATACTTTTTTTAATCCGTATCGCGGGCAATAAAAATAATGATTTTTGTATGCGCAACGTTTTTCACACCATTCTGAGCCCGAGAAACTTAAGAAAAAACGTATACTATATACATATATATATAAATTTCGGGACCAGCAATTTTTCATGCTCGCCGCCATGGAAAATCGTTTTCCAATCACGTAAACACAGCTGGAATTTTATTGCTGCGTGTTTTATTAAAAAAAAAAAAAACTGGCCAAAAAAAAACCAAAAGGGAATAAATGCAAAATGCAAGAGCAAAAGCTGAGCAAAATCGCTGAACGCATTTTCGCAGAGCGTTGGCATTGTAATAATAAAAGTTTTTCCGCCAAACGTTGCCCAAAAACTGCCCCCCTACCCGAAAAAAAAGGAAAGAATAAACGACAAGAAAATGAAAATGAAAATACACCCGAAAGGCAGCCACAACAGCAACCGAAATCTGTATGGCATCCAATATGCCACAGCGCGCTGCACATTCCTCTATATGTATATATATATATATATGTGACTGGTCTATATGTAAGCCCCCCAAATTGTATATACTACCCGTATACACAAAATAAATCAACCCAAGCGCACACACACACTTGTTTTGCGCACTATGTTCGCTATGAAGTTGCGCTTTCCAAGTATTTTTCGTTACTCTTTTAATTAAAGCATGCTGCCCACTTTGTCATCTACATATTTTGGTTGAGTAAGAGTTACGACAAAGGTGTTGATGGTGTTTTAAATAAATCCATCTTTACCGAATAGTTTTCTATATATATTTTTTTGATTCATTCTTAAAAACTAGTAAAAACTATATACACAATGGGATTCTTATTTAAGCATTCCCGATTCATCTGTCATTGAAAATCAACATTCTGTTAGAAACTTTAATTTACTCTGTAATGCTAACATTACAGAACTTAATACCCCGATTCCACTAGGCTTCATTTATCATAACAGCGAAGTCGGTAATGCAGGTCGTTCCACTATCAATCCAATAGAAACAGCATATAAAATTATACAGAAATTCGATTAAAAAGCCGCTGAAAGCTGTTTTATTTTCTATTATACTCAATTTGGCACTGTTCATAACCAAATATCGATAAGATATTTGGTATTTTAACGAAAGATGAGCATCTTTGTAACAGCCTAAGTCTGTATAAAATTTATTGACTAGGAGATGTCGATTCCAACAGAGCGAAATTGAATATGATTCACATTCACTACATAGGAATCTTAATCAAATAGATGCTGCATTACCGAGTTCCAATAACATCCGTGCATACGGCTCTAGTGGAATCGGGGTATAAAAGAACCTTGGCAAAAAAATACTCCGAAAAGTGGTTACAGTTAATAAATATTGCAAAGGTTAACGCAATTTTATTAATAATTAGTTTATAACTATTGTATTATTCGAAAATGTCAGAAAAAAAAGTGCCAGAAGTATTTAAAAATAAAAAAAATTTCATAGTAGACTAACTAAAAACTGTAAACGAAAAAGCTTAATTTATTAAAGGGTATTTAGGCTTCTGTGTGCTGCACTGTTTTTTTCTATAAGCGTGGGAGCGACTGCTGTTGCATTCTGTTCGCATCCTTCGCATTGTAGCAAAGTGCTTTATGTTATTTTTTGTTTCATTTTATTTTTGTTTATCGTGTTGCATTTATTTATCATATTCTTGCTGCTTTTGTTTCGGTCGCCGGCGATGGGCAACGGGGCGTATGATGAATGCAGTGCGCATTAGAGAAAACGCTTGGCGGCAGGCGTTGTTGGTTGGGCTTGGCGGGGTGCAGGGTGAGCTGGGGAGCAGCGTAGTTACCAGGGAATTTATTTGTTTTGTACTTATGGTGTCATAAAATTGTTTTAAGGCCAACTTAAATAAAAATTCCAGAAAGGAAAACGAACAAAAAAAGGGCAAAGAGGGAGAACAGCAGTAAGAAAAGTGTCAGGGTGGACAGCAAAAAAGAAAATGGCGCAAAAATAGCGTGAAATCAAATGAAGATAAGAAGTGCACAGTTGTGGAAAAGCACTAAAACGCATTGCATGTCATTGTGTGCATTTTTGCCAAATTGAAAATGTTTTGCTTTATTTATTCAAAGCAAGCATCTTCAAACTAAACTGCGAATGTAAATCTGATAAAGACTTCAGTGGGGAAAGACGAAATGAAATAAAATGGAAATTACCCTCAATGGATTTGTTTATTTCCGATACAAATTTATTTATTTAAGCATGTTGTTAGCTTTACGATGAAATAATCTTACGTTTAAAAATTATAAAATGTTATAACTGTTTTGTGTGCTTTTATCTTATGAATTTACTCTTTTCAAACTGAAATGTTACCAACAACTTCTTCAGAAATTCGGGCCGGACGTGCAACGTGCAATTCCCTTGGCATAAATTTATAAAACGCTTCCCATAAATTTAAGCTTGAAAAGCGCTTCTGTCAAGTGCTCCGTTGCTTTCATTCTTTTGTATATATTTATTTTTTATTTTTTTGCTGTTACATTTGTCGCTTTGTTTTTTGGGTGGCGCCCCTGATGGGGCGTGTCAAGGCATTATTTGGAAGCTGCATAATGAAATGTTTGCAAATGCTTAGCATTGCAAATGCAAGTGACGCTCAGGTGCAGTAGCTAGATCCGGTAACTATGGCAGACGGGGTGGCAACGCTTGCAGCAACGTCTCACAGCTGCAGGCAAATTATCTAATTAAAGCGAAAGAGCCTCGAATGTCAGTTGGGGATTACACGAGCTTTAAGCTATACTGTATGCAAATAACACACAAGAGAGAGCGCGCAGTAAAAAAAAAAATAAAGCTGAACAAGAAAGTAAAAATATGCAAAAATTAAAAACAAGGACGAACTTTCTATATTCTACACGCAAATTCCACTAAGCAGCTTTAAGTGTCTGTCAATGTCATATTTTTGTGCAGCTTACAGCACTTTTTTCTGTCCGCGCAGTTGCGATAAGCGTTAAACAAATGCACAAAGTCGAAACAGAGCAGAGATACATACATACAGAAGTTTTAATGATAAGCCAAATCAGTTATACTCTGTCTTAAGAGAAACTAGAGACAAACCAAGTTTTTTTGCAACTAAAAAAATTTAAATTGCAATGGAGGTTAATCGTTAAAATTTTATGAAGATAAATTAAATATTAGTATAAAGTTGTTAAATATATAACAAATGATAACGCTACCCTGAAACTAACTTCAATCTTCGATAACTTTGGTGTTTCTCAACCAATTGTAATGAAATTTCTATAGGCTGTCATTATTCTGGTATAGTTTCTGAAACAAGTTCAAAGATTTCCGAATTTAATATTTTATTGCAAGTAGATACAGTCGAATTCTGCTGTTTCCAGCTCTTATAGCCTCATGGCTTTTAAACCCTAAAAATAAAATATCAACTAATAAATCCCCCAACTCCATACAATAGTTACCATACCCTTTGTAAACGAAGAGCGTGCAAAATGTGAAATTAAAAAGGGTTTGATAAACTTTTTTTTTTTTAGCGCGTACAGCAACTGAACTCAACGCTGCACTTGGTTGTAGTCGCCGTCTCATCCCCTTGCTCCCTTCCCTCCCCTTTGTGCCTCTTGTCTGGCATGTCTGCCATGGATGCTGGTTCATAATTAAGTAATCCCCGTTGCCGGCAACGCATTGCACCTTAAGCCCAAGATTGAAAGACCAAGAGTGGGCCAACTGGTTTTTGCGGCAGCTAGTATAATAACGGAGCAACCAGATAGCCGCAACTCCAATGGGTGGCTACCAAAATTTAAGGCACACAATTTTCGGCCAAGTGTCAAGTGGCGAAAAACCGGCCAAAAGCAATGGCAGTAGCCGACACTGCACTGCAGGCATCCCAGTGGCCAGGCCGAAAGAAACTCGTCTCTCGTTATGGCCATGTGCGAAGGCAATGAGCATATCTTATTACCACTGCAGAGAAATTGCCAACGTGTGGAGAGGGGAGGGGAAACAACTTGGTCAGCAACCAGATTTAACAGCCTTTTGCTTTGACTTTGACACATGTTATGAAATTTGAATAGATCACCGCGACAATTACGTTAGTCGTGATAGAGTAGACAGAGAGAGAAACGGGGGAATGGTGAAAGAAAGCATGCGCTAAACATGATGCAGCAAACCTGTAAAATGTAGTTGGTAATGTTTGTTTCTGGCATAGTAAGCTAAGAGAGACTCGTGAGGCTCGTTGTGCAGTTGTTTAGGAACATCTGGACGATGAGTTTACATGAATTGAGTGCCAGTTTAATGAAGTTGTTCGCTAAAGAATTCGCCTCAAGAGTAATAGCAATCAAAAGAGTAAATTGAAAGGAACTTAAATTTTATTTAGCCGGTGATTAGAGATAGAATTTAATCAATGGATATAAGGAAAAATAATAAAATGTGGAATGCAGACTATAAACAAATAATAATACGTTATGCTTCCGACTTTAGCTTAAAGCTAAGAGTTTAAAGCCTTATATTAAGATTAAGTTCAAGTTAACCACCCAAGAAGACAAATTCAACCAGAAAAAGGGCTTGTCAATGCAAACTGCTTATTAGCTACATAAATTGGTGTCCAGTTGCCCTCTTTAGTGCAAAATCTTGAGATAAAATAGTAGCCCTGGCAATTTAAAATCAATTTGCAAGACACACTCCCCAAGATGTCTCCTACATGAGCAAAATAAACAATAATTATGGCTAACATGTTGTAAAACAAGGAGAGCAACCTGAAGAGCCTCTGCTTGATAACAAGAAAGTGTGGCAAGTGCTTAAAGGCAACATGTTATTGACGGGTCTCATCACGTTGCAATTAAAAATGTATCAATCAAACTGACAGACTGAAAAGATAAATATCCATATGCATAAAATTGTTTCAGCTGATTAGCAGGCACGCAAACTTTTAGCGCTAGAGAGTTAAAAGGGTTTTCAGAAGCAGCAATTTTTTTCTCTTGATAAATTTGATTCCATTTTGAAATATATCATATCAACTTTAAACTTATAATCCTTCCTGCAAACTTATATTTCTTATTCTTATTATGTAATAAACCTAATGAACGTTAAGCTTTAAATTAAAATATTGATATTAGTTACGAATGCTGCAGTAAGGATATACGAAACTAGGTTTCTTTTATGCATAATGCCGATAAAATAAAAAACTACAAGTTATTAACATTGAACATTTCAACACGTGCGGTAAAAGATAGGGTCCGTGAGATGCCGCGATATATCATCTAGTCAGATTATAAGGAATGAACTATTAAGGCATGTTTAAATTGCCTGTTTCAAGCCCTAACTCATTATGCAGCCCTGTAGTTTTGTTAATTAATTGATGATCCTTGGAATCGGACTGCAAAAAGAGATTCATCTGCAAATCGACGAGAGGTAAATCAACTTGCAGATGCTGCTGCTGATGATAACAGGCTTGTCTCTGGCTGGTCTGTTTTTAGCACAGGTGGCATCACACAATTGAAGTCGTATCGGGAAGACAGGAACGGAAATCAATGTTGTTTGTTGTTGCTGTTTTGACTTTGCTGATTGCGTAATCACTGAGCCGGGACTGCAACATGTGTGGACAGTGGCAGCTGCAGCTTCTACCGTTTTAATTGCAACAAATTAAAGTCTCATTTAAATATGTGTAGTCTTACCAGCAGCGATATCAATTTCATGGGACACTGCGCCAGCTACAACCTTCTACACACATACATATTGCATATTACACATTCTCCGACAGCCCAGTTAAGCAAAAAAAAAAAAAAAAATTGTAAATTGATTAAAATCCATTAACATGTTCTTTATCACTCAGCACAGTGAATAGTGTGTGTGTGAGAGAAAGAGAAAGAGTGTTGTCAAGCGGTTCTAAAGTGGCTTCGAGTTGAGGCTGGGAAATTGTGTAAACATGTGGGCTGGTCCACTGTGATGACAAGCAACAGGCTATGCCTTTCAGCTGATACTATTTAGGGGGCTGTTCACTTGGGTGCTCAAATTTTATGAGCCTACTCTGATAGATGGCTTCAATCAACTGAAAGTTAACACAAAAAAAAAAAAATGGCGAAGGAAGTGCTTTCAGAACTAACGGTTACTTACATGCCAGAGAAAGTAAAGGATAGAGCTCAGACAAAAAAAAAAAGATTTTAATTGGTAAAAAATGCTGATACTAACCACTTTACATTTTATATATTTAAATTATAACATTAAAAAAATGTACTAATTTATCTAAACTATTTTCCAAACTCTCCTGGCTCTCTGATACAAATTTCATTTTTAAACTCAACTCTTTTTTGGCAAACGTTTTGCCCGGAAACCACAAACTTGCTCGCTTGGCAAATTCATCAATTTTATTGCTTACCACAGAAGCAACTCCAAAATAAAAATAAAAAAAATGGGAGAAGCAAGAAAAGTATTCCAAAGTCCAATTTCCATTTGTGACCGCAACTAATTTCAACTTTATTATTTGATTTGGAGCGATGACCAATGGCCAAAAGTCGGTGGCGATAAATCACTCATACGCCACGTGTGCCACAAGCACAGAAATAAAACTCCAAACGAGTGTGTGTAAGTGTTGGAAAACGCCCACAGCTGTCGCAGCTCGTTTCAAGGTTCGTCGCCCTGCTTTGAGTCAAGAATTCGCCTCCTGTTTTTGCAACAATTTCTTTGTGACTTGGCCAATTTCGCGCTTATTTACGCAGTTGACATAAGCAACACGTGCGCTGACAAATCTGTTTAGGCAGCTTTAACCCCATAAGAAGAAAGACAATTTGACACCTGAGCAGGGCAAACTACAGCCCGAATTGCGTCTCGTTATTTATTGACATATTTTGGCCACTTTGATTTGCCTTCCATTTAATTTCGCATTGAACCATTTCACGCTCAAGTGAACAGGCAGCTGTTCTTTGGGTTCAATCACCCCGCAGACACTGGGCGCCATATGTGATGTTGAGTTTTCCACGTTTGTCTCAGTTTTTCCTCGTGGTCTGCATGTTTTCCCTTTGGGCTTTCACACAAACCTGGCTCTTTTCGCGCCCTGCTATCCAAACTGGCTAAACTGCTGCTGCTTTTGCTGTTGGCCTTAACACTTGACTGGACTTGAACGTTAGACAGACCTTGTTTCTTGTCGCTTGCATTACACTCACTTATGGCCAATTATAGTTAATGTCTCAATTAGCGGCAGTTATGAAAATTATTGACTGGCTGTGCTCAGCTTAGCTCAGCTCGCATCAAAGGTTGCTGTTATGTTATTTTTTTTTTTTTTCTTTCTTTAGTATGTATCTTTAAGACATTTCTAAAGTTTTTTCAACTATTTTCACTCGCTGCGGCTAATGGCCCCTTAGTTGCAACAGGCGGCAAGCAGTTTATTAGCTAAATGCCACCGTTCAGTAGCTTGTTAGATTGGGTTGAACGACTGTAGATTGGCTTGCGATAGAAAAACCAGCTTTTAAAGGGGTTGAGAATGGGAAAGCTTAAACATTTGATTCTAAAAAAGTTGTTTGAAAACTCTTGTCAAATTTTAATGTTAATCGAATTTAAATGACCTTAAATTTAACTTAAAATTACTTCAGGACATATAACATCTTCTAACTTTATTTTTAATCGCATTTAACTTGGTTTTATTTTGTCGCTCCTAATTTAGACCTCGATTTCAGTTTCGTAACTATAACAGCTAATTTAGCGTAAAAAAAAACATTTCAATTGCATAAATAAGTCGACGGTTACAATATCATTTTGCTATTTAAATTGACGGCCAGACCCCAATGGGCCACCATGGCAGTAGGAGCTGGAGGAGGGGCAACCATTCTGGCCGTGGCACCAACTGTGCCATAAATCAAAAGCAGCGCACGGTGTTTAATACACTTGACGCCAGATTTCCGCGACAATTTGCGCATGAATTAAACATAAAAGCAAGTTGGCAGGGTAACGCACACCACCCAACCCCTACCATCTCCATCTCCATCTCCATCTCGAGCTCCATCTCACAATCCAAAAGAGAATGGGCAACACTGGTGTGCTTGTCACTGTTGCCTGGTGAGTGGGCAAATAAAATCAAAGTAGGTAACACGCGCAAATAAAACACTTGACACATTAAAACGGCAACAAGAACTCGCATGAGAAACACACAGACACAGAGGCAGAGAGGGAGCATGAATAGGGGACACACCAATGGCGACACCGTGAGCAATGTGGCTACAAATTTCCATTTTCGTCGTTTGGGGGCACGCCTCATGCAAATAAGTGACACTCAGCGAGCACAGTAGCCAGAAGGAGCAGGATATGAGCTTGCATACATATATACATATAAACAGTATACAAATATATGTATGTGTGTGCTCGTGCATGCATGTGTAAGAGAGTGTCGCTTTACACGCGCATACATACAAATTTAACGAGTCGCATTTATGATACCACAGACAAGTATAATAATTTCAATTAACGACACCCGCGGGTGTGTTTGCAGATAGAAAGAGAGAAAGGAAGCACACAGGATAAATGCGGGACGCAAGGTAGAAAGCGGCTGCTGTTGCAGGAGCACAAGAGATGCCTCTGTGCATCCGGTTGTGTAAGGAACGAAAAGCACATTTTGCAGGTTATATTGTGAGAAATAAGATTCAAAATATAAAATAGCTATTTAAAATTGGCTATCATAAAAAAAATAGTATACATTTAGTAAACATTAGTAATTTAATTAAATTTTTGTAAGTGACCAAAATAAGTCGGGGTCGAATTTTAGGTACTTATTTCAAGTGAAATAAGAAAGGAAGTTTAACGCTTCTAACCTCAGCTTAATACAAACATAATACAATGTTCGTGTATTAATTACAAGTTGAATAGCATACTTTTTGGAGCAAACCAAATTTTGATTGAAATCGTTTTTAAATGAAACTACCTTAAAATATAAAAAATTAGTTTTTTGGATCTAGTTACTAAATGAGGATAGATAAATACCTCAAAAAAATTGTATCAATAAAAATTTTTTAATATTAAAAAAAAAAAGCCTTAAGCTTAAAAATCGTAATACAAAACTCGAATTTGAGTTAGATTTAAGATCACAGCTTCACTCATCACTGTTTTTACCTGCGTCCTGCTAGGCTGGTGTGGCACAAAAAGGAGCTACTGTTGCTTCTTCTGCTGTTGCCGTGCTGTTAAACATAAAAGACGAAAAAACAGTCACGCAATGTTGCCAGAGTAATGAGAATATGTATGAAAATAAGGATGATCAAGTGTAGACACAGCAAAAGAGTCACGTTAACTCTGCGCCTGGGTGTGTTAGTAGGTCGCAGGTGTGCGAGCGTGTGCGCGCGTGTGTGCTTGTATGTGTGCAAGCATTATTATGCCTCTAATTAACTAAACGCATATATTTTCTTAGCCACATCTTGGCCAGCTTTGCCATCTCATCAACATAAAAGTTTTTAATGAGCCATTTTGCTGTCTTTGTCGTTGACTTCCCCCAACAGAGTGTTCCATATATTCACATCCTACACCCTACATCCTTGTATATTCACGACAGCACATTTCGCATGTGTAGCGAATTTGTTTTGACAAGCTCAGTTGACACGTTTTAATTAAATTTAATTAGTGCGTTCGCTACAACAACAACAACAACAACAAAGTCGACAGTATCAAAAGCAAATTGGCCAACATGTCTGCTGCTGGATTAGATGGGCAGACAGCTGAATTGAAAAGCCAAAGCTCTTTCTGACGTCTGTCATTTTTCAGCGTAAAGATGAGCTACATACGTATTTTCTAATTGGTACATGTGTAAAATTGTGTTTGGCCTTGCAGCGAATACAAAGTATCCGAAATGAAAGCAATCAAATTTGTAAATGTAAAAATGGGTTGTTGAAAGTGTGACAAGTTGAAGAGAATAAAGTAACTTTACAAGTGAAACGACGTCTTTATGAATATTTGATTATCTATATTAAATAATAAAATAAGATGCAACTAAACGCTTAAACTTTTACTTGTTAAGTCCGTCTTATATTGCTTGCAATTTATAATGTTATAAACATTTCAACATCCATAATATACCTCGTAAAGCCAAGAGAATAATCAATTTAAAAATTATCTATGCAAATTGATGGAGTACAAGCAATCAGGACAGCTAGCTCATTGATTGCCCACATGTCCAAGCATAAACCGTCGCTGGCCACCACTTGATAAACCATCGA
The DNA here is from genome assembly GCA_018152825.1 of Scaptomyza hsui. NCBI lineage: Eukaryota > Metazoa > Arthropoda > Insecta > Diptera > Drosophilidae > Scaptomyza > Scaptomyza hsui. The sequence continues at coordinate 11,051,354 of JAECXO010000307.1, read as the reverse complement.
TATAAAGCAAGTGCCAGAGAACACAACAATTAGATGTTTCCTGCCCAGAACCAAGCCCAGCAGCCAAACAACAACCACGTCCAAGAGGCACCCAAGCAGGTATTGGATAAATCTATGGTTGTAGGTGCTTGGAGTTGAACAGTGGACGACTAACTGCAAACTGTAGACGGTGAAAGGTGGACGGTGGATGGTGGACGGTGGCAGCGGCAACTTGTCAGCTCGAATGACGTTTTAATAAGTCACATAATTCATGTGCCTGGCAATGTCGATGTGGAGGACATCAACTTGGAGGCAGCCACAGCCTCTAGATGACAATGTGGCCGCGTGTTCCAGCAAGAGAAGATTGCAGCGCCATCGCGTTCGTTGTTGCTGCAGGGCAACATTTTTGGGGTCGTTTTGACACATGTTGCCCCCCCCTCAGGTAGTCTGCTGTCCGCATCGCACACCCCTCCTGCCCCCAATCGCTGCGTGTCTTGTCAGCTGCTCATTTGTCAATGTAATTGATTTTATGCCTGAGCTTTTGACTAAGGTTGTCGCTTGGTCTACCTTGCCTCGTCTAGCTGGAGCTGGACTTGGCCTGGGCCTGGGCCTTTTGCCTGATATATTATTCGATTACAGTTAGACGTAAATCAAGTGGAAGAGCATGATGTAGCCATCAGGCACACACACAGGTATGAGTATTTGCAAGTTATTGCTTTCAGTTCATATACATATATGTATCATATGCCGTTCAGTCTGGAAAATGCGAATTCCTGCTTAAGAAGGTCAAAAGAGTGGCAAATGAGATAAAGAAGAGGGTCAACCGTGAAGTTAAACGATAATTGCGTGAGAAATGCGAATGAGTTATGATATTTAAGTTTTCGAGAATGATATTTATGGACGAAATAGAAAAGAATTTAGATATATGTTATGTACCACAAACTGAACCCGATAAATGTGTATAATGGAAACTATTTTAGCGATTTTAACTTTTAATAGGCTTCAATTATTTATTTGAAATTGAATTTTAACACGCTTCTTATAGATAAGACATCACAGCAGCAGGCACCACCCAATTTACTGCGCTCGTACCACAACTTAATTTCCAATACAGATACTGATAGAGAAGAAGAGAGGCAAGCAAGTGCTGTTAGTGGGAAACCGGTAGCCAATGTGGCAAGAACAATGCCACTGAGCCGTGGCAGCTACTGTGATACCGAGAGAGGAAGACTGTTTTATGACCAAGCGCGTTGTTGTATCTTAGAGATGCTTTTTGCTTTGTCCGCCTATTGCTGTCTTTGGAACTCATAAATTTTTATAGCTTGTAATTTGGGACAGCACTGCACATGCGCGCCAGGCGGTCGACTTGTCTACGTCTACGTCTCCGTCTTTGACTTTGACTTTAACTTCGACTTCGAGTTCGACTTTGGAATTGGCCATCTTGCCACAGCTTGGCTGTAGGAAGTCGAACTTAAGTTTGCCTTTGGGTTTGCCAATGACCAATGCTACTAGATTTATACTTTTGGTGTAATTAATAGCGATGTTTTGGACATTCTGATTGGCTCAAATGGCTTTATAGTTGCTGCACGTACTATTGGCCAGTTACCTATTTGTCTGCTGCCTGTCTTAAAGAGCCTTATGTGCAATCAGCCAGAGCTGAAAGCCGTTGTGTTTATTGGATAGGCAATGTATTTTGATTTGAGTGCTAATAATAATGTTATTCGCTAATTAAATTGCAAAAAGAAGATATTAAATGATACTTCAAAAAAAACCACAACCATGAACAACGGTATATATCAAAGCAATCTCTTAAAAAAATCCTAGAAAGAATTCAGATACGGTAACACTTTTTTATTACTAATAAAGAAGACTTTCACTGTTTTTATATAGCAATAAAAGTTAAGTTGAATACTCTTTTATGGCTTGAACAATAGAAATATTTCCGTTAAAAAGGTGTTAAAGTATCGGTTTTTATACATATATAACATTTTTAGAGTGTGCTTTTGGTGTTAGGCAATGATGTTTAATTACAAAATACATATCGATAAGGAAAATCACACTTTTGGTTTGAGAATATTAAAAAATTATGTATAAATTATGTTGTGCAGCTTTTTAGAAATGGCATTAAAACTAGAAGCCAGAAATGTCTTGCTTTCTCTGAACTTTATAACGTTTCCTTTCATGAGGTAATTAGAACATTATAATTCATAAGGCAGCCTAATTATGCATATTTCTATTCGCTGAAATCCACACACCCAGCTCATCCAGCTGTGCCTGACTGTTAGAACAAACTCAATTACTTAGAGAGTACACATTTACTATTTCGGAAGAACCCCTCAAGTGCTCTAAAGCCATTCCGCCAAGATTTGCAGCTACTCAAAATGCAAACACTGCTGAAGATGCTGGCTCTCAGTTGCCTGCTGCCTGTTGCCTGTTGCCTTTGCTGACTGTTGGCTGTTGGCTGCTGCTTTGCCTTTTGATGATTACAAATTAATCACACTTTAAACATGGCAATTACGCTTCGTGCCCCGCGACAGGCTCTCCAGCCAAAGCTTAATCTGTACAACTGTAGAACTCTGATACATTATATGCATCTCCATAGTATCTACATACTACTCGTGCATGCTACCTACTACCTCAGCAGTAGCAGCAACAGCAGCTTCTTTGTGGCTCTGGGGCCTTTCCTGGCATTTATATGGAAAAATTGCTTCCTTTCGCTGTTTAACTTTCATTTTAATAAATAATCAAGCAGACTGACTATCGTTTTGCACTTGGACTTCAGTCTTATATTCAACGTTTTTGCTTTTGTCTTCTTCGTCTTCGTCTTCGTGTTGCCTTTTGCCTTGGCTTTTCTTCTGGCTGTGGTTCGTCAAGTCCCTCATGTAATTTCCAAGCAATTTCTCATACCCATAATTGCATAATTTCAAAGTTGTTGGCAACTTAATTGCGCACAACGCGACCAAAGCTGGCAGCTGCCTTGCATCTGACTATGTACCCAGCGCTAGCTATCGCTACCATAGCCTCCAGTTGCCCAATCCGGCTTCGTACCACACTGTCTTTGGTGTAAATAAAACCTTTTTAAACGGTTGTCATGCGTCCGTCGCATCCCAAAGAAGTTGCACTGCAAAAAGAGATCGGCTCAGTTGTGCCAAAGTTACAAAAGCTGGGAAAGGATTATACCAATAATATTTTTGTTGTTTATTTCTATCAAAAAATGCAGTGTTGAGTTTTTTTTAATACTTAAATATCTGGTTAAACAATGTTGAAATTTAACGCTTTCCAATGGAGTGTATATGGTAATAGTATTTTAATACCTGAATTTAAACATTATTTTTGTGAATTTTAGAATTTAAGATAAGATATTATCATAAGTCGATTCAGAATGTAGAATCCGCAGCTTCATAAACATTTAAAACTTTATTATAATAATCTAAAACATTCTTATGTTGAAAATTAAAATTTTGAAGTGACTTTTAACACTTTGGAAAACTACTTTATTTCTTTAAAATTAACAAAATAAACATCATCAAACAAGCTAAAATACAGATAAGATATTTTATTTAATTTCCTCTTTTTTTCAGTGCATGACTACTGGGCACTAGTGGTCAGTGGTGAGGTAAGCTGGAAGTTGGCTAACTGCCTGAATGATGAGTCGCGCTCTCAGAATCTGATTTCAAAGCGCGCACAGCATCAAACATATGTTGCTGCTGTTTCATTTCCCCCATTGTGCCCCCCTTGTCTTTAAAGTCCCGCTGTCTGGCCGTGTTACGCCAACGCCTGACAGATGACTACAAAATCTCCATTGGTCCTTCGCCCCGCGGCCATCAAAGTTAATATGCTTTATATTAAATTTGTTGTCTGGCCTCGCTTTTGTTGTTGTCTTGGTTGCCTGGCAGCAATTGCCATACAATCTGCATCTGCCACAATTTCCACGCTTTTCCCTTCCTTCTGCCCCTCACCCCTCACACGCTCCTGAAGGCCGGCTCATTTGTCGCTACGTAGATATGTTTGGGATGCGTTTGCTGCGTTTCTCATCAAATTACTCAATTAATTTCAGTTAAATTAAAAACACAGCGCAGACAAGAAAACAAAATTGTTGCTCTTGCCGTAGAAGATGTCGGCAAATTGTGAAGTGTAATTCGCGTTTATAGAGCAGAAACAGGAAACATTCGCCAGGATTGAAACAGACGGAGGACAGACGAGGTAGGTGGTTACCCGACCTAGCAAATAGTCGTTAATTTGGCATTTGCATTTAAATGTTGGACAATGGCAATTTAGTCTTAATTGAGATTAAGCAAGTGGGCAACGACATCTTCTTTAACGTCTTGAGCCAAAGAATAAATACAAATCTTAATAAAAGAAAGTGGTAAGAGTAAGATCAAATAAGCCAGGGCTACTATATTTAAAATTAAATTATTTTTGCATGAAAAATAAAAGTTGAAAATCGAATAATAATTATGCTATGATACTGAAATAAATTGGATAAATAAATATAAATAAAAATCCAATCATTTCATGAGAATTGCTATGGAATTTTAATATTTATAAATCCGAACTTGGCTTTTATTTAGACGAGACTACAAAGTGATTTTCGGTCTTAGCTCTTTCATCATTAGATTGCATTCTTTGGGATAAATAAAAATTTGGCACAAATCAAATCAAAAGCATTGCATCCAAGAATGGGATCACAAATGAATGGAACTTTAATGCACAATTAGCATAGAGGACACTTTTTTTTCTATTTAAATAGCTTTGATTCTCTTCTCAAGTTATGCTAGCTGCGACTATAAGAAGAGCATTTGCTATGGAATTTTCAACTTTCAAAGTGAAATACTGCTGCAAAGAGGCATTTGCAACCTGATTAATGGCCACGTCGCTTGCAAATGAGCCAAGCAAATCAAAACAGTCGCCGTTTCCCTCGGAGCGAGGAGCAAAAGAGGTGCAGGTTACGAGACAAAACCCGTTCAAAGCAAACCAAATGCATTTGGCACGCAATTATAGCCCAAAGTGTTAATTGCATTTCCGTCGCTGCCACCAAAGCCAGCTATCAAACTACAGCGTGGCACGGCCCACAGCTCACGCATTTGGCATTAAGCGCAAGCAGTTGGCGGTCACTTTTGGGCCAAGATGCTGCTGTTGCTGTTGCTGCTGCTGCAGAAGTAAAAGCAGCTAACCAAGGCTAACACATTCAGAGATAAGCAACGTGCAGAGTTAACGGAGCTTTTTGCTGCCACACTGCCACAACTGCTGCTGTTACAGGCATCTCCTGTGCTTGCCTCCCCGGGAGACGTTGTTAAAGATGGCGCATGCGTGGCAGACACGCAGCCGTTGCAGTTGCAGTTGCAGCATCTTTTAGCGGGCAGCGAAACGAAGCGAAACTAAGTCAAATATTTGTAGAACAGAGCAACAGACAGCCAGCTCCCCAGGCTAACTGCAAATGTGAAATTTATGGGTCCCAAAAGGCGTGCGGACGTTGCACAAAAAACGCTGCAAGCAGCAGTAAATATTGGTACACAAAATACCCTAACTAATAATAAAGCAAATACTTACACTCTTTGAGCAAGTTAAATTAAGTAATAATCTAGATTTAGATTGCATTGTAGACAAATAATAAACAAATTTTACTTGTCATAAACTCCTCGTCTTAGCTGAGATACTCTATGACAAGCTATGCAAATTTGTTACTACACTACAAACGTGAACGGCAAAGAAATGATTTCTTTTGGCCTGCCGCATATTCATAAAGTGCTTTTCAATGGAACCAAGAGGTCTCAAACCAAGTCTCAGCCACGGTCTTAGTCTCGGCTTTGGTCTGTGGCCAAGTCGATATCCCAGTTGCGGTGTCTATCGCATGGAGAATGAATGCTGACAGGCGGCCAACCAGGAGGCGTCTGTCATTTATCGAAGTCTTTGCATGTCTTTGCATGTGGCTACATTTGATAAGCGAGTAGCAAACGAAAAAATAAAAGGTGGAGCAACCGATTGCTCATTCCTTCGCCAAGTCCCATTGGCATTGGCATTGGCATTGAATGGCAATGGCATTTACTTGGCTTGGCTTGGCTTTGCCGCTCTGCGTTCTGGGCTTTGGCCAAATCCGTTAATAAGCCATTTTGACAAATTGGATGATTGCCGTCTCTGTGTGGAAATGCGAGCAATGTGTGGAAAGTGTGATGCCAGGCAACAACGATAATAATGTTACCGATTGCCAATTGATCTGAAGAGTAATGAGCAGCATTTAAGCCATCGATTGCTATGCCTAAGACATAAAACCATATTTACTTAGCATAAGATGTAATGTATCCTTACGATGCACACTAAATCCACGTCAAACTTGTAATTCAAGCACAACTCGATAAACATTTACAGTTTAAGCAGTTGAATCCTCAAACGATTTAGAACGTTACTTTCGAAATATTCATCGATCAAAAGAAAACACTATTTAATTAAACTGTGTTTTTGGTTATCTCTCTCAACAAATACCCCAGAAATTCATTATAATTAAACTTTGTATTAGATATCAATAAGAGAATAGTTTCTAATTAATCTTAACTATATTCTTGTTAGTCTGTCTAAATATTCATCTTATTTAACTTGTTAAAAAATCATAGTATTTTTTTTATCAATCTTCGCTCTCTCTTCTCTTCTCTTTTGATGCCTTTTGATTACAGCTTACATCATATCACGATCGTAGCACTTGATGGTGTCATTGCACTCATCATCATGAACTTGACGGAATACTAGAAAATGAAGATTACACACAATTAATGAGTGTTAAGATTAAGTTAAATGCTGTCAACTTACCGTTCTTGGTGTTGAAACAGTTCCACTGACTCAGCTCACACTGACCCGCGAACTCGACAACACATTTGCCATTGGTGGCACAAACGGGCAGGGCATGCTGTGGACACTCAAAGTTGCACTTGCCCAGCTTCTGCAGCTCCCGATGACGCTCGATCAACTGGGGCACTGGCTCATCGGAAGCCAGCAGGCGGGCATTTTTGTGGTTTGGTTGAACGGTGGTTGTTGTGGTGCTGCTATATTGTCGTTGCTTTTGCTTTTCGCGCTCTTTGATCGCTTGATTGATGGCTTGGGGTATTTGCGTCTGCGCCTGTTGCATCACATGGCTGACGTGCTGCTGTATCTTGTTGACCTTGTCGCCAATGTCCAGCGGCGCCTGGCCGGGCACTGAGACCACAATCTGCGACACCGGCGGCATCACCACTTTATTGTGGCCAGAAACGGGAGCTGCTTGCTGCCATGTTGCAGTGGCTTGATGATTTATCACCTGTGGCACCTTCGGTTGCTCAACGTGTGGTGGCAGCAAGTCCAAGTGAGGCACGGCCACCGCTGCTCCTTCATTTCCATTTCCATTTCCAATCGCATTACCGTTCTTGTTTCCTTTAGCGACTGCAACCTGTGGCACGTGGCCAGTTAGCATTGTGGGCCTGACCGTGTGGCTTCTCTGCCAGCACATGATTGATGTGATTAGTTATCAGGGTTGTCACGTGCGCAGGCATTTCGATGGGTTCCGGCAACTGTTGCTCCGGCTTTTCGAGGTCCGCGGCCTGTGACAGCGTCAGGAATGCTACAACTAAATATTAAGGTTATATTCAAATATACTTATTTACATATTTCAAGGGCTATATTAATAGAATTTATATTTATAGCTCACCGAATATCACCAAACCTCTCATATTGTTTCGTGTATTAAAAAATATCGTACTTTGTTTACTTGAAGACGCTCGGCAGCGTTATGTGAAGCTTTCTGTTTAAGCCCTCAGTTTTTATACGATCTCAAAACCGATCAAATTTCATTGGTGTTTGATTTGAGCCAAAAGGTTTGTCATACGCTTTTTTACTTTCTTTAATGGAACTGGTTTCGATTTGCCTCAGCGAGTACTTAAACTGAATAAAATATACCTGATTAGCATTAAACGCTTCCTTATAGAATTATTTGGATTATATATTAACTTGATTTTGTTTTAATCTCAGTATGAGGTGTGGCAAGCTGTAATTTCTTGATGTTTCTTAAAATAAATTTGATAATACCAAAAGTGGCTAGTGATAAAAATAATGGATTATATAAATAAGCTGTAACATATTCGAAAAACATACAAACAGGCGCCTAATTTTACTTCTGCCTAAAAGTATGCTTTATATTCCGGAAATTGTAAGCCGTTAAGGCACAACCTCAAAATTCAATATACATAAGAATGTTTCTTTTATTTTTGTATGATTTGTCTGTATATATGTAATGTTTACAAAAGAAACCAAATATGCAAATTTCCCACGAGACCCCGCCTGCTTTTGCGCCGAAACAAAAGGTTTTATTTTTGGCAGGCTTACAATAAATGACAGGCCCAAAGATGATGATGATATTCCAGTTTTGCATATTCTTTTTTGTCAGGTGTTAAAATAAAGGATTATGTGAAACAGCGGCCAAAAATTTGTCAACGCCAATGTAACAAACAGAAAATTCTGTCTGTTATAAAAACATTTGTGGCTGCCCACAGAATCAACAGTAAAACAGTTGCTGTACACAGAACAGCAAGGTTGCTGAAATCACAATAACAACAACAGAACGACAACCAAGTCCAAATAGTCTAAAAAAAAAAAATGTCTCAAGTTTCAATGCTTTGTCTACGTAAGTGTTACTGCCTTGTTTGCTATTTACTCTCCTGATAATGCAATAATATACAACTTTAATCAAGTCAGCAATTATACCTTTTGCTAAACTAACTAATTGGTATTTCAGTTTGCTTTGCATTTGTCGCTGCTAGCGCCAGTGTAGTTCCTGTAAAGCGAAGCCACTTACCGGCAGTGAATCAGCATGGTGACGTTGTCTACCTGGACGAGATGGTGAATGCGGTGCCAGACAAGTGTGATTTCGCGTGCATGGATCATGATATAGAGGTCTGTGCCACTAATGGACAATGCCTGCAGATGTTCACTAGTCGGTGCACCATGGCCGCCTACAATTGTCGCAATCCGCAGAAGCGATTTAACATTATCGAGAACTATCGCTGTACAAAGGGTTATGAGCCGCTTTGCAGTAAAGGTGAGCGCAGGGAATTGGGCTTGTCGCAAGATTAAAGACTAATTAGAAGTTGGATGTTAAAAACGTCGATTAAACTATAATAAATAAAATTTTCATTGACTACTTAAAATCTTATTCGTATTTATTTATTTTGTGTTTTACATATTTATCATATTATCAGGTAATAAAGGTGGTACCAGATCGCGTAAGGCTATTATTATTTTGCTTCGTTATGTTTTCTCCTTCCAAATGCTTACAACATTCTAAGTTGAGTGCATAGAAGGGAAACAATATTTTGTCAACTTCTAAATTATAAGCAACCTTTAAAATTTAGTAATATGTAATAATAATTTAAATGGATACGAAATAACGAAAAATATATCGGATCATGTAGGAAAATGCTAACGGTTTTCTATAAAAATTTTTTTTTCATTTGTTTTTTTTTAAATTTTTTTCTGAATGTACAACATGTCGAGAATATTGTGTTTAAGTCAATCCGACTAAAACTAACGGAATTACAGCGTTTCAAACGTGGAAATGATAGTGTATAAGCGTCCAGCGCGTCGCATTAAATCCATTTTCCCGAAAACGTATTTTTAGAAGTTCGTGAACATCATAACTCAAAACCTACTGAGCCGATCCTTTTGAAAATTTGAACATAACATCTTCAAACAAATCAGCAGGTAATCACGAAGAGTTTTTTTTTTCCAATTTTTGAATAACAAATTAGCCGCGAGTTTTCACTTCAAAAAAAAACTCTTCGTGATTACCTTGAGAAATTTATCACCTTTAAAATGCATATCCATTTTTTGGTTTCTGATGATCCAGTAATAAGTTATAGTGTTCACCGCAAAACAACTTTTTTTCAAGGCGCCTCTGGAGATTCACAGTCACTGGATTGTTTTTCAATATTTTTCAATGAAAATTTTTTCTGAAATACTTAAAAAGTTGTACATTAATTTGTAATTAAATTTTATAAATTAATAAAATTCATGTCGCCACAAAAAAATCATATAATATGATGATTTTTTGTACGCCTTTAAAGTTTTTACATTCATATAAGCAATTAAGAAAAATTGAGTTTCCTATATTGCATTTTAATCTTGAGTGCTGATTGGCAGTTTCGGAAAATGTTGTTACCTTACATAATAATGTGTCGATGAAAATGTATAAAAGTAAATTTCCTATTTGCTTTTTGTGGACACAAGTGCATAATTTTATTAAAATTTTAGCTTTCACAACAAAAGTGAATAATCATAGTATTTTTATCACTATACATATTGAGGTCCTGCCCTCAGCAACGACGAGCACATGACCTTCGACAAGCCTCATCGTCCACTGCACGGAAGGCCGTATTGCGATGCTTGCAGTTAAAGACATCCATCACACACTGATTGGGAAACTCATGAACGCAATTGCCATTGTAGGCGCAGATGGGCATCAGCTCAAACTTGGTGCACAGCTGATCGCATTGCTCAACGGGAGTGGAAGGAATTGGCATCGGAGTTTTACTGCTTCCCAAGAGCAGATGATGACAGTTCTTGGAGGATTCGCGTGTTGGTGGGCTTCTTGTGCTGCGCAGTGGAATGACTAAAGTTTGACCTTCGGCAGTGGCACTTGGGCGACCTGGATTGGGCATGCCAGGATTTGGTATGCCAGGATTGGGCATGCCACGGTTTTCGATTCCAGGATTGGGCATGCCAGGATTAGGAATACCAGGATTGGGCATGCCAGGATTTAGGATGCCAGGATTGGGCATGCCACGGTTTTCGATTCCAGGATTGGGCATGCCAGGATTAGGGATACCAGGATTGGGCATGCCAGGATTAGGGATCCCAGGATTGGGCAGTCCTTCCACAATAGCTCTCATATTCCGCACCTTGGCCAACGGCACAACAACCTCCTCTGTCATCACCTTTCCGGGCTTTACCTCCACCACGTGAGCTACCTCCACCTGATCCTTATCCTTGGTCATAACGGGCTTTCCATTGGACAGCAACGGCACTTGGACAGTAACCCGGCCGATTTCTGCGTTTGGCATCTGCACCTGCGCTGTGTTGAAACAAACACACAACAACACTAAAAAGAGTTTTCAGAAATAAGTCAAAATTGTCAGCAAATATTAAACCAAGTTTAATTTCGTCACCTGTGGCCAATACTAAAAGGAGCTTGCCCATCTTGTGACTTCAACTTCTTGGTCTTTTGTGTCCTGAACTGGGTCTTGGCATTGTCTTTTATACGATTCGAAACACAGCACCCGGCGTTACCAACCGGTTACAAGTTCAAGGGAACAGATGTTATGACTACGTAATATTCCAGAACCGGTTGTGGCAATGTGTTCCTCAATAAATCCAGCAATTATGGTTATTGTTTTTGGGTGGGTTTTTGGCACTTCATTAAATACAGGCATTTCGTTCTATTTATAAAATTCTTTTTATTATTTTTAGTAATATTTTTCACACTTCCTTCGTGTAAATTTACATTAAAATTCTATGTTATTAGGCATAGATGTACATTTAGTTAAAATATAACGGACTTTTAAGTGTTATCTACAAGCATAGAACTCATAACTTCTTGCCTTTAACAACACTTTATTATAATTAAATACAATATCTTGCGACTTTTAAAAATCATTTAAGGCATCAAACATTTTGATTAGCAAAAATTTAAATTTAATTTTGATTTAGTCAGTTGTGGTTAAATACATGTAAAAGAGTTGACCACTTTGAGTTCGGTTTTAAGTTTCCTTTGAGTTTAAGTCTACAGTTTTAGGGCTCGCTTGTAGGCGCTTTCACTTAAGCGATCCCTAAATCTTTGCACATTGCGTCCATCATTTAAGTTTACATGCTTTACTATGTATAAATAGTACGTATTTCCGTTAATTTAAGTTTAGTTTTACATTCGTTTGGATACATATTTTGTGTAGTATTTAGTTTTTTGTGTTCGCTTTCTCTTTTTTTTACAAGCAATTTTTCTTTTTTCTCAGATTGTGGCTAAATAAAACATTTGATATATATCCTGGGGATTGTCCATACCATAAACGCAAATTTTTGATAGGTTTTTTTCTTTTATCTACAGTAAATGGGCAGTTTAAGGCATTTGGTACGAGCAAAGAAGTTAAGAGTTTACAAAGAAGAATATAGTTTAAATTTTTTATGTTTTCTATGAAGTATTTATCAATATTTGATAGAGTTCAAAAAGGGTAAAATTTGGGCACAAGAATTGATTAAATATTAGGAAGATAAATAAATAGGATAGAAAGTTAACTGTCGTTTTGGAATCTAAGGATCGTACAAAAATTCTTATCACTGCCCTTTACTTAAAAACAGATATTAAATATTGAACGATACTTTGAACCGTTTTCTACGTCTTATCATATACACATCATGTATGTACATAGTTATTATCAATGCTTGTATATATTAATAAATATTGTATGTTTTTAAAAGGTGTATAATCTTAAAAGCTATTTGTTTTTTATGTATAATATCTTTAGGGCTCAACAACACTACAAAAACTATAAACAATTTACTGGCTTAATTTTTTTTTTACAAATCTTTTTCTTTTTATTTTACAAACATGAAATTTTTTACAAAACGATAAGTTTAAAAAAAAAAGGGTTGACGAAAAAATACGATTAACAATTTCAACTAGCTTCACATAAATTTGTAGTTCGGTTTTGCTTGTGTTGTTCGGTATAAAAACTACAATAAATGGTTATAAAATAAATTATTACTTAAATTGTATACATAAATATATGGGATGGCTTAAAATGTACTGTAAAGTAGTTGTTAATTAGTTAGTTTTCCGTTTTGAGTTGATGTTGTTAGGTGGTCCAGATACTGTATGCTAGTTCCTGGTTTATTCTCTTATTTACGCTCCATGGGCTTGACTTCGAGCAGCTGGGGATAGTTCTCCACGATGTTCAGTAAAATAGTATCAATATAATGCTTAAGGCGCACATTTTCATCTTCTTTTTCCTGGAAGGCCTGTTGCAGCTGTAAATGTATTAAAATCGATTAGTGGCATACTCTTCTAAAATACGAAACATACAACACAAAGTTTGGCATAAATGTCACCCTAACTTTGAAACTTATTTACAAAATGGTTGTTATGAAATTTTATGAACTTAGAATATGTTGTTAATAACCAATGTAACCAACACACAATTTTGTCGGAAAAAAAAAAAAAAAAAAAGTGCCGAATGGAAATGTTAAAAGAACGTGAACCACAACCAATTAACAGTGGCCATCAAACTGCAGCACATGCACAGCGGCTCCCAAACCGTGTATTGTGATATTTTTGCCTTTTATTTGGTTTTGTTTTGAGTTGTTGTTGGTGGATAAGCATTACCTGACTTAAGGATGCTAATGTGGCTGAATCCACAGAATCCTGTAATACAATAGATACAATATAAATTTATATAAATGTGACATAAAATAACGACGAAATGCGAAACAGGGCACAAAGTGTATGCAGCAGAACTCTCAAACTGTGTGACAATTACAAAAGCGTGACTGTGCGTGGGCGGCGTGTGTGACAAATGTTTGTAGGCGTGGCATAGCAAACGACTAGCATAGCACGAGAATAGTGGAATATTAAATGGGTATGCATTACACACCTGAGCTTGTGACATCTCCTCCAGCTCCTGGGCCAGATTATTCAGAGTGCCATTGAGCAGATGACGACCCTGTTCCACGCTATTGGTCAGCATGGTGGCCTGGTTAGTCAGCATCGTTGCCTGAAGCTCCTCGTTTTGCTCCTCGAGTGCTGAAATTTTGAATGAGTTTCAATAATTGAATCTATATAAAGAATTCATATCCAGACTTACAGCGATTCTTTTGGCGCATCTCTTCGAGCTCCTGGTGCAGCTCCTCTAGTCTTATGCTCTCCGGGGATGTGGTGGGCATGGCACGCGCCCCACTCTCCTCGCGGGCACGCTGCAGTTCGCGACTCAGCTCGAGCATTAGCTCCTCGGTGGACTTCTTCTCCAGCTCGTGGCGGCGCAGCGTTTGCAGCTGCTCATCGTACTCCTGCTGCAGGACGGCAATCTGATCGCGTGCCAGCTCCAGCTGCTCCTCGGTGCGATGCAAATCGTTGGCCTGCTTATCGCACAGCACACGCAATCGTTGTGCCTCATCGCGCAGTGCATTCGCCTCGATTTCTGTGGCTTTGATCTTCATCTGGCAGTTCTCGTTCTGCAGCGAGGCTTCGCGTTCCACACGTGCCAATATCTCGCGATGACGCTTCTGCTCCTCGGCCAAACGCTCCTCGGCGCGCAGCTCCGACTAAACAATAGAGTGTTGATATGATTACAAACTGTTACACTGACTGTCAAACTGTGGAGCTTACCTCTCTGTATTGCTCCTCGAGCATGTGATATCGCGCCTGAAGCACCGCATATTCAGTCTTGGTGCGCGTCGTGCGATCCTCGGCTATGTTTTGCGTATCTGAGAGATCGTCCACCTTACGCTGCAGCAGCTCCAACTGCAAGTGGATAGAAAGTGAATGTCACATTAATTGTTTTGTATTTTATTTTATTGATAATTTGTGTATTCTAGTTTCTTGTTTTTTTTTTCTTAGTACTAACACAATCACTTTTCATGTGCCGCAAATCGTGTAGCAGCTCATTCACCAACTGAACATCAGCCATGTGATATTTTAAATACATTTGCATATATCTGATATATACATTATCTGGGTCTCTATATGTATGTATGTATGTATGTTCCCTGTTGCACTCTGCTCATCAAAAATTCAACAAAAAATGTTTCTGTTCGGCGTCGTCTTTGCTCATTTGCTTGCCTCAACCGACTGCAAATGTGGCCGGAGGCTGTTTTATTTGTTTTTGTTCAAGCAGCAGCGTCAAAGAAGAAGCCAGCCGAAGTCTCTCTGTGGGCTGACTACACTTAATTACACTGTGCAACAAAGTTGTGAACAAGTATTTATTTAAATATCAGAAATATCTATGAAAAGAAGTTTGCTGTTGCACAGTGTTTTTTATTCACCATGGCCCAGCCCATATAAATTTCATAAATATTAAGTATACGCCCAATGTGTATGGCTCTAACATAAATGTTGGCGTCGCATTCATTAACTATTTTGGTTAGACATGTGAAACTGTTTACTGCATCATTTTGGTTTCCTTAAACTGCTGCTCAGTGTAATTATCGACACATATGTTTACGATGCATATAAGAAAAAAATCACTCATCGTTTGTGTGCTCAGCAGATAAGAGATTTTTCTCAGGCGGATGTTAGTGGAATACAGGGTGATTAACATTGTAAGTCAGTTTGTAATAACTAATCTAATCATAGCTAACAATATAATAACCAATTAGAAAGTTTTCTTTCTTCTGAAATATGTTTTCATTAGCACACTTTTCAATTGTGTTTGCTTACAAAAAGTCAAGTGAAAAGTTCAATTGAATAAAATGCGCAGCATTCGCCATACAAATTGTGGGTGGTTTTGGGCTGTGAAGTGACTCTCAAACTGTATGAAAAGGCGGCTTCAATTAAGCTTAATTAACTGCAATTTGCAAGCAAAAGGGGGGAATGAGAGCGCAATGTAAATAATAACAAATAAATTCAGCAGCAGCTGAGCACAAAACAATTTGACGTAAACATCGCCAACAGAGAGCAACTATATAATATATATTGTATTCAATTCGGTATTTTATCGAGTACACTGAGAGACGTGGACAAACAACGCGACGAGCGGTACGGCAGCAACTGAAAAGACTTAGGAATGAGGCCCCAAAAAATGACATGTAAACTATTGTAGATATATAAATGTGGCTGAGAGAGATGGAGAGAGAGTGTGTTGAATGCCATATGGAGAGAGGGGAGACTCTCTATTAGGGCCTGTGTGTTGTACGTGTACAATGAACCATGCCAAAAAAATATACAAAATTATAGTACATGCAAAACTAGAATCTCATTCAAATTCTAAAGAAAAAAAAAAGTATACATAAACAAAAGCCGTTGGCCAAAATAAACAAAAACTACAAGCTATAAAAGCCATACATTAAAAGAAAATAATAAAAATCCAAACAGACACATTGAGTAACAAGTGCCGTTGCCAAACAGGAAAGTTGAGTGTGAAATAGAGGGAAAGATAAATGGTGGAAACAAGCGAGGAAGTTCAGAGAGCAATTTCTTAATGCTTCACTTTTTCTTGTCACTTTTGTTGAAGACCATCAAAATGTCAGCTGGGTTAGTTCCAGGGTCATTATGGTCGCTCTACATCGCTTCCATTAAAGTGCGTGTAAACATCGAAAAACACTTCGTGAAATTTTGTTGCATTTGATAACAAGGGGGAAAATGGGAACTGACAACATTTTGGATTGTGTGACAGGTGACATAATGAGGAAACGGAAAGAGAAAAATAAACAGCTGACAAAGGTTAGAAAAATGCGTTCTTAAAAAGTTGACTAAACTTAATCGGATTGCCATTTTTATTGATTTAGACACATTATCGACATATTTAAATAGTTGTTGAAATAGTCAAGACCACAACCACACTATTATAGTAAACATTAGCTTTGACCCCAAACGATTTCCACAAGCAGCAACATCAAATAAAATTAAAATTAAATTACACTTGCAACACTTTTCTGAGAGCCCATTTGTTACATTTATCAAACTAGAGTCCGTTCCCATTACCATATATAAAAAGACGACGAAGCCTTATCGTAAACAAATGAATGCTTTCAAGCATCCGTTTGCTGTCTTATCGGACTTCCAGTGACCTCCAGTGTGGATTGAGAGTGTTGAAAGTTTTGAAAGAATACCAAACAACAACGTGTTGCTCTCTATTAATCACATGCTCGCAGCATTCACAGTTGTACGCCCAATTAGCAGACCCCAATCGGCAGCAAAGTATAGAGTGAGTGCAGTAAAACTGGAAAATTGCATCATGCAATTAGTTGCATGTCGAATTTTGTGCCCCATGGAGCACAGCGAGCGAGCGAGGAGTGGGAAAAAAAAGAAGCTGTTCCATCTTAACCGATTTCGATTGCCAACTGTTGCAATCGCATTAGAGACAACAACCTAATCTTTTAGAAACTTAAGACCTCAGGGCAGCTAGAAGGCGCTTCTGTCCCAGTTACTTTCGTTGACACATATTTACACGCACTAATCATCCGTTTGGTTAGGTTTCGGTTCATTCATTCATTTACTTCTGCGTTCATTCATCAACTTTTCTCATTTCTCATTTCTCATTTGAGCTTATTTTATATTTCTCTTCTTGTTTTTTTTTTTTTTTTTTCGGCACCTGATCTCATTTGACGCATTTCTCGGACGCTTTGAAAGATAATTGATGTGTTTTCTGTTTATTTTCGGCAGATGTTTGCAATTTGTACAAAAACACTCTAAAAATAAATATTTCAAACTATGTTTGTTTAAGTTTTGCTTTTTTCTCTAAATGTAAATATGTCAAGGAAATGCATAAACAACACTATTTCTTCGATTCTCACGATTTTCAACACTTACATCATTTGTTTCTAGCATTTTTCTTGCTTTACTTTTAACCTTTCTGTTATTCCCAGAACTAATCCACAGTTCGACTAAACCAACCGACTGGAAAACAGCGCTTTTATATACTCAATTGACATTATTGACAGGCTATACTAGAGAGAGTAGGGTTAAAAAAAAGGGGGTACTTGACTGACAATACATTATGCCATTAAACATGCAAGCTTTGTGCAAGTGGTAGCCATGAACTTTAAACACACAAAAATAACCACAACAAAATTAGTTAAATGCAATTGCATTGACCTTATCATGTAATATTAAAGAGCTTCACATCTCTTTAAGCTGTAGCTGAGCCCATTTGGGACTATTAGAGTAAGTTTATGTAAATATGTATACTAAGGGTTTATTGAAGTAAAAGCATTACAATAAATTGGCATAAATAAAGAAAACATTTCAGTTTGGATTGAGGCTTACTTGCTCGTTGAAATTATCGCATATCTCGGCACTGAGGGTTCCGCTCATTTTGCCGTTTGTACCGTTAGCTGTGCCACCGCCGTTTTCCGCAAAATCACAGAGAAGTTTGTTCTTAAAGTTTTTAAGGTTCTCCAATTTGAAACCGTTGGTATTCGTATTGTTTGTTTTATTGTTGAATTTACTGGTCAATGTTTCCAAATTGTACACTTTATTATTATTGTTGTTGTTATTCGATTCCAGACTGTTGTTGTTGTTGTTGTTGTTCGTCTCATCGAGTTTGTTCTCGATAAAGACTAGCGAACTGGGCTCCTCCGAATCAGATGGCACAATATCCTCAAAATCAGCCGGATTGAGACTCAAAAATGTCTCCTGATCTATCAAAATCGGCTGCTTGCCAAATCCCGAATACTGCCCAGCCACGCCCACGCCCACGCCCAAACTGTAGGCGTTCGTGAGTGGATTCTGTGTGGAACTGGTATTGAAATTCAAATTCAAATCCTCCAAACTATCCGCTGACGAAAGTTGTTGACTAGCGTTCCGATCGCTTCCAAATTTTATACAATTATTGTTGTGACTGCTGCTGTTGTTGTTGTTGAGCGCGTAGTTCTTGTGATTTTGTGTTGTTGTTGTTGTTGTATCTGCATTCGTTGTTGTTGTTGTTGGTCCGACAAATTCGAATTGACCCGCCCACATATCATAGGCTAAGTCAATACTATCGGGCTGGCTGGCAGGTTGACTACTCATGATTTGTGTTTTTATTGTTTTTTCTTTCTCTTCGTTGGATTTTTTGTAACAGTTTTGTGTTTTTTGGCTATATTCGTTTTTTGTTGGGCGTTAAATCTTCACACTTGCTGGTGTTGATTTTATTTTGCCATTGGAAGACACTTTTTTGTTTCTTTAATATTAAAGGCACATTATTAAGGGTTTTTCTTACATTTTACATCATTTTTTAGTCACTTTTACTAAAAAAAAGATGCACACTTTACATTAAAAAGATTTTGAATTTTTAAGCACATTATAAATAGATTTTTAAATATTTGTTTATAGCACTTTTTTGTATCACTAAGTTTATATCTAAATTGTCATCTATTTTTAACAAGTTTTGTGGCTGAATAAGAGTTTGGTTTAAAATATTTTTAAACATCATTTATTTTATAACATTTTTTTCTTTTAATTCTCACAGCAATTAGACTTTTTTTACTCATTTTTAATACATTATAAACGCGCACGCATATTTCCCTAATGAGTTTTTTCAACCCAAAAAGAACAATCAAAACAAAGTCCGGAGGAATTTTACATTTGTGCTCCAAATGTAATTTAAACGATTTAAGAAGCAATGGAAAGGAGGTTCTTTCTGAAGAGATGAAAATCAAGAAGCTTAGGGCTAAACAAATTGAAAGGTAAACCTACAATTCTCGATGCCAAGCACAGCAAGTAAGTAGCTTTAGGGGCACACACCAACAGTGCACAATATGAAAATGAAGAGAAAGAAAGGCACAACAATCACAACAAAGGAAAATGGCATTCAAGAATTTTTCTGCAGTCGGTTTTTTTTTTTTCTAGTATTAAAATGCAGGAAATGCGCGAGCGCGCAGACAAAACAAAAGTCATAAGATCCCAAGTTCTTCTTTATTCTTTTGACTCTCTTCCCTCTCCCCCTCCCGCTACAGCCCGCCCGTTGCCTTCAGTCACGCCTCTTTCTACACGACTGAGTTTTGGTCTGCGCTCTGTTTGGAGAGTCTTTTGTGTTTAATTTCCGACTTGAATTGATGAACTTCGTGCAGATAAAGAAGACGAGTCTTCTTCTATGCGGCTTAGTGGAGCATGCAATGTTGCAATTCTTCTTCTTGCATAATATTCCAATGCCTGTTGGGGGTCTATCTCTCTTCCCAAGCTTTTTGCTTAGCGTTCTGCAGCTGTTTTTCCAACATCCCAATATTTTTTGTTGTATAATGTTGATGATGATGGTGATTCAATCCAAGAAATGGGAAAATGTGTCATGCACATGAGTCTTAAGTTTTTCTGATGCCGCCAGTTTAAATTGTTTATAATAAATTCGCATGATTCACAAACAAGAGCTAGAGAATCGCAAACAATTGTGTGGCATGTCAAATGGTTTTAAGTGGCCGCCATAATAAATTTTCATTTATTTTCAGCGCTAATTTGAGAAGATTTCGGGATGTACATAGTACATTAAAAGAATTTAGGTTTCTTTTGAACATGCCACAAGCTGCATTTCAACCCAAAGAAACTGCAACTATAATTTAATTTATCACAATTTGATTGTTTGCAGCTTCTTGTTAACTATTTATCTATTAAACACTCAGAGTGAAGTGCTTTGAACCCAGTTGACAGCCGCAAAACAACTAAAAGTTGACCACAAATTTCATTGATTTATGTACTTCTTGTCAATGAACCAACAACAACAACAACAACAACTTTCACTCGTCTTGACCAGTCACAACAGCAATAACAACAAGTTAAAGTCTGTCGCACACATTTCTTGGCCAAGTTATTTCACTGGTTTTTTGAATTTTTCCCCAGAAAAGCGCATTCGATGCGGTTGCATTATTGTTTTTCATCGGATGTTAGATGCTTTTATGGCTAGCCATTTATAGACATGGGATAATCGATAAATCGGTGGCGTATGCGTGATATTCAAACTGCAGACACTTTTATGATCCTCTCCCATGCATATTGATTTGTGGCTGCCACTTGATGCGTTGCAGATGCAGTTGCAGTTGCAGGCGCTCACGATTTGAGAGACAATGGAAATTAAGTTAATGACGCATCATCTACAGAACTTGCAACGGCACGAAGTGAAAATGAAAATGGTATTGACGGAAATTATCGTAATAATGATGCCTATTGGGTAATATTAGAGTTTAAAGTTTAACTCAAGTAATAAGTATTTGATTGTCCTTTTCACCTATATTCACAATTGTCGGTTGAAAGCAATTAAATCGTTGAGAAGACCTTTCACAAAAATGTAACAATTTGAAGGCACTGTCATAATCCAAAGCTGTGCTACTTTCGAACTCGCCAAACTCTTCCAGGAAAGCAATTTAACAGCATTAAGACCCATGTAAGAAAAAAAAAAAAAGAGCCACATGCAGTTTGAGCCAGTTTTTAACCTCATTGTCTGTGACTGCAGAACACATTTTTGCCATGTCCAATACAAAAGCCTTTCCGACACCCACACGACGAGCCCTTTCAGAACTTGGCCAACACACACACACACACAGAATGAGAGAGGGAAAGAGATAGAAAAAAAAAGAAACAACTTTGCTAACCTCGTTTCTAAATGTGAGGGCTGTCAGGGAGACAGACAAACAGCTGTTTGCTGTCACACTGATCTCTCACCTTGTCTTTTGCATAATTTCTCAATGCAATTGCTGGGCGAAGTAAAAAACTAAAAACAGCTCTAAACTGTGTAGTAACAAGAAGCATAGAAGTGGCAGCAACTGCTTGAGTTTACCTGCCTCCTTCATCTTCATTATATAAGCTGCAAGTTTGTGAAGAGGTTCAGCAGAGCGTGAAATGATTTTTGTGCCCGTCTTTAACGACAATTAGAATCTAGCTAGTCTATTCTTCTTTTTTTTTTCTTCGAGTGTAATGAAAGCAGTTGGCTTTTATAATTTGCATGTCCAGCAGGGCGGCTTTGTTCCATTCGTGTCTTGGCATATCCCCAACTAGTTTCTAATTACGCCAAATGCAATGCTCTGCTGCTCGCTAGCCATGGCACAAAATAACATTCGTTTGGTCTACTTAGCTAAAGAAAAAAACAACACTCACAGAAATTTCAGCTGCTTATCAGTGAATGAAACTCGCCCTTGTCACATCTAAGGTCAATTTTAGACGGTGTCAAGGGTCTAACGCAGCAGGGCGAATGATTGATAATGGTTTAGAATTTATTTATGTTTGTTGCAAACTAAATGATGGATTACTCTGAGTACAAAATGGTGTAAAAAGAACATTTTACAGCCCAAATGCAGCAAAGGTGAACGAACAACTTCAAATTATCAACTTAATTAACTTGCCGACAAAACTTTCTTTAGTTTGGAATATTTGAGTTATTTTCCAACAAATATATCATTAGCTTTATAAAAATGATTTTCACAGCACATTTACATACAATTGCCCCTATACAATCTTATTGTGTGTGTGTAGGAGAACTGGCCTCTCTGTATAGAGGGGATAAATAAGCAGCAAGCAGCTCATTAAATGCAAATTTTTCATAGCATATTTTGTGTGTGTGTGTTGAACAAAAAACAGCATCAAATATTTTGAAATCAATTTATTTTCTTTTACGTTGCTTATGAGATTTTTTTTTGCGTTTTCATTTCGCTGGAATTTTAATTTGCATGTCAAGTGGACGACTTCAAAATTGGATAAAACTGGCCATTTTTCATATCAATCACAAAGATTAAAAGACTTCCAACAGAATTCGGGGGGAGGACATGCTTTCAGTTAATTTGACTTTATTAATTCTGTGGAAATGTTGTTCACGCAACAAAATTAAATTAAGTTTGATGCTGGGCAACAATCACGAATTTAATAAATATTTGTACAAGAGATTTACGTTTGATTATTGAATAACGAATACGAACACGCCAACAAACATAAATAAACAAATTCGAAATCACAAACAAAAATATTCGACTACAACACGCGAAGCGCGAAAGGCAAACTAAATGCAAAAAATTCACGGGCATTTTATTAAGAAAATTATAGCAAATTCAAACAGAGAGACAGATTACTCTCTCTCTCTCTTGGTCACTGAGAGAGAGCGAGCCTCTCATCCCCCCGGCAGATCTTAAAAATAGTCAACAACAACAAAGAAATCAACGTCGATCTGCCACCCTCCTCTGGGGTGAGCTGTCTTTTCAATCAACAATTTGCCATATGCGCGCCATCAAATGAAAACACTCTCCACATCTGGTACCATAATTTTGCGAGGTGTATATGTGTACTTCTGATCATTCAGCAATATGAAGAAGGAGCTACTTATAGAACAGCCCTCGCTGTAGTTGCTCTCACACCAACGACAACGCATAATTATGAGGAATTTCAGGCTCTGTCTGTCTCTCCCCCTCTAACAAAAGCGCAAGTGAATAAGCGCGGACACGAACCATGTGTGTAGTCGGTAGCTAGCAACTAAGAGAGCGGGATACGCATGCGGGTCCAACCATGGTCACGCGTCATCATCGGAAGAATGTAGGGAGCTCTCTCCCTCCCCTTTTTTCTTCTGTTTAGGCTTGTCATTGAGTTGATGTCATCAACAGAAGATACGAGATTTCCCTCATGTTGGGACTTAAATTGTAAGCGTGGCGAGACTTCTGCTTATTGGGTTTATGTTGTTGCTTCTGGTTCCGGTTCTGTGTCTGCCGGTCGGTCAAGTGCCGTTATACTGCTGACTACTAATTGACTGCCTAATGAAAATTTCTAACAAAATTAACGGTAAGGACAATGATCGAGCTCGCAGACCAGCTGCAAAGCCAAACAAAAACAGAAACCGAAAAAAAAGAAAAGAATGAAAATCTATTTTAAGTGAACTTGAAATCGTGCGTGATTTATGTGAAGGTTCGTTTTCTTTAATTTTATATGGTTTTTTTATAGACATCTCATAAAGAAGAAGAAAAAAGGGGCTTGTTATTGCTACAAACTTCCGTTTTTCTGTTGATGTTTACTTAATGAGCATACAATTTCAGAATGTGTTAAGGTTCTAAAAAAAAAAAAAAAGTCTTCTTAACTAGAACACACTTAGCTTCGATTAAACTTTTGTATGAGTAATTTTTGTTTTTTATTACATATATATTTTTAAACATTTAAGTGCAGCTGTTTAGTAATTTCGTTTAACAGCTGTAACAGTCCTTTTATTCAGCCACAAACTTCAATTTAAGATCAATCAAGCAATATTCCGACATTATTTTCGATTAGCCGGTTGAGTGATTATCGTAAGGTTTTTAAAACAGACGCCGCAATTAGCGTCGTTTTATGGCCATCTCAATTTTCATATTGAGTAATCGTTTAATGAGCCAAAGAAACACACACACACACACACATTAACACATATGCACACAAAAGTCAAGGCACCTGACCAACGTAACTGATAAACGGTTGTTATGAATTTCGGTAATCGATATAAGGTTGCCAGCTTTTTATTTTGGTGGAAACAAATTGAATTTACACTTGGCACATTTTCATTTTGCACCTAAAATTGATTGCAAATTTTTAGCACCCACCACGACGAAGGTAAAGTAGAAGAGGACGACGAAAAAGCCGCAACAACAATGTTATACGCCGATGCAGCTGCTGTTGCTGTTGGCGTCTTTTGCATTTTCCAACAGAAACAAAACAACACACAATACAAAATGTTAAACACGCGAGCGAGTTCAGTCAAAAAAAAATAAAAATAAAACTATCAGCGAGAGCGAGCGCGCGTGAGAAAGAGAGGGAGAGCAGGCAGAGAGCGGAACTCCCCAGCCAACGCGAGGCGGCCGTTTTTCCGTTGTTATCGCTTAGTCCGTTCGTTGTGCACGCGGCAAGAGTTAAATGCAATCTGAGCACACAGCGTACGTACGTTGAGCGGGCGAAGCATATCATAGAAGACATTGGCGTCGACGCCAGCTGCGACGTTGGCGCTCACAACTAAGCTGACTTGATGGGGTGCCGCTGGCGTCGCTGGCGTCGCTGCTGTAGTAGGCATCACAGTCGCCTTGCCGAAAATGCTGCTAATGCGACTTAGCAATAGAAATTTGTAGTTGGAAAGTGTAGCAAAGTACAGCGCAAAAGGAATAAGAATATGAAATGGTAAGGGAACGAGAGATAGGTGTAAGTGCAGAATGTTTTTGTTGTTGTGGTTGAAAACTTAGATAACTAAGCTCTTGTTGTACCCATAAATACCCTTTGTCAGTTAGTTATGAATTTACACTACTTAAAGAACCGGTTACTAAGCAGCCTGGCGTGCTTTCAACTTCTTGGTTGCCTAGCAGCAGTACTTGCTAAGTACATATTGGTACTATCAGGAGGTCTTACAGCGTCGTCACAGCAACAAACCAAACAAACTAAATTTGTATACAAACACAAAGCCACAGAAACCAAAATAAATTGAATGTAGTAAATGCAAATAAATGACCACATGCCATTGCAAATTGGCTATTTATAAAGTCAAGTGGGTAAAAATCTGTAGGTTCAGGCAGCGATATTTGTTTGCAATTTATTAAACAATGTATGTGCATAAAATGTTTGACTAATCTATGTAAACATTGCATAATATTAAATCGCTAAATATTTTGTTTGTAGAATATATTGGCAGAGGTAAGTACAATTTATCTATACGACTTTGAACGCAAATGCGCAGATAAGCAAATGATAAAAGTTGCCAAGTGTTGTGGACTTGGTTCAGATAAGCACTTGCGAACTAGTTCATTATGAGATTTTATTACAGAACACTTTTGAATTGCCTTAAAAGAGAAAGACAGGTAAGCCCACGATAAATAAAAATAAAATTCCATCTCTTGCGATCTTGTGATCACTTCCTTTAATTGTAAATGTTAAGAGTTCAACGTGATTTCATTCGCACGTAGGCCGTAATTGTTGACTCTCCCTGCCTAACTAACCGCCTCATTATTTATTATAAATTATTGTACAACAACAACAACAACAAGAGGCAGAGTTGGCGATTTTTGGTGCGGCAAGTGCGCGGACTAGTTGACTATTAATGTAACGCCCGTTTGCCTTGTACAACCTTGCAAAAAAAAAAAAAAACGAGCAACGAAAATAAACTAAACGAAAAGAGCAGCAAAAAGAGGCTTAAAAGCAACTACAACACAACAAGGCACAAGTCACAGTCCAAATATGACGTAATAAGCCAACAACAGTCAGACAAACTAACATAAGGCGTAGGATTTGTAGTGTTGTTGTTGTTGTCGAGTCGAGTCGAGTGCCACGCCCTCACTTAAGAGGCACCTCGTGTGGAAAATCATAGGCACAGACAACAACAACAACAACAACAACTAGCAACATTTTATGGCCAATTCTTTTTTGCGATGTTTTGGCTATGATAGGAAAACAGTTCTTTGGGCTTGTGAGTTCGCAGGTGTTGAACTCGATTGTCTGACAACACTTACCCAGCAACAAAGTTAGATAATAAGATAAATGTACATACTTAATAGTAAGTAAGTTTATTTATGGCTTGTGTTGTTGCTTACAGGAAAGTGAAAATGACTTGGTATTTAATAATATACGGTAACAAAATGTCAAAGAATTTAATCTTATAAAGAGCACTTAAAAACTAAAATCAAAAAGAATAATGATCAAAAATATATCTTTATGTTTAACGAATATATTTTAAAACCTAGAAATTTTTCACAATCAGATACAATTTGTTTTTTTTCAGAAATTTGTCCTGCAATAATTTTCAGCACTTAACTTAAACGTTTTTTAAATGTCACTCAAGCGCTTGATTTTCGTACTTTTATACAATTTAATCGCATTTGCATTAATTATAATAATTGCAACAGTTTATGCCTCAATTCGTTGCGTTGCACGTCGCGTGGGTTTTCTCAGTGTTCCAGCTTTCTGGGTCAACGTTAAATTTGGGTTAAAAATCGATTTTCGTTTATGATTTTTACTGTTTTGCTTTTTATTGTCTGTCTCGTCTTTCTCGCATTTGCCTTATGCTCTTTATGTTGTGCCGGCTTTGAAGTGTGCGGGGGGGGAAATGCGGTGGGGTTATGTGGGCAGGTGCCAGAAAATTGTTAAATCGATATGATGGAAGACCAAGCAATTTGTTGTTGTCCTATTAACGTATCGGTGAATAATTTGTTATTTCAAAAAAAGAGGTTAAGAAAAGGTCTCTTGTTTTCTGTTTAAACTTTTCATAAGTCCATAAAACACTAAACAGAAGCTCTAAAATGAAAACTTTTCACACATTTCACCTTGGACCGGTGGGCAACAACAACAGCGATTCTGATTAAAACCTGGTCAAAGGTTTTGTTCATGGGAATGGCCAACAGATTTTTTGTTTAGCCCTTTTTTTTTTTTGTAAATGTGGCCCATTTTTCTCTTGGCTTTAACGCCTCTTCTGACTAATTGTCAATGCTCTGTTTGGTGAAAAGCGAAAAGTGAAAACCAAAGCAAAGCAACGAAAATAGAAAAGCAAAGAAAGAATCCCAGAAAGGTGTGTGGCAGCAACCATTTAATTAGCTAAGGTCAGTTGGGTTTTTGGTGTTGTTATTGTTGTTTTTTAATTGAATGCGGAAGAAGCTTAACAAGTGACTTTTATAACGCTCGCCCAATTGCATAAGCCCCCCTCTCAGCTATATTTGAATTGTGTCTCAAGTATCTGTAAGATCTTCTCCCACAACTCTTTTCAAGCCTCTGTCATCAGATGGCAATCTATGTCACACTTGCCTGTGTGTGTGTGTGTGTGTGTGTGTGTGTTTGTTTGGGGACGCACTTATGCAATTATAACTGTTGTAGGCATTCGAGTATGTAAAATACATGCAAAAGATGAAGACGAAGAGTTAAAAAAGAAACAATGGCAATTGCAATTTGTTCAATTGTCAAGAGATCTTTTGGCATTTAAGTGGAGTATGAACGTACATATCTCTCATTTTTCATCTTTTCATCGATGACGACACTTCTTGGCTTTAAGTTGCCACAGCCAACAAACTTTGTGGTTACTCAAGTCTCGTATTATTGAGCGATTAAATATTTAGGATTCAATTAAAAGTGAGAGCAAATAAGAAAAAATGGTCACCCTAAACCCTACTGCTATTCTAATGTTGTTTTGGTTTGTGTCTTCGCTATGCATTGTGTAGGTCAGTGCCAGATAGTGCCATGCAAAATGTTAAGTTAATTTCTCGACCTAGTTCTTCTGTGACGAGAAACTCCAACTTCCACTTTGCTCCCATTTCTTTGCAATTAAATTTTAACCTGTTTTCTTTCATCTCTCTCTCTCTTTTGTTGTAGCGCATTTCCTTATCAATTAATACCTTTTCGACCCGCTTACACATTTCACTCATTTTGTATGCAACGCCAAGTTTCACACACAACAATCAACGAGGCCCTTCAATTCCGACCATTTTGCATCGCAAATGATCTACTCCCTCCCACTTCCCTCCCTTCGTGAAGCTCCTGCTCAATGTCTGCTGCGGCATTTCCGTTTCCCGTTTGGCCTGTTGCATAAAAGAACAATCAAAGGTCTTCAAATGATTTGTACGTGATATTTTTGCGCAAAATTTTTGCCATTTTCTCTCTTGTTATCTTTTTTTTTTTTTTTTTTTTTTTTGCTCTTTTGTTTTTTCCTGCGTTGAGGTCTTGTTCGGAATTTTCTTCTTTTCATGCTCAGCACACCTTTCATTTTCCATTCACCGCCATCTCTCTTAAAACGTGTGGTTGCCGCTGTTGTCTTTACTCCTTTTTATTTGCGTTTGGTAAATTTGCAAATAATTACGCGCCACAGTAGCAGCAACAACAACAACAACAACAACAACTGGCAGCAACCAGCGACAGGTAAAAACAATTTACAATTTACAATTTACACCTGTCGCTTAACCAACTCAACAATTTGCATAACAACAGAATTTCTTTCACGTCTTTGTCGTCCCATTCAGCAATTAAAACTTCCCTGCCGGATATCACTGAAGTGAATTTTTTATACATTTTATTTACTTTTCGCTAGGCTAACAAGCTGATAATTTCTTTAAAAACAATTATGTTTATATTTAACAACAGAGCATTGCAATCAATGGTCATAAAAATTGAACTTAAAGCCTATTTTTAATTGCAATAATTATTGTCTTTTTATAGATTTAATAGAGTTAACAAAGCAGCTTGTTTTAAAATATTCCGGCTTACTTAAATAGTTAGCGTAAAATTGTTAAAAAAAATTAAAATATTTGACAGCTTTTTATGACATTGATATGTTAAATTACCTTAACTGATTTAAGCAATTATTAAATTAACACACTTTTTCAATATTTAGACAGCCATGTTAATAAATATTTAGCAGATGTGGCGCACTTTCAATTGCCGTTATACGTTAACCAGCTGTTGTTAACATTTAAATGTTACCATTTCTTAATTTCTTACATTTAAATTCATAAATATTTTAAAAATTGAAAAACTACTTTTCCCGAACTAAGAAACATATTAACAGAGTCTTGGTAACATTTGTGGTGTTCAAAAGCTCCGTTTCAGCGTTTCAGATTTCAGAGTTGAAGCGATTAGCTCGTGAACGGCATTTTGCGTTTCAATAAGTTTCACATTTGCGGTGACTGCGCTTCTGCCATTTAAAAGCTTTCTAAATAGTTGTTGATTCCTCAGTTATAAATGAGATAATTACTGGTTTATTTTATCAAATAAAACCAGTTTAAATTACTTTTGTTTGCGGCGGCCATTAATCAGATGTTTGCATACTTTTTTCCAAAAAATACTGAACATCGGTAGCAAATATCGCTTAAATATCGTGCTCTTCCCATATTTAGTTTGTTCAACTATGAAACACTTTTCTTATACATAGGCTGGGGTGTTTCAGCGTTTCAAGAAATTGTTTAATGCATGTTGTGGTTGCGGGACGTTTCAACTTTGAAACATGAAACGCTGAAACGAGCTGCTGAACACCCTCATTTTTATGTTTATCTAAACTACATTAAGAATAACGGGAATATAAGGGACAGCCAAAACATTTACATACGTTTTTAATGCATGTCAGAAAATCACATTTTTAGATCAATTAAATAAAATGTTAGTTAGAGTAAATTATTATCAAAAACTTAAAATTTATAATTTATATCCTAAAAGTTCATCGATAAATGTATAGATAAATTAGCATTATTCATTACAACGATCCTTACGCGAAAAAAAACCGATTTACACGCAAATGAAAATAAAAATGTGAAATCAGTGAATAAAGAAAATTGATCGTTCAATGATAAAGCAACTAATCTGTAAGATGTTCCATACCGGAAGAGGAAAAAGAAACCGCTGCAATCACTAATGCACTAATGCAATTTCAAGTAAAAAGGTATCTAAGTCCATTATGAACTGTCGACCTCTTTGGCACTAAGCTCGACCAGCGAGCGGTCTAACAAATTGGCAAGTACATGAGAGAGTTTTAAGTGGCCGAAATGCGATTTCAAGTCAATTTCAATGACCTTGAGGCAGCAGCAGCAGCAACGTTGCACTCACTCACTCTGAATCTCTTTTCTAGCCGAGGCCAATTTAGTTGCTGCAGCAAAAGGCAACACCAAATAAAGTTTCACCTGCCTGGCACCTAACCACGAATTGTGCGGCTAAAACAATCAAAGGCGAGGGAAAACACGTTTGCAGCCAGCATTTTGTAGCGGGCGAATTTTGCAAGTGAAAATTCGCTGTCACAAACAGATTCACTTTTCCAGGTACACGACACGTTAACTGGGCACAAAAACGACACGTTGCGACGCTGACTTGGAATTGGAATTGGAATTTGGCGTTAATGAATGGCCAAAATAGATGGCAATCCGTCAACGGTTTCTGTCATCATCCGCTGGTCAAGTGCACATTCATCGAGGGTTTTGTTATGGAAAGAGACATTGAAAGCTACCGCAGACACCCAAATGCTTATGCCACATCATGTGGCAGATTTGTGACGTTGCATATTTTAGGACTTAAGTGGAACGGTATGTGCAATAAAATAAAATTGCAAAAGAATTTAAAGGTTGTCGTTTGGGAAACGAAAGTTCCAACACACTTTCTTAACATTTTAAAAACGTTTTCTTTGACTTACCCTATAATCGTAATCATGACGATTCTCCAGGCTTATATCGCTATACATGTCTTCAGTAGTATCACAGTTGGAGCTACGACCGGAGGAGTTAAAGCTCGATGATCTGTAGAGTTGGCTGCAATCGAATTTAAATATTTATAAGTTAAGAGTTGAATCCAGTTTTTAAACTACTTTTATTTTAAATATCAGACAATGTAAACTAGATTCAAATTGTGTTTGATTGCTATTGTGAATACTTGAATTTAGCCAGCGGTTTGTGTCTGTGCTTAAGCAGTGACTTTAGTCAGTGGCTACACCAAAGCTTTTGAGCGCAACGCTTAGCGCAGACAGAAACCGCAGCACAATGAGCCCAAAACTGTAAAATGCAATGCGTACCAAACTGAGTTTAGCCAAGACACTGACAAATAAATTTCGTGCTCTGGCTGCCAAACTGTGACTGTAACACTGTTCCTGTCAAACTGTGCAAGTTAGTACCGAATTTATATTGTGAACTTGGCTCTTAAGCAAAATCTCTTGTCTTATTGTTGTAGTATAAAAACTTACCTGGCTAAGGCATTGGAACTTATTTGCCTGCGGCCGGAACTGAAATTAAATTAAGAAAATTATAAAAATTTAGTTGAAAGCCAAACCTTACGTGAATACCAAAACCGTTGTCTTAATCTAATGATTCCTTTATATGGAAATGCACTTAATGCCCTTTAGGTTGAAGCCCCACCAACGAAATTCCTATAAATTGATTGTGCATTAAGGGAAATGCAAATAAACTACTGCCTGGCATTGAATTAATAGGCAAAAGAAACGAAACGTGGGCATCGAAAAACAAACACGTGATAAAAAGAAAAAGAAAACTAAACTCAAACAACAACAGAAAGAGCAATACAATAGCCGGCCACCCACGCAAAAGATTGACGCCAACAAAGTACAACGTCAAAAAAAAAAAAACAGGTACCAAAAAAAAAAAAAAACAATAAAAACAATGTATAAAAAAGAAAATGCAGCCAAGAAAGAAACTGTTACAGACAGCAGCAACAAAGCAACACAAAATAAAAATAAAAAAAAACAAATGCAAACAAACGTCAAAGGCAAAATAAAATAATAGCGACGAAAATAACTAAAATTAAGTTGTAAAAGTGAACTAAACATGGAAAATGGGAAATGTGTAAAGTGCATTTAGAGAAAATGTGTCAAATGTGGAAATATTTTGCAAGTGCAGGTGTGTGTGTGTGTGTGCGTGGAAAACTTGTCAAGTGTAAAATGGGTTTTGTTTTTAGTCATTTAAAAGCAGCAAAAAAAAACTACAAGCAGGCAACTGACTCTAAAACTGTATTAATTGCAGAAATTACAAATTTGTTTGCGGTTTTCTGAAGTAAATGGAAATACCATGGAAATGTTTTGCTTTTAAAATAAGTATATCAAGTCTAATTAAGTTTGCGCAGTAAAAGATTTTAGACAAATTATTTGCCAAAATAAAATTAAAACCACACACAACAAAAATAAGTTTAAATATATCTCTTTTTATGGGGTTTGGCCGCAGCCTCGACTGCTGCAGACCCCCCTTAGAAAAGTGAACTCATTAACCCAGTTTGTAGTTGTGCTAGAAATAAAAACTGTCTCATCTGGCTTATGAGTTATTTTAAGCAAGGCTATAAAATACTAGAAATAGTAAAAGCCAACAAACTCAAATAAATTAGCAATGCAAATTAGCAAAGTTTTTCCAAGCCATACAAATACAAAATTTAAATATCTTTATTTAGTTATATGAAGATCTACAAGTTGCGTGCCAAAATAAAAGTATGTTTGTTAGCTTTTATTTGTACACACATAATTGGCAAGGCGAAAATTGTCCAAGTGTTGGCTAGACCAACAATTTTTAATATGCTACAAAGTTGCGCAATTTGTACAGCAATTTTCAGTATAAACATCAGAAAAAACGTATTTTGAGTATGTTACAAAATTGATACTCTTTAAAATGTTTAAGAGGATTACAATATTAGCTTATACAACAATATGTTTAATACTTAAAATCTTTCCTAGCAATTATTTTAATTCATATTTTCGCCCATTTCCGTACATAACCACTTTATTGGCAATGCAACCACAAATTTTGTTTGCCAATACAGGGTATAAAGAAAAAAAAACCAACTGCGAATCATCAAACAAAAACAAAAAACACATTAGAGCTGTGCGGTTGGCTTTGAGTTTTGGTTCAGTGGTTGGCATTTTATTGATGCAAATTGAAATTGGCATTAAATCGCAGCAGGCAGACATTGCAGCCAAATGTGGCGGGCAGGTGTAAATCAAAGTGCTTGCGGCATTAGAATGTTGCATGTGGACATGCGGCTACTGAAAGACATGCAACTTTAGGCAGCTGCAATTAATTTATTGCCAAAAAGTTCGTCAATAATTCAAGTACTCTAAACTCTAAACAAGTTTTCAAACATATGACAACAAAATTATATAATATAAAATAAACAGCATAAAGCAACAAATCACAAAAACTGACAGTTAATTATAAAAGCGATCAAGGTAATGACATGTAATCAACAAAAAAAAAAAAAAAAACTGTTTAAATAAAATATGATTAAGGTCGCGTTTGGTGTTTTTTTTTCTTTTATTATTACTTTAATAATGTATGTTTTAACATTTTGTTTTACTATATACCAAAATCAATTTGAGTTTGAGCTTATATTTGGGCAGCTGCACAGTAAAGTAGGTAACCTTGATTTAACCATATTTAGGTTCTGTTTTATAAAACAAACAGCACACCTAAATTGTAGGTTGCGGCTTTTATGTTTTGAAATTAATAAGCTAATTTCTCACCTTCAAGTCGTTTCAACTATCTGAATTTGACATCATCTATTGGTAAATAAAAGGATGGCTATTCTTTGAAAGAATTTAGAATACGTCTACAGCTATTAGCCAAAAAAAAAGTCACGCAGAGAGAGGCACAAAACGATGACAAACTGTCAAATTGTCAAACACAGGCCAAACACCTGTTGAATGAGAAGCTTCCTTCCTTCCTCACTCTTCTGTCATGTCACATACATGTATGTATGTATGTATGTGTGTTTTCTGTTACGTTCCGCATGGCTTGCAGTTGAGAATTTAATTTAGCTAACCAAAAGGGTACATGAAAGGCAATTGGTGGGCGGCTGGGAGGTGGGATGGGGCAGAAGGAAACGCTCAAACAACAGGTAACTTGTAATAAAAGCTTTGTTCATTTTTAGATTTAATGCTTAATGATGACATAACTAGAAAGTTTATTTTTGCATAGAGAAAATAATTTTAAAGAGAGTTTATTGCTTCGCTCGAT
The DNA here is from genome assembly GCA_018152825.1 of Scaptomyza hsui. Lineage (NCBI taxonomy): Eukaryota > Metazoa > Arthropoda > Insecta > Diptera > Drosophilidae > Scaptomyza > Scaptomyza hsui. Next base: position 11,017,301 of record JAECXO010000307.1, on the reverse strand, counting down.
TGGGAAAATAGTTTGCAAAAAGGGATTAAAATAATACAAATGTGGAATTTCCGTCATACATTAATAGAATGACATATGGCATCTATTCTTTCCTATAAAACCTATTGAATTCTTCTTTTAAAGGTGAAAACTTTAACATTAAAGCTACTATTCTAGTTGACATTTGAAATGCAAAGAAAGCGTTGTAAAATGCCACCTGTTAAAAATGTTCATAAAAAACGCTTCTCATCAACATTAAAGATGTCATAATACCATACAAAAAATAGTCAAGTTTTTCGGTTTTCTTTTCTTCATAATGAACAAGACTTGGAAGGTGTGTTTAGACTGCCCATCCTTAAGAAATCCGAATAACTAAAACAAAGTAGAAATCAAAAGTAAACGCAATTGTAGCACTTGAAGCATTAAAATGTTTCATTATAAATCGATTTTGCACCTAATTCAGAGCAAAAAACTTCCGATTTGGCATTTGCATGCTGAGGCGCAAAATGTTATTTGCCGTGTAAATGTAGGTCAATCTATAGAGCAGAGAGAATAAGCAACTATAAGCAACTATAAGACGATCATTAGACAGTTAGTCAGGTGTCTGATTTTGCATAATTTGCGATTTGATTGATTAGCTTCGGGGATGGGCAGCAAATAAAAGCTTCAAGGTAGAAAATATGAAAAATAAATAAGCTCATAATTTATAAAGAAATATCTGCTATAAAAAAAGGCAGCTCGGTTGAAGTTCCATTGTCTGTTTTGAATTTTTAAGCAGACAACCGCAGCGAAGTTCAAGAAACTCGCGACTTTAGCTGATTATTTAATTTTGTGTGCCTTCCTGCCTGCCTCTTCCCCTTGCCATGGGGTAAACTTTATAGCCAAAAGAAGTTATTCGTAATTTAGTCGGATGATCGTTAAAACTTTCGTCTGTTGGTCGCACATTTTGACTGCCTGAACTTTTACTTTATTTGCACTGTGGTCAGCAGGTAATAACAAGTGCGGCTAACTGGTTACAAGGGGGTTTTTGGGGGGATGGCGAAGGCAGCGAAGGTTTTTTTTATTTGTGAAACGCGACCCTTTGTCAGGTGACTGAAACAAGGTTTTAATTAACAGTTGGCTGCTAAAATGCCGCACATGACGCACTTAACATGGTCCCAACAATAATTTAGGATTACTTTAAACAGAAAACAATGCAATGCAATTCAAGAAGTTGAGAGAGAATATTTAGATAAAACAAATAAAATTTTCAAGAGGTAAATATTGGTTGGGCAAATAAATATATTTAGAACAAAATTAAGAGATGGCAGAATTGTTTGATAGCAAAATCATGAAGCGTAAATAATTCTATGATTGTTTTTAAAATCAGAATAATGAGTATTGGCATACCGATTATTTTCTGAGTAATAAAATAACATAATAATAATAACTATGAGAGTATATATTTTTTGCTTTAAATAAAGTTGAAGGTCAGAATATGACGAAATTAAATGGAGCTGATTGTTATTTAACAAAATGAAATTGTGGTAAGTTTGATTAAAGAATTACTCTGATAGTTATATGTGAATAACACAAAAGTCATTTTTTAAACCGAGCTTTGTAACAGTTTTCGGCACGACTTACAAGCTTTGATCGTGCTACATATAATTCAATAAGTAACAAAAAAATCAATTTCAACTACTTTGTGGCAACAGAAAATGAGCGGGTCAAGACATGTTACGTTTTGTGCGATTTCTAAAGAAATACAATTATACAGGCTTTACATATTTCTGAGTCACATTTGTTTGGCAGAGGCGAAAGTGTTTAAGAGTTGAGTGTTATGTGTTATGTGGGTGTTGTCTGCGGGCGTGTTTGCCATTTGTGGGTTTTTCGTTTCTTAAGAATTAATACATTTAACATTTAACAAACAATGCTTTACATGGGACAATAAGGTGCAACAACAACCAAAAAGTATCGTTGGATATACGCACATTTTTCTCAAATGACTGCGGTCATAGGGAAAATATTCATAGTATTCATCATCCATATATGAAGTGTTTGTCTCTTTGTTGATTTGTTTGTTTGTGTGTTTGTGTTGTTTTGGTTTCAAGTTTCAGTTAAGACATTAGCTTATCGTTGGGCCATAGGCCGCATTGCGCGTCATTGAAAATGACTTCTTGGCTGCTTTGTTTAAGCTGCGATAAGATAAAACCGTTAAGCGTTAATTGTCTTTAATTATCACATTGTTTACATTTGATTTAAAGAACGTTTACACACGTTTTTTTTTAATTGCAGTTGACTATGTTGTGAAGGAATTTTCAAACCAATTTGCGATCCAACCACATTTCAATTTAAACAAAGCTTAATTTGATTTTAGACACACTTTCGCAATGGGCAATCACCGACTAGACACACTTCACTTTTCATTGCAAACAATTTCAAGTCGAACACAACAAAAACAACAACAACAACAAAATTGCAATTGCAGCTTGTGTGTTTTTTTTATGGTTAATATTTCACAAACACGCGCTTTTCATTTTTTTTTAGTTTCTTTGTTTCTGCACTTTTCTTGGCTCTGATAACGTCGTTAAATAGCGTCTCAGAAAGCGAAAACGAAATCGAAATCAAAATGAAAATCCAACTCTCCCCTCTCGCACCTCTCTCTTCCATCTCCAGCTATTGCTGACCAACCAACAAAGTGCCTGCAATGAAATTGTGCACCAACTGTTAACCGACTTTTATGGCTGCTTAAATGTAATTAAGGCTATAAAGCGATTTGATTTTGATTGATGCATCGCACAAAGTTTCTGTTTTGTTTTGTTGTTTAAAGGGTGTGCAATGCACATAAGACTGGTTGGTAAAAGTTTCTTTGAAAAGAACTTGGCCATAAACCTATAGCAAAAGGTCTGATGTCTCTTTTGATTCTTTTCAAAAAGGGCGTGGGCAATGCATCGGTTCACGTTTGTATGTGTGTGTGTGTGTGTGAGAGAGAGTGTGTGTGCATGTGCAACAAAGACTCATCATTTCAGTTCGTCAGTTGTGTTGACGCTTGTTGCACTCATTAAGGCGTGACGCCGTAAATTACCAAAGTGTAAACTACAACAGAAACAAGCAAAATAAACAATAAATGCTTTTAAACAACCCAAAAAACAATAACAACCACTGAGTGCACTGCGTTTTCTATAACCATGGAAAGCGAAATTATTATGACCAATAAAATCTCAAAATATATATAAATTTTTGCAACCCCATTTATCACAAATATTTCGCATACGACGCGTTGTCTGGCCGTCTGCTGCAAGACTTTCACATACTTTTTTTTATGATGCTGCGGAATTTTGTGTAGATTTTTGTATAATGCCGCACCGGAACCGAGTGTGTGACGACGGATGCGATTCGGATGTTAAACAACACACACACACACACACACACACGCAAAACGGAGAAATTGTAATCAACGAAATTTGGTATGATAAATGCGAACCGCACGCTTTTGCAGCAGGTTTCGAACTGAAAATCAACGCAGAATGCGGCAGAGTCGATCTAAAGGCGGCTAACAAACAGGTTCGACGCAACCAAAAAACACAAAAACGGAGAGACGAAGAGACGGATACAAAAACAAGCAATGGCAAGCAAAAAGCGTTAAGAAGAGAAAAAAGCAAGAGAAAGAGAACAGCAACAGAAACTATTTGGTTTGAAGCGAAACTGAGCGTTGCCAGATAGTTTCAAAAGGTATAAAAGGGCTGAAGCTTTTATTAATGTACGACAAGATGCACATTATCAAGATACTTAAGCTACTGTAAGGCAATAGAAATTTATTTAAATAAAAAATCTTATGTGATTTTAACATTTAACACTCTCTAAAGAACTGCATTCAAACAAACGGTTGCGCTGCACTTGCAACATGTTCAAAGGCAACATGTTTGAAGGCTAAGAGGGAGCAGAATGAGTTTGATACTATGTTCAATATTTCCAACTACATAATTTCTGGCTGCCAAATTGTCGCTGACACTTTGCCAAAAACTGTAAAACGTGGGCCAATTACAGCAGCTGAAGCTGCCAATTAGCATCGAACGCAGTTGACTTTTGGCTGTAATTAAGCTACAACAACCTGCAGCCAAATTGGCGGAACTTAGAAGCTAACAATCTCTGTCGTTTTAAAAAAGTTTAAATAAAATGTGACAGATAAAGCAAAGGGACTTTAGACTGAGAACGACTCAAAATAAAATGCTGTTGATATGTAAATATATATTTGAAACTCACTCACTCTCAGTTCTCACACAGGAGAGGTCGTAGCAAGTAAAAAATATATAAATTTTTAAACGCTCTCCATTTCATATAAGGAAGGAGAAAAATATTGTAAAAATTTTTCAAATAGTTTTGCAAAAATGCCGCTATTTTTAACCGAGTTTTTCACTAAAAACACACCTATCCAGCAGGAAACCCAATGCCAGAAGTATCCTACACTCTGCTGGATTAACCTGCAGGCTTTTCAAGAAACTGCCAATTTCGAAGAGAGACCAATTTGGATAACAGTGGCCATATTACAGATTCCAATATGGCTCCTGTTTGCAATAATTGTGATTTTGGCTATGATGCTTAATACAAAGAAAGAGATACAGAAACTGAAGAAGAATAAGTACCAGATTTATACGAATATTTTAAATATTGTGTTTGTCGATGCAAGTGCGAGAACAGTTAAGTTAATGGTTTTCAAATACAGCTCGAATTATTTCAAGGCATTAACGATGATGGTCGAACCAATTAAAAAGCTTTTGATTCCTTGTAAAGATTGTCCTTGTCACGGTAGAACAGCAGGTGCTAGATTATCTACATTGGCATTGATTCCGAAGTCGTCTACTTGTTCTACTTCAACACAGACAGAACCCGAATCCGAATCCGAATCCCAATCCCAATCCCAGAGCACAAATCGGGAGCCTTCATTCGACATGCCTCAAGGGCCAAGATGGCGTATTTAATGGAGAGACCAAAGTTTTAAGTTTTATGAATTATTAATTGTTAAATCTAATGTTTTAATACACGTTTTACTTTCACCTGGGCAAACAATTGTTCTCTTTAGTTTATTTTTTTTTCTTGTAAGCTTGCAACTGACATTTTCCCAGACAAATTAAGGCTGGGAATAAGTGGATGCAATGGCCGGAAAGTTAAGACGCAGCCAACAATTTACGAGGCATTTGCATGAAGGTTAACCTTAACTGATTGCACATTGTGCACTGCATCTAATTAGCCAAGATTTCTCACAGCTCAAATCATGCCTCTGACCAACTGTTGACAACTTTTGGGTCAATTATGGCTTGACAAAATATATTGCGGCCTAAATTCTCCTGTTGCCGCGATGAGTATGAAGAGTTTAACAGAGTTTTGCCCCGAAGAAAAACCCGTTTTCGTACCCTCTCTCCCTCTCTCTCTCTCTGTGTGTGTTGCCTGTTGTGCGCATTCCAATGGCATGACAACCCCAGCAGCAATAATGCAAAAAGTCTGCAAAACTTGTAAGCCAAGTCAAGCCGAACCGAACCGAACTGAAGAGAGGATTGCTTGCTACCTTCAACCTTTTCACTTGGAACAAGGCAAAAGCCGCATCCAAAAGTAGATGAACAACTTCAGCCACACATGTTTATATGTACTTACATACTATATATGTATGTGTGTGAGGGCCACAAGCAGTGACAAAAACGGTTACCACAGTTTATAGCAAGTTAACTGGCAGTGAGAAACAGGAAGCGGGCAAGTAAAAACAAGAAAATTCTTACAAATTATTCGACTATAATCTCTTATCTTGAGCAGTTCATCTGCGCAGTTAATTTGCTGCCATGAACTAGACTAGTTAATGCCAGAAAACAAGCAATTTTAATCCGCTTAGCTGGTAAAAACACATGACAGCCAAAACAGAAATATAAATCAGTTGTGGGCCAAAGCAGAAAACATTTTTGGAACTTATGAAATTACTTCTATGCAGGGAATGTACTTGAAAAAATTGAATAGAACTGCGAAATACAATTAATTGTTATCGAAAAATCAAATTGAGATAAGCTGAGAAAGAATTGGGCTTAATGGAAAATATTCAAAAAGAAAAACGATATAAATAAATATATACAATGAATGAAATTGTGCGGTATATGTATTGTGGTGCGGATATATACAATTTCCTAATGATTAATGTGAATATATTAAACGCAAAATAAACTACCATAACCAATGAGTTGCAAATAAAATGAAATGAACCCAAAGCAACCTTAATGAAAAGCAAACCCATAAGCATGAGGATAAATTATTGTCGCTTACTGTCTCATGGAGCCCCAACGACGCTGGGATAAACTATCGGGATTGCTGTAAAGAATATGATATGATATAAGAATATAGGTAAAATTAAAATAAAATTCAGATTTTTCAATTTGTATAACATTTTAGTTGGAATAATAATCATTTAAAAAAATGGGTTTGTTTGAAAAAGATTAGTCTCTTCAATATAAAAGACTACTAGCATGGAATCGATACAAGGTTTAAAACAATATATCCAGAAAATAATCTTTAGCTGATGGTTAACTAAAACTTCGAAGAAATATGTCAACTCATACATAGTATTTTTATAAGTAGCAATCTCAAGTTTATGTCAAATATTTTCCATCCTGTTCTGTGTTTTTGGGTATACTAATTAATTATCTAACAACTTGGTATCGACCACTAAATTTGGTGATGGTCACATTACACGAAATTTGTAGAAAACACTTTTATTTTTAAAACTGACTGATTTTTTTTTTAAATGTGAACAAAAAGTAATTGACTTTTTGACTGGATTTTATAAAAATTTTCATTGAGTAGGAACCATCTATCGACTTTTATAAAACAAGTCTTTAAACTTTTTATTCTTTAAAATCTTTTTCTATATTAAAATGGGAAAGAAGAAGGTGAAGATGGTAGACTATACCACTAAGAATTAAATATTTTGTATTAGGGAGGTATTTTGAAGTTTAAGTGCAGATGGCAAATTTTGATTTAATTAAGTTTAAAGTAAAAAGAAATTCACACATTGTGGAAATGTAAAAATAAGTCGACTTTGTAAGTGTTTTCATTAAATATAAAGAAAATATAAATCATTCGACATGTAACAATATATCAGCCAAAAGGATACAAATCGGTCTAGTGGTTTAATTTTAACCACGAGGCGAACACTTGTTTGTCTAAGTATACAAAAGCAGATCATATTAATAAAACTAATAAAAAGTATTCTAATACTTTTGTAATTGTAATTTTTATACAAGATCCTATTAAATTAATTTGTGTTCTTTACCTAAAACGACGATACTGATAACAATCACTTTGTACCCGTACAAATCAAATTTGTGTATAGCCCAAGAGCTTGATTGATATAAATGCAGCCCTGCATACTGTATAATTTAAGAGAGCATAAATTCTCTTTAGTCAGGTGAATCTTTTTTTCCCTCGCTTTCTCTCTCTTAATACGCTGAGTTGAGCATATAGCGGAAACAATGAGTGCTCTCTGAGCACTGAATGCTCGGCGCAACTGCGATTTCAACTAAAAGCACGCATGAATCACGGCCCAAAACAACAGACAAACACGGGGCTTAGAAAAACAGGTTTTCCAGCTCGTGTGTGTGTGTGTGTATGCACATTTTGTTTACTATACACACACACACACTTGTAGCGATGTACAAAGGAAAAGGTTAAATATTCAAATTGTTGTAAAAACAACAAAACTAACAAAAAAAAAGACACTGACTGATCGTGTTGAACAGATGCGACTCTGATACTTGGATAGTTGGATAAACAAACTGGTCATTTTATGGCTATTACGTCAAAGGCGAGACGATTATGTGTGTGTATGCGAATTAATGAAGACAACAACATAAATTTCTACTGCATTTAAGCTTTCCATAACGTCCGTCCGTCTGTCTATCTGGCCTTATATGGTATGACTTTATTCCCACTTGTTGCTGCTGTTGATGTTGATGTTGATGTTACCTTGTTGGTGTGCGTCTCAGACTGCGTCTGGCCCAATTGTCGCGAGGCATAATGTTCAGCTCCTCGTCACTGCAACAATAATAGACAATAGGTTAATAAAGAAATCAGTCAGTAGTTTATAAATAACACATACTCCTTGGGCGAGGATGAGACAACGTGTGGCGCCAGATCGAGTTCAATGCCGGCGCTGTCACTCAAATTGTTATTGCCGTCATTCAAGTGTCCACTGTGGTCTTGTGAGGAGCTGATGCCATTGCCATTGCTCACACTGTGATTGTTGTTATTGCTGTTGCTGTTGTTGTTGATGTTGATGTTGTTGTTGTTGTTGTTGTTGGTATTGACCTGTGAACTGTTCGTCTCCCGCAGCTGTGAACTGTATTCGTTCTCACCGTATCCCTCAAAGGATTCGCCATCGGACAGCGAGGAGCACTGCGATTTGGCCACGCCCGCTGTTGAGTTTCAATAGAAAAGAGTCAGTTAAGCGGAAGTCTGGTTGTGTGAGTTTAGGAGAACTTACCTGTGCTGGAAGGCGGACTGCTGGGCGTTGGGCTGCTGTCGCCGGAAATTGTTTCGGCATAGAGAAAATTATTAGTGCTGGCTTTGATGGCCGCATTGCTGTTGGCCAATTGGATGCGTGGCATGGGCGCCATTCTGCCAAACCAACGTTAAGACCTTTAGAAAAGAAATATGCAAAAAAGTAGGAAGTTAGTTGAATTGTGAAACATAAACTAGCAAAGAGGTCAATAGGGCAACTGATTGAGCTTCGACATGCAATCGACGAAGACACAAAAGTGCAGCACAATGCATTTCAAACTCTAAGCTGCACGTTTCAAGTGAAAGGCTTCCTTTGTTTCCATTTACAATATTCGATTACTATTTGAGACTTTCTCATGATTTATTGCTATAAATAGTGAATAAAGGAATATAAAACTATTAACAATTTGAGTACAAAAGAAAAGTGCAACAGGTGCAATATTCTCTAGTAGACCATAAAAAAGCCGACCGGAAGCGGTCAACCAAAAGCGTAACAAGTATTCCAAATGGGTCGAGCTTTTGTTGCGTTCACTTCAACTTCCCTCTGGACACAATTAAAGTTGCCCCGCAATTAGTTTGTCAATGGTCAGGCGACATTTCTGGAGAACCATTTTTACTGTCCACTAAGTAATTACTTTATAATTGTTGCTGGTTTCCTTCTTATTGCTCCCTGTCATTTTACCTACTTATTTTTTCGTTTACTTTTTTGGGTTACACGCTTTCGTTTCGTAGAAAGCAAGAAACCAACGGAAAATGTACTTGGGAAGTATAATCTATAAAAATAAATATTGGGTACAAAAGAACGGGCCTCTTGTGTGGATTGTGTGGATTGTGTGATTATAGTTAGAAGTTTTGCTGTTGATTGATTGAAATGTCATGGTCGTTGGTAATAAGAAGTAGGTCAACTTAATTTTTGTGTTACGATAAGCAGGACTCTTTGTATGAATCAAGCTTTTCTTTTTCAGTCTCTAAAAATAACTTTCTTATTTGCGAGTATCTCCAAGTGGAACTCCCCTGAACTTCATCGCATGACTCTTTTCACTTTGAATACACGGTTTAAAAATAGTAACAATTGCATTGCAATTATATTTGTCATAATGAGGCAACGTAAATAAAGACCTGTGATTAAATATTGATTATCTAGCAAATTACTTGAAACGTTTTCAACTGGAAAAATGCGCAATAATGCCAAATGATTATTACATGGCAGAAGTTCAAAACGAAAGCAAAGCAATGCCAAGAAAATATAATAAATAGTCAAAGCCAACAATTGTTTATTTTCATATGCTTTTGACCAATTTGACCAAACAAAGACGAAGGAGTAGCAACTTTTGGGGTGCAATGAACTGTGGCAATATCGACACGAAAGTTGCGACGACGTGACGACAACTGACTGCAGTGAAAAATCGATTCACGAAAGCTAGCAAAAGTTGGCAACAAAACAACCGAAAATAAAACAAAAAATAAAACTTATGCAATTCCCTTTCCATATATGCATAATCAAAGAAATGAGGGCGTGTGAGAGCTTGTCAGCCATAAAACTGAAGGCTGCTGTCATCTCAGGCCGTAAGTTACCTGTCTACTAACTTATACTCGATGATTGTTAAATAAATGCATGATGGATGGCTATGTTAACTATCATCTATTTTTAAAACATACAATGTGGTCATAAGTATTTAAAGTTAAATCTACTTAAACTTCATGGAAAGTTTGGTAAATAATACAAAACTTTTCTTAACCCATTAAGTACACATTGAATTTAGAATTTTTGTAAGTCTACTTTTTAAACTTTTTTCCTCGGGCTTTAACAAAAAAAGGTTCTCCAAAAAATGCTCTTTCTAAGTATTTATTATGATTTTTCGAAAACTAATATTTTGTATGAAAAGGTGGAAAAAATGGTTAAAATAGTCCTTTTAAGCAAATTCGTTATAGTTAGTTGGAACTCTTGTTGTTTTCGTGGGGCTCATTCCGTTATTTTTCGTGGGAACCATGGGCGTAGAGGAAGTATGAGCCAAAAACTCAACATGTCTTTGACCATTTCTTTTGTAACCATGCTAATAATAATATTGCAAATCCAATTTATTGCTATCTTGTTTTTGGCCGCAAAACCAAATTTGCAGCTATTGCAACTTGTATAATGACGGCAAAAAAAAACCGCGACCGTTTCTCATACAGTTATATTGCTGCAGTCAAAGAAGAGGAGGCGGAGTAGGCAAAAGGGGGGAGGTTCAGTAAGCCGCGCCTCTTTACAGTTGGATTTATCTGTGATGATGCCTCGCAGCGATTCTCAGATTCAAAACTCTGTAACGTTGTTGTTGTGTTTGCGCTTCTTTGATTCAGTGATTTATAATGCACTTTTCATGCAAGTTGTCGTTGTTGTCGTCTCTATAATTGTTAATGTATTATTTCCCATGAACAATTTTTCTTTGTCTCCAACGTCAAACAACATCATCAACATCAGCACCTGATATACACAATACAAACAAAGAACTGTGAGAATTTTTTTTATTTATTTTCCTTCTTAACCAAAACAATGAGAACAGCTGTGAGAATATTGTGATTAACGTGTGCAAAGCCTTAAATATAATTAAATAACGGTTGGTAATTAACTTTCAGAAAAGCCTTAAGTGATTTTCAGCTGTAAAAAAAAACATTTTGCTTAAGTGCTTTCAGACACAATTTAATGTGACTCAAGAAAACTGCACTTTTTCAATTTGTGTTCAGACTTTATTTATTTACTTGCTATTACTAGTTTTATTTTAAGGCACTATTCACAATGTTTTGTATCATTTACTTAACTTTCAGTGATCTGTAAACTGTTTAAATCTAATTTTAAGCTTTATTATTTAACTTTCAAGTAATCTTATGTTATTTATCTCACATTAGCCATATGCTAGAGATCAAGAACACATGCCACAGAACTCAATATACGTTTAATTATAGCACATATTGTGGGGGGCGTTTGCTATTTATTGGATATTATCCGAGCATCTAGCCAGCCAAATGGGCGGCTGCTGACCACAGACTCGTTGGGGCACAAGCAGCTGCTGCCCCCAGTGACTTTGGTGTGAGTCACAAACTTGAACTTGTGAGCAATAAATGTGAAGCAGAAATGGTTTAAAATACTCGGCGAGTGGATGATGTCAAATAAACGTTTCAATTTACTAATCAAGTGAGCCGTTGACAGTGCCAACAGCTGTAAAGTGTGTGTTTTTATGTTCTTAGGGGGGAAGAAGGCAGGCAGGCAGGAAGGGATTACATGTGTTGTACTGACGACAAGAATGAATGTGATTGCATAATAAAAGTACATGATTTAAGGATTAACTAGATTTCGATTTGTTTAATTTTAAAACAACAAAAAAAAAACAAGAAGTGAAGTACACTAACAGATTACGGAAGGCCTGAAAAAAAATGCATTACAATATAACAGAGTGTTTCCTTAAAAAATAAGGTAAAAACAAATATTTATTTATTTACGTTGTTTAACACTACTTCCGTACAGTATTATTTTTTAAACAATTTTAATATTTTTGTTCCGCTTACAGCCGCAAAATTCATTTTAGATCCGAATGTAAATGATTTACTTTATCTATGTAATTTATAAATAAAATCATAAAATATCACAGAAATGACAATTGCAAAACAATTCAATTTTTTCTTACTTTTTTTAGTCATTGCTTACAAAATGTCAAACATTTTTTTTAAGTAATGATTTCCCAACTTATTTATCTCTCTCGTGCAACCTAATAAGCCCAGTGAGGAAACAATGTCTTCCAAGTATCTGTCAGATGGTCGTTTTGGCATTTTAATGAATCTTCATGCAACACATATATATATGATTAGGCATATGGCATAGGTGGCCCGTTCCATTGTTGTAATGTCGAGTAATGCGACGGAATTATGAAACCACACGAACTGCAATTGTGTCCGACTACAACAACAAGCAACCAAAATTGGGCTTGTATTTTAAGTGGCCTAGAAGAGGCAGCAACAACATGTGGCAGCCACTCATCTCTGTTGGTCTCTTGCCACAACGCACGCGACTTGGTTAGTTTTGGTTTGGTGTCGTTTGGATTGGATTGGGTCAGTATACACTCAGAAAAAAATTAAATTTGTTTTAAAAAGGAATTTTTATAGTTTTCAAAAAACGTTTTGAAGTATACAATTTTTCTTGGATTAGGAAATCTTAAGTGAAATAAAAACAATTTAAAATAAATATTTTGGGTTATTTTACATTCCGAAAATGTATCTTTTACTGTACATTCTATACTTGTTTTTAAGTTTTAAGAACGAATTTTTATAGTTATCATAAAACGTTTTGAAGTAACAATTTTTCAATTCTGATATTTTAAATAAAATAAAAACAATTTAAAATAAGTATTTTGGGGTTTTTTTTACATTTCGAAAATGTATATTTGTTTCACTTTTTTTAAGTTTTAAGAACGAATTTCATATCATAAAACGTTTTGAAGTAAAAATTTTGGTAGAATTTGAAAATAAATTTAATAATATACAAAATATATTTTTCGGATTATTTTACATTCCAAAAATGTATCTTTAACTATAATTATTTTACTTGTTTTAAGTTAGTTCTTAAGCATAGTTTTCTTGAAGTGTAGATGCGCACCACATGCTCACAAAAGAGCAGCGAGCATAGACAAAAATATTGTTGTGCATAATTCAAGTGAAACAATCGCCAGCGACTCAGAAAACTCTGCTCTAGTGAGAATTCTATTGAAATTCTTAATTAAAGCGGCGTCAGCCGTTGAGCATTGAGGAATTTCCAAACGAAGAACCTTTTTCACAAGTGTCGAGTCTGTCTGCTACCTGCAGACAAAGATTTGGAATTCGAGATACATTCACAACAGCTGGCTAGATTTGAGCAAGAGATAGTGCTAAGATTACTTATGAGATAAAAGATAATAAATTATCTCTATATCTGTCTGTATTCAAACAAGTTGGCAAAATTCCCCGCTAGCATCCAATTAGAAGTTCAGTTCTCAGTAAATTGAGCAACATTTGCGCAATAGCAAAAATTAATCAATCTCCTTACGTTCCCTTCATTTTTCTCCCCCCTGTCTTTAGTTCAGCCAAAACGTGTTTTACGCTTAAATAAATAAATTATACATTTTACTGCAATGCAATTTCAACTTGAGACGTGCTTATACTGAAAATACTTTTTATACATTTATACAAATTCCAAAAAGCTTAAGGCTGAAAACTGATTAATTTCAGTTATTCACAATAAGAGATTTATTTAAATATCATAAAGGTTAAGTTAGTTTTTCTCATCTTATAAAAACTAAATCGAATATTGACTCACTAAATAAATGTTCAATATTATTGTTATTGATTGAAAGCTGCAAAGCTTTCCGGAAGAATAACGCCCCCAAAAAAATACCAACACAGAATACCAAATAAGTCAATTAAACGCCCCCCAAAAAAACAAAATCAAAATAACAATAAATTGAAAAAAAAATATTGATTAATTACAGACACAAAAAAGACAAAGAAAAAAGTTGAAATTGCAACACTCGAAGTGAAGAATGAAATGAAATGAAAATTAGGTCACTGGGTAGAGGAAAATGTTTGGAAAATGCAACAACTGTGAAAAATGTCGTAAAATAAAAGAAAACACATTTCTCAAAGCTTAAACCACTTGAAAATTGTTTCCAAGCGATAACAAATTGAATGACAAATTAGATGAAAATACAAAAATAAATAAAAACAAAGGAATAAATTCGATTTAACAAATGATGCGTAAGAATGTTAACTAAAATAAACGCTTTAATTAAAAAAAATGCCCATCTGTTCTGAAACTATTTTTCGCCTTCTACTACAACTACTAACTAAATGGAAAATCCCATTTGCGTTGCTTTGACAGATTTTATTTGAATGCATCTGGAACTGTCTGCACCTCTTGTGAAAGAGTCGGCTCCATTTTGGTGGATGCCACGCTGGCAGTTCCCGCTAATTTGTAGCCTGCTCTCCGCAGACGTGCGGCACGTTTAAAATTCTTGGGGCGTACACCAAAGCGGAAGCCAAAAAACACAACAACAAAAAACCGAACAAGAATAAAACTTGGCTGACTACTTTCCTGAATGAATAATGAGGCAGGCGTTGTTGGGGCAGGCAACAAAATTTCTTCCTACATGCAGCGACTGCGATTTACGATACCTATAAAGTAACGTGTTTGACAAAACCAAACCAAGAGATTGAAAAATTGTTCAAAATCTGTTTAACTGCCTATCTGCCACGTTCTCGTATCTGAAAGATACATTTAAAATAACAAGTAGGGTTGTTGATAATACATATATAAAAATAACAATATATCGATATTTTTCATAAGAAACGATGTAATTATATCGGAATATTTTTTTTGCCCAAATATCGCATATATGCGCTTTTTTTGGGGATATTTTTCGATATTTTCAGATGATGGTTTTGTAGGCGCCCATAATAGGTCAATTTTAAAAGGCTTGTCAATGAACGAGTCGGAAAATAGGGAGCTGTAGTTATATCTCAGCTTGCCGGAAACTTCATGGAAAAGTAATCCCAGAACTGTTTACACTCGCAAGTTATAAGCCCGGTAGTTCAGTGCCAGAAGTCATTATAAACTAAATATAATAATTAAACATTTTTGTAGGTAATTCGAAAATATATTGTTGTTTGCTTTTTAATATAAATTATATCTTCTTACTGTGGGACGGATTATCATTTTATTGTGGGAAAAAAAAAAGAAATTAAAATATCAAAAATATTGATATATCGATATTTTCAATGTGATATATCAAAATAAATTTTTTCAAAACATCAAATATTATCGATACGATATTTTTAAAATACTCGGCAACCCTAATTACAAGCCGCAAAACATGACAAAACAATTGAAAAGAAAAACAACAGAAGAGTATTCGACACCTGTTTAAACTTGTTGCAGCTCTTTGTGCTCATTTCGTGTTTGAATTGCAGTCACCGCAATTATTTGTTTAGATCTCTCAAAATTGTCACCCGACTAGAAATGCTCCTTGACTAATTAGAAACATGTGCAACATTCATTTCCATTTGATGGTGCATTGAACTGTGGCGCAGGTGGTGCATGCAACATGCATTTGACCCACTTTAATGTTGACTGCATTTCCATTTCCATTTCAAAGTGGCTTGCCAGCCAATTAAACGTCAATTGAAGATGTCATCGTCTCTGTCTATTCAGTTTTTAGCCATCTTTTTCTCTTGTCTTTCTCTTTCTCTTTTGTTTTGTTTTGTTTTGTTTATTGCCTTTTAAAAGCTTCCACAGTTTCTCATCGAGTCGAGATTTTTTGTCTGTTGTTCTTTTTCTTTTTTTGGCAACAACAATAACAAACAACTGGCACGAGTTCTCGCTTTGCCTTGTTTATAAACACAAAAAAACAAGTAAAAATGTTAAACGCAAAAAAAATAAATCTTTTTGACTCGTTTGCCTTGAATCGCACTGAATTGAAGTTCAAATGCGGCTAAATGTGTAATTATAATTTTAGCTGCGGTTTATTTATTTATTTTTTTCATTGGGATAATTAATGCATTTGTTCAACTTTTGCAAATGCAAAGTTGAATATAGAAATAAGATATTTTGACACCCTCGAGATAACGGTTCTATGTAGTTACCTTAACAGCAGGTCAAGCTTAAAGAAACTCAAAACTGCAAGCTGCAGAACAACACTTCATAAACCATAAGACAAAACAAGTTAACATAAAACAAAAAACAAACATAAAGACAAACAACAACTGGAAAACGTGGCCAAGCCGCATAACTGTGCCAAGGCCCGGCAACAACAACAACAACAACATTAACAACAACAACAACTTTGAACATTTTTGGGCAGTAAAATATGCAAAGTGCAGAGCTAAGCAGAACCGTTAGACAGCCAAAGTGAGGAAGGGCGGTGGAGAGTGGGTTGAAGACTTAACTGTAATTTTAGAGCGCCAAGCAATGTTAATAGGGGCCAAATGGACTTGAGGAAAATGCAGAGAGAGAGAGAGAGAGGAGAGAAAAAATATCAAATTACAATGCATAATGAAACCAGAAGCAAATGGAAGAAGAAGAAGAAGTGGACAAGGAAACAAACTACGCAATGTGTGACGCAATGCAAAGAAAACTAAGATGAAGAAGAAGAAGAAGATAACGAAGATGTTTGCAGCTGCTGCAATCTTTCAAGTGGGTTTCACATTACCAAAACGCAGCCAGCACAGCCTCAAGTGTATCAATGTCCTTTTGTCTGCTGCTCTTCTCTACTTCCTGCATTTGCATTTCACTGTGCAGGTGGTTAAAACAACAGCCGGAAGTACTTGTGTAATGAATATTCTTATTCCTCTCCACTAGAAATAATGGCCACACTTAAACGCTACAGGGTATCGATGCAAACAAAACTTCCTCATGGTGAAAAGCACAGCAAACGGGAAACGAGCACATAAAAAACAATAAGCCAAATAAAAAACGACTTTAGCGATGGCGCCAACTGGTACAACATGGCTTAAATAACAACAACAAGCGGTAATAAAATGGTAAAAACAATGTGCAAATGTTACAACTATCTCAGATACAACTGAAACTAAAGCTAAAACTAAAACAAGTCATTTACTTAATTGCGAGACAAAATCAAACGCTTAAACAGCCAATGATTGCTCAACCTCTTACAGTTTGAGAATCAATAACGGGAAGCATCGCGTGTCAACAAAAACAAAAATGAGACAGAAAATGATAACAATGATAAGTTATATATTAATAGTAATATGAACCACTTTGTGTTTTCACTGACTGACAAGTTTAATGCCAAACTTTTAAACGTTGACTAACGAGATCTTGACTAATTAGCATACACAAAAAGAACAGAAAAAAACTGTTGTTGTTGGGCCAAATGTTGTTAAACAGTTAAGGTGCAAACAAGCCAAATCGCACCTGTTATAACGGTTGTGCAAAATATACATACAGAACAACCGTTAAACAGAATTTTAGAAGAGCATGCACCACACGCACACACACACACATGCACATGCACAAATAGATGAAAACACACGCAAGACGCAACAGTTAGATTTCTTGTTGTTGTTGTTGTTGCGCACCTCTTTTTGATCTGCTGCTTCTTTTCTGCTGCTGCTGCTGCTGCTGCGTCCGACGAACTTTGAAGAACAGGTAGTTGAGTAATTTTATTAATTTGATATTTTTAGATAGTTGTTGATTAATTGTAAGATGCGGGGAATTGGCAAGAAATGTATGCTGATTTTTAGTTTCTGTTTGTTGCACTTTCACTCGGTGCGCGCGGGTGATTTTTAATTTTACACTTTGCGGTTTCTTTTTATAAGAAACACACACTTGGGGTTTGTATTCCTACGCGTGCGTAACGCTGGCAACGCATTTGCATATCATATAAGGTTGTGATTTTTTTTTTATGTTGTTTAACAAACACACACACACACACATGCACATGCACGGGCAAACAAAACGAGACGCTATGACGGAAAAAACCCGCGCGCACTTCCAAACCGCACGAAATATACTTTGAGAATACTAAAAAGGTAAGCCCAGTGTGACCATAGCTGACAAACTGCAAAATACTCTTTTATCGATACGTCTGATGTTTTTATTTTGGAGAAATACTAAAAATGTTGCTTAACATTGCACTTCGAGTTATGTTAAACCCAACAGGCGCGCAACTTAATTATTCTTTCAGGATGATTCACAGCGGTCTTTAACAAGCGATTTAAGAGATATATAGGACTATAAACTAAAAACAATTGCACACACTTAACGCATTGAGCTAATTCAATTTTTCTATTTTGTTGTCGGGCGGTGAGTCAGCAGCATAGTTGTCATCATCTTCCTCTTGCTCCTCCATTTCTTGCTCCATCTCCTCTTCATTATAAGCTTTGGTGTCCTTACTTTTATTGATGCTATTGATGCTCTTGTCGCTGCTGGCAGTGGAGCTTATGTCGCTGGTTTTGGTTTGGTCAGTTTTGATGCTTTGGTTGCTTGTTGCCTTGTTGTTGCGATTATGCATGGTGCTGGCAACATTGACGACACTGGGATTGATGTTGTTAAAGGAACTGGAAGCCGCCTTATAATAGACACTGTTTGCCAAACTGCTGACCATTTCCCGTTTCTTGACGGCCGCATTCACCTGGCTGGTCACAGCAGCCAGAGCACTAGGATTCGAATTTTTGCCATACTTGAAACCAGATACGCTATTCACAGTGTCCAAGCGATCCACCGCCGAGAAACCCAGGAGAGCAGAGTGACTTTCCCGCTGATCGGAGCGTTTGCCACTGACGGCCATGTTCCGGTCACGGAATCCCATTTTGGGCACATTGAATGTGTCCATTTTGAAGACGTGCCTCGCCGCCGTTCTGTTCTGTGACTTCTCCACGCGCATCCTCTGCACGGGGACGACAGTGCGTCGGATGGTATTGATTGGTTTCAGCTGTCCAGTAATAGCCGTCCCAGCGTTGCCTCCAACGCCAGAGGCGATGTTGACATGGCCCGGTTCGCAACGTTGCTCAAAGTGCGGCAGACTGTGCGAATTGGCATCGGGATGGAGGACTCCCTTGGCCAGACGCTGGCTTGCAGTCAGCTTTGCGTGGTCCGGCAGTGGAGGAGCGACAAAGACATTTGCCGGCAGAGGACCGCTGGTGCCCAGGCCAAGACGTTGCTTCACCTCGACCATCGTGCTCTGGGCCATTTTACGTGCCCGCTCCGCGCCCATCTCCAGTATGTAGCTCAGCTCGCTGGGATTGGCCATTTGCACGTTGATCTTTTCGCGTATGGGACGCAGATGCTCAATGACAGCATCGGCGACACGCTCCTTGTACTTGGACGTATCCAGAGTCTTGGCCTCCTCCACAACGCTGGCAATGCTCTGGCCAGTGACATGGGCATGGATGTTGACGAGATTGCTGACACCGGGTCGCATGCCGGGATCGTAGCTGATGTCCGAGGTGAAATCGGTGATGGCTTTCTTGATCTTCTCCTTGATTTGATCGGGTGAATCGCTCAGATTGATGGTGCCACGGGGATTCTGGTCCGACTTGGACATCTTCTTGGATGGCTCGCGCAGCGACAGCACCCGGGAAGCATCGTTGTTCTCAATCATCGGACTGCACTCGGGGAACATGTCACCATAGCGAGTATTAAAGTTTCGAATCAAATGTTGCGCCAATTGTATATGCTGCAACTGATCCGCTCCAACTGGCACATGGGTGGCTCTGTGAAGGAACACGCAATTTATTACATTATTACATTATTTATTAATCCAATTACTTACTTGTACAGCATTATGTCTGCGGCCTGCAGCACTGGATACACATAGAGGCCAAGTGGAACATCTCTCACAGTGCGCGACTTCTCCTTAAATTGGGGCAGCTGCGCCAGGCGAGGCATTGTGGTTAGAGAGCTGAGTATCCAGTTGAGCTCGCAGTGCTCCGGCACACTGGACTGGATGAAGAGTGTGCTGAGGGCGGGATCAATGCCGCAGGCCAGCAGCGTTGCGGCCATCAAAAAGATATTCTCACGCAGCACAGGCGGATTATGAGGCATGGTTATTGAGTGCATGTCCACAATGCAGAGTGTCATGTTCTCGCGTGCCTTTTGTAGGCTCGTCCACTTGCGCACAGCACCCAAGTAGTTGCCCAGGTGCAGTGAGCCAGTTGGCTGAATACCGCTAAATACTCTCCGCTGATAGCGGTGAACGCTCTGCAATCGAACGAAGGCGAGAATCTTTTGGATTTTGTTACATCATAGGGCATGAGACTTACCACGGGGTTTTGGATTTGCTCCTGCTGGTCGCTGGTGTTTGACTTTTTTGGTGGCTTGCCAGCTGCTTGAAGTTGTGCTGTTGGCGATGCGGGGGCACGTTCTCGGACTACATTCTCGTAGAAATGATTGGTAACTATTAACCGTTTAGCCATGGCCAAATGTTGTGTGACATGCGACAGGCGATTGCCGCGAAAGATTGCGAATTTACCAAAGCGAAACATTGCAAATGTTAGTAATTTTGTTCAATTGTCTAGTATAGTTTTATAAAAAAAAAAATTCGGAAAGCTAATTGTGAACACCAAATGACAAAACAAATCTGATGTTCAATTTTGACAACAAATGTTTAAAAGTGAACATATGATAGTAAAGGTGTGACCAGACCCCACTTTAAATTCGCATATATCGATAGTTGACGGAAAGTTTGACGATACTTGCTGTTGTACTATCGCTATAATCGATAGACTTAAATAAAAGGCGCGAAATTTATCTTTTATATTACAGCTACGAAACTGCTAACTTTACATATTGCAGGTTATTGCAATTAATATATTGATCGGAGATGTTTCGTTACAGTTGCACATTGAGAATTTTTTAAACAAACGGTGACTCTAGTATATCGAATTGTTTTTAGACTAAAACCGGTCATCAAGAAGAACTCGCTTTAGAAATTGATGGGTTTTCCAAATGCAGCCGCCACGTTAGCCTCACGCAAAGCCTCAGAACAGGTCTGAAAAACAAAAAAAAGAAAATGACAAGAAGCATAAGCTCGCACCCAAAACATGTTCTCAATTCAAAGCTTACCGGATGCGCATGACAGACACGAGCAATATCTTCCGAAGAGGCGCCATATTCCATAGCCAAAACGGCCTCATTGATGAGCTCACCGGCAACCGGGCCAATGATGTGCGTGCCCAGCACACGATCCGTTGCCTTATCAGCAAGCACTTTGACAAAGCCGTCTGTCTCGTTGTTCGTCTTGGCACGAGAGTTGGCCATGAAGGGAAACTTGCCAACTTTGTAGGCAACGCCTTCCTGCTTCAGTGCCTCCTCGGATTTGCCGACCCACGCGACTTCCGGATGTGTGTATACAACGCTGGGCACACAATTGTAATCAATGTGCACATGACCGCCCATGATACCCTCAATGGTGATCAAGCCCTCATCCTCTGCCTTGTGCGCCAACATTGGTCCATGAATGCAATCTCCAATGGCATAAATACTGGGCACAACCGTCTGGAACGTGGCATTGACGGGAATGCGACCACGATCGTCCTTCACAATGCCAACACCCTCCAACCCAAGTCCCTCTGTGTAGGGGCGACGTCCCACGCTCACCAACAGTGCGTCACACTGGATATCCTCCTTCTCTCCGGACTTGGCGTTCTCCACGGAGACGGTTACATTGCTGCCGCTGCGTGAGGCACCCATCACCTTGGTGCCCAGCTTGAACTTGAGTCCCTGCTTGGTGAGCACCTTCTGGAAGGTCTTGGAGACCTCGATATCGATACCAACACCGCCAATGGTGTCCATGAACTCAACGGCCGTGACCTCGGCGCCCAAACGCGACCACACGGAGCCCAGCTCCAAGCCAATGACACCAGCACCAATCACGACCATGTGCTTGGGCACTTGGGCCAACTTTAAGGCGCCCGTGCTGCTCACAATAACCTCCTCATCAATCTGCAAAATAAAAGGGTTCTCAATGTATCATTAATATTCAACAAAGATTCTCATTACTTACATCGATGCCTGGGAATGGAGTGACCTCTGAGCCGGTGGCAATCAAAATGTTCTTGGCCTTGACAGTCTCTGTGGTGCCATCGTTCTTTTTAACCTGCACCTCATTTGGGCCCACGATGCTGCCAAAGCCCGTCAGCTGTGTGACTTTGTTCTTCTTGAAGAGCATCGCAATGCCGCCTGTTAAGGATTTAACCGCATTCGACTTCTGTCCCATCATCTTCTCCAGATCGAGCGAGACACTGCCGCAGTTGATGCCACGGGCAGCCAAGTCGCCGGAGTGCGCCATGTGATAGTAGTGTGAGTTGTTCAGCAATGCTTTTGATGGAATGCAGCCAACGTTGAGACAGGTGCCTCCTAGAGTTGGCTCCTTTTCCACGCTGACCGTCTTCATGCCCATTTGGGCCGCTTTGATGGCAGCCACATAGCCACCGGGTCCGGAGCCAATCACAACAATGTCCGCCTCGTGTGTGCTCGAGTAGCAGCGGGCATTTAGTGCACCCAAAATAGCGGCATTGCTTCGCAGCTGTGTCTACAGAAACAGAAACAAAATAGGAAAAGTTTGGTCACACTGTTTTATTACTGTTTTGTTGTGTTTACGCTAATCGCGATTCGCCACCCTAACATTTGTATTTTGATAGTAAGTTTGATTTTATAGTAACCGAATCAATAACTGATAAGTAACCTAATAAATGGCCTTGACATTGGGGCACGCACGTTTATTGACGTCACGATCGTTGCCAGTTGCATTTAATACCAAAGTTATGACCTATATAGGTTAGAATTGCATAACCCCCTCCCAAAAGAGTGATTTGGGTTTTGTAGTGGGATTTCGTCTAGTACCTTAGCCACAGCTGTTACAGTTCTGCGTAATGTCGACTGCATTGCTGGTCAATTGGTTAATATATATATATATTCACTTAAATGTCGAAAATAAACACTATTTTGAAGTTATTTCCAATGCTCCAAAGGAAATCGCACAATACTACGGCTAGAACACGGCAAACTGCAGATGATGACTGGCCAATGTATCGATAGCATCGATTACACATCGATGGAAATTTTTGCAGTATTTTTTTTTTGTGATTTTATTGGTATTTAACAATGTCACGTCTTTGGTGCGTTTAGTTGTTCGCCAGCTGTCCACACTTGTACGCGAACACAACAAGATGGCGAGAGTCTCGGCTGCAAATTGAACTGAATAAAATCGCAATAAAACGTGCAAAATAGTCTCTTAAATATACAAAAAAGTGTTAAGCGGCCGCAATAATAAGCTGAGCGTATATTGCTCGCTTTTTGTGTATGCGGCAGCGTCTGCTCGCGAGTTGCGAAAGTTGCTGCGCTGTCTGGCCTTGTTGTTGTTGTTGTTGTAGCTGTTGCTGCTGCTGCTTTTGTTGTTGGTGTGTGTTTCTGTGCCTGACTGACTGTGCCTCAAAGCGCCTGCCCCGCATCTGCTGCCTGAAAATGATGAATAATTACGGAAACATCATGATGGACTCACCGAGATCCTCGCCACACGGCGGTCGATCGCCGGTGGTGGCCCGACAGGATTCGTCGGGTACGTTGAAGACGACGATATCATTGGGTAAGACGCCGACGATAATACACACAGGACCGTTCTACTCAATGAAGGAGCCACCGGCGAAAGCAGAATTGACTGGCGACAAGGATCTCATGACAGAATATGGACTGCATCACACGCTGACCAAGTTCAAAGAGAAAAAGTTTAAGGAATCGCTGTCTTCATTTCTACCAAACATACCCGGCATTAACGACCTCATCACGCATCCCGTCGAGAACAGCACGTTGCGCAGCGTCATCGAAAAGCCTCCAATTGGTGGCAAGGAGCTGCTTCCACTGACTGCAGTGCAGTTGGCCGGCTTCCGTTTGCATCCAGGACCGGTGAGTATGATCCCCATTCGATTTCATCATCCAATGCCCATTGTCTCGATTGTCTGTCTGTCGTTGTTGCAGCTGCCGGAACAGTATCGCACCACATATGCAACACCTGCGCGGAAACACAAAAACAAGCACAAAAAGCACAAACACAAAGACGGCATCACCACTGGAGGACCCGAATCAACGCTGCTGGGTGAGTGGTCTTGTCAATTAGCTAGGCAACATTCGTATATGTATATGGACATTAATTATGTTTATTGAGCAGATTCCGCTGGCCTCGAAACGTACGAGAAGAAGCACAAAAAACAAAAGCGCCATGAGGATGACAAGGAACGAAAGAAACGCAAAAAGGAGAAAAAGCGGAAAAAGAAAAATCAAAGCCCTGAACCAGGCGCTGCTCTGGGCGTTGGCCTGCCCAGTGCTGGAGGCGCTGCTGCAGCCGGCATGGGTGGACCCGTTATGGGCGCCACGGCTGGCATGTCAAATCCCATGGCAACCGGCGGAGTGAGCGTTGGCGTCGGTGTTGGCATGAATCCCGGCATGGGTCTTAACAGTTTTCCCTCAGCGATGCAAATGCAGCAGCAGCAGCTACCCATGCAGCATCAGCAGCAACAAATGCCAAGTGGAGCGCTATTGGGCTCGGTGCTGGGCACCAGCGGAGGTGGCGGAACTGGAGGCGGCTCTGGAAGCGGCGGTGGGGGTCCAGGCAGCTTGCTTATGTCACACTTTTAGGCGAAATCCATTAGTTAATATACTTGGCTCATTACCTCTCTCCAACCAACACACACACACACACACAGATTTATTGCCTAACACACTAACAGACATAAACACAAAGGTGTCAAAAAAGATGCACACTCTAAATGCAATTTCTCGATAAACTTTCGTATCTAGTGCTTAATTTATAATTATGATTACTGTAAATTAGTTTATATTGTAATTAGCAAACTTTTTGTTCGTTTTACATTGCTAGCTTAATGAGATTTATTTAAAACGCAAATTATGGTACAAAATGCAAAATTTTCGCGCTAGATTCCAGTCAATAATACATACCCCTTCATCCCAGCATACAACATACAAAGAAAATACTTAACTAGCTGGCAGTTAACGATTTTGATCATCCAAATTATTATTTGATGTAGTTACAGTATTTAACTTTCTTTGCAATGGTTTGTTCTTCCAGCATGTTTGTAAAAATGAAAAAAAAAAAAAAAAAAAAAAAAAAAAGCTGAGATTCAACAAAACAAAAACCTGTACTATAAGTAATTAATTGTATGTTTAAGCGCCAAATACAATAATAAACGGCATTAAAGTTTAATGATACGGCTTTCGACTTTCGTTATAAAGGTTTACATTCGAATTGGGCGGCAATAACAATTGACAGAGTTGATCTAACAGTTGCATTTTAAATATGCAAAAAAATGCCAAAATTTGGAGTAATTATTGAGCAGCTGGGTTTCCAAGCTGTCAGCTGATTGGTTTCAGTGTTACCAGACTCCTGAAATCACATCCCTCAATGGATATACATAAATAAATTATCAGTGAATGAAGTTCTGTAATTAATTGATAACCTGCAGTAGTAAGCTGACACTGAAAGTGGTCAGTCTTTAAGTCTCTAGCACAAATAAACCAACAATATACAGGATGTATAAACAAACGTGCACAAACTTGCTAAATCTTTCACCTGTAGAGGTCTCCGATTGGCTAAACAGTTTTGATTCCGTTATATCTGATTGCGATGGTAAGTGTGTGGAAAAGGAAGCTGCTTAAAAAGATGTAACTTGCGTAATGCCCTACCCACTGAAAAGCTTATTAGTAGCCCTAAAATCGGCCGGTCTACGTCACAGAATTTTATTCTTATTGTGCGTCTATGTTTGCGTGTGTGTGTGTGTGATTGTGTGGCCGCGCAAAATTCAATGTCATAGTACAATGTCAATGGGGTGCGGCAAGCTCGACTTTTCAAATCTGCTCTAATTGATGAAAACTCTTATTGTTAATTATATTAAATATTTTAATACTAGCCTGTGATATTTTTAACTATGTAAGGCCACATCTTTAAAAATCTCAAATATTTCCATTAACTGATAAAACCACTCGATTTTTATTTAATTATTCAGGCGTTCTTTGGGTTTATGGCAAGGCGATTGCTGGATCTGTGGATGCAATGAACCAACTGAAAAAGTTGGGCAAAAGCATTTATTTTTGCACAAACAATTCGACAAAAACTCGATCCGAACTATTAAACAAGGGTGTGGATCTGGGCTTTCACATCAACGAGGACAGTATTATATCGACTGCCCATGCAACAGCTGCCTATCTAAAGCAGCGCCACTTTAACAAGCGCGTCTATGTCATTGGTTCCGAAGGTATTACACAGGAACTGGATGCAGTAGGCATAGAGCATACGAGCATTGGACCGGATGTCATGCAGGGCACACTGGGCGAGTTTATGTCGAAGCATTTAAAGCTGGAGTCAAACATTGGCGCTGTTGTTGTCGGCTTTGATGAGCATTTTAGTTTTCCCAAAATGACGAAAGCTGCCTCGTATCTAAGCGATCCCACGTGCTTGTTTATAGCAACCAATACCGATGAGCGCTTCCCAATGCCCTCTCTGGTTGTGCCGGGCAGCGGCAGTTTCGTGGCTGCCATTAAAACGTGTGCGGAGCGAGAGCCAATTGTGATTGGCAAACCAAATCCGGCTATTTGCGAGTCTCTGATCAAGCAAAAGAAGATCGTTCCCGAGCGAACTTTGATGATTGGGGATCGTGCCAACACGGATGTGCTGTTGGGATACAATTGCGGGTTTCAGACGCTGCTCGTGGGCACTGGCATTCATCAGTTGTGCGATGTGGAACAGTGGAAGCATAGTGACAATCCAGAGGATAAGAAATTAATACCAGACGTTTATCTGCCAAAACTGGGGGATCTGCTGCCAGCTATTATTGACAACATGACACATGGCAGTTATTGATTATAATTGAAATATTTTTTATGTTATTCGGCTTTTGTATTCCGCTCAGGGACGCCATTTAAATTAACAATAGAAGGAAATTTATTTTAAATAAACTAATACCATAAGTTTATAGTACAATTTACAATAAAGCTACAATTATTTTGTAAACTGATTGTATTTATCAATATGCCCGTTCATTTAATTCGTTTGTAGCGCATATCAGCCATTAGTGTAAGGGAGATAGCGCACAATTAAAAATCACGATGAGTTGCTCTCTTGACTCTTGACGCTCAGTTGAGGCGCAAACAACCGCGAAAGCAGTCGGCAGTTACAATCAGTCCGCGATTACACCATGTTGAGGGCAAGTGCCATCAATTTGCTCGATCTTCAGGTCGAGCAGGTAAATAGCTGGCTGCATAGTTTCGATACAATTATCAGCGATTGTGACGGTAAGTAAAATATGTAAATGCCTGTGTGCATGACAGTGATAGGGAACCCAAGTGCAACAGAGCTGCCACCAGGTTGTTATTATCGATATGAATATGTATATTTATCGAAAGAAAGGCGCGATCTTTTTGCAATAACTTGAAATAATTTAGCGACTAAAAAATAACCAACAGCTACTCTGTGGCATGATGACAAGGCAATTGAAGGTGCCGCAGATGTTTTGAACGCATTGCAAACGCGCGCCGGCAAACATGTTTATCTAATTACAAACAATGGGCTTAAGACGCGAAATGAAATTTGGCAGCGTGCCCAACGTCTGGGCTTTCAGTTACCCAATGAGAGCCACATCATTTCGCCAACACAAACTATTGTGGATTATCTAAGCCAGCACAAGACATTCGACAGAAGACAACAGAGGGTTTATGTGGTAGGCAACGCGGCGATTGCCAGGGAACTGAAGGATGCAGGCATTGAGAGCTTTGGCGCGGGCGAACCTGAAGAGCTGCCTCAGGGCGACAAGTGGCCGGAGTTTGTGCAGCGTGAGTTTAGCCAGTCTGCCGCTGCACTTGACAATGTGGGCGCCGTTGTTGTTGGCTGGGACGAGTACTTCAGCTACTGCAAAATGGCTAGAGCCTGTCACATTCTGTGTAGCAATCAGGATTGTGCTTTTCTCGTGACGAACAAGGATGCCGTGCACAAATACCCAGGCTATCATATACCTGGCACTGGCGCCTTTGTTGCCGGCATTGAGGCTTGTGCGGAGCGAGAGGCTATTGAAATGGGCAAGCCAAATCCATTGGTCCTTCAACCGCTGATCAATGCTGGTCACTTACAACCGGAACGGACGCTTATGATTGGGGATTGGTAAGTAGTGGTGCTCTTCTTAATATGTCAATCAGTGTCCAGTTCCCTCATTACTTTGCAGCTGCAAGATTGACGTCACTTTTGCCAAAAACTGCAATCTGCAATCGCTCTTGGTTGGAACAGGCAGCTATAAACTGGATATGTTGCGTGAGAATCCCCAGTTGAACATGCCAGATGTTTATCTTCCCTCATTGGCCAATCTAATGCCATATATTTAAGCTATACAAAAATCAATAAAGTGATCTAACAGTTTAGTGGCTCATCATATCAATTGATTATTTATCTTATCATTCTGGAAAGTGGTATCATATCTTTGTAACTCAAACAATTTTCAGGTATGTACATACACATAATTTATTAGAGTTAATTAAAAATACATATAGTTCGCATCTATATCTTTAATGTGCTGGCAAGTTCTTGTTATGCTTATTAATAAAATGTATGTTAACGTTATGTTTTTAATTAAGTTAGTTTCCAATAGTTTTCTTGTTTGAGTTCCATTAACTAGTAACCAACTGCTGGCTAAATATTTATTTATTTATTCAAATGTGATAATCCCACGAAACAAATCTTAAGGCAAACTCAAACTATCAGAACTTATTAGAATAAGCATTTATAGTATAGGATTATAACTTAGTATTTAAGAGCTCAGAGAACAGGCAACTTATAGTCTAACTGTACAAATCATATATTCAAGTAGTTGATATACATACAGAGCATAAACCGTTAAAGCTTATGTATATTTGTATGTACATATGTGCAATTTGTAGTCCAGTGATATGTAAGTTTTCCATTTTAGTATGTTTAGCAATTTAGCGCGTAAAAGAAATCCTGTAAAGCGTTCGTAGCTGTTAGCAAATCAAGTTAAGAGCAAATAACAACTGAAGCCGAATTATTCCATCCATATACATATAATTTATCCTTGCCGCTGCTCTCCCCTTTTCCTTTGGAACGCAATTTGATTTCTTTTCTTGGACTGTGTCTAAATTGCTAAAAGGTAACATCAGGTGCTCGATGGCGCATTTGCCAAAAGGCGCGAGCTGCTCGACAGATAGCCATACCAGTAGAACACATTGATCAGGAAGAACAGCAAAGGGAACACAACTCTCGAAGCCCGATCTATCTTCGAGACCGAATTGTACTGTGGCGTCCGTTTACCCTTGCGACGAGCCTCCAGTTCCTCGCGCCTATAGAAGGACATGCGTCTGCGTCCCACAACGGGAGGTGAGTTTTGGGCAGCTTTTGCTGCAGCAGCTGCAGCTGCCGCTGCTGAAGTGCAGGGCATATCATCCGCACGCAATCGGGTCTGTTCATCATCCTCATCATCATCGGAGCAGGTCGCTTTGCGTGGCTTTCGGCGCTGCCGACGACAGCCGAACCATTCCAGGCAGCGCCCGAGACTGAAACCCGTCAGTCCATGACGGCGATTGCGGGTAGTGCGTCTGGAGTGAAGCATGCCGAGACGACTGCCGCCGGACGGTGGAATGTTAATGGCACACATGGACAACGGTATGACCTCGTAAATCTTGGACTCACTGCTACCGCGAAAGTCCGACGGTCCGCTGGCGTCCACATCCGTTTCGGACTCACCCGACTCGAATTCCGATTCCAACTCTTCAATAATGAAGTAACATTCTCCGGAGCCATATTTGGTAAAGTAATGCACCACGGCAAATTGCAGAATGGTGGCAAAGATAAAGCCAAAGGACAGGAACACAAAGAAATCTAAAGCGGTGGGATACGATACCTTGGGCAGATCTGTGCGCGCCTCCAAACCCAAGAAAGTCATGGTCAGCACTGTGGTTATGCCAAGGGAAACGCGATCTGCGGTCGCCTCGCGATTCAGCCAGAAGGAGACCCAACTGAGCACCACCAGCAGACAGCAGGGTCCATAGACCTGAATCAGAAAATTGCCCATGTGACGCTGCAGATGGAAGTTGACCATCAGCATGGAGTATTCCGCTTTATAAAGGGTTTAAGCCCGGATTAGAAAGATTCTAAGTAGGTTTACAATTTGAGTACTTACATGGATGATGCGTTTCCAGGGTGATGCTGCCCGCCAGATTGGTGACCAGACCACCGCCACCGGCTATGCCACGACCCGAGCCGAAGGCACCTTTGTCCAGTTTCAAGCCAGTGCCACGGACATGTTGATTTTTTGCACCCGGACCGGCAAATGTTGTCATCGCCTTGTTGTTATTGGGTGGCAGCTTGGGTGTCCGTGTGTCCTTGTTGTTGTAGCCGTACGGCATTGGGGCAGCAGCCTTGTAAACAATGTCCGTTAAATTACCAGCCGGACAATCGACCAAATCGAATTGTGACAGCTTCATGTCCTCCGCAATGGCAACTGCAGGACGCTCTTTGTTCCATCGATAAATGACATCCGACGTGGTATAGCCAACTGTGCACAAATTGTAGGTGGAAACAAAGCGAATACAATGTGTCAGATTTGTTTCTCCAAATATTGACAATTAAAATAGATAACCCAAACAGTGATGCGACCATTTTTAGGTTCGTTTTGATATTTGCACTCGATAAGTACTATCAAAAGCAAACAATAACAATTTTTTTTATCAGTTTAGGCTAAGCAGCTGGCAGAGCTGAAGTGAAGACCATTTTGTGTGATAAAAAAAATGCTTATTTATAGCTTAGCAAATAATATGTGATGTTATTCATATAATAATTTAATTTTCAGCATGCCCAATTGTAAGTACAATAATATTTAAAGATTTTCAGCTGGTGGAGCTGCTCCAAATCTTGTGACAACTGATTCATCCTCAGTCACTGGGTCAATCACAGTTTATCATACATATTTTTCTCAACCCCCCAACCGTTCACCCAATTTCCCTGCGTACAGATTTGTAATTTTTTTTTAGCATAGCATTCCTCATCAAATGTTTGCCATCAGCACACGTACAGATATTTTATTTTATTTTGTTTGGTTGTTGTCGCCTCGCTGCACAAATTGCCAAACATTGGGACATGTGTGGAAGCGGATTGGTTTACCTTATTCCTATTTTTTGTTGGTGGCTCTATGCGCCATTCGCTGACTTTGGCAATATTTTCAGTGACTCGGAGCGATGTTGGAACGCTTCGCATCAAATGGGAAATTGTCAACATTAAGTGGCAGGCAATAAAAGAGGCAAAGGGAGCGGAGTAGTGTTGAGGGGTAATTGAATTCTTCACTGCATGCAGCATTATTCACAACGAATCGGAAGCAATAATTCCAAGTGTGTAGAGCAAGAAGAGCTTTACAGGTGTCGTCTGTTAATTTAGGTTTGCGATAAGGCATAAAAGCAGTTAGTTGACTTCATAAATTGTTGCCAAACATTGTATCTTTAAATATATATTTAAGAGCATTTTGAAATATTTGTTGCCCTTGTTGTGCACACACTTTGTTGGCTTTTCATTTGTGTAAAAATGCATCAACGCCAGAAGTTTGTAAATGGTTTGGCTCGACACAAATAATTGAAATGTCAGCTCCACATCTACTCAGGTGTAATAGCCAAAAGATATACGCAAAATAGTATGTTAAAATAAACAAAGAGACACTTGTTCCGTACCAAAAAAAATATATTTATGTATTACAAAAGGGGTAAAGGTCGTGTCAGAACTTAGTTAGTTTTTTTTAATGACCAAATCTTAAGATTTTTTTTTGCAACCAAATGCTTTGTAGATTTTATTATTCGCTCAAGAGAACAATAAAAAACATAGATATGTTTAAAGTAGATTCGACAATTAGTTTCTTAAAACCTTCTTTACTCTTAAGATGTTCTACTTAAACATTCTTGCTCACTTTCAGTGCAACTTGCAATGTCATGACATTCGGTCCTACTCATATTTAATCTTGAGCCCTTCACACTTTATTGTCCTTCCAACAAGTGGTCACCACGGTCATGCCATAAATACACGGAGAAGGCATCAAAGCTCACTTAGCAGCAATTAAGCATAATTATGCCAGAGCACAGCCAAGCGCCACTTAATGGGTCTTGTTAACGTATTCAATGCTCAGCTTCTATTGTTTTTCACTTACATGATCCAAATTTCAGCGGGCATTTCTGTATGTCCATGGGAAAATCGGCGAGATTCATGGGACAGCCTGCTTTAATTGTCAGCCGGCTGGAGTACAGAATACGTCCATTCTGATAGATGCGCACAAACTTATTTGGGGTGGTTATCGTGTGCAAATAGCTCTGTTTGCCATTGTAAAAATACGTATCCGGCTTCCAAATGCGAGCCAACATTGACACTGACAATGCCAACGTATCTTGGGCGCCCTCGAATGCGAGACGTTTATCCACCCAGGATTGCCGAAAGTAACAGTCCATCGAGTAGGTCTGTGAAAGACATAATAAGCGACTTTTGATAGCTGAATGCATTTTCTTATTGAATGCGTGTCTCAGCTGGTGAAAATGTGACCGTGAGCTTTGGTCCTTGTCTGACCCTTGACTTGTGTATTTAATGTATAGAAGCTGGTTGTTGTTTTTCTTATAGCTTACCATATCCACTTCTGATATCGGACCCATACTACGCACCATTATGTCCACCTCAATAGTAGCGGGTGGACCTAAAAAACAAAGTTATTGAAAACAAATTTTTAGTGGAGTTAAATTCCAAGCCATAATTACGCACTTACAACTTTAAATACATATCTTTAAACAATGTTATACGCTTTAAAATTGCAATTTATTGTACGTTTTCTATAAAGTTTATGTTCCTATACAAAAAATATATATATATTCGACATAATTCCTTTGTATGAATAATTCATAGACGTCCTTCACATGAAACAGAATTTAAATGTTGCCTCTGTGAACAATGACACTTAAGCCGCTTGGCAGACAGGCTCATTCCACTATAGGCACTATAGGCACTACATCCTATCCGCTCATCCCTATCCTAGCCCTATCCTCTGTACTGGCACTCGTTGTAGTATACTCGTATCATCCATCTATCAGCTCTCTGTGAAGCTCATGTATTTTTCGCTAATATGCAGTTTTTTCTATTTTTTACTTTATTTTTTGCCTATGCGAACAGTTTTTAATGACTTTGGCGCTGAGCTTGGCAAACAAGCGTCATGCATCCTGCATGCCACATATCCTTATATCCTGCACGCTCATCGCAGTGCAGCGTGAAGCACTTAGCGGCCGCGCCCATTCTTAATGAAGTGTTTTAAACAATGTAATTTGGGCTTAAGTTGCGTAAACGCAAACTTTTAGAATTGTTGTTGGGGAAATGCGCGTTAAGCTTCATTGAGTGCCAGCCGCAAGGCTTTTGTATATTTCAAAAATATTTAAATTTTTATGGTGCAGACCATTTGGAAAATTGAAAAAGCTTAACAACGCGCCAAGCAGGGGAAAGGAGGCAATTGCTTGAGCTACAAAAACAAACAAACAAATGCGGAAAAACGCAATGAAATTGTATGCAAATATTTGTCGATTTTGACACTTACAATTTGCCAAGGGAGTTGTCACATCAACAACATTATCGTCATCATCATCATCATTATTGCGTATTTCTAATCACAGCGATTTCCGCTTCATTAAACGCTTCCGCTAAAGGGGCAAATTTGCTTCAGGTACTTGTATGCTGATTTCAGAAATCAGGCTAGGGCAAAGGGTAAACAGCCAAAAAGGTGTAAGCAAAACTTGAACCACAGAACCGGAGGTCTATGAAAACTCAACGAGGAGTGAGACTTCAAGTACATTAATATATACATACATCAAAATAGGGTGTAAAAAAGTAATTTATTACTGAATTTTTTGTCACATAAAAAGTTGTATATCTGATTATGATTTTAAATCATTAGCATAAACAGTAAATCATGGTTTTTTTGCAACAAATGAAATATAATCAAAATTAGGCACCGCGCAATTGCTAAAGAGGCGGATGTGCTGATCCAGTGAGATGGAAGAGCCAATAAACATATCAAATTTGTTATAGGTTCTATCTGTCGTGAGATTTTTGTAAAGCACCTAAAACATTTTCATTTAAACATCGCAAATCTGATTGGAAAATACTATTGAATATTGTAAAAAAAAGTTACTAAAGGCACCCATTAAAATAAAATTTAACTGTTTGATATGAGAGCTTGGTAATTTTTAAAAAGTTGGTGTACAGTTTGTTGTCGATTCTGATGTAAAAAATGTAAAAGGAAACTGTAAAAGTTTTGATATTGTAGCTCCTTAAGTGTGCTGGTTACCTCTCAGTTTGTCAGTCTATCCTTCAGTCATTACAATCTCTTTTTATGTAGTTTCATTTTGCTATTTCAATTTCACATTTTTGGAAAATTGCACAACTTTCTTATACCAATTTATGTAAATATTTGACTTTCTACTTATTGCTTGCATGTCTTAGCCATTTATTTTAATATCTGCAAATATTGTGTATATGTTTTAGTTTTTTGGCAAACTTACCACCGAAATCGGGTCGAATGCTATTGTCATAGCCACGCAGCAAATTGTCGAGCAATTCGGAGATATTAGCATGATTATTGCTCTGCGTTAGCCAGGAGCGAGTCAGTGAGCCGGCAGAAATCTCGCCCAGGCGATGCGTATCGCCGCGTCCCTTGATGCTGCCGGCCATGACACCAAAATGGCCAACAATGGACACTTGCCAGGCATTTGTATAAATGCAGGACATTAGAGCGCAGCAGCTAATCAAAAGTTTAAATATGCGCAAATTCAAGCGTTGTCCTTGCCCCAGCCAGGACTGATGACGGCTCCAGCTGCTGCTCCTGCTCCTGCTCCTGCTAATGTTGCCGGCGATGAGGTCAGCCGACGCATTGCCGGATGTTGTTCTTGTCTTAGTTGTTGTTGTTCTGCTTCTTCTTGTGCACATATTTGTAATTGTTGTTATCTTTGTTGTTGTAGTTGTTGATTCCATTGTTTGGACGTCTGACGAACAACTGTTCTGGCCTAATCTACACATCCGTTCGTTCCTTACATTTGTCGCTCCAGCTGCCCGGTAAACTGGTCAGTGACCATCCACAGCTACTCCTGCTACTGACAGTTCTCGTTTTCTGGTTTGTTTGCCAGTATTTATTTTCATTTATGCTTCTGCACCGGAATTTGCACTCGTTGACACTGGCTTGGCCTGGACTGGCCTGGCTACTGCA
The DNA here is from genome assembly GCA_018152825.1 of Scaptomyza hsui. Classification (NCBI taxonomy): domain Eukaryota; kingdom Metazoa; phylum Arthropoda; class Insecta; order Diptera; family Drosophilidae; genus Scaptomyza; species Scaptomyza hsui. Next base: position 10,982,006 of record JAECXO010000307.1, on the reverse strand, counting down.
TTCCTAGCGTTTTTCTTAATTTCTCAAGCTCATCCAACTTCTTTGAGATTCAGTCGCATTAGTTCCGTTTATCTTGTTCCTGTATCTTCTTGACTTTTGTCTTTGTGTATTTGAGTACGCTTTGGCAACTACTCAGATGAGTTTTATGATTTTAATTGTTTGAACTGGCAACTGGAGACTACTGCTGTTGGCAGTTTGATTAACTGCAAGTCGTTTGATTGACCAATTAGCCAAGAGCATTGAGAAAGTGCACCATGAAATTAGTTAGCTTATGGCAAAAGTTTGATTTTCATTTGTGCTAGTATATTTATTAAATTTTCTTAAAACCACTTTATGTTTTTTTAACACTTTACACACGTGGCGTATGCGTAATATAATATTTTATTATACCGTTTTGGGAACCGCGTGCACTCATATTTTTCATAAGTAATATTTACATATTAATCTTGTCAATGGGAGCCCCGAACCTTAACCTTATATTGATGGCAAGTTATTAAATCGAATAAACACGAGCGCAGTTTGCAGCCGAGCAACCCAACCTGCCCGGACCACAAGTCGTTAATGAAAAATCAGCTGCCATCTGGCAGAGAGGCAGCCAGCAGAGGCGGCAAACGTTGCATAAGGAGCGTGTCCTTAAACAAGTCCTCATGCTGCTGGTCAGTTTGAAGGCGTCAAGGCGCTGGCAATCCATCTAATTATGCAAAATACAATGCGACCCATAAGTTGATTATACTACATCGTCTCACCCAATAACCCAATTTGGTGAGTGCGCCTTTGTGTCTGAGGTGGCATCAGGTGGTGTTAACTACTATTTTGAATAGCAAGTGGGTTGCATCCGTTCGGTGCATCTAATTTGCATCCACTCGCATATTGCCTTGTCTTCTCTTGCCTCTTGCCTCTTGCCAACCCTGATAGCATCTTAGGTCATATATTTCTTGTCTCATCATCGAGGCCTCGTGTTCGTCAATGCTACTTGCCACTTGATTAGGCGTTGCGGTTGCTAATTAAGCATCTAGTTAGGGATTAAGGATGTCTAAGGTAGCAGTAATCGGATGTAGCAGACTTAAAGATGTTTATGCTTTTGCTAATTAAACAGAAGCTACTATTTCTGTAAAAAAGCCATAGAAATTTTTGTTTTGGCTAAGTAAAAGAACACTTGAAATTGGATTCTTTTGATTTGAATGCATTATCTACTTGACGGCTGAGAACCCTTGTCTTTCATCATAAATTAACAGGATGATCATAAATTGCATGTCGTAATCTGAGCCGCACACTTCCTTCTCTTCTTAATAACAATTTCTTTTCGCTCGCTGTTTCGTCAAACAAACAGTAAACAGGCAGCCATCCATCCATCCATCCGTCCAAGCAGCCAGTGAAGGCATCAGTTTTTACTTCTAATTTCTTGCTTTTACTAGTTTGGTTGTCGCGTCGCAGCGCTTTGTGCCTTTGTTAACGGGCAAAAGGGTTAAATGTGGCCCCGGCCACATGCCCAGAGCACAACTTGAGCACGTTCAACGCATTTTCTCATCAACGTCGTCTAAATTGCACTCAATTTTTGAAGGCTGCCCTCCTCATCGCTGGCTTTGCTTCCGTTTTTTCCTTGTTCCATTCTATTTTGCCTTTGCTGCCACTGCCACTATGCTTGCTCTCTCCAGGCACTATAGAATATGTCGCCTTTTTTTTCGGGGCTGCCAGCTGCATTGTTACTATCACCAAGTATGTGCATACATATAAATGTATGTGCCCTTGCAGGGTATACATACTTATATTGGGTTAGCAATGCCTCAAAGCATTGCTACAACGTATAATGATTTGAAATTGTTACGATTGAAATGCAATATTGATTTCTTTAGATGGTAAATGATATAGAGGTAAAGAATTACTACTAATTATAAAAGAGCCTTAAAACTTATGACTAATTACTAAAGACGTTTTCCATTCCTCGAATTTTTAATTGCAAAGAAATGTGAACTCTTTTAATTTAATGCCCCCTTCTTAGTTGTATTTTAATATGTGTATGTTAAAGGTATTTTTAAATGAATCTAGTTTTTTAAATTGCTCACTTTAAATATGAGTACTTTCTAATAAATTTATTACGATGCTTTTTAAAAAACTTTAAATTGTTATTATATTATTATATTGTGATTTAAATGTAGCATCAATGCATCAAATTAAAGGGTATTTTAGATGTGGTCATGAGCATCTTTTTCTAACCTGTTCAAAAAGCATCTGGTGCATATCAACTTGTGTGTGTATTATGATTTCATTTGGACTCTTGCCTGTTTGTGTGGGTGCAGCAGGTGGTTTCTATGGAATCGGGAACCTAACACCGAGCCCCATCCGAAACCCGACCTGGCCTGGCATTATTATTTGGCAGCTTTTTGTGCCAGCGTTTATAAATGAGTTGTGCATTTCAATTTTCCAGCAACTTATAAGAGTATGAATATACATTTATCATATAGAGAGTTCACTTTTTTATGCAGCGCGTGAAATTGTATTGTTAGAATGCCATCAAAAAAGTTTTGCCATAAGTTTTCTGGTTAACCTAAGTAGCTTTAAAAAGCGTAATTTAATTAAATCAAGTCAAAAATGTCTGCCACAACTTTTTTGAACCTATTCTGTGGTCAGTCTGGTTGAAGCATAAAATAATCCAATTGTTTTAATTATTTTAGACTGCAACTTGCAGCACGTGCGGCATGCTCAGGAGATGCCACGTTTGGGAAGACAGCTTTGCCATTGAGTAAAGGGAAGGAGGAAGTAAAGGAAAATGCCGTTTTTTGCCTGCATGTTCGTATTTTATGATAGCTAAGTGCATTCTCCTGTCTAAAGGACACTAAGTCAAAGAGGATAGAAAATATATATTTCTCTACCGAGCTATCAATTGATATTGAAACATCGTTGATTGGTGCACATTTGCATAAGATGCTTAAGAAAATTTAAAGCGAAGTGAATAATCGTTAAATATGTAAAATCAATTACAATAGTTTTTGATTGCGGGAAATCGCAAAACTTTAAAATATTTCTTTGTTTATTACTTGCTTTAAGTTTCAAGCTTACTCTAGTAGGAAGTAGTTGACTTTTTCTTGACCCAAAAATGTCATAAAACCAAATATCAAACACAAATACAGTGCTCCCTTCAAAGAGTGTACTCTCAGTTATGTAAGTGGGAAGAAAAACGTTTTTCCTAAGAGTGAACAGCTTAAAAAAAAGTTCCATTCGATACAGAGAACGGATCGTTAAATTTTAAATATAGTTTTTTGTATTATTGATGATAGCAATGCGTTGGCAGCACTGAAAAGTCATTCACACCTCTCTTTCTTAAATGTTAAAAGTAAAGTTTTTGTAATTTAACTTAATTAAAATGGGGAAAAGTTTGGTATTGCTAAATCTACCATTTGCGCCATATTAAATTTAAGAAAAAGGAAATTGCGCCTATAAAGGGTGCAGTCATAAAAGGAAGTCGATTTGGAATTCTATATTGCCACAAATAGAAGAAACATTGCACAACTGGTTTTTAAGACAAGAAACAAGACATTCCAAGGCATTTAAGCGCACTTATGCATAAATTAATTTCGAAGTCTTTAAACAACAAGGTTCGACTTCTAAAGATTTGTGGCAAAAAGCTTTCCTTAAACGAAAACGCTGTTGCAGAAATATTGGCCCCGTTTGGAGAAGAGCGCCAGGAAGAAAGAGCGAGATGGTTTAAGAACTTTCAATTCCCAGTTGACAATGGGAGCTCGAAATCTGCTTGAATGACAGCTGACTTTGATACAGAAAGTATCATATAATATTTTTTTTGTGCAATCTCTTTCATGGTGTCTGTCTGTCCGTCCGTATGAACGCAACTTTTTTCGACACCCGTAAAGCTAGAGAATTGAAACTTTGCGAATCTGTTTGTCTATAGCCGGGTCAGATAAAGTGTCAAGATTGGGGTGCCACGCCTACTAAGAGGCTGAGAAATCGATAAAATCGATAACTAAAAACCGATACAACCATATATTTCTCACATTCCTACAGCAAGAATTACCAAATTTTGCACAAAGTTAGCTAGTCATGCCCTCAAAAAACTGCATAAAAACTTTGGATGCCACGCCCACTCCTTCCACCCTCATCCTCCCCTCTGGTGGCATTTAGAAAGATTTGATTCATAAATTTGAACGCCACACCCACCTCTGCCGCCCACCTTTTAAATTTGGAGTAGTTCAGTTATCTTCAACAGTTTTTGAGCTAAAGTCACAAAATTTGGTAACATAATAGCTGGCGATGTTCACCTGGCCCACCCCTTTCCCCCCTGCATTCCCCCTTTGCAATAAGACTCCTTACCATCCATTCTTTTACTGGTATCAAAGTATTCTGCAGTCGGTTGCGCCCGACAGCACCGTTTTCACTTGTTTTTTACTCATTTCATTGGTATAATACTAAAATTAACTTAAAAAAAAAAAACTCTTCACTTTTGGTATCATGTTTTATTATATTAATATACTCTATCTTTAGTTTATTAATGTATATAGTTTTATACTTTAAGGGATTGTTCAGTAATTTACAAAATTATTTGATTAAAAAAAAATTTATGAATATTTATATATAAGCGTCGAATTCAACATTAAACTTCAAGTTATATACATTAAATATACATATATATATGCCCAAAATCTTATCAGCGACTCTTGCTGATTTACTATATTTATATATGTATAAAATTTCTTTTGAACTTCTCAATTTCAAATCAGTTTTTACTTTCAGTTTCATTTTCCTTCTCACAGAACGAGGCACCTACAAATTAAAACTTGGAAATAAAAACCGTTCGATATATATGTATATTTATATGTATTTCAAGGGAATTAACAATGATTAAATGTGCTTTGGTTTTATTAACTATTGCCACTTGCATATTTGGCTTATTTGCAGACGACAATTCGGTAAGTTGGAATAGAATAAAGTTTTGAAGCAGTTTTTAACATGATTACTTTAAGAACAGTTCTGTGAAGTGCAAAGAAAACTGGACTCCGATTGCGCCAAATATTGCCATAAGGTCGCCAAACCTTTGCTACAAATGGCACCCGTTTGCCATCAAAAAGACGCAGAGATCTACGAAGAACGAAATTTCAAAGAATAACAATGCAAAATTAGCCAAACTCAAAAATACCTGGTTCCTTATGAGGAAAAAAAAAAAGTTGACCAAACAAAAAACTAAACGAACAATTAGTCGAGCTGCAAAGACAACTTGCAAAAAAAAATTTTTTTTTTTAAAAATAAATTTAGAAATTGGAACGTAAACTTTCGTGAAGATGGGCAACGATAAAAAGAGATTTGCAGGACTAATATAACTTTCTTAGTGGGCAGCGAGTCGGAGGAATATCCGCTTAAGCATCTGGGCAACTATGATCCAAAGAGTAATGCAGGCGATGCTCTACGGTACAACAACAACACGAAGTTCTCTACACGCGATCGGGATAACGACAATTCCTATTATTCTCATTGTGCGATGAACTTTATGAGTGGCTGGTGGTTCAACGACTGTACAAATGCGTAAGTTCTTAATTTCAATATTAAAGTATTCTGTTTTTATTTGAATATTTTTCCTATCTTAATTTTTTATTATCTCAATACTTTAGTAACCCTAATGGTTATTTTAGCTGTCAAACCTGTGGAGTTAAGAATGCTTATACGACCAATAAACTTGTAATCACAGTTTGGTATCAAAAATGTTTAATTTTCTTATTTAGACGGACAGACGGACATGGCTATATCGACTCGGCTGTTAAATGCTGATCAAGAGTGTATATATTTTATGGTGTCGAAAATGCTTACTGTTGCCTGTTACATACTTTTGCACTAAGCCATTTCTTGAAGAAGATAGCCCTGACGTAACACATACGCCATGCAAGCCAGTTGCATAATAATACTAAAGCAGGCAAAAGATATAAAATAAACAACAATTTTAACAAATAAAACACCAACTTCAAAATAACAATAAATGCCCTAAAAAGTAAATAAATAATTTCGTTTTCTTCTACAAGTAGTAATAACTATTGTTATTTTTGGAGTCGGTGTCAGCTAAGGTAGGTTTGTAACTTGGCTGCCCCCGTTATGGCAGAACTTTATTAGTTCTGCATAGTTTAAGACCAATTCCTCACGGTTCAAAAGAACTGACAAACTCACTTGATTACGAACATTTTTCTCGTTTCCTTCACTGACACCGACTCCAAAAATAACAATAGTTCTTACTACTTGTAGAAGAAAACGCAATTATTTTTGTAGTTTTTAGGCCATTTTTGTTATTTTTACGTTGGTTTTTTTTTGTTGTTAAAATTGTTGTTTATTAATGTAAACATAAAACAAAATTTAATAATAGTACTGAAGACTAAGTGTATACATATGTTTCAATAGACTTGTTTTTTTTCACTCGAAATAGTAAACACCCTCCGTTTTTATTAGTTTACTGTTTCCAGGGAGCACTGTATATGTATATTTGTGCAATTATACTCAATTACTATACTACACCAATAAAGGACGCATTTAAAAGGCAATTACAACTCGCAGTTGTAACTTTTAAAATCTAAATAAATACAAAAAAATTGACTTGTCTCATTTATTATTTGGCAACATTCAACTTGCTACAACTATCAGCCCAAACGCATTTCAAAGGTAAACACAAACATTTCAACTTAGTTGCAAATTTTATGGACCCAAATGCAGATCCCCCAAAATAAAGAAGAAACAAGTAAGAAAGCTGAAGTTGAAAGTACTCGACTAGCAGATACCCTGAAAACTAGCCTTTACGTATAAAAGAAGACAACGTCTTTGAAAACAGACATACGTAAATAGTCTCATCCGTTGATGCTTTCTTCTGCCTGTTACGTACAACTTTATTATACCCTCTTCTTTTACCCATTTTTAATGGGCTCAGGGTATAGAAAGATAGGAAGAAGAGATGCATTGCATTGCTGTGGCCACACATAATGACAAACAAAATGCATAGGAAATAGAAAGACGACCCTTAAGTAAGCTTGATGGGGCTGGGACAGCAAGTTGACTTGTGGGTCAACTAACAAATCCCCAAACCAATTCAATAAAAGCAATAGTCCAAAGCGTGAAGCTTGAAAGCGTTCGGGCAGCTAGCCGGATGCCAGGCCGCAAACTGAGTAAAAAAATCTGGAAAATTCAATTAATTTAAATGCAGTTTTTTGCTAGGCCGTTGTATTGTGCCACACTACACATGCATACACATATACACTTGTGTGTAAGTATGTTTTCTTTTTGGGTAGAAAACTAAACGCATCACTTTACAATGTAAATCTCAAGAGTGCGATGCCCAGCTGTTTTTTTTAAAGGTTTTTTTTTAGTTTTATGCTTGTATCTGCTTTGCATTTGACTATTTGTGAGATGTTTTGTAACGCTGAGCGGCGTCTGTCAGTTACCCAAAAAAAAATAGAAATGAAAGCTGAGAACTTGTGAAGGATGGGAAAATTCTAAAGCACCAAGACAGTTTGAGTTCAACGCGATTGTAAATTTAGCAACCTTTTAATAAAATGTTAAGTAATCTTTATAATATTTAAGAATCTATTAAATTACATCTTAGGATTATTGCGACCTTTTACAGTATTTTTGCTTGCACTAATTTGCATATAAATATAATTCAATATGAACCCACATGATCACAGTCATAAATAACCACAAGGCACTTCCCCTAACTGCTTAAATTACAGTTGGCGAGAATCCCTTTGGGGTGTTAGTTAATAGTTTTGTTAATTATTTGCTCGGTTGACCAAAATCGCTGCTGGTTTCATTTTTAGCATTGGTTTTTCTCCCCCAGCATATGCTTTTATTCGATTTATAATTCTCTAATGTGCCATTCAATCTGTGATAATTTTATTTAATGGCAACTGCACTAAATAATTGTCATTTTTGTGGTAGTTGCATATATTATTTGGTTCATGTGCGGGTTGACCACAGATCAATTGATTTTTAATACGTTTTGGTTTTTTAATTGGGCTGTCTGCAAATCGAAATTAGCATTAGGTTTATTCGTTTCATTTATTTCGACATTTTAGTTGGCTCTCAATAAAAATTACACAAAAATTTAATGCACATGAAATAAAAAAAACACAGATATGTAAAATTGCTTCAAATATTCACTCTGATATATTACGCATACGCCATGTGCCACTTTTTTTTAACACACATACTGTTATAATTTTAACGCAGTTTTCACACTTGGATTCAATATCTTGCAAACTATATTCTTCAATTTTTCAATCAATCGGTCAAATCAGTCGATTCGCAAATCCAAACACAACAAACAGCAATTTTTTGCATCACCGGCGGCCAAAATGCCAGCCAACAATAATAACAACAGCACAACAAACAAGCAGATAACGGAATTGAAATGGGTAAAAACCGAGTGCTTAATGCGCTGCCCGTTTAGCCAAGAAAATTGGTAACTGAAATACGTCGAGACGCGCCAAGCGCGCAACGCCAACTGAAACGGCATTAAAACCCAACCGTTGCTTGGCCAAGATTCAATTGTGCAGCTGGGTACATGAGCATAGGATATGCCGACAGCATAAAGCACACGCACACACACACACACACACACACACACATACGCATACACAGAGCGAAGTTGGGTGGCGGACATGCAAAAGGCGCAAAATCTGTGACGCCCAGGCTAAATCATGGCAGAAAATCCATTAACACTGCCGGGCGTGAGGAGAAGGTCGGCAGATTCATTCATAAATGTGACAACTGGCTTTGGGCTTGCTTACGTTCGAGCTTCTGCGCAGCCGCATTGCGTACTCCATTCTGGCCATGTGCTCTTTGCTTTGACTCGCAAAGATTTCAACCTGTTGCTGTTTCCATTTAAATGTGGACAAGCAGTGTGCATTTAGCCTGTCAATCTGTAACAAAATTTTTGATGACAGCTATAATTTTGGACAAATTACATAATTGCCTTATTTGGCTAAAGAAGGTTATGTGTAACTATAAAAGGAATTGTTGGCTCCTTGATTTGTGCAGTTAAGTTCAAGATGGCAAATCTAGCATTGTATAACTTTATTATTTACAATTTGTTGCAAATAAATTTGAGAAGTGTAGTAATTTTTCATTGCTGGCAGCAGCCAGGTAAATATATCAGTAAAATCTTCAAAGTTGAAAACTTAGATAAATAAGTGACATTTAAATAAGTGCAAGCAAAAAGTTCGTGATTTTTGCCACAAGATACAGCTTACAAGTTGCATTTGGATGCCTTGACAAGTAGCTTAAGTGCACGTATTGCAGATATACAAAATAAACGTCCACAATATTTGCTTATTGGCGTAAATAAACGTTTAATATCACAAATCATGTGCATTAATTTAAAAGTGTTTAAAATTGTTCGAGGATTCGCTTCTTCCACTACAAAATGTTAAAAAAAAATCAAAATATTGCATTATTATATTGTTTGAGCTATGATGTTCTAATCAAGTAAACCATTAATTAATTAATTTTTATAAGATAAACAATCCTTAACACCATATTATTCTTCTCAGTTCTTTTTTCTTTGACACAGCTTTTCTCCCATAACTATATCTTCTTTCAATATGTGAATCTCAATCGGAGCAGCGAGTTCTTATCAAATTTTCACAAGGTTTACTTGGACAGTGAATTAACCAAACTGGGCGTTTTCTTGGATATGAATTGTGAACAGAGCCAGCTTATCACCAATCAGGTTTATGCTTTTTAAACCTTATTCCGTCTGTTTTATTTTAATTCCCTGCTCTTAACAGTCTAGTCAGGCCCAACTCTACACACATCATTTTCACTGGCTGCTCTACGATGAGTTCGGCAACATGAATCGATTGGTTCAACTTTTTCAAAGAGCCAATCTCAGCATAAATGCAGATGTTACCTATGTTAAACGGGAGGAAGAAGAAAACTGTAATAAAGGAAGCATGTTTACGCTTTTTGATTTATATAACAAAGGCAGTCATTTGGGTGGACAACTTAATATAACCATTGATCAGAGCATATACTGTAATCAGACCGAATGCGAGGTCAAACATTATTTAAGTGATTTACATAAGAGAACTCGTCTCCAGCATCGCAGAAACCTAAGTGGAATTACATTTAGACAAGTTGGCTTGGTATGTTCTCAGCTTAAAAGAGATTCTTAATCTGAAGGTTTTTCTTTTCTTTTACAGGTCACTGTTTTACCTTTAAACTCAAGCGAAGATAAACTTTTGGACTTTTTAAATAGCGAAGAGTCGGCTCATTTGGATTGGACATCACGTGTCGGTTACCGCAACAATTTACACTTGCAGGAACTGCTGCAGTTTAAGTAAGTTAAACTCTAAGACAACTTAACTCACTTTTTTCATATAATTTATTTGAGCAGTGTGACAAACATTTGGCATAATCAGTGGAGTCTTAATGATAGCGAAGGCGGCGCCATGGGCGAAGTGGTTAATCATAATGTTGAGCTATCGACATCGCCGTTTGTCATCTCACCCATCCGACTACGCCTCATCTTTCCCACAACGGAGATTAGCCAGTTTCGCTCGATTTGCATCTTTCGCACGCCACACAATGCTGGGATTAAAGCTGGCGTGTTTTTGGAGCCCTTCAAGCCCAGTGTCTGGTTGGTCTTTGCAGCCCTGCTGGTGACCTGTGGTCTTCTGCTTGGTCTAACGTTTCGATTGGAGCGTCGCTGGATGAAGAACTGCTTGCAGTACATACCCTCACTTTTGACCACCTGCCTGATGAGCTTTGGGGCTGCCTGCATTCAGGGCTCTCATCTGATACCAATCTCGACGGGTGGACGTTTGGCTTTCATTGCACTCATGTTGACCTCATTTCTGATGTATAACTACTACACATCGATTGTGGTGTCCACTCTGTTGGGTTCACCTGTGCGTTCCGATATCAGATCAATACAACAGCTGGCTGATAGCACCTTGGATGTGGGCTTTGAGACTATACCCTTTACAAAGGTCTATTTAAATGTGAGCTCTTTATAAATCGAAAAAAAACTATGACTTTTAATTGTTAAATATTCGGCAGAGCTCTCCACGTGCCGATATACGCCAGCTTGTTAAGCGTAAGGTGGAAGGACGCAATCCCAGCAATATCTGGATGACCGCCCAGGAGGGTGTGCTCAAAGTAAGAGATCAGCCTGGCTTTGTTTTCGTCTCGGAGGCATCGTTTATCTACAACTTTGTCGAGAAATACTATCTGCCCCATGAGATATGCGAGTTGAATGAAATTATGTTCCGCCCGGAAAACGCTCTTTACACAATTGTGCACAGGAACTCCACGTACAGGGAACTGTTGAAACAGGTCCAGGTGCGCATGCTGGAGACCGGTATGACTCAGAAGCATAAACTATTCTTTACGAAGGAGAAGCTGTACTGCTTTGCCAATAACTATGTCATCAATGTGGGCATGGAATATGCCGCTCCACTTTTTATAGCCCTACTATTCGCTTACTTTGCATCGTTCTTCATCTTAATGCTGGAACTAAGCTGGGCTCGAATGGGCAGGAGGAATTGAGTCATAAAAAAATAATATGTAAAGCTTAAATATTAAATAGGGTAAGTTTAATCCCTAAATAACTTATAGTTGCTCAATTAGTTGAAACCCAACAGTTCAAAAACACTTTTTGACAAGCTGTCACTAAACTGTCGTCGCGTCCATTTACCTGTCAATTGTGGTCATGATTGATATTTATTATATATGCATAGGTACTTGTATAAGCAAGTACAGTTGTGTTCATAAAAATAGTTATGCCCTACATTTTAATTGGATAATTAGCTTTAAATTTGTAAAAATAAAAAAAACTATTGAAAATGCTTTACAATAATTATTTTACAAACTTGTATGCAAAAAATACTACTTTTATTTAATTAAGCAGTTCTGTTGTTTGAAACTTTTTCAGTGAACACAACTGTTTGTATTTAAATTATGCATATATTTTATGGCTCATATAAAAGCACTTTAATCGAAGCGACGCAGTCATTAATTTCATTGGTGTTTAATTGTTAGGTTCGAGCAAAATGTTTCTTCATCAATTTATAATATATTACTTTGTGCATATTGCAAAATTGAATAATATCATTTTGTTGAATTGTTGGACGGAAGATTGTGAGTTTAAAAAAGTGTCTTATAAACTTTTGATAAGTGCTCTTAATTTTTTAAACTTTTTCCTACAGCACTGCTTCGCTTTGCACATTTCGCAGGCAATAAAATGCTGTATACACAATATTTAGACCTCAATGGAGCATACTCACAATTGGACCACTTTCAATCTCAATTAATCAATCACAAGCTCGTCAAGCTCGGCATTTACATGGACATCAATTGCAATATGAGTGCAGATATTTTAAATATGGTAAATCAAAATAAACAATTAAGCATGCTTCTTATTTACTTAACTTTACTTTAAGGCGAATAAGTTTCGTCTTTTCAATGAACGCTATCATTGGCTTATATACGATCAAAGTGTTAATTCCACCAAACTGCAACAACGTTTTGAAAACGCTCAGCTTTATTTTACCACAGAGTTGACTTATGTCCGGCCCAGCCCAGAAATGAACAGCTTTGTTCTCTATGATCTGTACAACAAGGCAAAGCATTTGGGTGACAAACTCAATGTAACTATCGATAGGGAAATAACTTGCGATAGGCAACAATGTCGTGTCCGTCGATATTTAAGCGATCTTTACAAGCGAAGTCGATTTCAGAATCGTAGATATTTGACTGGCCTAACTTTAAAAATCAATGCTGTGGTAAGTTTTTTATGAGGCTTTTAGGTTTCAAAAATATTATAACCAAAAACTTTGGTCACAGATCACCTCCTTACCGATTGACACACCAGAAACGCAGATCAAAGCCTTTTTAGGCAGTGAGGACGATATATCTAGGGATGCATTTGCCAGGTTAGGTTACCAAACTCATCTGGTGCTTAGGGATATGCTGGATTGCAAGTACGTTTACAAAAATATATATATTTGCTTAAGAATACTTATCTTTACTGAACTTCCCACAGTTTTAAGTATATCTTTCGGGATCGCTGGACAGATTCAGAGATCACCGGCGGCCTTATTGGTGATTTGATGAACAATACTGTCGATATATCTGGATCCGGTTTTCTCTACACCAGCGGACGATCAAAATATTTCAAGCTTTTAACCTGGTATTGCTCCTTTCGCTCCATTTGCATGTTCCTCAATCCTAGAGCGTCAGGCAATGAGCTACGCATCGCCGAGTTTCTGCAGCCATTCAGCTGGACGGTTTGGTTAATTTTCGGCAGCCTGCTGCTCTTCGCTGGCTTTCTGCTTTGGCTGACATTTCGACTGGAGGGCAGGCTTAGCTACAAGGGTATGAAGCCATCACTGTTAACCAGCTGCCTGCTGTCCTTTGGTGCCGCCTGCATCCAGGGCGCCTGGCTCTTGCCGCGCTCCGTCGGCGGTCGTATGGTCTTCTATGCCATAATGTTGACTTGTTTCCTAATATATAACTACTATACCTCAATTGTGGTATCCACTCTGCTGGATGCAGCTCCCAAATCAAACATTCGAACCATACAACAGCTAGCGGATAGCAATCTTGAGGTTTCCGTCGAGCCAACAATCTATACAAAAGTCTATGTGGAGGTAGATTTAACATTTCATTTTAGTAGATATATTTTTAGTATTTATAACGTGCTTTTGCAGACATCTGATCATGCCGATGTGCGTAGTTTGTATCTCAATAAAATTGTGAACAGCAAACGAGATCCGCAGCGCATTTGGTTGCCGTCGGAAGAGGGTGTCCTGATGGTGCGCAATAAGCCCGGATTTGTTTTTATTGCGGAAGCTACTAGCGCTTTCCTCTTTGTCAAGAAGCATTTTCTGCCGCATGAGATATGTGAGCTTAATGAAATTCTTCTGCGTGACGAGACAAGTGCTCATTCCATGGTCCCCAAAAATTCCAGCTTTGCGGAGCTATTCAAGCTAAGGTGAGACTGCTTAAATAATAAATGGGACAATTGATTTTCAACTCTTTTTCAGTTTTCTGCGTATGCTGGAAACTGGAGTCCATACTAAATACTACCGCTATTGGGTACGCAGCAAGTTGCATTGCTATCAAAGCAACCGAACTGTTATAGTTGGCATGGAGTCGGCAGGACCACTCTTTCTACTGCTTATCTGTGCCTATATCCTGTGTCTAGTTGTCTTGGGCTTGGAAGTACTGTGGCACAGACGACAGCAACGTGCTGGACGTCATTAAGGCAAGTCCATTTAATCGTCTATCAAATATTTGCATTGTTTGGCATACAAATTGTGCAATTTAAACAAACAAGCTGACAGGTGATGAAAAACAAACGACATTTGAATTGCTCCTGCAGCGCCTATAAAAGAGCTGTCTTAAACAGTTAAAGTCTATTGACTTAACAAAATGCAGCTAATGCAATTGGCCAACTTCGTGTTGCACAATTTACTGCAATCGCGCATCAGTTTCATAGTTTTCTTTCATTGCTGGGCTAAAAATGAAAGTGTGTTTGATTTGTTAACCTTACTAACATACTTACTAACAGATACATTTATTTAATCTCTTTGCAGCTTTTCAATTTGCACAACAAGTAAATAATCATCATCAACTCATCTATCATCAGTTTGTGCATTTTAATGAGTGGAGTTTTGAGCACTTGGAGCAACAATATTTGGATCATTTGCAGCCAACGCTGGCCATTTATGTCGACTTGAAATGTGTGCGTGCCAAACATTTATTGGCAGAAGTAAGTTATTTTTTAAATTAGTAATATCAGATTCACAAAAGTTGTTGATAACTACAAATATGTGATTTATATACAGTTATTTATTTATTTTCTATTCCAGGCAAGTCGGACGAAGCTTTACAACCAGCATTATCATTGGCTGCTGCACGACAGCTCGGAGGTCTTTAACTTTTATGATTTCTTCAAACCCATGAACATATCCGTAGATGCGGATGTCAGCTTTATCAAGCAGAGCTCCCAACTCAGTAGAGAAACTGTCGTCTATACCAACTACGATGTTTACAACAACGGCAATCACATTGGTGGACAGCTGAACATAACCGCCAACTATGAACTCCACTGCAATCGGAGCATCTGCTATGAGATTCGCTTTCTTAGCTCGCTACACTTGCGTTCCAGATATGGCAATCGGGAGCAGCTTACGGATGTGGTGCTACGTATGGCAACAGTGGTATCTAAGCGACCTCTCACCTGGCCGCGGGAATCGTTGCTACAATTTCTAGTCCAAGTCAACGAAACCCACGTGGATAACATCGCAAGATTTGGATTTCAGCTAAGCTTAATACTCAAGGATATGCTGCAGTGCGGGTAAGTGACTTGTGCTCTGAGCATGTTATAGTGATTTCACGTAAAACGTTTTGCTAGCATGAATTTCATATTCACGGATCGTTGGAGCACCGCCGATTTTAATGGCGGCTCTGTGGGTGCTTTGGTGGACCAGACAGCCGACATTAGCTCTACGCCGTGCCTGGCCACCTCGGGCCGTCTGCAGCATCTATCGGCAATCATTGAGACGGGCTACTTTCGATCCGTATGCCTCTTTCGCACACCCCACAACGCCGGAATACGTGGCGATGTTTTCCTGCAGCCATTTAGTGCTTTGGTTTGGCTTCTCTTTGGCGGCATCCTGCTGATGATTGCCCTGCTGCTCTGGGTGACCTTCTACATGGAGTGCAAGCGTATGCAGCGTTGTTGGCGTCTCAACTTTGTGCCCTCACTGCTGACAACCTGCTTGTACAGCTTTGGTGCTGCCTGCATTCAAAGTTCGGCGCTTGTACCACGCTCCACGGGCGGACGTCTGGCGTACTTTACACTGCTCGTGATAACCTTTATAATGTACAACTATTACACATCTGTGGTCGTATCTTCGCTTTTGAATTCACCGGTCAAATCGGAGATCAAGACCTTGCAACAGCTGGCAGAGAGTTCGCTGACAGTCGGCCTGGAGCCCGTGTCCTTCACCAAAGCCTACTTTAACGTAAATATTGATTGATGCCCAAAAAAAGAAGAATCTTAGCGCTTTTATGCTTCCTCTTTGTTTACAGTACTCGCAACGTCCAGAGGTTCATTTGTTTAACAAGCGCAAAATCGAAACGCAGTCTAATAATAAGGAACTCTGGCTGTCTGCTGAGCAGGGTATTTTGCGTGTTCGCGATAATCCCGGCTTTGTTTTTGTATTTGAGTCCTCCGCTGGCTATGCGTATGTGGAGCGCTATTATACACAGGAACAGATCTGTGATCTCAATGAAATACTCTTTCGACCCGAACTTTTGATTTACACGCTGCTGCATCGCAACTCCAGCTACAAGGAACTCGTGCGCCTTAAGTAAAACAAAAGTGCATTTTAATTAAGTCCAACACTAACTTTATTTTATGTCTGACAGAACGCTGCGGATTTTGGAGACAGGAATCTATCGCAAACACCGCAATCAGTGGTCTCGCATGAAGTTGCATTGCTATTCGCAGAACTTGGTCATTACCGTGGGCATGGAGTATGTGGCTCCGCTTTTCTTCATGCTGATCTGTGGCTACATATTGGTGCTGCTGTTGTTGTTCCTAGAGCTCGCTTGGCAGCGCTACTTTAAACGTTAACACACTTAGTTTGAGATTCTTGCATCATGCACCTTTTAGAGCTTCGTTGCAATGAAACGCTTTAAGCTGTTATGCAAAATAATACAAAATAAAAAGAGAAAGCAGCACTTTACGTTCACTTTTCGCCTCATTCAAACAACTGTGGAATTATGCAGCAATACAGCTCAGCTCAGCGACCCGACCCGTCGCGTTGTCCTTTCGTCCTTTCGCTTCCTGTTGTCAGCCAGCAGCGGTGCAATTGCCGCACGCCTCGTTGAGTGGACCACGTTTTCATGTTTTCATGCGATTTTCGTATTTGCATTAAAAAGTTTCCTGTTTGCCGTATTTTGGGTTATATGTATTTTTTTTCAGGCACCTCATTCTATTTGCATTTTTATGCCCCGCAGCAGAAAAGACTATTGTAACTTATTCGAGCGTGTGGACGAGCCCAGCCAAAGAGATAAACGTAAGCCTAACTATTAAACAGTTATCTGAAGTTGGCACTAGCCTTTTAAATGACTTTGTTACAAGCATTCCCATCATGTTTCTTATCGCTCTGCTTGTGAAGTAATCAATCACATCGTATTTATTTTTAGCTTGTCTATGATTAATGTGGATATTGTGAACCGCTCAACCGATGATGAAGGCCTGGGGCATCTCTTGGTAGAAACTTGCTTGATTGCACATTAGTAAATTGTGGCACATTGTCAACAGTAATTATTGCACAAAGTTTCTATAAATGATAACATTCGCTTAATATTTTCATGTTTTCATTTATACGAATAGAATAGTAGAACATAATCTAGCTGAACGTCTATATCCTTTACCAGCTTTGTAATCACTACCTACCAACTGTCAAAACGGAGCCCAAGGAGCTTGCCTTTTGTGTTTGACAAATTGCCGTATTGCTGACAAATTGTCATCTCAATCTTGCTGTCAACAGGCAGTTTAACCTATTCCCCCTTTGAAGAAATTGTAATACAATTTTGTCATTCACTGCACATATCACATTAGACGATGAGTTGACAGCCAATTTTAAATTATTCACTACATTTATTTGTACCCTTATCGAACTACACAGATACAAGTCTATTCGTATTGTAGCCCCAACAACACCCACACAAAAACACTCCTCCACCTCCTAGGAATTCAACCGCATGAAAATTTCAGTTTGTCAATACCATGTTTTAGTTTTGGTTTTTTTTTTCATTCTATTTCTACAATGTTTTTACCACTCGCTACATTTGCATTTCCACTCTTGCTTTAAAATACCCTAAGGCGCTTACTAAAGGGGTTGTTTCATTTCTTCTAATGGGAGTGAAGAGAAATTTAAATTAATTTTAGAGTAAACATAAACAATGCTTCATTAGCATTAATTTCAGTTGTTACAAATTTATATTATATTGTCGGACTCCGAAAGCAGTATTTTCACGTTTACACTCTTAATACAATATTACCATTTTTTAGTTGCATACTTTGCGGCTGCGGTGTGAAATTGTTTTTAGTGGTTTTGTGTACGTGCTAAACAAGCGCGCAGTTGGTTTTATTTCAAATCGCGTCTGGCAATTTATTTCTTCATTTAACTCTCTTTGTACTTACATTTATTTTTAGATGTATTTGTTTTAGTTATGCGAGAGTAAAAATCGCTTAGCAATAAATATATAACTAAAGTGCGAACGTAGTTGCCAAACGTTGTCTTGACTGATATCTTGAGATTTATATTGCTCGTGCCTTATATGTACACATAGTACTATGTTCCTGTTAACATCTTATCGGATTGTTATTGCCTGCAACTGGGTTTTAATCTGCGTCCGTGAATAAGTCTATCTCAAGATAATGATAAAGATAATTATGTCAATAAGTACTGAAGTGTTTTACCTAGAAGTTGACACGTTTAGTTGGTTTTCATTACTCGAACGCGTTAAGACGCAAAGCGCCGGCTTTCAAGTGCTAAAAGGGTAATAAAAAATGTGCGTAATCGACAAGATTTTCAAGTGTTTTTTGACAGGCATTTGACTCTCTTCAGAACCTATAAAAGTCCCTGCAAGTGCTTTCATTTGGCATCAAATTAATGTTCGTTTTAAATAATCCAAGCAAATAACCTTTTATTAGGCAGACAGGCAGTTGATTTATATGTACGTTTTTCCATAATTGATTTGCATTTCCAGTTTGAAGTTCTCTTAAGCAATTTTTTTGTTCATCAGGCTTATATATCAAATTACGCATACGACACGCTTAACGGCTCTAAAAAATCTATTTAAACCAAGCTCTAAACAATAAACAAAATAAAAAGAACAATAGCAACAACGCTGGCTTGCATGCTAAATGAATTTGTCAAAAAATATATATATACATATTAATAATTCATTGAAATATTTTAACGCTTCACTAGCTGCGGCCAAGTTAAGTCAACAAAAACAAAAGTGCTAGTAAGCGAATGACAAAGAAAGAAAGATAAATCAAAAACGTGACGTCTCCTCTTTCCCTTTCATTTCCCATTTCTTCACCCAAATCTATTTACATACATACATATTATGTGTATGTAGGTTTGTGTGTATTTTTACGCCCCTTTAATATATGCTAACATACATAGTTACCTGCTTGATCGACACTTTGGCACTTGTTGCCTGCCTTTGTTATTGTTTTTGCTACCTTTTTACTCTGAGTTTTTTATGCTGCCGCTCGCAGCTCGCAGCTCGCGTGATTTTAGCGCTTGGGGTCTTTGACGTTCATCGTCGCTGCCGCTGCTGCTGACGCCAATAATGTCAGCGGCAGCGTCGTTGTGGGTCTCATTTTGTGGGTTCGTTCAGATTCAGTCGCTCGTTGAACGTTAAAAAGCGCGAAACATCGTCGTGTCGGCGACGTTATCTGAAATTCTCAGAAACGTTCTCCAAATCTTCGAAAAACACAATTGATTAGAAAACCTTTGACCAAATTTCCAAAGGTGCGGGTAATAAATTTTAAATAAATTTTATTGTATCTTTTTATAAAGTTATTTTAAACATGGACAAACGGTTATTTACTAGTTTGCTTAAGTGTCAAGTATTAAAGCCGGCTATTTCAATAGATTAAATGTTTTTCGTATAAAATCTAAAAAATTTTAAGTATATTCTTATTTTTGGCATCAAACGAATTTTTTTTGTTAGGCAAATATAAATTTCATGGTCGGTTTATTTATTTTTTTAGTTTAAAATACATAAATAATCATGACAACATTTAAATTATTGATTCGTTAAACTTTAGTGAACAGCATAATGAAACAATGCATAATCAATATGTATGTTAGAAATACGAAAGCATCAATTATCGATTTTATATTATATCATTTTACGCAACATTTGAAACCGATACTTCCTATATGCAATTTGAACTTGTGTTCAGTATTGAAACTAGCTTAGCTAAATGGAGAATCAGAACGTCATGTGAATAACATAAATTTTGCTGTGCCATAAATTTAAAACCCAAGGCAAATGTCGCAAACTTTCGGTTCAATTTACATTATCAGTTATCATTTAACGAAATGCATTTGGACGAACCGGTGTCAGGTTTTTTGTCAGCTATGCCAAAGGAAAGTGACAACTAAGCTGGGATAGTCTTTCAAAGTGGGTCAACAACTCGACTGTGGCTGTGGTGGGAGAGTGTAGTGCACCTGAATGAGTCAGAACACAGATTGCGATAAAGAATTTAAAACATTTCTAGACTAGATGACTTGATCCCACATATAGCGTTCTTTCGTGTCTAGCTTAATTTAATCGATATTGTTTAATTGTTGCCACTTGGTAAGCTCTCACGTGAGCTGTTCAGGCGTCTATCTAGCCGATTTGTAGCTAATCTACAGAACTGACAAGGTCACATTGTTGTAGCGGCATCGTAGCGAATTGTTGAGATAATTCAATTAGATACTAAGTAGCTGATCGAGCGGCACAACTTTCATTCTTTATTTTGTCTTTCATTTTCTCTGTCTGCGTCTAGCATTTAATTGAAATGCACATTTTTAGTCACAAGCTCTTAGGATTGTAAACAGATGAAGCATTTTGCACTTTGTTCATTTAGAATGCTTTGCCAATAAATTGTGAGGTTAAGGCAGTCTTTTTTAGTTCCCCTCCCGTTAAGTGGCATTTAATTGTTGATAAACAAATTGTATTATAATGGCACAAAAGAATTACCAACCTCAATTCCAGATAGTAATTATACAGTTATATATAGAAGCACCCATTATTTGTTTCACCTAACGCGAGTACTTTTCAAAATTTCATACTTCGCTATGTCAATAACAATCTGACAACAAAATTAACAAAAAAAATTCTCAACTTGAGTGACGCACTTGAAACAAAGCTTTGCTTGTGGACAGGTCAACGAATTAAAGTAAATTTAAATTTGCGTTGCCATAAAAGCAAACTTGAACACATCAACAAACTTGTTGAATATTAACCGATTTTGTGTGCCAATGTGATAAAGTGAAGTTCTTAGGCAAAATAATAATAATAAACGCAAAACTTTACTAGGAAGTAACCTTAAAAAATTTAATGATTATTTTAGGTCTCTTTCTTTTTGGAGCGACTTTAAAATTCAAATGTTTGCCCACTTTAAATAGTTTCATGGTTAAGTTAAGCTTATCACTTTCCTTAAGTATGCCAAATTGATAGTAGACGCTTTTAACATTGTTTTGGTTTGTTAACATTTAAATCACGTATTCGCCATGTGGGCTCACAAAATTTGTTCTATGAACTTGCTCAATGAAAAATGTGCAATTTCAAGACCGCAGGCGAACGTGTTCCGTTTAATAAATTTAGTTTAAACGCCACTAAAAATAAACACAAACATAATTTAGTTTTTAGACCAAGCTAAGCTTTTAGGTACTGTAAAATTTGCATCATTTTTAAGCCCTAAACAAATGTACATTATGAAACTGTAAGATTTAAAACTGTAAAGATTGCAATACTAAGAAGCCAATTTACAAACTTTATTTAATTCAGTTGTGCTGCCGAAAATGTCGCCCAGTAAGCAGCATGAGGCTGAGGAAAGCGAACACGATCCCCAGGTGGTGGTCACAACCGCAGGAGCTGCACACAGCATCCGACATGATCGCAGCCTGTGGCGAGATTTGACAGCCTACTGGATACTGGGTCTGTGTAACAATTATGGCTACGTTGTAATGTTGAGTGCTGCGCATGACATCATTGCGCAGTTCAATGATGAGGTAAAGTAATTGTTATATGATCTGCTAACATTACTAATAACTGATTTTTTTTTTGTTAGCCCGAGCCAGATCCCGGTGTTGAGCCTGGTACTGGACGTGAATGCCATTTGGTATCGACGGGTGCCATTTTGCTGGCGGATGTGTTGCCCTCCCTGTTTGTCAAGATCTTGATGCCCTTCTTTCCGTTTTGGGTCAAGTGAGTTCTTTTGTTCATTTATTCAAATTTAATTTGTTTCATTTTAAACTAAAGGAAGAATGCAAGTTATATTTAATTTTGGGACTTATTTGTGCGACAAGTTTGAGGATATTTTAAGGATTAAATTACATTAAAAAATATTCAACATAATTTATAAAATAGACACTTTTGAAAATACTTTGCACTTCCAAAATAAGCTTCTTTTAAATTATTTTTACCAGCTGCCTACATAATGTTTAAGCCCAAGGAAGCATCTTCGACCCCATTAAGTATACAGTGCACGCTCGATAACGTGAACTAATTGAAAGGGAGTGTTCGCGTTTGCGAGTTGTTCACGTTTCCGAATACCAAAATTCAGTTAAAAAAGAGTCTAGAGTCTAGACGACACGTTTAAAAACAAAAACAGATGCTTATGAGCGAAGAAAAGAGTTAATGATTTTTTTCTCAAATTTAAGTACATGTGCTCCATATTTTTTATGTTTAGTTATGCATACATATGTAACATTTTTATATATTTTAACATAATAATGTGTTAAAGAAATCGGTAATCTTTATCTGCTGCCTTTTCTTTAAGGTGTACAAAATTTGCTTTTTTTGAACACATGATTGCTTAAACTTATCAACCGTTCAGCGCGTGCGAAAATTTCAATAATTTCATGAGGCAAGAATACTAAATGGGGGATTCCCGAAACTAAAAAAAGTAAAATCTCAACGTATTTACGCATTTACTGTTCACATTTTAAGACTTTCTCACTTTGTTCACCAAAATAAAATCTGTTCACATTAAACGGTGTTCACCTAATGGAGTGTTCACGGTTTCGCGAGTGCTCCGTATATATACTTGATCGACTTCAACAACCGAGTCGATATAGCAATGTCCGTCTGTCCGTCTGTATATATGAACGCATTGATCTCAGAGACTTTAAAAAATAGAGTCTTGCATATTCTCAGAAAAGGCTAGGTATTAGTATGTAACGATCATAATTAAATATTGGAAGAGAGTCTGCTTATAAAAATCATCGATAATAACAAACAAATATTTTTAATAGATAGCTTGATCTGAGACTTATAAAAACAGGAAACATTTTATATTTATACAAGAAGCTCTTAATCACAATATTAATCAAATACTTACAGTGTACGCATTGGCATTGCTGTATGTCTTTCGGCAGCTGGTTTTTTGCTCGTCGGATTTGCGGATGCCGAATGGATGGCATTGATGGGCGTGGTCATTACCTCGGCTAGCAGCGGTATAGGAGAAACCACCTTTCTGGCTTACTCTTCGAGTTTCAACAAGTGAGTGGTTTAGTTCGAACTTTAAATGATCGATTTTAATTGCTTTGAATTTGTAGAAATGTCATTTCAACGTGGTCATCGGGCACAGGCGGAGCTGGTGTCATTGGTTCACTCAGTTATGCCACGCTGCGATCCCTAGACTTCAGTCCCCGCGATACAATGCTAATCATGTTAATCTTCCCTGCAATCGAAGCCTTTGCCTTCTGGCTGCTGCTGCGTCGGCCACAAGTGTTGCCTGTGACCACAGTGGAATCCACCGAGGAACTTATTACCGATGATAAGCCCTTGGTGGGCTTTAAGGAGAAGTTCTCGTATATCAAGCATCTGTTCCGATATATGTTGCCGCTGTGTCTGGTCTACTTCTTCGAATACTTTATCAATCAGGGACTGGTAAGCTAATAACATTTGAGATAGTTCCTCCAGTATCTAATATTTGTCTATTTCCCATACAGTTTGAGCTGGTGTTCTTTGATAACATCTTTCTGGATAAGGCTTCTCAGTACCGCTGGCTGAATGTGGATTATCAGATTGGTGTCTTCATATCCCGCTCATCCGTCAACATCTTCCAACTGAACAAGATCTGGCTAATGTCTGTGTTCCAGTTTGTTAATGTTATCTACTTTCTCACGGAAGTCATTTGGTTCTACACGCCCAGCATATGGATTGTGTTCGTCATTGTGCTGTGGGAGGGGCTGCTGGGCGGCGGTGCCTATGTGAACACTTTCTATCGGATGTCGAAGGAGATACCACCGGGTCGCCAGCAGTTCGCCATGGCCATGGTCGTCCAATCGGATTCCTATGGCATTGCCCTGGCCGGATTCCTCGCCATACCCGTGCACAATGCTATTTGTGGCTTGCCCGCTGCAGTTCGCGGTGTTGTCTGGTGAAACCAAAAGAGCAAGAAAAAACACGCTCATAATGAGCTAATGATA
Organism: Scaptomyza hsui; assembly: GCA_018152825.1. Taxonomy (NCBI): domain Eukaryota; kingdom Metazoa; phylum Arthropoda; class Insecta; order Diptera; family Drosophilidae; genus Scaptomyza; species Scaptomyza hsui. The sequence continues at coordinate 10,957,776 of JAECXO010000307.1, read as the reverse complement.
ATGCCTTTAATCTACCTTATAGTATGTGTGTGTGTGTGTGTGCGCGTCTGTTCATTTTGTAGTATTATCTTTATATGTGTGTGTGTATGAATGTTAGTTAATTTCTGTGTTTAATGTTTAGTATTTAAGTAAATAGTTCAAAACGGGCCCATTTTAAATGCAGCTATACAAATATGTATACATTTGGAAGGGTCTGGTTGAAAAGTCTACGAAACATGTATTACTCTTGATCTATTATTGTATAAAAACATAATACATAATCTTTCAATAATAGTAGCATAATAAGCTGAGAAAATACTTTGCACAAATTAAAACACAATAGAACAATCGCCAGGTGCGATTAAGGTTATCAAGCAGCTGCTTATTAATTATGCCGCCAGAAAATAAACTAAAGTTTAATCAACTCAAACGCTGATTTAATGTAGTTACGATTACGTGCCACATGCCAACAAATAAGTTTATTGTTGTAACAAAATGATTAACAGCTGCTTTGGCAACAATAAAACTTTAATATTTTCAAATTGTTGACTAGATAAGTAATTTAGTTTATCATGCCAAAAAAAAACTAGTATTATAAAATTTTATCGACAATGTTAACCCAATTGAAGTCATTTTGGATATAATATATCATAATGACTGGGTCTGTAAATAAGATAAACCATTGGCTTAGCACCCTCGGGGAAATCGTGCGCCTTAACTTTATCACCTTCAGCCCTGTCCAGGTATTCAACACGCACACCTGCGCCCAGGGCTGCACACAGTGCAATGATGTGAATGTGATCGGATTCTTTGAACATTGGTTCCACTTCCTGATGGCGGAACTGTTCAACTGTTAGATCGCCTTCTATGAAGTGTTGATAGAACTCGGCATCCTCCTGCAGTTTGCCCGATGTTACCAAACGCAAATAAACAATCACATAGTTGGAATAACCTTGTTCATTAAACACATTATGCAGCTCTTCTTTAGCTTTTACAGATCCACCAGCATTGGCTGGATCAACTTTACTTATAACATCCATGAACTAGTACGAAAGCTTATTAAATAAAATTCTTTTGGATTAATTTTAAGACTCACAGTTCCATGAAAATCGTCCAATGTGAAACTGGGAAAGCCAAGTTGTAGGAGTTTGTCTTTCGAAACGTCTGCAAGCTGTCGAAAATCATCAAATGCAGTTTTATTTGAAATCAAATATTCCAAATATGAGTAAGCAAATGCTCTGAAGAAGCAATTGCCATCGGGTCGTGTTCGGCGTATGAATTGATATTTTCCAGCCAAATCTTGAATCTTTGCTGTAAAAACGGCGTCCCCGTTATATTCTGCCGTCAAACAGGTTAACGGCATTTGCTCACTAACCAAAGGGGTCGAATCACTGATCTATAACCAATAAGTGTTTAACATTTGAGTGAACGACTTAGAGATACTCTGTGACAAAAAATTCAACCATAGTTTACCTCCTTTTCTATTTTACGCTGCTGTTGTATGACTAATTCATCATGATTGGCATCATTATGTTCCACCGACTCCATGAGTGTAAAAAACATACAACAAATGAAATGTTTATTTTTAAATTTAAAGCCCGGTAAAAATCTTTTATTACTAGTTTGACTGATAGCACGCAACAACAAAGACACAATAGTTGTTCAAACATAAAAATAACTAAAATCAATAAAAATAAAATAAAAGCAGCCTGCTTTGATACACTCTCCGTGATAAAGGCGTCAAAGTGTTTTTTAAATATATAATTTTTTCCATTAAACCTTATAAAACAATTAAACTTAACCCTGTACCACTTTAATAAACCGCAAATTGTATTATGTTTTTTCCAATTATTGAGTAATAATAATTAATTGTAATGTGTTATCAATTTTTCCGCCATGGAAAGGTTAAGGGCAAAAATGCTATAAGAATAAATAAAAATTTCTTTTCTACTATCTCTATTTAAATCAGTTCTTTAAATATTCTCTGCTGATCGACATTGAGCCCTAAAAGTGCACGACACATTTCGCAGTTGTAGTATTATTTATTTACAACTTGTTTTTAATTAAAAAAAAAAAAAAAATCGCCGTCAATGAGTTAATGTCAATTTTGGTCGTTTGTTTAAACAGCGGTTGTTGCTGTTGCCACATATAGTAGAGCTACGTATACGTAACTCTGACTGACAGTCGCTAAACTTTAGTCTGTTGTCTGCTAATTGCTGAGCAGCGTTCGAGCGGCTGGCAAGATTTTTTTTAATGCGCTTCTCAGTCGTTTTGTAGCTGCCGCATGGAACGGTATTCGAGCGGCATTCAAATACTACCTACTATATATCCAATCCGTTCGTTTACCAAAATGCGCGTCGTCATCTTATCAGCACTTTTACTTTTACTCAACCTCAGCTGGGTTAAGGCGAGCGAGAAAAATGCGACTAGAACTGCCAGCAAATTGCCCAATATAATAATTATAATGGCTGATGATATGGTAGGTTAAATAAACCGCAAACACTATTTGGGTCAACAACCGTAATAATCATTACCTAAAGGGCTTTGATGACATTAGCATTCGTGGAGCGCGTGAATTTTTAACACCCAACATTGATGCACTGGCCTATCATGGGCGTCTCCTGGATCGTCTCTATGCACCGGCCATGTGCACCCCATCCCGTGGAGCACTGCTCAGCGGCAAATATCCCATACACACAGGTGAGCATAATATATATTTAAAAAAAAAATTAACCAAACAAGAATCATTTTTACAGGCACACAGCATTATGTGATTGGCAATGAGGAGCCCTGGAGTCTGGCTTTGAATGCCACGCTGATGCCGGAAATCTTTCGCGATGCGGGCTACTCAACCAACTTGATTGGCAAGTGGCATTTGGGATTCGCCCGGCCAGAGTATACACCCACACATCGTGGCTTTGACTATCATTATGGCTATTGGGGCGCCTACATTGACTACTACCAGCGTCGCTCACATATGCCTGCAGGCAACTATACCGTGGGATATGATTTTCGGCGCAACATGGAGGTGGAGTGCGCAGATCGCGGTGTCTATGTCACTGATTTGCTGACCAACGAGGCAGAGCGTCTTATACGAGACCAACCAGCTAAGCAGAAGCCACTTTTCCTGCTTATCAACCATCTAGCCACCCACACGGGCAACGACATTGAACCCTTGCAGGCACCGGAGGAGGAGCTGCGCAAGTTTGTTCACATCAAGGATCCAAATCGCAGATTATACGCAGGTGAGTTTTAATCGAGTTTTGCCAGTTATTTTACTTGACTGTACCTCATTAAAAATGCATTTTCTGACCTTAATTTGTACACTTGTTAATACAGACATATACATACATATGTATCTATAATATACAAACGTTATACTTTTGCACACAATCAGCATCAGCGGCATCTTAAATTGTAGATTGCACACATTCTACTAAAATGGGTTCATTTGCAATTATTTGCGGACTGGATTATTTACGAGAGGATTTTCAAGAAAATACTTTAAATGGTTTGCTTCCAGGTTAAAAAATATTTTATTTAAGTATAGAATTTTGGACGCCTAAAAATCAGTGAATTATATAAATACATTAGTTAGTAAGTTAGCTGAAGGGTATTAATTATTCGGTCACACTCAAACATCGCACAATTATCTTTTTTATTACCCATTGCGCTTTTTTTTATAGCTATGGTTTCCAAACTGGATCAGAGCGTGGGTCGCGTAATTAGCGCATTAGAGAGCACCAAACAGCTTGAGAACAGTATTGTGATCTTTTATTCTGATAATGGAGCGCCATCTGTGGGCATGTTTTCGAACACCGGCTCAAACTGGCCACTCAAAGGTCAGAAGAATTCGCCGTGGGAAGGTGGCTTGCGTGTTGCAGGCGCCATTTGGAGTCCATTGCTGCAGGCACGTGGCAATCTGTTTACTCAACCCATCTATGTGGGTGATTTTCTGCCCACGCTTGCGCATGCTGCTGGCATTGAGCTGTCGGAGTCTTTGAAGCTCGATGGCATTGACTTGTGGCCGCAGTTGTCAGGGCCAAGAGATGCACCTCATGTACCGCGAGAGATTCTGCACCAGCTGGACGATGTGTGGAGCATGCACTCGCTGCTCCAGGGTCAGTATAAGTATGTAAATGGCACCACTCTGGCGGGTCAGTACGATCAGCTGCTAACCTACCGTGAGTTGGACGACCTGGATCCGCGTGCCTCTCGGTATGTGGTCGAGGTACGTAACTCAGCTGCTTCCAAGGCGCTGGCACGCTTCGATCTCCAGCGGCTCACACACGCTCGCATCACTAATCTGAGCAACTTGGCAACTGTAACCTGTTCGGACATGCAACGTGGCTGCAACGCATTATTGGAGGAGTGTCTGTACGATCTGAGCGTCGATCCATGCGAGCTCAATAATCTCGCTTACTCGCAGCAGTATTCCGATATTCTAATATCTATGCGCCAACGTGTTCATCAGCTGCGTGCTGGAGCTGTGCCGCCGGGAAATCGACCAAGCGAAAGGAATGCAGATGCCAGTTTCCACGAGTGCACGTGGGATAACTTTGCAGTGAAGCCGCCGCGTGCAGGTAATTAGCTATGCCTAAATATGTACGATTAATATTGTTTATACATTTCTATTCTATAATTTATACCTACAGTGGCTTTGGAATGCGATTACCACGGAATTCCTTGTGGCGCCGATAGTGAAGTAAGGCCACCGCCCAAGGGAAATGGTGCAAGCTGTGGCAAAAGTTGCATTTACACTGCTGCCGTTACAAGAAAAGTCGCCAAATCAGCTGTTCTCTCTTTAGCAGCTTCCTCTACTTTAAAGCGCTTTTCATTTTCTTAATCCTCCCTGGAAGATTGGCCATGTTTTTCGATAGCAATTTTATATATATATATATATTATTGTAGTTTTAGCTTTTATAAGAAACGTACATATGTATATAAATGCAGTATAATAATAAAAACAAATTATTCATGAATATTTAAATCCGATTAAATAAGCCGTCAATTCCGATACCGACTGCACGTTTTGGCAAAGTTGAAGAACATTAAACTTTAATTATTTATTTGATATTGGTTTTATTGGAAGTATTATTATTGTTGTGCTTATTTTCAACCTTGCGCACTTCTATATGCTTGCATGGCAATTTTAAATACGAACATTTGGCGCTCAATTCGGATCAGCTGACACGTTGCAAATTAGGGTGGAAACGGAAACGCATCCCCAGTAACTGTCACATGGTGCATACAGACAAATAGGAAAAGTTGCCGTCATGGAAGAACGAGCTGTTTTGGCAAATATAGCCACAATAATTACAAAGGATCTGCTCGTTGATGAGCCAGCTAGACATAGCACCAGAGAAAACTTATTTCCCACAAGTTATCCGCTGCTAGAAACCAACGATGATGATGACGAAGCAGAAATTTTTGCGCTAATGCAGCAAAAACGTGACACCGATAAAGGGAATCCTTAAAACGGGCACAAGTTGTGGAGCCTGCAACGGAAACGGACACACCCAACAAAGTGCCTAAACTGGAGTGGAAATATTCAGAGCTCAATTTGTTGCATCGCTATGTGGACGCACAGTTCGAATCTTATTTGCACATGCGCAAGTTGACCTACCTGGTAAGTATATATTTATTTATTTTTTATTAAAATTTATATGTACTAGACTCAACATCGATGGCCTTTTAGAAAATCCAACAGTCTTTGGAAGAGGTTCTCCAGCAGAATGCCGTGGCCGGCTCTCCGACTCCACAGACAACTCTGTCACTGTCATTGTGGAAACTGACAACTGATGAACATTTTGAGGAGATTGCGCGCAAGTTTCAATATCCGTGGTCGCTGTGCCAGCAGGTGGTGCGTTCTTTCTGGCACATCATATCCGATAACTATGAAAGCTTTATCAAGTGGCCTAACTCTGTGGAGGCACAGCAGATCACACTGCAGGGCTTTCACAGTCTGCCTCAACTGAGCTGCTTTCAAAAGTTATTCGGCATCATAGCTCTAAAGCGCCTGGACATCTTTCTAGAGAGTGAACATGCCGAGGTGGCAGTTGTTTTGCAACTTATTTGCAATGCAGAGCACAAAATCATCGATTGCTATGTGGAGCTTGAGCAGGACTACAGTTTCGAGGAATCGCCCATTGGGCAAACATTGGCGCTTAACCCGCGGACGATGCCAACCGGAAGCTACCTAATTGGCAGCAATAGCTTTCCTCTAAAATCTTATTTGGTGCGACCCATTGAGGCTGAGTGCTTTCGCAAGGATATAATTTTCAATGGCCTGCTAGAGCCAGCATACCAATTGGCTGAAAATGTTATGGACACTTTGGCTCGTCGTTTCCACACTTTGTATGCCTTTGGAGGCTCGGGACTTAAACGAGGTCCGACTTATTGTAGAAAGCATTTGTGCTTTGCACAATCTGTGTGTGGAATTCCTTGACAACTATTTGGAGGCAGAAGTAAGCGGCGAAAAAAAATTTACCTGGGGCGGAGAGCTTCCCGTGCTTCGAGGCAGCGAGAAGGATGTCAAAGGACTACGACGGCGAATGGAGCTTCTCGATGCATTAGTCACAACTGACGATGACGAATAAGAATATCTATGTGTTAAATATAATTTAAATATAACAAAAAAAGAAACATCTTTTACTCTTCCGTTAACATTGCATTATGATTATTTATAACCATTTTTTGCAATAAAAAAGGTCACAATTAATTTCGTACTATCGATAACAATTTTGTTAGAACGATAGTTCGATTGCTTGTCATATGCTCAACATCTGGCAACACAGCAACAATAACAAAACAAATGCACGTGCAGCGAGTCTAACTTTATTTGATTTAATTATTACAGCGAAATAATGGATACTCATGACATATTTCGACAATTAACAGCTGGTGTAAAGTTCACCAGAAAGCGGACGGTATGTAGAAGCTAATAAATCAAGGTAAAAAACTAACTTTAGCAAAATTGGTAGGCTCCATCACACAAACCAAACGCACCAGAAGCCGCTGTAAAGAAACTGGAATCAATTCCTAAGCCAGTCAAAAAAGAAAAGGTATCTGAAGAATGTGCAGCCACGGCCGAATTTCGTTTGCTTGCTGACAGCGTCGTTTCAAATGAACCCAAACGTAAAAAGCCTAAAAAGCAACTGTCGACAGAGCAATTGGAACTCTTGCAGCAAACGGAAGAGATTAGTGCGCTGCGCAAAGAGCACAGCATCACAGTGCTGGGCAAGGATATACCGAAGCCGATTAGCAGCTTTGACGAATTAAACTCATCGCAATACAATTTGCTGCCACGCCTCCAGGAAAATCTGCTGTCCTATGGCTTTGCACAGCCCACACCCATACAAATGCAAGCGCTGCCCGTCCTGCTGAGCAATAGAGCACTAATGGCGTGTGCGCCCACCGGATCGGGCAAGACGTTGGCCTTCCTCACGCCCATCATCAACGGGCTGCGCAGTCACAGAACAACTGGATTACGGGCACTAGTGCTGGCCCCGACACGTGAGCTAGCCCAGCAAATATATCGCGAATGCGGTGAGCTGACCCGAGCCACGGGTCTGCGAACGCACTTCATCAGTAAGGTGAGCGAAGCGCGGCAGCAGCATGGACCCGAGTGCAAGCAAAAGTATGATATATTAATATCGACGCCGAACCGTGTGCGATTCCTGCTTCAACAGCAGCCTCCGCTCCTCGATTTAAAGGGTATCGAGTGGTTTGTGCTGGACGAGGCCGATCGCTTGATGGAAGAGGGCCAGAACAATTTCAAGGAGCAGCTTGACGACATTTATGCGGCCTGTACGCATCCACAGAAACGTGTCGCCTTTTTCAGTGCAACGTACACAGTGCCCGTGGCCAAATGGGCCCTGCGGCATCTCAAGAATCTAGTGCGTATAACGATTGGAGTGCAGAACAGTGCCACGGACACAGTGCAGCAGGAACTGCTGTTTGTGGGCTCGGAGAGCGGTAAACTGCTGGCGGTGCGTGAAATGGTGCGAAATGGACTGCAGCCGCCTGTACTGGTCTTTGTTCAGAGCAAGGAGCGTGCCAAGCAACTTTTCGAGGAGCTCTTGTACGATGGCATCAACGTTGATGTCATCCATGCAGAACGAACACAGCATCAGCGTGACAATTGTGTGCGTGCTTTTCGCGAGGGCCACATTTGGGTGCTCATTTGCACGGAGCTGATGGGACGCGGCATTGACTTTAAGGGCGTAAATCTTGTCATCAACTATGACTTTCCGCCCAGCACGATTTCCTACATTCATCGCATTGGACGTACGGGTCGCGCTGGCCGTCCTGGACGAGCGATTACCTTCTTTACCCAGGACGATACGGCCAATTTAAGAAGGTGAGTTTTGTCCACTTTGCCCACAAAACAAACAATCTATTATACAAATAAATATGTATGTACTTCTCAACTTTGCAGTATTGCGCAGATTATTAAGAACTCGGGTGGCGAGGTGCCGGAGTACATGTTGCAAATGAAGAAGGTGCGCAAATCGGAGGCAAAAATGCGCGAAAAGAAGCCACTGGAACGCGAGGATATATCAACCAAAATACGTCCGGAGAAGCAGCCAACGCCCAAAAACTTTGTTCAACTGCAAAACGTAGACAAGACCGAAAAGGCTCTCAAGCAAAAAGATAAGAAAAAAAATAAAAATCAAAACTCCAACAAGAACTTAGATTCAATTCCATCGCGCAAAGTAAAAAAACTCGATAAGGTTAAAGCCCAATTAAAGGACAAAGTCTTAACGAAAAGTAAACCAAAAAAATCGAAGAAGCAGAATTTATAATAAATGTTTAATAAAAAATTAAAAATGAACTATGAAATTACTGTCTTTATGAATTTTTGCATAGCTGGCAGATTCAACTATTTCAAGTTTTGTACCATAATAATGATTAACTACATTATTAAAGAGTTTATGTATTCGAATCATTATATTCGTTTCGATTCATTTCATTTTATGTGTGCATGTAAACGTAGCAGTGTCTTCAGCATGCAACTAGCCTTATATAAAATGGTCATAGATTCATATGCTTCTAAATAACCAAAATTAAGATGATATTATGATCTAATACTATGTATGTAAACGATATTTAAAAACAAGGCACATTTGTCATAATAACAACATATTCAGGATTCAATTTTTTTCTTTGTCCGTCTTTTACGGCGCTTTTTGGGCTCATTACTATCGACAGTGTGATCACGCATGTGAAGTTTCAAAACGTCGCTTCTGGCAAATTCCAATGAACATTGAGGGCACTTGAAGGGTTGTTCGCCCGTATGGACACGATTGTGACGTTCCCTATCCCGGCGACGATTAAATGCTTTCGGGCAGTGACTGCACTTATATGGACGGTTGCCGGTATGAAGACTTTGATGCGTTTTCAGATCATAATTTCTGACAAACGTTTTCGAGCAGTGGGTGCATTTAAATGGACGCGATTTTTCATCGCCGTGAGTGTAAATGTGTGCTTTTAAATTCGATTTTTGACCAAAGGCTTTTGGGCAATGAGGACACTTGTGTGGTCGATGGCCAGTATGGGTGATTAGGTGATCCTTGGCATGGTGACTTTGGGCAAATTCCATTGGACAGTGCGGACACTTGTACGGTCGCTCTCCAGTGTGTGTGCGCTTGTGTGACATGAGAGTCTGATGACGCCTGAACAATTTCGGGCATTCCGGACATTGATGTTTCCGCTCTTTGGTTTGGCCGCGTTTGCCCTGGTTTGTTGGTTTAGTTTGTTGAGTGTCGCCGTTTATTTCATCGACGTCCGAAGTTGCATTTGAGGAGAGCTCTTCGCTCCAGTCACTGTCGATGTTTATGTCCGTTTCAGAATGTTTTTCTGGCTCAACGTAGGTCTTTTGTTTTGATTGTCTTATTGGGTAGCGCTTTGATTCCCCTTCTTTATCAGAGAAAGATGGATTTCCATCGCAAGTACTTTCCGTCTTGTTGTTGTTATCCGGCTCCGGAGACTCTTCGGGCTCTTTTTTGATGCAGTCAACATCTAAAACTCTCTTTGGCAGTTCCCATTCTTCAGCTTCAAGCAAATCACAAAATGTGTCAAAATCAACTTCGACATCCCCTTCGAGTTTAGGAGTCAGCAACTTGAATTTTGAGTCTGTTTGCGTATCTGAGCTGCAAGCTAAGCTTGACATCTTGTGCAACTTATCATCGCTCATGTCTTACAAAAAAAAACAAAAACAAAACAATTTAAGCCTTGTACATTTAGTACTTGTGCAGATGCTCAATATCGATAAGCTACTCTGAAATGTTCTCTATTTCTAGGAGGACCATATTCTGTCATCAAAACATTCAAATTGCAATAGTTATCGGTGATCAGTGGTGCTGTTTTTATCGATAACAAACAATTTAAATATAGAATGTACGCATAAATTTATTCGCTTCAATATAACGCACGCGTATTAAATTAAATGTCATATTTATAATGCAGTTTTGATATATTTATTGTACTATTTTGAATTATCTTATATTTAGTACGTTTTTATAATTATTTTTTGTTCTGTGCAATTATTTGTGTTGTATTATTTTATTGGTAATCTTTGCATTTGCGTGAGTGTCATTTCTTAATTCAAATATATATTTATAGATTACCGTTATTTTTTCGTTAAATGCTATTCTTAAATTTTATTTCGAAGCAAACATTCTATTTGTTTGCAAAGTTAACAACATTTGTATAATAAAGTATATGTATAATTTAATAATAATAATCATAAAAATGGGCAATGAGAAAAAAAATGAATAAATAAATATTTTTGTATAGTTTGTGTATAAATGTATATGAGTTTAAAAAGAGGACAACGAAACAATTTGTATAAATTAAATTAAATGCATAAACACCTACTTTAAAAAATATTTAGCTGCGATCCTATTTCCTTATTTCGAGATAGTTTTCGTTTTAGCAAGATGTGATCCTCAATATTCGCAGCTGCTTATTGGTAGTTAGTTAAATATGTACTTGGTAATTTTTCTATCGAAGTGTTTATGTACTATGTTATAGCTTAATTTCATTGTATTTTTAATCATTACTTTTTTAAGCTTGGTAGGAAGCTGATGCTGGCGCTTATAAAGAACTTAAATAATTTATGTTGGTAAGATTTTCTTCTCTTGTCCATATGCACATATTGTGCATAAGAAATTTACAAATTCGTGTTTCCACATTTTAAGTCCTATAGACGCTATATTTATGTACGCGGTTGGTTAATATTTTATATAAGCATTTACAATTAGCACTTTTATTTTATGGTTTAACTAATGTATACGTATTTGATTTTTAATGCTTTTTTCTAAAATTTAAGAGTACTTTTTGGGAAAAAGGCATGTTCCAAATTTCCATGAAATTTTGTAACAATCTGTTTTTTTTTTTTTTAAGGTTTACAAAGAACATTTAGGATTTGTTAGTTGAACATTCGTAGTTAGCATATGCATTTGTTTATCTCTATGTATTATTATGAATATGTATATTTATTTGCGAGTCTATGTGTCTAACTTTATGCATATTTGTTAAAAACGCGCAACACAACTAACATTTTCTTTTAACGCGTTATCATATGGGAAACAATTAACAATTTATTATACAATTACGCTTATCATGCTTATTAACTTTTTTTTATTGCTGGAGAAAAATTTGGCTTCGATTTGTTGCAGGCTTTTGTCGATTTGTTTTGCTATTGTTGGTTTTTTTTTCTTCCCATTTTCGTTTTGTTTTATTTTTGATGTTTCAGTAGAAATGCGGCGGCGGCAACGTTTGCGATGACGACGTCGTCTTCGGCTCCCATCAGACGACTGAATCCTTGCGTATCCTGTGTTAGCATATATGTGTATGTGAGTGTGTGTATTTGTGTTAAAAGGTGAATACAAAAAATATGTTATTATGAAGTAGTTGCTATGAGGGATTCGATTTAGAGGTTTTGCTGTCTTAAACTGTTATCGCACCACATATAATTCTCAGTCTGAGGTGCACGCATAACGCCAACGCCGCCGCCCAGACGGCGATAGTTCATGCAGCCGCACAGGCGCCATTGATTTGTCTCCGGATCGTACACCTCAATGGTCTTCAAGTAGGCGGATCCATCAAAGCCGCCAACAGCATACAGCTGTCCATTCACTACGGCTAGTCCGACCTTTAAAAATCAATGGTCATTTACAAGCAATGTAATAAACGTTGCGATTACGATTGTTAGTAAGGCTGCTACTTACGCCGCTGCGTCGCGATGTCATGGCCACAATGGGGCTCCAGGTGTTGGTGAGGGGATTGTAGCGCTCTGCAGAGGATAGTTCCATACAATCATCGCGACCGCCAACTGCATAAATATAATTATTGAACACGGCGCAGCCGAGATGCTTGCGACGAGTAGACATTGGATTGACGGCCACCCATTTGTTTTGTCTGCGACATGTTAAGATATTAAATTTGTGCTAGTCAAGATAATTCGAAGCACAACCTACCGTGGATCGTAGCGTTCGACTGTATTGAGCGGGCACTGGCCGTCGGAGCCACCTATGGCATAGAGATGGCCGCTTAGGACAGCAACAGCAACGCCTAGACGGCGGGTGGTCATTGGCGCCACCTTGGACCATTTGTTTTCCTTGGGATCGTAGCGTTCGACATGATTCAAGCACTGCACACCATCCTGCCCGCCCACAGCGTAGAGAAAGCCATCCAATACAGCAACGCCGACGCTCGTGCGGCACGAGGTGGTTGGGGCCACATCGCAGGACCATTGATTCGTCTGCGGATCATAGCGCTCAATGCTGTTCAAATAGCTTTGGCCATCGTGGCCACCGACAGCATAGAGCAGATCATTGAGAACGGCAACGCCGACACCGCAGCGTCGTTTGCTCATTGGGGCGACCATTTTCCAATCGTTGGTCTGCGGATCGAAGCGTTCGACAGAGGCAATAGCATCGCCGGAACACCAGCCGCCCACAGCGAACAAAACCTCGCCACGACGCGTGGGTTTGCGTGGACGGGTGCGCGGACCCTGCATCAATGGGCGCTCCTGCGGCAGCAACAGGTAATTCTTGGCCTCATCGACAAGATCGCGGCACGCCTCGTCCGAGCGCACCAAGAGATCAGAGCCCACAGTGCCAACGAGGAACTTGGGCGAAAGCAGCGGCAAACGCACATGCTGCAAAACCTGTTTAATAATCGGGATATCGGGTCAAGAGCTGAGATTGGTTATAGAGTATGGGAGAGTATTGTTATACCTGTGCCAGGTGCTGTCGACGATCGGCAACATTGTACTTAAGCCAGGACATAACCGCATTGAAGACCTGCTCCTCACTGCGAACGTTGAGCTCGTCGCTGCAAATAATATCCACCAGCTGGCCGACGGGCAGCAGCAGGAACTCCTCGCTCTCCATGACCTCCTGGAAGTTGTGCTGTGTGAATTTGTCGGCAATGCGCAATAGCTCGCGGCAGGAGTGCGTGTCGGCGAAGGCGCGTATGCCCAGGCAGTTGGTTGGATCCAGCTGACGCTTGAGGAACTCGCAGCAAATATCCTGAATCTCGACAAGCTGCAGCAGGCAGGCGGCTGGCAGCAGTGTTTGCACATTCGATTCCTCCACAATGATGTGAGCGGTGTAGCAAAAGTCAATCAGCAGCTCCATTGCATTCTCATCAATGTCACGGATGGTGACTTCGGTTTGGCGCGACTCCTCCAGCTCGCCAGTGAACATGGCACAGAAATACGAGCTGCAGGCGCTCAGTATGACGCGATGGGCAAAGATCTTGCGTCCGCCTACATTGAGCACCACGTCACATAGCTCCCGATGACGCCGCAACATGTTCAGCTCTGTGAGCGTCACTTTCGGATGCTTCTCCGATGTGTGGGTAAGACGGGCCGGTGACGGCGGACGATCGGATCCGCCGGTGCCACCGCTGCCTATTCCACTGCCCGTTGTAATCGAGCCACCTGTGGCAGCAGTGGCAGACCCATTTCCAAGGCCGGTGGAGCCCGGCAGCAAAGGATCGCCCATTCTGTTCGCCGCTAAGCGCAGCGGGGCGGAAGCCCAACCCCACACGGCGTCTATCTAAGTTGTTCAAAGAAACATAAAGTTTAAATAAGCAAAGGAGGTCTTGCTTGCCCAACAAGAATTAACTGTCAATTGGGGATGTGGACTTAAAGACGTAAGAGATGAAAATATCTCAAATATTTAAAGTTTGTTAAAAATAAATATTTTGATTATTTGACATAGGAATAATATTAGTGCATTTAGTTAAAAGCCAGGAAGACTTAATATGTGGGCGTGAGAAAAACGTTTTTCACGCGCTCATCTCTAAATTAAATAGTTTGTAGTCTCCAATACCTTTGCGTCTCTGTTATCCACGGATCCAAAGCACGTCCACGGAAACCAGGTGCAGGCAGAAATGTTCGAAAATGCAATTTTGGTGCTTGCTTAATGCGACATTTGTGCTAAATATTTGTCTTGCCCGATTTCAACTTGCAGATGCATTCGCAAATTACCAGATTTTGCACTAGCACAGACTTTTGTGGCTTGGGAAAAATCGAACAATCAAAAATCACTAACTTTTTGACGTTTTAATACAGTGTGTTTGACAGTTTACTTATTGCTGCCAGTGCTGGGCATTTCATTAACACATCTAGCATTATTAAATAATGCATTTAGACATTATTTTGCACAGCAAACACGATTTTCACAATATTTTCATCAGAAGCTTCTCGTCGACACTAACAGAGGCTGGCCTTTTCAGAGCACTGAAATATCGTTTATAGTATCGATTTAATTAATATCCTAACCTATCGATTAAAAGCGATGCAGCGCATTGACCAACAGTGTGACCAAATTCTTTTGGCATTTTCATGAGGGTACATACTTATGGTATTTTGTTTGTACTCAAAGGTGGTCTTTTATTCGCAACTTTCATATGTATAAGTGCGACGAGGAAGCATTTTTCCAAATATTAAGAAAGCCATTAAAAAATGCAAAATATTTCAATAATTTAAGTGCAACGTACTAATTAATAAATTTAAATAACGCATGCATATAAATATCAACGAATAAAGATTAATTTCAAGCAGTAAATAAGAGTGACGCAAAAAAAAAACCACATACACACACACAACAGACAGCCTCATTTTTTTTTAGAAAGTACGTGAAGAAAAACAAGTTTGGTTGTGTGCGTGCGTATGTCGAGTGGAGAGTAGCGGAGACTTTTCGTTTCTGTTTAGCGACACAATTAATTGTGGATGGCTTACAACACAAACAAAAGCAACACGAAAACAAAAGCAGATAATGTTGATTGCAACACAGCAACATCAAAAGCCTCGAGTAATGCAAATAAAAACAGAAACTATCAAGTACAAAAATTGCATTGGAAATTGAAATTTGTGCGGCAGAAGCAGCAGCAGCTAACAAAAAGGATTTTCGACGACTGGCAGCCATATTCTCAGCAACATCAGCAACAGAATCAGAAAAAACTTGATCCACGATATTGTAAAGATACGTGACAAAATATTGAGACGAGGAAGACGAAGACTGAGCATGAAATTAGCCTGAATGACAAAGAAAACACTTTTCTAAAGAAAAAACAGCAAACAAAACTGATTAATAAACAAAGTGTATTACATAAAACTAAAAACTAAAAAAAACAACAATTAATACCACGCAATATACAAAATATTATGGAAATTGCCCCAATATTCAATACTGCCGTCGTCGCAACAGCCGCTGCTGTCACCGCATCCACGCCGACGTCCCAGCACAAGCAGCGGCCGAGGCGCTCCGCTGCAGTAGCAACAGCAGCAGTTTTGGCAGCAGCAGCAACAACAACTACAACGACTTGCAATAAATTGAACGGCAACGCTTCATTTGTTACGTGCAAGGAAAGCAGCGTCAATCAAAACGATACTGGTAAAAACCACCACATAAAATGCAATAATTTTGCAATATCAATATAAGTTGTAAATAGAGTGAGAACTGTGTCTATCTCTTTTCAACACACACACACACTATCGTTGCTAAGTAGTATTAGTATTTTTATCTCTCCGCCACAGTAGTTTTCCACGAGCGCAGTTGCGGCGCAGTCGCTTGCAACACACTTGAAGGCAGGTCGCTGAACTGAGTCCCCTCACTTCGCGGACCGTCCCTCGACTAGTTTTTAGAGGCCAAAATACGATTAGCAACAAATAGTGTTTGTAATTGTGTGAATATTTGTTGTTGCGCAATTTGTAGATCATTGGCCCAGCTGTGATCATTATACGAATACACATGTATATACATGTATGTACAAGCAATGATTATTCAGCATTTTTCTCAAGGTGCTCTCTGTTGAAACTGCAGACAAAAAGGCTGCAAAAGAGATAGAATGTTGACTTGGTTTTTTTTTTTTTTACTAAGATTACTTAACTAGACTTGATTGATGAAGTTCATGGTTATCATTAGATACAGTTTTGCAATGTTGATAAATTGTATGCCATTTTCTTAGCTTCATAGCAAATTGGCAACTTGGCAAGTTTACTAATTTTATGTATTTGTGGCAACGCTCTGTCGATTACCTGGCAACGCCCCAGCGAATGTTGTCAAAGTGGATTCAAGAGTTAGCTGAATTTGTTGGGGTGTGCTTGATGCCAGACTAAAATTGCAAAATAAGCAAATCCAAAAAAAAAAACACTTCATTATCATTCAATGTGATAAAGCTGAATTGCGAGTAATCTTTAAAAATAAGCAAAGCCTATTTTTACCACAGTTTAAAAGCGAAAGTTTTTACACTATCGTCGTTATCACACAATATCGACAATCTTTCGAATAATCTTGGTTTTAAGGGAATAATTTAATGTACGCAGGTTCTGAAATATTAATTCAAATCACATAAAACACTTAAACTGACATTTTACTTGTTTTTATGCATTTCTTATTAGTTAATAACTTGTCGTTGCTCGCATCGCTGTCTTTGCAAAAGGTGCTCAACATCAACAATATTAACAACAACAACAACAAGATCAACAAAAATGGCCCGAGCAGCGCTAATGTGTCGTCTTGCCATCTGCAATCAGCAGATACAACAGCAAATAATGAGGAACAACAACAACAACGACGACACTCTGATAACGAAACTGAGAATGAGGTATTAAATCAAATGCTAAAAACAGGCGCGGTATTCACTGCAAAAACAACAAAAACTGCAGTCGCAGTCGCATCGAAAGGCATCAGCGCGCCAATTGCGATTGAAAGTAGATCGCAGCAGAGGCAATTAAACCATGTGGCCAACTTACAAAAGCAACGGCTTAACTCATCCATATCATCGACAAACTCAAGCACATCAACAAACTCCCTTACGGCCAATAGCTATGGCAGCTCCTGCTCCTCCGCGGAGGATCCAACGGGTACAGACAAAGCGGCAATAACAAAGTCGTCCAGCAAATTGCCAGAGAAATCGAAAATTCCGTCCGATATACTCGACGATCTGGCTAGTCGTTTCATCATCAATGTGCCGGACATGGAGCTAAATAATTTAATACGCATTTGCTTTCAAATTGAGCAGGCCCATTGGTTCTACTTGGACTTCTTCTGTGCACCACCCGTGGAGTCCGACCAAATGTCACCAGAGCGGAAACAGCAGCAGCGAAAGTTGCCCGTCGTGGGCATCAAACAGTTTGCCATGCAACTATTTCAGGTAAGCAGCAATCATCACTAAACGCTATGAAAAAATACAAATAAATAATAATTGTACAATATTTGGACACATTTCAGCACATTCCCTTTTTGAACAAGCATTTTGGCACTGTTGATCAGATATTGTTGGAATGGAAAAATTATAAGCTATCTGTGCCAACATGTGGCGCCATACTTGTGTCGAAGGATCTCAATCACTGTCTGCTGGTGCAATCATATTTTGCTCGCAACTCTTGGGGTTTTCCCAAGGGTAAAATTAATGAAACCGAGGACCCAGCACACTGTGCCATCAGGGAGGTGAGTAACAAGTTTCCATATATGTACTATGTACGAATAATAAGTTATAAATAAAGATCATAATCAATTTTATAATCTGTATTGCTGCAGGTCTACGAGGAGACTGGCTTCGATATAACAAACACCATCGATGCGGATGATTATATTGAGGCTTTTATTAATTACCAGTATACGCGATTGTATATTGTGCGCAATATACCGTTGGATACACAATTTGAACCACGCACGCGCATGGAGATTAAATGTTGTGATTGGTTTCGCATTGATGCATTGCCGGTCAATAAGAACGATGCCATATCGAAAGCCAGACTGGGCAAAAGTTCCAATTCATTCTTTATGATCATGCCGTTTGTGAAGCGTCTCAAGAATTGGGTGAACGACCGTCGTTCCGAAATTGAGTCAGCTGGGCGACGTCGCAAGTGCTCGGGACAGAACAGTCCCAAGGCTATTATGAATGGCGTAACATCAACGTCGCCAACAAACAACAACAACAATAACAATTACAGCAGCTGCAAGAAGGATCAACAACGTTCTTCATCGCGTCGTCAGCGGCACAAATCGATGGGAGATCTGGATGGATTAAATAATCTCAATGGGGGGAAGGCAAGCAATGGAGGTGCTTGTAATGGTAATCATAATGGTAATGGTAATGGTAATGGCGGAGGCAGTAATGGTGGTCTAACTGGCAGCAACATATGCAATAGCAATATCAAGCGCAATATCAATAACAACAACAACAACAACAAGCAACTAAATGTGGCTGCGGGCAGCAATACACCAACAGCAGCAACAACAACAGATACACCAACAGCAAATATTCAGGCAGTGAAAACCGCAGTTATTCCAGCAGCAGCAACAACAGCTGGAACACCAACAAGCAAACGCCAACTGTTTCATAGCCAAAGCCAAAATGATGCCAAACAGCCGGCAAACAATGAGAAGGTAAGCAATGCTCAGATTTTAGCAAATTTATTCAATGCTAAACCAAAGCAATTGCAGATTGTCAGCTCCTTTGATTTGATACGCAAGGAAAAGCAGCAACAACTGAAGACGGTCAAGGCTCAAAAGCAACAACAACAACAACAGCAGCAGCAGCAACAACAACAACGCTCGGGCCTCAAATCGCAAAGTGACAAGCAAATCAATCAACAGCAACAGCAGCTTGTCGTCAAAAGCATTTTGAACAAAAAGTATATTCAACAACAGCAGCAGCAACAGCCACAGCAAACAACACCAACAACTGGCATGAATTTGCTAGCTATGTTGACAGCAGCAGCCGCAGCACAAAATACACCAAACGCGGAGCAACAACAACAACAGCAACGTCCACGTCCCGCTTCGGTATCGCTCAATTCGCCAGTAGCAACTTATGCTGGACCATCCAGCAGCAGCACAACGCCAGATGCACAAACATTGCACAAGCTGCAGCGCATGGCATCCGGCACCAATTTGCGCATCTTACAGCATGCGCAATCCCAACAGGCCAATGGCCACCACCAGATGCAGCAACAACAACATAATCAGCATTTGGAGCAACAAGGGCCATTAAATTTCACGCCCAGTTTTAATTCGTGGACGAATTTCTCATTCACCAAAAATTTTATAGCAAATGTGTTTTGCTAAGTCAATTGTTTTGACTTCTTCCTTCTTCCAAGTTTCACACTTCTAAGTCGCAAGGCCAGCATATAAGCAGCAATAGCATTAACAACTAGCGTTAAAATAATTAAGTTTTAGGTGTTTCTCATGGATCTCTCAGTAAAAAGGGTCTCTCATAGACTTTTGGGCAGTTGCATTTTCAACAAGAACATTTCCGACATTCAATTGTATATAGAAAGCAGGATTGTATAAACATTTTGTAAGTAACGTAAAAACATTTTCATACCAAAAACGAAAAGAAAAACTAAAGAAAACGTGAGTCTTCCGATTCAGCACACGTCGTTTTGTAAACAATAAAAATTGCCAGGCAAAATTTTTATATAAGGATAAAAAAAAAAGCAAGAAAGAAAAATTTGTGCAATTAGAATGCAAAAGTCACTCTTTACATACAATACGACACGATTATAATGATTATTTTTATTAGATTGCTTTTTTTTGAACGATAAAGTGAGCGAAACATATATCCTTCTAATTAGAGTTCCAGCCAAGCCGTGTGTGTATATTTTTTAAGTGAGCTAGAGAAGAGTATAAGGAGAGGACAGAGAAGAGAAAACAAAAATTATATAAATGAAGAAAAAGCGTAGCTTTAAATGCCCAACGTTCTGCTTAAGATGTTGTTTTCTAAAACTTTCGTAATTAAGCAATGTGCATTTTATAAACCAACAACAACAACAAATGTGGCAATGAGGCAAACAACTAAAGTGCAAAAATTACTTTGCATGACTTTCTGGGTCGTTTTACCGAACCCCGCCCCACCACCACCACCTAACATGTAATGCGATGAGCAAAAATACAAATAATAACAAATGTAAATAATTAATTGTGATATAGTATTTCTTAGCACAATTGTGATCTTAACAAAACGGCTAGCTACTACGACTACAACAACTACTATTACATATATATACAAGCACACAATCACACAAACACAAACATTTACAAAAGAACAGAAGAAGTGTTATATAAGAAAATTTTAATATAATTCAAGTGTTGTTACAATCGATGGAACTTGTCCAAAACACACACACACACACACACAAAAACACCTCATTCACACACAAAACCACACCTAAAACTATAATTAGAGAAAGAAAGGAGAAGCAGCCAGAGAGAAGCGATAGAGATCCTAATATTAACAGGGGAAAATATCAGGCAGGCATATCCAAAATGAATATATAACGCAAAAGCTTGTAAGAACTCTGATATTTTAACGAATTTAACAGATTAGTTTAAAATTTGAAAGCTTAAAGCTCAATGCAAAATTGCTGCCCATAAACTGGCCTTGAAAACTGTTCTTAAAAACACTTCTTACATTTTCATAACATTTTATAATTGACTTTTAAAGCTTTTTGAAAAGCCATATTAATTTTGTATCCTGTACAAGAAATCTTGAATTTCTTTTAAATTTTTCAAAATTTCATTATAATTTTGTATACTTTTGTCTATAATTTAAACAATGAAACAGCAACCGCAACTGGAAATCTGTTTCTGGCGTTAAACAAATGTGCAATGAAATAAGCAATAACAACTTTCCATTCTCACTTTTTTCTTCATGTATTTTAAATGTTCTACTTTTAAAAATTTCATTGTGCATTTGTTTGCGGCAACAAAGAAAACAAAACGAAACCAACAAAACAATTTTTTAAAATCAACAACCACATTTAATAGCATTGAATGTCAAACAATAAACATAGCAACAATAACACTGTCAAATTGAATCCATATTAGTGTTTTAAATTAATTGTTCAATGAAAATCAAATCAGAAATTGTATTAACCATTTTAAATGAGTACCCAACAAAAACTACATCAACAATAAGTACAATAGAAAGAAAATAATTTAATGTTTGTGCAACACTTAAAGCAAATGCTTTTACAATACTACGAGTATGATTACCTTTATTTTACATTTAGTTTACGTTTCACAAATCAGTAGATTTGATGCATCAAATAATTAACTTTATTAACGGGCTGCTGGACAACAAAGACATGAACCCCAGAAAAAAACTAAACACAAAACGACAACGTTAAGGTTAATGTTTAAGAAAAACAACTTGCAATTGTTTGGGCGCATGATTTTAATTGTTACATGACAATACTCGTAGTACATATAGAGTCAACAATTCATTGATGCTACAAATTGCCACTTGAAAAAAAATTGAATATAACAAAACAACACATGCCGTAGACGTAATTTTTAATCGATGTTTTTAAAATACTGCCCAAGTATAAAACAAAAACGAAACATTGTTTCGGGCATTTGATCAGTTTTCACCTGTAAAACGTCCAAGAAAATGTATATCCAAAATGGCATTTTGTAGACTTTAAATGGAAACCGAACCAAACGAAGTAAATTTAACGCCCATCATTAAATTAGAACAACGATACAAATTACTTGTACAACTTTCTTCCCCCTTTTTTTTGTGTTCAACCAACAAGAGCAATATTATAAACAAAAACAAAATTTGGCAATAAAAACGGGATTTATTTTTTTATTTTCAACTCCCAAAAACAGCAAAAAAGTTTTGTTTTATTTCGTTTTAGCGACTCTTAAAATTCTTATTTATTATAGGACATGAAAACATGTCTCGCTTGCGCCAGCTTGAGAAATGAATCCAGATCAATAAACCAGATAAATCCAGAATGACTGGGTCACGCATTGCTTTCCAAAGTTCGTTTCTTGCAGACATCAATGTGAACTTCTTGTTACTGTTTATCCACGCTTTTTAGGATGGCAATTTATTTTGGGTGCATTTTGTTTATGTGCCTCCGCATTGTCCATAATCCGGTAAATCCTGCATGTCGAAATGAGCTCGCCAAACATGTTTGAATAGATTGTGCTTTTGCAGCTCTATTTGGGTACGAAAACGCATTTGGCACCCACGAGTCTCATCTTATGGCGCATCATGGCAAATAACCTGTCGAAGACACACAAACTTCTTGTAAAAATATTGCAAGGCCTTCAATGTTGCCCCATCTTTGGCCGCACATCCATGTTGCATTTATCTCTCGTGCCTCTGCAATTAATTTAAGCATTGGAAACTTTTTTTGGTCTTATCAGAAATTAAAAACACAGCTCTTTAACATCTGCCTTATAGAATTCTGTACTCTTAGTGGCCGCCCACCGCCCATGTTTACTTTTTATCCGGCGCAAGTGGTTGCGGCACAATTTCGTCGTTTGTCTTTTTGTACGTCGGACCAGGCGCACAACATGTTCCACATGTTAAGAACATTACCAATGCAGCGCTTGCATGCTTTAGTACACATGTTATGGACCTCAAACTATAATAATTAGTTAATTATGAAGTATTCAAGAATATTTGAATAATTTTATTGACTGACCTGGATCTGGAATGCAGTTACCAAGCGGGCAAACACCTCCGTTTTTAGCGAGCGTCCGTTTTCTCGTACGTTTCTCGTATTAAATGTTATCGATTATGACACTTTTCATATCGGAGAGCTACTCAAATAAATCCAATAGTTCTGTGAGCAACGGCTACAGTGAGAGTATTAATTCCGAAAAAATTCAAAATGAGGAAGTCTTTAAAAATGTTGTAAGTATAAAATGTGTTATTTATGCCTTTTATTAGGTGAATGACAACCAGGCGAGCCAGCACCCTTTGGCTCGACACTGACTTTAAAAACAGCATTAGGGGTTTGAGAGTGACACTGACCATTCGAAGTAAGTGAATTGTACATTTATACTGTATTCAAAAAATAATACGATTCTTAAACTTTGTTACAGATGCGTCCACGAAACAATTTTCCCTGAAGGATGTTAGATGACCGGGTGACAAAATTGTGAAATATTAAGAAAAAAATGTTATTATAATCAAATTACATATAAGTTAAAAAATATTAATTTAAATTAAATGAAAATAAATTAAATAAAAAGGGAATTTTTCCTATCGCAAATATAATATTTTTTAATACGTTCTCGATCCCATTTTCGAACCTTTCTCGTATCATAAACTGGTCCGTTTTCTGTCCGTTTTTACATCCATTCTCGACACTTTTTCGATACAAAACGGATCCGTTCGCAAATCGCTAACGAAGGTTTTGCTGCCACAAACTAAGCGACAAGTAATACTTTTTTGAGTGCCGTCCTCGACAGTTTTGTAAGAGAAAAGTTCGAGAAATTGTCGAAAACGGACCCATTCTCGAAACCGATTGCCCGCTGGGAAACTAAGAAAATAAAACGCGCGTTTCCGTTTTTTGCGTTGAGTTTCCGATAGTCAAAACAGTCTGGCAGCACCATTGCAAAAATAGTATCGATAGCTCAGTGTTATCGGTGTAAATCTGCATTTCTTTTTATTCTGTGCTTTTTCGTCGTTGTATAGTGCATAAAACTGTTACATCTGCGTCGAATTAATCTAGCTTAAGTTTAAATAGTTTCCTAACAAAATGGTATGTAAAAGTAAATTTGTAATGCATTAAATGATCAGCAATTGCAAAGGCTTTTTGTATTAACTCAACGCGGCAGAACTTTTTGGTGACGTGAATTTTGCGTGTTTGTAAAAGTGTACTCTGTTTGCGTGTGTGTTTGTGTGTATGTTTAAAAAGCGGCCGCGTCACAAATTGCATGGCTGATATAATGTTGCGGTCTTAGTTCGATTTTCCAAATAAAAAACGTCTTGAATAATAATGAAAATGTTTTTAATGTGCAGTCATTTGCGGAAAAGATTACGGGACTGCTGGCGCGACCAAATCAAGATCCAGCTGGCGGCCCAGAAGCGCCTTGGTATCTCAAATATGGCAGTCGTGTGCTGGGCATCGTTGCCGCATTCTGTAAGTAATAATCCATGTTTATCAACCATCCACAACAGCAACAACCAAATATAAAAACGACAACATTTGCATCGATTTTCATTCTTATGTTATGTATGTAAATTTCATTGTTACACTGCTTATCTTTTCTATTCCTCCCGTCTTGTGTGTGTGTGTGTGAGTGTTACCCACCAGCAAAACTCAAAGCACGCACGCTCGCTCGCTCGCTCGCTCTTTGGCCTGACATTGATAAAGGCAAAAATAACAACAACAAGGAAATGCTATAAAGGATACAGAAATATCTTTGTGTACATGTATGTGTATGTATGTGTGTGACCTGAGCACATGGCGGGGAAGGGAATTTTTCTGTCGCTTTCTATGTCAAGTTTCATGTCGCTTTAAGTGCATTTTTCTATTCAATTTTTTGTAATGCATTTCGCTTTAGTCATTAAATTGCCATAAAATTTAGCATGCTTCTTGTTATTTTATCAGTAAAATTTACACTCTCTCTTTGTGTTAGCTCAGTTGTCTCTCGTTTTCTCTCGTTGCCTTTGTTTTGCGTAAAAAACATACATATCCATTGTTCTTCGTTTCCGCAGTTGCTATGACATTGAACTCGCCATTTGATGGTTTTCCCTTAGAGTTTCACGCGACTTTTCCAAACCAAATGCAAATACAAAGCTTCTGTTTGCAATTTGCCAGAAGTTCAATGACCACAAAACTATTCATTATATTCAAGGGAGCTTAGTTTTAATTGGTTTAGGATTAGGTAGCTAAAGGAGTAAGCTGTTTCATGTGCCTCATGTTTCCTAACAAGTAAACCAATTAACAAGCAATAGCAAACTTTCAAATTAGCAAACAGTAAAATACTTAGTAGCTGTAGGAAGATGAAGATTGAATCCATTTGCTTTGACTTATTACCACAAGGGGATAAGAAAATACCACTCACATTTATTTTAATATGTAAAACCTTACTCGTGCGGCTTCCATGAACCGGTTTTGTGATACACAAGAACAGTGCTTTATAATAAATACATATAACGTAATTGTACCTAAGTTCATCCAATTCTGTACCGCAGTGACCTCAAAATTGAGATCAGCTTACAAAAACAAACTCGTTCGTATCTTAGTTTTTGTTGGTGAATGACAGTGTGTTGAGACTATCTAGTAAATTACTCAATTCCCAACACTCCAGAAAGATCTTTCGCATTATATTCAGCTACAACTAGTTCAATTAACACATTTACACATTTGTTTATTTAGTCGACGAATTGTTATCATTTGTGTCTTAGATAAGGAATAAGTTAAGTTGCAAATCAACTGATAAAATATTTTAAAATACCTAAAAACTTATTGCATTTATTTATAGTAGTAGTTCTATACGTCAGTTTAAAGAACACAACTTTTCATTGATATAACAGTTTCTAAAGCAACCAATGTTTCAATTTGAACAACTGTTTTCGCTTGTGTGTTTTGTCACGCTTCTGTGCTCTGTGTTTGTGTGGCGTTTTATTTTCTTTAGATTTGTTTTGTATATAAAAATATAAAAGAATAAAACCTTGTCGCTAATTTAGCAGTTGGATGAGTCAGGCCTGTTGATTAGATTACGCTTGAAATGTTCCAATTTCGCACCAAAACCTGAGAGATAATAAGGCCAAATGTTGGAGGCGTTGTTTGCAGCAATAAACGAAATTTTGGCTAGAGCCAGATTAAAAGAGCATTAGCAAGATAAAGTTTATGCAAACGCCCTTAATTTTGAGTATGATATTTGTATCTTTTGTTTACAAAGATTTATGATGTAATTATCTACACCTACCATTAAAGTAGATAACACGCAAATGCATTCAGCTATAACAAATGATTTCCTAAACAGCTTAAACTACATTTACTAATTCTCATTGGCTCTTCCTTTTTAGTTGCCATACTTTTTGGACTGTGGAATGTACTCTCAATCATAGGACTGAGCGTCTCATGCCTCGTCGCGGGCATAATACAAATGTTAGCAGGATTTGTGGTGATGGCACTGGAGGCACCTTGTTGCTTTGTGTGCATCGAACAAGTCGGCTCTGTGGCGGATAAGATGGATGCCAAGCCCATGTACTTCCGAGCGGGCCTCTACTGCGCGTAAGCACTTAATCAAATAATAGCAAGAATTCCTATTCTAATAACATTCTTTTGTGCGAATTTCGCAGCATGGCGGTGCCGCCCATTTTTATGTGCTTTGGGCTGGCGAGCCTTTTTGGCAGCGGACTGATCTTTGCCACCGGCGCTGTCTACGGCATGATGGCGTTAGGCAAAAAGTGAGTATTGACTGAAGATCGTGGACATTGGGCCATACAGCCCAGTTAGTTGGCTAGTTAACTGTTTAGTCTATAATGGAGCGGAGGAGCAAATACAAAAGGCACACAAATGCTAATGAAAACAATGTTCTCTCTATTCCTTGACCTGCTTGCGCTGTGATTACGCTTACAATTAAAACTAATGTTATCGACAACAACCAACAACAACCTCTGTTATCTAACACTACAATTATAATAAATGCAAATAACAATTCGCAAATAAACATTAGAGCTTCGCGTGAAGATATGGCTGCTGCGGCCACATCGCCCACACAAATGGCTGGCGGCCAGGCGGGTGGCCAAATGCAAATGGGCGGCGATCAGCATATTACGCTCATGGAAGATCCCGATGTTTGGCGTCCAACATAAATGCGCTAACCAAAAGCATAAACTGCCAAAAACACAACAAATACAAGAATAACAAAATGATAACACGCCAACACAATCACAATCACAAAACACAAACACACTCCCACTTACACATAAACAATTAGACAAAGAAAAAAATATCATAATGAAAAAATTGAGTATCAAATATTTTACGAAGCATAGTTTTTAGTGTTCGTTCCAATTGAAAGTAATATAATTAAAATAATAATACAAAATACAAAAACATTGTAGGGCCGCGCAGAGATCAGATTATGTAGCCGGAATACAGAATTACAGAATTACAAAAACACCCCACCAATTGATAAACAAAGAAACTTTTCGTAATTGTTACTAATCAAACTAATGTTGACAAATTGTTGCGCAAATGCATTTTCTCTATTTTTGGTCGTCTATGTCGTCCTTTGCATGTAGTTGCATTTCTCTATTATTAAATGTCCGTTGTAGAGCGAGGTGTTTTTGAAAAGTACAGTATAAAATATACACACATATTATATAAATACGTATACAATTTATTTTTAGTGAGGAAATTATATTAATAATAAAACACGCTAAGAGAAAATAAAGCTAAAAAGCGACAGCTTCCACACAGCAAAGTACACAAACTACCTGCAACATAAGAAAATTAATTAAAAATCGTAGAGCAATATGTACAACTCAGAGAGCATTAACTTGATATACTTTGCTTGATCATAAAAACTAATTGAAATGTTAAATGTTAATTGAGCTAAACCAAAGCTTTCTTTTTTGCTCGCAAGATTTAGAAAAAAAAACTATTATCATATATGCATATAAATACACAGCAAATACCAGAATTGTTCATAATTTATGACAAAAAAGTTGCAAGCTACTTTTGCATTAGCGATTGTAATTAAATGTAAAATATTGCAGATTTATAAAAAGCTCAAGGGCTCTAACGTGTTTGTCTCTTTTTAGGTGTGTGTTTTATTACAAATGTATTAAAAAATTTGTGATTTATTTAAAAAGAATAATGCCAGACATTAACTTGATATTATTTTCGGCTATGGCCTTTAGTATAACCAAAAAAAAAAAAAAACATTCCTTTAATTTATACTTAGTTCCAAATTGTTATTAGAGGTTACGTTAAAACCAGACTTATTTATTTTTTGGAAAAAAAGCATTCCATTTTTACATAGACTTTAATTGTTTACAAATATTTATATTTTGCCTAGCATATTTAGAAACTCACACAAATGAATACTTGCAAACATATTAAACGAAACACATCCTAATGGATCCACATTGGCATCCAATGTGGCATTTTTCCATATATACATATACATTCATACATTTTGATTAATTGTTACAAAACATTTTCTCGCAATCAGCCTGAGCCGAATCCTAGCTTAATATACCTACATAAAGTTGAAATTAGTTAATAAATATACTATGTTTAACGAACGCAACACTAAAAATGATTCAAGTAAAATATTGTGTTTGTAACTTCACTAAAATTAACTCAAACTATGCAAAAGAATTGTTCATGCCAAACTGCCCCAGAACAGTCCAGTAAATGCCAATTGCAGTCTGCAGAAAGAGAACTACAAGAACTACTACAACAACAACAGCAAGAAGTACGCTAATGTCAAGTCAATTCAATATTAAATATCAGTTCAATTAAGTACAAGTTTTAATGATTGCCTTTTATGTAGCTTAGTCAATTCTGTAGTCACTTTAGTTTTGGAAAAACTATTTATTTAAATTGCACTGTCTTGCTTTTAGAAATGTGTACATACATGTATAATTTTTCGATCCGCTTAAATTTTTGCGCAGTTTATAGTTATCGATATCGGGTACAGTGCCTATTTACGTATAAATTGAACATTAGAACATTTTTATTTAAATTGGTATTTCCTTATATCTTATTTTTTCATTATAGTTTGCATATGATTGCTATTTTATATAATTTTGATATATCACTATTATATTTAAAAAACTATAATTGTCATAGTATTTTAACCTTTTGAAAATTCTAAGATTTTCATATGAAGTTGTGCTGAGTAGCATACTTGTTCCTTTTTGGCAATGTTAATTGACAATGTCTGTACTTGTATTTTGTGCTTTATATATTTGGATTTTGTTTTTATTTTTTTTAGAAATAACACAAATTTAGGAACAAGAGATATTTTGACTATTTTCACTGCACGAAATCCCTGTTCAACACACATTCCTATTATATTTACTATTTGTTTGGCCTGTTTCCCATTAGTAATATCTTGTCATAAGCTTTGATGGTTTACATGGTTTATCTAAATTTCTGTTTTCTTAACTTGTCCCAGAGCCTCCGTTGCTGATATGCGCGCAGCAGCACAGCAAACGGGATACGGTGGAAATGCGGCATCCACAACTAACGATCGGGCGGGCATTGTGAACAATGCGCAACCGTTCTCCTTCACCGGCGCCGTCGGCACGGACAGTAATGTGTGATGACGTCGATGGGGAAACGCTTGGATCGTGGCTGAGATGTGCGATGAGAAAACAAGACTCAAAACGCAACGCAACGCATTAAAGGCAAACTACAAAAAAACATAATTATTAAAAAAACTGCAACAGGCAAAAATATCTTATTAACGTGTGCAATTTAGTGTTGGCGATCAACTTCCAACCGGTCGCCTAGTGTAAAAAGGATCTCTCTCAGTGTAGAGCTAAGGACAATGTTTATAAAAGTGAACGGATGATGGAAACCTCAAGGAACCTTTTTAAAATAAAACTGTAGAAAATGGAGAAAGTTTTTGTGTTAAATGTTTTGGCGTTTTCTGTTTCATATTTCCGTTTGTTGCTTGTGTATCATTCCAATTCCAATTTTGTTAAAAAGCTAACACAAAATACTTGTTTAAAATTTAGTAAAAGAAAATTAAATTATTGAGCGATGGCATAATTGTGTGAAATTTATGTTTAGTCATAGTTTAAATATACATAAAATATATATTTAAATGCATAACAAAAAAATAAATATCAATATAAATAACTAACTGTATGTAAACCATATTAAAATTGAATTATAAATACTTTAAATTATGTTAAATAAAATTAATTATACATACATTAAGCTGGTAATTTTTTCATAAGGTTTATTCTTTCTAAATAGTTCAACAATCTTCAAATACTTTTAAAGTAATTTTTTACTAGTCCGACTTGTAACAGTAAGCAATTTAAATTTAACATAATATTTAACAATTTAATTTGATAATGACTTATGCATCCTCCTGTGTGCTCTCGTTGTCAGATTCTTCAGGAGCCTCTTCATCTTGCTTATCACCATCATCTTCTTCACCATTCGCTTCGGCATCTTCGGTTTCTTCAGCATCTGGATCATTGTCATCGCCGGACTCCTCCTCTTCCGGAGCTTCCTCCTCTTGTTCCATGGAGCCAACCCAACGGAAGCGGCGATCGCTGATTTTTCCTCGCTCCCTTGGGCAGAGATCGCAATGATCACAGCGAAAAGAGCTACATTTTGAGTAACGGTAATAAAAATAATTTTTTTCATCTTACAATTTATCAACTTACCAAAGCTCATAATTAGGAATTTGTTAGAAAGCATGTTAAATAATGTGGTTTAAGAATGATTCTTCGATGCTAACTGAAGCTTATGCCGTCTCTTTTATACCAATTTTTCGGCAGGTGCTCTTTACCTGAATTTACTAAGAATTGTACTAGACTGACTTTATTATTTGCAACAGCTGCGCAAATATAAAGCTTTATTTCGAATTAGTGTCATAGCTTTAAGCTAATAACTGACGCTTTTTTTATATATCTAATGTATGTCATTGAATTTGGATTATAGAAATTGTGTGTCAAAAATTTATTAAGACCTAAAAAAAATTTCAATGTATTAGTTTCTTACAGTCTAAATATTGATTATGTCTTCTTCTATACAAAACCATATTTTTATTCCAAAAATCCCTCAATTTGCTAATGCATTTTAGCACTTTGATATCACATAGATACTAATGCATTGATTCCTGGTCTGAAGAACTTGTGAGATAGTTCGGAGGGGGCTGAGCTGAGGCCACCAGGCGGGTCGCGGGTTGCGGATAGCGAACGGCCTCCCTTGGGGGTCAACTGTGAATAAGCGAGATTCCTCGTGAATAAGCAGTCCCGGACAAACAGCGGGTACGATATCGTTCATCGTACCGACAAGACGCTTGTGTTGCCGTCTTTTAAATCATAGCCTCACACACTCCCAACTCCTCTACAAATACCTTCCTCTATCCTAACCCCCAAATCTCACTCCGGGCTGGACTAAGGTGTCACTCGGACCGTGCCGAGAGTCAGCTTGGCTGGGGGCCCGGATTAAAAACTAGCCCAGTCTCTAACGGTGGGCTCAGGCAGATGGCGACCGCCTGTTCTAATTAGCCTTACCTGGGTATTGCGGATCTCTGCCCGGGTGGACCATATATTTCTCCGCAACTCGTGGGACTAGCAACATGACAAGAAACAAAAACAAAAAGAAAAACAAACAACTTAAAGTACAGCAGGACATCCCTGCATCCAGTGTCGCAAGACATTTTGATAAATCCAACGTGGGACAGCCCCCACGGCGCCCTCAGCAGGCGCAACACCCAAAAACGCCGCAAGCACCACCTGGCCCAGTGCTTTCCCTTCCGACGGGGCAAGCCCCGCAACCCCATGTCGCCGCAGCTAAAAAGCTAAAACGATTGAATTCATCAGCCGCCAAGCGTCGTCGCCTAAAACGTCATCGCAAGGAGGGATTTTCCGCAGATGGGGCCATAAAAATGGCAACTTTACCAAAGGAAACGTCAAGTCAGGCAGGAGGATCCGCTCCCAAACGTCTAAGCATTTCTTTGACGGCGCCGATTGACAGCGCTAAGAGGGAGTGTCTCGAGATGCGTCCAACCACGTCGAAGACAGCCGCCGTCGCGACCGTTGTAGGGTCTTTCCCAGCAGTGCCCACCATGCCTCGCTCGTTGTACCTGTCAGCTGCGAATGAAGTCAAGGTTGAACCTGTGGAATACCCCCAAGAAACGCTCAGCTATAGAATCTTTTCCACACTAGAGGAAGCCCCTCTTCCCAATGACGCCGCCTCAGCAGTAATTAGGTCTTCACCTGCAGTGCCCACCAAATCTGGCTTGATGTACCTGGCATCTGCGAAAAAAATCAAGGTTGAACCTGTGGAATACCCTCAAGAAACGCTAAGCTATGGGAACTTTCCCACCAGAGAGGAGGCCCCTCTTCACAATGTCGCCCCAGATGTAAGGTATGGAAGCACCGTAGGATCATCTCAGCCGATGCAACCGGTCCCCAACGTTGTCAAGCAACATGGCCCGAAGCGCCAGCGGCAAAAAGAACAGCTACCAAGAAATGGAGAGCCTGGGGGTTTGGATGATCCATACCGGAAAGGTCTATGCGGCTCAAGAACAAAATGGTATCTAAGGTACCTGAAGCAGGGACTTTCCCCTGATGAGGCCCTAAAATTGACAACTGCACCGAGGAATACGGCAAGTCAGGCAAGTGAACCAGCGCCCAAACGTTTATGCACTGCTTTGGCGTCGCCGACTGACCCCCCTAAGGGGTCGTGTCCAGAAGAGCATCCAACCACTTCGAAAACAGCCGCCCCCTCAGCAGTAATTAGGTCTTCACCTGCAGTGCCCACCAAATCTGGCTTGATGTACCTGGCATCTGCGAAAAAAATCAAGGTTGAACCTGTGGAATACCCTCAAGAAACGCTAAGCTATGGGAACTTTCCCACCAGAGAGGAGGCCCCTCTTCACAATGTCGCCCCAGATGTAAGGTATGGAAGCACCGTAGGATCATCTCAGCCGATGCAACCGGTCCCCAACGCTGTCAAGCAACATGGCCCGAAGCGCCAGCGGCAAAAAGAACAGCTACCAAGAAATGGAGAGCCTGGGGGTTTGGATGATCCATACCGGAGAGGTCTAAACGGCTCAAAGACAAGATGGTATCTGAGGTACCTGAAGCAGGGACTTTCCCCTGATGAGGCCCTAAGAATGGCAACTGCCCCTAGAGAAATGCGCGCTCAGGCAACGGGACCAGTCCCCAAACCTCCAAGCACTGCTTTGATGCCGCCTACTAACACCTTAAAGAGGGCATGTCCAGAGGAGCGTACAATCACGTCGAAGACAGCCTCCGTCTTACCAATAGTGAGGTCCGAGACTTGCTCGTCGCACCTGGCGGCTGGGGAAAAAGTCAAGATGGCTGTGTTACCCGCAGAATACCCCCATAATTTGCTCAGCCAAGGCGATTTGAGTTTACTAGAGGATGCCATTATGGATGAGGTTATCCTTACAGAATGGTACTCCACGGTCTCGTTCGCTGGAATTAACTTTCGGGCAGGCTACCTAATCATTGATTGCGACGACAAAAGTTCAGCGGATTGGCTGAGGACCGTAGTTCCCAAGCTACACTCGTGGAAAGGAGTTCCACTGACTTTCAAGGTGGGTGATGACATACCGTCGTTACATAATATCTCCATCGTTTGTCCCAGAAGTGCCGATCGGTCCACTGAAGCATTGTTGGTTCTGTTGAAAAACCAAAACAAAATTAATACCGAAGCATGGAAAGTCAATTCGCGGCGAACAGAAAGCGGAGGTGTCGTGCTGGTAATCGAAATCGACGAGCTCTCAAAGAATGTGATAGTGGAGAAAGGCCACCAGTTGTCATTTCGTTACGGGACCATAAACGTCAGCGGCTTAAAAAGAAAGGGTTTTGGCAGAGGTGAGACTCGGTCAGGTAGTGGAGCAGCGATAAAGTAATGCGAGTACCGGGCTAGCCCAGATAAACATCCACCTGGTTAAGGTGGACTTGGCTGTTCTGGTCAAGTTGTTTATCAACCACCATCTTGGGCTAGTCATCGCTCAAGAGCCATGGGATAAAAGGCCTGTACACAGCTGAATCAAAGAAAATCTTAGATCAAAGAGATCGAATACCTGGAGCCTGTATACTCGTAATAAAATTTATTAACTTTAATCATCTTTCAGTTTTCTTTATTTTTGACTGCAAGGCAAGGGAAAATTTTTAACCTAGATACATTTGCATACTTTCCAAAATTAATTTTTCATGTCGGTCAGATGTGACATGAATACAAGGGGTGAGTACTTAGAAATTGGAAATTTTTTGTGACTAGAATTAGAAAAGAAATTAGGTCCCAGCTCAGGGAATGAAACGCCTCTCCAGAAGAATCCATGTCTCATCATCCTAATAGGGACAGGAGCGTTCAAATTAGTATCTCCAGAAAAAATATTGAGATAAATTTTGGTCGACAATAGAACTTAATCTGGAGCCCGAGCCTTTCATAACAAGGGGGTAAGAAAATCAAGTACAGCTGAATGCGCCGGGCTCCGAAGAGCTGAGCAGCTTTAGGGCGCGTTTACAATGTTAGCGTGAGATTGGAAAATGTTTTGTTCCTGTCTGACACACATATTTTTCACATAAGTTCGTCTCACTCACTTTCAATCTCAAACCGGTTTCACTTGCATCTCAGCTTGGAGTGGAAAAAAGCTATTCGAAAATTTAGTTTTAAAAGCTGTCAATAGATGTCATATTTTCGAAATTTGTAACATGTGCTTTAAGGCTCCAATACAGAGGAAAATGATAATATAATTCACTATTCAACATTTATTTAGTACATATTAATGAATATATAACAATAAAATCATTGTTATATAAAAAAACAAATCGATAATATTTGCGCCATTTCACATGTGTTAGCCGAGTTCGAATCAGCTGGTTGCATTGTTCGAATTGCGTTTATGTTCACAATGCAGCTGACATTGTAAACGCGCCTTCACAATTCGAGTTGAAAATTTGATAATTCACACAAAATAAACAAAAATGGACGAGCAGACAACTGCACGCATTATTGCAGTGGTGCACAATAATGACTGCTTATGGAGTGTCACCTCAAAGGCATTCA
Source organism: Scaptomyza hsui (assembly GCA_018152825.1). Lineage (NCBI taxonomy): Eukaryota > Metazoa > Arthropoda > Insecta > Diptera > Drosophilidae > Scaptomyza > Scaptomyza hsui. Next base: position 10,922,762 of record JAECXO010000307.1, on the reverse strand, counting down.
AAAACAAGTAAAAACGTTGCAGTCGGACGCAACCGACTGCGGAATACTTTGATACCAGTAAAAGAACGGTTGATAAGGGGAAATGCAGGGGCGAAGGGAGTGGGCCATGTGGTAAACATCGCCAGCTATCATGTTACCAAATTTGGTGACTTTAGCTCAAAAACTGTGGAAGATAACTTAACTCCCAAATTTAAAAGGTGGGCGGCAGAGGTAGGCGTGGCATCCAAAATTTTGAATCAAATGTTTTTAACTGTCACTATCAATCTTCCTACCAAGTTTGGTGGCTCTAGCTCAAAAACTGTTAAAGATATAGCCGATTCCGATTTTATAAGGCGGGTGGCTTAGGTGGGCGTGGCATCCAAAATTTTGATGAATTTTTTTGGGGAACGTCAATATCTATCTTCACACAAAATTTTTTGGCTCTAGCCCAAAAAATGTGAAAACTACAGGTGTTTCCAATTTCTTGGAGAAGGGGGGATGGGGGCGGAATCAGGGGGCGTGGCATCCAAGTTTTGATGGGGAACGTCAGTACCTATCTTGACACAAAATTTGGTGGCTCTAGCCCAAAAAATGTGAAAACTATAGGCGTTTCCAATTTCATGGAGAAGGGGGGATAGGGGCGGAATCAGGGGGCGTGGCATCCAAAATTTTGATGCATTTTTTTGTGGAACGTCAATATCTATCTTGACATAAAATTTGGTGCCTCTAGCCCAAAAAATGTAAAAACTATAGGCGTTTCCAGTTTCAAGGAGCAGGGATGATGGGGGCGGAAGGAGTGGGCGTGGCATCCAAAATTTTGATGCAGTTTTTTCAGGGACATGACTAGCTATCTGCGTGCAAAATTTGGTAACTCTAGCTGTAAAAATGTGAGAAATATTTGGTTTATCGGTTTTCAGTTATCGAATTTATCGATTTCCCAGCCTCCTAGTAGGCGTGGCACCCCAATCTTGACACTTTATCTGTACCTTCTATGGATAAACATAATTGCAAAGTTTCAAGTCTCTAGCTTTACGGGTGTCGAAAAAAGTTGCGTTCATACAGACGGACAGACGGACACCATGACGGACATTGCACAAAACCAATATACTATGAGACCTTCGGTATCAAAGTATAACAAGCTGTTGCGGGAGGATTTGTGGAAGTCCATTGGAGTGGAATTCAAAATGACTGGTAGGTTCTTGAAATTCGTTCGGTTGTGACAATATTTCATTACCGTGTATTTTAAAGGGGATGAAGCGTACGGCCACTTTCGCAGACTGCGAGAGAAGTCTAGGCGGGAGAAGGAGAAAGACCACAGCAAAAGTGGCGCTGCTGTGAGTAGGTCATCCAAGTGGATTTTTTTTAAAAACCAAGAGTAAAGTAAGCACTGCCTTTGATTTGGATTTATTATTGATTTATTAATTATACTATTTCTTTTCCAGGGTAAGCAATTCGCTAGCATGGGGCAATTCAACTGCGAATGAGGAGGATTTTTAGTTGCTATCAGAGCCGCAATTGCCGCAGCTAGAACCGCTGCGTCTTGAATCGCCGCAGCAAGCAACAACGCCGCGATCAATGTCGCGATCGCGCTCAAAGACTCCAGGAGTTCTAAATTGCATTGTGGAGGCAATGAGTAGCAATACCGCCAAAATGTTGGGTGCCATGAAAGCCGATTCTCCAATTGAAGGCGTGCTGACTTTCGTTAGAGACACGTACAACAAATTGGAGAAGGCAAAGGAATTCGAAAGAAAAATAATTGAACTTTCTATGGAATATAGATTGGCAAATAAAAAACATAAAATTTATTAAAATGTAATTATATATTTTTATTAAGCACTAGTTTTTTGTTGACAAACAATTTGTCATGACATCGCGTAAATTTTGTGCTTCATGCGTTGGTCTGAGCTGCGCTTCTGATTCTAAATGGCTCCATCTTCCCCGGTCCATTTCATTTTCTGCTTGATAATGCGTTGCAGAGGTTGAACTTGTTTTTGTTTTTCTAATAAAGTTGTGCAACACAACAGCACTGTTGACAATTGATATTGCCAGATCCGGGTCTGCACAAATCACGGTATGGAAAATCCGAAATTTTGACGCTAAAATTCCAAACGTATTTTTAATAAAACGTCGTGCCTTTGACATGGTTGTATTGAAAACACGTTTATCTTCCAACAAACCACGCCCACCATATGGTCTCAGTAAATGGCGTTTTAGCGGAAACGCCTCATCGCCAACAAAAAACAAGTGAAAACGTTGCAGTCGGACGCATCCGACTGCGGACTACTTTGATACCAGTAAAAGAATGGATGGTAAGGAGTCTGCTTGCAAACTAGTGGGCCGGGTGGTAAACATCGCCAGCTATCATGTTACCAAATTTGGTGACTTTTGCTCAAAAGCTGTGAAAGATAACTTAACTTCAAAATGTAAAAGGTGGGCGGCAGAGGTGGGCGAGGCATCCAAATTTTTGAATCAATTGTTTTTAACTGTCACCATTTATCTTCCTACCAAGTTTGGTGGCTCTAGCTCAAAAAATGTTAAAGATATAGCCGACTCCAATTTTATAAGGCGGGTGGCTTGGGTGGGCGTTGCATCCAAAATGTTTTTTTTTTTTTTTTTTTTTCCACTTCTGTTATATATTTGCAATCTATCCAAAAGGACAATCAGCAAGTTACATTATGAATACTTTGACAATATAAGAGCGTATCTTTTAAAACTTGGTTGAGATGGTGGGGGAGGGGAAGGGGGGGGTGTGCAGGAACTCAGTTCCTGGAGAGAGGCAGATCCAGCGGGTGCTGTCTTCTTAGTCGGCGGGTGGTGGTGCTGTTGTCAAGCAAGTTAATGGCAAGCGGGTTGACGTGCCTTTCCAAGCGATCGACGTAGGCTGTGCTGTGCCTGGCGATCTCGTCGTTTACGCAAGGAATCGCTAATTCATTGTGGATATCCCTATTTGTGTGGTAAATGTGAGCATTCGATATAGTTCTGAGGGCTTTGTTCTGAAACTTTTGAATAATGTTGCGGTTACTAAAGCTAGCAGTGCCCCAGAGGGATATGCCATAGGTCCAGATGGGTTTAAAAATGACTTTGTAAACCAGCAGCTTGACACGAAGCCTCATTGGAGATCTCCTTCCCAGAATCCAAAGATGCTTCTTTAATTTGATGTCAAGCTGTTTTCTTTTTGTGTCAATGTGTGGTCTCCAGGTTAATCTTCTGTCCAGTGTCAGTCCCAGATATTTGGCTGTGACGCTGCTGGGTATGGTTGAGCCATCCAAGTGTACCGGTGGGCATAGTCCTCTTCTTAGGGCGAAAGTTGTGTGTGTTGATTTCTCCGGGTTAACCATAATGTTCCACCTTTTTAGCCATGAATTTATGATGTTCAGCTGCAGTTGTATGAGATCTGAGGCCGTTTGAGCCGAGACATCATTTGCCAGGAATGCAGTGTCGTCTGCGTAGGTGGCTGTCAGCAGTCTTGGGTCCGATGAGACAGGCATGTCAGCGGTGTACAGAACTGGGCCAAGTACGCTTCCCTGAGGTACACCAGCTCTGACTTCCTTTATGGGGGAGCAATCCTCGCTACACTTGACATAAAAGTTTCTGCCCGTGATATAGGATTTTAGCAAATTGTAGTAGGGAGCAGGTAGTGCGATTTTGACCTTGTACAGAAGTCCTATGAAGGCTTGCTTCACATCCAAGAACACTGCTGAGCTGTACTTTTTCTCCTCGAAAGCTTCCAGTATTTTTTCAATAATCCTATGGCATTGCTCTGGAGTGCCATGACATTCCCTAAATCCAAATTGGTGATAAGGGATCGCACCGGCCTCCTCCAGTATTGGGCGGACTCTACGCACCAAGTTTGGTGGCTCTAGCTCAAAAAATGTTAAAGATATAGCCGACTCCAATTTTATAAGGCGGGTGGCTTGGGTGGGCGTTGCATCCAAAATGTTGATGCAGATCTTTGGTATATGTTGCCTTCTATCTTTCTACCGAATTTACGGGCTCTAGCTTAAAAACTGTAAGAGATATCGAAATTTCCGATTTTAAATGGTGGGCGGCAGAGGTGGGCGTGGCATCCTAATTTTTGATGCAGATCTTTTGTAGATGTCACCATATATCTTCCTACCAAATTCGGTGACTCTAGCTCGAAAAATGTGAAAACTATAGGCGTTTGCAATTTCAAGTAGAAGGGGGATGGGGGCGGAATCAGGGGGCGTGACATCCAAAATTTTGATGCATATTTTTGGGCAACGTCAATATCTATCTTGACACAAAATTTGGTGGCTCTAGCCCAAAAATTGTGAAAACTATTGGCGTTTCCAATTAAATGGAGAAGGGGGGATGGGGCGGAATCCGGGGGCGTGGTATCACAATTTTGATGCATTTTTTTGGGGAACGTCAATATCTATCTTGACACAAAATTTGGTGGCTCTAGCCCAAAATATGTGGAAACTATAGGCGTTTCCAATTTCAAGAAGCAGGCATCCAAAATTTTGTTGCAGTTTTTTCAGGGACGTGGTTTTATCGGTTTTATGTGATCGAATTTATCGATTTTCCAGCCTCTTAGTGGGCGTGGCAACCCAATCTTGACACTTTATCTGTCTCGCCTATGGAAAAACATAATTGCAAAGTTTTAAGTCTCTAGCTTTACGGGTGTCGAAAAAAGTTGCATTCATACGGACAGACGGATATAATTAAAAAACCTCAGTGCTTTTAATCCGACGCAACAACCCCCTTCAACGATACGTGCGAAGCCCTCCGACATTTACATAGACCTTTTAGGTTGCAGTGCTTTCATTCCCCTAAATAATAAAAACAATTTATCCACGTTTATACATTGGATTTTCTTCCTTTTAAGAATTTTAATAAATTTTAGGGAATAGGGAATAAAAAATTAATAAATACAGTGAGCGTAGCAATATAGTCAAATATTTGAAAGCATATCTTTAGGCTTTAAACAAAACTATTCCAGGTTGAGCCTCAGTATCTGTAACATTGCATACTTTTAAGGAGGCCTAAAAAACGTAGAAATATTTTTGCTCACATTTGAATTAATATGATTAAATCATTATTAAAAGATTTAAAAAAATATATTTACTTATATTTCGCAGAAATTAATTGATATGTTTTTTTTTTAGTGTAAGGAATCTGCTCAATATCTCTTCAAGTAAATTCACACCACACAAAAAATAAAATAAAATAAAAATGATGAGTTTTAGCACAAACTCAGCGCAGTGTCCTTCGCCGTTACCTTGGAATGGATGCGGGCTATCATTCTTCGGCATACCCTAGCGCTGTATAATAGTCTGAAGCGCCGCTGATTGAAGCGATTCTGGACATTTCTTTTCGTTTCCCTAGCTGATGACCTCATAAAGGCAGCGCTCTCAAACTTATTTAAAACAAAACCGATTGTATTTTATGCAAAAATGTTATTGCTTGGCAACAAATTCAATTTTCACTGTCAACCTGATTTATACTCGTATTATCTTATATAAGCCTCTTAATAATAATCAATGAACGATTTAAAATCAGCAAAAGCTGCGTTATGTTTAAAAATTGAAAAAAAATTAAATGAAAAAACCGGTTGATAAATTCAAATATTTTGGTTTACTATTCAAGGAATTTAACTCATCCCTCTACATAAATTTACTTAAAGAAATACCAAGAAGATCCTTTATTTGAACATTATTGATATCGAAACCACAAGCAAACTCAATTGATTATGCCCCCATTTGTTGAGGGTCTTGGCAGCTGTATGTTATGCAATGGTTTCATTTCAGTTTGGGTTTTGCTTTTTATTATATTTAATGTACCAGAAAATCGTTTGTCTAAAGTGAACGATCCTCAACTGATCCCGTCAAAGTATCTATTACAGGCTGCGCAATTTGATTGAAAGGCAGGGGGATTTAGATTGTTGTTGATATCGTTGGATATGGGTCAAGTGTTTGAAGGACTTTACGTTCACTGACGATACATTTTCTCACAGTTGTATTTGATGCCGCCAAACGAAAAATTTTTCTTGCTAAAGCGCCGTAGGACGGAACAAATTTTTAAAATAAAGAAAACTCAGCACTTTTGACGACAGCTCAATAAGGCAGCAGCATGAGTTTTTTTTAGACAACCTGCTGCTTAACATATTAGCACCAGGACATCGCTGGGCAGCGGGTGGTGTTTCATAGGACAGCTGAAAGTGTCAACAGTCGGCGAAAAGCAAAGCAAAATCCTGAAACTGTGAACATTTTGTGCCTGCCATGACATTGCTCTGTACCATACTTTTGCCAAAAAGTTGACACTGGCGGCAGGCGGAAGACAGAAAGGACTACACTACAGGATATATAGTATATTTTGGACTGCAGCTGTGCTGCACGTTTATTGCATTCGAAACGCATTTAAAGAAAAACAAATCGCATCGATTTGAAATTATTCGCCAGATGGGTTTAAATTTGTATCAGGCTAGTTGAATAAACTGCTTCCTGGATAGCTTAAGACGCTGCTTCCGTCTTCAGTTCATCTTCCGCCCTTCATTAATCGCAGCCAGCTTTGTTGCTCATTTGAGCTCATCATTTTTGTTATTAATCTCTTGCCCAGCATCTCTGTTTTTCGCCAGCTGTCGTTGGCCATTTGCCTTTTGTGGTTCCCGTTTGGCCAGTTGACCATTTGCCGTTGGCCAAGTGTTTGCTTGCCTTTTGTTTGGCCTACTTCAATGTGCTGCCGACGCCTTTTGAATGCATTTGCTGCTTCTTTTCTGCTACACTTTGTTACTTTTCTGCTTCTTTGTGTGTTCATTTGCTTAAATGCATCTTATCCTGTTAAAGTGTGCTCCGAGCTCTTTTTGCAGAAAATTGATCCTTCTTTTTGTTTTTTTTTTTTTGCTAATTTCCTGCAGTAGCCCGGCTTCTGTCTTTCTTTTTTCTTTGTATATGTGTGCTCTTTATAAAGTTTTTCATGTCTGCAGATAAAGTTACTGAAATGTAAGACGTGGGTTCCGCTTTCAGTTAAAATTTTTAGAACAATTTTTTATGTATGTTTAAAGATTCAAAATGGTTTAAAAAAATTGATTTTTTAGTTTATAGGTTTTACTCTGAAATTAACAAAACTTCAGCTTGCCACATTTCGTTTGAATAAAACGTTTTTAACAGTTACTTGTAAATTATAGGTTTTATATAACCCTCATCATCACACACGCTATTAACAATAGCCAGTCTAATCAACAGGCCACACCTGAGGTTCCCCTTCCACCCCTCTCTCTAGCCCAAACAATTAAAAAAGCTTTTCAAACATAGAAAATTGTTGTTCTTTCTGCCCAATTAGTTGTTTTAAACACCATAAAATTATTATGTGGAATATTTGATTGTGTGCCGAATTGAATTTTATATTCAATACCCATAATGTGCTGCCCCTGAATCCAACTCCAACTCTAATTCCATCCACATCTCCACTCATAACCATATTTCATCAAGAATGCAACGCAACGAGGCGCCCAAAACATGATTATTAATTAAAATTCCCAAATCAAAATCAAATTACCACTAAAATAAAAAGAATGCATAAATTTGTGTAAAATGACAACCGTACACACAACACACACACACAACACCCAGATGCAGTCTGCAGAGTTTTGGGGGATTGGGATGTCTGTCGCCAGCGGCTTCCGCTTGGTCGTGCAGAGCACCTTCCAAGAATTTCGAGAGTAGAAAATGCTATTTGGAAAATGCGTATTATTATAAAATTAAATTATGCATAATTATAATTTTTTGTGTGGCTGGCAATCAAACAAAACTAGCAAGGGGAGCGGGAGAGGGGGAGGCCCATAAAACTGTCATAAGGCGGTAAAAATGTGAGGAGCTAAAATAGTCAATATAGGGAGAATATTAAACAAGTTTCTTATTATATTTTTTTTTTTTGTAAAGTGGCACGTGTGCCAAAGAACAATGTATATAAAGAGCAGTGCAGAGCAATACACTGTTCTACAAACAACATACAGCTATAAAAAAAAATAAAAAAAAATAAAACGAAGTAAATAACAACAAGGAATAAACATAAGCGTCAAATTGATTAGCAAACGCTAATAGAAATTTAAAAAAATTTAAATTAATTAATGACCTGAAGATCTTAATATTGATTATTAAACGCTTTTAATAAAAATAGGTTTAATTTCCTTGTTTCTGCGCAGTTTTTATAACATTTCTGCAAAATATTTAAGTTATACCAAAAATTTACACTTTAGGGCTTGTAATACCTTCAAGCTCGTTGCATTCTTTTGTCACTTTTGCGTCTTATATTTTCTATCATGATTTCACTTCGTTTTATTTCAAATTTGTACTCGCACGGAAGCCAACTATGTTGCTCAGTGTAATAACATTTCCATAAAACCGATAAACGCGCTGAGGGCAAAAATGTTTTTGTGCTCAATTAGCGTATAACATTGTCACAACCTTCCGGCAGCCCCAAGTTACCCCCTTCGCTCCATCTACCATCAACAGGTAAAAAGCTGATTTGGTATGCGAAGAAGGGAGCCGAGGAGCAGAGGCACATTGCATAATCGTTAAAATGGATGAAACCCCTTTTTGTCTAACGCTTATTTTCATGCGTTTTCCTCGGAAAATTATGACTGGCAGGCAGCGCGGCCACAAAGTGCCCGGGCATAGTTTTCCATATTTTTCCCTTGGCTTACGCGTGGCCGCGATTTAAATTATGACAACGAGGAGCCTCGAGTCGAGTCGGTGCCTGGCTTCCTGGCGCCAGACCTGTTGGTGGCATTGAGTTTGGAATTGGGATTTTGTTTGGCTGCTTAACGATTTAAATAATGTCTGGGCCACAGGAAGGATAACAAGCGCTATGGCGGTTCTATGGAACAATAAATTTAAAGTTCGAGTTGCGAGCTGCGAGTTTGTAGCCGAGCACATTGTTGCCGCTGGTAGAAGGAGGCATCCACTAAGTAGGTGCACGGTGTGCTGTCGCGACGGTAGCCAGAGGCAGGCAGCTGCAAATTGGGACAAACTAATCTTATCAAATATTGACAATAACCCAATTAGTAACCACCTACAGCAAAGAAACGTAGTTGCCTTAGACAAACAAACATTGCGCAAAAAAAGGTTTTCATCCTCGTCTTTTATTTCAACTGAAATGCTACCAGGGAAGCTGTCACTCCGATTCAAAATGAGACATCAGGCAACAAGGCAAAGTCGCAGGACAAATATCAAACGCAGCTGCCGTCCAGGACAATCCCGGGTAAGTCAAAGTCGTAAGATGCTCGCGTCAACCATAAAACTAGCCAGCAAGATAAAACGCATGCCGGACCCAAAACGTTGGACCGCCCCTGGCGAACGCTACGAGTTTTTGGTTCATGCCAGGCAGCCCCTAATTTGCTAAAACTGGCCTACAGTTTAGAAAACGACGGGCAGTCGCCATACCCGAGTGCCCAAGTACCTAAGACCCAGGACAATCATAAAAGAGCATCCTCCTACTTGCCGTGACATTTGAGATTTTGCAGTCGATGATTTCCAATGCTGGACATTGTCTCTCAATTCTAAAGGGACATCTTTTTGTTGTATTGTTGTCGATCAGGTCGTGAAAAGCGCAATCCTAACTACCCACAAAAGGATCCGAAAATTTGCCATAATCATGACATTTTGTAGGCTCTCAATTCTATTGCTCTTTCAGCATTTGTCTCGCTGTTTTCTCTTGAATAGTTGGAGACATCTTCTTTATAACATAATCGTTGTAATGTTGCGTCTTTATGCGAGTTAGCTAAACAAAACTGAACAGTCTTACAGTAAGAGTATATACTTTGTGTGTGCATTTAATTGTTGATCGTAATCCTTGAAAAGGAACTTTTTGTTCTTTTATGCCTGAGTTTGATGTCTATCTTTAAAAAATTCTGCTTTAAAACAGAAAATCATTTATATAAATCCATATATATTTTTATTTAATTATTTATTTGCTTTAACAAATTAACAGGATGAAACAGGTATTATAATAGAATTAATTTATAAATATATTCCATCGAATGTGAAGCAAATATTTTACCCATTAATTTATTTATTGTTAAACGTTGCCAGATACAAATATATATTGGGTGAAATCTATGTAGATATGTAGATAGGCCGGAAGAGCCCAACTATAAATTATCAGCCATTCAGGGGGTCCGGTGAGAAACTGTACAATAAATCGCCAATAAATGTTTTTCATTTACTGCAAACGTAACTCATGAATATTTCAGCAAATAAAGAAAAAATACGCTAAGGGCTATAAAAATAAAATGCAAAATGTGCGACAAACGTTGAAGTTGACAAAAAAAAAAAAAAAAAAAAACTACAAACAAACAACAATCGAATAAACAAAAATAATGCACAGTTTTATTTAGGAGCAGAGCTTTTTTTTTTGTTTTGTTGGTCACTTTTATTTTTGGGTTTTTTGTAGATGAGAGCTGGAAGCTGGCCAAAAGCAACAATCACAAAAGTAACCTCAAAAATTTCAATAAAGACCACAACAAAGCAATTTATATAAAAATGCCACAGAGGAACGGGGCGAAAAGTCGATGGCTCTGTAGTGTGAGAGAGAAAACAATGACAACAGACGGCAAATAGTAGAACAAAATATTGGATGGGGGCGTGGCGGGTATAGGGGGTAGGGGATAGGGAGGGCTTTACTGGTTGGGGACCCAGCACGACATTTTAACAAAACAATAGAAATCAATTGATTGCGTTGTGGGAAGCTTAGCACTTGATTTCCGTTGTGTTGTTGTGTTTGGGATACCGCCGAAGGGGCAAGGCAGTTAGTGTAAGAGGCGGAGAAAGTCAGCTCGGAGTGGGGCACAAGGAGGATTGCGTGCGCCACCCCAAAAAAAAAGTAAAAGGACTCCTTGATGTTGTTATTGTTGATATTTCTGTTGTTGTTGTTTTTGTTGTTGTCGTTACTAGCGCTGCGTTGGTGCGGCTAAAATTCTATTTTTCCAATTTTTGCGCAATTTATTGCATTGTCAAGGGATTCGCAGCAGAGCAAAAACAGCAGCACAAAAAAAATGAATGGAAACGCAAAAGGCATAAGAAAACACCAAATACAAATACCAAACAAGTTTGGAATTAAACTTAAACAGAAGTAGGTGATTAAATACCCTGTAAATGGTAACAAATTATGTTATTATGAATTTATTTATTAATAATAAAATTCATAACGTTTTTCTAGGTAATCTGATAGTAATTATATGAAATGAAGTAATTTTCTTATAATTTTTTTGGAAAATTAATCTATTTATTTATTTCCGGGCTAAGTACTGTGGTCAAATTTAAGGGTTATCACACTAAATATGAAACTTTTTGTATAATACGTCTACCTTTAAGATATTACCTTATTCTTTAAAACTTTTTGTGTCTCTGCCATAACTTTTTTTGTTTTTTTTTCAGATAATTTTAGTTTTGGTTTTTATAAGTTCTTATTCGTTTTTATGTTAACATCAAAGTCGGTTTTCTGTTTTGTTAAAACATTTGGTTCCTTTATGTAGTAGATCAATATTTTCTCTTATTTTACTTAAACATTATTTATATCTAAAGTATAAGTTCTGACGTTTCTGGATTATCTTAAGTAATCCATGAAATACTCAGCATTAGATATACTTTTAACTTTCTTAATCCATTTTATGGAACCATTTTTTAGGATAATAAATTTATTGATTTTAATATTTATAATTTTTTTTGTTTGTTTAAAGTTATGCTTTCTAAAGTTATATAGATCACAACCTACTAACGACAAATCTTTTAATGACGATAAAATTGTTTATTTTCATCGCCCCAATTACTTTCTTAAAAGCTTCAGTACAGGGTATAAACACCAAATACAAATACCAATACATAGTGCGGCTTGTTCGACGTGGTATGTGGGTTGTATGGTAGGAAGGGCTGTCTGTGGCTGGGGTTTGCTTATGGTTCTGGGGCTTTTGGGGCTTTTGTGTGGCAAGCGTAAAAGTAAACAAAGCTAAAAGCGGAAACGCAAGTGAAATAATGCCACAGAGCTGCACGGAACTGAACAACAAAAACAACAACTAAACATCAATAAGCATTGACTAACTGGGATGCTGCTAGCTGCTGGTGGCAAAGGAACCTGGCAACTGCTCCACTGACAGGCAACTGGGGAGTCGCAAACAGCATTAATAGCCGAAATTAAATAATCGCTCCTTAAGCGAGACGAGACGGCAAGAAGCACAAAAGAATAAGTGAAGACCCAGCTGGGATTTGGTTTCAATTGAATAAAATTAATTTTAATTGGTTCTAGCTACAAACAGACGGGGCAAGCAAGAATAGTGTGCGACTGATTTGTGTGGCTGTATTTTAATTTGTGATGCAATTGCAAGTGAAACGCAGACAGATCTTTCTTAAATCACAAGCTAGCTGAAGCTTTGCCACAGTATCCATCACCTGGTCATCTTGCAGCTGTGACTCACAAGAGTTGTGTTCTGAGTCATTTGAACAAATGAAATAGAGAACCGCAGCAACCCTTCATAAACTACCCACCAGTTGTCAGAATACAGATTTTTATCGCAGTATACCCAAAAATCCATTAGATTTTGACAGGCGCGCATTTATTAATAAAAATTTTATTATGTTCCTTTAAAATGCTTGAAAAGGAATAGCTTGGAAAGGAACTCGGTCGGATAAGCATCAGCTCCATAAAGGGTATAGTAATAACAAAAATACATGGAATCCAAATTTTTATGTATTTTACCTGCAACAACAAAGAAAGGTTTGAGTTTGGCTTACAGCTGTTTAGGTCTGGTCCACACCTGTTGATAAGGCGGCTAATTTTGTGTGTGCCCATAAAAAAAGGGAAATATTTCGAGATGTGTGTGTTTGTCTCTGGCAAATTAGTCGTTGATTTAGTTAGCCGAAAGGGTTCAAAGGTCGTAGGCAACAAACACACACACTAAAATGTTATTAGGGGGAAGGTTGGGCGCCATATTGTTCGGGCGCCTTATCCCTTGGGGCCGATTTCTATGCCGATGAAGTGTGAATATCTGGGCTGTGGCAAAGAACTTTGCTGAAAGCCAAAATGTAATCAAAATAAAAGTAAATAATAAAAGGTACAGGATGCTGGAGTCCTGTGTGCCTGATTGTGTTAAACGATTCAAGCGCTGCTGATAGACAGCTGGGGAGCTGGAAAAGCAAAGCTGAAATCAATGCCACAATCAAAATCATTGCAACACACAACTTGTCTAAGCCTTTTTCATTTCGTCCTCAACTATCTGTCTATCCATCTAGCTATCTATCTGTCTATCTTTCTCCTCAAGGATACAGCCCATTCGGGCATGTTGTTGTTTACTTTTGTTGCCATTTGGGGATGCCGGGCAACAACAATTTTATTATCCTTTTGCCGAATGTGTGGGAAAAAAATTCGATATTAAGATAAACATGAGCCTTTTGATTTGTTGTTGTTTGCACTGTCGTTGTTGTTGTTTTTGTTGATGCTTTTGGTCCTGCTTTTGGCCTCAAGTAGCCTGAACGTTGATTGAATCTTAAGAGCGGCATCCTTTTTCGGTAGACTGTTGAAAATTTGATTTTAGGTTAAACGCAATTAAATTTCGCCTAAGGCTTTGATTTGATTTCCCAGCTCCCTTTTCTTCTTTACGCTACAGAAAATTGAAATTTTATTCATTTTCCTACATTTTGTTATTATTACTCTTATTATTGTTTGTTGTTGTTGTTATTGTTGTTGTTGTTGTTGCTGTTGGTTTAGGCTCTGTGGCATTTACACAGTGCGGTCAGCTGTCGAAAGGATTTGAAATTATTTTGCTCCTTTTTGGTTGCTGTGGCTGCTTACAGGCGTTGATTAATTGATTTCACATACTATACTATATATTTCATATATAAATGTACATGCAACCAAACAAAATAATCTTAATATTGCCAAACACACATGCAGCAATGAATTCTGTGTGGATTATATTCTGCTAATTAGTTTTTGAGGTTTCATTTCATTTGAGATGAGTTGAGTTATTAAGCTGCTTGCTTTATTTAGGCTTTAAGGCAATCGAATGACTTTATAATATGGCTCGAATCATTAACCTAAACTTATTTGCAATGTGATGATAAGCACTCTGGCGTGTATTTGGATTGCAATTTAATTGAATAATGATTTAATTATTCAAGGATGAAATATGAGCTTTAAAGTATAGACCGAGAAGTTGACTTAATCTGTAAATCATACAATTTCAACACTTTTTGTACTTCTCAGCACATTGTCAAGTTCAAAGCTAAACAAATGTAGTTTCAATAAGGTTCAAGGTTCTTTCAAAGCCAACTTCTAGTTGTTGGCATATTTCACGCTCACTTTGCCGCCAGGCTAAAAATTGTTATGGCCATTGCCAAGACGGTTGGCTAAGTCTTAGCCTGGATAAAAGTAAGTCAGCTTGCCAACTCAGCAGCAGCAGCAGGGCGTCGTGCACATAAAATTCAATAAAACGCATATTTGCTGTCATTTGTTCCGAGTTTTGGGCGCCAAAGTGCCACAAAATGTTGCTGGAGTTTGTAGGGAATGTAAGTGGCGAAAATGGCGCGAAAGTTGCTAAGAAAACAGACACACAAAAACAGACAAGTTGAAATGTTTTTATTTCCCAACTTCCATCTCTTCCAGCTCCCATCATCATCATCATCATCATCATCATCATCATCGCCATCAACATTATCATCTTTATTATCTCGAAATGATTTTAACTATTTTTGGCTGATTTAGCATATTTTTAGCTCTTGCAGTTCTCTTCCTTTCTCTCTCTTTCTCTGATTGGCACGCACTTCCGCTTCCGCCTTTTTGGTTTGACGTTGGCCTAAAGACTTCCTGTGTTAGCGGTGCTCTAACTTCATTTTCATATTTTTTTCTTCTTGTATGCCATGAACTTGACAGTTGTTGATATACTCACTTATTAAGAGCTCAGCTTAGGGTATATTCAAGTCAAACACAAATCTCTTCAAACTAAAATTTTAACTAACTAGAAATATTTTTTCTATTAAAATAAAATGAAATGAAAACTCAACTAAGCTAAGAATTTCTATGTAGTCCAGGGTATCTTTTAGTTCCTTCCTTCGGTTACTTTTTATTTTGTTGTTGTGGTTTTGTTTGCATATGTCGGGAGTCGTGAATTGGAGGCTGACATCGCAGAGGGGTGTGAGTAAATGTGCAAATTTGTTTTGCTAATGTTTATGCAAATACGCGGGAGCACATCAAGAGTCACAGCAAGAAGTTGGAGTTGGCAGGAGATGGTAAGTATACTACTCATATTTATATGGAGTCGACTGTTGCTGTTTATGAGAATGCCTCGTAAGTAGATGGTTCTGCTGCTCTCTGGCCTGTGCTTATTGTCGCGTCGCGTCTTATGTAAATTTAATGCTAAAATGTTTATTTTAGTAAGATTTGCTTAGCTCTCCAAATGTTGCGTCTGTTACGCTCCTAATGTTTCAGTGGGCGGTCGGGCGGTGGGCGGTGGTCGGTTGGGTGTTGGCGTACCTCCCTCAAACTGACTGCTGTCCTTGCTCGTTTTGTGGTTCTGTTTTGGGTTGCGGGCTTGTGGGTTGACTGTGGGGCCATTCATATAGCGTTCATAAAGCTAAACGACGCATAATTGAAACATTATGTCAGATTATTGTTAGCAAGCGCTCAGATTTACTTAGTTGGCGTTTTTTTCTTCTTTTGCTTTCTTGGGGTTTTTTTTTTTGGTATTTGACTAGATAAGTTCGTTGGCTAAACATACGAGCAATGTCAAAGAGATTTGCTTATTTAGTGCTTAGAACAGATATGACCAAAATTATGATGGCAATAGTAAAAGACATTTTATGTGCGGGGCGGGATAGTGGTTTGAGTAATGGCAACGATAAGAAAACTGAAACTAAAAGTTGAGGCATGAAAGCAATTTTCTTTTTGTTGCCATCTTTGTGTGCATAATTCCAAAAGAAAATGACGTAGTTGGCCTTGTAAAAGTTCACTTATATCGTCTAACTGTTGAATTACAGCAGTTGAAGTGAAGAAGATTGAGTTCTTAAAATTGGCAGGCTAGAGAACATAAAACAAGGGTTTTTAGTTGACATACAAATCCAACGAAAAACACAAATCATCTAAACTCAACATTTTTTTACATCTTGAGAAACATTTTCAATATGTTTTCTTTCACAAAAAAGCCCAATTTAGCCTGAGCTTATATGATTAATGATGGCTTAAATCGCGCGTAAACTAAGCTCATTTTTCCGCGTTAAACCAACAAAGCGAACAAAGCTAAAACTTTTAAATTCCCTCAACGTTTTGCCATTAATATCACATTTATCAATATCACAGTTTTTCATTTCATTTCTTCGTCGTCTCTCAAACGTATTATTTTCTTTTATTTCCTGCACTCGTTGTTTTTTTTTGTAATGTGCAATTTTCATTCGCAAGACGAAGTGAGCAGAAAAAAAAAAAACAGAAAACAAACATGAAAGAAAACAAAAATAAATAGAAGAAAAAACCCATTTCCATTATAGTACAATGCCACATTTCTCTTTTCCGGTTTATACAGTTTAGATCGATTGCATTTTATAGTTTGTTTTAATGTGGCCTCTTGTTGTTGGCCTCTCAGAACGCAGGACGCAGGACGCAGGACGTAATAGCTGCGGGTGGAGTTGTTGGCAAATTGTTGTAGAGTCTAAAGATGGGAAACTGTCTCCGGCACAGGCATTTATTTTAGCTGGTTGCAGCAGCTTCCTTTTGGCCCCGGAAGCGCTACAAATTGTCTGCATGCAGTTGTAAAAAATAATTTTATTGCTTCCCTTTCATTTAAACTGAATATAACATCCGTTTGTTACACATACAAGACCACAATGCCGCCATTGTCCTGCGTCCAGCCAGTTCCACTGTTCTCGCTTCAAAGAGATTTTAAGTGTGTTCTCCTTGCTGCCAAATTTTTCGTCTATTTTCACTCTTGCTACAATTCAATTAGGCGTTCGCCTTTGTACGCTAACCAGAACCCAAAAAGTCAAAAGTGAACACATTTTCCCTTCCAATTTCTGTCTCTAATGTCCCTTTCATGGGGTCAGTTTTTAATGGACTCGGCTTAAGGTAAGGGGGGAATATGGCATATGACTCCGTTTGTGCCAAAGTGAGCTGATGATGCGAGTGTTTCTGTATCAGGGCTTAAAGCACTTAAGAGTTTTGTAGATTGGTACTTTTTCCTAGATCTCTTTGAAGACAAATCAACAAATTTATGCTCAACATCATAAGTGGTTTTTTTTTTTGGGTGTTGTCGGCTTGGCTTAAAGAATTTAACTTTTAAATATAAAATATGAATGAGCATAAAAATTATGTTTCTTAAAGTATTACAGTTTTGTATTCTTTTCACCTTTTAAATTAAATTTCGATGTTTTTGTTTGATTTAATTCAATTACTTGATCCGGCTGTCAATCATAAGCAAATTGTAAGCCTTTCTACTCACCTTTAAGCCATAATCCTTCAACACAAAATAAACATTCAAATGTCACCTAGAAATACCGCACCAGTTTCTCACCCAAGTTTATGCATGTAACGAACACTTTTCACAGCAATTAATCAAATTAAACAAGGAAATTGAGGGACAACCCAAAAGGTTAACCTTTAACAGAGTTAATTGAAAATTTTGCGGTCATACTTTTGGTTTTTGGTTTGAAGGGGGGGGGGCGAAGGTGTGCAGCTGTACAAAAGTATATATATTTTTGGCATGCTCTCTAAAACGCACCGAGTGTGCACTGAAATGCATTCATGCATTGGGATCAGAAATAGGATCAAGACTCACGCACAGCACACAGAACAATTACCCAGACGATTAGGCACGTCGCTAAAATCCACTACCTACATTCACCCCCGCTCGCCTCTACCATTTACAGTTGCTTCGTTTTGCTTTTGCTTTTGCTCGGATCTGGCAATTTTTATCAGCTGTGAAACAGTTGCCATTGAAATGGTGCAGAAGTCGTTAGATAGATGGCAAGGCAAGGCAAGCGAAAGAATAACAAGAACAAAAACCAAGCAAGGATATTCGACTAAAACGTAGGAGTCGCAACAATGAGCCAAAGCCAAAGGCAACCCCAACTCAAATCCAACTCCAATAACAATCCCGGTTCGAACTGTTGCTCGTTTAAAGAAAAAACATTGCGAAAATTGCTTTACAACTGATTAAACATTGAACAAACGCACGGCACGTTTAAATTTGGGTTAAATAGATTATATGAACTGGAAGTGTTATGAAATGATGTGGTCCGCCAGCTCTTCTCCGGCTCCCTGGCTCCTCGACTACTCTGTTTTTCTTCTTCTTTTTTTTTTCAATTCGCTTGTGGCTTACTTTGCCCTCACAGACGATGAGTCCATCCTGGTAGCGGCGCCTTTTCACGCTCCAAGTGTGCCAGTTAATGGTTTTCGCAGATGTTAACCACAGTTAAGGATTTTTGGATTTCGTTTTTGTTATATCGTTGCGTTTATTGGTTTGACGATAGTCATTTGATACAGTTACATGAGGCAGGACACAATTTAACTTTGACCTTGAGAGTAATCGCTTTTAAGTAAGCATCAAAGAATGCAACTACTTTATTATAGCGAAAAGTTTTTAGCCAAGTTATTTTATGTCAAGTATTAGACTTACTTGCCATTTAATTCTATAAGCATTATTTTTTAAATATAAAATTCGTTTATTAAATACTTGAATGCTGTTGAAATAAGCTTGAAATAACCCTTATCAATCACAAACATTTCCAAATATCTGATCTTTTTCTAAGCATATGAAGCGGCGGCTATCGCTAACCCAAATCTGTCCAAAAAAGTCCAAATATGCTAACAATAAAATATGCTTGAACAACACAGGATATAAGGCATATTACAGTCCAGTGACGCCCACTGACAACAACGAAAAAAAAAGGAAGATATGCACACTACTACTTTATAATAAAAAGGATTGAATAACTTGCTTTTGAATTTGACACGCACTTTGTAAGCAGATACCCAACTAAAGAACAGAACAGAACGGATTGGACAGCTCCAGCTTTAACTAACAACAACAACAACAACAGGGGGGAGGAATGTGAAGTGGGAAGGGTGTGTCCAGACGTTGTCATGAATCATAATGGTATCGTCCTTTTTCACTTCGCTCCTCTAGCCCTCGCTTGTCCGGTTTCTGACTGCCTTTGGCCACTTTATTTGTGTTGCGCTGTTCCCAGCGACTTTTTGCCGTATTTATAATTTAATTTAGCAGAAATTTTGTGGGCGTTAAGCAAAAGAAACCAAAAAATATGAAACGTCCGTCTTCGTTCTTGGCTTGTAAGGATTCGTTCGCTTGACCGGAAATTTGAGCACTGCCTCCACATCCCCAGCCCCTTCGTTCACATAACCGTTTACAGGCTCGAAGAGTCCTTTGCATGTTAAATGCACATACATACATATACGGACATATGCGGAGGACACTACTTGGGCTTGCGATGTTTAAGTTATGTACTGCCCATATAAACCATGTCCGCTATTCATATAGACAGACTGAAAACTGGAGTGTATTCAAAGGGAGTTGCAGGGCAGGAAGGAGCATTGACTCTGCGGTTACATTGCGGTGGCGTGTTTGACTCTTCGGCAACTCGACTCACATGTGTTTATGAATACATAGAAATTTTTTGACATTTTTATGGTTGCTTGGGGCGCTGTTTGGCGCAGAGTTGCTTTTGGTGCGCTACGCACGCTAGCGGGAGCAGTTAAGATAGTGATGAATACCACAGATTGTAAAGGACTCAACAAGCAAAACAGAATATATAAACCAAACATTTTCAAAGTATTGATAGCAGAGATCGTATTACAAGCAAACAGGTTTTGAGACAAGTTTTATAAAATGTAAAGTTATCTCTGTTATAAAATTTAATATATTTGTGTGATAATCGCAATAAACCAAAACAATTTCCCATATCACATTCAAATTTGGAGTATTATATAATCAAAAGATCGAAAAGTTGGTAAAAAGATTTAGAATTTATAAACAATAAATGGTACTATTGTTGATTTATGATATAATCGATATTAACCGGTATTTTTTTGATTTTGTAGAGGAGCTTAATATAGTAGCTACATAAAAAATGTACGAGGTATTCATTAATTAATATTTAAAGTTGTATAATTTTGAAAGAATTCATTATTATATCCAATTTCATATAAGTTGTATGATAAATTTGAATATGACCTTTAGTCTTTGTTAGAAAGTGAAAGAAAAGATCCCATTTCGTAGCGTATACGCAAATTCAATTAGTTCATATAACATTTTATGATTTTCCCCCAATTTTGGGTGGCCATCATTTGTTGGACTCTGTCTGGTACCGACTACCCCCTTGACTTGTTTATTATGCTAGAAAGTGAATATGTATATATATATATATGTATATATATGTATATGAGAGCATACGGTCAAGAGTTTTTGTTAGTTTAGCCATGTGGGTGTTGACTTTTTTAATGTTTCAATATGACTAAATGCTTCGGGGCAGAGCCAAGTTGGTTCTGGGACCTGCCCAGTTTGTGCCCATTACCCAAGAGCGTGTTTTGTTGTTTGAGGAACGCCTCTTATATATTTTTTTTTTCTTTTGTTGGTTGTCATGTGTATTTATAGGAGTTTATGTGGGGACAGCATGTGGACATGTGTGCGGGAGGCCCTTCGGAGCAAGTGTCAAATTCTCATGCGTTACGGTCGATATCCTTTTGGTTTTCAGTTACGCAAGCTGAAGGAACCCGAAAGAACCCAAGCAACCTCTTAAGCACTTTGACAGCTACTCTTTTTGCTTATTCACCATTCCTTTGGTCGCTTCCTGCTGCTGCCGCTGCTGCCGCTGCTGCTGCAGTGGCTCATCACTAATGAGGCTATCAAATGGCTGCTTACCAAGTGCCTCTCGGCTCTCGCCTGTCAAATGTGTCAAAATTCCAGGGTGCCTACCACATCTGAGATTTGTATGTCTGCGGCTTGTGCGGGTCGAATGGTAATCCCATTCCAAATACTCCTCCCTTTGCCCCTTTCCCCTTTCCCTTTCACATGTGTCTGCCACACTTGTCACTTGTGTTTTTATAACAGTTTTGTCTCTTGAGTGCCCGTTTGTTTTTGGTTTTTGTGTCGCTTCTTCAACTAAAGTGCTAAAATCTGTGTCATTTATTAATTTTGGTTGGGTTTTGTGTTGTGTTGTGTTGTGTGTGCTTTTACATTTGTCATTAGCACGGATTTGACATTTCAATTATTGTAGTCATGTTTTATATATGGGTGCCTAATGGATTTAGCATACGACCACAAATCGATAAAATAATCGTGACACAAATGTCTTTTGCAGCTGGGAAACTTCATTTAAAGTTTCGCTTATAGAATTTGTGAATATTTTACCTTTAACTGCAACCCTTTTGGAGTACTCCACAATAACGATTTTCTAATCTCACTCAGCCTCAGACCATCCATCAAGAGCAGACATAAGGTCCTGTTTTCTCTGTTCTCGATGTTGTGTCCTGTTACCCATCTCTCCTTTTCGACTTGTTTGCACTTCGTGCTTTTGCATTCAAATTGCGTTTATTCAAATAGATCCGAGCGCACACATTTTCAATTATTTTATGCTGATTCGCTCGGCGCCGCAGATCTTTTGTATCTGTGCAGTCGTGTATCTGTTAGATACTTGTGCTAACAACAACTTTTCCCAGTTTGCCACTGGCACCAAATTTAATTATGCAAAATCTTTTCGCAACGATTTTCTTTATTTTTCTCTCTACTCCCACCCCCTAACCCCCTACTATAAAAAAAATATTACTCAAGTCATTGCAGAGCTTCTCTCTGTCATTCTCATAAAAATGCAAACCAGCGCGTTCACTTTTTGATGACACTTGAATGTCACATATGAGTCGGGAAATGTCAGGAACTTCACATACATATATCTTTTCCAAGCTGCTGCTGCTGTAGTTGCTCTCTTTCCCTCAGACATGTCACAAAGTTTGACATTTAGTGGCTGGCAAAAACTGTCACCACGCGCTGGGAACTTGACGATGATTGCTCGGTTTGGAATTACAAAAAGTTTAACCTAAAGTTTGTGTAGAGATTTGATGTCGAAAAGAGGATCTAAAACTATATGTTCTAACTTGTATACCTTTACAAAGTAGCTGTTTCATCAAAATTGCAAGTGGTACTTGTAGTTTAGACTAACTTACTGCGACGAAAAGTTTGAGAAGGTTTTTAAGGCACATGCTATGAAAAAGAAGTTTGGTGTACAGAATTGAGTGAAAAGTTGATGAGACTGAGTAAATGTTGTAGTTTTTCACTATTTCTATTCACATCAGCACAGATAACAAATCCTATGTATGTAGTTAACTGTAATGCCAGCTTAAATCGTACATTGAACACAGACACGTAGCACAGGAGAGGATTTAGAGAAAAAAGGGCGCGTTGTTTGCTAATTTTGCGCTGCTCTTTAATCTCATTGACAGAATCAAAACAGCAAATGTCTAACCAGCTGGCCCTAAGCCTCACTGCCCTCTACCCTTTCCTCCTTCCACTTTATCCCCGTTCTCGCATTGTGCACTTTCATTTACAAATTTCCACACCTACGCACACACAATTGAGCGCGCAGGCAAGTGCAAAGAGGAGCAACAGCAACAAAAAGCAGGGAAAAAATTGTTAATGCCATTTGACAGTTGACAATTATAGCAATTGTCAAAGCATTTAACACGAGCACAGTTCAAGCGAAAAAGGGAAATGGACACAGCGAGAAAGCGAGAGAGAGACAGAGATAAAACGTTTCGTTCTTTGTTTTTTTGGCTGCGAGTACTCAGGAACCGAGCCTGCTTCAGTGTCCTGTGTCCTGTCACTCATTTACCCTTTTCGTTGTTTTTTTTTCTTGCATGTCAACGCGCATTAGTTTTGGCCTGTTGGCAGTTCTCGGACTCTGCTTATCTGCACCAAATTTGCACAGTCATTGTCGCTGGGATCTATGTATCTCTCTTTACCCCCACATCTGTCTGTATTGTGTGTGTGTCTGTGTGTACTATCCTTTCATTTGCTGTTGCTGTGCTATCCTTGTCTTTGGGAAGGACTCGCCCTGTCGCACTTTTTGCCAACTTTGCATATGTGTGCGAATAATTTAGCATCCAAACAACAATGTCTGCTGAGGCAGCCTCGGAACCAGACGCTAGATTTACTCTAGATTAGGGACCTTTGTTAGCCTGGCTGTCTGACTGCTGTTTGTTTGTTAGTTTGGGCCAAATAAAAATTACAGTTGTTGAGTGGCTGCAGTTGAGACTTGGCTGGAAGTGGGTTATGTGAATTAGCCATGGCGCTGACCCCAACAAAACATCTGCATTTTGACGAGTAAAAGCTGCCCCAAAAACTAAGTTCATGTTGTCTTTTGTTGTTTGTTGTCTTGTGGAGTGAACCATGATTTTGTTGTGTTTGCAAATAAAGTTGCAAATATTTTGTTTATAATTTTTTTGATGTCTCAGTTTCCTAAGCCTCTTTAGTTTTAGTTCACACAAACTTATGAGAAAATTGAAGTAAATATGTACATATTGTATTTTTAACTACTACTCAGTTGTATATTGACAGTTCAAATTCTAAAAGCAATAAAATTTATAGATATTTTTTGAACTTTCTGTTCTTGTGTTATTAGAAAAGAAAGATTTTCCTCATCTTAGTTTGTGTATCAGTCATTTAGAAATTACCAATTGCTTTTTTTTCCTAATATATTTTTTAGAGTTGAAGTTAGAACTATTGTCTAACAACGATATTTGTGCAAAACTTAATAAAAATGGCTTCTATAAAGAATTTTTTGTTGTTTCCCATCTGATACATTTTGCTTAACTCGCATTTCAAGTCCATAATTTCAACTTTCTTATCGCGCAAGTGCTGTTTTAAGAGGACTTTTCTCTTTAGCTGTAGCATTGAGCCAAAAGTGTCTCATTTCTTTTTATGGCACATCACACTCTCGTCCATATACCAGAAATTGGCTGTCACACACACGCACACACACACACACCTCGCCCACGTACACAATTTCAAAGTTCGACGAGGCGAACAAATATGAAAAACTTTCAGTGGCAACGAAGCGAATTTTTCTTTCTCGATGCAAGGCAATCTCTCTTTCACTCTGAAGCTCTGGCATCTTCAACTCCTGAGCACATAGTACTCAGATGCGGCTTAGCACTCCTTCAAGTTGCGCCAAATGCATGAAAATGCAGCAGCTCCTTGACGAAACCTCAATCCAACAATCCCAGCACAACACCAAAAGCCAAAACTAAAGCTACTGAAGTAGGTCAGTTAAGGATGTCTCGTCTCATCTCGCCTGTCATTGTTGGAACTTAAAGAGCGCACTGAAATCCTTTTTGTGTAAACAATGTTGTGCAGTTACACATATAACGCACATCCTCCCCTTATCCCTCCTCCCTCTTCTCCCTTTTTTAGCAGCATTTCAAATGCAAAATCCCATTTTGCTTCTAATTGCTTTATCGCTCAACAAGCTGTTGGTGCTATGTTGCTGCCCGTTTGGGATCTAACTCTGCTCATTTCTCACTCGACGCCTGTCTGCTGACAGGAGGACCAATCAACCCCCCATGCCTGTCTGCCTGTTAAAAGTCCTGTTTACTTTTGCGCTCTGTCAAATATGTTCGAATTTTCTAACGATTACAACTGCTGCATTGAGCCCGGTTGGAAATGACCTGATTTTCACAGCCAGACCATTTTTCGTAGCATGTGTTTTTCATGTTGAGCCGGCTCGGGACTTGTTCAGCATGTACTACTAGTTCTACTACTACTGCTATGCAAGCTGTTTGTTTGTTGTCCTTAGACCCAAAAACGGATTTGTCCCAATGTGTGTGTGTGTGTGTGTGTGTGTTGTCCAAGCTAACAACCTGTCATAGTTATACTCACATACTATAACCTCCCGACCTCTTCCCCTTAACATATTGTGCTGCAAAATTGTCGATTAATTGCTAAGTGAAGCGATATTCCAAAGTTTCACATTTTGTGAGGTGTTTCATTGTTGACTCAAGGAGAGGGGCAGGCAAGGGCGTGTAAGTGTATGTTACGAATTTGCAACAGTTGTGAAACGCACTTTAACTAATATTGCAGGCTCGTAAAAGTACATTTTGTAACTCAGCTTAAATCGAAGCTGGTTTTGATATTCATGGAAATCATGCAATAAATTTTAATGTGTAGCTTGTTTCTTTGTATTTTAGCTATTGTGTGGCCAAGACGTGTGTGTGTGTGTGTGTGTGTGTGGAGTGTAATCAATTTTAGAACACGATCCTTACAATAGATCTACGTGTGTTTAACGCGATAGTTTCGTGGCAATGTGGCCCAACACTTTAGGCCATAGACAATGTCAAACCCATTTTTAAGCAGAACTGGCAACAAACACAATTCAAGCAGCGAGTTGAAAAAGAATAGAAATGGAAAACGAGAAATTATTATTAGTTTTTTTTTTTTTGTTATACATACATTCTTTGCTTGTTTTTTGTCATTTGTTTTTCTCTTTGTCTGCAGCTGAAGCTGCACCGCGAGACGTCTGAGTGTCTGTTGCCTATTGTTGTGTGGAGTTGTTGTGGCCCACGTTTTTAGGGGCAACTCCTATTGTTAGATCATGGCGGAGACGTGAGTCTAACCACAGGTGTATAAATCGAGAAAAATATATGCGATGCGTGAGAACTTTTCGTAACCGAATTTATGTGTTATTTCGTTTTGTTCGCTTTGGTTTGTTTTATTGTTCAGCCTCGAGCAAAAGTAATTTCTGTTTGTGGTTTTCTGTTGAGACAATTGCCAAAAATGTGACTCGGTAGGCGGGCTCCTGCAACTGGCGCCATATGAGAATAGAGCAAACTAAAAGGCTCTCGTATAATATTCTCAACTTAAATTAAAATAAACTTGTTTTTTCTAGAGCATATTTCGGGGTCGCTTTCACCCAGTTTTCCAGCACACTGAGTTCTCATGCATTTTTAAGCACACATTTGGATTTGCACTGAGTGCTCTTGCAGCTTTTCCAGCTTCTCCTCAAGCTCCTTTAGCCCCTTTAGCTCCAGCATCATAACAAAGCCAGCGACCTCGTCTCGCCAGCAGTTGAATTCTTCAGCCCTTCTACTATATTTTTCTTCTTTCTCTTTTTTTTTTTGTTTTTTGGCTACTTTTGAAATATTAATTTTTATATGCTTACAGCGCAGGTGGCACGTTTGGTTTGCCTTTGCTCTGGAAATTGAAATGTAAAAAGGTGCTTAATGTGCACATAAAAAATTGAGAAAGCAAATTGCATTTAAGCTCTTGCTCTCTGCAGTAGGTCACAAGCACAGAACCGAGAAAAACCAAAGCCAAAGCTCAGCCGTCAGGTCAGACGAGGTTAACTTCTCATAAATGGGTGCATTCAACTGATGTTAAAAGCACGACTTAAATGAAACATTCGTTGCAATCAACAAAAACATATGGCATACATTTTACAAATGTGAGCTTATACACTGACTGATTCTTTTTGAGCTCTTTTGAAGGACTCTGAAATAAACATACATACATAAGTTTCCGTTATCGATCTTCCAGTTTATGTTCATATTTACATTGTCGTTCAAACGAACTAGTAAAGTTGAACAACAGTTCACAATAAGACTGACGAATAAGCGAACTTGTTTTTCAATCATTTCCAAGCATACATTTTACAAATGTGAGCTTATACACTGACTGATTCTTTTTGAGCTATTTTGAAGGACTCTGAAATAAACATACATACATAGTTTCCGTTATCGATCTTCCAGTTCATGTTCATATTTACATTGTCGTTCAAACGAACTAGTAAATTTAAACAACAGTTCACAATAAGACTGACGAATAAGCGAACTTGTTTTTCAATCATTTCCAAGCATTTAAGTACAACAATGCTTATATCCGGAGCTTTGACACCAATTTGTCGCACAGCAATTTTCATAATTTGTACAATACGTGAAAGCAGTTTAAACAAAAGAATTATTATGCAACTTGGCGTTGTGCTAAGCGCCATGCGAAACAAATGGCAACAATTTAAACCAAATTGCCGACTAGGACGTCCCCCCCCCCCATGGCGTCAAAGTCTGGGCTCGTGCCAATGGCCACGCCCCCTTTTACACCTTTGATGCGAGGCGTTGGCACAGAACAAGGCGTGTGCGCTGCATGCCACGCACGCAACTCTACACTTACTACCATAAAGCAGCACTCGGTCGCTCAGGCGTTCTGTCCGTCTGTCAGTCTGTCCGTCTGTTGGGGAGCGTGTTTGGGACACGCCCAAAATATTCAAGTCCAATAATAACCTAGTAGGAAAATGCTTGCTTTAAATGCTCCATGACATTTGATTGATGTGCCCGCTGGACAGCTGCAAAGTGCAAAAATATATGTATATGGAAAAATCCAACGTTATCAGCTGTTAAAGGATTTCGTTTCGTGTTTGCTATCCTAGGGCAATATTTAATGTTGGCTCTTATTTAGTAAGCGCATTTTATGGAAAAGTCCGCACTGATACTAACAATCAACTCAGGCGACGAAATTAATGTGTTCAAATACCCTAACAGTTGGATAGATTTAATATATTGGTGTTTTCATACAAAAGTATTGCTATTTACGTATTAGCAAATAAACACAATTATATTTTTCATATTTTTTATAGCTTTGTTGGTATTTACATTTCAGTTAAAATTATATGTTATTTGTAGTATTTGTATTTTTTCCAAATTATTTATTTTTAAGTTGTAGTAGTTTTTTAAAGGGTATTCCCCGCATTGCTGTGCCGCTAAAGAAAAACCTTGCATGTAGTACGTTTTTGGCCCGATTTAAATATGCATGAGCGTGAAATTTTTGCACGAAAATATGTCACCAAAACCAGTAGCAACAGTAGCAACAACAACGAAAAATGTAACAACATTAGCAACAACATTTATGACAAAATTCCATTTGGCGATCCCATTCCAGAGTCACTTTGGCACAAGTGTTTTTGGTGTTTGGTGTTTGGGCTAATGACTGCTAGCATCGGCCCCCTCGAGGGGAGGCCCTGTTTGAAGAGGGGGCGGGGCGGTGGCATTTTCATGTGGAATTTGTCATGTGTCAGTATGACTTAAATACCGAGAAAATATTTTTTACTTGGGGCGCAAAGCAACAACAACAATAACAACAACAAATTATGTCGAGCTCGTGGGACTCTAATGGACTTTGATAAGGTGGGAACAACCATCCCATCCCATCAGCAGGAACGTTAACTGGCAAATTTATGCAAATCCGCATTTGACCTAAATTGGCACGAAAATTTGTTAGATTAGGCGCATTTCATTTCCGCTCGCGAGAAACCGAAAAAATGAAAGCTCCGTTAAAAAAAAAAACAACAACATACATAACACTTCTCGCCATATCATCAGGGGATGGGGTTGGTAATGGGTGGCAGCTCTTAACAGGGCCATATTCGATGCCTGGAATGGCAACCAGTTTACAAGCCATAAAAATTGCATGTGTGCATGTAAGCACAGCCGACTCTGGACATGAATGGGAACCATTTTCTGGCTTGCTTTTAAGTGCAACTCTTTGTATACAACTTCCGTTTGGCGTGTGACGCTGCGAAGAAATGCAAATTTCTGCACATGCTCTCCCCCATCCTCGAAGCCGTATACGAACTCGGAGTCAGAGCCGGATCCGGAGTCGGAGTTGGAAATCGGAATTGGAATTGAAGTCGAGTCAGCAAGCTCGCACACGCATTCCATTCCATTAACTTTATCAATGTAAATCACCAAAATGTGTTGGCTGCGAAAGCTCGCTGGACTGCCCCTCCACCCCTCCCCCCGCCCCTACGTTCGACTGGCTCCATTGTTATGAAAGAAAGGAATGTGATAGTACAAACGATAAAACAAGTGCGTGTTTGGGCGGGGGGGAAGGGTGTGCGGTGCGGTCTAGGCGAAATGTTAAAAGTACTCATAAAACCAAGACATCGAAATCAGCGTGAATGTGAATGTGCAGTGAATACTTATACAGAGTAACCAACGCACACACATACAAGAACAGAACCGACATTTTGTTATTCTTTTGTCTGGGTGGACTTCTCTTAACTCAGCTATCCATTAGGCGATCTTTATGAAATTTTGATATAGTGGCTGAAAAGGCAGAAAAGAGAATTAAATATAAAGAGATTATTAATAAAGTTTTTATGCAGTTGCCATATAAACGACAAAACGAAACAAAAAGAACCTAATATAAAATGAACCATCAATTTATTAATTTAATAAACAGCAACACAAACGCAAATGATCACAATTCTTATTTTAAATATACATTCACAACAATTTGTCTCATTCTAAACTCCCACTAGACATTTTATAAAATCATTATTCAACTTTTGCTTGCCCTTCCCCTCGCCGTTTGTCAACTGTCAGGCGTGAGAACCTACTGCGCCGTAAGTGGAGACGCTGCATTCTCCGTGGCACCCCAACAAACCATTAGCATGTCAAATCCAGCCCCTCCCTCACACCTCAAGTGCCATGTAGGGCAAATCCCAACTTCAATCCTTTTGGCTGTCAAGCCTAAAAATAACATTTTCTTTAATTTGAACAAGAATAACAGGCGAGCCAAAAGACTTTAAGCGCCCTTTGACAATTTTCACGTCAACTACAAATCCCGCTCGCAGATAACATGAACCAGACACACACAACACACGGAGGCCAACTCGAAAAGAAAATTCCCAGCCTTGCCTCATTTGGTTGCAGCAGCAGCAAAAAAGATGAAAAATAAATAAAATTTACATACATGTGCAGTATTCAACAAAAATCTGTCCCTGGCTGCCGCCTTTATATTATATCTCTTCTACTCTACAGAAATAACACACACACAATTTTTCTCGACTTTTTGCTCAGCTCAGCTCACAACTGATTCTGACTGTCTCTAGAGGCATTGCATGTGTACTCTTGTATCGCATAAAAAATATATATATATATATATCTATATACTATATAAATATGAAGCGGAAAATCAGTGACAGCAGCCAAGCGCTGTTGCCTGCCACGTATTTGGAATCTGGTTGGAGTTTTGAAGTGGAGTTAAATTACTTTTGGATGGGCAGGGACTTGGGGGGGTGGTGTAGGTACGTACGAATACTCGTATCTATACGGCTGTTGTTGTGATATTGAAAGTTATTCCCAGTTATTCCCACAGTTTTCGGATGGCGCTGATGGCCAGCTCCGACTGTTTGTCCATCTGTCTGTTAGCTTGTCCGATTTGACTGGCAGCAGAATGAAATATGGCTTTTCCAACGAAAGCAACGAAAATTTTCCTGTTGAAAATCAGCCAGCAAGACAGACAGACAAACAGACACAGTACTATGACAGGAGAGAAAGAATTGGGAAATTTGTGAAAGGTGTTGGTTTAGCAAATTGCATTCTGATACTCGGCAACTTCTGTTGCCTATTGATTTTTAGCCTTCCATTCCGAATTAAAGTGCTTCAAGTTTTGGGCACTTTTCAAGACTTTAAGTAATCAAACTCAAATTAACGCCCCTATGCAAATGGGGTTTACCATTAATTTATGGCCAAATCATGTAAATTTCACTAAACATCAAACTTGTTGATTATTATTGATGAACTCTCCCTTTCTTGCCTAATTAAATTCTTTTTATGACTTTGTTGCTGCAATTAAATGATTTCTAATTGCTGTCAGGCAAATTTCTCATGAGCCCAAGACTCACACACATTTGATTTAATGATTTATTATGCCTTGGACTTGGCTCATAATTTGTCATCTTTTGCCCGGCATTTGATAAAGATTTATTATGACATTTCCTTTGTCGTCCAAAATTAATCATCGCCATCAAATTGTGTATGAATATGAACACAGTTTTCTTTTATTCTCGATATTAATGCGGCTAATCAAATCAAACTGGGGTTGAGTATTTCTTAGGGCATTGTTTGTTATCGTTTGACTATTTTATGGCATTATTATGGGTTTATTAGCGAGCATAAAGTTAAATAACTTCGAATGTGCCTAAAACATTTAACGTTTAAGGCTTCATAAAGTCTTTTTGATCGAATAAAAATATATATTAAGCAACGCTTTAATCGATTTATGAGTGAACTGAAAATCTCTCCGGACATTCAACGCATGCCTAACACAATTTTTGACAACTTGTCGCACACGATATTATGCAGAATATCAGCATAGAAAGTTAATCAATGAAATTACATGCAGCATCAGCACAAAAATTTGCCACACACACAGACACAACCAACTACACCCCAACATTCGAGGTCCCCAAGCAATCAGCTAAGCACATTTGATTTTTTGCCTCGCCAGCTAGAAAAAAAAAACTACACGACACATGAACGCTTCATTATCGATATTTGTACATATGTGTGTATACTATACATATATAGAGCATGGTATCTATAGTTAAATTATCGCCTGAAAGAAATCATCATGATTGACAATTGACAGTTTGGCGTTGGGATTTGCTTGTAGGAGGCAGGGGGCAGGGGGGATTGGCGACGCCTCGGTTTAGCAATCAAGCAGCAAATTTTCCTTATTTCCTGCACGACACGCTCAGTGGTCAGTTTTTATGGCAGCTGTATCGAGAGTATTGAGTTTGCGCCGTCTTATCACAGTCCCACGACGCGTCGTGCGGGCTGCATCAACCCAGCATTGGACCCCATCACTGGACCATCATAAACTGACCATCACTTTGATTTTCATTTCATGGTCTCCGGCTACGTGCGTGTCTGCCATTTATAGCTCAAACTTTGGGTTGGGTCTGGGGACAGACGGTTGTGGTGGAGTGGACCCTTTCCTAATTTGTTTTCTATTTGGTACTAATTTCTTAATTTAGCCGTGTCTGTTTATCTGGTCATTGGTCATTGAGTTTTTCAGTGAGTTAGGCTTCGGATCGATGCTGGTTTCCATTGATTGGTTTCTGAGTGTGTGTGTGTGTGTGTGTGTGTGCCTGTTCCCAAGTTGGTGATAAAACTTTAATTTTTGTTTCAAATTAAATGGCCAGCATTTCTATTTATTTGTTGTGCCGTTCTGATGAATGAGCAGCTAAAGTGGATTAGTTTAGATAATGTTTAATTACTTAAATTGTTTTGTTTGTTATAATTTTAGTGTATTGCACGCGTTCTGTAGTTAAGTGTGATTAGGATCTACCAGTTAAAATTTTTGTTCTTACGAACTAGTTCTTTTCATCTGAGTAACTAGTTTCAAATGTTAAATAACAGATTTCAATAAGACTGTCAATTAGAATATGTTATGTTATGTTTATGTTATATTAATATTTCTATCAAAAACGATGTAGAAAAATGCACATTAAGCTGATTGATGTTTGAGATGTATACGAAACCTTTAAACTAAGTTCATCATACATTTTAAGCTATTCTTTTTTTTTCGATTTCTGCTCATTTCTGATGATAGTAAACTTTTACCCCTTGTTACTTTATCTGCTCTGTTTGCCTTGTTAAAATCAAATAGCGAAAAGCGCAGTGAAAGATTTTAATTAAAATCCACAGACACACCCACCAGGCACACTCACATCACACACACAAAGCAAAACCAGACGCAAAACCTCAATCGCCGTCCAAACGCATATGCGCTGTGTATTTACCTGGAACGTGAGCCAATTATCGGGGCAGAGTAGCAGAGAAAATATTTGAGCCTGGCTTGCATCGCTTTTGTCGACACTTGTCTACCTCTGATTCCCCCCCTTTCAGTTGCTCTTTCCGCTTTACACCCGAGTGCAATCGATGTTATTAATCTGATTTTTCAAATCGCTTGCATGCAACGTCATCAAGACAACGACGACGGCAGCATCGTCATCATTGTCATCGTCATCATTGTCATCGTCATCATTGTCATCGTCATCAGTCATCGTCATCATTATCAACATCATCTTATGTAAACAGAGGAACGCGCCTTGGCTGCAATTTCCATTTATAACCCAAGTAAGCCGCTTATCTGGTACCCAAAATCCCGACAAATTGGCTCCGTCTCGTTTCTGTCGTCTGTTTCTGGCTCCGAATTGTAAAGACGACAAAGCAAACGTCAAAGTTACGGACGTTGATTGGGTTACGGGCTGGGCTTTGACTTATGTTTGTTCAGTGTATGGGTGGAAATTATAAAGAATTACGACTTTGATTGACAATTTATGGCGGTGCCTGTCAGCGAGCGAAACAAAAAACCTAAAAAACTCACTAATACCCATAATATGCGCTAGTTTCTATCAAACTATCGATTATGACTCAATTTTTTTTCCAGTTTCTTGTGGAAGCTGTCAACGAAAAATACAAAAAACTAGAAATGCAGCTACTGTGTCCAGTTTTTGAGGGATGCGGGCTTGTTTACTTCTCAGTCTACCTATCTACCTATCCCCTACAATCGTTGACTGCTTTATTTATGAGATTTTTTCAGAGCTCAGGATCGGTCACGTGTGCGGTGGTTGAAAATGCATTTCAATAAAAAACAACTTTTGTGAAAAGGCTAAAGTTAATTGCCTGACAGCGACAACAACAACAACAACAGCTAGTGGAACAAACAAAAAAACACAAAATCATGCACATTCATTTATCATGCTTAAAGTTTGCATAGAACGTGTGCAAACAATTTGCCCAAGAATAGCAAAAGTGCGATCCAATGAAAAGAATTCCATTTCGGGGCGTGCCAACAAGAACAACGCACATTGAACCAACACCTTGGGTGGTATCAGTAAAAAATAATGAAAAAACGAACACAGCAAATGGTGGAGAAAGGTGAGGCGAAAGAAGAACAAACAGCGGGTGGTCACTAATTTTTTACCAAACGCTGAGCGGGCAGGGAGAAGAATCGCGAAAATCAGCGCGAAGGCGCCAAAAAGTATGCAATGCCAGACAAAAATCAAAGAAATGTACTTTTGTAGTAGTCGCGATTGCGATTGCCATTCTTTCCTTTACTTCCTCTTATTTGGCCATATAATTGAAAGGACGTGGGATGAGTGGAAGCGGAACGTGCAAAATGCAAGGAAATTCCAAGCAGCAGTCAGAGGGATGTAAGAGAAATGTTCCACATCCACAAAAAAACTTAAAAGATAAACTGAATTTAATAATAAATATTTTTAATAATTGTCATATGTAATACAGATACGAATAATTTTAGTTTCTAGAGATTAGAGATAACTTACCAATACCTGTTAGAGGAATAATTCTTCATACACCCCTCGTAGTTTTACGCTTTTTCTCCACTATCTATGCCTGAGAATGCTTTGCTGGCCAACTCTCCTCTCTGTCTGTCAACCCGTTTCCTGCCGCCAATAATTAAAGTAATTGCTACATTTCTGGCACTTGGCTTTGCCATCGCCTCCCCAAAAGAGGGCAAGACAAAGGAAAAGGGGGGGAGAGAAGGGAACAGGAAGATAGTCCATGCAGGCTCTCAGATTTGCAAAGACTTTTGCCAAAAAGGAAACTATTTTAAAAAGACGAAACTACTTTGGTTTTAATTGCAACTATCCAACTATTCAACTATTTAACTGTTCAACTGTCTGAATGTCTGCGTGTCTGAGTACATTGTAGTTTTTGGCTCCGCTGCTGCTGATGTGTCCTGAGTGTAATGTCCTCTTAAGGTCCTGCAGCCAGTACAATGTGCTTCCGTTTGCATGCGAACTGCGCTAAGCTGCTTAACTTCTGGCCCAGTGGGCGGGGCTCAAAAGGCGGTGCGTGTTAATGATTACTTGAGTTGAGCCATTTGTGGCCTGATCCTGGACTCGGCTCTTGCTCTTTGGCTGCCAGAGGAGAATTAGCTGGGCATGGGCGGAAGGGGGGGTGTACGTAAAAATCAATGTCACTGCGTTGTTTGCTGTTTGTTTTTGGTTAACATTCCTTGGTTCCGTTTCCTACCACATCCCCTTTCCATGCCACTCTTCCCTCTTGGCTATCAGCTGCGATTTTCCCTGTTGCTGTAATAGCAGCCGCTGCAATTTGCTGCGCTATGCTGTAAAACTTTCGCAACGGCAAAAACAAAAAGTTTTTCACTTAAACTTCGCCGCATTGCTGCAGTCAGTCCCGAGTCCTGAGTGAGTCCTGCTCTGCCCTTGCCTGCTTATTAAACACTCTTTCGAAAGGAGAGTTTAGTCAAATTGGAATTCATCTTGTCAGAAAATCATCAAAGAACATTCAGACTTTAAGCAAAGTATTTGATATTCGTGGAGATCCTTTTGCACCTCAGAATTATTGTTGCTCTTCTGATTATTCCCACGTTGGGTTCCGGGCACGCCTTTGGGCTGGCGTACCACTTAAAATTTGTTTAAACATAAGTGGTTAATTATCTCGAACGTTTGCGTGCCATGGCGCACATAGAAAGATAGTGAGTGCTACCGTATGGAAGACACACCTCATGCACATCCCTAACCAGCCCGCCGGATACCCTATATGTATGAGTATACATGTATGTAAGTGTGCACCCCTATAATTAGTTGTGATAATTTTATATCAGTGCGTTTGAGAGCTCTCATGTTACCGTCATTTCTCGATTCTAACTCTCAAAATTGTTTCATATTTTACTGCTGCTGTCAGTTGGGTCTATGTTTTGAAAAGAGGGAGAATTTTGAGGGAGACCCGCATGAAAGTTGTTATTTTTTATCATTTTGGGAAAATTAAAACAAAATATTTACATTTGCAATAAGTTGAATGGGAACTTGAGTTCGTCACTCATTCAGTTTCTATTTCATTTTCTTGCATTTCATTAGAGTCGGCTGAAGTCCTTAACAGTTTTTCGTTGTTTGTGCCAAATTTTAGCAGCTCCTTTTTTGGCTAGCTAATTTTTGCCAAGTTCTCTTGTGTCTCTTGTATTTTATGACAACTTGACGGCCATTCTGAATTATGCATAGCATCTCGTCTCGCCTCGCCTCGTCTCGTCTCGTCTCGGTCTATATGCCACACTTTTATGCATAACAATGGCAAGAGCTTTCAAGGCATCTTAATGTTATACTATTGTCTAGGAGGACAGCATAAAAAATGCTAATATTCATTTGCATTACAAGTTGTGGCTAAAAGTTGTGTGTTGGCGTTGGTTTCATTACAAAAACTAGTCTAATGCTTGGCTTATAAAACTTATCCAAGTTGTCAACCAAAGTTGAAGTTTTTACAAAAAACACGTTTAGATTTTATCATATAAAAACTAAACATCTTTTAACTGTCTAAAATGCCATAAACTATGCGAAATAAAACTCTATACATAATTTATTAGCACATTATAAATATCTCTGATGCAAAAATGTATATAATTTAACTGCATCATTAGGAACCTCTCATTTAATTAGCTAAAAAGCCTGGCATTTTATGCTGAATGTAGCTTAATATCTTTCAACTTGATCTAGGTGCTGTGGCAGCCATAAAAACATACGGATATAATAATTTATATGGAGGGAACTGCTCAAGGGACTCTTAATAACTTAATTAACTTGAGCGGCGCACAGATAAAAATCAAGCGCAAAAATTAACAGAAAATCAGCAGCCAAAAGGCGAAATAAATAAAAATGATATCAAGCGAGTTGCAGAGGGACATAAAAAATTAAGCAATTACATGCAAGCGGAGGATACGCGAAATGTTTTTTTCTGTCATATGCCAAGAAGGCATCAGGAAATGCACAGCAGCATTTTTATTCGAGTCATTTTGTCATCATGAGGCCACACACAGAAGGACAGAAAGAAGAACAGAAAGACAGCAAGAAATTAAAGCGACAACTGACAAATTACAAAAGAAAAGGAGGAAATATATATGTATGTATATCTATTTATATATCAAGTTGAGGAAGAAGCAGAGTAAAGAAGTTGCGTGTCTTAAATTTGCCATAAAAGTGTCACGGAGGAAGAAGGAAGAGTAGAAAAGAGATAGAGATGGACAAGGACATGCGTGTCTTTTGTTTTTATGCGCTCCGCCACGCCTCCCCCCCCCCCATCCTCCTTCCTCCGCCACAGCACCAACATTAAGCTTGACGAGAAATGGCAGACGGCGAATGTTTGAGGTTAGGTTCATTTGCTCTAAATCTTTTAAATGCCTTTATTTAGACTAAAAGCGTCGAGCAGACGTGACATGCCCGAGTGCTAGGAGCGGAAATGGTTGGGACAGGGGTAAGAAAGAGAGAGCGAGAGCGAGAGAGAAAGATATAGAGTCAGGACGTGGCCCGCCTGTCAGTTTAATGTTTAGCGTTCAAGGCAAAAATTGTTGTTGTTCTTGTTGTTGTTGTTGTTGTTGTTGTGGTTGTGTGGCAAGTGTTTCTTGGTTGTGGGTGCCTTTGGCTTTAATGTCTCGTTCGCATGTCCTGTGGGCGTCCTGGTTCCGGCTCCGACTCTGACTCTCTCGCTGTATACCAGCTGCCTTTGCGTGCTGTGTGTAGCTTTTATGTTGAAACGCGTGTAAATATTTTGTTTTACAGCTTCTAAACACAGCCTTCTAATAGACTTGGCGGCTGCTCTAGCCCTAGGTGTCTCAATTTTCCAAATAGTTGTGGATTCTCCTCCCTTCAATTCCTCCCGCCATAGGGTTTAAGTAAACATGGCGTACGAGGACAATGTTCAAATCAATGCAAGGAAAGGCAAATATCATATGTGTGTGTGTGTTTGTGTTTTTGCTTTGGGGCACCTTTTTTGATTTCGCATTTCATTCGTTTCTCATGTGAGGATAGGGGGTGGGGAGGGGGTTGCCTAAACGTCGCTGGCGGCGGGCCACTTTTAAGGGTTCACTACCCCAAAAATGAGTTTCCTTTTGTTGGATTTACGTTCATCAAATTGAGGCTTAAGTTTTGTAGCCTTTAGATTGCATTGCTTATATGGGTTCTTAGGGTACTTTAGGATTCGGAACTAGTTCCATAATTACTCACACTCCATAATGTATTTGCTGTGTTTTATTCAAATATCTGAGCAGCAATCGAAAAGTCACGTTAAGCCCATTCATCTCAAAGTTCATTTGCTAGTTCAATTTATCTAATCCCAGTTGGCTTTCAACACACATAACTCTCCTTCTCTTTCCCTCTCCCTCCCTCTCTTTCTCTCTGCCAGCTGCCTATTTCTGCTTGGCTAGCTTGTGCCAAAGTTAGTCGAGCCTGCAAAACATATGCATTGAGAGTAAGTATTCAACTACATATGCGTCTTGTCCAAGAGCCGAGAACCCAACTGCAATTACAGTTTACAAATGTCCGCACAATTCACTGCACATGAAACGCCATCAATAAAATTAGAGCACAGGACATAACAGTACCATAGAGTAGAGTCTAGAATTTAATGGAAAAGAGGAGGAAGGGAGGAGAGGCAGGCGCATAAAAAAACATTTATTACAAATTCTTAACGCAAATCTCTTTTTAAAATTAAAACAACATCATTTTGATTGAATACCGTCACAGACCCTCTTTTTCTCGAGACCGCAAAACATATGCTACCTAATTTTAAATTATACAAAACAAAAGAAAATGCTGGAAAAAGAAAAGCCACTTGAAAACACACACACACACACACACACAGAAAGAAAGAATGACTTAAAGAAAAATAGAAGAAAAATACAATGGCAGGGCAGTTCGTAAATTGCATTTCAGTTACAGACCGCAATGCGTTGCCGGAGTCTGAAGTCTTGAGACTTGAGACCTGGCGAGTGGAAAATTTATATAAATTGACTTCTTTATTGTTTGTTGCGCTGCGTTCGCCCTTAATTTCGCAGAATTTCGTCGAGGTCTCCTCTCGACCACGACCAAAACAATTTACCACCTAAGAAGCCACAGACGCAGCCGCAGTAGCCTCAACTATCAACCTCAACCTCAACCTCAGCCTCAGCCTCGAACTTGAACCTCGACCACGACCTGATTGAATTTTACGCTTCATTTAAATTGAATTTATTATCCAGGCCTCCAGCACAGGTGGGGCGCGACCCAAAATCATAATTAATAGACACGCATACATTTCACAGCCCAAAAAGGAAAAAAAAGAAAAAACGACAAGGTAAAAAGCTTTTTCCTTACCAACTTTTGAGCCTTACAAATTTCCACGCTTATTTCAATTACTACGGCGTTTTCCTCAAGGAGACAACCTCAGGAATTTCTCGCACTTTATCATAAGCAAGAAAGGAACCCAGGCCTCCTTTGGATTATGTTATATGTATGTGCTCCAATTTGTTTTGCTTCTTTATTAGGTTCCTTTCTCGGCATCAGCTGCATCTTTTTTTCTCCTCGCTTTTCCGATATTGTTTTTACCCGCTTCGTTTGCTTAACGTGTTTACCTGGCCGAAAGTTTTTCGTGTTGCTGTCAGAAATTTTTATGTTACAATAATACAAAAGGAACTTTTTACTTAGCACTCCTTGGCAGCAGGGTTTTTCTGGGTTAACAGGTTGCCTCAGCAAAGTTTAAGGCATTCAACCTTTAAATCTCTCCTCTTTAGGAGCTGTGCTTAAAGTTGACTTCAGACTGGCAGTTGGCAGGCTGGGAGGCTGGGAGGCTTTTCCGCTGCCTACACATCTTCATGCCATCAATCAATCAATCTATCAAGCAGTCGATGCGAGTCATCAAGTCAACCGAACTGACAGCCAAGTTCCAAGCTCACGAATCAAATGGTAATCAAATTGAGGCGTCTCCGCTTGCTGCCAACTACAGCCAAAAGCTTTTAGGGTATGCAAATAACTCAAATTGAAAATGTGTCTCAAAAACGTTCAACTTAAACTTATGAAAATTGTCAGCACACAATACTCAAGTTAAGAGCTAAATGGTTCTAGGAATTAAAACTACATTATATTGTATTTTAAGCATAACTGTATTTTATTTCATATCGCTTAAAAATCGTTGGCAGTTGTTCAAACCACGTTTGTGTGTGGTTGGCCTTAATATAAAAATTAAATTTAATTACCAGCCACAAAACTAATTTGAAACTTTATCTCTAGATCGAGCACAAGACACCCGAGCATTATCCAACATAAATTTCCCATTGCGTGTCCAAATGCTATTTGTTGTCTCTGGAACGCACTTCTCGTCGGTTCTCCCTCCGCCTGACAGTCAGTCAGTTAGTTGGAGAGTCGGCATGTCAGTCAGCAAGTTAGACAGACAGACACAAACACACACATTTCACCACTTTTCTGACTTTTTTCCGTTGCCATTTCCACACACACACACACACACACACACAAAGTGAATTTTGTGGTTTGTTGGTGGTCTACCAAGTTATGCTTCACTTTGTCCCAGAAGTGCTCGGATGCTGAGTCCCTAGACCTGGCTAGTAAAATGTGCTACGTGCTGTTGGCTAATAGAGACTGGAGATTTGCTCATTTAATTGGCTGCATGACCTAAGATTTTAACTTTTTCCAAGATCCATTTACACATTATTTCGAAACTGCCTTTTGTTCACAAAGTTGTATATAATAATAAAAGGCTTGGCACGAGTGGCACATAAATTTCCGTTATATCCGTAATTGTCAATTGCGTGTGTCATAAAAATCGAATTGGAGAAAAGAATAAAATGAAATGCCATTTTACGATTTTTCAATTAAACAAATTATCCGAAACAGTTGGCTTGCCTCGAAAAGTGGCACGCGTTTGAGCTGTGGCATTTAAGTTTTGAGTATTGTTGGCATGCGGGCCATCAAATTTAATTTACAATACAATTTTCAATTTGTTAATAGCGCTGATTTTAAATAGATTTTAAAATTTGTAATTGCAACACAAATCGCCCACACATAAGCAACTAGTTAATGTCTATTTGTTGTTTGTTGTTAAATTTATGAATAGTGTAAAAGTCAACGAACTGAAACGAATTCTTACACACACTCGCCGTATTTGTGCATTTTTTCTTAGAATTTCCGCTAGTTTGCGCTTGGGTGACAAAAACACTGTGCGCTCAATTTTTCAACTTTTCAACTTTTCAGCTTTTCAGCGAGGCGACCTTTTGGCAACTTATTGGCTCCGCCTGGCTGACCTGACCCCTACCCCCCCCGATCCCAGCCACCGACATGACCAGAAAGTCGCGTTCGTTATGTTGTTGGTTGTTGGTTGGTTGTGTCAACCAAAGTGTTATTAATGGCTTGTTTTTACTAAATTTATTGCTTGCTATTTATTAATTTATTGACTTTAAATGCAATTAGATAAGAAAAGTGCATTGCAGTGGCCAGTTCAGTGTTCACTACGTCGCTTTGGGCATTTTAACCTTCTCCTCTCTTCTCCGACTCTTCTCAGCTCAGTTCATATTTCTTTTTCAAGCAGACGGCTGCATATGACATGTGTTATATGTAATAAGTTTCCGCACTGCAGTTGGCCGATAGCAATTATAAGAAAAATCAAAAATTAAAGTTTAAAGAACATTTAATAAAAAAATCAGTAATAAGCACAAAGCTGGACAAATATCTATTTATAGCCCTAATTGATTACGCAATTTTCTTTAGTATTTTTTACATTTTCATGCTATTTTTGTAACCCAATTTCCAATATGTTATACATATCGAATGTACATAGTATTAATTTGTTTGTTTTCGCTTTCGTTACAAACACTTTTGGTGGCCCAAAACATGTCACACACTCACACACACACACACAATCTAGCTTGTTCTGGGTGTGCTTTGCCAATCAATAACAATTTAAAAGCTGTTGCGACAACATGTGCCACAAGGCCCCAATGGCAAAGCTATACCTTCAATGAGACGCACACAGATTGCAGCAATTACGCAACATGCCATGCAACAACAACAACAACAATAACTTTTCAAGAGAAGCGCCATATTGTTTTGTTTGGGGCATGAGGGATGTGTTCTA
Organism: Scaptomyza hsui; assembly: GCA_018152825.1. Lineage (NCBI taxonomy): Eukaryota > Metazoa > Arthropoda > Insecta > Diptera > Drosophilidae > Scaptomyza > Scaptomyza hsui. The sequence goes on along the minus strand of JAECXO010000307.1, from coordinate 10,881,065 downwards.
CCCTAAAATTTTATGTCACATTTGCGTCACATGCCGAACAGCCGAAAAATGCCAAAGAAATAAGCTGCAAAAGCCACCAAAAATGGCAGGAAAACAAAAACGAAAAAAAAAACCCGAATATATATAAATAGCTATGCGACACAATACGACAAAACACCATAAAAGTTAAACAGTAATTTGACATAGACGACAACAGCATATGTGGGGGGAGAGAGGGTGGGAGAAGTGCTCCTCGTTGGGTGGGAAAAAGCTTGAAGTATTTTTTTTTTAAATGGTTTACAAATTTGGTCTGACAAGTAAATATTTTTTAGATAAAGCGTTGAAGTGCGTGAGCGTGTCCCTCGACAAAACGTAGGCGCGTGAGCCATTTAAACATAAAACAGGCAAAAAGGTTACCCAAAAAGAGACCTACATAAATAGGTCATGAAGGAGGACATGTTTCGGTTGGTCAAGTTTATCCCTTTGGGAGCTGCTTTGAACTTTCGTTCGTTTATAAACATTAAAGAAAAATAATGATTTTTTGTGGTTTTAGCTGTTCTTGTCATTTTGCGGTCTCTAGAATATTTCTAAACAATTGCTAATTATATTTTTTGTTGGTATCTGGGATTTGGGCTAAATGTCGATTGGCTTAGCCACATGGCGCAGTCAAAAACATGTTCATCATCATCATCATCAGCTTGAGAAACCACAAATCAAAATGTCAAAAATTTGTTGCCACAGCTGTTGATGTCTCTATAAAGGTTGCATCTCTTGCATAACTGGAACGGAAACTGGCTACCGTTTGGCGGGGCAACTTAAGTTAACTGGGAACCTCAGGTAAGCAACCACCAGAAATTGTGGACTCTCACACAGCAGGCAGCTCATTTGGAACTGCTAATTATACCTGCAGGCTGGCTGGCTTGAGATCTCATATAAATACCAAAAATTATGCATTACATGCAACCAATTTTTTGACTTATTGCCTTCATTTTTCGTCGTCCCAATGTTGCTTCCTTCTGAGTTACTTTTTTTTTTTTTTGGTCCTCGTTGCTGATCGTAATTACCAAATTATAGGCTTACCCTTTGGCCTGACTGATTAGAGCCATTTACAAATTTTTGTCTGTCTGCCGTTTTTCGGCTCTCTTTTTGGGAGAAATGCCCCCGACCCAAGGGCTGGCGTTTAATAGACAAATTAACTGTGGCAACTCTGGCTGCAGCTGTCTAGCTGGGCTATACTTATAGATCCGATAACATCTTGTAAATATTATGTAATTCTTTTTATAAATTTCCCATAATTATAGTGTGGCCATGTTGTTAGACCATTTGATTTATAAGAACGCATAATTTGCCGCAGTTTTCAGCTTTAGTGGTGGTTTTCTATGAAAATTAATAAATATTGTTAAATGCCAAACAATAGCAAAAATATTAGAAATTAGAAATTGCAGCAAGTCGTAAATTAAGTGTTTGATTTATTGAACTAAAGTGCTTCGGGCTAACTTCAATATATATTTAAATTGTATTCGGTCAAATTTGTTTGCTTTTACTGTTCCTGGCACTAAAAAGAACTCAACTCAATGAGAAAATGTTTTGAAACATTCCACATCAATATACATTTGTATTGCACGTTTTTATAGAGTTGTTTAAGGTAACAACTGCACGGTTTTTATAGATTTTCATGTTTCAACAAAGCGAGCAACTTAAATCAATTTGAGTAGTGAACGCACACAGACAGAAAGTAAAAGATTTTATAACAGTTTTTAATGGCGTATTTTGAATGGCTTTTCATTCCACGTCTGGCAATTTATCATGGGGCTCTTAACGAGCACGCTCCGAATGCTTCGACTATAAACAAACAATTAAAAAAGCGCAACGAAAACTAAAACTCAACACTTTCATTAAAGAAGCAAAGAAACCAATCTAAATTGGGCAACAATAAAATATCTTTATATGTAGATATCTCGAGAAAAAAGCTGTCATAAGCCAGCTTAAGGCAATGAATGGAAAGGGTGTTGCTGCTATTCGGTTCTTTGTTTGTCTGATTGAGAATAAATACATAAACAAACAGAATGCGGAATGCGACTTAAATGATAAAAATGTCTGAAAAGTGTCAAATGACGTCGACGAGGGCGACGAATGATGATAAAGAGCTGTGACTAAGAACCCCTTTGCCGATGCCCCCCTCCCCCCCTTAAGCAGCAACAAAAAAATGACAATAATTAAACGCACGGGACACATTTAAATGACACTTTTTTCTTTTCCTTCCGTCTCCTCGCTGGCGATCGTATTGCATTTGCAGTCAGTCCCATTACCATTTCCACTTCCCATTCCTCATTGCTCATCTCTCTCCCTTGACTTCGTCTCCAGGAACCAGCAACGCCCCCCGGCTTCTGCGTCTGTGTCTGGTGATCTTGCCGCTTGATTTATGCGCCGCCTTTACTGAAATTTTGTATCTAAATGTGGCATTTAAGTTATCAACAACAGCAACAACAACAACAACAAAAAAGCACAACTTCTCGGTCGGATCAGGTCCATCGGGCCATCTGCCGCTTCTTCCCCTTCTTCTTCTTCTTTTTCTTCGTTCAGTTTTCAGCTCTTGCCTCATTTCTTTTGTATGCGTTTCTGAAATCCCTGAAATATTTCGCGGCATGATTTAGTTGCATTTCACGCACATCACACGCAACGCACGCGGCTCCCCTGCTTCCCTGCTCTGCGGTAAGGGGGCATGTGGGGGGCGGGGGGTTATGGACAATGTGAATGCGAGTTATTCGCGTGTGTGCGTAGCTGGCATATCTGAGGGGGGGGCAACATTGCTGGGTAGGTCTGCCCCATGCCCCACAGCCGACTCTTCTTTCTGTTCCCAGCAGTTTCCCGCTGCGAATACTTTGTGCCATAATTTTACTTCGATATTTACAGCAAAAGTCGCCCATCAAAATAAGTCAGAAGCGCTACAAATACTGAGCTATAGTCGTTTTGCGGGCACGTTTGTGGATCATTTCTCTGTGATGAATGTTTGTCTCTATAGTTTATCTATTTGAAAAATACAGTGCTTGAAGCTTAACAACATTTTAATTTTTCTAAAGAAAATCAATAGAACTAAGAAGTATTGTGTATTGACATATTTGAAATATAGTATTTTTATTTATTTTAATTTTGATTAAAATTGTGTTATAGATTAAAAACCTAATTTAATTTAAGTTTAAATTTGGTACAAAAAAAAATACTTTCTTTCGAGTTCTTTTTTAGAATTTAGATTTTCTGACAAGAAACAATGTAAACTTTATTATGATATAACCTTTTAATGTCTACTATTTTGTTGTTTCCCATATCTTTAAAATGTATGCACAAATGAACTAATTTAGTCCAATCTTTGCATCCTACGACCATAAACATGCCTTTTAAGTTGATGTGCAGCGCATTAAAAATTTTGCAGCTTGCCGAAATTTAAAGATTCGCTTCCTTCACAGTTTTTTGTGGATACCGAGCTCCATGGGGTTTTTTTGTGTTTTTGTTTTAAGTAAACGTAAAACAAAAGCGAACCCAAAGCAACAGCTGCCTGCAAATCGAATCATTCCGGACTCAGACCCAATTCCTTTATGACGCGTCTAAAAGTTGTTGCTTTTTTTTTCTTCTTTCGTTTTGGTTGATTTAAATACACTTGAGGCTCTTAATTATATTGCTGCGTGTTTTGTTTGAATGTTTTCTGTTTTCTGTTTTCGCTTTGCTTTGTTTATTTCGCCGGGTGGGTTTGGCTTTTGTTGTTGCTGTTGTTCTTTGCAATGAAAGCGAAATCACCTGCGGCGTTTCGATGGCTCATTTTTGTGCACACTTTTCGTTGTTGTTGTTGTTGTTTTGTTTTTTTTCGTTTGTGGTTATGTTTTTGCTTTTGGCATGTGTTTCATCTTCATCAGCAGCCGCAGCCGCAGCAGAAAGCGGAAATTTAGTTTTCGCTAATGGGCGCTAATGAAGCAGCTCGTGTCCGAGTCACCGTTGGAGATCTTAAGAGCTTGCAAATTAGGAGCAGGCTACTAATTAGCAACAGTTCTCTGCATTTACATCGTGTTTGCCATTGTGCTTGGCCCAACCGCTTCACTGCCCCGTTACCGGTTATCATAATTAACAAGCTCTCTTTCGGTCTCCCACATTTGGATAGAGATTGCCGCCCCCCAAATCTTAGGCAGCCCAGCCCACCCATTGAGTTGCTTCCGTTGTTTCCCTTTTTGGGGGCCGCACTGCAAACACAATGAGCCTCGGACCACTTGAACCGCGTCAAGAGCGGACCACACACACAGGCACAGGCACACGCACACATACATACATACACATAGAAAAACTTCAACGTCGTCGCCTGACAGTTGAGTTGGACAGGCCCAAAGAGGCAACATCGTCGAGTGGCTAAAAAAAAGGAGAAAAATGTATATTTTGTCTTCGCCTTTTGCCTTTTCATACAAATTGAATTTACAGTAATAATTCTCAGTATTCCCTTACTTAAACTATAGTGTTATGGACATTTGATAAAGCTTGCGACTTATGAAAAGTTCAAAATGAAAATCAACAAAATTGATGGATGAGCTCCAACTATAAAGGTCGTCCATATAAATCATATATATCGCAGCACTACATTTATGTTGTTTTTTCAAAGGTATTCCATCTTCGTTGTGAGGAAGAAAAAAAAGATAGCACAGAGTTGATATTTTTCTTCATTCTCCTTTAGGCGCGACATTTTTGTCAGCAGGCCGCGAAGCCTGCGTCACAATTCATGAGAAAAACTGCAGTCGACGTTGAGGAGGGAGTCTGGGGAACTGAAGTGGTGACAGGTCTGGTTGTCTTCAGGGCCTGGTGGCTGATTATGACCGGCTCATGCTGGCTACTGTTTGTTTAGACTCCTGCGCGTCCAGTCAAAAACTACGACGACGACGACGATGATTTACAAATCTGTATAAAAAGTTCAGTGAAAATAGGAGAAGAAGAACTCGAACTCGAACTATGGTGCGTAGTATCTGGTGTCACATTGTTTACACAGACAACTGTGTGCGGTTTGTTGTTGTTGTTGCACTTCAGGGGGATTTGTGAGATTAACGTGTTAAAAAATAAATATTTGGTCTAGTTAGTTTTCTCTGGCAATTTGTTATTCAACTCTCGACAACAGTAAAAACAAACAGAGAAGCAGAGAAGAGACCGAGAAGAGAACAGTTTTTACATTTCTGCACTGTTTCATCTTTGCAGTTTTCTAGCATCAGCATCGGCAACAGCAACAACAACCCATCAACATCATCATCTGCAGCACGTCGTCATCCAGGTCTCTCTCTCTCTGTCTCTATCTGTCTCTCTCTGTCTTGTTTGTTTGCTCTTTTTGAAATGTGCATAAATTCATTTCGGTAATGGGGTTTTCCTTGGCTTCTTTTTGTTTTTGTTGTTGTTTTTTTTTTTCTGTTGTGGGTGTTGCTTTTCGGTTTAAGAGATTTGTAGCTGCTTGTTGGCCATAACAAATGTGTTTCTGTTGGTAAGCTCAGCAGCTCTGCATTTAATAAGCAACAGCTGGAACTGAGAAACCACTGAATGATGAGGTTCACCATCAAGCTGAAATTAATTTCAATTATAAATTGATCACAATTTTATAATTAACTAGTGCTAAATTGCATTATTACTAATTTAATGCATAATTTAATATTGTTTAATTTTATTATAAAATCAATTCTTAATTTAAATATTAATTGGCTTATTTAAACATATTTAAAAGTAGCTGACTAAATACTCTAAATTTTTAACACCATTTTATTTCCCACACATCCTTCCCTCAATTGGTTTGTAATTGAGTTCAAAGAGCATGCGAAAAACATTTTGTGCAAAATTATTGCTTCGAGGCCATAACAAATTGAAAACGCCATTGAGCCAACGCAACACACTCAGGTTTTCCATCATCCGCACAGTTTGCGGTTGGAATGCATTTCCCATAAGCTAAATCATAATATTCCCATGGACATTTAAAGCAAAACAGAAACGGAAACAGAAACAACAACAACAACAACCCTGTGCGAATACTTTTTCAATAGATGACTAATTACGTCATGCTCAATTAGTTGCATTTGGGTCACGACTGTCCTGGCAAGGGGGCGGTGGGGTGTGGCCTAAAAGGTGTGTGTGTGTGTGTGTGATCGATATGGAAATTATAATGCAAACAGACATGAAAAATATTGAAATTAAACATAGGCATTGTGTGCATAGACGTAACGGGTTAAGAAGGCCCCAGGGGCGTAGTTGCAGCCCTGGTTCCCGTTACCGTTACCGTTCCCGTTATTGTTGTTGTTGTTGACATTTCGTAGCGTAAATTGGTATTTACATATGTCCCGTTGCCCGTTACAGCACCGATCAATGTTTGGGGAATATTCTGTACATGTCCTTTGAGCTTTTTCCGCATGCAGGCAGGCAGGCAGGCAGGGAGGGAGGGAGGAGAGAGCAGCAGACTTGTCTGACTGTGTGCATGTTTATTTTGTGATTGTCCTTTCGTCTGTCCTTTCGTCGCAATGCAGCTGTTTCATGCCCATTTAACACCTTCAATCCGCTTTGCCTTCACCAATAGACACATATGTATGTATGTACATAGATACTATCACTCACATACCTACATACATTTAAATGTATTCAAGTATGTGTATACGTGTATGTGACGTTCTGTAAAAATATTATCAGCCTTGGCACTTCCTACGTCCTGCATTTGTATCTGTATCTGTATCTATCAGATGCACAAGGCAATTGGTTTATTTTCCAATACGGTAGCCGCTCAAATATGCCAACTGCAAACATAGAGCAAAAGAGGGGTCTGGGGGTGGGGAGGGGGGAGTCATGTAATTTGTGTAAACATTTGCCCAGTTTTCTCACTGATTTTTTGGCTCTGCTTCTTTCGAATTGCTTCATTTTTGTTCGATTCTTTTTTTTTTTTTATGATAAACAGTGTGAGAAATTGTTGGATGGATGAGTCGTAAATTTCCTATTTTGAATTTTTCACTCCGCATTTCGATTTCTCTTGTGTAAACATACACATCACAGTTTCTGTTTCTGAATCAATTTCTGATTTACATTTATGCCTGCAAAAAAACGATTTTTTTTTTGGCATATTATGTCTTCCAATTTATGATTACAGATTTTCTTGATATTTGGGTCAACACTGTCTCAGTGTTGTTCATTTCTTACTTAACTGCCAGTGTTGGTCACGGTTCACTTCTAGCATTGTTTCTCACAGTCACCCAACTAAATGATACCGTTAGATTCCGCTTGAGTGCCGTTGCAATGACACAACAACAATTTGTTCCCGTGAAAAAAAAACCCCTCCGAAAAATAGCAAGTAATGCCAGGATATTACCACCCACAGACCAAAAGAATTTTCCCATGAAACAACAAGCCAACAATTTACTATCATATTTTTCACAATTCCACAGACAGAGAGAGAGCACATAGATCATTTTTAATAGGGGATGCTGCTGTTCCTGTGTGGTTGCTGGTCGTGCGTGGCATGTCCTGTGCACCAACACTCTCCCTCTTTTCTTTTCCCTTTCGCTTTCAGGTTGTTCAGCTCCTTGTTTCTCATGTTTATGTGCATTTAGTTAATCAGTTACGGCTCTTTTATAGTTGCGGGGGGCGTTTTGGATTACGTAAAAATTATAAAATACGTCACGCTTAATGAAACTTTATGGCGCCTACTTCAAACTGAACCTGTGTGTGTGTGTTTGCAATTAAGCGGCAGGTGAACATTTACGAGCCCACATATCATTCCTGTGTTCCTGTACAACTAGTTCTTGTTATTGTTTGTGTTATTTCAAGCGGGGGGGGGGGGGTGTAGAAAATCCGTTTGGTTTAACAACAACTCCGGGCAACGTAGCTACAGTTACATCCTCTGTTCTATGTTGGCAACGCCCCCGTCTCCTGGCTCGGGGCACATACATCAAAATTAACTGAAATGTCAGCTGCAGCTTACAACAACAACTGTTTTCACCGAGCTGTTTTTGTTGTTTTTTATGTGTTTATAATTCATGCTCATTCATCTTACACATACTGCAACTGCCACTGCCACTGCCACTGCCACTGCCACAGAGCCAGTGTATCTCTAGTTGGCCCTGGGTCTGTCATATTGGTATTAAATGTTGAGAGCAGCGAATGCAACGTCAACCTTGCAACGAAACATAATTACAATTGTGTCATATTTTTCTCATTAGCGCGCACTTCGGACTTTCTATATATGTATGTTCGCTCCCTACTTACATTTTTCCAACCATTTCCCATCAAGAGGGCGCATCGTTAGCTGCTTGCCACGCCCCCTTTTTGGCATTTGAAGTGCGCACACCTTTTGCTTAACTTGACTCCAGCGGCTGCTTCTGCTTCTGCTTCTGCTGTTAATTAGCTTTGCTTGATTACTTTCGAAAATTACAAACTGTCAACGCATTATTTATGAGTGAAAATTCATTTCAGTTGCAGCTTCGAATTTTTAACGGCAATCTTTTAAACAGACGGCCAAACTACTAAACAGACTGCAGCGTAAAGTATAGTTTTAGTATAATTTAAAAGTGAAATTCATTACCCAACTTTTATCTCATATGCCATATATGAATATATATTTTTGCAGAGAACGAAAAATACTGAAACTTGCAAATAGTTTATGTCAACAACTTTAGTGAGGCACCAAAACTTTCTTTAAGAACAAACGAATATTATTTTTGTGCAAAGAAAAGACCGAAAATTCAAGTTGAGCATTTGCGTAGTTTATGCAAACAACTCTTGAGACAACAGCGAAAGTTTTTTTTATTGCCTTAACCAAATTGAATTTCATATGCAACCACAGAAAACTTCAGCTTCAGTTAAGAATACATGTGTTTTTTTCATGTCATAACTTAATTTTAATTCCCATCTTAAAAAAAGTGAACACTTTATTTCCATTCAGTGAATTTCTAGAGCATAGTTCCCTTCCCCTCGAAAATATGTTGCTATCAATTAGTGGAATCACATATCAAACATGCTTGAGAGCACAAACCGCAAAGGGAAATTCCAGTTAACCTCAACATGACATCTCTTATATGTGTGTGTGTGTGTTATGTATGTGAAAATACCTGAGCATAAAGCTGACACACATGATCAAATTATCGGTTTGACATGTTCCATGGAAAGTATCTGCTAAATGCGATCGAGCGAACGTTGATCAAATAAAGTGCCGCCAGATATAAGGAACTATTCCATATACTGAGAGTTCAATGTGGTTTGTGGTTTGTGGCTTGCCCCACTTGGGCCAGCTGTGGTGTGAATGCAATCACTTCCGTTTCACTGATTCTGTTCTGCCTCCTTTGAAGTGATCGTGCGTGCTGATAAAAGCCAAACGGTCGCTTCGTATCTTGTATCTTGTGTGTGAGTATCTTGTATCTGCCACATGCCGTTTACCTTGCGCTCTTCAGTTCTGTTTGATGTGCTCTGTTGATACTTCTATGGCAATTAATTGATTGTGACAGATTGCTATGAAGTGCTCACAGCCCCCACCTCCCCCCTTTCTTTCAGCTCCGCCTCACTGACACTTTTGTGTTGTGTCATCCGTTTAAATTGAGTGAGAGAACGAAAAATAGAGAACAGAAAGTAATACATTCTGTTTACATGGCGCAAATCTAGCTGCAATTGCCATGTGAAAGTAGCAAAAAAAAAGAAGAAGCTGCAGCGTTCGATGGCTGATGATGATGGTATGCAAAACAGATGTCGCAACATGTCGCTGCATGTCTGCTGTCTGATGTTTCACAGTTCGGACTGTCATCAAAACTGTTGTCCCAACATGCATATTAATTTTATTGCTAACAATAACAAATCCATCGACAACAATTGTGAAACGCATTAAATAGTAGCACTTAAGCGCAGCAGCAGCAACAATGCAAGCAGTAACAAAAGAGCGAACTTTAAAGGATAGGCGACTAACAAATACACTATGCAGTATACAAAGCCTGCAGCATGCAAACCTTAACCAAAACTGTACATGCTCATTTACAGCACATACTTACAGTGAACAGTTATGCAGGGTATAGAATGCAATGGAGCAGAGAAGCATCACAGTTGACAACAACAAGTGGAGGACACACTCTTGGTCTCTTTCTCTCTCGCGCGCTCTTCTCGCTGTCAACTGACAGCCTGTCACTGACAGGGCACAGTCTGTAGTCAGTGTCGTCATTGTTGTCGTTGTCACCGTTTTTGTTGGTTGTTGTTGTTGTTGTTGTTGTTGGTATGCCACATGTGCAGCAGCAGAAGGAGAGAACAAAAACAAACTATAAGATTTTATTGCTTTCTGTGCATGTGAAGTAGAAGACGAAAAAGAAAAACTACGCGGCGAAGCTAAAGCTGCAGGTTGCTGCCACCGATGCTACTGCTGCTGGTGGCAGGAAGCAACAAGCCCCTAAAAAGCAGCAACTGCAAACAAGGGCGTTGCACGAGCTGTCAAAATGAGCAATTACTTTGCAAAAATGTTGCAGAACCTCACGTGTTTCTATGCGCCCGCAGCTTCTATAGATTTGGATCCCTCTTCTTCTTCTTCTTCTTCACCACCCTCACCCCCCCTGTTGCACAAGTCGTTTGTCTTGTCGGGCTGCTGGCAAAAGTTTTCCACCCCCTCTAGAAAGTAGCATATGGAATATGGAAATTGATAGCGTAACCTACTTATTGTTAAGTTTGAGGGTCTATGCAGTAAACGGCTGTCTGCAGCTGCCTGTTAATTAATTGTTTAAGCTAATTACCTGACAAACAGGTGCTCAACACTGCAACATTGTAAGAGTTTTGAATTTTATTGAACTGAACCTGAAGTTTCAACCCACTGTACTAAATATCTATAAGCACCCCATTGTAAACATAACTGTAACACACCGAAAGCTTTGTTAAGAGCGTAATATGTGCAAGCGGAACAAAATCGATCAAAAAAATAAAGGAGAAACTGATCGAAGCGTCAGTCTTGGTGCGAAAGCGAAGAAGAGAGGTAGAGTGTGTAACATTTCTACAATATGCAATAATTAAAGATCAGTAAATGCATAAATGTGTATATAAATTTGAGATTTTTAGGGATGATCTGAATGTAGAAATTAAAATTATGTTATCGAGCGGTTAATGATCAAGTCATTTTAAACACAACTCAACCCTTTTACTTTCGAAACTTTCGAATATATCTTATGAAAATATCTGTATAAGAGAGTAGTTGATACCTCTATCCACCCTATCCAATTTTATCATTACCATGTACATAACTCATCACACATAAATAAAAACCAAAATATTGTACAAATTTCACAACTTTTTATTAACCCTGTAAAATTAATGTTATCACACATAGATAAAAACCCTATATTTTACCAATTTCACAACTTTTAATTATCCCTTTAAAATTATTGTTAAGTAGCAAGTATTAAATTTATTTCAGAGCTAAGAACATAACACTAGATTTTTCCTACACACTGTGCAAATTTTCTTCAGCTTCTTGATTAAAATTCTCAGTTCATAAGAACAGCTCAAAGCATTTGGAAATAAAAAGCTCGAAATCTCCTTGGACTCAGAGTTTTCTTTAGTTTCTCACGACATTAGATTATGGCCACATCCATTAGCAGCTGGCTATAACCACTTTAACGCACTTTAAAACACTAACGCCTGCACTTAATGCCCTGACCACAATTTGCAGTAGAAGCGCATTAAAATTTCGACTCAACCTCAACCCCAATGTTAACTTTTCGTGCTCACTATTTCTGCTCCAATTTTTATATTTTGTTTTACTTGCGCCCCTCATCGTCATTGAGGGGTTAGGGGGGCGACATTCAATCCTCACACACACACACACACACATACATGTGAAAGATGTTGACGTTTACGACGCAGACGAGACTCCGACTCCCGACTCCTTCTCTGACTCCGATGATGATGATGATGCTGCGGACTGTGGCAGTCAAAGATTGTTGCCCCTCTATTTTCTTTTTTTTTTTTTTGTTGGCTGTAGCAGCCACCGAAAAACTGGCAACGCTTCTGCGGGTGTGAAATGTGTTGCCACTCTTTGCAGTTGCCTCCTTTTCTTCATGGCTTTTTCTTTCTTTCTGCTTTTTTGGGGGCAACTTTTGCTGTTCATTTAATGGCTTCATTTTTGCTTTGACATTTTTCCATGTTGCTCGTACTATAGCTCTCGTTTTTCCTGTCCCGTGGCATGTTTGTTGTGCTGTCAGCCTGTCAAGCTACTCCTCCTCCTCCTCAACCATTTTTTCGTTGCTCTCCTTTTTGGCCTTTTAAACTAATTGCATTGCCGTGTGTGTGAATAAGTGTTTGTGTGTGTGTGTGTGTGTGTTGGAAGAAAAGTGCAATAACTATTTAAATGATTGCATAGTGCACATGTGGCAGCCACAACCGCAGACACACCACCTCACCTCAACAATCTTTGCAGCCTCCAACTCTGGGTCCGTTAGTTGAGTAGCATTAAAAAATATACAATTTTTTAAATACTTTCTTTTCGGAGCCTAAAAAAGCTTTTAGTATAATTAATCAGAAATTTGTTCATTGATTTAATTAAAACTAAAATTCTTTATCTGATTTTTTTGTTTGCATTCTTTTTTCGAGAATCCATTTTTTCTAGCAAGCAATTTACATTAAATAAAAAAAATGTTTTTAAGATGTTAATTTGTATTAGAATTTATTCTTTTTTAATAACTCAAGTGTATTCAGTATTCGTCTAAATTATGTTCATTTATTGTGTGGCTTTCAAGTGCCAATTAAATGTTGCTTATGTTTGATTATTGCTGTCAATTCAGTTGCACATTTGCAGTTGCCTGTTTGTTGATGCAACGTCAGTGTTCTCCAGCTGTTTGTCATCAGCGGTGGCGGAGGCAAGTGCCACAATTCTTTTGAAATGCTTTTCACTGGAAATGCAAGTAAAGTGGGTGAGATTGGGATTGGGTAGGGGGTTGGGGGTTGTTAGTGCGTTGACCGCAGCTTGTGAACCCGCCCCAAATTGCAGGGGCGTAACCTCTGCTCTGACTTACCCAATGCTTGGCAATCAATTAATCATAATTTTGATAGCACAAAACATGTTGCAACAACACGACCGCAATTCGAAAAGGCAAAATCGAAACGATTCTCCTCCACCCCTTCTCAGTCTAGTAAGTAGTTGTGAGTGTGAAAAACCATAACATGTGCTTATCACATCGCAAACACACACACGCACACACGCACACACATGTGTGTGTGGCTGAAAAGCATGACAAATTAAAGACAACAAACCCTAACAACAAATCCAATTCCAAGCTCGAACCCAATTCCATTTCCAATTTCAATCTCAAATCCTTAACCATATTGGAAACGTGCCACGTTGCGGCATAAACGATAATTACATACAACGTTTACCTACACGAAATACATACATATATACGCATTATCCATATTGATCCTTATGGACGCGGCTTAAATGCAATTCCAGGACATTGATAAATTGTTACAAACTGCAGCTTTGAATCTCAAGAAACTCTCTCGACATGTGCATTATAATCGGGTTTTTCTTTCTTTCTTGCTTTCTTCGTTTTTGTTGCTTTGTGCACAATGGAAAATGATGCAGTGCCTTTTTGCTCGGCAGTTTTCTTCTTGGGGAAATTTATCGCATATGTCGCAAGTCTCACATGATATGCCAGATTCTCTCTCTCTCTCTCTCTCTCTCTAATTCTCTGGTGGCATTGTAATTTTTAATGGTCTGCCGGCGTTCCTTCCTGCAGGTCATGCCTCCAGGCGGGGAGAGGGGGGGGCTTGAGCACTCGGTCTGTTGGTTTGTAATAGAATTTTTGCATTGCATTTGGTCTGTGAGCTGAACTGAGCTGCCTGCAGCGATAAATGTGATAAATGAATCTCTGGCTGGTCTTGTTTTTTGGTTTGGTCTGCGTAGAAATGCATTATGCAGATGGACGCTCCGACGGATTTATTGCTCCGATGTTTGTCTTGGTAATAGCCCAAGTCGACACATAGGATCAAAATATTAGCCAGGCATTATTTGCGTGAGCTTTTTACAACAGTTTAAAAGACAAACCAAATGTTTTTATGGTTTCTTTTTCTTATTTTGAGGTGTTTACAATGTTTTCTAAAAGTTCTGAAAAATTCTTTTCACTCTTCATACAAAATAATAGTCTTTATCAATTTTTAAAAAAATCATAAAAAATACATGCGAAGAGATTTTTGAAAAACATTTTTTTCAGTCACTATTAGAATTGTTTGAAGTAACTTTTTGCATCAAAACATTTATTGTTTAAGCCAGGGAAAAAAGTTTCAAACGTAGACTTTTACAAGAATTAAAAACTTTCAATTGGTACTCAATGGGTTAAGAAAAGTATTGTATTATTGAAAAGGAAATTAAATGACCTTTCCATTGATGCCATACTTTCCATAAAGCAAGTTTAAGTTATTGGTAGATTTAACTTTAAGTGTTGTGTAAATACTTTTGACTACACCTGTATATATTCAGTATAAATATAGGTAAAAATCATAAATAATAAAAATGCTGATTTAAATAATCTTTTTAAATAAAGATCGGAAAACAATCGGAGAAGCAAAATTTATCGTAAATTTCAAACCTAATAAATTTAGGAACTATTTTGATAACAAAAAGAAATCTTCAGTGTAAAAATGTCAGAGAATCAAAACTAAATAATTTTAAAATGAAGTTTATTTAACCGTGATAACATTGTTATATTATAGACAAATCGTAAATTCGTTGTTGGCATATTGATAGTACAAATATGTCAAAGTTACAGCCCGATATTATATCTTATTGATTAACTGTTTCGCATTGGATTTGGCTGCCTACCTCAATTACCTTCATTCTTAATGCATTATTGTAGGCTTGTCACTATTTTTTCTGATTACCTTTTTATTGCTGACGGGCAAAATGCCAAATATGGCAGTTTATGACAAATAAACATTTTTTTTAATGCATTTCCTGCAATTTATTGCAATGCAATTTGCATGTTTGCCCTTTTCTGTTCGCTCTGCTTATCAATTGACCCAACAGCAACAAATAGGATAGAGAGGGTATATGGGGGGTAGGCGTGAATGTTTGCTGTACTTGCAGCGTATTTATTTTAAAAGTATCGCTGGCTATTGTACACTTTATATGATAATCGTTATATTTTGTATTTATTTGCAGACATGTATGAAAAAGAGCAAACAAACAGGCGACAGGCCGTTGAGTATCGCATAAATACATACACATACATATGTATATAGAAAATATAATGCAACGCGCGTGCCCAGAATTTAAAATCGAAATTTAAACATATGAAATGCAGACAAAGATTGTTGGATGTGGGTGGAGGGGGGAGGGTAGGAGCACGGCACACTTAAAAGATTAACCGAAAAGCGAACGGTACATGAAACAAAGTTCAGTTTCAGACCACAGATCTTCACATGAGTACATATTCACGTAGTATGTACCAATATGTGTATACGAAAGTATGTACGTTAATGTTGAAATTGGAATGCTCTCTTTGCTATTGTTGTTGTTGTTGGTTTTGTTCTGTTGTTTCGGCTTTATATTTGTTAAATATTAAACATTGCTTAAGCTGCTGAAAACAATAACAAAAGGCGCTCACCTCTTTGTATAATGGAAACAGTTTCTCTCGCTTCCTTTTGTATACATACTTGTTGTTCTTTAAAGCGATTTAAATTTTACCGTTGATAAGTTGTTAGTGCTGTATGGTACTTACATATACACTATAGTTACATGAAGCATATTGAATTTGTTATGTAAGAAGTGTGTGAACTTGAGAACAGCTTATAATCTTATCTGTAGAGGTATATACTTTATTTATTGTTGTAGCTTAGGGCATTCCATCTTCGTAGTATACTAGATGTCACTTCTTAGAGTTGGTTTTCTTGTCTTTTATTTACATACGCGACTGCAGACCGACAATTTGTTTGCTTTTGTTTTCTGTCAATATCGCAGGAGCAGTGAGCACTTGTCCTCATCATCATCAACATCATTATCTAGGGTCTGGGTCTGTGCCTTGGGTAAACAGAAAATCCCACGCACGTGGGCTTACATAACATAGAGCTGGTGTGAGCAAGAGGAACAGATAGAGCGAAAGGGATAAAGAGCAAAGAGTTGAGACTCTTGAGCGACGAAGGCGATGCAACTTTTACCGCCAAAATCCACTTGACTTTTTGTCAGATACTTGAGCAAGTCAAACTGTCTGTCAGTTGGTCGGTCCTGCTTCGTCTCTGCTTCTTGCCACCTTACGTTTTCTAATTATAAACTGCTCTGTCAGCAGTCAGTGGAGCGAACCGTAAGCCCTTTTACAAGTTCCAAGTTCATGAACTTGTGCATTGAACTTCGGCCAGTCAGCCAAGCCGAAAAACCAACTTGAAAATGGCTTCAGCTTCTATTTTAGACATGAGTTTACTTTTCTTTTTTTTTACATAGTTTTTCCTATTGTTGTTGTTGTTGTGGAAGTGTTTGTTTTCATTAGGTTGCAGTAGCCATCTGTTCTTACTTACTCTTGCAACTGCCGCAGACTTTTAATTTGTGTGGATTTCCAGTTCCGTTCTACACGACGCAACGCGAGTTCTTCTTGGGCGAGGTCGAGGTTGAAGGTTGTTGCAGTTGTAGTTGTAGTTGTTGTTGTTTTTGAGGTTAGGGCTGAGGTTCCGCTGTCGTGGCATGTAATGTAAAGTGGAAGTTGTAATTTAGTTAGCTCCAAATGACTTTTCGGCACAACATTATCATTATGTGCATTTAATTGGTGTTTGTTCTCCACATTTTCTTCTCTCACTCTTTCCATGATGACCTCTGCACTAATTTGTGTGAACTTCC
This sequence comes from Scaptomyza hsui, assembly GCA_018152825.1. NCBI lineage: Eukaryota > Metazoa > Arthropoda > Insecta > Diptera > Drosophilidae > Scaptomyza > Scaptomyza hsui. Next base: position 10,864,258 of record JAECXO010000307.1, on the reverse strand, counting down.
AACTGATTGCAGGAAATACTTTTCTTCTGCTTCTTCCTACAATTGGAAGTTTGGAAAGTATTTTATTGACATGCAATTTTATTTTAAATGAAGCTAAATTCTTGTACAACATATCATGAAATGTGAATAGTTTTTCCGTGCCACATCGTACGCTCATTTACGTGGCTTGTGGGGCACACAGGACACTGCCACAGAGACCGACAACTGTCCGCAACCACAAAACACATCAACGGCAGCAAAAACGTTGAAATTAATGAGAAAATTCTCAGCTTGATATAAAAAACCACAAGATAACACAACGGGACAGGAGTTGGCATTCAGGATATGCGCCCGGATATGCAAGTTGTCCGGCTTCAAATGCAAAGCACCAACATCACGTAGTCGAGGGAAAAACTCCCCCGAGCACAGATAAAAATTGCAATGCATTTAACAGCATTAAGGAAAACTCCGCCCAACAACAAATAAACAAAACTCCAACAAAAAAATAAAAAAAAGAGGAATAGGAAGGCAAACTTGCAAATGATATTAAGAGCGGAAAGGACATCTAATGAAAGCAGCTTTAATTACAAAATCCGCCGTTAGTTGGCTTAGTTATACGCTATCTTTTTTTTAATGACACCCACTGCTGCCCCATAAAAGCAATCATATCCTAGTAGTTGCCACTGTGCCACTTGCAGTTGCAGTGGCACTCACAGCCCGTTCGACATATGCTGACAAGTGCTCCAACGCAGGCGACGCGACGTTGACGACACGTGGCAGCTGCAACTGTTGGAATTGCATTGGGGATTGGCACGGGGCAAGGGGCACGGAAGGAACGTTTGTCGGTCACGTGCAGCAACTTCAGTTAACAACGCCAAAAGCGCTGCGGGGTGGCAGTTGCAAATAGTATATCGCATTTGGGGCGTTCTTTCGCAGTTGAACGCTTTGCCAACTTCATTTTCATTTGGCTGTACAATTTACCTTACCCAACCGCATCATCATCATCATCGTCATCGTCATCGTCATCGGTATCGTCATTCACATCACCGTTGACTGATGCATCCATTCACTTGGAATGGCAAATAAGTAATTCAACTATAACGACACTCAAATGTTCTAGATATTATATTTAATTATTTTTACTTATTTTTTTTTTAATATAATATTAATCAACCTACTCAAAGGTTATAAAACATGGAAATGACAATAGAAATAGAGATATTATGTCCCCAACAATAACAACACTCAAATGTTCTAGATATTATAAATAATTTTATTTTAATTTTTTTATTTTCTTTTTTTTTAAATTTAATATTAATCAACCTAACCAAAGGCAATAAAATATGGGAATAGAAAAAGAGATATAATATTCCCAACTATAGCGACACTCAAATGTTCTAGATATTATTTTAATTTTTTATGATTTTTATTTGGCAAATTTTATTTATAATATTAATCAACCTGCTCAAATCTTACAAAATATTGGAATGACAATAGAAATAAAGATATTATATTCACAAACTTAATATTACACAACAAGTAGAAAAGATTGTATATTTTGATCCAACTACTTTGAATAGTTCATGTACCCAGTGAAAAGTAACTACCAAGTGTGGAATGTGAGCCAATTTTTGCCAATTGATTGCAATTTTTATGATTAATGCCAGTGAGCTGATGCTAGAGGGAGAAGAGACTGATGGTTGTGCACTAATACAGATACGCAAGCAATTTAATTAAAGTGCCGTCTGTGCGCCGATAATTATGCAACAGCTTTTCTCTTTGATGCGTTTATCGATTTATTGAAGTGTTAACCAACACTGTAACGTTTGCTGCCACGCCCCCACACACTAATGACACGCTTCAACGCGTTTTACATTGATTTCGCCTCGTTGACGCGTTATTTATTATTATAATGCGTTTTTCCACATTTTATATTTTTGCCCCTTTGAATGGGATCGTGGATTTAATTTGCTGTAAATTTAAAATTGCATTTTTTTCTGCACATTTATGAATACTATATGGATAGTAATTAAGAGTTAAATCGACTTTCGTTGCGCTCAATGAAGACTTTAATTTAATCAATAGATTTGCGTGGATAAATCCATAGCTGGTTATTTTATTACTTACTTTATTTCGTGAAACCTCTTTCGCAAATTAACTGAACAAAGAATATTAATCTAGCCCAAAAGTGTAACTCCCTTGATATTAATTTACTCAACAACGAACGCTCCCCTTTCATTACTGTGTACTGTCACTATAGGCTCAAAAACTCCATTAACTTGGCGGCATTCTAAGCACTTGCCAAACAATTAAAATAATTTGCCACATACTCTCGCCGTCCCTTGACGCAATGCACTATGTACAAAATAACAACAAGAAAGTTTTTTTTTTTCAAAAGGTTAAAATTGCCAGCACTTAACTCTGACAGTGTCCAACTGTACTTGCCGGGCCAGGACATGGCTCAGAACATGCCGTAGATGCCTAACCTAGTTGGTTGACGTCAACAGCAACAGAGAACTTTTTGGGTGGATACAGAGACACCCTAACCTACATTATCTAGAACAATTAAGTGAAAAGAAATTTTGTATAGTTTCATAAATTAAGAGTGTTTTAAGCTATTAAATTTTTGAGTTTTTGTGTTATCCTGTTGTCCAAGTAAAGTTAACCTACGGTTAGTGTATAGACTTAATGTAGTTGTTTTGGGTTCGTTGTTGTTGTTGTTGTTGTTACTAGGGGCTATGTGTGAAATATGCCACTTTAATGAGCCAACGTGGCGCACTGAGTGCCACGCCCCCTCCCCCACCCCCACCCACTCGACAGTTGTTGTAGGTGCAACGACGTGGACTAAACTGAGACCGGCAACGGCCCGAGGCGCATGTTGTGAATGTTTGACGTGCAACGGGGGTGGTGGTGGGTGGTAAGGGGGTGGGGCTGGGTTGGCTGCTGTGGCACTCAAGTGCTGTTGGACTGCCACATGGCCGCATGCCTCAATTGACATTTTGAATTGTGCAGCTGAGTTGAGTGCAAAAAACCGTTGCATAACGCAAGGGGTGTGAGAGAGAGTGTGTGTGTGTGTGTGTGTGTGTGAGTTTGTTGTTGTGTGCCGTAGAGTACTATATGCTAGGCAAGGATAATGCCGAGCAAAAACACGTGTTAAATGCATAAGTGCGAACGTGACGCTAAACTCATTTAAAGGATTATGTACTAAAGAGTGTTTATGTATGTGTGTGTGTGTGTGTGTGTGTGTGTGTTGGTGTGTAAATGAGATTAAATTTTGTTGAAAGCAACGCGAGCCGGCGACAAAGTGCGGTCCACACACTTTTTTCCACAGATATTCAAAGTGCTTACGTGCTCGTTGGGTGCGGTGAGGGGGAAGAGAGAGAGAGGAAGAGGAAGAGTGAGGTTATGTTTATTTATGCATATGTATGTATGCACATACTGTGTGTGTGTGTGTGTGTGTGTGTTTTGTTTACACGAAAGTAGGTTAAAAGCACTTTTGGGCCAAAGCCACGCCTCCTCCTCCGCCCACTCCTTCTATCCACTTGTTTGTCTGTTTTTTGTTTTTTGTTTGCGTTTTGTCTTCGGTTTTTGGGAACAGTTTAAGCGTCAAATTGTTGCCCATTGTTTTCGTATTTGTTAATCCTTTAGCTCATACCACCCCCACCCCACCTCCCTCGCTCCCAAGCGTTCAGCTTGCCAGAGTTGACTTTAAATTTAATTAATTACATTTTGTAGCGTTGGCTGTTAAATTTACGCCGCAACTCTTCCCTCTGTTTATTATGAGTTTCCTTTCCCCTTCTGTTTCGCTTGCTATTTCATAAGATTAAATATCAAATATTTGTCGTTCTGTCTATCTGTCTGTCTGTTTGGCTTAGGACACGACAAGGCTGTGCTGTTGTAAGCCAACTGGTTTGTGTGTGTGTGTGCTAATCGCTTGAATTTGCATGGTAGGGTTGCCAAGTGTATTTGTTTAAAATGTTTTATTTTCCTATGAAGATTATTTTTTTTTTATCATATTATACCTATGGTTCCAAAATAATTATTTATCATCATTTTTATCAGCCCTTTATTTGAAACCACTTGACAACCCTGGCTAATCAATTCTGTGCGGTTCTTATGACGTGCCAACCACTGAAAGGGTTCACAAATTTAAAACGTTTATTGACATTTTGGCAATTACGGCGCCACTTGCATTCAACCACCCAGCCACCCACCCACCTATCAAGCCCCCTCCATAGACCGCTACAATGTTGACAGAAGACGGCTGCCAGTTGCCAGTTTTGTGCTTATCAAATGTTAAATTAATGAAGTTTAAACATGAGCATTGAGTGACACAACCTGACACTGTGTGTGTGTGTGTGTGTGTGTGTGTGTGTATTATTTCCCAGCAGCTAATGATATCAGAAGAGTGAAGAGCTTATCGATGCTTAATTCAATTATGTTAATTTTCTTAACGCTATAAAGTCGACGACAATGTCCAGCGTTTAGTATTTATTTATTTTATCTATATATTTTCTCTGTTGTTGTTGTTGTTTACCGTAACGAGAAAAGTCTATCAAAGTTGTCTCACGCCGCTCACAGGTGGTCAACTGAGCGTGAACAATTGTGGGACAAAGAAAAAAAAGAAGAAAAAAAGAAGAGTGAGGGAGGGATAGCGAGGGGAGAGAGAGAGTGCTTTGCATACATAGCTGGACATTGTTGGAGTTGTTGGTGTTGGGACATTCGATGAGAGCCCAACGGGTGTCTAATTATGCAGCTTGACTCGTCTCTTCTCTCGTTTAGTTTCGTTTCGTCTCGTCTCGTCAACGCCTTTGTCTTTGTTCATCAAACTGTTTAGAGGGGAAATCAAGATAAACTTTTAATTTCTGGTCAGGTCGCAAAAGGTGGACGTGGGAAGCCAGTCTGTCGTTCTATTCAGCGCAGTTTTGTACACATTATTCAAATTTCAACTGCAGTCTGCGGATGAACATAAAACTGGCATTTTATGAGCACACTTTTAATTGTCCAAAGACCCGAACACAGCGAAGGGTTAATTTGCAAGAGTGAGGGGTGACCCTATTTGTTGAGTGGGTCCTTAGACCCTTTTTTATTCACTTAGCTGCCCAATACTCGGCCATCTGATAATTAGAAATTTATTAAGCTTAATTATGTGTTGCCTGAAAGTACGCATTTTAAATATGCTCAGTTGTTGCCTGATTAAAGGCAAACCTCGGACCAAAAAAAGGGCTTGCCAAAAAGTTTGACCATTGCGGTGGCGTCATCATGAAAATAAAATTAATTTCATGCATACCCCTTGCGCATATAAACTAAGTAGAAGGAGAAGAAGAAGAAGCAGAAACAAAGGAATTCACATACAGATGTAATTCATTTTAGTGTTTTGTAATAAAAATAAAATAATGCTCGTAAAATTGCCAGGAAAATACTCAGGAGTATGCCATAAAGCTTAACTTAACGATGTTGAGGTAAATTTCTTTGGAGTTTGCGCGGTTTTTTAATGTAAATTTAAAAGGTATTTTTATTTTTATCTGAAAACATTTTTTATAGCTTTGATAGCGCTCTTATCTGTCGATTATACATTTTAAAAATATCTATTCACCGCATACTTAAATATAATCATAAATCTTTGTAGCAATGCCAGCGATTTCAGTCATGTTTTGTTGATTAGATATGTATGTTTATCATAAACATTTCTCAAATCATGCACACATAAACGCCCAATCTAAATGCCATAAAAGCGGCACAAACATTTTGGAAAAACTTTCCAAACGACTTTCCTCTAAATACCAGCAATGCTGCCTGATCGATGATCACATTAAACTCTTAACCCGTTTAGAATCGAATCCGAAAATAGAAATCATCGGACGGCGTGGGCTGAAAATGAGGCGACCGGAAAAACGCCTCGAAACAAGAAAATTATTTAAAAACCTATAAAATTTGCATATTTATGCGTTGAGTTGTGAGCTGATGTGTTTATAGGCCAAATACTTTTATAATGTTGTGGGCAGCCAACTGTCATATATGCATGAGGTGATAAAAAACTTTTTAATTGGGTGTTGCACATACAACATACTACATATCAAAGCATCCAAAAATTTAAAATTCACATAAACACACTTTGTAGATGAGAGCAGGAAACTCTTCGAAAATTCTCTCTATAGTCTCTAGACTCTAGACGTGGCAGATGGCGCGATACGTGACCAACGTGAAATCCGTTGACTTATGTCAATATGACGTAGCGACCGACTCAACTCAACTCAAATGAAGATAGACAGTGCAGACAACAGAGAAGAGTCTAAGGGTTGCATATCGTGTATGAACTTTTTTTTTGGCAGTGTTGCAGTGGTGAGAAATCAAATAGGGACGACAGACTGCCAGGAGTTGGCTGCAAACTGAAAGGCTGTCAGCCAAATGACAGTCTGAATTTTTGAACTTGAAATTATTTGCACGACAGCACAAATTGTGCCCTGCAATGCAACAAAAATAGTGGTTGCATCACTTTTATGGGCAACTATGAAACATTATGAAAGTAAAAAGCATTAAAGTATGCTTCAAAGCATTAAAATCAAAGTGGGAAATAATATTAGCTTAATTATAATTATTACAAAGTATAGGTAGTTCTTAAGTCGACTACGAACCAAACCTGAAAATTGTCGTTTAATTTATTTTCACGCCACGTTTGTCAGGCGCCACATTGAAAAGTAGTTTGCACATAGGACTACGTAAAGCGTAGCCTAGTCATGTCACACATGCCCCAGGCTCCCTATTTTACCCTTCCCTCTATCCTTGACAGCTGTCAACAATTCTCGAAATGCGCAAAGAAAAAAAAAGGAGCTGACAAAGTGTTTGCCAATTTTAATAAACGTTTTTGGTTAAAGTTTACACATTTGTAAAAAAGTGAGAAAAAACTGTCATAAAGTATTGCTCTTGGGCTTTAAACTAATTACATAAAAACGATTTGAAGCCTCGGGTAAAATCTAGTATTTGTATAAATTACTTTGTCATAACGTAATTTGATGCCAGCCGATGGCCAATATGGAGAAATACGTGTTTTTCCTGCTCATTGCGGTTTGCATGGTTTTTCGCGCAATGACACCTCTGACCAGGATACACAAACACACACACACACACACACACTCACACATGAAATCAGAGCTGGCAACAAGAGGAAGTGGATGGCATGCGTCGGCAGCTGTCGGAGCTGTCCGGACGGACGCTTGGTGCGTGCAGCCACAAAATGTCATGCACCTGTCAACTGGCCATAATAAGATGCCAAAACAGTTGTGCGGTTTTGGCCTGGCCAACAGCCAGTAGTGGCCCCAAGGCTCAGGCCATAGGATAACAACAGGCTGTACAAACAATGGCCAAACAGAGTGAGAGTTAAGCTTTTAGCTTACATTGCAGTAAAGTACTCGAGCATGAGACCATGGATCAGCATGTGGTCTAGCTGCAGCTACAGAAAACTGTGGTGAAGGCTACTTAAAGTTGCACAACCTTACAATACTACAAGTAGGTGTATATATATTAAAGCTCAACAGTTTTTATTGCAGCTTTAATTTATAGACATTAAACATTTAAAAAGTCCAAGTTATCCAAAATAAACTATTAAGACTGATCATGAATTTACTATATAGCTGGAATTCCAACTATTAGTTAGCTTTAACGTCTAATCTAGGTTTTTCATACCACATTTTTCCATTGTAAAAATAATCATTAAAATAATAATAATAAATAACTCAAATGCACATTAAATGAACTAAATTCGCAATTTATTGGATTGTTTACATAACTCTTCCCATTCAAGGCTGCGTTTTAAAACTTTCTTAAGAACCTTCAAAGAACTCCGCTTTTTGAATTAACACCATTTCTGTAAGTTAATTAGTTGCGCAGTTTTTAGTAAATGAGTTTTAATGCCTCGCAAATTGATTGCGTTTGTTGCATATTAGTTTTCTACAATTTTTGATACACTTAACAACATTTAAAAAATCACACTATACAATAATTGTCCTTTTTTTTTGTGCTTTAATTTTTGCTTATATATTCTAGGGTATATATTAGCATCTCATCTACTCTCTTACAGTCAATTGTGACTCATGTTATTTCAGTAAAAAGAGAGCTGGCAAGAAAGAGAAGGATGGCAAGCAGCTGTAGTAATTTCTCGCACTTTGCGACTCTGTCGTTTTCTGTCCACTGGAAGAAAACTTTTGCCATTGCCCCTCCGTAAGCTCCTCTTTCTCTTGCTCGTCGTTGCGATGCGATTATATCATCATCGTCAGGCGTTTTTGTCGCGCACACTTCAAAAATATGCCAAGCTTATAATTTTAATCCACAGCTTTCAGCCTCCTCCCAAGCTGCCCCCCAACCCCCTGCTGTTTACGCACAATGTGGCAAATTAGCAACAATATTTAAAACTAACGGCCAAGGACTCCGTTGCCCCCACGCAACGCTGGTTGCCTTGGCTCGCCAATTATTTAAAGCTGAAACTTTTGCAATTTGCGACAGCGCTAGACATGAAACAAAGCACAACAGAGTATGATAGTGTAGGAAGGGTGCCTGGGGGAAGCCGCAGTAAAGCAAAGTTAACGTTAAAAGCTTCGCATTATGGTCAAAAAAACACTCGAAGCTACAATACAAAGACGCCAGCAGGCAAGAAGCTGCCGAAATATGATCGCCAAAAACTGTGCTATGAAAATTGTGACTCATTTCTATACCCTGGATCCATAAAATGGATAAAAAGGGTATAATGGTTTTGTGCAAAAGTACGTAACAGGCATCTTAGATTTTAGAGACTATAAAAGCTAGAGACTTCAGATTTTGAACATAAGCTTATCTAAGTTTTCGGCAGTATACGTTTTTTTCGATTGTCGATAACTCTTTCCAATTCCGATATTAGCATGTGATCAAAAACCATAAAATCTTGAATTTGGAAAATGTGAAATGTGTTTTAGAAACTTTATATCAAATAATGCGAATCTGTGAAAGTTTCATGGAAATTTATGTACAAATACAATGACTATGCCTTCACCCGTATAGAGTTCAGGGTATCTCCTTTCTTGTTTATTTATCGATTTTGTCTATTTTCCAGCCCTCAGTGGGAGTATCGCACCAATCTTGACACTTTGTCTGACGAACAGACAATTTGATGGCTTGTGCAGGTTTATCCTTGATCATTATACACTTGAAAAGTATATATGTATTAATTTTGTGATGAAGTGTGTAACGCATAGAAAAAAGCGTCTCTGACCCCGTAAAGTATATATATTTTTGATCAGCATCGCAAGCTGAGTTGATATAGCCGTGTCCGTCTTTTCGTCTGTCTGTCTGTTGATATGCAAGCGTATTCCTCAGTTTTATCGGGCAGGTCGGACATTTGTCTCGGTCGGTTGGGCGGGAGGTTGGTTGCTCTTTGCTTGGATCCGGTGCTTGGTACCGTTGGGCCCTTTGAATGTACTGTTCGTTAGTACATACATCTACGTCCAATAATAATAATAATAATATGATCTAGATAAGAACAAGTAGGCTTTCTTGTTTTTGTTTAGCTTCAATTTGTTTTGATTTTATCCAGCAAATTTTGAATTAAATAGTTTAAATAAAAATTGTTAAGTACCTAAATTTTCTATATTTCATGGGTAAAGTCGCTCAACTCGTAGTCTCTTTTCCCACCAAATTCGTTGCAAGTACATAGTCTCCGTCCGATAAATTGAACGCTATGGATCCTTACGAGAACTATCGTCGGCACAGAGAAGCCCGCGAGATATTTGCCATTAAGACCTACCTTCTATTGTTTGTCTGGCTTTTGCTAGCGCTTGCACAGTGGAGCCTTGTTTGCTTGATGTAAGTCTCATAAAGAAATACAGACAAGGAAAAATATTAACATCAAAAATGTTTTTTTTACTTAAAGCGCTGATGAAAGGAGTGTGATCTATAAACAGTATTATTGGGGCTATGTATTTTTCATTCTGTCAGTTCTGCTCTTCGGTATCTTCATATTTTATGATAAGCTGCGTTTCATCAAAGTTTTGAATTACATCATTGCCTTTATTATAGTGAGTTATCCGTGCTCAAACCTTTTAAATTGTTACATATTCTTATTTTTTTTTAAGGTTGAGCTCCAAATTGTTGCGCTGTTCCCTTTAGTTGTCCGATGTCATTGGAAGGAACTTCTGCCGTTCTATGCAATATGTTTTCTGCTTCTGTGGCTATTCATTTTGATTGGTACATTTCTTCCCAAGAAGGTAAGCCATTGGGCTATATTTCGAATCCTATTTTTACTTTTAAGTATTAATATTTTCTTTCAGATTGACTTAACCTTAGATGTGGCCATTCTCTTTATTTTGGGGCTTCTTTTCCTTATTATTGCAGTCTTCTTTCTGATCGTAGGATATGTGATATACAGAGAAAATGACCATACGTATCTTGTAGTTGAGATAGCCATCAACATAATTGTACTTCTCGTAAGTTTGCATTTAATAGTCGGATGTTAAGAACGTTCTTATCCTTTCATATTCCCCTTAGTTTGTCATGTATCATGCACAAACCATATATGGTAATAGATTTGCCGAGATGCGTCTAAATGATGCCCTTCTGGGATCGTTAATTCTATATCACGATTTTCTCATCATATACTGGATGACTTTTTACTGGCAAGCTTTGGTGCATCCTTTCGCATCGCGTGCTGACTTAGGTTTAGAAACCACAACAACTACCACGACTCCTAGCATTCCCTGGCTGACTACTACTATACCTAATACGGCCGCACCCGGGTCGGGTAACGGAACCAAGACGGGTAACAAAACCAACTCCTAAGAAATGAAAGAGACAATCTGAAATGGAAAAAAATACAAAAAAATTAATAAAAATACCAAGTTCTTCTTTAACAAAAAACTGTCTTTATAATTATTGCCAATATAGAGTGATGCTTTTTAATGAATGATGCAACAGAACTTCTTTGATTGCACTAGACTAGATTGTTGTTCTTTTCATATCTCCTCTAAAGTCTTCGACAGTCAGCTCCTCACCGTGCTTTGCCATTTGCTTTTCTATAAGTTTTCCAAAAGAGGACCGTTTTGTAACCCTCTTTCTCCAAAAGCGTATTGCTTTAAACACTTCTTTCGTTGCTGTTCATGTTCCTGGTGGGTTTTCAACAAGATTTTAGGGTTTTCACAAATAATATTTTGAAAAAATGTTATATAGTATCACCTTGCATTTGCTTTATCTTTTAACACCATTGAAATCCGTGATCGTTGCGAAGATATCGGTAACACTCCATTTAAAGCATTTACCTGCGACACAAAAATCCACTTATAACAGGTTCAGGATCACACTGTGTAATCAGTTAAAAAAAAAAACATACAATTTAGCGAAAAGCTTAACTAACCGAAAAATCGAATAATTAACAAATTATAACAAGGCTAACTAGTCGTTTTCTTATAGGCAGCATATGTTGTCACAAAAGAAAGTGAGTAAGCGCAAAGCACACGTCGACAAATGTTGTTGGCTTATGTCCGCGACACAGGAATAATTGAAATTCATATACTCCTGGCCTGAGCGTAAGCTGTTCATACAGTTTTAAATCAATACTTGCGATAAGCAGTTTAATATTCTTTGCTGGATACTCAGAAATCACGAGCCAAAAAATTCCTGGATACGCACCTATACATTCCCAGAAATTCGGAACCAAAAAAATTCCTGCCACTTGTTTTATTTTCATTTTTTTGTGGGTCAGCAGCGTTACTGCAAAGAAATTTAATTTTCAATTTGCTTGCGTCACAGTTTTTAATTAAAAGCAAAAGCGCGACATAAACATTAATTTTTATTAAGCTGAACAAACCACCCTGCCCCACTTGCCACTGACTCCCAAGCTGAAGCAGCTGGATATATGTATGTATATTCATGCTGCCTGTGGCTTATAATGTGTATTTCTATGTTAATAACATCATTATCGGGTGTCCCTCTCTTGTGACTGCTGCCTGTTAGCTGTTGGCTTTTAACGCCTTTGCTTTTAGCCATTTCATTGTCGTTACCCTCCCCCCCCCTTGGCTTCTCTCAGCTGGCCGCATGCCTATACTATAAGTAGCTGGCGTCTTCTTATCCTTTTGCCTCCTTATCCTTATTGCCATCGCATCTTCGTTTTTGCTCATTCAGCTTTATTAGAGCAACGCTTTCCTCTCCCCCCTGACCTTCTCCGTCTGTCCACGCAAATCCTGCCATCAAATTTACACAAATTTCCTTCTCCAAGTCCGGCCCACGCCAAAGGACATGGTTTTTGTTACCGCTGCAAACGTGGCACAGAGCTTTGTTTTTTGGGCTTATCATTGTTGTTGTGGCTTTTTCATATTGCCGGAAATTGTGGCTACCGGATGTGGGATTATGTTTTCAAGTTTGTACCGGAAAATTCGCGCTTCACGACTTCTCCACTTGTTGTAGCTGTAGTCGTTAAATTTTTGCTTTTGGTCAGTTTGATATAGGTTGGCTTAGCCATAATTGATGTTTTATTGCTGTGGCATTGAAGCCAAAATGTTAACGTAACAATCATAGCTAATTTATTATTTATCAATCTATATATTATTTATCCCAGAAATAATCTTATGATTCTTAAACTCTTTTTTGCATTTTAGCAAGCTCTATCGCTAAGACTACGCACTTCATCACGGAACATCCTTTAAGCCTGCAAGCTTCAATTAATTTCACACTGCTTTCAGAATTGTTCAGGCTCTACGCATTATTCACGTCAAAGTCAGGCACTTGAGAGCACATTTGGCGATTCAGTTGGCGTAACTTTTATTGGCTTGTGGCGCCTCTTGTGCTGTCACCAGCAGAGAGGCAGGCAACACCAGCTGCTTGTGGGCTGGCCATTGAGTCAGTGTCGTCGTCATTTGCGCACTTAAAGTAATTAAACGAATTACTTCTGAAGTCGCCAAGTTTTCTAATTATATCGAATAAATTTGTTTAATACTCGTATATTGCCTGAGAAGTTCACTTTCTCTCTCTCCTAACCAATTTGCAAAACAGTTTTTAAGTTCTTTTCATTTTCATTTTTGGGGTTTTTGTTTTTTTCGGTGATTTGGCGCCGTTTCGGATTGTTTACTCTGCTGGAAATGTTAATTTCTGGACTTTTGACTGCCTCTGATTTCTGATTTACACTGGTTTCTGTTGATTTCGAACTCCAGTGATTTGAATGATTCTGTTTTGAATGGCAGGCGTCAGTTTTTTCTATCACACACCCGCGCACTTACCAATTTTCCCATGGCTTTTATTTAATGATTTTTCTTTGGACGCTTTTGTTGCTTTTGATTATTTGCTTCAGTTGTTTATTCAATTTCCGCCACTTGCTTTATTTTTATTTTTTTTTCTTTTTAGCGTAACGATTCCTCTCGATTGGCTTTTCATTTTCAAAATAAAAGGGCGTCGAGTGGAGGGGGGAAAGTTCTTTTATTGGCATTTAAAAAACCTCGAAATTAGGTTCAACCGATGGCTATCTAATCGGTTGCTTGTTCAGGGGCATGTTGGCTTTAATACCAAATGATTTTAAGGTCTTTATTTCAGCAGAGTTTTTTTTTAAGTATTTAAAGAACAGGACATCTTTGACCTAACATTCCTTATCTATGTGAGTTTTTAAGTAACCTAAATCTATTTTGTCTTTGTTTATACTATTTTCTAGTATTTTTCTTTAAACTTACTTACTTGATGTTGTAGGATTGGAGGGACTTTAACTCTTAAAATGCTGTTAAAAGCTTATATATTTGAAACCCATCTTAAAACACACATTTGCAATCGAGTTTAGCTGTTGTGGTATTCTTGAAATAATAGCGGTGTTCAACAGCTCCGTTTCATCGTTTCATGTTTCATGCTTGAAACGCTTAGCTCCTGAACGGCATTTTGTGATGCAATGCGTTTCATATTTTCGGTGACTGCGCTACAGCTGCCTGGATTAAGAAAAAATGCCATTTAAAAACTTTAAATATATGTTTGGTTGTTGATTCTACAGTTATAAATGAGATTATTACTTGTTTTTTTTTATCAAACAAAACCAGTTTAAATTACTTTTGTTTGCGGCGGCCATTAATCAGTTGTTTTCATACTTTTTGCACAAAAATACACCAAATATACTGAAAAATACTGAACATCGCGATGCATCGATAGCAAATATCGATTAAATATCGTGCTCTTCATATCTTCACTTTCATGAAACATGGAACGATTTTTGTATACATAGGCTGGGGTGTTTCACGGTTTCAAGAATATTTTCTATGTAAATTGTTGTTGCCGGACGCTTCAACCATGAAACATGAAACGATGAAACGAGCTGTTGAACACCCTCAATATATTTTATTCTCAGCCAAACTACACGATAAAGAGCTGCATAAGTCCATGCAAAACAGTTTTTCAATAGAATGTATTCGAATGGAATAGTATAGAATAAAGGGCAGACAAATCTTTGTATGGGTGAATATGAATAGTGGTGTATATCGATTCTAAATTCATGACAATGAGTAAGAATGTGTTAAAAACGCAATAAAATGTTTGGCGCTGACTGAGACATTCGAGTGTAGAGAATACATTCGAATACATTCATTTCGTGGGTCTAGACTCTAGAATCTGTACCATTCAAGTCATATTACGCGTTGTGTATTTGAATAGCGTTTTTTTTTGCCATTCATGCAGCTCTCTACTGCACACGAACATTATCGCTGTTCTTCTCTGTTTCAACACTGAAGTAAAAAGTTTGGTTTCCCACAATGTGAGAATTTTCCATCGAACTTATCTCAAACTTGGCACACATTGTACATAACTTTGGCCGCACATAATCTTCTTGCACACTTATTAAACAATCCAATCTATATCAAAAGCAAATAAACACGCGCCTCTTGAAAGCAACCCTATACTCTAACCCCCGATCCCCTCCTTGTCGACTTCGTAATACGGCAGAGCAAAGAAACGACAACTGCAACATTCATTTGCTCGGACTGTCTGACCCAATTCTGTTCGACTACTTTACTCAAGTAACCCTCGCGGCTAAACTGACGCCCCTGAAGCACCAAAGCACCTCCCGTCCGTTCGTCTGTCCGTCCGTCAGTTCTTAATGAAGCAACGCACGTAAACAATAAGCAAACTTTGAAGCGAAAATTTTGCGCAAATAATGTTGGCTTTCTACATTTTTTTTTTTTTGAAAAGTTGTTGCTGATGTTGTTTGTTGGCTGCGCAAAATGATAGAGAGAGAGAGAGAGAAAGAGAGATACGGATGCGGATACGTGCGGCGTGATGCGCCGGCAGGAACTGGCACGAAACGAAGGTCGTCCTGCGAAAAGTTTTGCTCGCCTGTAACAAGTTGCTCCGAATTAGTTGCGAAAAAGTGTGGCAACTCTGGCGCTGCTGCTGCTGCCCCTTTTGCACTGCTCTGCCCTGTCAGCTCATTAATTTTAAGGCACAAAACGGAAGCGTGCAGCCAGTTTCCGGTTAGCAAAAGGATCACCCCACCAACCTCACAGACCTCCCAACCGGAGACAGCCACGACCATGTCACGGCTTTGGATATTCCCATTCCCATTTGTATTTTGTATTTGTATTTGTATTTGTATTGGTATTTGTGAGCCGCACTTGAATTATGGCTGAAAATTCTTTTAGCCTTTCAGTTTGTTGTTTGTCGGTTTGTTCTTGCTCTTCTCGCTCTGCCTCTTAATAAGCAACGGCACAGAAACTTTTCAAGTGCGCAAAATATGCGCGAATGGCACGCGATAGGCCAAAGGGGGTGGTTGGGTTTCGGGGTGTTGGGGTGGAGGGCTGTTGCAGAACAGCTGATGCTGCAAACCAGCCAACCAGCTAGCAATGAATACAAAATTAATGTAGGTCGAAATGGTAAGGCATGCGACTGAAACTGAAGTAGATTAATTACAAGTAGTTCTCTACTTGGGCCCAAAAAAGATTGCCAAGATTGCCAACACCCCCCGCTGTTGCCCTAGAACTGCCTGTGAGCCAGCTGAAAGCTATTTATTTAGCATATGAATTTTTTTGGCTTGATGTATTATCAACAAGAAGCTAGCATAAGCTGCTGACAATTTAACTATTTCAATCTGTACTAATGTGAAAAAGTTGGAAATTTCTTTAAACTTTCTTTAGCTATCGGATGACTTTAGGGTAAGACCATAAAATATTCTAGCAACAATCAAACTATTTGGACTCATTCAATCAAGTATGAAGAAGAAAAGTTAATTGATAGTAAATATAAATATTATAAATAATTGTTCTATAAGTAATAAAAGCAATAATGATTGAGTCCAACTATCTGAACTAAATGTTAAATAAACTGGGAGTCACATGATTGAAGACTTTTTTGTAAAGCAACCCTGTAAACCAGGCGTGCCCAATCCCATTGCTTTAGCTGCTCATTTGTTTTTGTAATTACTCTAGGTATAGGATCAGCAAAGTTTGTATACATCAGAGAAAAAAACAGTTACAGTACGAACACTTTGAGCAAAGGGAAGGAGAAGACACTTTCTGTTTTGTTCCGCTCAGACACGAACAAATTATTCCGCTTTCTTTTGAGTTGTTGTGTCTTTTGCGTATGTATACTTGATCCTTATGTATGTATTAAACAAGCGAGTAATTATGGATTATGAAGAGGGTAAAATAGTTAATGTGTTTATTAAATATGATTTGTCAATGAATAAATTAAAATGCAATTTGTGTGGAATGCTGTTGACCGGCAATAAAAATAGCTTTTTGATAATTAAGCAAAATTCGACGTAAGTTTAAACCAAATAAATATTTTTATGTACCAAATATCTTAGTTAGATTATGTCTCTTTAATAGACTTATTTAAGCAATTTTCCTGTCATGCTCATTTGTTTTTTACCTCATCTCCTTGCAGTTCTTTGAAATTGCGCTTTTTACTGACGTCTTTTCTATTTGCATAATCTGTATAAGTATTTGTTTGTATCTGAGTATCTTAAGCAATGTGCTGTACATATTTCAGGCAAAACAAATCCTTTTAAACGGCTCTGATGCAGTTTGGCTTTTGTTTTGCCCTGATGCAACATGCCACAAACAGCAAAAGCAACAGCAACAGCAACAAGGACAAACAAGGACCTCAGCCATATTTGTTGTGCCAGTATCCCAAAAGAAAATATGCAGCTCGGCATCAAAAGAAAAACAAGGGAGAAAAAAGTGCAGATAGACAGAGACGGCAAGAGATATAGGTAGGTAGAGGGGGAGAGAGAAAAAATGAGCACTTGTTTGTTTGTCAACAGTTTGTCCTGTGCAGTCCTTTTGTGGCCTGGCTAGTTTCCTGCCTAGTTTTGCCAGCCTGCATATGTTGTCAGCGCTAATCAAGCGCACATATGATAAACACACACACACACACACAACTCTATATATTTATGTACACATGTACTTGAGTGTATGTGAAGACAAAGGCAACTGCCTAGATTGTTAGGGACTTATGCAATTGTATTTGTTTAGCCAGGCAGCGGACAGGGTTGCCTCAGGCTGGAATTTCTTGCATCCTTGGTATTCTATGCATTTCTTTAAGCACAATTTCACTCACGCTATCTTTTTGTTGTTAAAAGATGCTGGGCTTCATTGGGTTTCCTTGTGATTGATTTATGCTAATCCTTATGCCTGAGGCAATTATGCAAATGCACATACAAAAGTTAAAGGCTGCCAATTGCATATTTCATTAATAAGATTATGAATGCGGCTTTGTCTGCTCAAAGCATTCATACATTTCTAACTGCAATTTTAGCTAAGAACTTTCCAAAATAACTTACATACGTATGTATGTGTGTATGTTTGTGCATATTTCATGTGGCTGCACTGACGTAAAGTAACATTTTATTATGTCACTATGTCACACTGATACTCTCTTCCAGACAACAACAAAAATGCAAAGGAGTTTGAGCGGAAGAAAGACGAAAGAGTTGGCGAACAGTTGACATGTTGACACGTTAAAGAGCGTGTAAGTGAAGTGTGATGGAAGCTTGCCGTTACAAAAAGTACAGAGTACACTTTGAAAAATATATTGTATTCCAGGATGGCTTTTAAATCGTTGCTGAACAACCTAAACTAAGACCCGTTTTACACGATGAAGTTTTTGCTTCTGTAACATTCGCTTGTAGGCAAAGGGAGTAGAGGGGTAACAACTGCAAGCAATGCTTCATGACTTGTGTAGTTGGGATTTATTTTTCTCATTGCATGTAAACACAGAGTTGCACAGTGTTTGATGTGAATTATAAAGTTATCGATACGACATATCGCACAAGCAAATATTAGCGCAAATAGTAAATACATTGTTGTGGCTTATAAATTATTAATAAAAATGTTTTGGACCAAAGAACTTGTTGAATTCGGGGCGAAATGTATGTTAATCGACAATAAATTTAAATCAGAGTTGCATTTACAAAGAATCAATTGAATTAAAAAGTTCATCGTGTAAATGCGAGCAGATTTGCGAAGATGTTTTAAAACAGAATGAGAAAATAAATCGTCAGAAAAGTTCATCGTGTAAAACGGGTCTAAGAGCTAATTAGATTCATGTTTTAGTTTAAATTTGTTTTATACTGGAATATCCTAACTTTGGTTTAGAACGTTTTTTTAAGTGCACCAAGAATTTGCAAGGAAACCGTCAGATAGACATAGTTAGAAGGTTGCGGATACTAGTGTCTTTGGCTTGTCAGCTTTATATGGTTTACTTTTTAGATAGTTAGCAAAAAAAATATATGTATGTATATACTACACACACAACTTTTTTGCACTCTTTGTGCCTTTCTCGTTCTGCTTCAGCTTCTACCTTCCAGCTACTGTCTAGGTATCCTCTATGATGGAATTTTTAATGAATTTACTTTTAGTTTGGTGTCACACAGCATCTGCATACATACATGGAGTAGAAAAAGAGTGTGTGTGAGTGAGAGAGAGGACTTGGCATAAATGCTGTTGCCTCGGCTGGGCTTCATCATAAGCACTGACAGCTTACATATTTTCTTAGAAAATATATATTAAAAACGTGCACAAAATGAAAGGTGTAAATTTGTTTATAAAAGTTAACTTCTTCTGCCTCACTAGCCAGCCACCACACAACGTCTTTCCCCCCTTCACTCACACCTCGCTCAAAGATGCACACAAGATAGGAGACATGACGTAGCATCTATTGTCATATGTGTGTCTCTCCGTGTGTGTGTGTGTGTGTGTGTGTGTAAAAGTGTCAGTCATGGCGGGGGCTGCAGTGGGTGGGAGGTGGAGGTAGGCAGCCAACAAATTTGCAAATTGAATGCGACAAGTCAAGTGCTGTG